>JAWNOJ010000013.1:15077500-16327500 GCA_035046065.1 Chymomyza procnemis | reverse complement strand
AATTCTTCAAGCTTGAACTTTTTTCGTAGCAAAGAGAGCAAAGTTACTAGTTTTGTTAGATTTACTAAATTATAATTAATAATATGGTTAAAACGTAAAAAATAAATTAAAATCTTTGGTGACTTTTAAAATTCATTAAATTTTACTATTCAATGAACAAATTCAATGGCCTGTCTGTAGGACATATTTGTAATAAATTTTCCAAAAGCGTGCAGAACTTTATCTTGAGAAGAAAAATTTCATAAATAAAAAATCTGTTTCAAAAGAGTCTCATAAAAATATAATTGCTTAAACTGATTGACTAACTAAGTAGTTTCAAGATTGCAATAAAAGAACTGTCAATATATACTTCAATTAAAAACAATTTATTTTGTGCATTTTTAATTTAAGTTTCATAAATTCTTAATAAGAAATTGTATAGTTCTCAAGCTTCCCGTTTTTCAGCTTTTGAAAATCGTACTCATTTTAATTTTAATCTGCTAATTCGCTCTATTTTTGTCATAGCTGCTTAAATTCTCTCATTCTCTCAGCAGCCGCAGCAGCATTCAAAAATGCAACCAAATTTTATTTTCGGTATACAAAAGTCGCTTCGTTGCCAATGCAGTTTGCGCTCTCCGACTCTCAGCCAACTCAGCTATATGTACTCCTCGCTCCTGCCAAATCAATACAAATGCAGTTTAACTGACACACACACACACACACACAGATAGACATACAATAACAATGTTGCACTTTTAGCTTCATGTAAATAATAATAAAAAAAAAGTTGTTTGCACAAAAGTTTTACCTTGTCTGCTGCAAACTCCTTGTGGCATGCATTTTTTTGCTTCTTTTTTGAAAAAAAAATCGATAAACGAGAAACGATAATAATTTCTTTTAAACTTGTCAAAAAAAAGTTATTTGTTATCAAGTAAATAGCGCCTTAAGTACTCGAAAACTTTGCTGCCACAACTACATACACAGCTGTACACATTCCCCCACACAGTTGCAACTGCGAATAGATGCAAACCAATTCACTGACTGACCAACTAAGCGGTTTAAGCGAAATCGTCATAAAAATAAAAAAAAACAAAAATTCTAAAAGCGCTAAAAAATAAAATGCAAATCAAAAATAACTCAAAGATGCACACAAGTTCGAGGTCATTGCATGTTGCACACGAAAACAACACTGCAAAAAGCAAACACAGAGAAAAAAAAAACAAAAAAACGAATAGGAAACACACAGCTGAATGCTAACCAAACAACAACTACAAAACAACAAATAAAATGTGCCCTGTCTCGCTGGTCGTCGTCTCGTCTGCGACTAAAAAAGTTCCAAGTCAAAATTGCAAATAAAATAAATGGAAATGACTAAAAAAGTGAAATCCACCACATAGCAAAATAAGAAGAAAAAAACACAAAACAACAATAGCATGGAGAAGGACAACACAACACAAGAGCGGCAGCGGCAGGAATTACCGTGACAGCAATAACTGGCGGTGAACGACATTTGAATACCCAATAATATTTCTGCGAATTTGTTTTTTACTCTTTTGCTATTGCTATCTATGTCATAATTGTAAACATTTAAGCTTGCTTCACTATATATATGTACAAGGCAAGGCATGCTTTTTTTTAAGTAAATTGAAAAGTTTAAATTAGAATTACCACAAAAGAAAACCAAGAATATTTAGCAATAATTAAGATAAACCATTTAAACTTTAGGTTTTCTTCCACTTTTGCTTTCGAAATATACCGAAAATTAGTTTTTGAATTGAACATTATTTTCTTTATCTTGCATAAAATCATAATATCCTTAGTTTTTTGTAAATAGAGTAATAAAAATAACAACGCGACTTTTGTAGAGAGGGAACTGCAGTTGTTATTGTGGGAGTAGAGCTTTGTTGCTGTTTGGCACAAAAGAACGAAAACTATCTGTGTGTATGTTTGGTGCATCTTATGGCGTATAGACATATTAAAGGTGCTCCTGTGAATACAACAACCAAAGAAGTTTAATGATCTCGTTCAAGGATATAACTAACAACAAAAATCCCCAAATAGAGAGACTTCATAAACTCCAGAAGCATTTTACTGGCTGTTAATCTAATCAAGGCGTAATATTGTGTTACAGTTGTAGTACTTGGGTTCGGCTCAATTTTACTTAGTTTCGCATTACATGAAGGATCAGGGTTTCGTAGAGGCTGCTTGAGCAACTTTTTATGCCAACCCCTAACCAGCTTGTTGGCTAGTTTTACCAAACAATGCAAAAAACTTTTTAATTAGTACGAGTTTGTTCCTCCGACAGACGATACTCGGCCACCAAGTAGGTCGAGTGCGAACAAATCACATGTTCTCCTAAACCATACATACATATATGGAAATAGGTCGCTTCGTTGGCTGCTACGCCAAACGGGAGACACCACATGCCGTTTATTACTGCTATCGCCAGGAAAGTGCCAATGGCAACAAAGTCAACGAGTTGTTGGCGTTAGCGTCAGCTATGACGTCGTTCCGTTCTCGGCGTCATCATTTACATCCCGTCCGACTTTGCCTTTATTTGCGTATTTGTCTTATTTCTTGGTTTTTCTGCTTTGTTGTGCGCTTTCCTGTCATGGCGTTCCTTGCACTATAGTGTTTCTTTATGTTTTATGCCACGGTCAAGGGCATCTGTTGTGGCATGGAGTTATGCCGCCGCTTATATGTGTCCGTAACAGCTAGTTACATTTTTGGGGTTTGGCTGCATGAGAATGGTTACCATGTTGCGGATTGCTTTGGTAAACAGTAGATTGGTGGCCCATTGGGAGAAGTTCAAGTTTGTTGTTTGTCCTTTTATTTTTACTCCGAAAGCCCTAGAGCTTCAATAAGTAAGCAGAAGACTACGACATGGTTCAACATATTGTATTTGTGCGGGGGACATTTAATTATTGAAAAGTGAGGTTCTACAGGCGGTCTAAGTTAAGATCTTTTAAGCTTTTTTGTGATGGAGATTTCTTTTCCCATCGCCGATTGACACTCTTAGGCTGCAGTGTTCTCATTTTGATCAAAGAAGTATAGGCATATCAATTTCTTGCTCTACAAACAGGTATTCTCAGCTCCAAGGCTCCCATGTTATAGCGAACGGCTATACATTTGAAATTGTCAAGAAATTCAGCGAAGAAGGTGTTCAAAATTGCAAATGATTGTAAATGTTAAGTTTTTAAAAATAGTAACTAAGTGTTGAAGAAGTTCCAAGCGGCTGGAATATATAGTTTAACTTCTTAATGTTGCTCTGTTCAAAATATATGTATATGGTATTTCAAATGAATTGAATAAAATTGAGCCTAGTAGGCGTTGAAAATTAAAGAACATCAAACACTGCGTGCTTCTATTTAATTTAATCTATTTAATTTATTTCATTTTCAACTTGTTTCCTTCTGGGTTAGCAACTCAAATCTATTTATTACAATTCATGTTTAAGTTCGAGTCGGTTTCTGCGCTATTTTTCATTTCAACTGGTGCCGAAGTTGCATGTTGCCTTAATTGTTTCAACAATCTCGTTATTGTTGCCGTATTGTTTGTCTCCAGCGCTGTGACCATATCTTCAACCGTTGCACCTAATACCTTAAAACTTTGACTTATTTGTAATAAACGATTTTCAACTTCCCGAATTTTATATTGCGTAGACTCTATATTTGCATACAGTCTGTCCACAACGTCATCCTCGCTCTCAGCTCGTTCAACCGGCTGCATATTGGCTTAACCCAGCAAAGAAAATTTTAGATAAATTTTGATAGTCTATCTAGACTTGTGAGACAAAAAAAAAATAAATCTATGTAAACATTTTAAATGAAAGTTGTTCTCTTGATTAGTAGTGCAAAGCAGAACAACTTTAAAAGTTTAGACAAATTTTATTGATCAGCTTGCCATCAAGAAACGACAAGACAACATTGCGGCTTTTGGCGACAACACCAATTGGTAATTAAAATTAATTTTCGCTAAAATTTCATGGGCCTACAAACGATGACCAACAACTTAGCGCACACGGTCTTGGCCAGCTAACCAGCCCAGTTAGCCGAGGCGACTAGCCTGACTGTCCGTTGTCTGTTGGCTGTTGGCCGGCTTGTTCAGCATAAAATCTAGTTTTCCCAGTTCACAATGATAAATGACGTCTAGTTAGCAGTATAATGCCAAAAGAGAAACAAGTTCAACGAAGAAGAGCTAGCTAGCCATTGCTTGGTAACACTTGGACTTGGTGCTCTTAAGTTGAACGTGTTGTATTTCAATTAGAGCAAAGTCGTCCTCAGCTGCAATTAGCAACAAAGTATCTGCCAATGTATGTTTTCGCTATTATCATTTAAATTTATGGCACATTATTTGTTACTCTCGTTGGTTGTACCTGGCGTACCTTACGATTATGGACATCGTTAGTAATTTGTTAGAGTGCAGCAAACCGTCGATCTGAGTTGTTCGGCTTGCGGCCAAAACACTTCTAAGTTACCCAACAAGCGAGTAAAACATTCAATATAAATTTTATATAAACAAATTGTTGTCAACATTCACTCGTTAGGCGCATTCTCTGCTGCGGTATCTCTCTGCGGTATAAATATCGTTATCATTCAGTAGTGAAGAAATTCTTCTTTTAATCGCAAACCACTTTGTTAGGCCTGTTGAAGGAGATTTTCTTAATATTTCCGCAACATAACCTTAAAAATGCAATAGAGTTGAGGCGGTGTCCGACAGTAACATACCCTCTACTTCTTTTGTTTCGGTGCATATACCCATAAAATAAAAATGTTAATGTGGACCATCATTTTTTATGTTTTGTCAAATTTTGCACAAATTTCGTCCGTATACAAGTATCTATTTGGTACCATTTCGTGATTAAAGCTTTCATAATCTCCGAAACTAGATGACGAATAGACGTATTCGCCGATCATGTTGCAAAAGCTTCCCGAGCTTACAAAAACGCTTACTTCTGACCACATAAAACCAAAATTTTATCTGTGTTAATTTGGTGATAATAGGCCATTTGGTTCCATCATTTTTTATAATTTGTACAATTTTGTTCAATTTTGACCCACATTTTGTCGTGACGTAAGAATCTATTTAGTATCTTTCGGTGATCACTCTTTATAGTCTTCAAGAACTAGATGTCCATACTTAAGCATAGACGGTTTGGTTAGACATGTTGTAATAGCTTTCCGAGGTTATAACAACGTTTACTTCTGACCACATTCATCTTATATAGCGGGTAACAAAATATGAAACTGTCTTAAAATTGAATTTAAAATAATTATTCTCAAATAAAAAGATATATACAAAATAATATTAGCCATATAATACAAAATGGATGACAGCCCTGGCACCCTTTAGCTATCTTGTCTTTGTAAAATTCTATAGGCGACTAAGTTTTACAACATTATGTAAAAATAGGGTTTAAAAACATTGAAAGATAGCATATAGTTGCCGTCAAAGAACTTAAAAATTTTCAGCTAGCAAAACCATTTACTCCCTAATCAGTGTTTTTATTTTTCAAGCCGTGATGAATAATTAAATTTTTAATTCAATTTATTAATTTATTTGCTAAATTAGCTTTAAAATTTGTATTTGACTCAAATATTACAGAATAAAATAAGTTCTAATGTCAATTAATATGTATTAATACAATAAAATCCACTCACAAGAGACCATTTGATTGCTATAAGTATACGACAGTCTATTATTAGCAGACCTTTCGAAGATTTTTATTTATAGAAATTTGTTTGTTTAGCTCTCACGACTTATCGCTACGTCTTGTTGCGTATTTTGCTCAAAGTTTTCAACCATCCCATATTGTCTAGTGGTTAGGATACCCGGCTCTCACCCGGGAGGCCCGGGTTCAATTCCCGGTATGGGAAGACAAGACACCGTCTGGTCTTTTTTTTTTTTTTTTTATTCAACATTTTTAATTTTTTATATTTTGTTACAAATATAATAATTTTGTTATAAGCTATATATCACCTGTAAATTGTCAAAGCTATGACATTTAAATTAAAACGCCTAGATGATCTGTTGGGTTGTTTGCAGTTGTGATTTATTTGTGCTTATTTTTTTTTAAATTTATGTAAAAATGTATAATTTTAATTTGTTTTAAGCTAAAAAAATGAAATAATTGTAACTTTAGTTATAAAGAAATTATTTGTATGATACAGAAAATTTAGAGCTTACAAGTATTGAGGTTTATTAAATTAAATTTAACTGAATCTAAAGCTTCTTTAACTTCTGAAGCAAATATATTCAATTACAAGCGAGAATTGACAAATATATGATTATGATTTTAATAATCTTCTTACAACTAAAAAATAATAATTTCAGATTTTTATACAAACATGTACAATTTATTTTTTTCTATCTATCTACTCCGGTTCGAATAGGTGTATTCTATTATTATATTCTATAGTGTGATAAGGTCTCAGTATTATTTTTCCTAAGAAGGATGCAAATATTTTTATGTTGAAGCCCGATGGATCTCTTCTGCAAATTCGAATTATTTGCAAAAAAAGAAAACTCAACATATTTTTAAAATAAAGCTCTTGCAGCAAAAATTGAAAATCATATGCAACGATTAAAACCTGATTTATAATCGGCCCTTTGAGGGTTTTTTTTGCTACTGGCACTTTAAATCATTATATTTTTTGTTTATTATTTGAATAAGCTAAAAGGTAAGTATTTTTTATAAATTAAACTATTGCTATTATTGCTGTAGCTTTCCTTCTACCATATAAACAAGTTTTATTTTGCTTTATTGTACATAAGGGCGCTGGGGCTTTCTATTATGCAGCTAAACAGAAGCGTAAAAATCTCAAACCAAAAAACGTTCAACGGATTATGCTGGATTACCTTTCATAATATTGAACCCAACCATACTAACGTAAAATATGAAAAACAATAAAGGACTAGCATGGTTTTATGAGCCTGCATTGGCGTAGTAAAACAAAAAAAAACCACCCGACTCCGTTGCCGGGCAATGAAAAGTGCAGTGCCCAAACCCCAAACAACTTATCATATACGGCAGCATAATTGCATGGAAACTCATGATTCAGAAATCAGTCAAACTTGATTCATTATGTTTCGTGCATCATGCATCAGTGTCCATTTCCTCGTCATCCATTACACAGGGACGAGTGTGGGTATGGCATTCATATGGTATATCAAATTGTTTGGAGTGTGTTTGGCCAGAGTCTGTCTACAAAATTTTATGTTGCCTGTCAACTCTTTTGGTAACTGATGAATGACTTACCAAATAAGCTTCATCAGCACATTGGTCTGTCAAGTGGTCCGTCCGAATGGTTGATAGATAAATCAGAAAAATACCGCCGTTTTGTAGTGTGTGTGTGTATTTTTGTCTTTTTCTGCTGCATTTGCATTTGTTTACCATTATATGGATTTTTTTAACGAAAGTTATTTAATTAAGATCTATTTCTTTAAGAGTTATAGGGTTTTCTTTTTTAGTACTGGCTTCTGCTGCTCCAGATGTGTACGTATGTGATCTCAGCAACTTCTTCGGCAGGCATTTGCAAGCCTGCATTGTGTCATCGCTACTCGAAATTGAACTGATCAAGTTCAAATAGGTTTCATAGAGAATTAACAGTGATATCCGCTGACAGCGAACTACCGCGTAAGATAGATTTAAATTTTTGTATAAAATTTTGAATTTTCATAAAACTTCACAAAAAGTCGCTGCAGACTTATATTGCAGCAGCGCGACTGTCCATTTTGTGCTCAGCTGCAATTTGGATTTAAAAACAGCAACTCCAAAAAAAAAAGAATGGAAAAATACTTTATACACATTGCGGATATTGTGCGCTCAGTGCGCTACAAACATTCAAATTGGCAATTGGTTGATGCGGTTGAATTGCTGACAATATCAAACATGAGGTATTACCAGGCGCCCAAACCAGACACAGATCCATTCACTCAATACATGCCTCCAACTCTTGGTCATTGCCACTTGTACCTGACAACCAACTTCATTAGGCATTTTTGTATGGTAGCAGGCAGCAGCAGCACACGGAAATGGCAGGAACAACAGGCAACAGGGTGTGGCAATCATACAAAGGATCCGGCAGCAGCACATGGCGCTTGGCTGACTGGCAGGCAGGCTTGCTGGACACACAAAGGAACACAGCAGTTGCAGTTGTGTTGTGTTGTTCAACCCTTTTGGGTGCATTTAAGGGCTCTGTTGCATTTTATTTACTTTTTATTTCGTTTTGTGTATTTTTCGACTCACACATACAGGGTGAACCTTTAATGGAGCCGCATGCCAGGAATGTGGTTCAAGACCTGACAGTCTGTATATTTGGCAGTACATATGTATTACTGCATTTTTTATATTTACATACGTAAAATCATGTACAAGCATTTTACATATTATTTACGCTCTCACATATAGCTTTCTCTGTTTGACTGTAGCCTGTTGCTTAATCTATTTGTCCCGCTCACACAAAGCGCATCTATAAAAATCGATAACAACAAAAACAAATTTTAAATGCACTTATGCTTCTTATTGTTGTTGTTATTGTTGCTGCTGCTTCTGTTTTTTGGTCATTGTGTAATATGTTGCTCCTTCCATAAGGCTGCGCGCACTCTGCAGCATGCTTATCGCATCCGTGCACAGGGCCATCCATGGCCCTCTACCCAATGCGGATGGTAACAGCATTATGCATACTGAGAGTGCACTTTTATTTTAAGTAATTTAATTCAATCAACGCATGTGATGTAAACACGTTGCCCACCCCCTCATTTTTGACATTTTTTTTAAATATTGGACCCCTCGAATGTATGATCCGATAAGAAAATGACAGCTTGTGGCGACAATAAAGGGTTGGGTTTGGGGAAGGGCCACTGTCATGCAAAGGGATACTTTTCATATAGCAGTACGACACAGCAGTGCGGCAGTGTCGATGTCAAAATCAAAGATAAGGAACATTTTGCAACTGTACGTGATGTTCCATTAGAATGCCAGGGAGATATTTTCGATATTTAAATAAACTATTTACTGTTACAGATTTTGTTGTATCTGCAAGAATTTTAAAGAATTGAAATATAATATAAGTACTTACTTAAGATGGCTCTACAATGGACCCTTGTTCTCTTCGAACATCTGTTAGAGATATGCCCATGGTCTGTGAATGAAGTGTTTTTTACGAGTTACTTGGGTAGCTGAGAGATTTTTCAAAAACATGTGAAATTCTGTTAAGCTTTGAAATTTTTTTGAATTTTTAATGGAAATTAAAAATATTGTATAACAATGTTGCTTATGGCTCTTAAAGTTTCATAGAATAAGAAAAATAAGTTGCTGGTTAAAAAAATCGCGGAAAAAGTGTCCAAATTATTGTTATCATTTGGGAAAACAAATGTTTATTAAAGTATAAATCTTGTTAATGAAGGTTTCACAGGCAATTAAGCATCACCAAAGCCTAAACAATTATTATCAATTCAACTAAAATTCATCCAAAGACTGTATCATTATCGCAATAATAAAAGAACAAAAATTTTAGTAAATTCCGTTTAGATAACAGCGTCTATCATGATTAATTCTTTATCAATATTTAATTTTCTGTAGAATATATAGTTTTAAATATATTACTGAGCAATAAAATCTATTTTTAGCTTATTATATAGTAAATTGTTTTCTTGTCACACAAACAGTCACAGTGCCATAACCATCCCATATTGTCTAGTGGTTAGGATACCCGGCTCTCACCCGGGAGGCCCGGGTTCAATTCCCGGTATGGGAAAGCAAAAAAGTTGCTGTTTATTTTTTTTTTTTATAATAATATTTTATAAAAATTTTTCATTTTTTTTGTATAACTGATGCTATTGGCAAAAGAAAGATACTTTGTTCAAACTGTAATTCAAATTTATATGCAGAAATCCATATGTAACTTGCGGTCTTTGCAAAATGCACCTGTGAGTCGTTCATTTTGACAATAATCCAATTACATTCGCTCATATCATTCATTAGCTATCGTTGGCCAGTTGACCAGCAGTGGATGACTATAAGTCAGATACAGCAGCTGGCAGTTGCGACAGGGCGCTAGTTAAGGTGGAAATAAATGTTGCACGTAAATGGTGGCAGCAAATTTGATTGACCATTTGGCTGAATATCAACGGGTGACTGTAGCTGGCACGCGACTAACGAACAATTAATTGAATATAATATTAAATTATTTTATGAAAAGAGCTGCATATATAATTTCATATTTTTTTCGCAATAAATAAAATGGGGAACCACAAGTGAACAACGAAAATGCCAAAAAAACAATCTGGCCATAATTAAAAGTTTGCTTTTGGGATGGGTTCAAAAAGTCTGTGACTGTAAACCGCAGAGGCTGACTATGCAGGCGGCCTTATATAATATAATGCATATAAAGTATATATGCATGTACATATGTATATATTAATATGTGCATGTGTATGTATGTATGTAGCTGTAGCATGCGCCCCAATGTCGGCTGACCGCATGTCTGACAGCTTTGTATATACATGTACATTGTATATAAACACACACACACACACATGAAACTGCGTCTTTAGTATATAACATAGAGCTATGTATACGCATTTTAAGCCTACGGCCAATGTGTTTCTGCATGTCCATTAAGCCCAACAACCAACAATGTCTGCCCGCTTCCCAACTCCACATGTCTGACAACTCTTTCCTGACAAGTGTCGCCCAGTTGGCCGCTACCGTTCCTGCTTCCGCTGCCCAGCAGCACCGAAACAAATGCGTTTTTATTGCACAACGTGTTGTCTCGCTTGCACACACTCGCACACACACACACGGCTATATTAATGAAAAATTCGTACATCGAATTCATCATTTAACAAATAAAAAAAAAAAATCGCCAAAAAATTAAGATAAAATTTCGCGTATATAAACGCAAGCGCAATGTTTTAAGGGTTGCAAGTTTTTTCAGTTAACTTTCTGTACAATAAAAAGATTCCAAAAATGCTGTATAAAAATGAATTTGAGTTTATTTTTATACAATTTTTTTTAATACAAACAATACTGCATGTATATAAATATGTATTCTTCTCTTATGTACAAACGTAGCTATAAATATTTTTTTTTACATGTGCGTTATTATTATTTTAACTGCATTTTTTAAATAGCAGCAATGCAAATATAAAAAAAACATTTTCGATTGTACATAATATAAATTTAAATAAGGGTTAAGATCGGCATTGTGAGCTCTTAAAAAAAAACTTTATGTTACGATATGCAAGAATAAACAATTTTATTCGACCTATTGTAATGAAGCTTTTAGAGTTTAACTATTTTAAAAGCAAAAAAATATATTTTTATTTTTTAAATCTGAAATTCCCATAAATATGTTAAAACGCTTGCCGTTATGTTTAATTTCGAGCGTAAAATTTAAAATTGGAATGTACGTATTATATAATACGACAAGCAGAAACCAGCTTGTACTGATGGCGCAACACTAAGCATAATTAAATAATCATTTTATAGCTAATTATTGGCTATTTATAAAAGAACTCTAATAGATTGTAATGTTTTTGATATAAAAAAAATAAATCCGAGAAACTTTAAAAATAAACTTAAAATTAGATTACATTGAATTATTTATTTATTTATGATTAATTTAGGCGTACAGTTGAGCTTTTATTTAAACAATTTTAAAATTAAGAAGTATTTAAAAATCACGTGAAAAATATTATATAAAACTACTTCGTATAACTAGCCTGTTGGGTGAATTTTTGTAGCTATGCACCGACTCACAATTAGGAGCTGGCTAGACACTGGAATTTACCATCATCATCATCATTCAGCTCTACAACCCGCGGTGGGTTTTGGCTTTCTCAACAATTCTGCTCCATTCGTCTCTGTTGTTAGCAAGGCCGCGGCAGTTCTTTACTTCCATCTTCAACATGTCATCGTCAATATTGTCAATTAGGCGCTTTCTTGGTTCATATATATACCATATACAAGATGAAAACAGGAAGTTCACAAAAGTTGAAACATTTGAAAAAAGCAGGCAAAAGATCATCGTTGACCACGCTATGTTTTTGTATCTGGTTAAAGAAGCTCGATTTTGCGATTCAAATTGAGTTAAGATAAAGAAAGAGATGAATTAAATACACCTTTCGTAAGATAGCAAATCGAAAAGCTTATAATAATTTGGACATAAAACGCGAAAAGCAGTGCTAGAGGTCGAAAATTCCGAATTGCTTAGGGACTGTGAATGCCAAAAAAAAAACGCAAAATATGTAGAAATCTAAATTTAAAATTGCAATTATTTTCTACGATCCAAACTTACTTCTCCAAATTAAAAACTAAACTAAAGTGCAAAAGCGTCAGCACATTTTTGTAAAACGTGAGACACTGGAAATCTTCAAATTTTCCATGTTACATTATTATACCATTTATAATTATATGTTATCGGTAGCGTGTGTAGTAGCGTACTCGCCTCTAAATCGGAAGATCGGTGTTTCAATTCCACTTAGCAGCACTGGTTCATTTGCCTAACAGTGGCATAGCTAGCAAATTGGACAATAGTTACCTAGCAAATTCACCCTATGCTCTGCCTTTGGAGCGATGACCATAGTCAGGGATATTAATTTAAAAAATAATTATATAAAACTAGACTTCAAGATAACAAAAACAAAATACAAATAAATTAGCACATTTCCGCTCGTTTTCTGCTTAAATATATAAGTGAAACTTTAGTTCCTAGCAATATCAGAGTTAGGCGACTGGCTAAATTTTTCCGTGTCTCCTTAACTTTCTGATTTTTTTCTGATATATTGTAGATGCAATTTCTACTAAGGATCACACTGATCTATGTGAGGTATTGTAGATGCTATTTAACTAGGAAATTCACCGTATGCTTCGCCTTTGGAGCGATGATCATAGTCAAGGGGGAACAATAAAATTTATAATACTGTAGATGATCTACAAAAAAAGAAGAAATATAAGAAAAAACACCTAATGATCTTTAATGATGAAGTAGCATCCCTGTTGCTTGATATCGTTCAAATTGATTTATCAATATCAAAACATTTTATTGTGAAAAGTATTGCAACAATAATTAGTTAATTAAGAATTCATTGGCAATCATTGGGCTTATTAAATTTAGGCAAATGATTAACAAACATTTAATCAATTATATTAAAATAATTATTTATCTTTAATTTATTTTAAATAAATAAATAAATGGTCAAACAAATTATTACCAGTCTTTTTAATGCAGCCCACTTCCACTGTCCTTTGATTATTAATATTACGTTTCATAAGAGTTTAAGTTTACCATCCACCGCTAATTAAAAATTTATGCTGTTATTGCAAAAAGTTTAAAACAATAATATTTTAAGCGTCATTAATTATTGAGTTATGTAACTACATAATTATATGCCTATATGCCATTTGAGTATATATGTGGTAGGTAGATACGTATGTACTTAAAACAATGCAAGTACATAATTTTCATAATATATATTTTTTTACGGAATTTCCATTCCGACTGCAACCTGCACTCACCCGCTGATTAAGCTCATCAATAAATAAGCAGAGCTTTGCGAAGGTATAAAAAAAATTATTACCAGCCGAATTAATTTACCAAATGAACGAAAATATTTTTTCGTTATAATAATGCATTAAATCTTATTAAGTATTGTAATACATACAAGAACTAGCTGAAAGAGTTTTAAAAGTCAGTAATGGTATTAACTTTCAAAGCTTTATTTTTAAATAACACAAAAGAAATTACATAATACAAAATACAATTTCAATTAAGTAATAAAATATACGAAATAAATTAAAGATTTTTTTTAAACATATGTCTTTTTTTTAAATAGAAAAGTATACTAGTGTACAATGCCGAAAAGCAGTAAGGAATTGGATAATATTAAGCTGAAAACCTCAAATATTAATGTATCACGTATGTATATGAAGTTGAAAATCGTAATAGCTTGCTGGCTCTTCATGCAGCGTGCAAAATGCAGCAATTCCACCTTTTTGAAATCATACATATATCTAGTAAATATACAAATAAATTTTGTACTCAGTTAATACTTACAGTTTGTAACATTGGATTATCCTTTATGGGATTTTTTAAGAAACCACGCAGCTCACGCAAATGTATAGACTCGAAAATTGTCTTCTCCAAACAATTCGTTTGTCTTGCCAAAATTGTGGAATATACAAAATTCGAAGAAAACACATAGAATAAAATTCTACTAAAAATGCTATCCCTTTTGTGGTGCATCTTTTTATCCAAATGCGAAAAACCAGTAAAAGACATAAATAAGATATCGATAATTAATCGACTGATACAACATGCCCAGCTATAGCGCTGCATTGTTTTACGTAAGTTTTGTAGTTTTAGGTAGTAGTTCCAATACATACGTCTGCTTATGATACGTTTATGTGTGTGCAAAAAGTTTTGTAATCCATGCAAAAGTTGAAGGTTCACCAACATGCCAATATCATACAAATGGTATATAATCGTGCCATAGAGGAAGTGCAGCCCCAATGGTAACCAAATCCAGTGACGTTGGTGTAGCAGTGCGTAAATACTAGTTCCATAAAACAAGAGCTCACGTAGAGCAAATAGTAAAAGCTGGTACCGCGGCACTCTTAACTCTAGTCCAAAGAGTAGACGATATTGTCTTGTAAGATGTACAAATTGATTCAGCAGTCCACATAAGGATCGATTGTGTTTGAATAATATCCAACCGCTTATGAGTAGAGCTACCGTACGTATGCCAAACAAAATAATTCCTAAGGCCTTGTTTATAATTTCACGTTTTAGAAGTATGTCGTAGTGTAGCGTACGGAAACTAAGAAACCATAGAGCGGAGCATGGCCAGGCGAAGCAGCCATGCATGCATACCGAATAGATGGTCCAGTAAATGGAACGTTTAAACTTATTTTCATTATTTTCATATACAAACGGACTAAGGCCAAATATCTTAGCCAGGATAAAAATACGTCCTAAATGTTTTTCGTAGTAGTTCGACATATTCCAAATGCTTTCAGCTATACAACTGCGAAAAAGACTTGTAACACTTTACCAGGTTGGTTTTATTTTGGATAACATCGTCATAACAAATTTATGATAACTAATTAGTTTAAGTGTTGAGTAGTTTAACACTAAAATAAACCATTTTTCGTTAGATGACAACTATCCAAATTCACATTAGCCTTTGCCTTTTATTATAACAATAAAAATAATATATATCACAAAACAAGATATTGCAGGGGAATTGAAATCGATTCCGGGTTTGTATAACTTTCACCTTCTTATTCAAAGCTGCTAACACACACTCCTCCCTGTCATGTTTTATGTATAAGATATACTTGAAATATAATGGGTAGAATAAAGTTGAAGCACGAAAAGTTTGAATTCGCAAAACAGACAAGAATACATAAAATTAAAAATCGAGAGAAGTCAATTGAGATAAAGGAAAAGATAGAAGAAAATGCACGCGTGGAAAATTTAGACGAAACTCAAAAACCAAAAAAATGTTAGAATTAGGCAGTTGAAGGGAGAACCAATTGACAAAAAGAGGAAGCGTGCATTGGATTCGTACAAAAATGAAAATTCCAAAGCAGGTAAAAAAAGTATAAGATTTGGAAATAGTGGATATGAAGAAATAGTGTCAATATTGTAACGCTCTTACTTTCGAAAATAAAATGACGCGATCAAAACAATAAATCAATAAACAAGAAGGATCAAGTAAAAAATGGTACTGCCGCATCAAGATATCAAGAGGAATTCAAAAAAATGTTGCATCAAAATGAAGAAACAACTTAGGTAAAATATGAAAGTTAAAAACAATGTGTTTGCTTTTGTCTCTTTCAATGCTCAATATGTAGATTTGAAAAGTACAGGTCCATATTCGATGAGGATTGTAGGTGATCGCCTTATTTTATTCAGCGGCATTTCGAAGCGTTGTATCCAAAGCATATGCCCTAATGAATGGACATGGTATTTCAACGGAAATGTTTGCAAAAAAAAAATCTGAATTCTCTTTTTATATATATATATATATTTTTTTTTTGAAAAATATGATTTTTTTATTTAAAAAATTTTAAGCCGGATCATTACGCTTAATACTTTATTGGCATTATTTATGAAACAAACAAACTTCTTGACGAATCTTCAATGCTATTTATGCTGTAAAGTGTAAAAACTACGTTTTTTTTATATACTTGAATGCACATATATGCTTATTTATATATAAATATATGCATTTATGTATGTATATGACACTGGCTTTGGTAGAATGTCCCATGCAAAAATGACAATAAAATTGCATAAAAAGTGCTACAAAAAACATTAAATGAAAAAATATATTAAAATGCGAAATAAATAAATGCAAACAACACTTTTTTACAATATATAAGTGCTGCATGTGTGTGTATGTGTACGTGTATGCAGAATCCTGTATGTGTTTCACTGCTTCGTAGGAATCCATTTTGTTTTGGGTGGGATTCTGCGTATGCTCAACGCATATTGGGTAAGCCGTTGGGATGCTCTGTTGTTGGGTGGGCAACATTTAAACAAAACATGAAAAACATAATAAATTTTATTATAATTTCTTTTTTATATCAATCCGCAAATTAATGCACATTGAGCAAGAAGCGCAAAAGAAATCATATACCCGAAATATGGGATAGGATTGGAAAGAAATTCGACAGCGTCAGTAGAAGTATGGGGGTAATGTGCTGCTGTTAGTGAAGAGTTCGCATATTAGTAACTGAGAATATGATGTCATGCAGACTTTTTATTATTCCTTTGTGCTTCCGTTTTATGACATAATTAGTGGATATACCGGTTGATGTAATAATTGTTGTAAAAATTGAAACAACGTATGTTATTTTAATTCTTTCAGCGATCATCACATCATGCTCTTGCTATAATCGTTGTTATATATCAACAATTCAGCGACTTTTTCTACTTAGAAGCTTATGCACAAGGTGTACACAAAAATCTTGTAGATTAAGACAAGAATTGTTGTACAAAACATCTTTTGCGAATACATTAAAAATTTAGACAATCGAATGAAGAATATACATGTACATAATATCATACTACAGCAGCTGGTTTTCGCATTATCGTCTTGCTTTTGTCAACAATAATTGAAATACCTTATGTTGCTTCAAATCTTCAAGTAACCGCGTTATTGTTTCCGTATCATTTACCATCAGTGCCTCATACATTGAATTAACTGTAACATCCAAAAGACTAAAGCATTCCCTTAATTTAGCCAAACGATTTTCAACTATAGCAAGTTTGTTTTGTGTAGATTCAATGTTAACCGATAATTTTTTTACAGGATCCATTTTCAGGGCAATTTGCTTAACAAAAGTATTACACAAATTTAAAATATAAACAAAAATGTATATGAAGTTTTCTACTTGATTAGTGACGAAAAGCCAGAAAATCTGTAAAAAAGTGTATTGTTCAGTTTGAATAGAAAGCTGGCAAGATAAGATGATGATAATCGCAAGAACAAAGCAATACATCCAAAAATTGCCATGCTCATTTTAGTCGAGTTTACAATAAAATCCTTTATTATAGCGCGATTGTGAATGATTTTTAAATATGTATACTCGTATATAAATCTAAAAAAGAATTAAAAAAAAATGTTGCAACAAATGACATGCAGGCGCACGAGCGCAGGAGCTTGGAGCACTCAACTCCAGGTTTTTTTTATTTTTTTTAAGGGGGAGTTTGGTTGACGCATTGGGTGCAATTGTTGCGTGGTCAGCAGTTGGAGTTGCATTAACGCAATGCGTCTGTTCATTGGGGTTGGAAAATGCGGCATCGGCTGCTGACGCTGATGAAGATGATGATGGTGGTGGTGATAATGAAGCTAACGCAGATGATGATGGCCACGCACAAACGGGGGTAGTTAGTTAAGTTTTTCAATTGTTTTTCTTTTTCATTATGTCAAATTATAATCGTTAATTTTTCCAATTTTATATCCAAATTTATACATTTTGTTTGTAATATATACCAAGGTTTCGTAAATATTGTAGATAATATCAGCATTCGACTTAGTCTATAACAAGTCTGTACATAGAGGGAGTTGGTGGTCATAAATCTGCAATTGCAATTTTAAAATGGCTCACATAATTGGGGAGCCGGCTCGCCCAATTTTTAAATCCTCTTCCCAGATTTCCCCTATTTACATACTCAACTTCAACTTTTGCCTCAAATTGCATTTGTAGTCTGCATCTTTTTGCATATTTTGGAAATGCGACTCCAAAACACATATATTTGCATATAAGCGATATGTATGTTTATGTTGTCAGCTGTTGTATGTTAGAAGCAGCAAATCAGGCGTTAGTTTAAAATACCCCGACACCCTATAGAGGATTTTGCAAGTTTTGAGTATCTAGGGAGTACGATAACAACGTTAGGTGGTACTTACAAAGACATCAAAAAACGAAGAGCGAAGACCTTAGTTACTTCTCTGGGCTTTCGCGACTATGATCGAACAAAAAAATAAAACTAGAAACAAGAAGATATATATTTCACTCTAGCGTTAAGTCTGTTTTAAACAACGGCAGCGGAACATGGCATTTCAAATGAGAGTCGATTCATAAACAGCAGACTTTTGTTAACAGATTTGTACTACTCCTTCTAGACAAAGAAATTCCAGCGAGAAAGTAGAGATGCATCTGGACGTACCCATCGAAAAGACACGAATGATAATGTGCATGTAATTCTACAATGGTATCCTCAAGCTGCCAGGTCGCCCCAAGATGACATGGCATAGTAGCGTAATTAAGACACTAGCAAAACATTTAACGAATTTTGACATATTGCTAGAAGCCGACAATTGGGAAATTAAATTAAATTACTTCTTGAAAAGATTTTTTTTTAATAATAATATGTTAGATTAACTTCTTAAAATCAGCTAATCTTAGCAATCTATTCTTGAAAAATCCTTTAAAAAATGCATTTTGTTATTGTTGTTAATAAATAAAAAAATCAACTAAAACAAATGTCAATTGCATTTCTGAAAATAATAATAATAAAAATGTTAGTTTTACAATCGAAGGCTTTAAGCAGCCAATGTTCTCTTTGTTTTGCAAAAGTTATTTTTCTGAAATAAGAAATATTATATATTTCCATTCTTGAATAGTTTAATTTTTGCAACAAAAACTAGTAAATATATCAAGAGATAAATCAATATCATAAAGCGCATACTTTTCAAACTACCCACGCTTAAAAAGGTAGTCGATTAAATTAACATAGCAAAGGGACAATAAAAAAAAAAACAAAATAAAGTATATATAGTAAAATAACACAAAAAAATTCAATCGACACGAATGGGGCGGGCGTTTGGGTCCGTGTGCGTAGGCTCTGTGGGGCTGTTTGTGCGTTAAAATTACAGTTTTTGCTGTTTTATTATTAATAGGGCTGCTAATTATTGACGCGCGTCCACCCACTGCTCAGCAGCCAAAATACCCAAACCCCTTGCAATAGTAAGCGCCAGACCCCCTTTTGCGGTTTTCAGCGTTGCTGTGCTACGTAGTGCACTCATAATGAGTTTTTTCCCGATAGCGCAAACAATTTTATTTTTGTTGTTGGTGTTGTCATTGTTGTTGCTCATGATTGCATGCATCAAATGTTGCATGCAGGCAAAATCAGTTTCGAAAATGCTTTGTCAACAGCAACACACATTCAAAATTTTCGGTTTAGTCGCATAAGTTTCATTTTTCGATTAATTTCGCACAATTCATACGCACTTTGCTCAAAAAAAAAAAATAAATAAAAATCATAAAATTAATAATTATATTTACAAAATGCTATTTGGAAAAAGTTTTTGAAGCGCGCGCGCGCAACGCCGAAACATGCAAAGTGAGTGCCATTGTAGCTGTGTGTGTGTGTGTATCTGTGTGCGTGTATCTAATTTTAGCTAAAAAACATGTTACGCATACGCAGTGTATGACAAACAGTGTTCAATACGCATTGCTCATACCCAATTTGGCGTTTACTCTAATTCATTTTGAGCT
The DNA here is from genome assembly GCA_035046065.1 of Chymomyza procnemis. Classification (NCBI taxonomy): domain Eukaryota; kingdom Metazoa; phylum Arthropoda; class Insecta; order Diptera; family Drosophilidae; genus Chymomyza; species Chymomyza procnemis. The sequence continues at coordinate 16,307,504 of JAWNOJ010000013.1, read as the reverse complement.
GTAATTTATGCAAATGCTACCCCTATTCTGGTGTGCTGACATGGGGGCGGGTTGCCCAACCCCAATCCCCTAGCGCTAAGCCTGCTCTATGCAGCTGCAACACCCACTCTCTATGTCTCTATTACTCTGACGCTGCGCATTGGCGTCAGCGTTGTTCTTGTTGTTGCTATTGTAGTGTTTGTTTTTTTTATTGCTGCTATTTTGTGGTTTTGTTTCAACTACTTAGCTGCGCTGCTGCATGCGACGCGGCATCTGATTAACAAAATTAGTTTAGAAAACTCCGCTCTCGCGTTCGAAACAAACAAAAATTTGTTCGGTTTTTTCGCATCAAATCTAAAACTAAAACAAAAAGTCTAATAAAACAAAAAATAGAAATAATGCAACTTTTTTAAGGGCAATCGAAATGCGTTTTTTGGGCAAATGGCATCGTGTATAGTCTTTGTGCACAGTGGCTTTGGCGTATTATTGTTTAATTTTAAATAATAAAAAAAAAATCTTGAAGCGGAATGTTTTAGTAAAAATTAGAATTGATCATTGAAGCTTTAGCAGCTCGGTTTACGTATGGTATGTGAAAATAATGCAAAAATTTAAGTAAACTTATTTTTACATAATTTTTTTTAAATTCGTTTAAATTAAAAAAAAACAAATGTGTGCTTTACGTGGAAAGTCTTTCAAAGCTCACTAAAAAGGCAATCAAAATGCATAAAATATGTATTGCTTAAGAATAATATATTTTATTTTAAAGATATTTTAAAAATGTTTGATTTTAATTAAAAAGTGCAATAAATCTTTAACTTGAATATATATGGAGTATACGCAATGTCACAGTTCGTGCCAATTGCAATCAAAAAAAAACCAAAGCATTTATTTCAACTTATTTAATTGCAAAGTTTAATTAAAAATAAAAAAATAAAATGCAATATATTTCACTTAATTGTAACCCTAAATTAATCATAAATAAATAAACGTATTATAAACTACAGATATTTATGTTATAGAAAAAAAAAACAAAATAAATAAAAATAAAATATTAATATAAATAAAATATTAAGTATACGCATATCTTACAAATATATGCTTCAATAATTGGGTTATTTTATTGGCAGACAATGTACTCAATTATTAAACAAAAAATAATAAAAGCTTTCTTAGAAGTACAATTTAAATTGTATATAAAAATACTGCATACGTTTTTTTATTAATTATAAAATATACTTGTACTTAAAAATTGTGTAAAACTAAATAGCTATATAAAAATGTATCAACACATTTAAGATAGAATCAGAACTTTCGTTTAAAGAGATTTCCTTTTCTCTGGCCCCAACTACTTTTCCTCATAGTTTATTAAAAATAATAATTTATATTTACGTATAATAAAATAAACTACCTTCAATTTTATAGCACTGATTCGAAGCAATAGAAATTAGCATGTATATTCCAAGTTCTTTAACTTTACTTCAAAAAGTAGACATGTACATCTTGGAGAATATTTTGCGGCAGCTTTAATATTCATTAGAAAATTGTTTGTACGGCGTAAATTTTATGCTGGTGTGTGTCTGTGTGTGTGTGTGGGTTTTGCCCTCTATGGAGGTTTTAGCCTATTTTGTGATCTATTTTTCGCAAACGAGAGTTTTTGGCGCTCGTTTGGCGGCGTTTCTGTGTCGCGCAACGCGACCGAGACTCGTCTTGAATGAAAGTCAAAGTAAAAACGCGCCAACACAAAAAACCTAAACAAAACAAAACATAAAACGAACGAAGGAACAACATGCAGCTAGAAAACGTGGCCCACGAAACCGTGAGATGCGGCAAAGTGCGGCGTTATACGGAATCTAGGCAGCCAACTAGGCAAACAGCCAGACAAACAGAGAGCCAAACAGAAACGCAAAAGTTTGATAAGGCCAAAGCAAAACAAAACATTTGTTGAAGGGGTTTGTGCTAGGGTAGGGTAGCGGTGTAAGCTCAATAGACGAACCGGGTAAAAGAATACAAAAAAAAACATGCGAAATACTTGCTGCCGGTAAAAAAGAACCTAAAAGAAAAGTTGACGCCGGAAAATGCAGCGCGAAAATGAAAACGTAGCGAAACTGTGCATGTTGGGGTTAGGCGGCGGGCGCTGTGGCGCCTGTGGTTTGGGGTTGTGGTTGTATGGCGATAATAGCGAGGGCGCGGGTGCAGCTGTTTGAGTCAGGTGCGTCGGGTTGAATGCACGCCGTGTAAGTAAGATAGCAATAGTTAATGTGCAAGCGAGACAGCTGGCTGTTGCATTTAGCTGAGCGGCTGCAATTTCCGCTCACGGCGCAAGTGCAATGGCCAACAGATACAGATACAATAATACGGATGCTGCAGATTCCTGTGTGTGGGTGTGTGCGTGCGTGCGTGTGTGTATGTGTGTGTGTGTGCGTGCGTGTGTGTGTGTGCATGCGTGCACGGAGTAGGGTGTCAGAACTGAATGTGGGCTGGTAAAGTGCTGCTGCTGCTGCTATACAGGTGCATGCGTTTATTTATTTATTTCGATTCATTTCCGCTTTTGTGTGAGCTAAATGAAAACTCATTTCCCTTTGATGTTGCTGCGCCTCCTCTGCATACGTTGTAGTTGTTGTTGCCTGCGCTTCTGTTGTTTGGCGCTTGCTCTGGACAAGCTGGAGAGTAGTAAAGGCCGTGTCAGAAAGAGCGCGCACGAAACAAAGAGATAGGGTAAGTAGGAGTAAAAGAATGAAAGCGCTAGTAACAAAGTGAGCAAGTGAGAGAGAGAGAGAGAGGGTGAGCGAGGGAGAGCGAGAGAGAGTGAGCGTAATGCAGGCGAGCGAAAAAGAAAGCTAGATAAAGTTTTTGCCTTTGGGCGCTCTTTCTGCGATAATGAAAAAGTATAATGCACCAAGTGACATAAGGCTGTAAATTAAGCAAGAACAACAAGAGCAACAACAACAACAACAGCAGTGATCACAACAACAATACACACAACAACAACACGCACAAACAATGTAAATTGTTGCCATTTATATGCTTATGTATGTGTGTATGTACTTACTTTTTATATGTAGTACATAAGCGTATATTTAATATTTCACATAGCAACTGTTTTTATATGCTGGCCGTTATCTGCATACCCTCACAACTCCCACCGACCGCATCCTACCATGTGCAGCCGTATGTAAATAGGTAGCACATGTATTTATATGTATGTACAGCCAACTGCAACTATGGGTCATTTGGCCCGGGGGCCATCAACGTCAGATGAATTGGTTTTTTGGTTCGAAAATTTTTCATTCGCTTATTTTTAGTTCAACTTTTTTTTTTCTATGTTTACACATAAAATTAAAAGCATTTTCATTACAAATTACAAATGTGGTAATTGCCCATGTCATGATGCTGCAGCCTCATATCGTATGTAGCTGTACTAACTAAAACCCTTTTTCCTTTTTCGTGGTCTAATGAATCAATTACCTGCTACTTGACCAAAAACTGTATTATTTTTTTGGCTTAATTTAAAAAATTCATTTAGATTGGCTATAAAACTTGTAGTCTAAAGCTATTTATCGGAGCGGATATTTTAAGTTTATTTAACATTTATTTGTCAAATCAATGTTTGTATTATTAATTATATTATATAGTTTATTATTATCAAAGCCGTTTACTTGAGAATTTTGCTTAAAACTATTCATACAATTATATATTTATATTATTTTTATAATGTATAAAGTTCTATAGAGGATCTGACTATTACATTAATATTGTACTTTGTGAAGCCGACTCCAGCATCTTGCAATAGCCAACCCCATTCAATCAATTTTGTTCTAATCCTTATAGCATTTTGCAGCATTTGGTTTTGCAGAACTGTACGAGAAATATTTATAAAATCCTTCATATATCATTTTTTTTTGTCATTTAAACCATTTGGTTTATTATTTATTCTTTACCAATATAATATTCAAGTAATCTCTCTCCAAATCTTATAGTCCTTGTAAATTACCATTTGATTACATTTACAACCAATATACATAATGTTAACTATCCTTACCGACCCGACATTTAAGTGATCTCTCTCTGTCTCTTTTATAGTTCCTGTAAATTACCACTTGACCAGCGTCTTTATTACCACAGTCAAACTAATCAAAAATGTTCCTACAATTACATAATGGAAGATAAATTAATTCAAAAATATTATTAAGTAAACGGCTATGCTCAGAACGCTCCACAGATCATAAGCATCTTAAATATCGAAAATTATGTACCTTCATACGCGAATCGCAAAAATAAAAAAAAATAATCAAGATGGGGGTTCCCTATATTTTAGCAATTTAAAACAATTTCCTTGCTTTCATTCCCACAGTGGGAATCAACTTTAAAAAGGCATCAAGAAAGTCAACCATTTTGGTATTTGCCTTGAAATTCACGACATAAACATATACTGAGGACAGGCCGCCATTTTGACACAAACTTGGCTCATATCTGTGTAAATAATCCCAGTATTTGTGCTGCACTGGAACCGGAAAACAGCCTATGTTTATTGTAACTCGTTTTTTCGAACATTCAATGTTTAGATTTCTTAGTATTTTTATAGTGCGTACGAACTTCAATTACTTTGAAAAAAGTGTGCGTTAACTTAAAGAACTTTCAGTTTATTTGTAGAGTATTTAGAGGTTCTAATGCTACGTTTACAAAACACATCGAATAAAGAATTTTATTAGCGCTTTAGGCAAATATCATAAATATAATAAATAAATGTGTATGAAGTTGTTTTTTAACTAAAAGTTAATTTTATTAAAGCAATTTTGCATGTTAGTAAGATTATCTGAATTGGCAAATTGGGCGCGCACACAAATATAAAATACAAAAATTAAATCCGAGCAGGGAAATCCCTGTTTAATAATAGATTTAACTTATTTATATTTATGACAGTCTTTAAGCGACTTTTTAATTTTTAGTATTTTTGTCTACTCTGCTCATAAAATTCTGTTTTCTGCTACTTACCATATGTACATAAATGTGGGTATATGTATGTGTATACTCAGCTTATAGCTGACTCTACGCTCATTTACATGCTCGTATGTACTTACTATATGTATGTATAAACATGGCCAACAATAAAACCGGCTTGCAAAACTTAAAAAAATATATGTACATATGTATGTATATCTATATATGAAGAAACCAGCGACAAACATAAAGTTAAAGCGGCACTAAACACACATATAGACACAAGCAGATGCATATATGTATTTGAAAATACATGTAAAAAGCTCACCCACATACATATATCTAAGAGTGTGTATATATACACAAGTGTATGTGAGCAAGCCAAATTGAAAGATAACAAAAACCGGCTTGTTTTTATTTTTGCAAAACCTATTTTTTGTTGACTTTATTGCTACTCTTTAATTTTTTACTATTTGGTGCAAAAAAAAAAAAAACATAAAACAAATACGTTTCATTAAGGCCCAACAATGCGAGAAAAGTCTGATAAGATAAGCGCAAGCGAATCTTTATCGCTATCACAGGCCAGCCTTATCACACACAGATACATACAGACAAACATTTGCTTGCGATACTGTGTATGTGTGTGTGTGGGTGTGTGTTTACATAAACATAATGCACGCTTGCAGTTTAACGCATAAAACGCCAACCATGTACATACATATGTGTTACATGTAAATAGAAAGCAGTGTATATAGTATAAGTGTATATGATAGGATTGTGCCTTAACCTATACCAAGCAAAAGTCTGAGGCAAATGCTCTTACTTATGCTGAAAGCACACTAGATGCAGTCATAGAAATTGTAGTCACAGAAGTTTGTTTGTAAAGCAGCAGCTGGCCAAAATAAAGTAAGCCATTCAAGCGATTGCAGCATTTTATCTGAATGACTGCTTAAGATTTTGGAGTGTAATTTTTAGGGACTCTGAATATGTACTTTCGAGCAAGAGATTGCAGTTTTGCGCACATAAAGTTGCGAAAGTTAGTATGCAATTATTATTATTTTAAAAATATAAAATATTTTTTTTTCATTATTTATCCACTTGGGAACCTAGGGTCTCTGCGAAGGCTTTCCAACGGAATCTATTTTGTGTCCCACGATGAGCTGTTCTTCAAAAACGGTTCGTCTTAAAGTTGCTTTTGGTCGTCCTGCTCATTAGACACCTTGGGCGTTCCAGTCAAGTGCCATTCCGACAATGCTGCTTGGGTTATTTCTGAGAGCATGCACTAAACAAGACAATTATATTTTCCTGATTTCGAGCTGAATAGAGCACTCACTTGTGGCGCCCCACAGTTTTTTTTATATGAAATATTATAAATACTACAAAATGTTAGCAATACACTAAACAGATATTTTTATTTCAAATTAACTTATCTTAATTCGCCCAAACTTGGTCAAAGATGTTTAAACTTTTATCTTACTTCCTGTTTTAAAATTTTACACTGTAAATGCAAGTTCACAGCCATCCCCAGATTTCAGACGGTGCATATCTATACCAAATTCAGCCAACAGACTTGGAATATGGATAAGTTTTATATTTTATTTCAAGTTCTTTTAGTCAATATTTCACAATATTTAAATTGTTTAACTATAAGGTCAACTGGAGTTAGCTGTACCCCCAAATTTATTAAAAACTGAAAACAAGACCGCAGTATTACGGAAAAACTGAGCTTACATTTTTGCTGGCAATGCGTGTGTCACCCGAAAAAAAAGAGAAAGTAATTTTCTGCAAAATTGCATTTAAAAAGATTTTTTTAAGCGTTATTGAGCCTTGAAATATTTTTCCTATTGTTAAGATTGGAGTGGGTCCTACAAATCGTTGAATATGCAATTTTTTTTGTTTTTCAAATTAATAACCAAATGTTCAATTAATGCGTCAAGTTGGAGTATACCTGCTGTGGCTCAAAAATAAAGTATGTATTCATTTAAAAAGCCTAGTTAGCCAAGTTAGCGTATTAACTTAACAATAATAGATCTAAATAATAATCAATCAAAAAATAACTAGATAAGCTACTATAGTACGCAACATTGTAACTTTGCAATTTAAGGGCGACAGTGAATACCCTTCAATTATTAAGTCGTTAAGAGTAACCAAATTTAAACAAATTAAATTCAGAGCGAAAAATGATCGAACTCAGCCTCAATCTCTAGCGCCATATGTTCTGTTCTGATGTTCCAGCCAACCTTTGACTCAGACTTATATCTGTTCGTTGTTTTTATGCATCATCGGTAGCATTTCGTTTATGACGGAATTATTGTAGCTTTGGTCAATGAATGGCAAATTTTTCTACCACAAAATGAATCGACTCTTAGAAAATAAAATGTATATAAATAAAGGCTTCCAGTAATTTTATATTTTATTTCCATTTTATATTTTATGTATGTACATGTGTGTATGCAGTACATGTGTGTATATTGGTTGCTGTTGAATGCCGAGGCCAAGAGGTAATCGCACGAAGCTTAAACTAAAGCACAACACACACACACACACTTGCAAAACTATGTATGGTCTATGTGTGCATATGTATTAGTATGTAGCAAATGCCAATGCACGCAAAAAAAATAAAACTAAAAGCAAAATGACAACAGCAACAACAAATTCTATAAGTGCAAAACAAAAACGTTGGCAGTTTCAACTATTTAAAAGTTAAAATTTTTTTATTTCTCTTATTATGTGCGAGTGTGTGTGTGTGTGCACAACTGATGCATACATACGTACTGTGTATGTGTGTACGTTTTATGTGTGTTGACTTTTTGCTAGTTCATGTAAATGTGTGTGTTTGTGTGTGTGTGTGTGTGGGTGCCGGCTGATGCTGCTCTTTGGCGCTTTTTGTATTTCTATTTCTGCACACTTTACATTCTGTCGTTTATTTGTGCAAATTTCTCATTCAGTGAGAGGCGAGAGCGTGCCAATAAAAGAGATCTGTGGCAAGCAGAGACTGCGAGCGTGTGAGTATCTTTGTGTGCGTGGCGCATTGTTGCCATTTTTCTATTTTTATTTATTTATTTTTATGTATTGTTGATTTGCGCCGGCAGCCACAAACTAAACAGCTTGCCGGCATGTTAGACCAATTTCTGTTATTGTTGCTGTTCTTGTTGTTGTTGCCATTTTGTCATCGATGTGTGCTTTTTTGTATTGGCGCCAAATGGAAATTTTAAAGCATTGTTGCCACGTTTCAATTGAATGAAGTTTTTTTTTTTGAATTGGTTGCGCTGCCAGCACTTTAGATTAAAATACGTTTGCGAATGCTAGATTATTACTTAATGTGCTTTGCTATAGATTTGTTGCACTAATTGCTGTTGTATATAGTACATGTTTGTCTTGTTTGCAAGAACTTTTTAAGAATAATTTTTTTCAATTTAACTTAGCAAACATGAATTGTTGCCTGTGATCTGTAAACTAACGTTAAATGAAGTATAAAAAATTATTTACGTGAACACGAATTGTCAGTCTTTATAGTTACGTTCAATTTACTATTATTAAGTATAATATTGAAATATGATTTCTTAATACTTTACGAATATCGTGTTGCTTCATAAAACCCCTCCAGTATTTCTGTACTTGCCGAAGAATCCGTTTCAAAATCATCACTATCGTCTTCAGGAATATTATATTTCTGCTCTATCAACAGCATATTATTCACACGATCCACCATTTGAACAATATGCTGCTGATGGTTAATAAGACGCTGCAGTTTATGCTGAACAGTTTCAAAACAATTCGTTGAACCTGGCTTTTCAGAGTTGATCTTTCTTTCTTTTGCCGCTTTGAGTGATTTTAAAAATGGACTGATGCCGGGGCAAACAACATAACTAGGCTTGACACAGATATTTAATGTTTTCTTTGATTTTGGCTTGTATTTTGGAAGACGAATCTTATGCAGCACATCTAGGCAGTCAACCAATCTACTTTCGATCTTCGTGCATTGATTCATCGCTGCGATAGTATCCATTAAAAACTGTATACAAATGTTCTTAATTTTATTTAATACTTGTTCGATAAATTTTTACCTAACAACTGTCAATTTGAAAATTCTGAAAGTGTCTAAAAGTATTAAACAACACTCTATATACAAAACAAAAAAATTGTAATATAAAGCTCAAGATCTTTGATCAAAGCCGTTGACTAGTCTTTTGCGCGACTATACTTTGCGGAATTTCAATATGCAGCTCACAATAACAAACAAACATTTACAATTTTTTTTGTTCAAGTAGCCTTTCAATGAAGTTACAATTTTGCATAAATTCTACAAACTGTACTACATCTTTCATGCTTTTAAGCGCCAACATGTCCGGCAAGTTACTTTATAAAGAGTCATTGTTCAAAGACGTGCTTTGTCTATTTGACTTGATTTATTTACTTTATCAGTTTAAAAATAAATACTTTGTTTTCTTATTCGACTGATAATATATGAGCATAATTTTTTACACAAACAACAATAATAATATTGAAATTATAGGGAGAAATTGATTAACAGCAGTAGGAACTGATAATAACAATGTATATCGATAATGAAAGATATAGGTGTATGTTAGAAGTTTATTCAATAAAAAATAAAAATTTGTAACGATCTAGTAAAAAGATAGATTTGGAAAGAAGGCAGTGTGTAAATGCTTCATAAATGTAATTTAAACCTTTTTTTAATTTATTAATTTTATATCGGGAGATGATCGGGAGGTCTCCTAGATATTTCATTCTTCATTATCAACGGTCTTCTGGTTTTATAAACACTGCTAGATTTATTTATGACATTTCTTAACTGAGTCTTTAAATTGTGCTGTTTAATATAAAGTACTCTAATCCTTAAAATGGCAACGTTTGGATAAGATTTGGTAATATTATTAAATTGTTAAGGACATGTGAAACCAATTGCAATTTTAAAGCACTCACTTCATGTTCTTTCTCATACTCGCATCTTATTATTAGCAAAAATGCAGCAGATCCTCTAATAAGCAAACAAATTACTTTAATTTCCGCCAAAATTGTAATAATCTGAAGCAGCACTTGTAGAAAATTTACAGCAGCTCATTTTCGAGTGCCGCAACAGCGATTTCATGCAAAAATTCAGATTCAACTTCAACGTCTCGATGAGTGTTGCATGCGGCTTCAAAAATTTAAAGCTCCCCCTTACTTGAGTTACCCAGTTCTAAGCTGGAAATTTTCAAATCGTAACACTTTCACGCGCTGTGTGTGCCACAAGGAACAGAGCGAGCATCAGCGAGACAAACCAGATGCAGGGAAGTTGGGACTTTGGCAGTACTGGAGCAGCAACCAGACAGCAGATAGCAGGGGGCAGTGCAACGCCAGACCTGTCGCTACCAAACACACACACACACACGCGCGCGCACACGGTTAACACACAGAATGCCACATACCAAAATGTAACCCTTCTCTGCCGCCTGCAGCAGCAGCCACCCAAAGCCCAATTCCCAAACCAAAGCAGCAGAAAGCACCAAAGGCACGCGAGCAAATTCATGCTATGTTTACACTGCCTTGTCACGTCTATCTAAAATGTGTCTCATGCTACAAAAGTTTTTTTCATCACTGACAGCATATGAACGTTGATTCTAATCATGTAATCAACTGGTTTTCAAAAAGAGAATATATGTTGCAATCATTTAACATACTACTTCAAGTACAATTAAGCTTTTTAATTCCACCGAAATTTGAATGTTGTCTTTTAGCTTAAAAGAATTGGATTCGTTAAATAAAATTGTAAAACCATAACAAATATAAGATTACTCGATAATGTTAATGCATATACTAAAAATATGACTAAATGAATTAAGCTAGACAATGAAAAAATTATATTTAATATGCATAAATAGTCCGGTTACTGGGCTGTATCTTAGAATGTAAATCTCTTAAAATTATATTGTCTTTTATTTTAAAACTTTTTATGGCGATATTTGGCATACGTGGCCCACAATTTTTGGCTTGGAAATTGCAAAATAGTCGTAAGTTCTGTCCTATTTTGCATTCTACAAATTGTTATTCTAAATTTAATAGCAACATCTAATATCTTGTGCGGCACAGCATTAGATGTTGTATGATTTTACATAAAAACTTAATTTCGGCTGTGATGTACATATGTTCATACACAAAATTATGAAGCTGTGAAATGCATTGGTGGCGCAGTTTGCACCTGGCATAATGTGAGTTTGATGAGAGCAACGTCGACGGCGACGCGTGCGTCAGCGGTAGCAGCAAACGACTGCATGTGAGTCGCGCGACAAGCACGCACAAATACATATACACGCAGCAGCAGATACACAAACGCACTGACGACACTCACTTACACAGAGACTTCGTGGTGCACACACCTCCAACTTGCTATTTTTTTTTTTCGTAAAATTTTTGCAATACAGCTTTTTTTTTGTTGCTTTGTTTGCCTCAGTGCTGCGCTCTCTCACATACATGGGCAAAATCTTGAGTATGCTGTTTGCGCTCTCTTCGTCAATGTGCTGATGTGTGCGTGAGAGACTGGGGACCGGCTCACTCCAAAGTTTTCGTCGTCTTTTTGTTCGCCTCGTTTTATTTCGCTTCGTTTTGCGCTGTTCTGTTTTTTTGTGCCGCAAAAGCTCTTTCGTTGCCGCCTCCCAGCACACACCCCCGCAGTCGTTGAGTAACTTTTTACATTTCTTTTTATGTGCGCTGTGTATTTGCGGCATGGAGCGTTGCTCTTGCTGCCTTTGTCGTGCTCTCTGCTGCGTTTGTTGCGCCGCAGCCGACGTCTGCTGCTGCCACTGCTGCTGCTGCTTGGCTTGGCTTTCATGGGGTTCTTGAGCGTATGCAAAAGATTTTTGCACATATTCATCTTTTTGGCCGTTTTCGGTGCGTTTCGTTGGCGCGCGGTGCGCGTTTTTGGCAAAACTTTTTCGCGCTAAAAGAAGAAATTTTGTGATTTCTCTTAGTTCTGGTTCCTCTTGTGCAGTTGTGCTTATTGCTTTTGCTTCATCTTCTTGTTCGTCTTATTTTAAGCTACGCAACGCTTCCTACTTCTTTTTCGTCGTGTTTTGCTTGTTCTTCTTATTATATTGTGTGTTTTGTTTCGTTTGCAACATCTCAACTTTTATACTTAAAAGTGTGTGACTGTGAGCCTGTATATGTGTGTAATATGAATGGCGAGTGTATTCGCGCGTCTTAAAAAAGAAGCAAACAAAATGAACTTTTACAAATTCCGCCAGAGACTAAAAATTGGTTTTATTTGGGTTTGACTCTCTTTTTGGTGGCCTGGTCTTACCTCCTTTTACGGTACCGGCCTTTGGATTCAGAATTTTTTGTAACTTACAAATCTAGGTTTTGCGAAATGCTACAATTATTGTCGGCTTTAAAGGATGCTAGTTAGAATATCAGAAAATATGAAAACTGTGTAAAGTCTAGACGCTGTTTGTTCCGGTGTTGTAATATATATCCACGAACATTACTGCCAATTCTGATGTGTGTATTGACAAAATCTATATGAGTTTTAGAAAACATGTAAATGTATAGATAGATAAATAGTAATTATTCTATTATTCCGTGCATAAAACTGGCAAGTTTCGAAAGAACTTTACTTGGTTTACAGCTCTATAAACTTGCGTTAACTTACATTTTGTGTTAATAAAATATATTAAATTTGAAACATTATTGCAATACAATATAATATGATTCTTAAGAAAAAAAGTAAATTGAAAAACGAACATTTTTAATGCATATAAAAAACGCGCACTTTCGAGAAACATGTACAAAATGCCATAAAAATGTTAAAAAACGAAGTGAATATAAGCAACATTTGTTAAAATATAAAATAAATTAAACTTTAGAAGTTTAAAAAAAGTTTAGAAGTTTTCATATAATAATGATAAAGAGCAAACAGTTTTAAAAATGATTTAAAAATTACGTGAAAAACAACTTAAGTGTGAAAAGTAAAATCATCTTTTGGCAAAAAAATAATATAATGAACGTGTGATGTGATTATACATTATAAAATAGGATAATTTCAAACAAATATTGATACATTCAAAAAAGCAAATAATGACTTTAAATAAAGAACATTTTAATGACTATTATTGAATCTGTAGCAGTTTGTTGAAAGAATTATTATGGCTTTAAAAAAGAAGTGCATTACTATTTCCTAAAGAACCGTTTCATAGTACTAAAGCAGTAAGAATTTTAAATTAAGTTATTTTCTTTGGGATGCGTAAAGAGCAATTTTTGTTATTTGCTATCCAATAGTTAATATGAAAATTTTATGTTTTTTATAGCAAATAGGTGCAGCATGTTTAAAATTAAAAATACATATATTTATTTACACTAATTAAAAAGAGTAGGCAGAAAATCGGAAGTCTTGAAATTGTGTAAAAAATAATAATTTATAGCAATTCAAAGAGAGTTGGCAGTAAATTGTTGTCTTTAAAAATATATTAATTTGTCATAATTAAAAGGAGTACGGAGTATAAGGAAATTTGGTAGACCCCAAGTGTTATATAGTTTTCTGATCGGTATTAATATTTTAGTTTATTTGGTCATGTCTGTTTGTTGCAATTAAAGTAACTCAGGGATTGTTGCAGCTATAATGGAGAAATTTGACGCAAAAATATCCATTTAGCAGCTTAAGATTTTAGTTATCGCTTTATGTTTATTTAAAAAAAAATTAAAATTATTTATATTATTAGTGTAAAACTATTTATTTAGTTTTATTTACTTGAGTTATTTCGCCTGGGACAGTTCCCAGGCGAACACAACATGGGACAGAGCTAAACAGACGGCGCAAAATAGGGTTCGATGGAAGGCTCTTGTAGAGGCCCTAAGTTCCCATGTGGAATAATAAGGAAAAAAAAAAAAAAACTTGAGTTATTTAAAAGACTAATTTATTAAAAAATAATTTAAATAGCTCAAGTTTAACGCTTTCGCTTTGATTTTATTTTACCAAAAAAATTAAATAATTTTAGATTTTGCTCAGAGATTCCAGCAGTTATGGAGGTGAAATTTGTCGCAAAGATATACATAAGACTTTGAAGCTTAAGGTTTTAAGATAAATTTTCGAAATTTTCATTGATACCATTCACAAATAAATATATTAACTAAATGAATTTAATTAAATCGCACTTAATAAATCTGGTAACTCACTTCAAATTCAAGTGTTTCTAGCAATTCTTATAGCATTTTTCATATTTTGGATATGGATTTAGCTTAAGTAAAATTTAAGTAACTTTTAAGAACAAATTTTTCAAAAAAGAAGCATAAAATATAAGTGCAACAACAAAACCCGCTATTGCTCAAAAGTTTAGTGCACAAAAAAATAAGCGGCATAATATAAATGTGGCAAGCGTTTTAGGCCAAAGCAAACATATGAAAAGCGACTGACTGTCTATAAAACTATCTATCTATTTATCGACACATACACACACAGAGTGTAGTATCTGCTATCTATTCCGTGTATATAAACACATACATATTGAGTACTTGCGGTGCTATAATTTTTGCTATTTGAACTTTTCTGATATGGTAACGAAGCGGGTCGGTTGAATTGAACGTATACTTAATATTCAGCTGCCCAATGTTTGATTCATGCTGTATATAAAATGTACATTATATATAAGTGTGTGTGTGTGCGAGTGTGTGTGCGTATTTGTTTGTTGAGTATGTGTGTGTGTGTGAGTGTGTGTGGGTAGTTGTTTCTATTAGTGCGCCGCACATCGTGCATTTACCGACGCCATTAATGCCTCTCGTTGTTTGACGCGGCGGCGAGGGGTGCAGCTGGCATGGCGCGCAACTTTTATACAAAAACTTTTTGTGCTTTATTTGCTACTTTGCTTTTGATTTTGCTTTTGCTTTTGATTTGTTGTTGTTATCGTTGTAGTTAGTTTTTGTTTTGCATTAGATTGTATCGGCATTTTTTTTTTTTTTGTTTGTTTGGCTGTTTTGTTGTTACATTTCGTTCTCATATCGTTTTTGTTTGTTGTGCATGCTCCATCTTGCAACTCTCTTCTGCCCTCTCTTGAAAAAGAGCGGCATCAGCGTTGCGACGTTTTCATCTAGCGGCGTTTTGAACTTGAAAATTTTGTTTGTTCGCTTTAGTTTGTCTGTTTTCATATTGTCGTGGGTGTGTAGCGCGTGTGTGTGTGTGTGAGTTATCGCCAACATTGTCATTGTCCTCTCGTCCTGCAGCATAGATACTATTCTCTCTTTGACATGCGTGCGCGGCTGTGGCCGCCAGTGTGTATGTGTGTGTGTGCTATGCTTTTGAGCTTGTCTGGCTGTGTGTTAGGTTTTGACAGCGCGAATGTAGAAGTAGTGGTAGAAGAAAAAGAAGCAACAGAAATAAAGCAAAGCATAATGTTTACAAAAATATAAAATAAAAATAAAACACAGTTGCCTGCAATTATTGCCATTTCAGTGCTCTATATTAATCAAAGTGTTTATGGGCTTATTGCTGCCGTCGGCAAGTTTGCCATATAGCCATAGGCCGGCCATATGCCGACGGCAGACTTTATAACGAAACAGTTGAAAAGACATTACACGATTATTTATCGATTTAACTTTAAAATGTTGTAATTACGATTAATACGAGTAGGCCAAGTTGGTTATTAATTTCAATTAAATTCTTAATATTTTGCATTAAGTCATGACTAGTTCTGTTGCGTTAAAATACACGAAAAGTTTAATTCTTTTTTAAATAACATTAAGTATAATTATTGCTACACACAGTTCGCTAGAAAGCTTTTAATCTGAAAATGTTTATTTTTTGCAAAAATTTATATTTTCCAAGAAACGCTTTTTCACAAAATTTGAGAGAAAGAATTGAAATTACCGTCACTATTTTTAGGTATAAAAAAAAATAAAATGAATTATTAAGAGAAGATGGACTTTAATTTTTTAATAATGATTTAAATCAAGTCTCTAAAATCTTTCGACCAAAGGTGGTTTTTTTTAAAGATTTCTTTTTTTGTATCGACATTTTTGACCATTTTATTACATATATTTATGTGAGAAAAAAAAATGCGCAAATTTTTTAAAGAAATATAAATTTAAATGTCTGTTCAACTGTAACTATGCAACAAGTCCACATGCACAAAATATTACGCTTAAAAATTAAATTTTCTAATCTCGATTTCAATATTTTTAATTTCAGGTGCTTTTTGACTGTTTGGAACATTTTTAAAGATTACGTTAAAACGTTGTTGATACTTATTAAAATATTGTTTTGTTAATTAAAAATAATATCAAGAGACATAATACATAAAAAAAATTATAATTATAATAATATTGAAACATAATAATAATAGTTATAACAATAACAAATTTATGTGCAATCAGTTAGATTTTTAATTTGTTAAACATTTTTAAATGTAATCAATTCATTTGTAATATAATTTACAACAATTACAAAAATAAAAAGAACAAAAAATATCACAACAGCAACAAACAACTGGAAATAGTAAACAACAAAAATAAAAATAGCAATTAAAGTTAGATTTTAGTTGTATGCAAAAACAAAAAGTGATTTTTAGTTAGTTTCTCAAAATTTAACAAACAAAATTCACAACAAAATTTGGAATACAACAACTACAACAACAACTACACAACAGTACCAACTACAACAACAACAACAACAAAAATAATAACCAACAACAACAACCAACTGCAACAACAATAAAGCAAAAACTACAAAGTAATTATAATAAATGAAAAGCAACTAATTAAAACAACTAACTATAATATAAAAGCCGACTTGTAACCATAATAGCAACAAATTAATTAAATGCAACTTATATAAATAAAAAATAAAACCGTTAACACAAATAAAAGCAATAAAAATTAAACAAAACTACAAATCAAAGCGCAAAACTACAATAAAAAATCAAAACCAAAACAAACCAACCACAAAATCGAAATAGAAATAGCAAAAGCAAACAAAAAACAAAAATAAAACGCAACACAAACAAAACCGATCGAAAATTCTAATAGCAACCGAAATAGCCTTAAAACCAAACAACAGTAAATAAATCCAAACCGATATGAAAATAGATGAAATAGTAACGAAAATACCGAAATAAACAGAAATGAAAAATTACAAAAAGCAGCAGAAGTGAAAAAAAATCAAATATCAAATTCAAAAGCCAAAAGCAACAAACAAAACCGCAACAAGAAGCAAAAAAAAAGTCAAACAAAAAAAACGAAATAGCCAAAATTTGTTAAATTTTTTGTGTCCAATTATTAAAAACAAAAGAAATTTACTTTTACAAAAAACAAAAGCTCAATAAAAAAATACTTGAGTATAAAAAAACAAATTAATTTTTGCATTGAAATTCAATTTTTGCTTTACGGTTTGAATTTTCGTCTTTAAATTTTGCGTTTGTCAAAAGCCGAAATGAAAACAATGTTCTGAAAAACAAATCTTGAGAAAAAGTTTGCATACGATTGCAAAAGAAAACCTAAACTTTGATAGGCAAAAAGTGTAAACATTTTTAAGCGAATTTAAATATAAATATTTCGTGTGTATGAATTCAAGTGAAAAAACCAAATGAGTTGGAAAAACTCCATGAAAACATTTTTGTGCCAATGTTGCGCATATAATTTGTGTGTTTAAAAAAAAAAAAAACAAAAAAAAAACATTGCGAATATATCATTATACAACTACATATAACATTAAAAACAAAAATTCAATTAAAAAAAATTATTCATATCGTGGCAAAAAGTAAAAAACTACAAAAAAAAAACAAAAAAAATGTATAAACAGTTTTCGAAACAATTTCGTCGTACTTAATATAAAATACTTATTAGTAGTGAAAAAAAAAACCAAAAAACATTCTGAATAAAAATATATAAAAAATAAAGCGCAAATGTTTTAAGCTATACATTAAATTATATTACATTTATGATAAAAAATTAAAAATATAAAAGAAAATCAAGTTTTAAGCGTCAAAAAACATATATTTGAGAATTTAAATATCAAAAAAAGAACAAAACTGCATTTTTTTTTTGGGCTACAAAAAAAATTCGTAAGAAGTTTAACATTCCCGCCAAATAACTAAACAATTTTGGATTACAAATACGGAAATCAACAAAAAAAGTTCTGCGGCTTCTAAATTGGTAAGTTACTTGTCAGATTTTATAATTTTTTATTATTAAGTTACTTTTTTTCTAAATATACAAAATTTAAAAAAAATATATATTAAAATTAAAAATAATATATTAATATACAAAGTAGTTGTAATAATGAGTAGATTTTTGGCTAATTTTTAAAAAGCAATTAAAAAAAATTGCTTACTTAACGCAGTCGGTAGGATTCGAACCTACGCTCCCAGAGGGAATCTGATTTCTAGTCAGACGCCTTAACCGCTCGGCCACGACTGCTTACGAAGTGCCTTGAACAAAACATTTCCTACACACACACAGTCCATTCTATTAAAAAACTAGGGAGAAGGGGGTTTGATAATCTTCGATAAAGTAAAATAAGTAATACATATATTACTATAAATAAATACAAAATACTGAATAGGCATTCGGAAACACTCTTGTGTTTATTATGTTCTTTGGTTAAGTAAAATTTAGAAATCGAATTATCATAGAATTGGCCGACGATCGTAATATTTTCTTTGTCGTAATATCTATGCGGGCCTTGGCACCCTTTTCTGCTTCTTTCAATATAAAAGGTGTTTAAAAATATGATTAAATAAGTATATTCTATTATTCATATATCTCAAGCTGTATAAAAGAAAATTTGATATTTTTTTCTAAAATTTTAATTTTAAAGGTCTCGTATATAACATCAAAAAAGTTATATTGTCCTTAATTTATATATTGTTTTTGCACGCCCAAACCAACTAAAATCGACTATTTTGACCGATTTTCCTAATTTGGTGTACTCAACCGGTCTTAATCAAACTCAAAAACCTTTGAGCTGATATTTTATATATTATTGTTATGTTCAAGAATTAATCGAATACAAAAAATGCTTTGAAGAATTCGTTTAGTTTACTGACTTGCCCTATGAGGGCTCATATAATCCAAATTTTGTTAGAATAAGTTATAAAACAAACAAGCATCAAAAAACTACTAGTTGTATTTGGTTGTAATATTGAGTTATTAATCTAAAGCTCTTTGCATTTTGTGGTGGTGGAACACCCTTTTACGAGATTTTCATACATTCTTGATATCAAATAACTAAAATAAATTCCTGCGTATAGCAAGTTTTTGTTTGAAAATTTTGTTGCTCTATCATGTTTGTGGACTAGGCGATCATATACACGAAAAGCCTTCAACTTTTCCTTCTGGAAATTACATACATTTTGGCTTACGCAGACTTAATCTATCATTATACATGTCATAAAAATATGGATCTTCTAAAAATATCAATAACGAGCATCAAATTCAACGAATTTTTAACTTTCGTCGTCAAATTTGGTTTTGATTATTATTGAGTATTATATCTCAATATTTTTTATGTATTTAAGAAAGTTTTATGAAGACAATGCATTTTTGAACATAAAATGGTATTTTGTTAATAATAAAATTATTTTTAATTGGAACTTACAAAATGCAGTCTTTTAGCAAATTTGTTTACAAATATTATTTATGTTGCCATAAACATTTTGAGCAAAATGTTTGAAAAGTTTGAAATACTTGTACAGGTGTTTTCAAGACGATTTCGTAAGTAATCCAGTACGCTCTCTTTTTCATTTACAAACAACATAATCATACCAGAACTTATAAAAAAGTACCACCAACTCAATTGATGCCTTTCGTTACTTAGCTGTTCTCTTGGAACAGGTGACCATTATATGGATAGACCATTGACCATCTTCCGCATTCCATATAGCTTTATTTTTAAGTGGAATAAGGCAGAATTCACTTGTTGAAACCGATCAAAGAAATAAAAGAAGAGCTTTTAATATATAATTACTTCTAATCTATAATTATTATTTTTTTTTAATATTATAACTTTTGTATTCATTGATGTGATTAGACATTGTAAAATATAATGTCATATGGCAAATATTCATTTCAAAAGCAAGTCATCAAAAAAAGCTTATGTATACGATTTCATAACTTTTGCCAGCATATTGGCAATTTAAAGATATTTCAGTAATTTTTCTTTGATGTGGTTGATTTGGTTATAGTTTTTTGGAACTTTGATGTGCGATAATGGGAATTTTTAGAAAAAGTCGAAAATGTGTGGAATTTAAAGTCCTGACTTTGCCGTGCAAAAATTTGCTTTATAAATTAATCTTATTGTAATTAATTTTCTTAAATTTTCATTAAAGTTATTTTTCCTGACAATTCGAAGATACAAAGAAAAACACAAAATTCACTAAAATGCCAATGATTGGTGCTTGCGACGAGTTGTAAAATTCTCCGCAACTTCTCGAAAGTTACATGATAGTTTATGTTAGGCCATGACAACCCGTTATCGGGTTACAGCCCACCTAATTAACTCTTGCTAGACGCCAAGTGAAGCTAGGTCCTCCCTCACTTGATCTTTCCATCTGAGCTTAAGTCGTACCCTACGTCTTCCTTTGACGACATACGCAGCGAAGACCTTCTTCGTTAGAGCATCTACGTTCATACTATTGCACAATAGAGGGTCGCCTTGTCTGAAAACTCGTACGGTATTAAAGGGTTCGGAGAAAAAAAAACCTAAAAATCATCAAAACTCGCTAACTGATAAGAATTATACAATTTAACAATGTTTAGAACTTTTTTTTGATAACGTTTAAATTTTCGAGAACCACAGTGTTGCCTTTAGTAGGTAGAATTATGTTGAAATGCATATTAAATGTGCAGCTTTTATATAGCATATAGAAGAAAGGGGGCGATGGAGAAGCAAGCAGAGTTAAATGAAAGAGTGAAACGGCATGAATGCGCGCCAAAAAGCATGCAATAAAAAATGCTTAATATATGCACAAATGCATATGTATGTGGCCGAAGAGCACAAGAAAAAAACATGGTCAACCAGCATTATATAATACACACACACAACACACACACATATATATATATATATATATATATATACATGCAGCTATATACTTTAAGCTCATTCACATGCAAATTGCATTTACGCGCAAAAAAAAATTAATTATTGAAAAAATGCGCGGACACCCAAAGAGAAAGCCAGAACGAATGGACCAAGTCATATAAGCCATATACAAAATGCTGCTGGCAGGCGCAATTGGGTGTACCTTTGTGTGTGTGGGTAGGTGTATACATGTGAGTGTGCTTGTGTGCAGTAGCCACAGCAATTGGCAAAAAAGCATTGAAAATCGAAGTACAAAAGTCGCAAGGATGAGCAACAGCAAAAAAGGAAGCATTACATATTTTAAATGAATTGAAATAAAATTCGTATATACATATACATACATATAAAAATGTTATATGTGAGCCAAATGAATTACATATGTATTCACGTGTGCGAGTGTGCGTGTGTGGGTGTGTGTGTGTGTGTGTGTCTGCAAACAGCAGAAAAGTACAGTTGACGCCGCACATTTTTAACGGCAGCATCCAACGACGACCATTGGACCATCGCGTGTGGTCAGCAGCAGCAGCAGCAGCAATTCACCCGCACATGAGGCACATAAGCGTGCGTCCATATGTGTGTGTGTGTGTGTATCTGTTTTTTGGGGGTGTCGATGTATAAAAGCGTCCTGCTCCTGACTGCCGCCTGTCTGCACTCAAACCATTTATCGTATATTGCAAGTAGCTGCAATTTTTAATGGGAAGGCTCGCAAACGAGCTCCAACCACCAACCAGCCGGCCAGCCAGCCAGCGCAATTATATTTGATCCAATGCGTTGGTTGGGTGCAATCGGCGGGCAACACATAACCACATCGGTGTGCGTCTATCTATAAGTATTTACGGGGTGGGCAGCGCCATGTCATTAATGACAACTTTAATTTACATTTTTTTGTGTTCTTTTTTTTCTCCCGGTTGCTCTTCATTACTTTGACTTTTTTTTTGACTTGTTAATTTCCGCTGCATTTGCACTTGGCAACCAACCAATCCACCCATTTTCAAACATTTTTTTATAAAATTCTTTTTATGTCATTTAAGTACAGTTTTTTTCCAATCCATGTCGTTCCATTTCTGCTGTGTCATTGAATACTTAATATAACTATATAAGTACGTGACATATAATTACAATTGCTGTTTTTTTTGTCTAGAACATCAGAAATTCGTGTTATATTTTTTGTCGAAAACTCGTAGTATCATTTTTTTGTGAAGGTTTTCTTGGCTTGCATTTTGTTTAGTTATAAAAAAAATATCAAAAAATGCAACAGCAAAATATAGATCAAGCGTACAAGTACATACTGCGCTTTACATAACTCTTTTTTTGCTATATGAGGTTTATACTAAATTAATTAAAATATTTTGGAATTCCTCTTAATCGTATGTTTTATTTTTAACGTTCGTTCATAGATCTGCTTTCAAACATCTTCAAGTTTAAAAATTAAGTATACGCAACTTCGTACTGCGATAGTCGGCGCTGTACTTATAACCCAAAATAGTTATGTTTCTCTAAGACGTTAGCGTTTTCATATCCAAAAGTATAATCGTTCCTGTTTATTGCTTTTAGTACTTATTTCCATTTAAGTTATATATATTTTAGAAATAGTTATTTGGTAATTAAAAAAATATTTAACATTTGTAGGCATCATAACTACTTATGAGTCTTTCTCTTTGGCCAACAAATAGATCCGTTTTACAATAATTGAATCTTCAGGTTAAAGTCAAAACAATTGCAAGATCTATGTCAAGAATTTTAATAGTCAAGCATAACTTAAACTGGGCCTCTTAACCAGAAGGCCGATTGGCTTGATTCCACCCTGCAGCACTGGCGCATTATGTCTAGCACTGACATAGCTAGCAAGTAAATAGACGCTATTTACCTAGGAAAATCTCTTTAAATTAAAGACTTTCCTGTTTGGATTGGGCTACAAACTGTAGGTCCCTGTTCTCTTCGAACAGCTATTAATAGGTACAACTCCATGCTCCGCCTTTGCAGCGATGACCATAGTCGGGAAAATAAATTTGTTGATTTATTTTAGATCTAGAGCTAGTTTGACATTATAGCTTAGGGTGTGTGGCCATTTATGGTTTTGAAACTTAATTTCTTTCGATTAGTCTCTTCTTTGACTCGAATTTAGATTTCGTCCGTTCGGATTCGGCTATATACTGTAGGTCCCTGTTATTTTCGAACAGCTATGTTATTTTTTTCCTAAAAAGGTCATATTTATGGTATGTAACCAAAAAAAAAGTAAAATAAAATTTTTAAAGTTTAAAGCTTTTACAAAAAAATATGATCCAATATGGAAATTTATAAATTTCTTATCCCGCTTAATATTTTTCCATTGAAACAGTTTTTTAATGTAGATGAAAAATTGTCGCACTTTTATTCTTTCAAGTTCGTTTTAAATGCGAAAATTCCTGAATGCAAGACTAAAAAACAATATATGTAAAGGCTTTTGCATTACGTAATCTAAATTTGCAATACTTTTTCAATGATAATTGTCTAACGAGTTTAATTGCCTTTACAGAAAAATTTATTGCTTATCCTTTCCGATTTCAGCTGCAAGATTTAGTTAGTATTTAATCCTTTGCGACCGTGTCTGTTCTCAGTCACTAAAGTTTTTTTACAATTCCAGTCCAGTATGTCTGCTGTCAACAACCAAAGCTTTATTACCGAAGTAGTCGTATGTCATATTTAAAAATATTATTAGAGTTTATATAACTTAAGTCTTGAAAACAATTAATAAATTTTATTTTTGCTTCGCGATCTTGCATACTGTGTATTACTGTTTATTCAACAAATATTAATTCCTACCAGCATGACATCCATATATAAAATTAGTACGGTCGCAAGGATTAATATTTCTTACTGATACAATTTTAAAATTATAGAGTTTGAAGGTCAACAGAGCCCCTTAATTAATTTATAATAACAATAATAATAATGTTTCAGTACTACTGAGTCTTTGTTAGACTAAAAACCTAAAACTCCAAAAGTTCATTCATCATGTCCACAGACTGTGTTCATCATTAAGTGTTATAATCTCAATTCTTTTTTATCATTACTTTTTGATTTGTAAACTCTCTGATCTTTGCAGCTCTTTTTTAAAATAAATCAAATGGCTGTATCATACTTTAGACGCAGACTAATTACAAACCCAAGCTATAATGCTGCCAATAGATTGTAGTCGCTTGTTAATTACTGTAAAAGTCACAGACAGTATGCAGATTTCTTTTTTTTTGCACCTAATTATAATGCGCAATGTATTCATATATCTAGATTCGCATTGGCATGAAACTCACTTAAGGAAGTTTCTCTGAATTGGAAATGAAAATGTCTGCCAATTAAAATTCGCATCTGCTGCTGAATCATTCATCAAGTGTTTATTTCATTAACTTCCTGTTTTTCAAAACACACCAATATCGTTCTAATTATGTGTAGTCTCCATACAACCATCTGAGGCGGCTCATGATACACCATGGCATTCATATGTATGTAGAGTATTTCAAACGTATCCTCCTCTCTAAGTAACATGGATACATTTCAATATCTAACCTAACCGGAATGCATTTGAAAAGCGCGCCAAGTGAAAGTCATGATAGGCAACGGCAACAGCAACAACAACAACGATAACGACAAAAATGAAAACAAAAACAACGGCATTTAGAACGTCAATACAAAAGGGAAATAACAAAAATGTGTATATGTGGTATATGCAAAACGATGGTTGGGGCAGGCTTTCTAACATGGCTGTGATAGTGTGTGGCACAGGAGTCAACACAACGCCACACACACTTAAAAGGATGAGGTAGCAGCTTACAACCCGCATGATATGATGGTTGCCATAGACCCTCATGCACTCTCTAACTGTTGTATTGCGTTCGTTGGCCTTGGCCAGAAGTGGCTCTGAGTTGTTGCCACTTGACAACGTCAGGCTGTCAGGCATACGAGAGTCACGAGAGATAGCGAATCCTTTGCAGGTGATGTATTTGTGAGATAGTGTGTGTGTGTGTATGTGTCTATAGATACGTGGCAACTGTGTCGGAAACTTGGTGGCATCAACATCTTTATCACCATCATCATCATCATCGTTGTCATGAGCGCAACTGTCAATGTGCCCAATATTTTTTTTTCGTACGGAATTTATGAATGTTTTTTGTCAAAAATTCGTGGTTCTAGTACATTTTTTTTTATTTTGCTTAAAGGACTAGCTGGTTAAATGTTACCTCAGTTTTATGTGTAGAGCGGCATGTGTGTAGTCATATGCGTTTTTTATGCTTATGTGAGTTGACGCGCAGAATTTTGGTGGCTTTGTGAGCAAGGATTCTGTCATGCAGAAAAAAAAGTGTTTATAGCAAAAGTGCTTTGAAGTTGTCAAAAGTCAACGAAATGAGTTAGCAAGGGTGTAACTACACAGCGAGAAAATTAAGCTTAATTTGAAAGTATTTGGCAAATTTTTGGGGTTTTTGTACTTCTTTGGATACGGTTTCTAATCAGCGAAATACTACTGATATCTGAATATAAGGGATATATGGTAGATTCTTATTTAGTGGCACTTCAACAGAACATCTAAGCTAAAATAGTATTTGATATTACGCACTCTTAACTTATTTATAAAAAGAATTTTTAATTTACAATACGCATAAAAAAACAAAAGATAGCTTAAGTTCGGTAGCTCATATTTCAGTCTTTAAAATATGAAGTTGCTCAGAAAATGTTTTGTAGAATTGAAATAGCTTAAGTCCTTCGAAGTTCTTTCCTTTTTTGTGTCAAGTTAAAAAACGTGTGGCAAAAAAGTGAAAAACTCTTAAAAGAGATTTGCAACTCATATTTGAATAAATTTACAGAACTCACAAAAAATATAAAACTAATTATTTTACAAAATAAAAATTATCAATCCTATCAATTTTGTGGCTTAACTTAACAGTATGAAAAAATCATACTACAGTATACATTAAATAAAGAGAAATATGAAACTTGTTTTTATATTAAATACATTTTTTCTTTTCGAATCTTATGTGCAAACTATAACAACCTTAACGATTTCCTATCTTACGAACGGTCTGTTCAATTCATCTTTTTGTATATCTTAACACATTTTGATTCGCCAAATCGAGCATCTTTGCCCAATCAAGAAGTATGAAACCCAACTTGATCAATGCTGATCTTGGCACCTTAGTTCATAAATCTTTCAACTTTTATGCTACTTTCTGATTTTATATTTTACCTTGTACATCCAAGTGTCTAGCCAGCTCCTAGATGTGAGACGGTTAGGCTAGGGATATGAATTATTGTAGTTTTATATTATATTTTAGTCGTTATAGTTTAATATTTCTTAACTTTGAACTTATTTAACACCTTATATGTCAAATAGATTTAGTTGTACCCCTAAATTAATTATAAAAAAATAAATTATAAGTATCTTGTAATTTCGTAGGTGAAGCTATAATAGCTATAACAGTCAAATTGACTTTTCAAACTGAGCACTTTCGAAACAGGTAGATCTTTACCAAGAGTGCCTTGCAATATTTCGCTGCAATTGATCAAGCCGTGTCCGTAGGCGAGACCTCACAAGAACTGTAGCTTAATTTGCATACTATAAAGGTCCAATAGCAGCTGTTTGCTGATTAAAACCAGGACTGAAACACAAAAAGCTGCAGCAACTGCCTGACAAGCTGCAATGCTGGCTACCGGACACGCCCACCACCACGCAGAGAACTGCAACAGCAACTACGACACAAGAACAACCGCATTAACAAAAAAGTAGAAAAAGTATCTTCAGTGCATAACTTTATATTGTTTAAAATAAACGACAACATAAAAAAGAAAAAAAAATAAAAATAAAGTAAACAGCCCAATGCATGTCAACAGCCTATCGAAAAACAGCAGCAACTGCAATGGCAACAGCTACGGTGGCGTATGAGTAACATTCATACGCCCCGTGTGTCGCCAGGGTGCGCGAACTTTGGCCTGAGATCGTCCGTCTTCTGCACACACACACACACACACACACACACACACACACACATACACAGAACACATACATGCATGCAGTTGTGTGTACATACATACACATGAAAGAGCAGTTGGGCGTTTTTCACATGAGAATGTTGTTGTTGTTTTTCCCATCGTTATTGTTGTTGGTTGCCATGCAATAAAAAAATAAAAAAGAATGGAAAATGTTGCAAGCAAAGTGCAATCATTGCTCGAAGGGGTAAACCTGCATATTCAAGCGAACAAATAAGGCCATTAAAGTATATTTCAACTAAGGGGTTTTTGGGTACATCCTATTTTTTAATGTCGTCTAAATGGTAAAAGCACCTAAATAGAAATATATTGTGGTTAGTTGCAAGCACTAATGATGCTTTAATTTTGTAAGCTTTAAATGGTTCTAGTCTAGAAACTCGGCTACACAGGCCAAGGCTGACAAGCTTAATGCCGACTGTGTTACTCTGGGATAATGTAGGCGGTTCTGTATTTGAACGATCAGTCAGTAGATATGATAGTTTTTAAAAAGGTTTGACACGGGTTACAGGGGCACAATAGACCCATGGAGGTCGCAGTGCCGAAGATTGTAGGCCCACCCTCGTTCATACATTGCATTAGATCTAGTTACGGAAAAAAGAAATACCTTGTGCTGCCTCTAACACTTATCTTCAAAGTATTGCCTCCTTTTAGATTTGAGCGGCACGCTAGTCAGTACCAACTTAATATTTTTGACTTTAGCGCTCGAAAAACATTTTTGTATTATTAAATAAAAGCAAATGTATTAAATTTAATATTTACAGACCTGAGCATATATACAGAATATACAAAATGCATGCACTCAAATAAAAATCTTTTATATATTTCATAGTCGCCTTTTGTGAGCGTTTCGTATAACTCACATATGCTGCCCATATACATACATATTATATATGTATATACAATTTTGTACATACAATACACCTCTATGGCATGGTATTCATACACAAAAATAGTCTTGAAGCACCCCCAACTACTTTTGGCCCGAAGTACACTAAAAAATGCATTTATGCTAGTGTAGTGCTTTCAGCTGCATTGCAGCCAGCTAAGTGGGAGTAGAGGCAGGGTTTGGTGTCTGGCAACAACAGAGTTTAGCGGCATTTCGGGGCATGAAGCGTTTGAGTTATAAAAAATTTAAACCTACAACTGCATTTTACTATGGAAACTTTGTAAGCGTCGCTTTTATGGATTTCTTTTGTTACCATCCTGCACTCTCTGACATTCCGTTTACGTTCTTTTTTTGTTTTATAATGGATATATCTTTTTTTCATCTTATTTAATTTATATATGCAATACTTATTGTTTCATTCAATATGTATATATTTATTTCACTCAATTAAAGTGCAAAGCGTTCGGATATCTTTAAACTTATGATAGGTGTTGGCTATTGTATTTCGTAGGTTTAATATGTTCAAGTTTTTTATGTATTTACAAGCACCTCTTGTTGTAGTTATCTATATAAAAACATTTTGGGTCTCGTTAGCGTAGAGATAACGTACTCGCCTGTAAACACAAAGGTTGCTGGTGCGCTTCCACCCTGCAGCGCTGATACATTTGCCCAGCACTGACATAGCTAGCAAATAAATAGACGCTATTATATCTCTTTCATATGTCACAATTGCTCCGTCTAGGATAAATGACTATTTAAAGTTTTAAATCTTCATTTTTTTGATTAGTCTCATTTTTGACTCGAATTTGGATTTTGTCGCAAAGACAATTTTTATTCACAGTTGGAAAAGGTGAACACAGATAAAAGGGTTTTTGCTCTAGCACGTTTCCGTTTAGAATTTATGGCCATTTTAAGTTTTGTATCTTCATTATTCATTTTGTATCTTGATTAGTCTCATTTTTGACACGAAGTTAGATGATCACAGATGAAAGCTATTTTTGCTTTAAGTCGCTCTAAAATTCTGGCCATTTAAGGTTTGAATTTTCATTTCTTTCGATGACTCGAATTCAGATTGAAAAAGTGATCACAGATAAAAGCTATTTTCGCCTCTAAGTCGCTCAGGATTTCTGGCCATTTAAGGTTTTAACTCTTCATTTCTTTCGATTAGGCTCATTTTTGACTCGAATTCAGATTTCGTCGTGACTCCTTTCGTCCTCTGCTTCAAAGACACTGCCGTTCGGATTACTATAAACTGTAGGTCCCTGTTCTCTTCGAAGAGCTGTTAATAGAGATATATACATGCTCTGCCTTTGGAGCGATGTCCATAGTCAAGGAGAATACACTTTTTTATGTATTAATTATATAAAGACAATCATATTTGTGCGCCTAAAATTTTGTTAAAAGTTCGCTACATTTGAGCATAATCGCATTCTGAACAAACTGCTTTAAACCCTTTTGCCAGCCATACAGTTCAAGATACATCGAATCAGTTTATAATGAAAATTTTTAAGAAAAATAAAACAAATATAAAGTTATACTTTAACTGAGCTTTTGTCAAAAACGTCTTTTAGTAGATAGACAAATTTTTGAGGATTATTACTGCTGAGTAAAGCAATTATTTGCTCCAAATATTTGTTGGCAAACACATGGCAGCTGTTGGGCAAACATAACTTTAACTTTTTATAGAAGAAATAGTGGCTGTTGTTCGAAATTTACCCTTTTTACTTTTCTTAGAACTCTTAACGCTTGGTGATTTAGGTGCTTTTGAGTGAGGTGTTTGTTGGCTTTGCAGCCAAAGCTGATACATTGCATGAGCAAATATGAGCAAGGGGAATATTTGCGCCAATGTTCGTTGTTTTCAAAAATAAAGCCTTTTTCGAAATTGATGGCCAAGTTAGCAAATTTTAAATCAGTTTCAAACAAAATTTGTGTCCCAACGAAAGAAAAATGAATACTTTTTGTTATAACTTTTGGGCATTGATGTTATATACTTTTTTAAAAACGCCAGCACCTTATCTAACTATAATGTTGTATATACTTAATTTTTTCCCTTCTCAACGCTAAAACGTAAACTGTCGAACATTATTTGGCCTATTATAATAGCCACCCATGTCGAACGAGTCTAATGCAATTACGACAAATGATGGCAAAAATGCAATTTAGCGAGTTATGTTTAAGAAAAAATAATAATAATAACGCAAAAGACAAGACCACAAACAAAGTTAAATACCAGAAGTATTTAACAAAGACATAGCCAACAAAACGTCTAAAGAAAAAAATAAATAAATTGCAAGAGAAAGGTATCAGGTAGAGGTGACAAAATGCAACCGTGCGTAAGTTGTAGTCGCTTTGTTTACACACTCTCCCCTCCGCCTCTTGCTATATCGCTTAGTCGCTTATATTGCGTCTAATACATTTTGACATGGTTTTTTTCTTTCCTTTCATGCGTAAGGTGTGAAAATCCGCACGCACCCGAGGGCGCCGGAAAACGCATTAAATTGTTAGTGGACTCAAACGTGGACAGAGTTGTCTAGTCGAGAATTTCGCTTAAACGCCATTTATGTACTATATATTACCGTGTGTAAGTAATAGGATTAGAACGGATCGCACAAATGTCACAAACCCATGTATATGCATGGAACTCTGGCCTGTGTTACCTCTGGCCTAGCCACGGGGTCCGTAAGTAGTTTTTGCAGGTTATTGAAACGGAAACAGCTGTGCCAGTTGGCAACACTCTCAAATGTTGGCAAAACATATCCGGCAGCGTTTGAGCCAGCTTAACGAGTTTTGACATAGTTTTAGACGACCTTATATACACTTTGTGTAGGATTCAAAGGAGTTTATGTATTTTGTAAGGGGATTAAATAGTACAGCATTTTTTTTTTTGCAATCTTCACAAAAACACAACAAGTGCAAAGGTTTTCTTCATATTTGGTTTGGAAATGCCTTATATGGTCTTATAAGAAGTATAAATACCTGGGTTCCGTCTATTACAACAGTTCTACGAAACCGAAAAAAATATTATTTAAGTGAGATACTTATGACGAGTTATGGGAAAACAGGTATTTATTTTGAATTTTGTAGTACCACATTTTTTGGCAATTTTCAGAATCTTCGTTCTATTAAGCACAAAAATTGCAAATTGATATATGTTTTGGATATGCCTTATATGGTCTTATAAGAAGTATAAATACCTGGCTTCCGTCTATTACAACAGTTCTACGAAACCGAAAAAAATATTATTTAAGTGAGATACTTATGACGAGTTATGGGAAAACAGGTGTTTATTTTGAATTTTGTAGTACCACATTTTTTGGCAATTTTCAGAATCTTCGTTCTATTAAACACAAAAATTGCAAATTTATGTTCATATATGGTTTGAAAATGCCTTATATTATCTTATAAGAAGTATATGCAGTCGATTTTTAATACAAAATTTTAAAAATTTGAACATGTAGAAATATCGGACTACTCTCTATCACAGTATTGCCATGACTTATGACGACTTACGGAAAATCAGATATTTCGTAACTTAGAACATTTATATAATATAACTACAAAAAAATTTGAAGCATTCATTATATTACTATTTTTGCAATGTTTTAAGTTAAAACTTCTTATTATGAAGGCAAGGAAAATTTATTTTGGACACGACTTCTATCAGCACAACTTAAAAATTAGCTAAATTTTCTTTTAAAATGCATTACCATTTTTTTAATTTGTGCACATAGCTTTAAATTGATTATGAATTATTATTTCAAAATTATGCAAAATTCTGCTACTTGAGCATTAAAATGAAATTAAAAGCGTAAAATTTGTAGCAATCGTACAACAGGGCGTATGCGCGTTTTGTTTTTAAAGTCTGAAAACTTTGCAAGTTTCTTCCGATTTTTATTATATTTTTTTGTGGGTCTCAAAATATGGCAGTTTGTAACAAGAATGTCGTTTTTTTTTTTATTTTTGCCGGCACATCTATGTTTTTTTGCAAAAGTTTATGCAGCTTTCCCCGCTTATTTTTTGCAAATTTACTTTTTGGCAAAAATTTGTTTTTTTTTTACTGTTTGCAGGCAACTTCCGTATTTCGTCTCTCGAGCTGTTAATAAACTTTATCGCATGTTTTGTTTGCCTCTGCGCAGCACGTTTCTGTTTGTTTTGTTTCTTATTTTTTATTATTTGCAAATTTTTGCATGAAAGTGAAAACTACTGCTAAATACCATGGAGTCTGACGGCGACGAAGACTTTGTTCGTTTTTGGGTTCCTTTTTTTTTATACGTGAGTTTCTTACTCAATTTGACTCTTCAACCGCTCGACGACACACAAACACACACACACACAAGGACTTACTCAATTGGATGTGTTTGGAGCGCAGGAAAACAAGTTTTTTATGCCAAAAGTTTGGCGTAGACAGCGACGAGACAAAAGCAGTTAACTGAAGGCTGTTTATCAAAATGGGGACCAAAAAAAAGGAACAGTAAACAGAAAATAAATTAAAATTCGTATAAACCAAAAAGGATTAAAAAATGACGAAGATGTTGGGAGTTCTGTTTAGTTTTTGGTGAGGTTTTTTATTAGTTTGAGTGCTGCTTTCAGTTCAAGTTTATGAGACTGCACTTCTCCGAAAACTTCTATGATAAATTGATAACGATAATGTAAAGTATTTAATCATAAAATGTCTTAACGAAAATAATTATATCTAAAGTTACTAGGGGACTTCGACACTACTACTAAGTTCCAACACACGCTTCCTCTTTTTGTCAATTTGTTGTGCCTTTAAGTGTCTTACTCTATCATTATTAAGTTTTTCCAAAATTTAATTTTTTTCTTAATTTTTCACGCGAGCACTTTCTTTTATCTTTTCCTTTTTTCAATTGACATTTTCGCTCGATTTAAAATTTTTCGCATTCTCCTGTCTGTTTGCAAAATCTAACTTTTCGTTCTTCTTCAGAAATAAACAAACTTTTTTCTATTCATTATATTTCAAGTATAATATATTTTATATATAAAACGTGAGCGATAATAGAGGATTTAACAACAATTAAATAGAGTTATTACAAAATTTTGGAAAAAATAATAATAATAATAATTTTTAAATATAAGTTAAAGCTTTTTATAACCCAAAATCTTACAGCAAAGCTTTTCATTCATGTTCGTCAACTTATCAAGGCTCAAGCGATTTGCACCTAAACACTCCAAGTAAACTTATCGGCGACATAGGAATATATGAAATGTTATCAATGGCAAATAATAAAAAGTGAAATGAAAACAAACACAGCTATCAAAACAAAATAAAAACAAAATCCAAAAAATTGTCTAAAAAAATGCAAGTAAACACATTTTTTAATAGAGTATACATAAGTAGTAAATCTTGGAGTATTGCAGATAAGAGGGAAAGTAAATAAATAAGTGCTAACAGAACAATTTCAAGCGATATAACAAAAACTATAAATATTTATGGCTTTTTAAATTTTTAGCATTTTTGTCTCGCTATTTTTAATTAATAAATGTTTAATATTTGGTATATTGAGAAAGTGCAGAGTTGTGGGATTGAAAGAGGGATTTTTCTGAAGATAATCTTAAGAAATATGCTCTTTTTTTCCTCCATTCGAATGTTCGGAATAATACTTTCAATAGCATTTAGTCGCGAAAACCACTTAACCGTTATGTAGTCCTCGGAATATTCAATTCAAAATTATATCGGTGATTAACAGGAAATGACTGTAGATTATCATGGTTAAATTATTTAATTTAACTGGATTGCGATATTTAATTTTTTATACTTTAAGTAGATTACGCCAAGAGTTTGTTTGCAAATAACATAGTATTGCAAATCTGCCACTGGACAGCTGCCCGTTGTTCTGCCAGAATCTCTTCCATCTCATTGCCGTTTCAGCTGTAGTAGCTGCATACCCTGTAGATATATGCTATTGCTTTAGTAACTACGCCTCCAGTATCCAATTTTCCGCAACTGTAAGGTCGTCATATATGTTGACTGTATATGCATATATAAATTTTTTTTTTCCTTAATTGTTCCACTTGGCAACTTAGCGCCTCTACGAAGGCATTCCATCGGACTCTGTTCGGTGCCGTCTGCTTAGCGGTGTCCCACGACGAGCTGATCTGGACTAGTTCGAACGGTTCGTTTTCAAATTGCTTTTATTCGTTCTGCTCGTCTGCTTCCTTGGGGGTTTCAGTCTAGTACTATTCGGACAATGCTGCTTCGGTTCTTTCTGCCAGCATACCCTGTGCAAGTCCGTTTTCTCCTACTGATTTGGAGGTGAATAGAGCACTCAACTGTGGCACTCCACAGCTCTATATTCTGTTTGGCCAGAATATCCCACAAATTATTCGCAGGCATTTGTTGCTGAAAAACTGCAGTTTTTGAGCTATTTTGTTATATAGCAGCATACAAAGTTTCGTCTTCCAAAAATTTTTGCAAAAAAAAAACTCATAACAAGCCACAAAATATCCTTGCTTCAATCACAACAATTGGTTTTGTACGTATTTATCAAGTAAAAGAAGAATAAATATCAAATCGATAGGTTACTGAACTAACGCAAAGGCGAAACAGTTGAATGCATCGCTAAACACAATAACATTGACTACAAAAACAATAACAAAAACGACAACAAATGCAACAACAGCAACAGCAACAAAAAGCATGCTAGAGTCAAAGATATAAAGGAAAATTGCAATTGTTGTTGTTCTTTGTGGTTGACGCAAAACAAAAAAATGGAAAAAAAAGAAAATTTTCCCAACAAAAGATAAAATCTATTTATAACTTGAGATTGCTTAGAAGAAGCTATGCAAGTATTTAAAATAATCTAAAAAAACGGCTATTTTACACTTTATGAGTCCTTTGTATAAATATGCTTCAAACTAACTTTATTATAGGCAACCTTTCTGGTTTTTACTAGTACTTGGGAATATTTTTAGTATTTTGTACATTTGTTGTATAGATCAATTAAAACCATTTTTTTTTAAATTATATAAATTCATATTTTAGTTATTGTTATTAATCAGTTCAGTCATTTAAACGAGCAACATAGTCATGGTATAATTAATAAAGGTACCGCCAGTAGTTTGCGTATGAATGAATCATTAAGTGGCATGCGAGTATGTATGTGATGTTAGTATTGATAAAGATTTATTTATATTAAACGTTTAATTTATCTTAAGTTTTTAAAAAAAATATAACTATTTTTAGGCGAGACAACAGTTTGCATCATAATACAGAGTCACGTCGTGATCAAATTGCGAAAAATTCGACTCATATCGTTGCTCAACCGCCTTATTCGCCATATATTTGCTAAATTTTAAAATCCCTTTGGTGGTCATGGTTTGGTGCGATTGAGAAGATACAAACGAAATCGAAAAAGCAATTGTAGGCGATTCCGGAAAATAACTTATCTCACTGTTTCGAAAACTGGAAAAAGCACTGGCATAAAAATAATATAATTATCTACCAAACCTATAGGCATTTAAGCAAAAGCAGTTTATTAAAAATATATTTATGCATAAATTATCGTAAAAAACCAATTCGAAGCTTATTTTATTCTAGCTATAGAGCTTTACGCAGTCGTTGTGGCCGCTTGCCAATTTTCTCAAAGACAAAAATGTAAGATACAAATAAACCTAAACTGTCTGTCTCAGCCAAGGGAAAGCGAAACTTGTGACAATTGTAAGAAAATGTCGTTTACTTTGGTCAATTTTAAAATGTTCAGCATTCTTTTATTTTTTTGTTTTTTTTTCTGCTGCTGGGTATTTAATTTAAATAAATTGTACACAACAAAAGCCGCACAAAAAAAAATGAAATAAAATGAAAACAAGACAAAATTGTTTTCTCTTGTTTTTGTTTTTGCAACATTGCAAAAAATGCCAAAAATAAACAAAATCAACCGAAAAGTAAACAACAAGCAAAAATGGCAAAATAGTCAAGACGCAGGGGATAGCGGCAGCAATTTCTTTTTTTTTTTTTTTAATGTATTTATTGTTTATACAAAAATTTTGGTTGTTTATTTGTACAAAAATGCATACACATCAGACAATAAATTGTTCGTATTTATTTTTTTATAATTTTTTTTTTTTTTAGCTCGTACATGTGTTTGTGTGTCTCTCGTCGCGTCTTTCTTCACCTGTCGTGGTACATCGTTGTCTCTTTCGTCAGTAAACCCGGAAAGAAATCAAATAAACAGTTGCAATTTTTTTGCTCTTCTTTTCGTTTTGGTTTTGTTTTTTTTTTTTTTTGTTTATTTTCTGCTGCGCTCTTCATATAAATAGCACAATGCGACCGATAAGTGGCTTGACTTAGTGGGCGTTGTTTGTTGACGGAGAGAGGGGCGTGTTGCGTAGCCAGGGCCAGGGCCGGCAGGTTGTCAGTGTGTGTTTTGTGCAGCGCGCCAAGGGGGGGTCACACTTCTTTCGTGTTCCATTGTCTCTTATTCTATTTGCTTTGAGGTTAAAATGTGTTTATTTCTGTTGTCAGCAGCTTTAAAGGTTGTTGATTAGTGGGCTAAGTAAATGGATCAGATTTGAAGGTAATTGGATAAGAGAGTATTTTAAAATCTTCAGCTGAGTGCTTAGTTTTTTTTTTTTTTTGGTTCGATGCCACTCTGCAGCTTCTCTCCTTGTTCTTACTTCTTTGATAAAGTCGCCTCCTTCCTCTTTCTGCGTCAGCTTTCGCATCGAACACCTTTTTTGGACGCGCCAGCGCAGACATCTCTCTAACAGGGACCTAAGATTTTGGATATATTGTTTTCGGAGCACGCCAAGCGCGTCCCCGGGCACAATCAATGCGTCTGTGCCAAATAAAAGCACGGACAGGTTCAGCGTAACATATTGTATTGTAGTCGATTAAGTATTGTCATATTGTATGCATAATAAAAAAATAATAAATCGAAAACATAAACAAAACAATCGTGTATACATTTTATTACATTTCAATTTTGATAATTAATTTATATTATGCGCTTGTCTCTCCACCTCGATTCCAAAAGGCCAGAAAAATAGCAGTGTTTGTTAACGCTTCTTACAAGCATGAATATTCACATATTTTTCCATATTCGCATAATTTTCGAATCCTCAGTTTTCGATATATTGCTGATTTGCTGCAGTTTATATTAAGTATAATTTATATTTTCCAACGCTTGCTTTGGAAACAATTTTCCAACTGGCCTTCAATTTTATACGAATTCATAAATTCTAAATTGTCAACAAATTTTATTTGATTTTCCTTTCACTTTTTAAACGTCAATTTGAAACTGTCAGTTTGAAAAAAAAAAAAAAATTAGTTTTTAAAATTGAAAATCAGTCGCAATGCCAAATTTAACGAAGCGCCGTGAAAATACCTGTAATACCGATCTAAAAATCAGTATTCCCAACAAACCGTTGAAACCTTTCGTTCATCTAAATAATCGCATACCAAACTTCAGACCTCAACATATTAACCAAAGTCAACGTGCATTCAAATTCAAGCTTGCCATAGCCCGCAACAAGATAAATATTATTTCGAATTGTCACAATAGGATTGATGGGATTATCAAGAAATCTCGAATGCGCCCAAATCCTTTTGAGGGTAATAACGAAATATTGCACTGCCTTGGTAATGGCAGTAAGAAAACAGCGAAAGAACTAGATGGCAGGCTATATAAAACTCAAACCACTGGTATGGCGCTAAATATGAATAATAATCTCATTTCGGGTAATATAATGAACGGCCTTTGTACAACGGAGAACGAGCAGCGTATGAGCAGTATGGTCAACAAGTTCATGGATGATATAAAAATGTTGCATTCATTGGATGAACGCAGTT
The DNA here is from genome assembly GCA_035046065.1 of Chymomyza procnemis. Classification (NCBI taxonomy): domain Eukaryota; kingdom Metazoa; phylum Arthropoda; class Insecta; order Diptera; family Drosophilidae; genus Chymomyza; species Chymomyza procnemis. Next base: position 16,269,815 of record JAWNOJ010000013.1, on the reverse strand, counting down.
TTTCCATGGAAGTAGCAAAATTAAAGGTCCACCATGAGGAGATGCAAGAATTGGTTGCAGAGAGTAGACGCAATGCACCAAATATGGCAGCTAATATAGAGCAAATGTTTAAACCTGATGTTAACTTAGAGGCTTTTGAAAACTTTAATGTAACTGAGTTCAACAAACATGACTGCCCAGGGAAAAAAAATAAGCCAACTGATGACTTGACAAAACAGAATCAGACCTTTTGATTGACTGGGATGTCCAAAAGTGGTCAACTTTTACTCAAAACAACCATACTTGTAACTTTGCGAAAATAGGAGTGTAATCAATCCGCCAACTTGCCACAATTTTATTAATCGTAAGAAAATATTAGTCCAAAATTTTGTATATATGGTACACGAATCACAAAGACGAATTAGTATTTTAATGGATCTAATAACTATTTCATTAAATAGCCATATGTACAAACAATAATCTAATAAATGTCTTTTTGTTATTTTGTTTGTAAAATATTAAGCTAGATAATATGACGCAGCTTGTGCAGGGAGTGTGTATTGCTTTCAAACAAAATTTTGTTTTCTCCAATTTGTCATCTTAAGTTCTTTGGATGCATTAACGAATAGCAGGTAAATTTTATTTTTTCCCAAAAAAATTGTCAAATTTGTCAAATCAATTGGGTAGCGCTAAAGCAATATGCCGTTGTTCATCGTTTTTGAAACTAATATCTAAGCTAATACTCCAAATTTTAAGATAATTGCATATTGCTTGCAAGCGATACACTTAAAAGGCATTTAGTAGTATTTTTTTACTACGTTTTTTCTTACTGCACACTACAAAGTATAGTAAATAGTAGTAGGTACATAAGTACATAGTCTAGAAACATAAAAAAAAAATACTTTATACACACATAATAAAACGAAGTAAACGAAAGCGTACACGAAGTGCAGCAGCACGCGCTTGAAGTACGAACAAAAAGCTGTGAGTTTAGCTCACGACGACACAACATTAGAAAACAGACAACAGAGCGCCAAAAATGAGAGAGTGGCGACTGTGTCTGTGTGTTGAGAGAGCAAAGTCAAGCAAGAGAGCGCGCGCCTATGCACAAAAAAAAAAAAGAAAAGCTCACTCACCAAAGACATTTCGCATCTCTAACAGCTGCACCAATACAAGATAAATTGTGCAAGTGTGTGTGTGTGTGTGTTAAAAAATTGGCAAATGTTTTGACTAAAAAGCTTAGAGCGCCAAGTTTTTCATACTTGTATGCGTGAGCGTATGAACGTCTGTCTGAGCGTGTAAGTGAGTATGTGAGTCACTCGCTCGCCTTTTTGTTATTTTAGTTTGAGTTACTTTGCCACACCACAGACACAGACATTGTAGTTGGCCGCTCGCTTGTAAACGCGCCAGACCGTTGGCGCGCTCGCTCAGCAAAAACAAAAAGAACTGTAGAAGAAGAAACAAAAAAAAATAGCCGAAGACAACAACAACACATTGAGTTTTATTTATGTTTGTGTGCATGCGTTTGTGTGTGTGCGTGTTAGTTAGTTTTTTGTATCATTGTGTGCGTCACTTTTTGGGCATTATGTTCGATTTTCGTGACGCTAACGCTGACGTTGTCGCAGTTAATGCTGCAATCGTCGACCGCGCTGTTGTCTATTAAAAAGCTGCAGCCGGGCGCACAAAATTTATATATAGCAGCAAATAGTTGTTGGCTGGCTGGTAGGGTGCTTGAAAATAGCATACAAAAGAAAAGTGAAGAAACGCCAAGGCAGAGTGAGTGTAGACAAAATGTAGAACTGCCAAAAAAAAGGCATTAAGCAAAAAAGATAAAAAAGTGCAGCAAATCGCCAACAACAAAAACGCAGCATTTCGAAAAATAAGTAATAAGTAAATTAGGCGGCATGTAGCGCACACGGCGTATACGTCACGCGGTGGTTTGTAGACAAAGCGACGACGAAAACGACGCAAAAGTGCATTAAAATAAAGTGAATTTATTGCAAACCTGGTCACACTTGGTTTATAAATTTCAAATTTATATCAAATAAAAAGGCAAAAATTGCAAAAAGAAAATAAAAAACGCGCAGAGTTGCTACATTGCAACTGTTTGTGTGCGTGTGTGTGTGTGTGTTTAGTATGTTGTGCCACCAATAGAGACAACAGACAACGAGAAAAATATATATGTATATACATATATAAAATTTTTTTGTGTATTTTCGGCGGCGGGGGTGCGCACGTGTCTTTGTATTAGTGCAAACGCTTTGTGTTTGTATGTATTCGTGTGAGTTTGCTGCAATTTGCTGCAACTGCGCGCAATAAACTTTTTGAGGTTAGTGTTTTTATATACTCTAGTGCATACATACTAAATATATGTACATATGTATGTATTTACTGTTTACTGCTTTGACTGCTGAATTTTTGGGCTTACTATTGACCCCAAGCCTAAGTCTATACTTTGGCTTTTTTCTATGCTCTGGGTTGTGTTTCTTGCTTATTTTCTATCCGTATTGCATTTATAATCACTAAAATAATTTATTACCAATTACTGGTTTGTTTAAATCTAATAATTTTTTTAATTTCTAGTTAAAAATGCTACCTAAACCCACAGTAGCAGTATTAGCAATTGTACATAATTTTAATACAATAGCTAGTGCTTGAATAATATGCACTAAAAAAGAATTTAAAAAGTCGTATAAATATTAAGCGGGTTATAAAAGTTACTATTATGTTGATACTTAAAATAATATAATACGCAGATTATACACAGTAGCTCGACTAAATAAGGAATAACGAAAAAAACAACCAAAAATTTGATGGGACACTACACTTATCCTTAGCATACACAAGTCAGTAATGTATAGCTTTATAAATAAGTTTGCTTTGAAGTAAACACTTATCTAATAATATAAACATTTCTTTGTCGAATTTAAGCTGAAACTGAACAAAAAAACGCCGCAGTGCATTCGATTGGGAAAAAATATGACGACACACAGCACGCAAATTCATGCGTTGATCCTATGTCAAAATCTAACTTGAATGTATGAACGAGGCTGGGCCTACCCCCATAGGTCTATTGAGACCCTCAAAATCTAATCTTAATATAGTATGATATGGTTAACGTGTTAAACCCGTAGTTCTTTTTATTTATTATGACTGAAGTACATAACTGAAAATCAAAAGGTTAAAAGCAAAAAAATTCGCGGCCATTTTTTTTCTTTGTATTTTAATTTTGAACAAAAAAACTCCAATTGAGATAATACTAAAATATCTATGAATGCTAGTAAGTACTTCATTCTGTAATGCAGTTAGAATTGGAATACCATGTTATCTCAAGTACCTTTTTGATTTCCTTGCGGTCCAATAAAACTAAAAAACACTTGCCTTAATGCTAGTGTGATTTGCATTTAAAATTGTATCTTATCCTTAGGGTACAACAATGTTCATTTATTGAGCTAATGTAGTTAATGTTGAGAGAAAGCGCTTGGGGTATGTATGGGGTATGGGGTAAATAAAGCAACAATGACGACATACTAATTCCAAAAACTTAGCTCATAATATCTAAGCAAACAAATTATAATAAGTCAAATTCCAAAATTGGTTTTAGAATTGTATGACAAGTTCAATAGTTACTTACTTCAATTGTCAAAGCATTTAAATAAGGAAGGTTTTTTAAATTAGGCAGCATTTTAAGTATAATTATTTGTTGAGAGTAAAAAAGTTTACGTATACTTAATAATATTTCGTAGTAAATTGCTTATAATGTAAGCTAAATCAAAAACTATTGTTTTTTTAAATTATGTTTCTTTAATGCATTAACACGGATCTGTTAAGACCGGTTCTTTGTTCGCGCCCTCCCCCTTTTATTTGACACACCCCACTGTATGTATACACGCCTTTCTGCCAAAAATTACTACTAACTCAATCACGGCTGAGCGATTTTAGGTGTGAAACAGTTTGTTTATAACAAAAAACCAAATATAATAAATGATTTTTGAGATTCATTCATATAAATTATTATGAAGGGTATGATATATGAAAAAGCAAGTAAAAATATTGGAATATCCGAAGTTCTAAGCAACAATATTGGTTCTTTCTGTAAGATCTATTGCTCTAAAATATTTTTCCGTGCCAACTATATGCATAAAAATATTTGACTTGTATTCCTCTGACATATTTATAACTGAATTACTTATGTAATTCTATTGTATTTAGTTGCTATTTATTGTGTTTTAAATAATTCTTTAACAATCATAACTAATTAAACATTTTTTATTTTATTTACAGCAAAAACAATTAACAACAAAAGGTGTTTAAAACAAAACTTGCCGGCAGCAAAAAATTTCGTATAGATTTGCGTCAAAAGCTGACAAAATTTTGCAATCAAAAAAAGGTAAGTCAATTTAAAGAAGAGGTAGCAAGAAGCAGCATAATCTGACAATAGATAAAATGCTGCAGCTGACAAAAAAACAAAAAAAAAATGAAATGTAAAAAAAACTACCAACTTTAAAAATGTTTGAGCGTAAATCAAGTTGACAATATGCAGAAAAAAATTAAGAGAAATACGAAGAGGCACAAAAATAAAACGACACTAATGAGCAGCACAAAAACAACAACGAGCAAAGCACGAACCAAAAAAAAAACAAAAAATTTGCCACAAATCATTTGCGATTTTTTGCTGTTGTTGTCTTATTTATTTATTTATACATTTTTTTTCTTTTTTTGCGAAATTCCCCCTGGGGTAAAATTCATTTATTTTTGGTATATGTTTTGCGTATGTGTGTATGCGTGTGTTAGTGTGTGTGAGCTGGGGGCAGCATAAGGCACATTTGTATAAGTATCTGCTGCGTATCTGTGTGAATGCCTGTATCTACAAGTGCGAGCGACCCAAGCGCTGTGTGCGCTCTATGCGAATGTCAGGCCATAAAGGAATATGATGAATTATACGTAATGCAAAAAAGCAACAAAAAAAACCGAAACGATTTGCACAAAAAAAGCGAAACCCACAAAATGTACAGAGCACACACAAAACAAGCAAAATCACTTAATTGTGCGACGCCCGTGTGTATCTAACAGATACATCTAACTCTAATGCATGTGTGGCGTGTTTTATGTATGCCATATAGATCGTATATATATATATATATATATAAGTTGTATATTTATCTGTGTATTTGTCAGTTTGCTGGCATAAAGCTTGACATTTGCCGGCAAAAAAAAAAAATGATTATAAAATAAAGCCCCCAACTACCAAGTCAACTATGGCAGTAAATTTTGACAGCGCCGATGCGTTAATTAAATGTGCAGATATTTCTATAAACGAAAAAAAAAAAACAGCAAAAATTCGAGAAAGCATATTTGCATAAATAGTTTAAAATTGCTGGCAGTCATTTGTTAATCCGCTGCAATTAAAGTGTAATAATAAATCAAGATTTTGTTATAAGTACTTAACACTTTTCTAAGCTTAGTTTTAGATGCGTATTTTAAGATTAATGTCTCACAAAAGATATTACTCAGGCTTAGACACAATTTTTAGAATTACGCATAATAGGATGCTCTGTTTGGCTAGTGTATCCTCAAAAAGCTGAATTAGTTGTTATTCACTTATCATAGGTTAATTTGCCAGAATTGTTTGAAACCTTTGCTGTCAACATTGTTAATGTATATTAGATAAGTGCTACGAGGGTTGCTTTCTTTTTCAAGACTTCACATAAAGTTAAACTGCGAATGCGACAAAGCGAAGATTTGTTTTTATAATTAACTATTGAAGAAAGCTGCAAGAAAGTCTGATAAAAATCTAAGCAGTTCGAAAGATAGACTGATGCACATTAGACTCTGCTTAGTTTATGGATTAATTTTTGAATAGATAGTTTAGCTCATCTGCACATAAAATGATTTATTTGTGTTTATTATTTCTACTCTTCATCGAAACATTTTTTTATTATATTTTCAATTGGTTTGAAACCAGTCGTGTTAACTTGTTTTTATATATATATATTTACAATAAAGATAGAACAGATTTGTAGGCATACAGTAAGTAGTTTGTCTGAATGTTTAAAGTCTAAGTAACTAACAGACACAAAAATACACAAGATTCCCACAGTTTTTTTTCGATACCGCTTGTTCGGCTTCTAAGTACGAAATTGATCTGTTTTCTGCCTTAATAGCAAAAAAATTATAAAGCTAAAAGCGTTTAAATTCGAAAATACCCATTACCTCAGTTTACCTAACTATGAACCCTAACCTGATTGAGTTTCATGTTTTCTCATGGATTTGGCCGTGAATGCTAAAGATGTGGATTATATTATGTAGCTGTGTAAATCATCTTCCATACTTAACCTAAAGTTAACACAATATCTATTTGATAGTTATAGTTAACTGCTAGGCCGCAAAAAAGTATACTTATATTAAAGACGATTCTAGCCAACTTTAACAACATTTGTAACGAATAAATCGGTTTTTTGATAGAATTCTGCTGCAGAAATACTTTAAAAGATATAAACGCATAAAAACTTAGTAAGTTAATTATTTTTTTAAGTAAAGGTATATTTTAATTTATTGAAGTTGTACAAATGTAGCTGTGCTGCTCATTTGAAAGATGAACAAGCTGTTCTTATGGTAAAGAAGCACACTCGAAATACTCAAGTAATAGACAAAAGTATTTTCTACAATTTGTGGCATATGTTTCCCGACTGTGTGTAGGCATAATGCCAGCGCGCTCATTGCATCCAACTTATGCTGGCCGTATCTTTGTAAATCCAAATTTGTATTCGCTAAATCGTTTTGCCTTTGCTATATACCAATTGTTTCTCACTTTGTTTTATTATCAACTTTTTGGCCAAAAAAGTTTTGCAAAAAACTTTTTTCACCGCTTGGCTTTTTGCCGGTTTTTGCGCGCGATTGCCTTTCCATGAGTCATTTATTTATTTTATGGCGCAAATTGTTTTATTTATTTGACCGTTTTTCTGTACCTGGTTGGTTGTCTATATACGAGAGTGTATGTATTGTAGTATAGTTTATGCGCTCTCCAAACATCTCATAGTCGCTGGGGCTCCCGCTCTATCTCTCTCTCACACTCTCTGGATGGGCAAAGCTTTTTTGTAGAAGTTGTTTTATATTGAATTAGATTTCTATACAAATTACGTTAAAAATTTTTGGCGCAAAAAATTTGCCACTTTTTGCTTTAACCTTGAAGTTAGTTTTTTTTTCTAGTTGGGGTTTTTTTTTTGTTATTGCTCACAAACAATTCTAGCGTTTAGATACATTAATTGAAATGTATTTGTATATGGCCTTGGATTTTGCTAGATGATACTATATATACTATGCTTAAGTAGAGTTCCGAACATTAACAGTCGGAATTTTTTTGAGTACTAAAAGATTTCAAGATGCCCAAAAGCTGGTTTTGAGTTTTTTTTTTGTGGCTGGCGTTTTTAAGACTTTAAGTCTACTGATGATTGAAACATCGTCAATGGTTTAGTTTGGCAGCTGGATCCCATTTTGTTGTCTTATTATATGTTAAGTTTGGCAGCAAAATCCCTGCTTGTTATGATGAATGTATATATTACTTTATAAACTAAGCTAGTTAATGTTGTAACTTTGAATTCCTATATAGATTTTTTACACTTACAACTTTACGAAGAATACTTTTAAATTACAGTTTCGCAAATATTTCGATGCAATGCTTTGAATGTCAATTGCACCCTATATACACTTCAATCAGATCTAATGATCTTCCGGTGACTTTTGACACAACTCGATCATTGTAGGTACTTAATCACCATTTTTTGTAGTAGGGTTTCAAAATTTGTACATACTCCTATTGCTAAAGCTTGAAGCGACTGATTTTATACTTTAATTTTTTAGACCATGACAACTTGATATCGGGTTACTGTCGACCTAACTGACTCTATTATCCGATGCTTTAGTTTTGGTATTCGTGGGTTGTTTTTCTACGAGACAGGAACCAATGCCTGTGCGCAACCGTTTATCGCACGGACGACACGCTGCACACATTAGCTTGCTATCTAGTGGTTGCTAAGATAGCAGCACTACTCAGGAGGCGCCGCATGGAGGTTGTGTGTCAAGTTGCAATCATTTGAGGCAGAGATCGCTTTTACTGCCGCCTAGTTGACTGAAATCCTCCCAGCGACCTACTATATTGAACCATAAATTCTCAACTAAACATATGACCAGCGTTGCCATAAATATAGGCCGGTAGGAGTCCTTAAGCAACATCAAGAAAAGCTTCTGTTGTGTTGGCACAAGCAGTTTTCCAGGATGGCAATGAAACTCGCACGAGTATTTTGTTGCTGAACCATACTTTTGAGGTAACAAGTCCTGCAATAGTCACAAAAGCAATTCTCGAGTTGGACACAGAAGCGTATTGTTTTTGTAAATTTACAAAACAAGCAAAGAGCTCTCAAAACTTAAGGGGCTACATTATAATCAAAAAATTAGAATAACTAATTACCGAGACATCCACTTACATTTGTCTTCTTTAATGAGTTATGGTATTTTTACGAAAACGAGTTCTTGCAATCAGTTTAAAGACTAGAGAACTTTGTTTTCAGTCACATTATTTAGCTCAATGTGCTTGCCACACACATAGATCTTCGTATGTTTTTTTTTTTTTGAAAATTGTTTAACTTTCCAGTTGTTTATCTGAGCTAATTTATTTTTGTAAATTTTCTACCTCACGCTTGGGTGGAAGTGAAAGTTGTCTCCTCTGCCCACGTTCAATATTTTTCCACTCCAGTTTAAGTCGTAACTAAACATATTTATTTGCACATAAATATAAATATATATATGTATATATACTATGTATGTACATATATTTCGGTATTAGTATAAGTTTTACTGTATGCATGTAATGCATGTTAGTTTGTCAGCCAATGACAGCGTCGTTAAGTGCCATTAATATCTTTTGCAATTGCAATTGTATCTTCTAGTTTGTTGTCTTATGGCAAAGAGTTGCAAGTATCTTTTATGCAGTTGCTCTCAAGTGTAAAGTAGGTGGAGTTTGCTTCGCTGAGCCGAACTAATCACTTGTCTTAGCTGTGCTTTAGTTAACTTGAGCTGGAGTCTAAAATTGCATTTGGTTTGGTTGGTTGCATATGCAGGTTTCTATTTACCCAGACAGAACTATTCCTCAATGGTTTGGGTATAAGTATGTATATATATAAATATATATATATATATAACTACAATTTTTGTTGTTTAATTTTCATTGGCTTTTGTTTTTGTGCGTGTTCATTGCCATTTTGAAATTGCAAGGTTTTAAATTTCAATATATTTATGCATTAGAAAACTCGCACCGTTGCATTTGCGTTGGCTAAACTAAAGGATTGCATTTCACAAAATGGCAATAAAACATTTTTTATGCATCGTTAACAAATGTTTACGTTTTAAAAAATGCTTTTTAATATTTGCAAACTATAACTCTTCAAAACGAGCATTAACAGGCCTGTAAGAAGGCGAATTCCCTTCTGCAGATTTATTTTTTAAGCAGCCTAAGATGGATTCATATTAAGATTTCAAATTTTAATATGTTTGCATTTGTAAATTCTTTGAGACAGTGCTAAAAGTTTTGTTTTTGGACTGATTACCAACAATAACAATATTTTCTATAGGCACATGTTTTTCAAAATCTCACAGGAAAGCAAAAGTTATGCCAAACTATCTGTGACTGCTTAAATTTATTTAAATGTCCACACATGCATTTAAAAATAAATTACTCATTACATTGTAAGGCATTGCGGTACGGGGGACCCAACTCGGTGCAGAGTAAAATAATTACAAAAAAAAACCCAAGCCCACTTATGTGAGGGTTGTCTGAGAGGGCAGCTATTTGCTTTGGGTTTGCTGCTTGTATATAAATATAGAGCGCATTATTAATTTATTGGCGAACAAAATAATAATAAATAAAATAATGCTAAAATTAAATTATTCGCACAGTCATATATAAATTGTTTGATATTACAACTTAACAGATTCAAATGAACTGTCAAATCAGTAAATTACTCTCTTGAATATATTTATTTATGTAACGATTTGGAAATAAGTCTATAGATTATTTAGGCATATAGAGCAATTTCCGGGTTCTACATAAAAACGCAGTTTTATTATTATGTAGAAGTACGAAATAATAGAATAAAAAACAACAAAGTTCTAACAGACATTTGCTAATTTTTATTTTTTATTAAAATTCACAAATATTATTAGCTTTGCCATTCCAAACTGATATCAATTTCGTTCCTTATAAAAATTATATCGATATATAATTAATCAATTTTTAGCATAATTTAATCATTCGAATCGATAACATTTAATTCGATACAAAAATTACTACCTACTCTAAAAAAATTATGTAGTGCGTTTACGAAATAATACGCGACATAATTTGTTTTATTACTTTTTACGAATATTTCAAATAACTTCTTAGTAAATGCCGTTTTCACTGTATGTACATATTTTGCAATATTATAACTTTCAAATTACTTTGGCCATAATAAATTCAATGAAACTCAACATAACCTACCTGTGATTTATATGCCAGTGTGTTCGCGTACGCAGAGAAAATAAGTTTTCGTTTCGAATTAAAAATAAAAATCCAACTGCTATCGCTGATTTCTGTCCTATTGTTGATTAACTTATTAGAAGGCCCTCGCTATAGCTGATAGGGGCTGGCGACGCAACGCAACGGAAAAGGCAAAAGGCAACGGCGACAACGAACGCATAAATTGCAAATGCTGTCGCGCTGCCAATGGAGCGCAATAATTCACAAATAGCAACAACTGCAACTGCGTCGGCAGCAGCATTGGCAGCGACGTCGCTGCATCGGAGTCCGCACAAAAGTGCAATTGCAACAACAATAATAACAACAACAACAAACGCATAGAACTGCCTGCACTACGTCTGTTCGAGTTGAGGTATCGCTGTTGGTTAAAGTTGACGTTGGCAGCGACTGCGACAGAGCCGAAGTCGGAGGCATTGCGTTTATTTACGGGTTCAAGGTAGTTTAGTTCTCTGACTCGACTTGTCTGTGTTAACTTCTTGCAATTGTTGTTGTTGCTGTTGCAGTTGTTGTTGTTGTTTTTGTTACAGCCGCACGCACATGCGTTTTCAGTTTTATTTTTCCAATTCATTTCATTTTTCCATAGCCCCAGCGTTTAGCAATTTATTGAATACATTTTTACAATGTGCAGCAAAGTATCTTGTATCTGTGTGGCTGTGTCTTTTGCAAACTGTTAAGATTCAATTTGTGAAACTAAACATATTTATAAGCATGTTGCAAGTACAAAAATCACCACTACCTATGTTTAGATACCCTATTTTGCAAAGTCTAAGGGATTTTTTTTTTCAAATTCCGACAACGGGAAAGCTATACGCTGAGAATCATACAAATATAACTGTTGTCATAAGGTGTTGTTTCAATGAAGTCATGTTGCTTAAATTATCTTTTGGATAAGGCTCTTGAAGAAAGTTAATGCAGTGTATTCTATTGTCGCTTATCGCCGCACTTTTTTTAACGCTTTTTAACCTCGTTCGCATGTCGATACTTAATTGTAATTCTTCTTGTTAAATTCCCTAGCACATTAGCTGATTGCTTTACCTGTAAACTATTATTATTTAAAGTAATGCGCACAGAGTGTTCAAAGGTATTATATGTTTGCCATGCGAATTGGTAAATAAACCTCATATAGTAGCTTGTCACAAGTTGAAAATTTTCTATATAAATACTTGTCAGGAATCTTTCAAGGAAATCAAGTTCTCTTCTGTTATGTATGGAATTTGGTTTGTGAAATTTTTAAGGTGAAATTGATAAGTAAAAAAAATATTGTATTCATTTTATATAGTCTTTTGTGTTGTTTAAAATTTCGTTGCTTTTCAAAATTTAGTAGGGTTTTCTGAACCGAAATAAATACATATATGCAGAACGTTTTTCAGACAGTAAAGCTATTTTTCCTTATCTGATTTATTACCAATGGGAATGTCAAGCATAGCACGAGTCTTTCATGGCCGTCTTCAGTGCACGAATTGTTATCCTTTTGAGTTACAAACCATTTTATGGTTAATTTAGAATCTGTAGGAAAAATCTTTATCTGAGTGGTAACTACTACAAGACTGGAGAGCTATTAAAAGTTGATAAAGTGTGGGTATGTTTAGTTGCAACATTTTGGATGGACTTTTCAAAGTCACCCTAGTCCACCCAAAAACTGAACCTACTTTGAATTACCTTTTTATATTTCACTCTACAAAAATTTGTTGTCTGCTTCCAATGTTAACCAATATTTCATAAGGTATTACTATGCTTTCTTACTTCTAGCTGTAGCTAATAACACCACAATTCCAATGCAATGAAACTAGTTTTGAATCTTGTCTTTGATTTTCTTTATAAAACTACAATTGTTCTACAATTAAATATCTAAGAAGTATTTGGGTTTGCACAATAAAATTCGCGTCTACTGCCAAAAGTTTACATTTGCAGACTGCAGTTTTTTATTTTTTAAATTTTAAACAAAAAAGTGCCAAAATACATAAAATTCAACTTATAATTTCAAACACTTGAAACAAAAGTGAAAACAAAACCAACAAAAACATTGTTAAATTAAAAAAATATATACATATATATATATAAAAAAAAACAATGCCACGCAAATTAAAAACAATGAAGATCATCAGCGTCTGATTGAGAGGAGTGGCGCATAAATGGATACTGGCAAGCATGTCAAGCAGTGGAGCCCGTTCCATTCCTTGCCCGCACCACGCACTCCCGTATATGTCGTATCTCACACTGTCTCTCTGCTGCCTCTATTTGTCGTTTCTGCCGTGGCCAGAGCCACATGTTTATTCCTTTGTTGTCATGAGCTGCTATTGCTGCTCCCTGTCTCCCTGGCTGACTGTTGTCTTTTATCTTTTCCCCAGCATTCTCTTTGTAGTTGCTTTCTGTTGTTGCGGCTGCTCCGCCAACGGCAACGGCAACGATGACGGCGAAGACGACGACGACGTGCCAAGTTTTTAATGCGGGATCAAGGTCTCAAGCGTGCGCGAGCAACCCAAACACAGATACACAAACACATACTAATGAAACTTCATAATATGTTGTAGCCTGTTTAAATTTTTAACTGCAGGCAAGCAAACTTCATTCCGTGCAAAGGTCTGAAAATACTATACTATATATCGCATTCACAATAAGTATATACAAAATTGTGTGTCGAACATGTGGTGAAGCTAGAGGGTGTTGGGGCATTAAATATGCGCAATCAGAAATAAAGCGTTCCAAACTATTTACAATTATGAAACAATCTGTCAGGCAGAAGCAAGCATAAATGTAAAGAATAAAAAGTTTACATCAATTTGATTTTTTTTCTATACCAAAATGACAAAATCATTTTTTTTGTTAAAAAACATTAATTGCTAATGACTTATTTCTACAAATTCTGCAATTTACATTTTAATGAAATCAAAAACTTGTTATTGGGAAATTTATAATTTAGTTTTCTCATAATATACACATGTTTTTTTTAACCATAAAAATATGCTACATTTATTGCTATATTCAAATATTTTGCAATCTATTTTTATTTATAAAACTAAAATTTGCACAGTGCAGAAATTTGCTGCTTAGAGTTAAAAACTTCTGCCAATAGCCAGCTGCTTATAGAACAGTTCTGGCAGCTTGCTTGGCAGTTGACCACGTGGCCTAATGGATAAGGCGTCGGACTTCGGATCCGAAGATTGCAGGTTCGAATCCTGTCGTGGTCGAAGTAAAAAAAATTTTTTTTTATTTTTTTTTTGTTTTTATTTAAAAGTATAATAGAAAATAAGTTAATAAACAAAAATACTTCATTAACTTTTTATATACATTTTTTTTTTGCAGTTACCCAAAAAAATTCTGCAGTGTTGGGCCGAAAATAAATGGAAGATTAATAAATAAAAAATAAAAACAAAACTACCCCCTTTGTCAAGGGTAATAAACATAAAATTTCACTTTGGATAAAGTTTGAAAATCACTTAAGTTTTTCTCAGCTTAAAAAATTAAAATCGATTATAAAAAAGAAGAAACCTAAACAAGGCACTTAAGAAGAAAGGAATTTGAACAACTAACAAACACAATCAAAATGCAAGCCATATAAGCAAAGTAAAATCAAATGAATAATAAACAAATGCTAACAACAATTATAATATTTGTAAACAAAAACAAGAAGCTGCAGCAAAGACATAAACCAAACAAACTGCAAACATGTGCAACATAAGTTAATGATAACTGCAACAACAAATAACAAAATAAATCGATAAAAAGTTAACTGAATAAAAGTCGCTGATAGCCTGACAATAAAAGCAAATCAGCTGAATTGTCAAGAATTTAACTTAACCCGCAAAACAACTCGATAACAAAAACAACACTAAGACAAAATGGCCATCAATTTCTCTGCATCCTTTGCAGCTTGCATAGCAGCTGGTCTGAAGGTGCCGCGACAAATAATGTACTGCATAACGCAGGATACGGGCCAACCGTATGTGCTGTATAAGGATTCACAGGAAGCGGAGCGCAATGCGGGCGCCATTGGCGCCAGTGCTGCACAATGGGGCAGCGAAATGTATCCAGGCATACAACAACAGGCACAGCAGCATCTCAATGCACAGCAGCAACAAAATGCCACGGTTGCAGCACAAGCAGCTGCGGCCGCGGCAGCACAACAGGGTCAACAGCCACAGAGTCCGCCCGGTGGTGATCCGGGATCGCGTGATAATGGCAGCGGTGATGGACGTCAGCAGCAGGTCTCACCGTCGTCCAGCCCATATCCGTCGGTGCAGCAGCAGCAGCAGCAACAGCAACAACAGCAACAGCAGCGTGCCAATGGCGGTGCCGACGATGATGCCATGAATCAGGTTAGTCAATCAATCTACTATATCTACAAGTGTGAAGTACTACAGCTGCAACTCTTACTTACAGCTCAATCAGCAAAACTCCGCGCCAAATCCAAACCAAAGCAGCAACGAGCCGCAGCATCCGCAAGGTGCGGGCGCTGGTGGCGGCGGTGGTGCCGCTGGCGAAACGGGGAACCCTCATGTGCAACAAAATGGCCAGCCGCAGGGTGATCCCTCGAATAACTTCCAAACCCCCGATTACTATACACCACGGCATGCGGCTCCACAAGGTGGCATGTTGGCACCTGGCTTTCCACCGCTGCACTATCTTAACAAAGGCGTGCTGCCCATGGAACAAAATGGTGGTCCCGGTTTGGACGCCTATGCATTGCCAGAGCTGCTGCCGGGTCAGCAGAATGGCGCACAACAAAATGGAGCTGGCGGTGGTGCTGGTGGACATGCCGCCAATGGCAGCGCCGGCCAAGCCAATGCTAACTCAAATGCCAATGATGGCGCACCTTCAACGAATGGCACTAGCTCTGGTGGTGGCACCGGCACTGGCAGTGGACGCGGCAATGGGCCTGGACGTCCACATAAAAACAAGCCGCACAGTGATCTACGTTTATTCAAGTGCTTGACCTGCGGCAAAGACTTCAAACAGAAGAGCACGCTGCTGCAGCATGATCGTATACACACGGACGCAAGGCCATTTCCATGCTCGGAGTGCGGCAAAAGATTTCGCCAACAATCGCATCTGACACAACATCTGCGTATCCATGCCAACGAAAAGCCGTTCACATGTCCGTATTGTTCCCGCAGTTTCCGGCAACGGGCCATACTCAATCAACACATACGCATCCATTCGGGTGAGAAGCCCTTCGCCTGCCCAGAGTGCGGCAAGCACTTTCGCCAGAAGGCCATCCTCAATCAACATGTGCGCACCCACCAAGGCGAGCGACAGTTAAAATCCATTGATAAAAGTTTAGGCAAAATCAGACGCAGCAACTGCCAGTTTTTGAGCAAATTGACCCACGTGTGCAACTCTCTCGAGTGCACGAAAACTTTTTGGCTTCTTGCAGTAATGCAAAACCCTTGCAAAATTTCAAAATCACATAATTCGAGCGATTTGTTGTATTGTTTTTGGCCTAAATTCAAAATTTCGAAAATTAAGACAGACATCTTAAATTGTTTGCTTGTTAAGCGCTTAAGGGAATTCATATGCTATAGAACTTTGAAAATTATTAAAAATCGATTATATGTGAATTCCTACGCCTTAACCCACAAACAATGATAACTCTTTAGTTTAGCATTAGAACAGTTAAGATGTTAGCTAATTGCAAACTTATAAAGTAAGACCCCAAAATAAGCGTTCCTAACAGTGGCACTTTGTTTTATCGCTCTTTTCATGTGATTACGGCTGAATACGTCCCAACAAACAGATGTCTCACCGCATCTCATCTTTAAGAATGGACCGCATCCAACGCTGTGGCCTTCAGACGTGCCATTTCCGGGTGATGATACAGATACCAAGGGTGACATTGCAGTCAGCAGTGGAGGCTACCATGACGAAGACTCTCAAGGCACACCCGATGGCAGTGGTGGCATGCATTATCCATCGTACTTTAAGGATGGAAAGGGTGAGTTCTCTATGCATATCTCAAAACTTAAAGGCAGCATAATTATTCGCATCATTTATGCTTTTCCACCCTACGAAGCAGGTCAAAAAATCTTGCCCGATGTGCTGCAACATATTGGAGTACGACCTGCTAATATGCCGCTTTATGTGCGTTGTCCCATCTGTGACAAGGAGTTTAAGCAAAAAACGACGCTGCTACAGCATGGTTGTATACACATTGAGTCACGTCCATATCCCTGCCCGGAGTGTGGTAAGCGTTTCCGTCAGCAATCACATCTGACACAGCATCTGCGCATACACACCAATGAGAAGCCATTTGGTTGCATGTATTGCCCTCGTTTCTTCCGACAACGCACGATTCTAAACCAGGTGGGTTCAGAATGATTTAGTATCTGAATTGTTAAATTGGAAATAATCTCTTAATTGTAGCACTTGCGCATACACACGGGCGAGAAACCCTACAAGTGCGGCCAATGCGGCAAGGACTTTAGACAGAAGGCCATACTGGATCAGCATACGCGGACACACCAGGTAGTTGTAGAATAGCCAGAGGTTTTGAGGCGCTTCCTATGTAGCAACAACACTCCATATGAACGCTTCAAAACTTGTCAGAAAATAACTAATTTGTTGTACCTGAAAAAGTAATATTCCAAGTGTTGTGTTGCCATCTAGGTGTGATCTGTTTTATGCAAACACTTCGCTTAGAATTAAAATTGAATCCCCAAAATCTAAGATCAATTTCTAAATACTTGTCTCTTTTCCCCACAGGGTGATCGTCCATTCTGTTGTCCTATGCCCAATTGCCGGCGACGCTTTGCCACCGAAAATGAGGTGACCAAACACATTGACAACCACATGAATCCCAATACCACTAAGGTGCGTCGCCAGCAGCAACAGCAACAGCAGCAGCAACAACAGCAGAACAATAACAATGCAGCTGCACAAAACGCACATGTCCCAAGTGCAGCCAGCGCAGTGGTAGCCAATCATCTAATGAATGATGCCAAGAACATTGCTGCACAGCAATTTTTAAATAACAATAATCCCGCCACGGCGGACAACAAGGCGAATATATTGCCACGCAGCATGGCAGCCAATGCGGCAGCACAGCAATCGGTGGTCAAGAATGAGCTATACTTTCCGCAATGCTATGGACCACCATTTCAGCACCCGTTCCAAACACAGGCACAGCCCAGCGCTGCACATGCCAATGGTGTGGCCAGTGTGCCGCCGGTAACGGTCACTGTGGCAAATTCGGTGGCGCCAGGTGTTGTGGTGCAACAAAATGCGCCCACATCAGTGGTGGCTCAGTGACATCCCACCACTGGAGCAGCAGGAGCGCAACAACAACAGCAGCAGCAGCAGCAACAACAAGCAGCGGCAGCCACAGCAGCGCATCACAATGCACAGCAGCAGCAGCAACAACAGGCACATCATGCACAAGGGCCGCCGCCGCCGACCACCGCGCATCATATCACAGGAGGAGCAGCAGCTGCTGCCGCAGCACAATCAGCAGCAGCGGCGCTGGCAGTTACGCCCACCTCCACGCACGCCTCATCGGTGGCTACGGCGCCGCAAACGGTTACACTGTCCATCACATTGCCACCGCCCTCGGCGCATGCGCCACATGGCCATGCGCATGCCTTGGCCGGCAGCAATGGCGCCGCACCACCGCCGCCGCCACCCACGTTATCTCATGCAATACCCATACATCCACACATACACTCGATATTCGGATCTCTATGATGTCATCAATAAGTAGCACTCACCCATACACACGCACAGCAATAATTATATATACATAATTTTGCTACTTATATAAAGCAAAAAACCGCCAACTTTTAAATAAATAACTTTTTCTTTGGAAAAACACAAAAACAAAGTACTCAACAATTGTACTCATGAGTACTTTTTGTGAAATCTTTAAAATCTTTTAAAAAATATTTTTTTACTTCAATAAGTCTTCTAGTTTGTAAACAAACATTATTTCTATACAAGAAAAATTCTCTTTAGTTTTAAAAACAACAAAACACAGTTTTGGTTTCTATAACTATATAAATTGTAACAAGAAGAGCAACAACAACAACAACATCAAAAACTACTACTACTTACAACACAGAGAACAGACGAGTACTAGTCTTTTCGAAAAGGACTCTAAACTCCTTTTATGCTAAAAATAAAAATAATAATAAAAAAAAAAAATGTTGAAAAACAACCAAAACACAACGTTATACGATTCCTTTTTAAACACTTTGAAAGATGTTATCAATAATTCGTTTAAGGCTTAACATTTAAAGACTACTTACGAATATGGTTTGTTTTTAAGAAAAACTTTACTTTCGAAAACGAAAGAAGGCAGAAACACAACAAGAATATAATATGACAGAGTTATACGATATACAATTAATTTTAATGGGTAGTAGCAACTTTTAAAAGGTATTGCGTGATAGTTATGAAAATATGTATGTGTCGGGGGGTGGTTTTTTTTTCTGCATGCTTGATGCAACGAAAAACTATACTCGGCCAAACAGCAGCTATTTTTTGAGTTTTGTATGTAGTATTTGAATCTTTTAATTTTTTCTGAAATGATTTTTAGTTGTCTGTATTATATATATACGATATGAAAAGTAAATGTGCAGCTCTTATGGTAAAACAAGCAAAGGCGTAAGAAATTATTTCAATATTAAGTTTATGCTTGAATTTGTTTTGAAACTTTTCTTGAAACATGTATACATTTAAAATGTGATTTATTTCTGCAAATTCAAAAACAAAAAATACTATATATAAATTAATTAAGCACTAAAATGCAATTTAATATAATATTAATTATTAATCATTTGTTGTCTTCCCCCTAATTACTTGTGTGTAATTTATGTTGTTTTTATTTAGTTATTAGTTAAAAAAAAAAAAACAAAACAAAATTAGTTATATGTTTAAAAAACAAAATAATAGTTAAAAATGTATCCACACAAGCACCGCTGTTTATATAGCAAAAGTTTAAACAAGAAAATGTGACTCTTCAGGTGCCATATAACTAATTGAACAATAGTCAAAATGCACTTGCACTTTTCAACTTTAATGCAAAAAAAAAAAAGAAAATTGTTTGAAACTTACTCAAAAATTGTGTGGATATGTATTATATAACTCGTTTATGCAAAAATTTAGTTTCTTATGCACACTTCCAATGTACCGTCAAAGCATTTATAATGTTTATTTATAAAGTAGCATATGTCTCCTATATATATATATCAACAAACAAATATTAATTTTTTAATTTTAAAGCAAATTTGTTTCACTTTAAACACTTAAATTACTCATTATTTAAAATACTATGCTAATTGCCTATATATATACATTTAAATAATTAATATTTTACATAAGTTGAACACTAAATTAGAAAAACATAATGCTATTTGTTTTTATCACTACACAAATGCTGTTTTAAGTTTTAAAAAATATGTTTGCATATATTATTTAATAATTTTTAATAAAAGAGAGAACGTTTATATGATTTCCTCCAATGTCATAGTTTGCATATTTTTATTTAAACTTAATTATTTATATTTAATTAATAACGACAACTTTTTGGCATAACAAAAATATTTCTATATTTTGGCTAGGCGTCTGATTATGGTAATAGGCTCTTTTGTAACATAAAGTAAACATTTTCGGCAACAATGTTTTAAATTGTAAATAGCATATTTTGGCTTATTAAATTAAAAAAATAAAAAACAAAATTTACTACATGCAAAAGTTTTATAAATAGTTAAAATGCATTTTGTCAGCGTGAACAAAAAAAAATTAAAACTATTTGTTTGGCATTGTAAAAGTTTTATTAAAAAAAAACACATAAAATATTAGTGAAAATTTTTAAAACATTTTAGGCACATTAAAAAACCAACAAACATTTCACACAACATTTAATCCTCGACCCACTTGAACATAAATATTGCATGTTTTGGCACAAACAACAACAACAAACAAAAATTTAATGCGTTAACCCGTGAAGGTGGCTTTTATTGGAATTATGTAGAACAGAATTCCAGAGACAGCATGATTTGCTATAAAAAAAAACCAAAAAAAAACAAACTAAATTTAAACTAAGCTATATACTTTTAGGCCTTTTTAGACAAAATTTAAAACAATTATTTTGGCTTTAAATGAAAACGAAACAAACACAAAATCACAACACAAAACACTTTTGGCTTTAAAATCAAAATTATGTTTAGTTAAGTTAACAAAAAAAAACCAAAAAAAAAAAAACAAAAAACTAAAAAAACAAAAAGCGATAAATTAACTAAACAAATTTATATCAATTATGGCAAATTATGCTATAATTCCAATAAAAGCAAAATTTAGACTGAATGTCGCTGTGATAATGCAAAATAAAAAATTTAAATTAAAAAATATAAAACTTTTGTAAATTTTTAGGCATAAAACAAAATTTAAAGCATACCACTTAATCAAAAAACAAAAACAAATAAAAAAATTAACATAAATTAAGGCGCAAAAAAATCTCTAAAATTAAACACTTATGATAAAAATTTAACTAACTTAAAAAGCACAACATTTTTTAAACGCTCCACATAATTTTTAATTTTTCTTTTTTAAATTTTTTAATTTTTCTTATAATTTTGCAAACATTAATTTCGTAGTTGCAAGACAAAATTCACATGAGATAAACGTATGGATAGCTCTCAAAGCATGTGTAAGACAGCTGCTTCAGTGGAAACAGCACAAAATCAAAAGCTTTTGTGCAATTTTAACCCAAAACCATATGGCAAAGGGTAAAAAACAAACCGGCTAGAACTTCAATAATTGAAAATGTATAACCTAAGCTTTGGCAAAAAAGCCTATGGAGGAAACGTACGAAAACGTACTGCGACAACTTGAATTTACAGCCTAGACAAACACACAAAGTTAGCCACTAGTACTGTGGTGCCAACAGTACTACATATAACTATAAACAAATAAATAAAAAATAAAATAAATTTAAAAAAAATATTGGCAAACATTTGCCCTAAGTAATTTGCAAACCAAGCAAAGTAAACACAAAGTTACAAGCATACCTAAAAACCAACAATAGCCCAATTTGAATAACCAAGAGTACAAATACAACTAATTTTTATAGCAGAAATTTTTAATTGCAGTCTCAAAAAGCCATAAAAAATAAATAACTATGAAATAAAACACTTCAAAAAACAAAAACAAACAAAGGCATAAACAACTTGGTATATCAAAAACAACTTGAAAAAAAAATGAATTTTGAAAAAAAAAATTTTTAGAAATTCAAATGCAGCGCTAACAGCAGCTAGAAATTTGCATCAAAATCAAACTTGACAACAAAAACTAAAAAATCCTTTCTTCTTAAAATTAAAAAAAAAAATACATGAAAATTATAATACCAAAAATACTACAATTAAAAACAACAAAAACTTAAAATTATAATACAAAGGTAAGAAAACCTACATAATATTTGAGCATAATATTTAAAACTTTGACACTTCCGGCTTACGTTCAGACCAATTGAAAAACCATTTGCAAAAAGAAATTATTTGAAAATCATAGTAAATGCCTACAACAAGAAGCAAAAACTAAAACAATATGAAATACTGCAACAAGGCAATAGAAGCGTCTTAACGTTTTTCATGCGCTGTTGCAATATTTCAGCATTGTCACACGAAATATATATATATGTAATTGAGTACAGCCGCTTTCTGCAATAGTGATAATAGTTTTTAAGTCAACCACCAAACCAACAACAACAACAACAACAAACAAACAATTAAATTAACTTCAAACAAATCAACAGCAAGAGAAATATTTAAATTATAGGTAAATAAACTTTGAAGTAGCAATGGTAAGCATTAAATAATAACTAAAATAATACGATACCTTATAATAATACTAAAAAAAAAACAAAGTAAAATGCCCATAAACAGCTGTTTGATTTGGTTTCATTTAAATAATAAAAGCCAATTAAAATATAAACATTAATTTCAGAAAACTAATTTTAACAACAGCTAACTAAACTTTAGTTGAATTCTCAAATATCAACAAGCAAGACATTATATATATATATGCATAAATATATATATATATATATAAAAGCTTATAGCATATAGTGCGCATAAACAAAAAAAAAACAAAAAACTCAAAACTTATATTATATGTATGGTGTATTATATTTTTTAACGTATTTAATACATACTCTCTCTATATATATACGATATATCTAACGACGTAAACATAAAATGCAAATAAAGTAAAAGTTTTGAAATGCAAAAAATACAACAAAAAAAAAGATACAAAAAACTAAGCCAGTAAAAATAAAAACAATTTCAAAATAAAGCCAAGCAGTACTGAAAATGCATGTAAAATAGAATGGAATATAGCATAAACTGGTTTTATTTAACTAAAAATAATATGAACCAAACAAAAGTTAAACGAATATTAAACAAGATGAAGAAAAAAAAAACAAACAACAATAGCCTCGTTAGTTTTTAATGAACGGAATCAGTAAATAACTCTATACAAAAAACATTGCAAAAAGTCAAAGTTGGCCAGTAAAAATTTACTTTGTTGGGTCCTCAACATTTAATACTTTTTAAGATTTAACACGTTTGCTTTTTCTTTTTTTTTTGGAAAAACAATCGAAATATGGTTCCTTGCTAATATAAAAAATCAAATGAATTTGCAAAGAAAAAAAATAAATAAATAATACATTGTTAAAAAAAAAAATAGCGCAACACTTACACAAAACATTTACTGAAGCTAATGTTACTATTCTACCTCGAATTTATTGTAAATTAATATTATTATTTATATATTTTAAAAAAAATTTTGTTTTTTTTTGTTTATACAAAATAGAACCGCAACTATTATTTTGTAGAAATATGGTAAAAGAGCTTATAGTAGGTATACACATAATTTAAAACAAATGAGAGCATTATTTGTTTCATAAAAATAAGGCGCAAATAAGTAAATATTACTAGAAACTTTTTGAAGCAAGGCTTTTCGATTCCCACATGGCTCTGCTTGCTAAACTGCGAATATACTTTTTAAACCGATTAAGAAGATTTTTTTTGTTAATAGAAATTGCAGTTCGATATTTATTTAATATTCCAGCTTTAATGAAGTTTTCATTTCTCAAGATTTATATAGATTTTTTGAATTTTTATCGCGGAGTTAAGGTCTGAGAAATTTAGAACTAAGCATACAAGCCGTGTTTCTTTAGAAAAAAAAACCCCCGCACCCAAGCACAGATTTCGATTGCTTGTAGCCGCAAGAATATAAAGATCCCAAAACCAGTTAGTATTGCTTACAAACAAATTTATAAAATATAAAAAAAAATATGTATTTTAAAAAAGTTTAGTTCTTCTTCAATGATTGCCAAATAATAATTAATTAATTGTTCCTAAATAAAGCCAAGCTAAGTTTATAAAAAGCGTTTATACAAACTTTTGCATTAAACGCATTAATTTTTATATTTAAGTTAATAATATAAACATACCCAAATTATTTATACACAAAAAACACACATAAATAACAAATAGGGACCCAACCAAATTCAAGCCCAATGAAAACTTTTTGCAATACACACAATGTGCCCATAGAACAAGTAATTTATGATTAAAAAAATAATGAAAAAAACAAAAATATAAAATGAAAAACTATTGATTTATTTATATTATACATATATAAAGCAAATTGTTGTTTTTGCAACAGAAGCAACAAACCAAGAAATAGTACCGAGAATATTTTACAGAATTTTTTACAATAAAAGCAAAGTAAACAATAGTTAAAATATAATACAGAACAAAAAGCCAAAAACAAAAAAAATAGCAAAAGTCAAAACAAGACAAAAACGCAAAAAATAAACTCAATTATAGTAACATTTACTTCAAGATACAAATAAATTAGTTTTAAGTGATTGAAAGAAATAAAACCGAAATAAAAAAAATGTTTAATAAATGTTTTGAAAAACTTGCGCTCGCATTAAAACAACAAACCACAAAGCTTACAAAAAAAAAAACAATAGCAACTAAAGCTAAAAACAAATTTATTTAATTGCATTTTTTCTACACTTTTATTTAAAATAACCAAAATGTGTAACTAATTATTATGATTATTGTAATATCAATTGACAGGGACTAACATATAATGAGCAGTGCATGAAAACAAACATAGTGACTACAATAGCAGCAAAAGTTTAATTTAAAAGTTTATTATTATTATTATTATTATATTGTATATAAAATGAAAAAATATAAAATATAAGTAAATATGAACAGTAAACAGCCAATTGCAATAGTTTCAACATAAGTAAATCAATTATTTATTTATACGCCGCATACACATTATTTATTTAACGCAAATATTTACTACAGCAGCCCTGAAGCAATGACATAAAATCAAATAGCTAAAATTTATGTTTTTCTATTAAAACTTAAAACCAATGCAGCAAAAGCAGTATTGCATAATTAATTTAAAAAAAGTGCAATTACTCAACACTCGAACAACGTTCTATAAAAAAAGAACAAAACTAACTTGAAACAAAAAACAAATAAAACAAAAACCGAGTATGTGTATGTACTTGTTATTGTAGCAGCTCAACAAAGCATGTAAATCAAATGAGTTTCAACAATTTTATTTTTTAAGTTATTGTAAGAAAAAAATGAACATCAACTAAAATAACAACAATTGCAACATATCCGCTAAACAATGAGTAGCAGTTTTATAATTCAAATCAAATCTTAAAGAAAATGTACAATATTTTATAATTTATTTTACAATTTGTCTTAAGCACACGATTCGCTGTAACTTGGATTATGTGCGCCGAACTGGAGAAATGTGCTATATATTATTGCTATTTTCAATACTTCTTTCAAAAGTTAAAGCTTTCAGTCAGCTGCTTTGTCTCTCTTTAGCTTCTAACTAAAAGAGAGTTACTTACAAAACATGCACACTGAAGAGCGAATTTCAAACAATGCAGTTGCAGTGCTTTGTGTGATGTAATTTTCTCTTAGTGCAGAGGAATCCAAATTGATCGTTATTTTTACTCTTTTTGACGTGAAAGCACTTACCCGATGTTCATGCTTAAAAAATAAAGCAGACAAAGTAGACTTCTTGATTTTGTGCCCAAAGTTTCAAGTATATTAGTGATAACTGCTCAATTAGAGTATACAAGAAAGCTTTGTATTTTTTGGTATAATATATAACAAAGTAATGGGGGCATCTTAACACTGTATAAGAGTAGCAACATATTGATGAATGTGTAAAGGCAAAGAATAACATCCAAATATGTGCGCCGAACTTGAGAGATGTGCAATATATTATTGCTATTTTAAATACTTCTTTAATAACTTAAAGCTTTCAGTCAGTTGGATTGTTTCTCTTTGGCTTCTAACTAAAAGAGAGTTGCTTAAAAAACATGCACACTGAGAGCGAATTTAAAACAATGCAGTTACAGTGTTTGTACGGTATTGTTTTCTCTTAGTTCGGTTTGCCTCAATGTGAGCTAAGATTAAGCTAATCCAATCGCTGATAAGGGGCCTTCGATGCAGAAATTGATCATTATTATCACTTTTTTGGACGTGAAAGCACTTACGCGATGGCAATACTTTGGAGATAAACCAGACAACGAAGACTTCTAGATGGTGCCAACAAAAAATTTTAATAGCTTACTTAATCCAAGTTACAATTTTAAAAGGTGTCTTAAGATTTCATTTTACGAACTAAGCTCAACAAAAACATTATTTTTTCTTTTAAAATTAATATTTTAACTACCACTTCAAAGAAGCCCCGCAAGACATTTTTTATCAGAAAGTGAGAAAAATATTTAATTGTTTGTTTATAACATAAATATCAATAAAAAAATCAAAAGCCTATACAACACAAATCAAACAAAGCAATAGTGATAAAATTGTCAGATGCACACGGTATAAATCTTTTTTTATGCCAAATGTATCTGTCAAGCCGCCATAGCCTGAAAATATTTAACAAAACTAAGCAAAATACTCAAGCAACAACTACAAAAACAAAAAAAAAAAAACAATAAACCAAACGAAAAAAATTTTGATTTTTATATACAAAAAAATTAAACAACATTAAAAACAGCAACAAAACAACGTATACCGCAAAACTGCAACCATAGTACAATAAAAAAAAGTTTAAAAATAAAAACAATTTCTTATTGAGCAATTTTTATACAAAACAAATGCAATAGACAAAGCGATACAGTGCAAGAATTTAATAATAACAAAATAAAAATAAATGCTTAAAAACATATTTTAATGTATAAAGGCCAAAATTAAAAAAAAAAACAGTTGAATCAAAAAAATCAAAAGCATATTAATTAATTAAATGATAAATATGCAACAATTTTAAGTATACACAATACAAAAAACCCAACAATATAAATAAAAACTCAGAAACATATATTTTTAAAAAAACAAAAAGCAAAAACTAACAATAGCTAAACCGATTGTTAAAGATTTTTATATATGAATTTATATAATTTCTTATTGATTAATGTAAAAACCAAGACGTATATAAATATAAAATAAATAAAAAATCAAAGACAGAAGCAGCAGTGAAGTAAATAAATAAAGAAGTAAATAATTTTTTTTATATTACAAGAGCCAAAATATCAAACAAAAAATATACAAACAAAATAAATCTCACTTTACTGGTAAAAATGAAATTGGTATAAGAAGCAGAGAATAATAACAACAACAGCATATAGCACGTGAACAATACAATAAAACTGGCTACAGAACTATGTACGTATAATATATATATTTTTTATTTTAATTAATAGTTTACTTTAAAAAAAATTAGTATTTTCTGTTTAATTTATTTGCAATCTAAACCAATTTTAATTAACTCATTCAAATTTTCCATTGACAATTCTTTTTTTTTTTTTGCACAACAACAAAACCAAAAAAAAAAACAAATTCATAAACAAACAACAATTTTGAAGTTTTGATAAATAAAACACTGGCAGCATGTTTCGTGACTCAAGTTTAAAAAAAATATTTGTGGCGAAATCAAAGTTTTTAAAAAAAAAGTTACAAAATGTATGATGAAGTTTTGCATTTCAAAATCATAACGCATTTTGGCTGGCTAAAAATAAAAACAAAAAAAACTTAAAATGATAAACAAAAAATTAATTATTTTAAAACTAAATAACTAACAACCAAAAGCAACGATTTTTATAATGATTTAAAACAAAATTGTAACTTAAACGTCTGCTATTTAAAGTTATTGAGGCAAAATTTCGTAATAAGCAAGTATTATGATACAAAATTTAGATAACAAAATCTAAAATAACAAAAATAAAAAAAATAAAAATGATGGCAAACGTACTCTAAAAGTGTTAAAAATAAAACTCTCGGCCTTTTCAAAAACTTACAACTCTCGGCTAAAACTTAAAACAAAAAAAACTCTCGGCCTTAACAAAAATTCTTACCAAAATGAGCATTCATGGCAACTACAAATATTAAATTACATTTTTGGAGCAACAAAATAAAAAAAAATTTCAATTTAAGCCAAAAAAAAAACAAAAAACAAATGGTATAAGCCTCATTTTTTTAAATTAAAAACTTTAAATTTTCCAAAGCAAAGTTTAAGCAAACACTTAAAAATAAATACTTTAGGTATAAAATTTATAAGCTAAGCATTTATCAATTTTGAAAAAAATAAGCAAAAAAAAAAAAAATCAAACAAAAAAATTAAGGAAATTAAGCAGCAAACACATCATTACATGAAACAAAAAGTATATAAGTACGCGTATATGTAACAAAATTTATATATCAAAAGGCATACAACGGAAAGAAACTAAAACAAAAAAAAAACATACCAAAAAAGTCAAGAAAAATTCAAAATTTTAATTGTTGTAAGCAAAAAAAAAAATAAAATAAAAATTAAAAAATACTATATATACGAGCATATAACCAATACATTTTTACAATTAACCACAAAAAAAATTTTCAAAACCCAACAAACACCAAAAAAAACAATTCTACCAAGAAACAACAACCCACTAGCAGCAACAACAAAAACAACACTACAAAATTTAACCACCTATACAAACACAACTTTACACACTCCAACACACACACACACCTACACACACCACATACAAATCTTTCCATTGGTTTAGATTTTAAGCATAATTTTTAATGTAATTGTCAGCAAAAAAGTAAAACCAAAAAAAAGAAAAAATTCAAAACGGCAACGCAATTTCCAGGCAGTCAAAAAATTGTCCAAAATTATTTAAAAATTAAAATATACGATTTTAAGACAACATTTAAAGCGTCAAAAGTAAAATATTTAAGCGAGTAAATATATATGCAAAGTCGTCTAGTTTAATGTCGTAAAATTTTACTTTTTGTAATAATTATTAATATTAAATGATATATATTATATAAACAAAGCAAGAAAAAGTATTGTAAACGTCTAATGACAACTAATTTCAAGCAAACAAAAAAAAAACCAGAAAAAATAATGCCATAAACATGTGCAACCAAAAAAAAAACAAAAAAATATTAAAAAAGATGAAAATTTCTGGCATCAAAATATAGAAACTACTTAAAATTACGACAAGTAAAAACAAAAAAAAAAACAAAAACATATTATTATACAAGAAAAAAGAATTGAAATAAATTGAATCTTGTAATATAAATGAAATATCTTTTAATTGTTTGGAGTCGGAGTCTGTTGCCTGTAGAGCTAAATCGTATTAAATTTTAACCC
The DNA here is from genome assembly GCA_035046065.1 of Chymomyza procnemis. Classification (NCBI taxonomy): domain Eukaryota; kingdom Metazoa; phylum Arthropoda; class Insecta; order Diptera; family Drosophilidae; genus Chymomyza; species Chymomyza procnemis. The sequence goes on along the minus strand of JAWNOJ010000013.1, from coordinate 16,240,573 downwards.
GAAATTATGGAAAAGCTGCAGCATCACAATGTAACAACATTCAAGTAAGTATCAAAAATGAACTAGTAGTACGAAAGTTATAAAGGGTGTTTTTTTGTAGAACTTTAAGTTCAACTGTTCAAGATGGCGATCGATTTAACAGCTGTCAAGTGATTTATTCTCAGTTGGCAGTTCATGACGCCTGAACAACACTTGCAAATAGTGCAATTTTATTTCGAAAATAATGGTTTTCTGTGGTATACGTATCACGCACTACATCCATTTTATCGTTAACAAAATCTTCCATCGGAGCAGTTAATTCGATGAACTATGGACCGTTTTCGCACCATGTCTTCTCTTATTGATAACTCGCATCTCCAGACACGCCGTACGTTGCGTACAGAAAAAGCTATTGCTGCTGTAGAACGTAGCATTGAGGAATACCCGAATGAGTTCATCCGTCATCGAGCACAGGAATTGAATCTGTGTCCACTCACTTTGTGCAAGATTTTGCGGATGGAGCTTGGTTTGCGCACTTACAAAATCCAACTCGTGAAAGAATTGCAGCCAAACGATCATCAAGCAAGGCGTAGATTCGTGGAATGGGTCCAAAACGAGATTGCCATTGTTACCGATTTTCATAAGCGAACTTTGTTTAGCGATGAAGCTCGCTTCTGGTTGAAAGGCTACATCAACAAACAAAACTGCCTCATTTGGAGTGAAGCTAATCCTCAAGTGTATGTCTAAACAACGTTACATCCCGAAAATCGGACTATTTGCTGCGCTCTTTGGGCTGCTGGAATCATTGGTCCATACTTCTTCAAAAACGATTATGGCCAGAAAGTTACAGTCAATGGTGATCGTTATAGAGCCATGATTACTAACTTTTTTATTCCTGAATTGAACAACCATGAAGTCCAATAGCTGTGGTTCCAACAAGCAGGCTCAACATGTCACATAGCTCGAGCCACAATCGATTTATTCAAAGACACCTTTGGTGACCGATTAAATTTACGTTTTGGACCTGTAAATTGGCCTACAAGATCTTGTGATTGTGAACACCGCTAGACTACATTCTGTGGGGCTTTGTAAAATCATTGGCCTATGCGGATAAGCCATAAACGCTTAACCATTTGGAAGAGAATATTCGCCGTGTTATTGCCGATATGCCACAAGTGTTGGAAAAAGGCAGCGAAAATTGGACGTCCAGATTGGATAACATCCGAGCCAGCCGTGGCGGTCATAGAAATCAGCCAGAAATCATATTAAAATTGTAATGCCACAAGATTATCTTTCGGATAAATAAAATTCATGTCAATCGTATAATCCATCGTTGTTTTATTGCAATTTAAAGTTATATATCTCCAAAAAAATCAAGCTTCACTTCAAAATCTTATCATTCCAAAATGAATTCTAAAAAATTTTAAAGTAAATATATTACAACGTACTGCTACCAAGTACGTATTTGAATGCAAGCCATAAAAAAGTCTGGATTTGCTCTTCTTTCGTTTTTTTTTTTATTTTAAATAAATTTTATATTACCAAATATATTTTATTTATTTTTTTTTAATTTTATTATTTTGATACAATTGTAAATGTCACGAATTTTACTCGCTACATTAGCAGTGAGTTTAGTTGAACTCGTATTGCTATTATATGAGTAAAAAGTGTGATAAATTCTGAAAATATTACCAAGTTTGGCCCAAATTTAGACCAGAGAGTAATCTTGTGCGCTACTGTTTCACATCTAATTGCTAAATCGTCTGTTTCTTCAAGCTACTGGATTTCCGCTTGCAATTATAAGCTGCCGAATATGTTGTCTCAAAGAAACATGGATTTTCCAACTTTCTCTCTTGTGCCTTGTATTTGCTGAAACCAGTTTTGGTTAAATTACCAAAACCCTGCATTAAATCTATTTCTTTCTTTTTAGTGTGACTTTTAAAGTGGCTCTTTTCGGCTTGTTCCGCGCTCTTTTTGGGCAATACACTATATGTCAGAGTATTCGTAGTTGTAAAATTTTCCTTTAGATCGGGTCTCTCCACAAAGCTCACACTAGATGTTCTACTTTTAAGAAAGTTACAATAGGCATTCATGCGTTTCTCTTCATGAAAGCGTACTGAGGCATCACCCTTAAAGGCAGCATCTGTGTAGTCTGTCTGTGTGATCGTGCGATGTTTTTCACACTTATCTGGAACGGATACACCCGGCAGTATGGCATTATTAATATCAGCAGTATAGTAGCGACGTTCGGCCCAGTTGCCCAGCAGCACGGCATTATTATAAGGCGGTGTTACGTCGTAAATTGAACCTCTTACGTAACTCACTGTCATAATTGTTAAAGAGCAACAAATTGAAAAAAAAACTCGGGGAAATATAGCATAACAAAGCAAGTAACAAAAAGTGTAAAATGGAAAAAAAATATATATATGTTTTATACAAATTTTTATATTTAAAATAAAATGTCTACTATATGAAAGCACAGTTTTAGGGAATTCTAAAGTAATTTTCACCATCTTGAAAACAAAGGAAATATTATTAATTTTAAGTAAAAAATAGGCACATGATTTTCCCTATACGAGGCTATATGATATAGTTAAACGTTTTTGATCAAATTTGGTAAGTAATACTCAATTTTCGAATGCCGAATTCAGTTACGATTTCATTCATATCAGCAATCGATTTAATTTTTGAGCTAGTGCAGTAAGCCTATATGGAAGTTATATCTCATATATCTGATATCATAAAATTAAAATAATCTTATATCGTGATGTACAGAACCGGCTACAGCAAGATAAGCGTACTTTTGCTGCGCTTTCTCGAGTTTGGAGACCCGCCAACCGATGTCTTAGGCTCATAGTCGGTATATTCTGGCCTAGACGAATCTCTAATGTGCGATTATGGGAGTTAACTGGACAAAAAGGTTTACTAAGTGACATCAATAGACGAAAATACAGTTGTCTAGTAGAACGCATGCTCCGCAAAGACCAGGAAAATCTTCAGGAACCCCATTGGTACTAGACGCAGGGGTCCTCGTTGAGACATACCCTATGAACGAAACCAAGAAGTCGATAAATGAATAAAGATATTTAGCTCAGGATAGAATAAAATTGGAAAATGATAGTAGATATCGTTGTGTTATAATAAGAACAATCAATAATAATTCTTCTAAAGCTACACACACAAAATAATCGATCTTATTGATTTTTCTGGGTGCCTTAGTGTTCGTACATCTAAAGACACTCGGATTTTTCTTCCAGTAACCCTTAAATGTTCTATATTAAGCTTAGCACGAACCCATTTGTTTCTTATTCCATAAGTACAAAAAAAAAGGCTTTATCATTTTTTCTCTTCCGCAATGCATTACTTCTTTAATTCTTTAATTCTAAATCATCTTGATGCAGCTCATACGAGCATCGTTTATTACATTTATTTATTTTATAATGATTAATATAATAATATTGTAATCTTACATTCGATTTTCATCTTGTCTATTGTAGTCTTTTGGTCAATCTTAGATATGATTGGTGGGATATCGGTAAAAAGTTCATGCCGTAGACCGGGGACAAAGTTTAATATTTATCTATATTTCTTCTTCGTTTAATGGTTTAATTATTTTATTGTTAGTAAAGATCAATTGCACATTGTTGTTCTAATAAATTTGGTATAAATAAATAAAAAACCAAATAATTTTTTTTCATTGCTGTATTTTTGAATCAGTGCAGCTGAAGTACCAGGCAAACAGAAATAGACAGCACGTTGCCGTTCTATTGAAATTTTTGCCATGTCACTAAAAGTATGCAGTACTTTTTGTCGGCACTTGGCAGTTGGCCTATATTTTCTAGCATACTTTTGGGCACTTCTGCTTAATTAATTCATATCAAATTTTGACTGCAGCTACCTGCTGCTGGATGCTGTTCGCCTGGTATTCTAGAAGAGAATGCAGCCAAAATTTATACAAATTTTGAACAAAAATTTTAAAATTTTAAAGTGTTCTTGCCGCAATGTTAGTTTAAAAAAAGTTTAAGTGCTAGTTTAAAAAAAGTAAAAGCTCATAGAATTATTATAATACCCATAAAAAAAGTTTATTGATTCCAATTGCTGTATTTTTCTTGTTATTTATTTATTTATTATTAATTTAGGCATACAACTTAGCTCCAGTTAACCATAAGATTAAACAATTTGAGAATATTAAAATTAAAAAATTTTAAATAATAACGAAAAAAATATAGTATGAAACTCAGCTTGATGGCTGAATTTTTTATAGATATACAACACCTCACATCTGGGGCTGGCTAAGAACTTGGATCTACAATGTAAAAGATGATAAACAGGAAGGATCATGTCTTAACAAAGATTCCAAAAGTTCAGCATTGGGTTTTCATACTTCGTGATTGGTCCAAATGCACAACTTGGCGAATCAAGATGAGTTAAGTTAGGCAAAGAAACAGATTGAAAAGAACCTTCAAAGGATAGTAAATCGTAGAGGTTATTATATTATTTTACATATAAGACATGTAAAGGATGGGTAATGCTTAATTAGATCAAGAAAATGATAATGCTAGAGTTCGCAAATGAGGAGTTACGCTGGACGGAATAGTAAAAGAACTTATTTTCAGCAGTGTATTAGATTCAATGAAATCGAGTAAAAGCTTATGCAAAAATATCACTAGGTGCCACTAGTTCTTTATAACTTTGTTGTGCATAGCAGAGGTTTCGTGTAAGAAACATAATATTTTTTCATTTCCTTAATTAAAAATCTAAGCTTTCTATTCATAACTTGCTTTCTTTTTAACCTCTGAAAATTTCAGCTCAAAACATGCAGCATAGTGTCATTGTTTCAGCGCCTGTAAAAATTTTTATTTTTTTTACGAAAAAAAACACGCTTTGCATTTTAGTATGTACTACATAAAGTTTTATTGGTAAATATTTGTTTTATTTATGTCATTCATACATATTTAATATATTAGTACAATTTATCAAGTTGGTATTATTTGTATATTTTCTTTAATATTTAATATATTCATGTAGTTGTAAGAATTTTGTTTAGAGCAGATCAATCATTTAGTAACTAAAATTTTAGTTAAATTTTCATTTTAAATTCTTTGTCGAGTTTTTATAGGTTAAGAAAATTATTTTTAAAGTTTTTTTTTAGTTATCTAAAAAGGAAATTTTAAAAACAACATTGTGAAAAGAATGAAATATAAGAATATATATTTTTTTTGAAATATTTGCTTTTGTCCCTGGGCGGGTATTTTACTAAGCTTACAGTTAATAGCACAGTTAGTTATAGTATTTTTTTTTTTATATATTTTGTTTGGAGTTTAGCGCATAGTCTAATTTGAAAGGAAAATTAAAAAATTGTTTTTAACAAGCTAACAAAAAGTTTTAGTGTATAATTTGAGCTTTTGTTTTATATTGTTTATAAAAATAAAGACTTGGGCAGTTGGATGCTAAAAAAAAGCAAAAAAAATAATGCAACTTAATAGAGCTGTAAGTGTACTTTTGCACAGCAGTGTCATTACATTTATAATTATAAATTAAAGCACACAAATATTTTGCCTATGATTATTAATTAATTTTTATTAATTATAATTTTAACGTATTGCATTTTCCAAGCTAAATTGCTGCAGCTATAAAAAAATGTTGTCAATTAATTTTTAATAAAAAACGCCTGTTAAAATTAAGAAATTTTTTTTTGAAATTAAATATGCAATTAATTTAAATAAATTTTGCAATATATTTTAATACCTGTGTTTTTTTTTGTATTTTAACTATTAGTTTCATTAATCAGACATTCACATATGCATATTATATTAAATAGTTTTTATTTGTTATTAATTAAATACACTTAATATGCTAATTATTGTTACCATTGTGGATGAGATGTTTGTATGTGTGTGTGGGAGTGTGGGTGTGGGTGGTTTGTGTGTATAATATGTATGTTTGTATGCATGCGTGTGGGTTATGGTTATGACATTTTTGCAATGTTTTGTAGAAGTTTGAATTAGTTTATCATATGTATTTTTTTTGCTTTTTTTATAGTGAGTTTTGCATTTTTTTTTAAATTTTTAACGCTTTATTAATTTTAATTATTTTTTTTTGTGATTTTTTTTTGCCATGATATATGAGTGTGAGCAGAGCGAGCTTAGTTTGCATTTGATGTGTGTTTTTTTTTTCATTTAATTTTTTTAAAAAATAATTTTAATTATAGTTTTTTTTTGTTGTTTGGTCCATTAAGTAAATAATTTGTTTTGAGAGTATACGCTTGCAACGATTTGTTTATATAAATAATTTAATAAAATGATTTATAGATGACATGTCATTTAGAGGTCTTGAGAGTGAATTGCATTATTTTTTACCTCTCATAAGCAACAGTTTTAGGTTCGATTTGCTTGAAGCATAAATGTGATATGCATTTTTCGCGTGAAATAGTGCAATATGATTTTAGCATGAACAACAAACAGGCTTAAAAATATAAGAAAAGTTTTAAACTTACAGTGTGCACCACAACGTGCTGTTTGCAGTGAGTAAGCTGAGCTGATTTAGAAAACGTACAAGATCTTAACTTAGATGTACAAAGTGTTTAAGATTGCTTTTGTATTGTATTGCCATATACGATTATAATACTAGTGTACGTTTTTTTTTATAAGTACTTCTGAGCTGTAATGATATGAATTTTTTGTGAATGATATTGTTTTGATTTTTTGTTTCTATATAATTTGGTTATTAAAAAACATTTAAGCTTTTAAATATGCGGTGAAGGGTATTAATTTGTGTTTTTTTTTTCTTTGTAATAATTAAGTGTTGCGAAATCTTGCTAATTGACTATTTATTCTGTATGTATGTACGAGAGTTGCCTTTTATATTTCGGGATTAATATAATATTTATATGCCCCCATTTGAACCAATTGTCGAAGCACCTTTACCACACTGATTGAGATATCTCCAAAACATGCATGCTGCACGCATCAATCGCTTCTTCAAGTTTCGAAAAAAATTGACTTCTTATTTTATTTTTTCCGCACAGCAATAAAAAGAAGTCATTCGGTGCCAAGTCAGGACTATATGGCGTATCAATTCGATGTTTCGGGTGCTCAAAAATGCAGATTTCTTGGCAGACAACTGGCAACCAAAAATTGTTGTGTACCACTCAGAAATGACTGTTCTGCATTGTTCTAGTGGTACGGTTGCGACATGTCCCGTTTTTAAGAAAAAACAGGCGTCCAACTTATGTTGGATTTTGCTCTTCTAGAAACAGCCATACACTCGACTGCTGTTTACTTTCGGGCTCATTCATGTAAATCCAGGATGCATCATCTGTCACGATATCAAAAGACGTGTTTCGAACCACCGCGATAGTTTTTTTTTTGAGCATTTCTTCCAATTCCAATCGACACGAGACTTTTTTTGAGCGATTGACAAATTGTGTGGGATCCAACGCGAACTTATTTTTTTGACAATCAAATGAATGTATGCTGGTCCCACTAATGCCTAAGGTTGCCTCAATCTCACGATAAATCACATGACGATATTGCAATATTAGTTTGCGAACAACAACTGATTTTGAACGATCGCTTCGCCTTGTAGTGAACTACAATCTCGGTTGAATTCACCATACCATCGATAAACACTGGTGCTTGATGTAGCTTCAGCGCCATATATTGAATTAAGTTCATCCATTCACTGTTGTTGAGGTAATACACGACGAAAGATGAAAAAATAATCGCACGAAAATTTTTACGATTTTATTCCATTTTAGGGCCGAGAATCTTTCAAGTTAATGTAAACAATATAAATAGCGCTCATACGTCAATGTTCTGAGTACGTATAACCACAAAAATGCCAAACCATAGGATAGAGCTTTCAATTGCTAAATTGCAACACAAGGTTTGCCCAATACCGAAATATAAAAGGGAACCCTCGTAATACTCAAGTTACACATTGCTTAAATTTATAAGTGTCTATTTTTTTTGTAGGATCTTTCATAGAAAAATTTTACTCGGGACCCATAAAAAATCATGGCATTTTGAAATTGTTTACTTTGTCATTTTTCTTAAATTTAATGCGGTCAGCTTAATAAGCATTTTCTTAGATTTCAACTGTGTTTTCGAAAGAATTTTGGGTTTTTAATCGCTTCTAATGAAGCATTTCGTTACTTTTCTTTTGTATTTGCATTGGGCACCGAGTTTTAGTAGATAAAATCTGGCTTTATAAGGTTTGCTTAGTTTTTGTTTAATTGAATGCTATTGATCAGCAAGTAATATACGCATACATATTTTGAATATTACTTAAGTTATATAAACTATTTTTTTCTATGTTTTCTAATACAATGGATGTAATAATTTTTGCATATGTAATACAATATATTGAAAACCTTTAATTTTTGTTTCGCTACAAAATTTGCTATATATATAGCTTGTTCTTCTTTTTATTTCAAGTTCCATAATATTAACGTGTTTGATGTTTTGCTGTTTACCTGTGTAATTTTTTTTTGTTGTTTATTTTATTTTAAAAAAGGTGCCTGGAAAAAAGTTTATGTATTTCTTTGCATTATATATTCATTTTTTGCACAACTATCGTGCATAGTTTCACTATATTAATCGAAACTCATGAACTTAATAAACATATTTAAGTTATTTGATTTTCTCAAATTTTAACAAAGTTTTTATTTTGTTTTGTTGAAAAAATTCAACAATTTGTTGTTCCAAAAAATTGTTTCTTGCTGCTAACGCGCGCTAGAGTTTTGCTTGTTGTTGTACACAAATTTATATAAATTTGTTATTTTCAAATTCCGAATAAATTAATTAACAAAATTATTCAAAAAAACCATTTGCCTGCTACTGTTCTTTTTTGCACCTTTTTCTTCAGCTACATTTTGCACATTACATTTCACATTTATTTTAACATTTTTTATTTTTAAGGATTCAACTTATTTATTTTAAAAGGATTTGGGTAGTCAAAGTTGTGCGGTTGCTCTTTGATTTGTTGTACTATTTCGGTTGTTTTGAACTTGCAGCTAGATTGAATAAGAAAAAAAGTATTATTAATTAAGAAATATATGCCAGTGTTGTCATTTGCTGCCATGTTTTATTTAATAAAAATTATAATTAAGAGGCAAGTGTTTTATTTTTTTAACATTAAAATGCTTATGTTTATATGTATATGCAAAACTAATGCTTGTGCGTGCGTGTTTAAGTGCTTAAAATAATATCACATTAAATTATTTTATATTGATGTTGACATTCAATTAGGAAAAATTAAACACTTTTGAAAACAACTTAAAACCAAATTAAAGTATAAGTATTTAATTATAACTAAGTTTAGAACTTGATGCATTCAAAATAAACATGAACAAAGCAGTTGTCTTTTGCATAAAAACTAGCTGAAAAAATTAATAAACTCATATGCAGCGCTAACTATAAGTTATAATTATAACTTGCAAAGTTTTGAAGAATTGCTTGTACTGTAACTTTTTGAAAAATTTATGAAGACGCTAAGAGACTGTTGTTGTTGAAGTTTTCCAGTGTAAATCATTTATATAGAAACATCATTTAATACAAGCATATATACATTTTAAGTTTTAAATTAATAACCAGAGCATAGTGCATATTTATATAAGAATAACTCTTCTATAATTTTCACTATACAAAAATATGAAAATCGAAATCAAAATATTAAGAGATTTCATTAAAACAACTGCACAATTGCGTCATTTATACTTTTAATGAAATTATGTATGAAAATGTATTTCTGTTGTTTAGTAAGTTTTTTCATGTTTCTTAAGCTTGAGTTTTTCAAATAATATAGAAATACTATAAATATTTCCTTATATATTGAAGAGAACTGTCTAGGATTGCATTGAATCGGTTTGCAGTACGATTCCATAAAAAAAGTTTAATCAAAACAAATCCTGTTTTAACATAAACAGTCTAGTAATAACTACTATTAACACATCTTTGGAAATACGTTTAGCGTAAATTTGAAAAAATCAACGTTTTGAAAAAGTACAATGAAATGGGCTGTCACTGGATCACATTAAACTGGTTCAATACATTCAAGCACTAATTATTTTACAAAATTACTTTTTATTGCATTAGTTTAATTATTTTATACAAAAGTTTATATACACTGCTTTGTCATTTGCTTGTTGATAAATTATAATTTTATATTTCTAATGCATTTTTAAACTAAATTAATTGTAAGCAGAGAAATTGTAAATGTTCTATTAATTTACATATTTATGAAATTAATTAAAAACAAATTGGACGCAAAATTATAGCTACACAATACAATTAAACAATATATTGTATTAAAAACTATACAAGGCCAACATAACTTTTGCAACGTGTTTTAAATTGTGCCTGGTGCAAAAACTACATAAGCTAAATTAAAAATTGTCTACTTAAATAATAAACATGCTTAACATTTCTTTTTTTTTGTTTAATATTATTTTTTTGTTTGAACACAAAAACAGAAACAAAAAAAAAAAAAAACAAATGATGCAGTTGAACTTATAATTTCAAATTGCAGCTCACTTTTTTCTTCTTGTTTTTATGGAAGTTCAGTTCAATTTCATGCGCTGTTGGTCGTCGCAATATTTAGGAGTTTGTCAAAACTTTGGTTTACCAAATTAATGGTTTGCGTTGTTGTTGTTGTTGGTATTGCTGTCTGTCTGCCTGTCTGTTGGTTTGTTTAACTATTTTTGTCTCATATGTCGCACTGTTAAATGTAAAATTAAATACACACAAAATTCTCTGCTGCCGTTTTTTGCTCTCAGCTCATCTCTTAGCCACACTGCCATTTGGTTTTTGCATAGTTTTGCTATTTTTTTTTCTTTTTTTTTGATTTTTTTTTGTTAATTTAATTTACTCGGCTTTTGCATGCAACTCTTCTCTAGCGCTTGCGTTTTGTCATACGAAATCCAACTCGGAGCGTGTGCTGTACATTTTACGCTCCATGGTGCGCTCGAACCATTTCTTAATTTCGGATACAACTAGCACCGAGGAGGTTAGTGTCACCAAAAAGAGTATGTCGTAGGGTGTAAGCGCTTCGGTTTGGAAAACCATTTGTAGCGGTGGAAAGTAGACAACCAGCATTTGGCCAATGATAGAGAATGCAACGGCTAGCAGGAACATGCGATTTGTGGTCAGTCCTATGGTAAATACGCTCTTGGTCTGCGAGCGACAGGACAGCGCATTAAACATGTCAAAGAAAACGAAACAAGTAAAGGTCATGGTCGTATCCCGTTTCGTCTTGCCCAGTGTGCCATCAGCCATTTCGCGCTGGAAAACCCAGAGCGTGCCTAATACTATAATACTAGCGCTGAGCAAGACATTCACTATAACCGACTTAGTAATCATGGGTTGTTTGACATTTCGCGGTTTTTGTTTGAGCACATCATGATCGACGGGTTCAACGCCTAGCGATTGTGCTGGCGGTCCATCCATTATAATATTTATCCAAAGTATTTGCATGGCATTCAAGGGATTGGCTATATCCATTAAGGTGGCCAGTGCAATTAGTGCCAAGGCAGCAATTGATGTGCTCAGCTGAAAACGCACAAAATTGCGTATATTGTAGAATATGCCCTTGCCTTCCTCAATAGCGGCGCTGCAATAACAATAAATTTGTTGATCGCAACTATAATGTTTTATATGCATAACAGCTACTTACATAATGGTGTGAAAATCATCATTCACCAATATCATATCGGCTGCTTCCTTGCAAACATCAGTGCCATTTTTACCCATGGCTATGCCTATATCGGCCTTTTTGAGCGCCACACCATCATTGACGCCATCTCCGGTCATGCCCACAATATTGCCAGTACGTTGCAGCGACTTGACTATCTCCAGCTTGTGACGCGGTGAGACACGATAGAAAACACTCACATTGTTCGCCACCTTGTCCAATTGATGTTCATTCATTTGGTCAATTTCCTGTCCAGAAAGCGTCTGATGATGTATAGTATCGATGCCAATGAGATTTGCTGCAATGAGGAAACGAAAAAGGTGAGATGCAAGATATACTTTAAAGACAAAAAATCAAGGGATGGAAAGGAGCAGTAGAAAATAAGCAGTTCTCTATTCGCTTTTAGCAGAGAACGGCTCCTATTTTGGAGCCTATGATTATAAGTTCATTCTAAATTTAAGCAAAATTATGCAATCTCTTAGATTTAGTTTTTAACATATATATATATTTATAGGTTCAACGAAAGGTACAGCAATTTACGAATTAATCAAGGAATATAAATTCTACAGATTTGTGACAATTTATTCCAATCAAAGATATAATCAAAACAAAAAGCAAATTCTTTGTTACCTTAACAGAATTTTTCAGAAGTCAGGAGTTGCTATGAAAGAATTCTTATTGCGTAACTATGGGCATATGGGTCAGTGCAAGTAAGATTCGGAAATACGAAATTTTATTAGGGTATTAGGCCACTTAATTGGAAAAACATTAAAATCACAATCAAGATTCAAGATTCTTAAATTAATAACAGACAAAACAATTTAAAATCATTTGAGAACAAATTATATAAACAAAGAAAAGCAATATCCTACAGCGTTTACTGCCACACTCGGAATTTAATCCAAGTCATGCACAAAGAGTAAACACGGCTACGGCACAACGTCTTTCAGAGCTAATTGAGTTTCAAGACCTTGGCACCTAGAAATTGACATATACTAGCTTGAGTAACGCCATCGTGGAGTTACAAAATCCTGCCAGTAATTGTTCGTTACTAACACAGCCCGGCAGCGCACTAATCCCATCTAATCCTTTGCCTGTAAGTCTTTGTCTTGTGTTGCTGGGGGAGCGCACAAATCGCTTTTCATTGCAATTTCCAAGCAATTGGAGCTGCAAAACAAAAGCAACAGGCGTTGGCCAGAGGCTGTGAGAACCACACAGCGTGACGCCACATGTCGACTTAAAACTTTAAGCTCCAAGAGCCAAACAAATGCAAAAACAATTGTTAATTTGTGGGGGCGTTTACGTCGGGGTGCGGCTGCGAAGACGTGCGTGCAACTTTTTCAAATTCAATTGGCGGCAGCATAAGGCGCCACACAACGAACTTGAAGCAAGTTAGCAGAGAAAAACAAAACTTCTTGCAGAAAGTGCGTCTTCCCAGCGAAATGCGCTCTTCTCCCACCCAGCCGACTGCTGTTATTGTTTTTTCACTTGAGCGCATTTATGAAGTGCCCATGAGGTTTACTTCGGGGACTCTGCCGGCAGCCGGGAAGCTAGGTAGACGGCAGCTGCAACAGACACAAACAAATAAAAAAACAAAGTCGCCGCCATTTTTCATTATGGCGCTCCACGTATTTGTCTTAACCGAGTGCGAATGACGAGCAGGACAGCGAAACTGCTTCCTGTTTGTCTTTCCCTTTTTTCCCATTGTTATCTGTGTGAGTGTGTGTGTGTGTGTGTGTGAGTTTATAAAATATTTGCTCTGAAGTAAATAATAAATACAACAAGAATAACAACAACATTGTGCAAACATTCGGAAAGCAGCGGCAGCGAGTGTAGCGTCAAAATGAGCAAAACAAAAGAGTATAATCATAAAAAAAAAATGAAAAATGAAATAAAGAGTTGAAGTGAAAAGAGAAAACGTAATTAAAACGCATTCAGCGCAGAGCAGCGAAGAGCGAGACAATTAAAAGCAGCAAAGCGCATCCCGAAGAATATCTTTCACTTCCACTTCCGCTCTCCAGCTGCAACAACAGCAACAACTACTGCTATCTTCCGCGAGCGCCATTATACCAAAAAGTCTAGCACACTTTTGGACAACGAAGTGCAAATACACTACACGCTGCCCAAATGAAATATACACGAATGACAGAATTAAGTGCGAACAGCAAAATCTTGCCATTTATATACACTTTCTTTGCAAACTTCATTTTTCAGTATTAAAAATTTCGTATGTTGCTCATCTTGCGAACAATGCAAAATCTTATAATCTTTACGTTGTTCATGCAAAGTAGAATACAATAAGTTATGCGCATATTTTTTTTTATATCATATCGTTGCTCAACTTTATATTCAAGTTCAAAGTTGACATCAAATGAATCTTTAAATCCTTTATTGTCCTCTTAATTGCCAACAATGACAAAAAAAGCAATTTGATTTGACTTTTTTAAAAATATCTTCGAAAATCATTGTATATACGATAAATATTTCTATCAATGCAGGGAACCAGGGGTGAAAGAAACCCTGGAACATCTTATATGCAATTGTCCTACCCTCTTCACCCCGAGAACTAACTTCCTAGGGACACCAGTGCTTGACTCGCTCGCAGAGGCGGCGCAGAGGCCACCCCAGAAACTGTTAGCCTTCGCAAAACATACGCGCATAGTGGATGGCTAATTCTGTCCACGACTACGACTCACAGCCGAAACACTCCGGTTCCACTAAGGATCACATTGATCTATGTGATGTCCCCTCCCCCGGGGGCCTGCCGGCCTAACCTAACCTAACCTAAATGTTTCTATCATAGCTCCAAAGTTAAGAAGACGGTCTTCACGGTTGCACTAAAATAAGACTAAAATTGGTATGAATTTTAAAACTTTCGAGAATTATGTTGCAATAAAACAAAAATAAGAAGGTAATCGTTGCGATAATAACTCTCTCTCTGTCAGATTAAGCAAGATATTTTTACAATTTTTACTAAGCAGAGCTGGTAAAATATCTATACAAATGCAAATATACAAAATACCTATAAAATACTGAGATATTTTTATTGTAGCAGAAAGTGAGTTTTAACGAATAACTGTTTTTTGCCCATATTAGTTGATACAACGATGTACTGGTACTGCGTTTTGCCTTATTATAATGTTACCAGTTCAGCATATGTTTGGAAAAAGAAATAATACAATTAAAATAAATGGGTATAAATTGTTTATTTCCTAAGTAATATAGAGTAGTTTGATATAGAAATAGACCAGAACAAAAACTATTGATTGAAAACCAAATATTTAAGAAAAATTGAAATGAATATGCTCTTCGTTAGTGTATAAAACGGAAATGTGCCCCACCATTTGGCCGCCATTAAAGTTCCTTTGGTGCTCAACACAGTTTCACTTTGTCCGCCATTGCTGCGGCCAGGCTGTGGCTTCATTTTGATGTGCAGTGTTGTTTCCGCGCTTAATGGCCGAACCAAGACTATGAAGCGGTCGCCTTGTTGCTAAATTAAAATTAATGCAAACTTTAATGCGAAATTATCTTAAAAGTAGACACTTGGTGTTTCGTTGCATCATGAATTTTATCATTGTCTGCCGAATAGTGTTGACAAAACATTTGAGCTTGTTTTCCGATGTAGCGAAATGTGAGTCTTCTTTTAAATATTTTTTAACTCAATTTCATCTTTGCTTTCAGTTAACATTGCTAGCGGTTATTTCTTTTATTAGTAAAAAAAAGTTTGGTTGGCTTGCAGTCTAGTGATAAGGCAATTTCAAATAATGAATAATTTTCTAGTAACTATTTGATTGTGGGGTATTTTCTGGAGAATTTCTTGCATTCCGTGTTTGTATGCTAAATGCTTTGGTTATTACTTTGGTCTTATTAAATTATTATTTACAAACCCCTATTTTTCTTTTGTTAACTGCATGAAAGTGTGAAAGCAACGCAATCTAATGATATATCCGCCAAAGCTGAATTCATTTTATATTCGTGCTGATGTTGGAAGCTATATTACCCGAGCTGTTAGTGAATACCAGGGGAAACGCCACAAAAAAGAACCCGCTTTTGTATTCGTAATAATGGGGTCAATTTTGTTTTTGAGAAATAGCTCAAATATATGGTAAAAATTTGATCTTGATAATAACAAAAATTTGAAATATATTAAAAATTTCAGTCAATCGACTTTACTTTTGAACAGTTTTAGATGACGCACCCTGTAAAATTTTCACAAAATGTCAAAAATATTATTTTAAGAATGTGAGTAAACTCATTGACGTAGTTGTCTTTTTACGTTGGCTACTTTCAGGTCGCAATAAAGCTTTAAATTTTAACTTCCTAACTAAGCAGCTGCAAAGTAAGAACATTATCTCAGCATCATTTACAGCTACGTCAGCTATTTCCAGTTTTTTTTTTTTTGGTCAGCGTTGCATTTTCGCTCTGCTTATCAGCATTACCCTATACACGCCGTCCTCCACTGACAATGACCGCAAAAACTAATAATTTTTTGTACAACAAAAATTTCTCATTATTTACCTGCATGCGCGACACTGTATCTATCGGAAAATTGCAATTTCAATTTTTGTGCTGATGACAGCATTCAGCAATAAATTCTGTGTTTCTGTTCGTTCATCTCATCTCATCGCATCTCTACGGCTGTCATGTGTCAGCTGTCAAGCCAAAGCTCCAAAACAACAACTTGAAATTCACAAAATCTTCATTTTTTTAACCGCGATACTTATAAATATCGAAAAAATTGTTTCCCAATTCGTTGTTAATTTTTTGTTACCCGTTTACCTTTAGAACGTTTTATCCAATTTTTGCGCCATTTTTCTTGCGTTTTCTGGCAAATTTAAATTGTTCAATGAAAGTGAAAAAAAAAACTCGTTTTTTTTGGAATCAAAAAGCCATGTGCGCTGTCGACTGTGGAAATAATGCTCGAATATAAAAAATGTGCACGCTACAGGGCTCGGCATAATGCAATTAGTATTCATTTAAAAAATTGCAATATGCAAGTTTCAAAACAATCCGTGCAACTATTGTCAAATTTTGCCAAAATAACGCCCCAAAAACTCTCAAAGCTTCATATGCATACAGTTCGAAACAAGCAAGTTACTTTCAAGTTTTCATACAAAGTTGTCAAACAAACCATGCAACTTAAGAAACACAAATATGAAAAGCTTCTATAAAAAAAATTTTTGGTCAATTTTGTGGGCTGACACCAACCGCAAGGACATGTTGCTTATATATTTATTTTCTTTGTAAAACTATGTGTTTCATGTTGCCACAAGCGGATTAGGTGGTAGCATCATAGCTGCTGCTGCTGTTGCTCTAAAAGCAAAAGTTTTTCGAAAATGGAAAATATGAAAATGCAAAATGCCTTTTATGCGACATAAAAACTTTATGAAAATGTGAAGCACCTAAAATGTTGCAAAAACAGTTTGCTTTGCCACTTGAGTTACCACTTTGAACGGAATCAAAGCAAAAATTGTGCACAATGTTGTAAAAACAGAGCAGTGAGGCAAAAAAAAAAAAGGAACGCACTGTATGGGGGCGCAACTATCCAAGTTGTTGCACAGCAGTCTTAAGTTTCACTCATTTCGTAATTGAAAATGTGGCAGTGTATATGTTGCAGCAAAAGATTGACGGTTGCACGTTAGGAGGGGGTTACAATTTCTACTGCTGCTGACATTTGCATTTTCAGTTGCTGCCAATGACAGCATTTTCCCGTGCTGTTTATTAAGCGACTTTTATCAAGTGCGTCACGCATTTGTACGTGACTATTCTTATACCCTACCTACAGCAGCCGAATTGCCCCTCAATCTGTCTCTCTCTCTCTCTCACTCTCCATCTCTGCCTGCCTCTTCATTTTGCCAGATCATCTTGTGCTTGTCGATGTTGTCTGTCAGTTGCCATCACTACAGCTGCACTTGCAACTGACTTCCTGGCACGGCAATCACTATGATTATCTTCCTCCGTTAAAGCTTTTTGTGCGCAACGTTGCAGTTACAGAGCCTGTGACTACTCCTTAATAATCAACCAGCCGTTGGATATGCATGCAACCGATTGATGCGCACAAACGTTGTGCATTGCTGGCTGATTGTCACTGCATTTCACTAATTGGATATATGTCAAGTTTGAGCCTGGGGCGTGACACAAGGCCGGAAATTGGTGTTGATTAACATTTGTTTAGAGCTTGTTGCTCCTGGTTACTTGGTTGCCACTGCTGCTGGTATGTTGCAGCTACAGCTTAAGGCTGCTTATGGCGTAAGCATGCCAAAAAGTAGTGATTTGCTGTAGCAAATAGCTGCCACCAATTGCTGCGCGAACGTGACTATTATTCGCATCAGTTCAAGATTGCTTTACCAAACAACCAGGTGTAATGGCATATAACATATAAGGAACTGGAATTTGGCATTGCCACCAAGTGAACTCAATCGGTTGAGGTTAAAAGTTAGCTAACGCCATTTAAAGATGCGTCAAATCTAGCAGATTTCATCTTAGTAAATAAGTCGTTATACAATGTTGGCATTAAGTTTACTGCTTCCAGGCCAACCAAATCGTTCTGAACTCAGGCATACATGTAGCAATATAATGGCTGAGCAATTTGTAGCTTATATTTTTGATTGCAGTTATTTTGCCAGTTCGTAAGCTTTATTTTCTTAAAGAAAGAAAAGCTGAACATGTCAATCTGCTCCAAGCGCCACAGTGTTGCAAAACGCGTCAACATCTATCAGTGCTTCAAAGCAGAAGATAGCTCAAACACGAAGAAATATAGGCTTGCACAACATGAGCAGTTGAGTTGAAACATAGGCTTGCCCAACATCAACAGCTGAGTCGATAAATATTATTCAAAAACACAAAGTTTTTCAAATTATAATGAAATATCGTTCTGCTTGCAGCAGAATTTTAAATAATTTTAAAAATTTAAGGCTGCCACCAAAGCTACAAACATATCGAATGTAAACTTATTATATTTTAAGCAGTCTGCATTTTTAAACCTATTTTGGTGATTCCGAAGGAAATCACTTAAATAATTATAATTAGAATTGTTGCCATTATTAAGTAGTAATAATGAAAAGTTTTGATGCAATTTAAAGTTGAACCAATGCGCTCGGGAAGACAATACAAATGTCTTTTTGTCTTTAGCACCTCTCCATTTTAATTAGCAACGATCCCACAAATTTCTTGCAAATGCTTGACATAATTGGCTATTTAATTGACAGCAAAGAGTAACCGGCCAAAACTAAACCTCTCTCCCTTTACTTATCCGCACTAAGAAATTGGTAAAAAATATATATAAACCGACCCCGAAGTAGACAATCAAAATGTCGTATTTACGACCATATAAAGTACTAATTGGTGGAATTAGTCTACGAAATTGTTGCTGTCAACCAAACAAGTCGAAATGCACAAACCATCAACGTCTAGTACATAAGCCAAAACCATGGGACAGGATCTGGCAGCCAATTAAGCAATCTATAAGCGGCTTTTAGAGTAGCTAAAAACAACAACAGTAACAAACATTTCAATCGATATGCAACTCTAATGCAGACTACTCATAGGTTTCTCCTGGCTCTGACGAGCACTTTAAATTGAATTTTCCACAAATAAGCTCTGAGCTTTCTATTCATGTTTTTTCAAGTAGCTCCCAAACCGCTCTATAATTATAATGTTAGAGCGCAAAGGCTAGCCAATATTATTTGCTGCTTCTCGAAAGAAAAATTGTAAAAAAAATTCTAAAAAGGCGGGCAAAGGGAGCAAAAATTGTCCAAGCTTATTGCTGTTTTTATGCGTTTTTTTTTCATTTTGAAGGTTTTTGTAGTCTATCTAGTCTGTGGATGGATTGCTGTCCGCTGCAGACATTGCTGTGGCTCATTGTACCTCTTGGTGCGCAGCACAGTTAATTATTTCTCCAACTGTCGAGTAGTTCGGGCAGGATATAAGACAGGGATGCGCTGAGCTTGTCCTTTGCATTATTGTTACCCGCAGGGCGTTGGCAGGCAACACAAGCGGCAGCTACCTGGCAGAATTGGTTTTACTTTCCCCTCAACCTGCACTTCTACTAACTGCCTTAATACTCTGTGCGTAGATTGCATCAAGTGTACACTAAAATTTTCTGCGAGGAATTCAGCCGATTTGACAAGACATCAGGTCTTGAATCAGGTAATGAAGATTGAATGTTATTAGAATTCAGTAAAGAAATTTTAATTTTCATTTAACGATAGAAATTTACTTCTACAAAATGTTTTCGATAGAATGCAAAACCGGTGTTGTTCAATATCCCAAATCATGATATATTTTCGTTTTATTTCTTATTTACTTGGTTACTCTAGATAATGCTCTACCTTCAAAAGTATCTTAATATTCTGTTTGATCATAGACCAAGCTACAGGAATGCTTACGTTTACTAAGCGATGGTAAAAGGAGTTTATTAAACCTTATATCAGAAAATTTATCTACAATTGTTTGCTTCGTCAGATTTTGCAATACAGCTCATGTGTTTGGAGCACTTGGAGCACTGCGTGCCTTGAATTTGAATGCAATAGATGCACTGTTTACTTAATCTAATATATTTCTCGCCTTCTAAAGCTACACACATAAAATAACCGCCGGCATTAAATATTATTCCAGTTTATTGATTCTTCTGAGTTTCTTAATTCAGTCACATTTTTGTGTTCCAACCAGAGAATCTCGTAGTTTTCCTTCGGTAGCCCTAAAAGATGAAGCTTAGCCTAAGACTGTGTATGCCTTATGTTTTGAGTATAAAAAAACCTTAAAAATTTTCTCTATCCCTTTTTCAATTCATCTCGACATTACATAATGGTATAATTTTTAATCTTTCTCTGCTATTTTCGATTTGGCTATTGTTAAACTTAGTCTTTGGCCAAAGGTTGATGCTGGTTGCGGAATATCGCTAAAAAGTTTACCCAGCAAGCTTGAGATGAAGATAAGTATTTATCTATATATTTCCACGTTCTATTTCGTAATTATTTTAATTATAATCTAAGGTCAACTAAGTGGTCATTGTTGGTTATAAATAAATACTGATTAGCACAGCAAATATTATCAATGTAGTACTTCTCTTGCCCACTTGGCTAAACGACGCCATTTCCCCCCGAGCAATCCATTTTAATTAGCACGACTAATGTGAGCCAAAAATATTTATAGAAAATACTTCATATGCATAGATTACCTACGATGCCATTAAGCAAATTTGTTGCAAGTAATAATCTTGTTGATTATAGTGCATTCTACAAACGACTTCTATGCCAACTATTTCCCATTTTTATTCTCAATTTACTGCACTCGTTTGCAATGTGCAAAATTTCGCCAATACAGCATTTTGACAAGTTTTCCAATTTCTTTCCTCGCTTTTAGTTGGTGTTTGGTAGTAGAAATTTAAATAAATGTTAAACGAAATAACCAACTTTAGGCAATTTTCAATTATAGCTTGAAGTTGTTTTTGTTTTCGTAATATTCTCGGTTTACTCAGCTATTTCACGCTACTTAAACTTTAAATTTGAGTGCGCATACTTATGCCAGGAAAACTGCTCTCCACTTCTCGACACTTAACTTTACTCAACTTAACATAGAAGTACAGTCAGTCACATGTGCGCAAAAGTCAACAAGCGCGTCGGCATCACTTCACTGCTGCCAGCTGGGAATGGGGATTCTTGCTGTGTGAGAGTGGTGCCTCGGAAAAGTTTTGGGTACAGAACTTGTAGCATTCTTGTTGGGTGGTTGCAAGTATTTTGGACATTTTCTGCTGCACGAAGTTGCACTGCCATGAACATGGTTAATTAATTCTGTTTGCATACTTTTAGGCTGGCCAAAGAGCCCAACTCTATTGTGGTTTAAATGCTTATAGTGGCTTTAACCCTTAGTCTATGACTTCTAAACTGCACACATACCAGACATATGCTCCACACCACACACACACCATACACACACACACACACACACACATCAAGCTCCACACTTTGGCTCATGGTTTACGTGTTCACCCGGAACTCAAACATAAATTTGGGATTGCAGTTTCCTTCCGTTTTCCATTATTTTTTTCTTTTTTTTTCAGGGACTGCCGCTTTTAATTACATTGCGTTGACAAAATTTATTTGCATAGTTTAGGGCGCTTCAGCACTTTGTGAGTTAAAGCCAACAATTTGTGGGCTTGCTATATGTGAGTAAGCATGCATATACCTTAAAGGGTTTATAATTGAGTTTTAGTTGAGGTTTATCATGGTTTGGTAAATATATCCATAAAGTACACAATTTGTGTCAGTATTTCAAATTAAAATAGTTTGTTTAATGCGTAAAATTGCAACTAAGGTAGAACTTGTGCCATGTTTATTATGTGGGGCAGAAATGTCGAAGTGCATTACTTTCCTTAAGTGCAAAGACTAGAAATACCGAGTTAAAAGCAAAAGCTGTGGAAATATGTAGTATTCCAAAGTCGAAGAGTTTTCGCACTTTTTTGTAGTATTTAAAATTGTATAGTATTATTAAATCTAATCTAAAAAGTCTATTCAAAAGACCACTTTTTTTTCTACTAGTGATTCATACTCCCAAAAGGCAACAGCTACATTAGAGTTCATGCTCAACTTGCCTTGTTTTTTTGCTAGCGCATTTTAGAATTTAAATAAAAATTCTTAATCGGTAACGCCGGGTTTAATATTCGCTGACTATAACAAAGTCAATACAACCATATTCAGGCTGCTGAACGACAAAGCACGCCTTTTTAGGGCAGTTGGTGGAGAAGCTGGTCCACAGCATGCATCAGCACTTGTGCCAGATATGGTCAGAAGAAGGTATGCCCTCCGTTTGGAGTCTAAGTCTTCTCAGCCTACTCTACAAAAAAGGCGCTGCCGTAATCATCGCGAACTACCGCGGAATCATGTAATGCTTTTGAAGACAGTAGCCAGCTTTGGACTAAGCAACATGGTCCGATTAGGACTAAACTTCCTGAATATGTAACAACACCTGGTTTTAAAATTCGCAAAAATTAATTTTATCTTAATTAATAAGACCACTTTAAAAGCTAACGACTTTCACTTACATCCCTTACATCCCTTAATCCCATATACCTATAGACACTTACCTATAGCCATTGCCGTTTCCTGCGCATCACCAGTGACCATCTTCACACGCACACCACTCTGCATTAGCATCTCTATAGATTCTCTTACCAAAGGTCTAGGCGGATCGGTTATGCCCGCCAAGCCGCAATAGATCAAATCCTGCATAGATCTACCCTTAGCCAGTGCCAAAACACGTAAACCCTTGCGCCCAATTTCATATGCCTCAGCCAAAAATTCAGCCTCATTTTGTTTTGTCAGCGGCACTGTCTGTGTGCCAAACTGATATTTGGTGCATTGTGGCAATAGCGTCTCCAGAGCACCTTTAGCAAAGAAGATTTCCTCCTTATTGTTATTGTATTTGTGTATGCACTTAACAGCCATCATTTTTTGCTCCGAACTAAACGGATATTCCTGTATGCGTACATAATTCTCAGCTGTAGCGTACATGCCATTCTTCATGGCCACCGCAATGAGAGCGCCTTCGGTGGGCTGCCCCAAGAGTGTGCCATTCTGTATATAGGCATTGTTGCACACAGCGCCAATTTCTAAGAGATTCGTTATATTCGTTTTGGCCATTTCCACATTATTGCAGTGACGTATATGTATTTCACCCTGATCATTGTAGCCAGCGCCAGTGACATCTGCCATGTAGCCATCAGAGGTAATAATAATGGTGGCGGTCATTTCATTTTTGGTAAGCGTGCCTGTCTTGTCGGAGCAAATGACATTGACACAGCCCAAAGTTTCAACGGTGGGCAACTTCTTTACAATGGCATTACGCTTGGCCATGCGCATGACACCCAGCGCCAGGGTTACAGTGACCACTATGGGCAGACCCTCGGGTATGGCGGCTACAGCCAATGAAACGCTTATGTTAAACATTTCCGAAAGTGGCTTGCCCTGTAACCAGCCGAGCAACATGATGACGCCAATTATAAGAAACGAGTAGAAGCTCAGCTGTGCGCCCAAGATGTCCATGGACTTTTGCAAAGGCGTTTTAGGCGCCTCCTCGGCTTGCATCATTTTGAAGACCTCACCAAACTCACTGCGTTCACCAGTGCTGACCACAATGCCTTTGCCATTGCCACAGCGCACCAATGTGCCCATGAAAGCAATATTTTTCATATTGCTATGATCCTTGACATTGGTATTATTCAGCAGCACATCGGTAATCTTGCGCGCTGGCTCTGTTTCGCCCGTAAAACTGGATTCATCAATAGACAGATCCACCGCCTCGAATAGACGCACGTCAGCGGGCACACGATCTCCAACATTCAGATACACCACATCACCGGGCACTAGTTCGCGTGCCAAAAATGTATCCAATCTGCCCTCCCGCAAACAATGACACTCTGGTGGCACCAATTTCTTGAGCTCTTCCAAACTCTTCTCCGAGCGATATTCTTGTATGAAAGCCACTGTAACCACAATCAGTATGGCTATGGTTATGCTGACGGCATCATCGAACTGTTTCATGATGATAGAGACTAGTGCCGAACCCAGCAGTAGCAGAATGAGCGGATTTTTAAATTGTTCAATGTATTTCTTCCATGTAGGATCATCTTCGATGACATTGAGCTCATTATGGCCTATAATTTTGGCTCGGTACTTGGCCTCGGTCCATTTGAGCCCTGTGCGCACATCGACTTGCAAACGGCCAGCCACCTCGGTGGTGCTGTGCGTTGATGACTCGGAGGTGGAGAGCAGCATTTCGGGTGTAAGGGTTAGACCCGTCTATGAGAAAGGAGAGCAAAACATTTGAATTGTTAATTAATGTTCTTTGTTGGTTGGATTTTGGGTGTGTGAATGCAAGGTCAATCGTTTCATCGCATGCAGTGGGATTAGTTTTGTGAATGTCAGAAAAAAATATTTTGTTTTTTAAAAATAATAATTAAGTAATTATTTATTTTTCGTCACAATATCTACACATTATGTTAAGTCATAATATAATAGCTAGACTAATTTAGTATAATTATATAGTACGTATGAATGCACTTTCTCTTCAACAGAAGTTAAGCTTAACAAAATTTGGCATTCGGTATTTGTTGATTAAATTACTAAGCGCAGGGATCAAAGAAACTATCCATAGGTTCCCATGGTCACACACAAGGAGAAAATTTAAAAAATTTTAGAGCTTTAAGAGCTTCAAGCTAGACCCTTTACTCCGTTTAAGTCTTGTAAGCACAATATTTCCTAGTTAATTTCAAAGACCATCTATTGACAACTTAAAAGTTTTTGCGCAAAACTGTCGTTTCGCTGCAAATATCCCTCAACCATCCATCCATCCATCATTACGTTCGTATTCAATAAAAACTTTAGATAACCAAACTTTAAAAGCCAACATCATTGGTGCGCACAAATGCACAAAAAGGCAAGTGCTCCGATAACCAACACTTGTCAGCACCACTGTCGTCACTACCACAAATTGCAAGCCTTGGATGGCTTTAGCTGGCAGCTGACGTTCTTTCCCACACTGCTTTCCCAGCTAATTTGCACTCGTCAACAACTTGGTAATCATTCATGGCTTGGTACAAAAGCCAGACAGTTGGGACAGTGAGTGAAAGGAGCAGCAACTCCCCACCCACACACATGAATTGAATGGAGAACATTCTCATAGTTGTCAAGTTCTGCTACATGTCTCGGCCTGCCTCTGTCATGTCCAGCGCACGCTGCAAGTTGTTGGTTGGCCTTGCCACAGATCCCATTTATCCAGACGATGCGAAGCAACCAACCATTTGAGAACACTTCTGTGCGCAAATCTCTGTTCCGAACGTGACTGGCTGGCATTAAAATATTATTTAATTTAATTTTTTTTAATCTTTTTTTTAGAATGCGAGCATGTGCTTGGAATAGTTAAATAAATTGCATGCAAATAAAAATAAACTCTTATTTTGCGAGCAAATCGTAAATTATGATATTTTTGGTTATATGGCAGGCAGTCAAACGAAGCTTTATCATTATTTTTTATATTCTAATATTTTGGGAATTTGGGATTAAAAGTTGTTTTTTAAAGCGACGCATGCGAGTGATTGTAATATAATATTTTTGATAAAGTACAATTAAAATGTTTGCCGCAGTGAATTCTAATTCAGATACTTTATGGAAGAAATGGATACAAACGGCAGCGACTGCTTTAAATACTTTAAATATTGCTGCAATCTGAAACAAACACTAAAATTAAATTTCAGCGTTAGCTCTAACTTAAAGTATTCGCCCTCGCCTCATCAACACCTAATAGACGTAATTCGGTTAGAAACTATTGCAACTCTTTTATTTTAAGCGCTCATTATACTTTCGGTTTGATCAACCCAAAAACTTCCCTGGCAGCAGTTGCATGCAGGCCAACAAATTGCCAAGTCTCCTCCAAGTTCTACTCTGGTTTTTTTTACCGACTTGGCCCATAAAGTTAATGAGGCAAACGTTTGAGCATTTAACTGCTGCCTGTACATGGAAACTTAACCCAAAGGGGAATCATTCATCTTTTGACTAGAAGGCATTTTCATTATGGAAACTATGCGGTATGCATTTTAATTAAATAAATTCGGTTCACCAACGCAAAATTGTTGCAATTTATGCGGTTTCAGAATGCATGCATAGCCCAGACAAAATGAATATTCTAAAGTTGAAATTATGCAGAGTTTTATTATTAAATTAGAATATACCAAAAATTATAATGAAAATATTGCCATAGGAGATGGCACTTAAAAGAGTTGAGGCTTATTGCAATATTTAAACAATAAATTGGTTTTTAATTAATTAAAAAATGCGTATTTATCATATTTTGGATAACACTGCAAAGCTTTGTGCGAAATAATAAATTTTTAATTCTAGAACAAGTCAATGATTATTATTATTAATATCTACCTAAAAAGCTCAAACTAAGCAACATTCATATTTTAATAAGGATATGAATTGGAAATCGGTAATCAATCTTAAACATAAAAAATCCATTTGAGACCTAAAACTTTCTATAAAAAGCAATATTATGTTTGAGCAAACATGAAAAAACATTATATTAAAATTACTTTTATGTACACAAATCGATATAAATTGTCATCTTTTGGGTTAATTTTTTTTATACAAGCAACGTCTCACATCTGGGGTTGGGTAGAAACTTGGATTTACAATGTAAAAGACGCAAATAGGTAAGTAACAGAAAAGTTTAAATATTTCATAATAAGTAGCCAAAAGTTCAGCGTTGAGCAAGTTGGGATTATAAAGTTCGTCAGAAATGCTCCATTTGGCAAATCCAGATGAATTAAGATAGAAAAAAAAACAAACAAAATAGATTAGAATTATAAGATTGGAAATTGTGAAGGTTATGCAAAAGACGAAAATTGGTCTTTGAGGTCGAAAATTGCATGCTAATGCTAAGAACTTTACAACTCTCAATTACATGAAAACTGTATCTTATATGTGTCATTGTCAATGCAGTAGATATTCCATATTAAATCTTCTACTTGATTACCCGTTTTGGATTCGTAATGCTACTTTTGAGTTGCTGATAATAATATATTTTATCACATACAAGTGAACATGATAATAACGAAGAAATTGTAGTTGCTTTCACTCCTTTCTCTTTTATAGTAATTAACTATTTTCCTTGCGTGCACATTAAACAGAAGACATAATAAAGAAGATGTCAATGTCGAGGCTTGTTCCGTTTGAAGAAATCTATTGCAGAAAATGGAAGTTGAAAAATTCGTATGCCTTATAGATATAAAGAAAATGGCAAAAATCGATAAGTTCTACCCTATAGTACGTAATCGATATGTAGCATGAAAGTCTCAACCTTAAGAATTATAGGAATAATATTACCGTACTGCTGGATGATTTTACCAATCTCTACTAAGTCTATTAGCTAGTTTACAGTGTGTAGAAATTATATTTTAATAAGTCTAATTGAAATTGATAGAAGAACTTATAATACTCATAAAAATCATTATCTAACATTCATTTTAATTTAAACAACTTGTTTTGAGAACAAACTTCATTACGATGTTAGCCAATTTGAATATTTAGCACTTTAAAACCAGGCAGCAGCTATTTTCAAACACCCCAGGCAAAAGCCATCAACGAGTCAAGTAGAATGTCAAAGCCTTTACCAACATCATGCCACTACGTGGAACTTAAACAAGCACCCAGACATGCCCCTAAGCCTATTTGTAATAGCCAAATGGAAGAAGTCCCAGCCAATCTAACGGTTATTGAATTGCTCACCTCAGACCTTGCCTTACATATGGCCTGATATCTTCTAGTTGATTTGTTTTTTACCTCCCTTTTGCTTTTAGTTCATATTGTACGTTGTCTGTTTGTCATTCTTCATTTGCTCGATATGTTGCAATAGTTGCTTAGTTTCGTTTTTTTCTTTTTTTTGTTTAAGTGTTGCCGCTTTGTGTATTCAAATGCCAATAGAAAACTAGCTCAAAGTTGTCGCGAACAAAATGAAAGGTAAATACTTCAGCTCAAGCTTAGAAATATTTTAAATTGTGCACTTGTGGGAATGTTTACAATCAAAGTTTGTCCAGCTACAATGTTTAAAAAGTATTAAAACAAAAATTGTTTGCCACTATTATGATACATTAGGTAGTGACAAGAGTGTCATTATTGTAACGTTCGAAGCGATCGTAGAAGGTGTGGGGTTTGGCGAGCAAAGCGGACAGATGGCGAAGCTCCTATTTTAAGATAAATTAATTTTGCTGCACGATTGCCTAAAAAGAAAGATTATCTCTAATCTATGAAAAATTTAGATTACGTGCACTTGATTGTACTATCGATTAATAGTAAATAAAAATGCCAAACAGCTGATTAAATGTCTGACGTTTTTTTGGCGTTAGAAACTGTACAACGCACCGAACTACCGACACACTGAATACCTCATATAATTTTGTAATTTTTGATCTGCACAGTGAGTTGAACCTATTAGTAGTATATCAATTCAAAGTCATTTTATTGATGATATTTCGTGGTCTGCCGCAAGACATCTGAGGTATTCTACATTTTATGTGTCGCAACTCTGGCAAATCTCTGCCTATTCGATTCGATATTTCAACAGTGAATTAGAAATTACTATTTTTAAATCATCAAAGCTCTATTATATCTGCCTGTCGCAACGCTCAGTTAAAACCCGTTTAACTTGCTAAAAACCTCTCATAAATAACAAGAATTACATGTGAAAAGTCGTAATAGCAAAACATTAAATAACCAGCTAATTGCATTGTTAATTTCACGTAAACTTTACAATTTAAGTAGGAAAACCCCTACTTAAGGCAATAAATTCAAGTTAATATGCAAACTAAAGTGTTCCGTAGCAAGATTTAAATAAAATTAAATTATATCCCATTATAATAATAAATTGTAGCTCATTTGCTGGCTCATGGGAAACAAAGCTAAAAAATCATGTGATTTGCGAGAAACTTTACTATTACTAGAATTCTCAATATTATGCATGGAATATTATGATTTGACAAGTACAATTTTATTTATCGATTTTTAGACACGAAAGTTTTTGTTTTACCTGATCTTCAATGTTTATACTTATAGCGCGCCTAGCTCTAAGCATGTTTAAGCTTTAAAGCTGAAAAGAGATACTTAAGATAATAGCAATGTTTAGTTTAGAAATATTAATTAGTAAGGAACAGCAACTATAACCCACAACAAACACACAACTTAAAATACACTGAGAAAAAACATACAATTGTCATAGATATAATTTTGTAATAACAATATTTCACAAAAGTAACATCATTCTTTTCTCTCAGTGTACACGCTTAAATTATAGCAGCTTATTGAAAAAACTTACGTCGGAAGTATTGATGACTATCATTTTGTTAGAACGACGATGACGTAGATAATATACGAGGAACGTACACAGAGAGAGATTCACAAAACAATGAAATTCTTATCATCAATGACGTGTGCTATGTATGCGCGATTTAATCTCTCCACACGTTCTACATTTAAAATGCTGGTTGTAAAAACTAAAATCATATACACTCTAATCAAAACTGACTTTATACGCCCAATTTCCAGGGTTCTTTTTCCGTTGTATCGATAATTATGTATATATTATTCGTCACGCACGAGAGGCGAACATGAATATTAAGCTGGTGGTAGTATATATTTAATTTAATTTTATTTTTAATACTTTGTGAGTACTTTGTTGGTTGTGCCGCAGCTTCAAAAATAAATTACTATTTGAGTGAATATAAAATTAAATTATATATATAATTCATCGCTATTATGCCAAATTTATATTTATGATTGCATTTTTGTAATTTCTATCATTTGAGTGACACTTTTAATTGTTTGATTTTTGTTTATTGTAGATTTATAATTGTGAATTTTATAACTCCATTAAAAAATCGCTATATATTTCTTTGTTAATTTAGCAACTGCGATCCAACGATTTTTCAACGATCCCATATACATCTCATTTACTATCTTTGATTGCCAATTACATTTACTTTTAATAAAGTACGAACTTTTTAATTTTGAAGTATCGAAATTAAATAGAAATCGTTTATCTTTTAATGATTGCTTTATAACGTTAAAATTACAACAAAAACAAATAAAAAACAATGGCACTTCGCGACGCGTCGCCTAAAATTGATTAGTCAAAGACGTGGATACAAACAGTCAACGCAATAAGCATACACACAGCTCAATGCTCAAAGTTATTTCGTTCGAAAGCTTTGACTCTACAAAAGAATTTTCAGAATTCAACCATTTTCTGCTTTAGGCAATCTTTATATTACTTTGTTATTATTTTTTTCTAATATTAATTTCTATCATTTTTTTCTTGTTGAAAAGTGAAAGTATGTGCTAAGAACTATTAAATTTTTTGATTTTTGGTAAAATAAAAATGAGCATAACAAAAAATTTTACTACGTAGATTCAGCACTCTTCTTTATAATAATTTAATATAAACTTCATTTCAATTTATTGAAATTAAAAAAATTAAGTTTTAGTTAAAAAAAGACAAGCCCAAAGTTAGATTTAGTAGAAAAAGGGGCGAAATCAAAACTTTCTTTATTAATTAGTAATGGAAAGGGTAATCCCTATAGATCTTTTGCTATTTGGTTTTTGCATCAAATTTAATAATAATTATTTGATGTTAATTTTAAAAAATGATGGCGACTTTTACAATAAATTAAAAGAAAAAGCAATTTTAAGCAAATGCTGACTTTCTTATATGACTTCTTTAAATAAATTTTTGGTAAAAATAAAGAATACAACCTTCTGAATATGCTTCTGAATTATTAAAGTTTATAAGTAAAGTAAAGAAATATCTGCAAATTAAGCTGCAGGCTATCGCTGTGCGTTAACTTTTTTGATTTGCTGTAGTCTATAAGAGCTCTAAATCGTTCGATGCGGGTCATTGACAATTGATAATATTAAAGGTAAATATAATTCATGAGCATGACATGCCAGTATATTTACACCTTCTCTTTGTTTGTTGTGTACATCCAAAACACCAAGAACGTAAATAAAATTTTCGTGTGTTAAAGGAAATAAACAAAAATTTACTATGCAAATTTTGGCAAATGAACAAACAAACAAATGGTAAGAAAAGGTGAACTGACAAACAAAACCAAAGAGAGAACATTTTGTAAATAAGAGACATAGAGAGCGCAATTGGAGCAAAGGCAACAACCAACAACAAGAGCAACAGGCGCCTAAGTATGCCATGTGTTTTGTTGTTGTTGCACTCGTTGCCTTTGTTTCTTCTCTTGTTGGCCTTATTGCTTTTGTTGGTATGCCAACAATGCTTCAAAGTAATGCTAGATTTACACTGTGCTACACAAAATTCTAATATTTAAATGATTTGTCAAAATATATCACAAGAGCAAAAATAATTTATTAAATTGTATGTATTAGCAGTTCTGGAACTCTTTTTAGCTCAATGCGCGCAGATGTTCGCCAGAAGTAAGCAATTATCAAGTTCGTGGAAAAATATTAAGTGAAGCGCGTAAATAAGATAAATTGATTAACGCTATGTTTTTTGATTTCGCATATTTGAACAGCTGCAACATTTGATGGCATTTGTAGTTATTAAGTTTTACTTCCTGCGGCATGCTGATGAGCTGCAGACATTTGCACTTCAGGTCAACGACATAAAAGAAACTATGAAAATTTTTAGCCGAGTTAGTATAATTTATATTTGCAAATTTCAGAATTGTATGGAATACGCCTTTTTTGCTTTATACAAAGAAAAGTGCTTAAAAAATAATTTAAGTTATGCACAAAGAATTAAATACTGTTCAAAAATTCTGCAGCTTCTTTAACTTTGCTGCAACTACTTTGCCTAAGATAGCGGCACTTAACGGAATTTTGTCATCTACGAGGTTATCACTGGCATGCAGCGCTGGTGTCGTAGATCAATCAATATAACTTGCTTGAAAGCAGTGTAAACCTAGCATATACATATTCTTTCAAGTTGACGTTGACCGTCTTTCACTAACTCTGACGAATTTCTAAAGAACTACGAGCTTTTTCTTTTTATTGCAAAAAACGATAACGTGGCCAACTGTGTTTACTATGCTATTTCATTTGTTTTTGTTGTGGTTTTGTTTGAATTATTTTACTATTTATTTATTTTAGCACAACTCTGACACACTTTCACTTGCTCAATAAAACACTAATATTTTGTTAATATTTTAAGTTTATTTCATAATGTGTTAAGAGTTCTAACACCGGCACACGGTTCGAAACGCGCTGCGCGACTAAACAAATGAAACTCGTATGGCAGACAATGTAGCTAAACAAAAAAAATCAGTTAATGATTGAATGTTAGGGTTATTGATGATAAAGGCTAAAATATGTAGACAAGCAGCAGTTACACAGGTAAAAAAAAATAAAGAATAAGTAGATAAAATAACTAGAAGCAACAATCACAGCGAACAATACAATGCACAAACACACGCAACAAAAAAGCGGCGTCACACACGCATACAAACACACGAACGACATACATGCACATAAACAGCGTTGCGAGCGGGAGAGCGAGCGCGTCACTACTCAAATAGTTAAGCCAGCGTGCGGCAGATAGAGCAGCCTATTAATTTATTACTCACGGAATTCACAAAAATTTAAATGCTGTTCTTTTTTTTGCTTTGTTTAAATTAAAGTCACAATGCACTTTTTTAATTTATTAAATTAATTTCTTTTGTTATAAACACATTCGCAAAACGCCACAACAATGGCTGAGACTGCGGCGGCGACGTGTACAAAACTGACAAAACAACGGCGAATTGCTGCTGACTGACCTGTCAAAAGTGAGCAAGCGGCTGGAGCGTCGGAACAAAAAAAAAAGACGCCATGCGATGCCAAGTAAAGAGCATGAAATATTTCAATCTCTTTGCGGCGATGTGGCTGAGTGAGCGTTAAGAGCAAACATTAACTTTGGCACGGAGCGCACAAACAAGCTCTGCACAGTGGGCACAAAGAACTTGATCTAGCGACATAAGAAAGCGATTGTTGATTTTTAATTCTAAATGTGTTTATAGCAATTTATATCAACTTATATAAAGTTTGTGAACAAACAGTCGTGCATTATTTGACTTCGATTTAAAAACGAATGTTTATAAATAAACTAAATAAATTTATTCGCTTTGTATATGGTCATCGCTCCAAAATGCGGAGCATAAATATATGTTTATCTATTACTAGCTGTTCGAAGAGGAAAAACAGTTTATAAGCCGAATCCAAACGGCGATTTCAATGTTTAATAGAAATGTTCCTATGGAAAAGCGTTTTTTTATTTGCTAGCTATGCTACTGCTAGACAAATTGCACAGTTTTTCCGATTTAGTGGCGAATGCGTTACCGAGCCGAGTGTGGTGCTCTTACTTCCATATATTTTTTAAAACTAATGTATTTTGTTGTGCTTTCAATGAATTTTGCGTTACTCTTATTTAATTAATTCACCTTCATGTTAGTTTTGTTTCAAAATTTGTCCAATGTAACTTTAAATTAAACGACATTTTGTGTCTTTGCATGTGCAAGCCTATTTAAAAAAAATACATTTTAACAAAACAATTTTGATTAATTTTAATGTATGCTGTTGCATCAGCAATAATTCTGTGTAAAATATGCAATGTAAAAGGGTGCCTGCAATATTTTAATGGAAATAAAATATAATAAAACGTACAAATATGCAAATTTGAACCAGTCATGTTTGCTGTAAACGATATAATTTTGCATCAAACACAATGTAAAAATTTAACTATTTTATGCTAGAAACTCAAATGCAGCACACAAAAACATTCAGCAGAAAAACAAATTTGCTTAATTAAACGGGGGTTACTGCATTAAAAAATTGTGATGACTAAACTGACTTGTCAGAAACAGAATTTTCAGAATAAATAATTACAAATTGAACTTGATATTGCATTAATACACAGAAATTATATTAATAACATAGCCATTTTTTAAATCATGGTAATTGAAACCCATAACGCAAAGTTTTATATACCTTAACGTATTAATACAATAAAATGTTGTCTAAACATAAGCTCTGTTCCACTATGCACGTTAAGTTCCTCAGGTAGATGACTCAGTGAGAGCATAAGAGCAACTAAGCGTTTGTAAGAGAGTATTGTTTGCGTAAGAGAATGGAAAGTGAATTAATGTTTTGATCTTTGTATCTCAGCGTACAATTCCAATTAGATTCGACTAAGAGCACATTCCGTTGGATGAGTAGACGCTGGAAGAGTGAGTGCGCGCAATCGGCTCTGTGTGGGTCAAGTTCAATTAAGTAGCGCAGCAAACGCGCCACGCAGCTCATTCGGTATCTGCCATTAGAAGGCGGCGTATGCAGCGAAATATCAGCTGACGGAAGTGCATACAAATGCAACGAACAGTTGCAACCAATTTAATTTTTCAATAGAGTTTTTTTTCACTAATTACTTAATTAGAAAATGCTATCTATGAAGGTTTAGCTGTAACTGTAAGATCACACGACTTTAGATATATTTATGCATGTAAAACTTTTTACGTAAGCTGTATTCTTATCTCAAATCTGGAGTTCTCCTGTGTGATATCTTTCTAAACAAGCAAATTGAAAGAATGTCCAACTCTGTTTCAATTTAGTTCAATAATTTTGTTTTGCAATTCGACATTAACCATTTAAGTAATTATTAGTTATAATTAAGAACCATTAAAAGTGTTTGGCATTAAAATAAACTAAATCTGAGAACCAATAAATATTTAGAAACAAATCATTGTAGATTCGTTATAAAGAGATTGATTCTTCTACCAAATATAACATTTTGGTCAAATTTATATATATTTTTTTAATACCAAATGAATTACCATTTATAACTTTTAATTTTGTTAGTTTACCTACATTTAATTGGTTGTAAAATGTTAGTTTTTATTTTTCCATTTAATGTTAATTTTAGATTTAAGATTTAATCGCCTCATTATTAGCAATATTTCACAGCTCACAATTGCTTGCTTATTTCACATATTTGCATATATGTATATGCAAAATTGATTGATATGAGAATTTTATTATAGGCTTGCCATTGGGGGTCTCATGATCTAAGGTTGCATAAGCGGATAGAGTATAGCTTTTTTATAATAGAATTATATACATATGTGCTAGTTATAAATGACCGTAGCCAACTTAATTGACTTTTAGCGTGCTGCAAAGTATCTTAGAAAAAATAAATAAACTTTATTTAGATGATGTTCAATAACACATCTCTAAAGGCCATAATAAACCTTAACGATAAATAAATGAGCTGAAGCACTAAAAAAAAGTTTGATAATCTTTGAAAGTTGTGATTTCTAGATGATACACTGTAGATGAAAGTATAAATGTCAGCGTAAAATAGAAAACAAAGATTTAGCTTCAAATGAACTGGAACAACAAAGAATATTAAAAGTAAAAATAAATTTATTTCCATGGACAATGGTTATCAACCATGGAGCTCTTCGAAGAGAACTAGAACCTGCAGTTTATAGCCGAAGGCAGTTTTGCGTTGACTAAGGAAATCGCTCCAAAGGCGGAGCATAGAAATGTCTATTAAATTTGCTCGAAGAGAACAATAACCAATGTCATTAATTAATAGAGATTTTCCTAGCTAAATAGCGTTAATTTATTTGATAGTAATACCACTGATAGACAAATGCACCAGTACTGCTGGGTGGCATCAAACCATCGATAGATTTTGGACAACATCCACGAAATTTATCTTGAAGTAAACTACGACCCCGGTTAAATTCACCATATCAACGAAAAACACTAGTTATTGATGAAGCTTCATATCCAAAAATTGAATTAAGTTCATTCAAGTTTATATTTACGGTAACTGCTTGAAACAATAACGAACTTTATCAACAGAGCTGAAAATATGTAGTATTACTTATCTTTTGTCATATTCAAAGTAAAGTAGAAAAACTTTTCTAACCAAAATTAAAAATAAATCATTTCGTAACGAATAAAAAGATGCTTATTGGCAATTTTGTATTATTCTAAATGTATAAAAAATTTGATTCTTTTGATAAAATCTATTAAGGCAGTTTTCTTCGAAGTACCAAAGTATCAGCTATAATGGCAAAGTGAATTTTTACATTGAAAACATGAACAGTCTATTGATTAAATATTTTGATTAATTTGTTATTTTAAGTTTTCTCATTTCATTTTTTCAACCTTGACATTATTTTTTTAATAAAAATACATAATGAAAAATTAAAAATAAATAAAACAGCGTAATAGCTATAAGGATAGAGCGACAAATTTAAATTGCCTGCAGCTGAGTCATAAATCCATGCCAATTAAAAGTTAAACAGATTATTTTAGCTTACACCTGCCACCGCGGCAGGCAAACTCCTATTTACAAAGTGCGTGGAATTACATTAAAAAACTATCATTTCTTTGGCATGCAGATACAAACAAGAAGAGCCAAGGGAAAGAAGTATAAACACAAAACACCTGTTGAGTAATTTAATTAAAAAAAAAACAACATTAGTTTCTTTAGAGAGGGAAAAAAAGGAAAACATTTGAAGGTGGACAGTGCGGCTGACACTTTTCAGCTTTGCGAGCGTTCTAGAAATAATTAGGATAATTGTAATCATGCTAATCGAGTCCTTTTTTTAGTTTAAGCGACGTTTTTCCTTTGCCAACCTCAGCTCACATTTTAACCAAAGATGCTTTTTACTTTGGAAAACTTCTTTGCGAATAGCTTCCAGTTGCGTTTTGCGAGAACCGCCAATCTCATTTGCGCCTTTTTCTTTTATGCCGGAACACAACTTTGACAAATGATGTTGTACTGACAGTGGGTTGCCGCACAGTTTATAACAGCAACCGCCCCTAGTTGCGTCCCGACAATGGGGACTCCAAAAACAATAATAAGCAGCATGTAGCTGAATGCTGAGGACTCTAGAGATAGTAACCCTCCAACCCAAGTTTTCTTCCTTTTTAAGTGCATTATTAATTTAAGTCGTTTACTTGGGGGCTGGCAACGTGCTTGGGCTTGCTTCGGTTGTCAGCTCTACTAAAAAGTTATAGTAAAAAGTTGTGAATCTTGCCAATACCACAAAGACGTTTTTGTATCGGTGCAACAATTACTGGCTTGGTTGCCATAGTGCTGCACAGTGGAAAAGTTTGTTAAATTTTCTGGTAAATTTTATGGCTTTGAATACTTTTCAATCAAATCAGCAATCAATCAGAAGATATCTTCTCACAATTCTCAAACAGCGATTTACTTAGCGTCTATTTGCTAGCTATGTCAGTGCTAACCAAAGGCATCAGTGCTGCAGCGTGGAATCGTACCAACGACCCTGCTGCGCTACCAAGTGCCACAACATTTCAATATTATTATATCAACATTTTTAGATGTTTTGAAAACTTTGAAATTTAATGTGGAACGAAATATTTTATAAGCAAATAGACTAGATTAAATTATAAGTAAACATAAGATAAATCCTTGTTGTTTGGGAGGATCACTATAAGTTCTTTTAACAAACTGTTTATCTTGACTGCAAGTAACACTTAAGTTTATATTTTGTTCACTAATCTTCGTATTCCCTCTAAGTACAACTCTTAAAAACCACACTGAAGTGGTAAAAAAATGTAACCCGAAATTTATATTAAGATTAGACGCAAAGAGATCGTCGCCCAGACCTTGTATTCATTTTAAATATTTTTTTTCCAAATCATCATGACCATCGAACATCAATGGAAAATGGAAGAAAATAATGATCTAGCTAAGATATGTTGTGATTTTTTTTCAAAAGTTAAGATCCATATCAACCAAGATGTCATATCGTTAGTTGAATGTTTGCCATTTTACAATATGAATAGTTTTAGTGTTAATTTAGTGAAATTACTGGGTGTACTCTACTAAGGATCACACTGATCTATGTGAGGTTCCCCCTCCTCCTCGACGATGTAGCACATTTTGAGCTCGGTGGCTATAACACCCAAAATTTCCGCATATGAGTATCAAAAAATCCACAGGTTATTATTGAGAGACCATTGCATCCGTCAAAAGTTATGGTTTGGTGCGCATAATGATCAGCTGGAATCATTGGGTCGTATTTCTTTGAAAACGAAGACGGCCAGACGTTGACTGCGAATGATGAGCGCTATGGCCGTAAGTTAACCGATTTTTTCTGGTCTGAAATTACAGACATGAATACGGATAACATGTGGGTCCAGCAGGATGGTCACACAACAGCATCGACAGTGGCCATATTGCAAACGAAATTTGACGGACGCATAATTTCGCGTTTTGGTGATGTCAATTGGCCATTGAGATGAGATGAATTAAACCCTTTGGACTTTTTTTATGTGGCTACGCTAAGGATCTAAAGTAAGTCTAAACCGACAATACAGAAGCTCTTGATCATTTAAATGACAATATTCGTGAAGCTATGGCCGAGATACTGTCCCAGATGTGCCACAAAGTCGTCGAAAATTACCTGTTTCGGATCAAAATCTGCAAGTAAGTCCTTAATGGTCATTTGAATGATTTTATTGCGAAATTCAATCGAAATTCGCATATGGATTTTGTTTTATTTCAATTAACTTTTAATAAGTTAAAAATGGAAAACGCTGTAATTTCACAAGTATTTAATTTAACTTTATTAAAACTAGTTTTTTGGTATAACCGCTGATTTTTCATATACTGTGCAGTTTCTAAACATAAACTTTCTATATCTCGGAAACAAATAGCAAGTCTCGTTAGACTTCTGCATCTGAAAAATAATTTTGTTTGTATTTTTTTTAGTGTAAAATTACGATTTTTTTGGGAGGGTGCTCGAAATAGAATTCGATGTTTACAAAATAACTAGATTATTCAACCACTGCAGAGCGCTGCTTAAATTATTTAAGGAATTGCATTTGTAAATTGTTATTTTTGACGCACTATACGCTATCAATTAGCTTTCAATAATGAACTCGATTTTGTTTCTAAATGCAAAATACCGTCTAGTTGTCCATTAAGTTGACGCGTTGCGAAATAATTCAACTGCTCTCATGTCAAATGTAAAAACAATTTCCAACTTGTAAACAATTATAAGGATTTTCTAGCTCAATAATTGCAATCAAGACGAGCACACTTGAATTGTTTATTTGCTCAGAGAGGTCTGCTTCATCTACAAATGTCAGGCCAATGGCTAACACAAGCCAAGCGTCTGTCTTTCTGTCTCTCTGTCTCTGTTGGGAATTTTGCTGAAATTTGATTTTCGATTGAAAAATCACACTTGAATACTTTTCCACATTCCGTTGACACTTCAACGAGTGTACAAATTTTCATTGCTTGTTTTGCAACTTCATTCAATTTGTGGCATACAGCATTCAACCACGCCCCATCATTGTGGGGTGGCAGCCGTACAGCAGTTTTTCCTCTCCACCTAACTCATTGTTGGCTGATTTAATGCGGTTTCGTGTTTCATGGCCAACAGCATGGAGTCCTACGGTGCGACAGGAACATTGGGCCAAGCTGTTGCATTGGCCACATTTCCGCATTGATGCACAGAACACTTTGTTGATTTGCAGCTGAATCCATAGCAAGGTTTTCCCTATTTTCTCCATTTCTATTTCAATTTTTGTGTTTTCCTTCTTTTGTAGCATTTTAGGTTAACAATGGCAGCAATGATTGACGCATTTTCGCAAAAAAAAATAAATAAATATCACGACAGTTTCATTGTTGAAATAAACATGGAGAAATAAGATGAATAAATATTGAAGTCTAGTTGGGCTTGCAATATTCGGTAGCAGCTGCTGGCTAATGTTTAAAATGCTCCCGTGCCCTGTGGCATATTGTTATCAATGTTTTTAGCGTGCCAGATACAATGTAGTTAGATTATACGGCACAACGTACAGGGATATCGTAATTCATTTAAACCAGAAGTGCTGGGAATGCTTAATATAGCTAAAACTTTTTGTCAGAAAATTCGCAGAGTTGAGCTGATATCTGCAGCATATCCCTAGTTTCAACTTTTTCGGAAAAATTATTTCAAACTGTACAAGACTTTATATCGGTGCTTGAGCTTAAAATGAAATTAAAATGATCTACACGCATTTAAGTTGCAGTAAATCATAGCAAATTTACAGCGCCAGCCACTGGTAGACACAGCTTAGACGAGACGCATACATCATCGA
The DNA here is from genome assembly GCA_035046065.1 of Chymomyza procnemis. Taxonomy (NCBI): domain Eukaryota; kingdom Metazoa; phylum Arthropoda; class Insecta; order Diptera; family Drosophilidae; genus Chymomyza; species Chymomyza procnemis. The sequence continues at coordinate 16,200,224 of JAWNOJ010000013.1, read as the reverse complement.
AACGCCATCATTCATAGCGCTAGGGTGCGACAGAACAATGGCCCAGAAAGTGCACTCAAAACTCACTCACAAAAAACGAGTGAAATTTTGCTCAAGCACGCCGAATATTTATTACTCTTTTTGCGTAACTAAGTTACATAATCAAAAAGCCAAAGCTACGTTCGGGCAATTGAAAAACTGCTGGAGGCTTTACGAGGAAATTACGTCGATCAGAAGACTAAAATTCAAATTTGTAACGCCTGCACTAAAGCTGTGCTCATATACGGCTGTAAGACCTGGTTCAAGAACTAATTATTGCTTGCGCATCTACTGCGCCTCCCAGAACTGTATCGAACCTACGAAGTTTGCGAGCAAAAGCCCGTAGAAAAAGAAATCGTGAAGCGCAAATACTGGGTAATACCCTACGCAAAAACTCCGAAGAAAAACCTCACGCGGTATTGGATTGGATTCCCCAAGGCTGCTCAGAAGTAGAGGCAGAACCAAAATGAGCTGGCGTAGCAACATGGGCGGCAGAAACCTATAAATCAATGAGCGAACTCCGTGCAATAACAAGAAATAGGGACAATTGGAAGACGTTTACCAAAGTAATCTGTGATAAGACAATGTTTTATATTTTTCAAAATAATAAATATGTCATTATTATTATTTAGTTATATTGAGCCTAACCCAGGATTTGCTTTTTTTGCTATACTTGAAAAATTTTTTTTTATAGAAGTTTTCATGCTTAAGGTTCATTCCGCTACAGTACTCAAAAAAGCTTTGTAGATAGGGAGTGCCCAAAATTTTGCTAAGTATTAAACACATATAGAGATGACGCTTCCCTTTTAAAGTCTACTCATTCTTAGAAACTTGTGTAAAAATTCCGTCACTGCTTTACAGAATTGCCATAAAAAGGCAATCGGTTGGGACTGGTGAAGTTTGTTGTACCTTTGCAGGTGACATATTTCTTTACAAAACTTGGAACACCGCAAGCATAGAGTAAAAACAATAACAACAAAAAAGAGGCCAACTAAAAGCATCCGTTCAAAACGTGCGTTAGTCTTTATGGTCAACTGTGTAACCCACTCTCAGGACCCTGTCTGCTGCATAACAAATTGCGCTCATGTAGCATGGCCAAGTGCGCCCATTATTCTCACCAAAGTGCAACGGAACCAAAAAACATAAAATCCCCTCCCGAAACGGCTGTCCAAGGCCCGCAGCATTTTGTTTGCGTAGCAAATGTCGCGTAAAAGTTAAAAAACGTTCACGGGGCTTTAAGAACCAACTGGCCACCCAACTGTTCGTCCATGTAAATTCCGTCAGGGAATAAAATTGACTGAGCAAAAATGAAAAGAAAAAAAACAAAAAATAAAATATTCTAACGAGCATTACGGAAATGCAGAATGGAATGCACAAAAATGACAAGAAGCTATAATGTTGAACCCAAAAGAAAACGCATAAAATATTTGCGAAAAAATTATTTGGTATTCAATGAAAAAAAAAAAAAAATAAATAAATAAAAAGAAAATCATGAAGCTTCACGTACATTTTTTTTTCGGCAAAAAGGGCGCTAATGATGAGCAAATAGCGGTATTTATGTTGTGGGTTGCATCCACTTGTGGGAATAGAAAATGTAAATGAGCAGTACTAGGTAGATATACAGATAGATGGCTACAAAAGCACCGCCTCAGACACTCAGAGAAGTACCACTAAGTTACATCTGAAATCCAAGTTAAAGCTGCTCTTGTACTTCTAAATACGCTGATGATCGAAAATTTGATTTGGAATCTTTGATATAATATATGTGTCCAATGACAACAAAACGATTATGCGATGTGTAATTATGAATTCTTATATACTCTGTTAACTTCAAGCCAAATATTTCTTATGCTCTTTAAATATACAAATTTTAAATAATACTTTGGTAAGTAGACTTAAAAGATTTAGAAGCCAAAGAATCTGAAGAAGTAAGCCTTAAACCTATAGAATTAATGTACCTCGAAAGTAAGAAATAAGACAATATAAAAATATTTATTTGAATTCACAAAATTCCACTCAGGATCATACTGATTATATGTGAGGTCCCCCCTGGGGGCCTAGCGACTTAACCTAACCTATTCTTATTATAAAACGGTGGCATATGTTAAAAAACATGGGTTGTATATAGATTAAACTAACCAAAAGCCCAAAGGCTTTAAGGAATCTATCTAAAATCGAAACTCCAATGAGCAGCGAAATTGTGGTTGCCCAAAAACTATCTACAGTCAGTAGACAAATTCACAGTGGCTACATTTCGTAGAATTAAGCAAAAATCTTAGCTGTTTTTGTATTTTCTAGTCGAAAATTGTCTTCGAAGCTTCCAATTTTCTAGAAGAGCTTCAAAATAATTTTGAAGGGTTTTGCAATGTGCTCACAGCTGCTTTCCACACGCCCTTGAAGAGAACAACAAATGTCTACTAAATGTATGGGACTTCCCAATGTATTTGAAATTGACTAATCAACTAGACGGCAGTTTACAGGGCACTTTTTCAAAGAATACCAAAGAAGTAACGCTTGTTATTAACAGTTATTGCTGTCGAAATCTTTTTTTCAGAAAGCCTGCACTTAACTCTTTACGCACTTAACTCTGCCGAGAGGTCTTTGCCCTATGTACAATCCTGCGCAAATCGGTGAGGGCCTTTTTTTTAAGCAGCATTGTGCCCCGTATCCATCATAGCGAGCTAAATTTATAGCAAGGAAACAGTTCTCATACAATTTGCACTAAGGGGCTGTACTTAACGTAAAATACCAACCAAATTGTGGCTGTTGCAACTTTAATAGATCCTTTGCCTGCTTGCCGATTTTATTCCCTTATAGTTTATGGCTCTTAAGCTGCTTACACTAATAGTTTCGTTGTGTTTACATTATTCTGCCAGTATACCCTATACTCTTGGTATATTTCAACATTTTCCGCATCATTAAACGTAACTTAAGCCCTTGAAGTGGCTGGGGCTAACTGCAGGCTCCAGGTTGTGTTGGCAACCCACTAAGTACATACACTTAAGGCAATTTTTCTTTGCGAAATATTAAAGTTGCAATTGTCGGACAGCACCGAGAGTAAAGTAACTGCTGCATTTAACTTGTTAGATTCTAGCAATTGAAATCAATCCCAACAAATTGAAATCTGTTTTGAATTTCAAACCAATTTTGCCTGTGGGGCGAAAACAACAAGCTGCCAAGCTGTTGCAACGTATATATCAGTGGGTTACCACACTATTTGCACTAAGGTTTAAGTTGCTTGCCAACTATTTGGGGGTATAACATAATAGTATGCAGGGAAAACTCTTTACCATGCCTGCATACTATGAGGGCAAGCGTTTTAATGGTAGTAACCCTTCAACAAGAATGCAAGTTTTTCATAACCCAAAAACAAAGCGATTTGTATGTGACCGACTTTGAGATACATTTTTTTTTTTGTTTAAGAAAAAATGGTAAGTTGCTCAAATAAGTCTAGTTCCGTGGTTCACTCTAGAGATGATGATGATGATAATTCATTTGCTGTATGTTCATTGCCTCATATGTTTTATTTTTCAGATTGCGGCTCGAGTGGTATCTTGCAAATGTTCAGCCGAGGTAACCGGACGCGTAAACGTGACTGAGGTCTGCAGTCACAAAAAGCCAATAGGGTAGGTGTTTTAGTAATGTTGGGTGGCACAGAACAACTCCTAAACCCAGAGTGTCTATGATACTTTTAGGGAAACAAAGAGAGTTTTAGCAAACACTGCACATGAACTCTAGCTTCATGGGTTAGTATGCCCATGTCGCAGGAACGAAGGCAAAGGATTTCCCAGTAAGCCAAAGCATCAAAGGTTGTAATAATCATCAAAGGTGTTTGCTGCTAACTTATGAAAATAAATATCGCGGAAAATCTATCAGATCAAATAAAAGTTAATTTTAATAAGGATTAATACGTTCAACTTCGCTTATTATGTAAACAAGTAATTACGTGAATTTTTATAACGAACAAAACGTTCAACTCCGCTCATATCTTATTTCACAGAGAGAAGTGTACAAGAGCGACCAAGTTCCAGGCGCAACTTGGTTTCTGAGCTGCACCGGTAAAGTGTATAATAATCCAAATAAGCACAAAAAAAAATATGCTGGCTGCCAACATACTTTGGGGACTTTGATATATCCATGCACACACACACACACATGTGTGTTTGTGTCCTGCTTTGTTGGGCCACAACAAAAATCCTTTTAAATGCAGGCATTCCTCCATAAGACCGACAATTACATGCAACTTTCTTTCTCGTGTTACGTACCCAGAGCCATTTATATAAGGTGGCCATGTTTTCGTACAGTTTTTGCTTGCTCTCTAACAATTTTAAGTGCTGCCTCTTTTTGCTTTTTGCATTTTTTCGTCACCTTTTGCTCAGTTTTTATGCAGGGCATAAAAAATTTTACCATTTTATCTTATTTTTTGCACATTTTGCCTGTGTTTTTTTGCTCTACGTTTTGTGATGCATAGGGTGTTTTGTTTATGGCCAAGATAAAGCTTTTGTAATTTATATCAATTATGCAAAAGAATTTGTAAATGTTGAACGAAATTTTTAAACAATGGCACAGCTGGCAAAAGTTTAGCAAATTTGTTGACATTTTGAAACACATTTTGTTACTTGGGGAATTTGGAATCGGTTAAATTGATGAATTGTTAAACAAAAAAAATAAAAGTTGTCGTAAAATAACGTTTATAGAATTTGTAATTTTTTGTTTGATATGGCAAGCTTTATAATTTAAAGATCACAATTAAGTGAATATATACTAAATAACAATATTATACTTAAAAGAAATTGTTATCCAAGCATACACAGAAAATTCTTAACCAACCAATTTAATATCAAACTCGTCTTTAGAAAGCATTTACAAACAGAAATATTAGTTTTGCGCCAACATAAAACTTAACACAATTACACACTCTTTTTCTCAGAAAAATCACCCTTTATGTCTAGTTTAAAAACAACTTCGTAGTTTTTTCGTCTTTAGAAAACATTTACAAACCGAAATAATAATTTTGCTCATTTGCGGCTTCGTAACGCTTAACACAATTACAAATTCATTTTCGCAGAAAAAACACCCTTTATAATTATGTTTGCAATGCATTACAATCTCTCTTTCCCTACATATTATCAACATAACTATTTGAGAGTACTACTGCTCAACTTGACCATAATTAAAAACAAAAGTGTCGATTTTATATTTATTTTTTCCTCTGGCATTATTTAACTTTTACGTTGTTTCATCTTACTAAGCAAACTATTGTTACCTAAAACCTGATTTCTATTATATTATAAAAGCAATCAGGGAGCAAGCAAACAGTTACACATAATGCTCTTAGACAAAGCGGAAACCCATACAATACATAAAAAAAGACGAAAAAATAATATATACACTCTACTAGTAAAGCAAGACAGCGCAAAACAATAATGGATTGGATTGTATTCGATTGCAACTACAGAGATTCATGAATCAGAAGCAATCCCTATGCTCAGACACCAGAAGACACTTTTCCACACACGCATTCACATGGGGCTTAGGGTATAACTAAGTAGATAGTATTGTATATACACCAGCTTTAGGGGTAACAAACTTGCATATATTTGCCATAGTCATTGCCGTCGTCAGCCTGAGCGTAATGGAAACGAATAAATCTTCGATGGCTCAAATATTTGCCATAGATGTTGTAGACATGTGAGACACCAGCCGCTATGAGACAACGGAATATGCAATTTTATGCGCGTGAAGGATGTTTACATATAAGCACATACTTTGGTTATTTTAATGCAACAAACGAAATGATTCGAAATATAAAAAAATCGTAGGAAAACGAAGTCCAAATGGGAATTTTTTTATAAGGTGTACAGGAAACGGAAGACATTTTAGAGTTCCCAATTGGCTTGGCAATTTTGTTTTAGTTGATGTGCTCTACGGCACACGTGCGTATACGTAATTTTTTGCATCTATGTTTATTGAATCTCTAAACATTAGTTATTTAATTGTATATACATAATGAAAGATCTATGTGAGGTCTACCCCTCTCCTTGGGGACTACCGGCTCAACCTAACCTAAAAGTTAAATAAACCCGTAAGACTTTATTGACCAAATAGTACAAAATATTGTAAAAAATCAGTATGCTGAAATATTTTATTCCATTGCGTTTTATCCTAGTATACTCTAAAATAGTTTTTCGGCAAGTATGAAATATTCAAAGCATTTCTTTGCTATTTTTTAATTGAAATTTATGATTGTATTAACTGACTCTTATTATAGCAGCATATTTTTACACTTATTTTCGATCATATTTTTTAAAAGTTTTCGAAATATTGTATATTTTTGAAATTTTGAAATTGCTTATAAAATGTTTCAAAAAGTATTATATCTTTTTTTCAACATTTAACTCTGGTTGTGGGAAAGTAATATGCAATAGTTTTAGCTTTGTACAAACCGCAGTGCGATCTCTGGTTCACATAATGGTAAGTTGCTACACAACCTTGCCGTGGCGTCACTTCTGAATTATTCTAGCATATGCTAGAATGGAAGTCAATGTGTACAAGAAGGTATCCGGATGACAAACGGCTGTACGCCACTCCACAGTGATAAGTCGAATTTTGCCAAACACCTGAGTGACAACCAACTGTTTAATCAATCCAATACAAATTGCTTCGTTAAGGCCCTAAGTACAAGTCCTAAGTGGCAGATCAAAGGAAAAAAAAACCCTTTAATTTTGCTTAAAAGATATTTTTTAATGTAAACGTTTTCTGTCTCTCCAAATTTTATTAATTTTTTAGCAAATATTCTCAATATAAGTTCCGAACTTGTTCATTTTTATAACAAAATTTCTCAAAATTTCATATATATGAAAATTTGTTGGGTTTTTTGAGGATATCAACATTTGTTTAAATTTGTAAACTTGCGTTAATAACAATTCTTCAAAAAAATATTTGAAGCAATTTAGTTGGAAGATGAAATACCCTTCAAATGTCAGTTAACTACAAAGAGGTTTTGGCCTTAGAAATCAGCTACTAAAATCGTTAAGCAGGCTAGCGACCTTAAAATACCCTTTTCGCAAGCTAACAAGAATGCAAAAGAAGCAAATTTAAAAAGAACCAACTAAAAGTTACAACGAAAGCCATTATAATAGTTTCGAACGCCCTTCAACAACCCTGCCAATGCTAAGGGCAGAATGATAACAGCTGCGGGCCTTTGGGTTGAATCGAATACTTGGTTACCGACTAGAATGCGTGTGCTTTGACACTCGAGAGCCACAACGAGATAAAAATGGCTGTAAGTCTAGGAGCCAGACATGCCATGTCTGCCAGGGTTGTCGTTGGATATGCAGCTTGCATGCCAAGCATGCACAGACAGAAGCTGCAGTCGCAGACGAGAGCAGTAGTAGTCACTACTTGCATTGCTAAAATAAAGGATAAAGCACAATATGCTGTGCTGATATTCGAGTCACACACACACACACAGACAAACACATACACATACGCAGAGCTTCTGCCCAACATCAAAGAAATAAACGTATATATATATATATAAAATATGCATTTTAAGAGTTTTTTAACTAGATAACTGTCTTGTATTATATTACGTATACGCAATGTTGAGCAGTCAAAATGAAGTTGCTGCATAAATGCAGTCAGGCAAATGTGTTGTAAATTTTTGATAAGTTTTCAAAGTGCTTGTTGCACTTTTGCAAATCAACCAATAGTTGAAATACGCAAACTAGAGATGGGCAACTAAATCAAACGACTGCTTGTTTTCCTGCAAAACAATAAGCACGCAAGCAAATTTTCTTTTCAAAGTTCCACTTATCAAAATTTATGATTTTAGCTCAACGGAATTGTTTAAATGCTATGTCAGCCTCGAAACATTAAGTTACTTTCACGCGCTATTCGCAAAACATTCGTGATCAAGTTGCATAAAAAGCGCATCTCTATTGCATAGCCCCCCAAAGGCAGATACTCTTCCAAGTGAGGCAGACAGTGTCGCACTAACAAATTGTCAATTTTTCTGGCAATCTGTTGCCACACAACTTTGATAAAAATAGCAAACTACGAGACGACTTTGTGGAAAAATGCTATAAGCGACATTTGTTTGGTTGTTTGTGTCTTTTTAGTTTTTTTTTATTTTGGACGCTGCTGTGTGGCATTGTCTGTTGTAAGCTTCATTAGTTGCACGTTCGGCGGTGCCGCATCAATGCAAATTGCATAGTTGTGACATTCACATGCAGGCAAACACACACAGTAGCGGTTGCAGGATGCTAGTTGCTCCTCCACGAAATGTATTTCTCTTGTATGTGCCTGAAGGCAGTAACAAAAACAAAAAGTACAGCACGTTTTATACTTTCAGCTAAATGTATGACAAATTTGTGACATTTTTTATGTCAAGCTTTTAAGAGGGAGTTTTTGTTGATTTGCAGTTGAGTAAAGGTAGCATGTATTGGCATTTTTGATAAGCCAAATGTGCCTGGATTTTTGTTTGCGGCAGGATTATGTCTGCGGTGTCTGCCTGTGTACTGTTTTTTTTACGAGGTATAGAACTTAAAGTTGGCATTACTGTGGAGAACAATACTTGCAAATTGTGCAATTTTATTTCGAAACTAAAGGTTTTATGGGGCATACGTATCACGCACTACGTCCATTTTATCGTCAACAAAAGCTTCCATCAGAGCAGTTAATTCGATTAACCATGGAAAGTTTTCGCACCATGTCTTCTCCTATTGATAACTCGCATCTACAGTCCCGGCGTACGTTGCGTACAGAAGAAGCTATTGCTGCTGTAGAGCGTAGCATTGAGTAAGACCCGAATGAGTCCATCCCCTATCGAGCACAGAAATTGGATCTGTGAGCATCCACTTTGTGCAAGATTTTATGACTTTTTCCTTCAAAATCCAACTCATCACGAATTGAACCAAACGATCATCAAGCAAAGCGTAGATTCGTCGAATGGGTCCAAAACGAGATTGCCGTTGTTACCGATTTTCATAAGCGGACTTTGTTTAGCGATGAAGCTCGCTTCTGGTTGAAAGGCTACATCAACAAACAAAACTGCCTCAAGTGGAGTGAAGCTAATCCTCAAGTGTATGTCTAAACAACATTACATCCCGAAAATCGGACTATTTGCTGCGCTCTTTGGGCTGCTGGAATCATTGGTCCGTACTTCTTCAAAAACGATTATGGCCAGAAAGTTACAGTCAATGGTGATCGTTATAGAGCCATGATTACTAACTTTTTTATTCCTGAATTGAACAACCATGAAGTCCAGTAGCTGTAGTTCCAACAAGCAGGCTCAACATGTCACATAGCTCGAGCCACAATCGATTTATATAAAGACACGCTTGGTGAACGCCTAATTTCACGGTTTGCACCTGTAAATTGGCCCCAAGATCTTGCGATTTAACACCGCTAGACTACTTTCTGTGGGGCTATGCGGATAAGCCACAAACGCTTAACCATTTGGAAGACAACATTCGCCGTGTTATTATTGCCCATATACGACCACAAACGTTGGAAAAAGTCATTGAAAATTTGATGCCCAAATTCAACTACATTCGAGCCAGCCGAGGCGGTCATATGCCAGAAATCATATTTAAATTATAATGCCATAAGATTATCTTTCGAATAAACAAAATTTATGCGAATCAACCCATCGTTGTTTTATTGAAATTTAAAGTTCTATACCTCTAGAAAACAACACACTTTATTCACATTTACAAACACAATTTTGAACCTCTCAGATACTTTTAGTACTTAGTACTTAAAACATTTGCACTATCTTTACAAAATTATGATTATAAAATAATTTCATATTTTAGATAGCACTAGTTTAGTTTAGCATTTAATTTAAGACACGTGTAAAATAGTTAAAGATCTTAATGCCTTAATAATTACTAGCAAAACGCAGCCACAAATTGCATAACAAAAAAAATTATTGAAAAGCTGTATCAACTTTAAACCATTAATAAATACAAACTTAAACAAAAAAAAATAATAATAAATAAAAATACATGCGCTGCTCACAAATATAATTTAGAAAGCAATTTTCCATTTTTTACCCCATTGTTGGGGACAAACAAAAATATTCGCCAAGCAATTTCACAAAAAAAAAAAATGTACACTGTAAATTTAATTAATTAAAAATCGTTTTCAAGTGCAAATGCCACAGCGACAACGCTAGACAATAGATAGTAAAAAAATATTTTGTATTTTTTCCATTTTTTCGCACATTAAAAAGCAAGAACAAAGAAAATAATTGCAACAAAACGGAAGTAAATAAACGTACAAAAGGTATACAAAAAATAACGTATACGCCGCGTAGTGCTGGCAGTTGTGCATTTTTGCACATGTTTTGACTGTAAAATAAAGTTGTATAAAAATTAATTTGGTTGTTAGTTTCACAAAAAATGATGCGGCTTAATTTAAGTATTAAAGTAAATAAAATTAATAAACCATCTTTGTTGGTGGCAGAGTTAGACATTTAAAACAATTACAATTATACGAGGGTTGCCGTTTATGATGTTCTTGGCCAAAAAGTGCATTTAAATCGTGAACATTTTTGTTTCAAAATTTTCAATGACATAATCATCATAACAAAAATATGGTTTTAGAAGCTCGCAATTACTTTGGCAATTTTTATTCAATTGTGTTTTCTACGGCACACGTATACGTAATTTTTTGTGTCCATTTTTATTGAATCTCTAAATATTAGTTATTTAATTATTTATTCACAACAAAAGATCATCGGAACTACTTTTATTGTTATTAAAAAAATAACAAATTTCGCACAACAAATGACAAAAGTTTAACTGAAATTGTAAATGTTTAAAATGAAAGTCAATAAAATTTATGCATTACAATGGCCGATAATTTACATTTAATTAACTTCAACACATGCGTACAGCTGTCTGTATATATATTATGTACATTCGGCATTTGGCAATTCCAATTCTTCTTACATGTATTTATCATTCGCATTATAAACGGACCATGTAAATTTATATGCATTCGCTTGGTATGCGGGTAAAAATGAAAATTTATGCGTCCATAATGGGTTGCCGCTTGTAAAACCGCCTTCTTCAGGCTGTGGGGTTGAATGCCTGCTAGCCACCTGACTGCATATCCCTGCTGCTGCATGCGCTCGTTAAGTTCCCACAAGTCCCCGAATGCACTGACTGACCCTGCCACATGGCTACTTCTTGGCTTTTTCAATGCAAGTTTACTGCTCAGTTCACACAAATGAATTATGTTTTATATTATTTTACTTTTCAGTTGTGTCATTTCGTTTTGTCTAGCATGTAATTTTCATTTTTCTTTGTGATCCTTTTTTTGGGAAAATTTTATCATTTGAATTCATGGCAGGAAAATTGTTGATGAATGTTGGTTTTAAATCAAGTGTAGATTGAGTTTTTTGGATTGCCTTTTTGCAGAATTTCTTTTGTATTTCGTTTTTCTCTAGGAAAAACGGTCTTTGAATTTAGTTAGTAAATGTTTCAGTTGGACTATACCTAGATGTGCTCGTTCAGCATGTAAAGGGTGCTTTGTTTGTTTTGCATTCTGTTTCTTTAGCCAAATCTAAATCAAGCCTCATATATGTTAGCTACAGCAAAATGTATAGCTTATTATCTCATATTACAAATCAATAACATTTCAAAATCTCAGGCTTAATTTTGTTTTTATATTTTTTAATATTTCCATTATTACATTTCCTGCTGGACAATGAATAATGTTTCCAATCAATGTTAATATCTTAAACTAAAAAATTAAAACAAACTTTCGCAAAAAATCAGCGTTTATTTCAGATTATTTTTAGAATTTCATTTGTCTTTTTGTGACCTTACATAAACGTATCACACTTAGATTCTTCGAATTTCTATTGATTGTCTTGTTTGTATAATATATATTTAAAAAGTTTGTTTAAATAAAAAATTGTAACTGTTAATGTTTGATAAGAAATATAGGGCTACTTCAAAAAATTGCTCATTCTAGTTATCTTTGCTCAGTGAAAGCTTCAAGGTGTACAAAGGCAAGTATTTGCTACATTTGATTTTAGATTTTTAAAATTTGCAAAAAAAACTTACAAAATACAAAAAGCTTACACTTAAAATTTTCGCCACATTTAATGCTCTTTCGATTTAAATTGAAAGCGCAAAAAATCACCCTGTATATTTACGTCTCTTTGAGCGTTCAACATTCTTTTTTTTTTCTAGCAAAGTAATTACAAGTTGTACAAGCAATTATTCATTTGTGTTATAAAATGAAAAGGACATTTGTAAATTTTGATTCCACAAGGCTCATATGGCACTGACGTTTTGCTTTCGAATGTTATGCTTGTTATACCGACTCGCAAAAAATTGAAAATCGTAAAAATAAAGGGTAAAATAATTTGTAGTCCAACGTCGAAAAATGCTGACAGCATAGTCAAGGGGAATAAATTAATATTTTTTATGCAATTTTCTGCAGTTTTATTAATAAGTACTTTTTAGTTCAAAAAGCGATCAATTATTATTTAGTTGGCAAATGTATAGTTCAAATTTCATCAATAAGTTTCAACCAAGCAAACTACATTGGCATTGAATAATAGCTTTCATACTACTATTATAAACCTAGTATATATAGATTTTTGTAATAAGTAGAATATTGTAGAATTTACAAGGAAACTGGTCAAGTAATTAAGCCAATCACTTGGTTCGGGGGTAACAATCGAATTGTAAAATCATCCTTTTTATGTAAATTTTTAAAAGCTGAACCAAAGTCTTTTGAATAAGAAGTAAAAGTGGCCTGGAAATGACTGGGTTTTTTAAGTGTGTCCTACACAACAACATCAGCCTGCAGAATCACACTTGCCAATAGGTATTACTATACTATCGATCGACAAAATTAACGCTCTACAAGACGCTCATCCTGCCCGTTCTTTTATATGGCGCAGAAGCAGCATGGGTTGTATCTCGGACGGACGCAGCTGCGCTTGAAGTGATTGAGAAAAAAATTCTTCGGCAAATCTAAGTCCCTTTCGAATTGGGAACGACTATCGCGAGCGAACCATAAGCTGTATGAACTCTACAACGACAACAACGAGTTGTCGATCAGCGTATTACGACACAACGTCTAGGCGAAGACGCTCTAGTGAAGATGGATTTCGATGCGAAAGTCATAGAAAGCAGGCGAAGAGGACGAACTAAACTCAGATGGAAAGAAAACGCAGGGGCGTCTCTTGCCAGTCCATAGGTTGGCTGTAACCCCATAACGGGTGGTCAGGGCCAAGTAAAGTAACACAACTTGCTTAGTTCTTCTGGTACTAAACCATCTTTGCTATTTTTATCTGCACGCGTTTTTACACTATAAGTGAGGAATATTAGGAAAAAATACGATTGTAAAATAACAATTGTCATAAACAAACAGAAAATAGACTAACCCAAAATGCAGCACTACATTTTGACAATTTTTTTTGCCAACTTTTACGACTTGATTCTATGCAACTAAAACTAGTTTCGTGAAAAACTTTTGCACTCCAAAAGCAAAACACAAGCATCAAAAAACAAAAAAAAAACAAAAATCAACTACAGATGAAGGGTTTGGGGAATTCGTTGCACAAACGAAATAAAATGCTGCAAGCGAATTTGCTTCATAAAAAAAATATACATACATACACCAGGGAGAGAGAGATGGGGTTACATGCTTATTTTGCATTGAAAACTTATCGCAAAAAAAAAAAAAAATGCCAGCCAAGTGCAATAATGGAAATTGTTTTTCTCGAAGAAAAAATAAGTATAAACTAAAAGTAAGCATATTTTCGCAAAAGTTTGTCGCTGCATAATAATAATAAGTGAATTGAAATTCTAAAATATGCTGCATTAAGCTGCTGGAAAATTGCAAGCGGAAATGTTTTTCGTTATTCCAGGTGACAACAAAAATTACTTTAGCTGAGCTGGGGCGTCACCTGTTGTTGTGGGGGGCCAACGGCCAACGGTGCGCCATTATAAATGGCCAACACAAGCTGTTGACTGTACCTAAACACACACAGCTGCACTTGAATACATGTTGCACATAAATCTTAACCAACAACCGCAAGTAAATGGCTTTTAGCTCTTACCCACATATGCGTTTTAGCCACATTTGTGTTGCATGCTTTTAGGCAGACGCTTTAATTTGGCATTGCAAATACTTTTACAAGCTTAAATCTAATTAAAATTGCATAGAATTATAATTAAAATGCAATTATATGGCATCCATTTCCAAACCAATTAAGTTTTAACTGAATGTATGGAGTGTAGTGTATGTATGTATTATAATCAATTTTATCAGCTTTTCTAACGCTTTTCCAGTTGAGTGACAGCCATTTGCCGCACTATATCTGTTTTATGTTTCAATTAGCAAAATAAACACATCCAATAAATGTAAAAATTACATTATAAAATGAAAACAATGCGCTTGTTGTGTATTTTTAATTACATTCATCCATATTATTTTTTCTTTTTTCATGCAACAGAAACGCGCAATTTGTTTTTATTGAACGAAAGGCAACAAAAAGAGCGCAATATGAGGCGCTATTGTTGTGTTTCTAGTGGGGATAAAAAATATAATGCACTATATAGGCAACTTTTAAAATAAAGCGATTTTTTGTAATGCCTACACAAACTTTATTCAAAGCAAATTATGCCGCTTTTGTAACTTGACTTTTAAAGAATATTGTACTTTTAGCGAATTTCTTTAAAATTCAAAAATTAAAAACTTTAAATAATAATAAAGGGTGTTTTTTTGGAGTTATAGAACTTTAACATGACCTTACTGTTCAAGATGGCTACCGATTCAACAGCTGTCAAGTGATTTATTCTTAGGCGCGCTTAGGCTTCCAGTTTACAGCGAACGGTTATACTTTTAAAGTTGTTAAGGAGATTACGTACCTTGGCACCGCCGTTAACACGAAAAACAGCATCAGACTGGAGATTAGGTGAAGAACCACATTTGCCAATAGGTATTACTATGGTCTCGATCGACAAAATTAGCGCTCTACAAGACGCTCATCCTGCCCGTGATGTTATAAGACGCAGAAGCATTGGTTGTTTCGCGGACAGATACAGTAACGCTTAGAGTGTTCGAGCGAAGAAATCTACGCAAAATCTTCGGTCCCTTTCGGATTGGGAACGCATATCGCATGCGAGCGAACCATGAGCTGTACGAGCTCTACGTATTACGGCACAACGATTGCGTTGGCTTGGCCATGCCGTTCGTATGGACGCAGGCGTTTCAGCGAAGAAGGATGCGAAAGTCGTAGAAGCAAGACGCAGTAGACTACCAAAGCTCTTCACTTGGTGTGACCAAGAGCAGAGGGTTACTATATCTCAATTCAATATAAGTTAATTTATATAAATCCTGACTAAAAAGCTGTACATCAAAATTTTCTTTAATCTTTCAGGTTTTCTAGCGGTTTACTTTTTCTTACTTAGTTGTTACTATACTACCAAAAAATAAGTGTTTTTTAAAACACCAACTAATTTAAAAATATCTCTTTTTTATTCATTATTTGTATTTAGTTTCGTTTCATTTACCCTAAATATTAAATATTTGAAAAATATTTAATAAATATACACGTTATTTATTTAAAAGTATGAAAAACAAACATTTAAAAACGTTTATTAAAACCAATTGGTAATCCAACTTAACGAAATGAATATATATCATAAATCACAATTATTGCATTAAAAGTTTAACCACACACAGCGTCAATACGTCATTATGTGTTTTTCAACACCTACAATTTGCTGGCACTTGATTTTTGTTATGATTTGTTGAGCTGCCGCTTAACCCAACTGGTTTATATATATAAATATATTCCATAAATATAAAACAGCACTACGTGTATGTTGATTGAAAAATAAATGATAAAATACAATAATATTACGGCAGTTAATATTTTCCATATTTCCAACGTTTTATGTGTTAAACCGCACTCAAATTTTAATTTCATTTTTAATTGCTTGCGTATTGACAGAGTTGTGAATTTTGAATGCATAAAACGTGTCGGATTCACGAAAAAAAATTGCAAATAAATAAATTAACATTTTATATAAGTTCTTAATTGTGCATATAATATATGATTAAATTTATTGACATTTCTCTGTACTCTGTGTTTGAATGCATCTATAAGTCAGCCATTAATTTAACGGCCATAGAGCTAAAAAATTAAGTGCAAAGCTGGCAATGCCTCAATGATCAAGTTGGCAATGCTGATGCTCAAAGAGAGTTGGCAGTCTGGGTTTGAGTGACAGGTTATGGGGTTTACTGCTGAAAATTGTATTTTTGGTAGAATTATTTTATACATTTTAATACGCATAATTGTAAGTGTATTTAAGTATTTACCTTTGGGCAATTGCGCTCAACGAGAGCAAGACAAAGTATATGCTCTCTACAAACAGGGATGCACTGCGCCTTGGATCCCAGGCTCCCAGTTCAACGCAGACGGCTATACTTTTCAAGTTGTTAGGCAGATCGCCGTTAACATGAAAAACAGCATCAGCCTGGAAATTAGGGCATGAACCACACTTGCCAATAGGTATTACCATGTTCTTGGTAAACAAATGTGTAGAAGAGACCTCTCTCGATCGACGCGTCCTCTCGCCTAACCCGATAATGGGATGTCATGCACATAAAAAGTAATCTTCAAGGGGGCAATAATATTTTTATTTTATTTTCAACCAATCGCTATTGGCTTAAGCCTGAGGGGTCTCCTCATCAGTAGCTTACAAAAGACGATTTTTTGTGAACATGAAAACAATAGAAACAAATGATCTTTGTTTTAAATTAACAATTTAAATACATTTTTTAGTTCATTCTATACACTATTAAATTATCTGAAAAAATAAATAACTATTATTTATTTTGAATCGAAATCGAATCGAAATGGAATTTTATAAAATTCGAATTTCGTAAACTTGGCTCTAAACACCCGCTACTTAGCTTGGACTTGTAAATCCTAAACTAGTTTGAATTCGATTCTCTTTGAAAGAATATTCTTAAAAAAGACATTGATTGAAGCAAGAAATGCCTATGTTTTTGAAACTGACTGTTGAGGTGATCCCACTTAAATGCTGCAACTTCTGTTGGTATGTTTGAATTTGTTTTTTTTATTTAACTTATTTTCTACGCTTGCCATAAATTTTGGGAAATTATGCGTAAACACGCACTTATATTGAATCTCTAGTTTGGTAATATATTTAATTATAGCAGCCATGAAAACTAACAGATTAAACATGAACAATCACACAATTTTAATTGGCAGTAGCCAATAATTGCATAATTAATTATTTATTTATAAAGTCAAGCATAATTTGAAAACATTAAATTGTTATATTTTTATAGAAACTCACATGCAGTTTAATGAGTTTTATGCAATACTTGATATTATTTATGCAATAATATTTGATTAAAACCGGTTTAATGGCTGCATAAATTTTAATCGCACGTGCTCAGGCAAACGAAACTGAATATTTTTTATTCAATCTCCCCTTGCAGCTACATGTTTGATACTTTCTTATTATTTATTAAATCGAAAAATTTATGTGCATTGACTTAAAATCAAATCAAGATTATATTTGTTTGTTCTTATTCTCGGATTATTTTTAAACGCGCAGCTGCATTTTGATTTCAATAAAACAGAAAAATCATTAAAATTGTCTCAATTATAAAACCAAAATAAGACTGCATTTCAAAGAATTATTTCTATATAAAATCTTTATTTTTTAAAAATTCCTCCCCTTGATTATGGTTATAGCTTCAAAAGCGGAGCATAGGTTGATTTTTTTTTTTAGGTCAATAGCGTCTATTTGCTAACCAAACCACTGCTAGTTCTGCTGCTGAGTGGCATCGAACCAGCTATTTTGCGATTTAGAGGCAAGTATGCTACCACTCACGCTTCCGAACTAAAATATATTGATTAAATTTTTACAAAAAATAAAAGTTTGCATTAGTAGAAGACAAGAAGGAAAGCGAACACAATGTTAGAGAGCATTTACTTAAAAACTAAATTAATAGGTAGCAAAAAGCTAGAACTAATTTGTCTTTAAATAAATGGTCAAAATCTTAATGAATGTAATCTCAATTTCAAAATATTATATTTATAGCTTTCTATGGCAAGTAAATATTTTAAGATTAAATTAGATATTTCACCACCACCACCATTGCACAGAAGAATATACCTACAAGCTCTAATTATGTTCAACTTCAACTACTTAATAAAAGCACTCGTTTTGCTTTGATTTCAAATAAAAGCCTTTGACTTTTCTTATAGCTATTTTGCCTCATTATGAAGCTTAACATATCAAATAACAATTAGTGCAAAAAATTCAATGCTTGATTACGAAACTTTTGAAGTGCTGTCCCAGTTTATCTTGGTCCATTCGTTAATTAAATTTTGCTACTGCCATGATTTCAATTGAAACAATTTCAGGCAAGCAAGTGCATTCAGGGCACTTGATAAGATACGATTAGACGTTACACAAAAAAATACAGGTCAGTGCATTTCAACTTAAAAATTAAATTCCAAGCCAAACAACTTGTCGAAGCAGCAACGTGTGGCAAACACTTTAGCATAGCACTCAAGTCAGGCAAAATTGTGAAAAAAGAAGAAGTAGGAAAAACTTCATGTAATTTCTAGTTCAAGTAAGCACTTATATCATCCCGAACAAGTTTCGCAACTCCATAAACTTCTTGCAACATGCTGAGGAGCAACTCATGCATTCATACACGGCACATAAATGAAAGCCAATGAAAGCCGTTAAGTGCCCTCTGCTAACGCATCATCGGACCAGCAAGTCCTCCATTAGATGGCGCAAAGAGCCGCAAAAGTGACGCAGAAAAACCGCAAAAGTAAAACAAGGAAAAGCCGTTGTAGTTGTATTAGAGCAAGTACCAAGTAAAGACCTCAAGAAAATATTATCAAACCAATGAATGTTGATTGAAAAGGTTGTGGAACGAGTTGGCAGTACGCACGCCTAGTTGGGTAAGTCAAGAAAAACTCTTAACGGAAAATCAATATTAATGTTCATTCGTTTGAAAAATGAAACCAAGTTGGTGGTGGTGGCTACGTGCTCTAAAAAACAAAAGATGATTAAAGCTACAAGGGAGTGCGCTAAACTTTATAAAAAAAATGCAATGTTCGTTAGGATAAGTGGCAAACTATGGGCTTCAGTTTTTGAAAGATAAATGATTGATGTACACGGGCCGCAAAAGGTAGCTTAAACCGTTGCAAACTGGTTAATTTCGATGTAAGTTTATATCCGCAAAATTGTTATTTAAACTTTTGTGCAAAACCATTGCATTCAGCAATATTTCGTAGTCTGATTGAACTAAGTTAGCAGTCAAATACTTATCATTTTAGGCAAGCTAACTTAAGACAAATATTATAAAAAGCTAAGAAAGCTGGGTACTTGCCTACTAAACATGAGATTGTGGGTTCCCATCCCACTAATGGCAAGAGACATGACCATTTTAACGTTGCTCTTAGAAATGCTTTTCTACTTAATAGAAAGCATTTTTCCACTGCAGAATACCGTTCTACAATTTCGATAAGCCTTCTTGCCACATTGCTCACCCTCCCTCCAAGTAAATGGAGGGCTCTACATACGTGTCATTTCACAATGATAATCGTAGACGCCACTCCCTAAAAGAGAAAGATGTAAAGCGACTGACTTGAAGTAGATCCATTCTTCAAGAACTGGCCCAGGCGAACACAACATGGTACAGAGCTAAACAGGCGGATGGAAGCTTCTAGTAGAGATCCTAAGTTCCCTAGCCGTATAATAAGGAAAAAATAAAGAAAGCTGTCTACAGCTTTGATGGCTAGATGGCGCCAACAATAAAAATAGAAACTATCTACAACTTGAAGTCAGCTACAAAATCGTACAGCAACTTCAAATTAGCTCAAGTTGAAAACATTTCGGCCAACAATCGTGTGTATTTGTCTTCACGCTGAAATAAACTATAGAAAATGAAAATTAAAGAAATCCCAACTACTTAGTTCTAGGACGTCCAGCTAAAGTATGCTGTAGCTATAAATACTAATTAATACATTATTTCATAAAATTGTTTAAGACGTAAAAGCAATCAATTGGCAGCAGTAGTTTAAAATGATATCTTCTAATTAAAAACAAAAGCGAAATCGATACTGCATACTATACACAAACAAAATTTCAATAAAACTTTCAACAAAAAGACCAAAATCGATAAGCAATGAGTTTAGTTTAAGAGGCACTTTTTGTGTAGTCTCTTACCAAGTTGAAGTGCAACTTTTAGGCCCTCTCTCGAAGCTTATCTGCAGTCTCTGGCCATTTTACAGACCATGCACTCATTAGCAAGCTATTCATCAACGTGCAATACTACCAAAGAAATCCAGTCGTAAAACTTTTATGCCCTAAAATAACTACAGAATAATCGAAAAACTTTTTAATGTAGCATATTTTTTCCCTTGGCTACGCCAAAAAGTATGCCATTAGTTTTGCACTGAATTGCGAGCTGTTCACGCGTACTTTAAGGACTTTTATTTTTCGGGCGCCTGCGGGAAAATGTCTAACATAAAAGTTGCATTTGGCCAAAACTAATTTATCATTGCAATTTTTTTTCAGTTTACTTTTTTCGCTTGCTCTTTGGGATATTAGCTTGCTACGCACTAATTAGAGCATGCCCCCAATAATGAGTTGAATGGAGTAACAGAAACCGAATTTTTTATGCTCTCTGCGCTGATTTTGCATAAAAAATTTAAGTCATTTAAATGATTTAAAAGCGTAGTAACTTTCTACTAAATAATATCTGCACTGTTTGGACTATTTGAACGATTTTAAGTTTATATAAAACAATCAACAAGTTGCTAGAAGCCTGGGATGGCAGCAAAAAAATTAAATATTATTTTAAGTACAGATTTCGGAGCAAAGGTAACGCTGCAAGCTGCTTAAAATAAAAACCAATTTAACGAACATAATTAGACCATCGCAACATAGACTTAATTGAAAAGACGTGTTAATTGCCAAACGGCAACGACTCTTTAATATTGGAGCATACACCTTGGGCACACACACAAGTACCTAAGTCACTTTAGTCACTTAGTACGCCTGTCAGTTAGTTACCACTGACATTTTCACAGTCAATTGAACCAAGTCAGAAACTTTTCTCAGAACCTTGATTTAAGCATTCACGTCATTTCGACAACAATTGCCGTCAGTCATGTGCTGCGTATACGTAATATTTATTGTTCCTTTTCCTTCTCCTTGTTGCTGTTTTTTGTCTTCCAAGTTTTTTTACCTTATTTACACAAGAGCCGCTGACTCAAGGCTTAAGGCTTTTTATGTTAAATTCGATTATTCATGTGTATGAATGTTTTGACTTCGCGGTAACTGGTGTACAGGTGTGCTCTATAAAGGTGTTCCTGAGGGTGTTTCTGCATATTTATGTTAACATAGTTGTTTGGTAATTATTTGTTGGTGTGAAAAATGCTGTAAGGGCTTTAGGTTGATTGTTTTGTGGCGCTTGCTGCTCACCTGATGTGCAAAAATATGTAGAGTGCTTGCAGCTCATACCATTGAAAATTGTTTGAAATTATTACAAGGTTACAGGTACCTGTAACGAAATAATGGAAATTATTTAAGTATTTTTGGTGTATATTGTATATATATGTGTGTGTGATATAATAAAAATGTAATATTCTCATCCTATGCCTATGAAAAAAGGGACCGTAATAGCAACGAATTTCTGTAATCTATTAACATCTAAAATGTTATTGCACGAATTTTTATATCGTTAAACATAAAGTAATTTAATTCAAAAAGTGATCGAAAAAGATGACAATCCTAAGCTAGTTCTAACTTTCGAATTTGCTTACAAAACTGTAATTCCTTCAAGAAATATGATAAATGCTTGAAGTCTTTAATTAAAAACGAACAAGCTGAATATCAAGACTTATGTACAACTTAGATGAACGACTATGGAAGTTAAAAATGGCACAATAGACCCACCATGGGAACCATAGTGCATAGGCCCACTCTCGTTCATACATTCATAGAACTTAGTTCCCTTGACTATGGTCAAGCCGACTTCCAAGCCACAGCATGGAGATATATCTATTTATAGCTGTTCGAAGAGATCAGGTACCTACAGTTTTTATAACCAAAAAACTGAACGACGGAGTCTTTAATTAAAACAGATTTTTCCTATCTAAATAGCGTAAAGTTAAATGCTAGCTATATCACTGCTGTATATATGCAATGGAATCGAATCACTGTCCTTCCCATTTAAAGGCGAGTGCGCTATAGCTACGCTATCGAGGCCCACAACTATGGGAACTATATTCTAAAATTAATAATCAGTTGCATTGGCTTGAAAAAAAAATCAATAATCTTTGACAGCCATTTGATAAAGTAATCCGATATAAGTCAAATATATATAATATTGTTGTTTTTATTTACTAAATTATTTATTATTTATTTAGAGGTACAACTAAGTCCAGTTGACCTTAAGATTAAACAAGAAACTTTAAATAGTAACGAGAAAAATATGATACAAAACTAAATCGTATCCCTAGCCTAATGGGTACATTTTTTAGAGATATGCGCTGTCTCACATCTGGGGCTGACTAGGCAATACGATGTACAATGTAATAATTGAAAACAGGAAGTAACATAAAAGTTTAAACATTTCTTAACAAAGAAAACAAAAGATCAGCGTTGACCAAGTTGTGTTCTCATAGTTCGTTATGGGTCAAAAATGCTAGATTTGGCGAATCAACATGAGTTAAGATAGACATAGCGATAAATTGAAAAGACATAGTATAGTATAGTATAGGATATCGTGAAGGTTATTGTAGTTTAAGCATAGAACGCGTAAAGGATCGTGTAATGCATAATTAGATCTAGAAAATGGTCGAAAATTATGAGTTGCGCTAGACCGAATGGTAAAAGTAATTATGTTAAGGAGTGTATTAGATTCATTGAAACCGAGTAAAAGCTTATGCAAAAATACGATCTCTATGATTTCTAAGATCATTTAGAAAAGGTAATTTTAAAAGCCAAAGTCTACAAGAAAAAATAGGACGGCAATCGTATGCTGGAATCAATATAGTCAACTACATACAAACATAGTGAAATTTAACAAAAGATTGTCGCATAAACGGTCTGGAAAACCGATTTGTTGAATTTATATAACGAATAGATACAAATCGTATGTAAAGAAGAAACTAAGTTATTGCAGATTCCTAATCGTTTATGACGAAATGAGCCAATTCCGCATTTTCGGGTTCATCCGTGTGTACATCAGAATCTCGTAGACCATAAGACGCGATGAAGTTTTTCAAGTCATGTCAATATATTTCTTTATTCTATCTAGAAATAGAGTTTCGACTTTAAATTTAAGCTTGACAGAGTCAATATTTCACTTTATGTATTTATGAAACAATGTAGCCTAGAGTCAAACAATTTGGGAGCCTCCAATTAACAAAACTACGTATGTTAAGGGTATCAAAAATATGTGAAATATATTGGAATATATATAATATATATAACATTATTTACAATTATGCGCAGTTTGTAAAAAATGCAAAACAAACAAAAATATAATTATTTCAGTCGCAACTTTCTACACCGTAATAACTTATGTTGCATAGAGCTGCTGTGACCAAATGATTAATTAGCAAATTAAACTGCCCTTTTCCTTAAAAAAACTTTTTATATTATTATCGTTATGCTAAACTTGAATAAAGCAAACAATACCCAAAAATACGTCAACATTGAAACACCCCATGTAATACATAATCTCGTAAATATAGCTTAGAAAATGTACACTCGAAGTTTTGGGAAAAACAAGATACAAAATGTAGTAAGCCAACAACAAGCCAAAACAATGTGAAAATATTGCAAATGAGCAACAATTAAGTTAATTTGCTTAACGTGTTTTTTGTACTAAATGTGGCATATTGTCGCAGCGTACACTTGGGAAGCTGCAGGAGACAACTCAGCAGATACTTGTAGAGAGAGAAAGAGAGAGCTGAGGGCTGATTACGAACCTTTTGTTGGCACAAATTATGGCAAGGCACGTGTGTATATAATTAATTTAATGAAGGCAGGTCTTAAAAATATGCCCCGGAATGTTTGTGACAGACATAAACTCAAATGGTAAGCAACACACAAAAACTATGCATGTTGCTTTGACAGTTTACTTAGCTACAAATGTTATTTTTTTGAAATTTAAATCACTTTTGTTAAAATTTGCTTTTAAACTTTACTAGAACTTACCTTAAGCGATACCTGTTCAATTTCATTTTCTTTTTCATTTGCAATTTCAATTTCAGTTTTTTTTACGATTTCAATTTCATTTTGAATATTGCGCTGCAGTAAAAATTTTTGTTTGTTATTCGCGTATGAACCGAAGCGATTACGCAAGAATTTTTTCGAAATAGATTTCGAAGCTTTAGTCTTCATTTTGCATGGAATCCTATAGAGATAATTTGCATATATTTTTATTGTTATTGGAATTAGATTAAACTCTATTTGGAAAGCAACAGCATGGAAGACTTTAATTTGAAGTACAATTCTGGGCTTATAAAATTTTTATGTAATAATAAATACAAAAATTGTTTTGAAACTATCAAGGCTATAGAGACTACGTGTAGGAAATATAAGTTTTAATAGTATAGAAGGCCACAAAGAAGGCTTTATAAACTACGAGGGTTGGCCATTTATATTTCGGAATGAGAGCACGAAAATAAATATTAAACATTGAAAATAGTTTTATAGTTTTTCAAAATATTCCCCATTAAGATTTATACACTTTTGCCTGTGTTTGAACCAACTGTAAAAGCACTTTGGGCACTCTGATTGAGGTCACTCCAAAACATGTATTCTGCATGCATCAACCGCATTTTCACCTGTCGAAAATCGTTGTCCTCTCATTTTATCAGGACTCATTAAATCGATGATTTGCGTGCTGAAAAATGCAGTTGTTTGAGCCGATGTGAGAGAGCTCGTATTGCCGACGCGAAGAGTAATCCGTCTTCGGCGGTTGGTTTTCCTGCTTTATTGCAAGACAGCTCAGAATTGATTGTTCTGTGTTGTTCTAACGGCACGGTCGCGACATGTCCAGTTTTTGCGAAAAAACAGGTGAACATTTGTTTGGAAGTGCTTCGTGAGCGAACAACTTTTTTTGGACTTTCTTGAAACACTCATACAGTCGACTGCAGTTTACTTTCAGGCACATACGCGTAAATCCATGATTCATCGTGTTTGGAAGCACCGCAATCGTATTTTTTGAGCATTTCTTTCGACCAATTGGTTTCTGGAACAACAACTGGTTTTGAACGACCGCCACGAAATTCGTCTTGTAGTCGAAAAACACTGGTGCTTGATGTAGCTTCAGCGCCATATATTGAATTAAGTTCATCCATGCACTGTTGTTGAGGTAATCCACGGCGAAAGTTGTAAAAAATAATCGCACGAAAATGTTTACGATTTTATTCCATTTTTTGGCCGAAATAAAGCTTTCTAGTTAATGTAAACAACACAAATAGCGCTCATATGTAACAAAGTTCTGAGTACGTATAACCTCAAAAATGCAAAAACCTTACGATAGAGCTGTCTGTCAGTTGCCAGATTGCAGCGCTAGGTTTGCCCAATGCCGAAAAATATAAGACAATCCTCGTAGTATATCCAGTTTAATCCAACTTCATACCATTAGTAAGCTTATCGAAATCGCAACACACTTTATAGCTCTCGAGTAATATTATTTTAATAATTTTTTTTTATGCCACAATAAATTATAAGTTCATTGAACTATAGACAATTGAAGTCATTAAATTGAAGTTGAGAAACTTAAACTGGAGCACTAACGAATCAAATTAATGGCATTCGTTAATGGTGCTTCAAATTGCACGGGCTTGTCCATAAATAAGTTGCTCAATGGCTGAGTGACTAAAGAGCCGACTTGAGGTCCTTAACGTTTTCATAAATTTAATTTTCCAGCATACAATAGACAACGATAATAAACGAGACGGACGTATAGACCAAATGTACTCGTGTACAGCCACAGCAAATGGCAACCACAAAAGCTGCTAAAAAGATATCAACCCTGGAATTAAATTGAGCTCTCAAACCAATGAAAGTTAAAACAGACGAATTCAACCCGCCAACTGACGTCACAAAGTTTTGCGGTTTGCGGTGCAAGTGACAAACAACATGCGAAATATTACAGCGACAACAGGAACTTGTAGGTATGTATTGTAGATTTCCCGACAACAAGCTGTTCTTATAACTATGTAAGTGTATGATGGGGTCGTATATATTGAGCAGCACTATATGTAGACAATTAAATTGCCAACGCGGTTTTCACACACGGCGCACAATTTCTGTTGTATTCCAATTGAATTTCAGTTAGTTTTGCGCAAACCGCAAAAATACACACTTCGCTTAACACGCATACGCCCCATTGTCATTGTAGAGCTGTCATGCAGTTGTATAAGTTATTTATTGATATTTGAGTGCCGTACAACTGAAAGGGGTTTACTGGGGTTTTACGTGAGTAACCGCAGTTACTAGGTAGTTTGGCGTCATCAAATGTAACACTCCCAACTACCAGACAGTATTGTATATGGACACAATAAGCGTTACACACAATTCGGTGACTTGAAATGCCTATTTACTTTAGAATCGAATGTTTGTATTTTAGGTATTAATAGAAAGTATCGAAATTGTGCTGAAAACTTGATCAACAAAATATCGCTATTATTTAATGAAATTTTCAAGTTTTGAACACATCAATCTGTGCAATATCTACACTGCAAGTTTTTGGTGCAACCTTAGTTTCCATATCATCGGGGATGACTATCATGAAGAATATCAAAATAAATATCACAAATAAATACGTATCTACACTGCAAGTTTTTGATGCAACCTTAGTTTCCATATCATCGGGGATGACTATCATGAAGAATATCGAAATAAATATCCCAAATAAAGAATATACTGCTTATGATATTGGATCCGAATATGAACTATTTCAAATCGTAAAAATAAATTGTTTTGCGTAATAGTGTAGGTAGCATTCACGATTTGTAATAAAGGGTGTTTTTTAGAGGTATAGAACTTTAAATTGCAATAAAACAACGATGAACGTATGGTAATGAAAAAGTTAGTAAAGTTGGCCCTATACCGATCATCTTTGACTGTAACGTTCTGGCCATTATCGTTTTTGAAGAAGTAGGGACCAATGATTTCAGCAGCCCATAAACAGCGCAACAAACAGTCAGGTTATACTGAATGTTACCCTTGTTGCGACATATACTTGATAATTGAGGAGCTTCACTCCAAATGGGGCAGTTTTTTTTTGTTACCGTAACCGTTGAAGCAGAAGTGCGCTACATCGCTAAACATAATTCGCTTATGTAAATCGGGAACAACGGCAATCTCGTTTTCGGCCCATGCGACGAATCTACGCCTTGCTGGATGATCGTTCTTCAATTGCCAAATCGGTCGGTAATGCCAACTTAAAGTTCTATATTTCGAAAAAAAACCCCTTTAGAAAAAATGCGAAGTAAAAATCAATCTTAGTGATGTAATATTTCGGATTTCACATAATTTCTCACTAGATGGCGCCAGTTATTTACGCATACATTAAAAATATACTTTACTTTCTTTCGTAGAACATTCCACGACCAGTTATTTTTGCATAAGCTTACACTAAGTTTTGTTGTCTCTACCCCACTCCTTAACAAATCCAGAGTAACTCGTAATTTTCGGTCTCTAGCATTACCATTCTTTAGATCTAATTAACGATGATTACACGATATTTTACGCGTCATATAAGTAAACTAAAATAACCTCTACGATTTCCTATCCTACAAATGGTCTTTTTACATCTCTTTGCCTATCTTAACTCAAACTTGGTCAACGCTGATCTTTTGGTTTCTTTGTGAAGCAAAATGTCACACAATAAGTTAAACGTCAATTCATAAAACTCATTCCGGATGCTTTGTTTTATCATGACATTTAGCGCTACATAGTCACATATTGACTACAAATTATAAAAGTTTTTCAAGAGCAAGAAATTTAGGGTTTAGGCATTTACTTTTCTGCGTCTTTTTTTTATGGGCATAACATTACGATGCAAATATTAAGAGTGTTGGAATTGACTTATGTTTCTTTTGCAGACGATTTTCTAGAATACAAAGTGTTGATAAGCCAGTGAAAGAAATTATAAAAATTCAACAAATCAAGATGTATACAATTATGGAAACAAACTGTATGTCATGCTTTTTTGTGTCACGCTGCGGAATCACGACATACGCACATCTACATCTAGCACCCAAAAAAAGGTGCCCAACATATTTCCAAAAGTTCTCGACAATCAACTTTGGCTGCTGCCACAATTCTAAAGCCAACAACGATGCGCTTAACTCTGCCATGTTGCAGGCATGCAACAATGACTGCACGTTGGCTGTTGCTACTAACGAAATTTGTATCAGAAAACTCTACCTAGCTGGAGTTTGAGTTTAGGGGAGTTCGTGGTAAGGTTGGCATGACTCTCGCAGACATTAGCACGGCTTATGTTTTGCATATGGCAACGTAGCTGTCTGCCTCTAATGCATACTGAAAATTCAAAAATTGCAACTTCAAGTGGAATTTTGGTTTGCAAAGGTACGGACACAGTTCATGGTACATATTTATAGTTGGAATTTTCATAAACTATAGTCAATGTTAATCTTTTTTTGGCTGCAACTACGTCGAAACTTGGTACTATTATCTGACCATGGCCAGTACAGACTGGCTAGCCATGTGTTTAGACAAATATTTTTCACATAAAACGTAATTTAAGTTATTTTTTATTGCCACAGATTTGTGGCAACGTGTCTAAGTGAGTGTAAGGCAATCTATTTCAATTTGTCTTGACAAGCATGGACAATCTGTTGTTAGGACCAAGTTAGGCTTTACAAAGTTTTGCATACTTTTAGGCATAAACTTTAATTGAGTTAATTTTATTGCAAAAAAGATATGAGAGCCATTTATCGAGTGTTGTTATTTTTGCTCCATTCAGGTTAGATTTTTGCTTTTTGTACGACTTCAGCCGGAAACAAGTAAAGGCACCTCAATGCAAATATAGCCTTTTTAAGCAGTTGTTTCAAAGTCAACGAGTAAAAGTCGAATTTTTTGTTCTTCAAGCAATAAATGAAAAAAAAAAACACCTTATAGCCATATACTAACATACGTTTGGAAAGATTAGTCTTTCACTTTAGTTAAAGAATAAAACAAATAGATGACGTTGTGGGTATTTTCTGCGCTTTGAATGTGGCGTAATATAATATACTACATATATTAGTTTACTAATATTACACCTCATTTGCCTATTGCAAAATCCCAACGTAAAGCAACAGAAAAGGTAAAATGAATTTGAAATTGTATAAGTTATGCAAGCTGGAAGCTTCTGAGCGAATGCCACATGGGCATCTACGGGAATAAGCGCATACTTTAGCACATTTTCTTCCCTTCTGTCGATCTTCAGTTGTACCAAGTAGCGCACAGCCTTGTCTTGGTGACCATAAACATAACATCGATGGTTTCTCTAAAAAAAAATCCATTATTTTGTTATTAATTCAAGAATACGGAATTTTTTTGTTGTCATTCATTGGACTAACAATTGCATTAAGAGCTATGCTCTCTGTAGCAGAGGTTAGCAGTCTTTTAACTCGCCTCTTACTCTTACCACCACTTCGCTAAATTTACCTTTGACTGTTAGAGTTTTTGGAATGCACGATCTATATTGGGCATTCCATCCAACGGGAATTTGAGAAGGATTGTCTTCGACCTCTACACGCCAACCTGCTGCTGATTTATAGCCCGTTTCATTCAACCTTCTAATGTTTCTTAAGCATCTACGTGCTACATCTCGGTGTCTACATAAGTCACACTTAAATGACCTCCTGCCGCGTCTGCCTCTCGATTTGGAACTAAAATAAGTATGTAATAAAGTTGTGTGATTTTAATAAATGCCTCTTCTTACCCTGAAAAAAGCCCCAAAAAACCTGTTACAGGTTCACTAACAATTATGCAAAACACAAAAATAAACACGTGTAAATTTTTCATTCTTCAAAAATTATTTGCCATGTATGTATAAATCTATGGTACTACGATTAAAAAGAAAAATATGTAAAATAAGAATAATAATAGGAATAATAATGCTTTTCAACAGAACTAGCGAGATAGCGAATTAATAGAGCACGCCGTTTAATATTCCAATATGCGAGCGCAGCGTTCATCGGCAGGCATAACGATCCTTGTATTGTCACTTCTTCATCTGAACGATGCAAGTGTATTTCGTTCTGCCTGCCTTACGACTGCTGGTTGAAACTTAATAGTTATTGCTTCTTTTTAGCGGAGCTACTAGCGTTCGCGTTATTATACAATGGAACAATGTTCATGATTGAGTTTAAAGACGAATCTGATTATTAAGTATCTTAAGATCAAAATAGCTTGCGTAACAAAAGCTGGCTCTATAAACGACATAACATAAATGATAGAGTAATAATAGTAAATTAAAATTTTGTTTTAAATCGAATTCTAGCAAAACTACATTTAACTATAAAGTTAAGACTTGTTAGTTCACGATTTGTATTACTTATACTTATTGCGCTTGCTACTCTTTTAATGGTCTTACGAGCAAATCTTTTGCTGTCGTCTCCAAAAATGGGCGATCAAAGGACGTTCCATTAAGCGCATTAAAATGATGCCAATTTTGCTCTCTAGTGTAATAACAAAAGCTTATGCATTTTCACATTTCCACAGTAATTTTCTCATTGCATGCCATCGATAAAATGCTAGCATGCAGAGTTACGTTGGCAATTCCTGTGCTTGGCAGTTGTTGATAAGGCAGACACACACACACACACACACAGGCAGTATTACTATTTACACAACCACATAACCAAAATTCCATTGCAATCCGGCTCCCATTGCCATTTTCAACAAACTGACAGCAGCAACACATCAACTGCGACTGTGAGGCAGGCAACAGGATATACTCATATGCAAAGAGCAGAGCATGATAGAGCATCAAAAATCTGCCAAGGATGGAAAAACGATGAAAAACAAATTTTTTGAGCAAACGTAGGCGCTGCAAATTTTAGCTATCGAATAGCAACGTAGCTACTCTTGTCTATGCCTGTTGCTCATCTACTTTTCACACATTCCCAGCTGCTACATTGGCTGCCAGTGTGTGCACACCATTCTAATTGTTTTTGCGCCACAGCAACTACCAAGCTGTACCGGGAACTGTATGTGAACCTGATCCATAGCTGGACAGCTTCTCGCAGCGCTCAGGCTTTTCAACCTAATCACATTCAACAGCACTACAAAACCTTTCAACGTTTTTACATGTTTCTCATTTTTTTCATGTCTCTTACAAACATTTGCCAACTGACACTTTTTAGAGCCTGTTCCAGATGACAGCATGTGTGTGGGGGTGTGGGGATGGCAGCGGCTATTGTCGCCCTTTATGTACTTGTGGTCAACTTTGAAAACACAGTGTTTGTATATACGTTGTGTATGTGTGTGTGTGTGGGTGTACATATGTGCAGCTAGATAAAGCTGTCGCAGTTTTCAAAATGGCAGCTGCCTATCATCACTATGTCATTGTGCATTTTCTTGCTTTGTGGTCCAAGGGTCATGTTCAAGCTCATGTAACTTATGCTACATACATATGTACATATATGTATTTTGTGCAGAAATTTAACATTGCGACAAGTATAATCGGGCGATACACTTGCAAAGGAGCCAAAATAGATTGCTTAATTCAAAAGCAATTGCGTTTACAGTATTTGTAAAAATGATTATAATGATACAAGAATATCTTGCCAAATACGTATTTGCATACAAAGCTATCATTAGCAGACAGCCAATTAAAAAAACAAGAAAATTTACTTGTATATATATATATATATATACTGTCAGTAAGAACCCAAGCAGCACTGTCCAATTGGCACTAGACTGGAACCCACAATGTGGCAGACGAATAGGATGACCAACTTGCAACTTGGAGAAAAAGTGTTCTTCAAGAACTAGCTCAGTTCAGCTCGTCGTGGGGCAACGCTAAGCTGAAGGGACAAAACTGAGCCGGGTGAAAGGTCTTCGTAGACCCCTTAAGTTCCAAAATGGAATAATAAAAGACAAACAAAATATATTCGCAAGCTGACATAAAAATTACCAAAATTCAAAATGGCGTCATTCTCGAATTGACAATTACTTTGCTGCGTTCCATTTACCCAGCTCGTTGTTCGAGTGACAGAATTTTATAGGAACAAAGGTTCTCGCAAGAACCAACGATAACAACTTTAAGCTTTTTTCATGTTATATTAATTTCGAATATGTCAGATTAGTGCAATGGATTTGGACTTCATATATAAAGATTTTACTTTTATTAGCATAAATGTCTACATGAGCTAATTTAGGTTTATAAGATAGAGCCTCTGCATTAATAGAACAATTAACTTTTTTTCGTGATCATGATTGATGATAATGTATAATCGCTACGAGGTTGGATTATATGAATCTCTTATATAAAAAAATAACTTTCTAAATAACTTTTCTTGAACTCATGCGAACTAAAGAAAAACACCCTTTTTCTACGAACGATTATTTTTGTTATAAAAACAAGCCGCTTCACATTGAACTTTTGATTTGCGCTAAAATAGTAGATTGTACAATACATATTTTTGATGAAGCCAACTATACGTCAACTTTAAGATGTCAGCAGCTACATAATCATAAGTTGATTACTAGCCATTAAAAGTTTTAATTTTAAAAGTACTTTACATAGCTCTTTGCTTGCTTTGAGGCAATTTTACATTGCTGCGTATAAGCCTTCAATAAAAATCATGCAAAAAGCTACACAGAAATGTAAAAGTTTTTACAATGGAAATACAATGACATTGTAGTACCTATTGTATAAAATTACATTAAAAGTTCTCATAAATCTGCAAAAACAAAATACTTCCAAATGGAAATAAAGATTAAGCTGAAGCGAATTAAAATTGTTTTCTTGAACAGCTTAGCGATTAAATGCAGACACACTCACATATGCACAGCTGTCAAAACAGCTGATAAGTACCGTTTGCTTTAATAGAATGACAGCAAAAAGGTTTTTTAAAATGGCGGCACCAATGAACTGTTGACATTTTTCATATCAGCGGAAGTGCACATTGTTTGCCTATTGTGTGTGTGAATTTTGGCATGTGAGTATGCTGAGAACATCAAATAAGAGTTTATTTTCCAGGAGCTTGAAGTTGTCGGTTAGGTTTTTTAGTTATTGTTGTTGTTGGCATTGTCGTAGCCCAAGCAAGACATGTAAAAAGCATTCAGGCGTTTCAGCTGCTTTCAGCCATCTTTTTTTCGTGGTTAGATTGTTTCTTTTATTTTTCGTATATATAAATTTTTTCACTTTGGTTAAGCTTTTTCATATATGCTGCGCGCTTGTTTTAATCTACTCTTAGTCTGGGGAATGAACTACTCTGGCAACTAATCCTTGTCGGTTGCCTGGCAGTTCATTGTGTGGATGGTGGTCCCTCAGCATACACACACAGCAGCTTATACATTGTTAAGGTCAACATGCAAGGCAAAAGTCTTCTGCTATAACAAAATTCATTTTTCAGGTTAAACGAGCAAAACTACACGGCCAGAAAAACATGCTGGCTTTTATATTATTTTGATGGAATTTGCTTTGAATCCACGCAAAAGGATTTATATTTATATAGAATATGTGTGCATATAAGAGTATGTAAGCTCAAGCAGCTGTGTAAAGGGGTTTACAAAGCTCAGCCGTATTGTAAACGTTAAGAAATTCTTTTACTTTTTTTTTCATCTTCAACACAGCGTAACTTTTCAAGTCGCCCTTTTTGATGAACTGACAAACATGTTAACATTGTGAATGCTCTAGATAAGTACAAATGCGTAAGACATTTGCTCTGATAAATTGTTTTTTTTTTTTTTAAGCTGCAATGAAATGTAAGCCAGCTCAAAAGAACTATGAGTTAAGGCTTAAAACGCATGAAGATTTTGTTATAATAAAGTAAATTTGCCAAGGAATTGGTCGAAAGGCTGAAAGAAACTATTGCTGTTGGCCATGGAAGCTAAATCAATTTTAGTGCACAAAGGC
Organism: Chymomyza procnemis; assembly: GCA_035046065.1. Classification (NCBI taxonomy): domain Eukaryota; kingdom Metazoa; phylum Arthropoda; class Insecta; order Diptera; family Drosophilidae; genus Chymomyza; species Chymomyza procnemis. The sequence goes on along the minus strand of JAWNOJ010000013.1, from coordinate 16,166,033 downwards.
TATGCTGATTTTTTAACTAAACACTAAATATTTTAGTAAATATTCCTTAAAATGCTTCGAATGTATGGTGTATATATATTGCTATCTTTGCAGCTGCTAATTTAAAAATCACCCAACAAGTTTTTCCTTTTTTTTTCATTCATAAATGCCTTTGTGTGCAGTCCATTTAATTGGATGCATATAATACAGTTTCGCTAAGTGATTTATTTTTATGAACTATAAAAATAATAACCAAAATCAAATTAACTTAACGATGAATTATTAAAAAACCAATGCAATATGCAACGGCAACGGCAAACAACGATGGCAAATATGAACCGTTTGAGCACCACAGGGCGTATGGGTAATAATACATTGTTCAAATGAATGGCTTGGTCTGTGCATACACGCGTTGTGTGTGACTGGGTTGGAAGGCTAATGTATGCTCACATATTGATATGAATTCATGGCAACGAGCTGTCATTGAGCACTTGATGATGACTGCCCAACTGGCTGGCTACATACTTCAATTAATACAATAAAAGGAGTGTACGTATATGTTGTGTGTGTGTTTGTGTCGGTTCTGGCTTTTATCAGCAAATGAATTGGCCAAAATGGGAGTGAGGGTAGGCAACTGGCAGGGTCAGACACTCAAACCAACAAAAAAAAGAGTGTATGGAAAGAAAATACGTGCGTCATTTAATGCAGTCTTTGTGTGAGTAGCAAGTGGTCTGCTCCATCTCAAAATGTGCACCGAACATAATGTACTCTATATAGTGAATAAGGTGCGAGGGGAATGTTGTTAAGAGTCACAGCTCAAAAACGCCAATATATTGCAATAGTTAATATAAAATGTTCAGTCAACATAACCTAAGCATAAGCACTGTGTTTTCCAATGGAAATAGCAGCTACGTGGGTTGCCTTTTATATTTCGGGATTGGGCAACTCTAGTCTTGCAATCTGGCAACTGATACCTCTATAGTAATGTTTGCCATTTTTGATGTTATACGTGCTCAGAACGTTTTGACATATGAGCGTCATTGGTGTTGTTTGTTCTAATTTAAAAGATTTATGTCGGCCAAAAAATGGAATTAAATCGTGAACATTTTCGTGTGATTATTTTTAAGAAACTTCGAAGTGAATTATCGCAACAACAGTGAATGGATGAACTTAATTCAATTTTTGGCGATGAAGCTACATGAAGGTCAAGTGTTTATCGATGATATGGTGAATTCTACCGAGATTCTAGTTCAATCGTTCAAAAAAATGGCTAGTGTCGATTGATCGAAAGAAATGCTCAAAAATACGATTGCGTTGCTTCAAAATAAGTCTATGACATGGTGACAGATGATGCATCCTGGATTTAAACGTATGAGCCCGAAAGTTTACAGCAATCAACTGAAAGTGTGTTTCAAAAAAAGCCAAAACCAACAAAAGTTGTTCGCCAATGAAGCACTTCCTAGCAAATGGACGGAGGTTTTTTCGAAAAAACTGGACATGTCGCAACCGTACCACTAGTACAACGCAGAACTGTCAATTCTGAGTGGTATACAACCATTTGGTTGCTTTTTCTTCCAAGTAATCAGGAAAACCAACCTCCGAAGACAGATCACTCTTCGCAACGATATTGCGAGCTCTCACACATCGACTCAAACAACTACATTTTTGAGCACTCAAAACATCGCTGATGAGTCATCCGCCAAATAGTCCTGACTTTGCACCGAAGTGTATAGATCCTAATGGGGCATATTTTGAAAAACAATAAAGCGATTTTCAGCGATTAATTAATATTTATTTTTAGCAAATTTTCAATGTTTTATCAACTTTGTTGATATTTCTTTAGGTAGTTGAACAATTTTAAAGATTTAAATAATTTCACATAATTACAAAATGAATAAAACTGCTTTTGAAACGAACTGAATATGAACGCAAATGAAACAAAACCGCGTACATATTTGTTGAATGGCATATTCCACTTCTTATTTATTTTTATAGTGTAAAAAAAGAAATTGCATTGAATTTTACGCTTTCACAGTCTCGACAAAAGAAGTAATAATTAATTTTCCGAACTTACTCAGTATTGACAATTGAAAGAATGCAAACAGGTAGAGTAAACAATCTACCAATTGTCAATTCAATTTACAGTCAAAAGCTCACACAAGCATAAATAAATTTTTATGACAATTTTTAGATACAAATTCAATTTGTTTGCAAACTGACTACTATTTGCTAAATTTAATATGCAAGTTTACTTGCTAGTGCAAACTGTGTCATGGCAACATTTGAACTATAAATCTTTTTTGACATATAGTAAATATTTGATTTTTCTTAAAAGAATTAAAGTCCATTTAAGACACTTGTACACTTTTAAGAAAAATATTCTTAACAAAATTGACTTTTATTCATAAATATGTAAAGTAAATAAAAAAAAATATCATAGAATATTCATTATTACTCAAATGTCAAAATATTTGGATTTGCTTGTTAGGTCCCAAAATACGCAAGAAATAAAATCATTAAGGTTTGCTTATAAGTTATTGTAAAATATGATTCACCGAGCTGTATCTGAAGCAGTTTCATACTTAAAGCTGTTTTCTTGCAATTTCTCAAACCAAAATGAGCCCGGTATTTGCACCAATTTTAGCATGACCATTGACTGCCCAATTGCTACTATTAAAATCATAAATATTCTCAGTTTATAGCTTAGTGGTATGCCATTTGCTCTAATAGCATAGAAAATTGTGGCACTTATGGGCGAGTACATGAACACGTCCCAAAGTTCACACCCAAGGACATGCACAAAACTCACAAAATATACGCCAAGCACAAGTGCTCCCATAAACTAAGCATACAATCTAACGAATCGCATAAAATATGCTTAATATGGCGCCAAAAAGTGGGGCTGACAAAATTTAGAGAATAAGCTGATTTTAGTTGTAGCTGATTTTAATATTCTTGTAAATGCGTAAATTGGGTTGGGGTATTTGTGTGGCCGCTTTAGCCTGGGGGGCCAAGTTGTTATAAATTGAAATTCAATTGTGCTTATTGCAAATTTTATGCGCTTGTTTGCAAAATCATTTCACACTCACATAAGAACAGCAACTTTATGCCATGAGAAATCAAGAACTTTCAAGCCTAAGGACGCCCCCTTATTATATTAGTATTTGAAAAGTTTTCTACCTCATTTCCGTTCTTTAATATGCGTAAGCACAAGTTAGCATATTGTACGCCCTCTTAATCAAAATTATGCGTTTTTATTTTGTACTCTACACGTATTTGGTAAGAAAAGAAACGAGAAAAAAATTCTATAAAGGGTGTTTTTTTTTTTGTTTGAGGTATAGAAAGTTAAGTTTGCATTACTGTTGTCAAGTCTATGTCGAAACACCGTGACATCTAGAAAAACTGACTAGATTTGTGCGCTTTGTGGGCTGGTGGAATCATTGGTGCGTACTTCTTCAAAAACGATAATGGTCAGAACGTTACAATCAATGGTGATAGAGCCATGATCACAAACTTTTTCATACCCGAATTGAACAACCAAGATGTCCAGGAGCTGTGGTTCCAACAAGACGGCTCAACATGTTACACAGCTCGTGCCACAACTTCATGTTTTGGACCTGTAAATTAGCCTACAAGATCTTGTGATTTAACACCGCTAGACCTGGTCTATGCGGATTGCTAGAGATTGGTCTATGCGGATAAGGCACAAACGCTTAACCATTTGGAAGACAACATTCGCCGTGTTATTGCCGATATACGGTTACGAATGTTGGAAAAAGTCATTGGAAATTGGATGTCCAAATCCAGCCAGCCGCGGCGGTCATATGCCAGAAATCATATTTAAAATATAATGTCGCAAGATAATCTTTCGTATAAATAAAATTCATGTCAACCGAATAATCCATCGTTTTTGTAATGCAATTTAAAGCTTTTACCTCTAAAAAAACACCCTTTATTAGGAAAAAACAACTTTTATTCACTTAACATGTTTTCAGCATAATAAAATATAATATTTCATGCATAAAACCAAACAAGTTCATTAGAATTAACGCAAGAAAATCTCGTGTCTATATAATAAGCTATTATTGTTTACTTTTATTGTCCACACCATGACATTAATTTTAGCGAAACCGATACACTTTGGGTTGAGTACTTCTAAGAATATTACAATCTACAAAAGCTTTTTCTTGACTGTAGCATATATTGCATTTGACACTTGCAAACAAAATTCAATGTGTCTTGCTATTTTGGGGTTTTATTTTTTATGCGTTCCCATTTTATTTATCAAATGTCTGCTCAAATGACACCTGTCATTTTTCTACCATTCAATGTGACATCTACGTACAGTTACTTGTCATGTATTTACTGTTAGATAACTGCATAAGTATGACATTTAAGAGTTTCTAGCAATGACGGATACAGCTGATGAAGAACTTGTACTCGCATTGACAGCAAATTTCTCAATAACTTCTTTATTCAATTCGAACGTAAATCGATTCAATTTCCTTTAAGGTTCTAGGCTGGTTTACCTTATAACGCAATATATTTGCAACATTACTCTTTTTAAAAGCAAATATATTTTGCCTATTTCTATTGCCTAAATCTAATATTGCACAATCTTGTTACATAATAAACTATGTAGCTACAAGTTAGACTGCAATAAATCTAAAACTTATTTAACCTCTTTTCACCAAATTGAGTTGCATTTCTAACGTTGTGGACTCGCGATTTTTGCGGCTGACGGCTTAAGTGTAAGTAATGTGCATTGCCCTCCATAAGGAGCTGTAATAAATGCAAGCAGTTTATCGTGCTTTTCGTAAGTTTTTATAATATACCAAAAAAAAAAACACGTCTTAACAAGTTGCTTTAGCTCGTTTTTCACTTTTTGTGCCGCCTTAAATGGCTTCGGCATACTCAGTATAAGACTTAACGCATCATTTTGCAGATTTGTCGACCCTTAACTGTAGCATAACGTCTGTACCAACATTCATTCCATCAACACGGTAGGCAAGTGCCAGGACTTGCGAGTCCTTTTCGTCTACTGCTTGGCGTATAATTTTAAGTGCATAATCCGCTTACAGCAGTAACAAACAAAAGCCAAAGGCAGCACAGTTGTCGCTTTGCCAAGCGACATGCTGTTAATGTCCTTTGGCAAGAACTACAGCAGCCGTAGCTAATAATGATAAGCATCTGGGACGGTTGAAACCCCAACAAATGGAAAACCATTTTTCAAACTGCTGCTCAACGAGTCTATTGCATTTGGCTTCTTTCCATGCCAATTCGCTTTTCAATTTCACTTGCTATTAAAATAATATTTTCAACTCAGCAACTATTAATTCTCCATTAACTTTTGACGCCTGTCCAGACAAATGCTCTTCAGACTGTCAATCAAATGTTTTTTCTACTTGTCATAACAATAACTTGACCTGTCCAAGACAATCGCTTGTCTCGACATTGTATGCGATTTATGAAATTATGAGTTTTGTCAGACTTTGCTAAAGCTATTAATGCTGTCAACTGCCAGCAATTTTAAAGTCAAATTTGCCGAAACTTCTGCATCTTAATATATAAGTTTTACTTTTTTTTAACAATTTTTGTATTTCTACAACCAACACATTAGAGAGAACACAAAAAAAGTTCCTATATAGGATTTTGTGCATTGTATTTGGTATACACTGTACAACTTTTCTGCAGAAGCATCACTTATATTGCTCAAGCACGCTTTCATATATATGCAGCCCTCATTTGATCGGTTAATTTAGTTCTAGATTGAAAAACTGCAATATTACGGCTAAAGTGCAAACAAAGTAGCTAAATTGCTTCCGTCATTGCCAAAAACACAAAACTTTTAATGCCACTTTAGTCGAAGCCAAAAGCTAACAACAAACCACAACAAAAAAAAAAACAAAAATCCATTCTTCCGACCACAAAATTTCGTGCAGCTCCAAAAAACTTTTACACAAAATTTAACAAATTGAATTAATTGCGTGCAAAATTCCAAAACATAAAAAGCGTAAAGCTCAGCGCAAAGCCACTAAATGTTGGTAACAACAACAACAAAAGTTGGCAAAGAGCAAAAAAACCGCAGAGGCGCCCCAAAATGTTGCCTTTTGCTTAAGATATAACAAGAAAAAACTGCGGCAACCAAAGACGCCCCTAAGCAAAGCCACTTGCAAACAATTTTGAAAAATTTTATTAAATCAACGTTCAAAAGCGCGGAAAGCAGTAGGTATAAACTGCACGTCAATGGGGTTTAGCATAATGCTCGGCATAGTTTAGTAAAATATTTTCTAAATTTAGTTTTATAGTTTATGTGAAAACAAATTTGACACAACAAGCTGTCGCTAAAAGTTTTCTTTTGGCCCAAACTAAAGTTGCCCAAAAGTATTGGCTTAAAGAGGCGTGGCAGTTGAAGTGGCAAACAACTAGCAAACTGCTGCCACTCATAAACAATACAATCAACAGGAAGTTAATACAAGAACATGGCAACAGACACGAGTCATCAGGACACGTGCAGTAGCGCCAAAAGCTAAGCTTCCGTTTTATATGTACCACAACGATAAAGGACTCCCCATAGACAGTATAACACACCCCGAAAAAAAAATAAAAATAATATTGCAAATCTCAGCGCGCAGAGTGTGATCGACTGCGTGATACCCCCATTTAGCGCTTTATAAAGCGCTTAAGCTGGGAAATACAGCAGTTTCTACCAATACAGGTATGTTTTGATTATTTTTGGCTACAGAAATACTGACTTTACTTCAGATAACGTTTAACTTTAAGAAGAATTTGAATACCTGGACAGCGTACTTACTAACGACCCTAACAATCGTCTGCAAAAAACCAAACGGGCGTACGCCACACTATACCGCGTATGAAGAGCTGAATTTATAAGAAAGTCAACAAAACTAAAAATCTGTAATGCTTGTGTCAAAACCGTTCTTGGCATACGACAAATAATATCTTAAGAAAACTACTCCATAGTGTCGTCAACCGCTGCCTGAGAAGCATTGTTGGAGTGTTCTGGACCGGATATAGTTCTGGTTATGAGAGATTACCAAGCAACGGGGCAACAAAAGCGACATATCGATCGGACACACCCTCAGTAGAGACAACAGAAATATAGCATGTGCAGCTCTCGAATGGTACCCCAGTGGCCGAAGACTACTTGTAGGCGCACAGTGCTCAACGAAACGTCCAAATCGTTCAACAAGTTAAGATTTTTAGCGAAAACTGGAAATTATTTGTAAATAGGCTAAGTTTTTATTAATTTATTATAAGAGAGCATGCCAATAATAATGATAATAATGATAATAATGATAATAATGATAATAATGATAATAATGATAATAATGATAATAATGACAATTTTTCACTATTTAAAAAAAGTTTGCTCAACCCTTGTCGGATATAGCAAGTCCATATCTGAATTTTGCTTATTTTAGCTGTGACAATCTCAAAATCCAAAAAATCAGTTTTTTTTCCTTTCCTAAATATTTCTTGAGCTAAATTTGTGCAGTCAGTCTCACAGTTGTTGCTTACATCTTCACAAACTTCAATATAGCCCTTATTATTTATTACAGGGTATAAAAAAGCACAACATGCTTCCAGAGCAATCCTGGCTTTTGTTGTTGCCTGCCTTTGGCTTTTTGGGCATGTAAACATGCAAAAATTGACAATTTAAGAGTTGTTGCATAGCGAGGGATCAAAAGAGAGATGCACAGAAAAAGCGAGAGAGAGAGAGAGAGAGAGAGAGAAAGAAAGGGAGAGATGGCTTGGTGTGCCAAACAAAAGCTGAACAAAAAAAACAAATTTTGAAAACAAGCAAACAACAACAAAAACCAAGCAAAATCTGTGCTATAAACAGCCCCTAGTGGCAACGCCCCGCACAGTAGGCAACATTTTTTACATATATTTTTTTATTTAGCATGAGTTTTTTTTTTGTACATGACTTCTTTACTTGTATTTGTATACTCTATGTTTAAGAGTATACAGATTTTTAGACAAAAGTGACGAGCATCAAAGGCTATATGATGATATATGTCCAAACCTACATCAATCAGCTACAAATTTAAGTTAAGTTGTGATTCTACTCTAGAACAGAAAACAAATCATAAAGACAGCGTAATGACCAAATGATAAGAAAGACATTCAACTGTGCCAGTTTGGTATATTTTTTAAAATATATTAGACATTGGATTACTTGGCGGTAAAAAAAGACGCAAAACATAATATGTGGAAATCATTTTCAATCAATTTCGCCATTTAGCCATGCGTATTTCAGTTAATAATATACCTTTTGGACAAATATTTAGTCAAATCTTTTAAGTCATTGCCAGCATTACTTAAGTAGGAGAGTAACCTGGGACACCTGAGAATACGCATCATAGTCATAGGCGGTAAAAAAAGCCGGGAAACACAATATGTGAAAAACATTTCCAAGCACGCCCGTAGTTCAGATAATTAGTTCATCTTTGCAACTGAGAATAGGCATCAAAGTGCTTATAAATTTTTCCAACGGGGTTTGGATATAACATCCGAAAATGAATTGTCTGCGTGTTTCAGCATCGTACTGCATTTTATAACTCATATTTTAATATCTTTTTACGTTTTTTTGGGGTAGCGCCATAAGCTACGGAGCTTTAGGGCGCACAAAGTGATCTTAGTTAGCTTTTTTAGAAAATGCTGTAGGGTTGAGCTTATAGCAAAAAGTACGGCTTTCAACAGCTGTAGCAGTGTATTCCACAGCCATACATGGCTTCATGTATAAAATATTTCATTTTAACGCACTTTGCGCGCCATATTTTTCACATTTGCATCCCTATTTCCGATTACATTTTTTGTATTTGTTGTATTCGCAATTCACAATTTAATTTTAATTTTTTTGTTGAGACTTCATTTGCTTTTTTCTTCTGGTTTGTATTGACATTTGCTGAGTCGCATAAAAATATTGTAGCATACTTATAAGCGTTGGAATCGAATATCATATCTATATAAAACATTCGTACACATTTAAGCATATTTTAATAGGAACTTTGAAAAAAAAAAAAACAAAAAAGATAGCAGTTTACGCTTAAAATATTCCATATATTTTTCATTTAAAGTACCTATAAGCTTTTAACAAAATCAGCCGAAAACGAATTGTTTTTATTAAAAGCTTTGCTTAAAACTATAAAAGAAATATTAATAATTAGAAAAAAGGCTTCATTTGAATCATTGATAGTTGAAAGGTAATTAAGTTTCTGTTGTGATAAAAGTTGTTTTTCCAAAGCAATATGGACATAACTTCGGCTGTGGATGCTTTTTACAATTGTCAACGCTTGCCTGCTATGAACAAGTACTGGAAATACGGAACACAAAAATTAAATTGCCAACATTGCAACTGGACTGAAATTCAATCTGGGACCTTAAAAAAAGCACAGGACGACTTTTATACAAGAAAATAGTTGTAAACTTTTCAAATTGCCTTAAGTGAACATCTCTAAACAAAAGTTTTTTAAGGGAAAACGATTTCTTTCTAGCGTCTTTATGCTAGAGCTGCCTATTTTTCTGCGAAGAATTGAACTACCCATTATAGATGATCAAAGCCATTATGCTACCCCTAGATTTCCGTTGCCATTTTTGTATTTTTGCATTTGTTGCAAACATTTTTAATGGGTTAATCTAAAGCATACAACAATAATTTACAGGTATTTTTAAAAATATTAACTAAAGAGCTCTAGATGTCTTCATGATTATTTTAGTGAATTAAGTTTTTTTCAGTTTCTTGGGTTTTGGTTTTCTTGTGAAATTCAATGGATTTATGGTTTCGGTAATCTTTCGGCGCTTTTTTCATGAAAATATAGTTTCATCATTTTAGTGATATATGGTAATTTGTGCTACAGCATTGTCAAGCGCTTAGAGATACACAAATTTATTTGTTTTAATTTTATTTCAGTAACTCTAATGAAGAAAAACAAAATAAAATTCGTCAAATTCTTGCATATTAACTGCATGGAGTCGTGTGTCAGAGCGCGCAAAACTTAATATAAAATGCAAATTTTGTGTTGCGACAACAGTGTTGGGTAACGCTCAAAAGCATACCAAGTACAGACATGTGCTCCAATACGAACGCGTTAAATTAAAAAAGGCTTTGAGATGAAAGACTGTAGAATTTGCTAGTAAATTAAGACAAAACGTAAAAGTTTCGTCTTTTATTTTGTACGGCCAATTAAAAGTGTAAATTATATTTTGGCATTCCAAAGGCAAATAGGGGAAAAACGAAATAAAAAAGCAACTAGAATTAATTTTACAACTAACTCGCAGATGAACAACTTTTATAGTTTTTATTAAAACAAAGGAGCTGTAGCTGGTAGCACCGATGGAATCTACAATGCGATGCTACCCAATTATGCAGCAGGATTTTTTTTCCTATCTTTTTCGCTTAAATTCGGAAACTATACGATAAAGTGGTTTTGCAAGCAGATGTCGGTTTAAGGGCACGCTACAAGTTTTTGGGGCAAGCAGGGCGTCACAAAATGACGATGCAAGTGCAACACAATCTACAGTGGGCCAAACAGTGAGGTTTGCAAATCGAACATGTATGACTATTATGTCTATTGTATGTTGAAAATAACTTGATTATTGGTAGCAATGCATGCCAAAAGACTAGGGCATCTCTGACGACGATGCATTCAGGAAGTGCATCTTGCCCGCTTTAGCTCGAGAGCTAAGTTTCTAGGGAAACCAATGTTTGACTCGCTTGCAGAGACAGCTCGAAGGCTACCCCAGACGACTGTTAGCTTTCGCAAAACCCACGCGTATATTGAACGATTTACGCATCCATGACCACGACTCACGGATTTTTTATGCTTAAGGTCAACTGGACATAGTTGCACCCATAGATTTATATAAATAAATAAATAATAAAACAAATACTATACAATTTAAAAATTGGCATCAGTGAAACCCAAACAACTATTGATATTTCCCCTCTAAGCGATTAAACAGCGCGTAACAAGGAATAGAGCTTATTGTGTTTAAATGGTATCTGGATATTCCTGATTTCTCTGATATCTAAGAAGAAATGGCTTTATACCTAGCTTGCTCATGTTTTATCTATTGAAAATGCCCAGTAAAAAAATATTTTGGAAACCGCTGCCATGGCTATATGGCAAAACAGTTTCCACTCTTTCACCTTTCAAAAGTGCTAGTTATGATTGTCATAGTTTAGACGTTACTAAAAAATAGCACTATTGTATTAAAATTTGTTTAAATTGCAATGAAAATTCATTTTGTGTCAAATATACACTATTCAGCCCCACTGTGCATTACGATTATGCTAATGAATGTAAAAATTATATATATATTGTATAAACTTCATGTGTCTTCGTCTTTGTCGTTGTTTTGAGTCTTCAACGCTGCATTTTACCCAACGCAATGCATAATAAAGCAGTTTATGTTGTATATGCATTATAATAGATGCACCTAAATGCCCGACGTCCTGTTGCAGCCGCATAATAAAACGTCCTTCCAGCATAATAAATTTCTTAGCCGTGCTATAAATTTATATTTCACAATGCATTTCATGCATAAATTTAATGCTGAGATACCAGTAACAGGGTGAGGGGCAGAAAAAAACGAACATAAACAATAGCGTTAGCATGCAACAGAATGATGATGCCGCCACGCCTATTCAGTGACAACCTAGTGGCAGATACCAAGTACTCGGACTTGGCTGAACATGGTTTACTATAATGGCTTGCTCTACTTCTTGTTGGTAGTTGTTGTGGCTGCTGTTGTTTTTGTATTTACTAAAATAAACAAACTCGTTCAACGAAACACATTTTGCCCTCAAATGAAGCTTAGCACGTAGCACACACGGCGTATGCGTGTTATGGCTGAAAGCTATTTTCAATGTTGTTGTTGCAGTTGCAGTCTGCTTGCTTTTGTTGTTGTTGTTGTGATTGTGGTTGTTGTTTGCAAGCTTTGTAAAATCTAGGTTAGATTGCAAAGGCTTAAATGCTATCAGTGTGGGCTTTACTTACTGGTCAGTTCTGTTTTGGGCCACAAATTAATTGCCCTCAAAATGAACGTAAATTTTTAGCATTGAGTAAAAATTGCAAATAGCTTTAAAACTTAAAGCATTAAAATGTTGTAAATTGGTCTAAAAAGTTTTTTTTTTGGGAAGGGCAGGTTGAAAAAGTATGAAAAATGTTGTCTTTTTTCAATGTAATATTCCTGAAACCTTTTTCTTATAAAGGGTGTTTTTTTTTCGAGGTATTGAATTTTAAGTTGGCAGTGCTGTTCAAGTGGCGACCGATTTAACAGTTGTCTAGTGATTTATTCTCAGTTTGGTTTGGCAATTCATCAAACGATCATCAAGCAAGGCGTAGATTCGTCGAATGGGCCCAAAACGAGGTTGCCGTTGATTCCCGATTTTCATATGCGAATTTTGTTTAGCGCAGAAACGCACTTCTGGTTGAATGGCTGCGTCAACAAACAAAACTAACTGTTTGGTACGCTTTATGGGCTGGTGGAATCATTGATCCGTACTCCTTCAAAAACGACGAAGGCCAGAACGTTACACTCATAGTTCGGTATTGAGCCATGATCACAATCATCATAAAGAACATATGTCCAAGAGCTGTGGTTCCAACAAGAACCTCTGTCCAACAAGCTGCATGTCACACAGCTCCTGCCACAATCGATTTATGAAAAGACACGTTTGGTGACCGCTCAATTTCATGTTTTGGATCTGTAAATTGGTCTACAAGATATTGTGATTTAATACCACTAGACAAATTTCTGTGCGGCTATGAAAAGACATGCGGTCTATGCCAAAAACGCTTAACCATTTAGAAGACAATATTCGCCGTGTTATTGCCCATATGCGGCCATAAATGTTGGAAAAAGTAATCGAAAATTTGACGTCCAAATTCAACTACATTCGAGCCAGCCGTGACGGTCATATGCCAGAACTTATATTTAAAATATAATGTCACAAGATTATCTTTCGGATATAAAAAATTCATGTCCTTCAAATAATCGTTGTTTTATTGCAATGTAAAGTTCTATAGCTCTAAAAAAACACCCTTTACAAATACGATTTTTTTGCCTTTGCTAAACTTTTAGTAAATGTTCGTTATTGTAGAAAAAAATGGTATTACTGCAGAATATGAAAAATTATATGAAATACAATATTAATTTACTCAAATACTCTAAAACACAAAATTAAAAAAAACACGAAAAGTTTATATTACTCCTGTTGCATATGTTTCAATTTCTGTTAACTCTTATACACATTTTTAAAACATTTTTTTCAAGTTAAGATGCTTTGATATATCATCACATTTATTTTGTTCAGCCATTGAAACTATTTCGTTCTATGAATTATTAACTTTTCACTTGGTTCGTTTATGTGCACTCTAATTTATTATAAGTCAAAAAATGTTGGATACACAATTTGTGTTTAGTCTCAAAGTTGATGCTATCAGAATTATTATAATTAATTTGTTTATGTTGGCATTGTACTCATACTCAAACTATTCCGCGTATTTGCGGAAAAAAACAAGCGACATTATATAGACAGTTATACTCAATGAGTTCTGCTAAATTTACGAAAAACAACGGCTACAGAAATAACTTTCAAGTGTTTTCAACTTAAATACAAAACAAATACTGACTAAAGTATTTGGACAAGGCGTTCTATAAACGATGGCTTTTCCGTAGCAATTAATTATAAAAAATAAAAAGTTCAACGCCTTGTAATAAACATAGAAGAATATTGTAAAAAAAACCCAAACACATTAAAATGCCAGATAACTCCATTTGGGATTTTACAGCATTTAACAAGTGCGTGAGCATTACTTTATGCATAAAAATTGAAGCCCTGCCCTTTTAAGCTTAGTCGGATAACTTGTAACGGATTGTGGAAACCCCAGAAATGTTCTTAAGCAACACTCCGATCAATAAGTAGCACAAAGCATTAATTTCCAGCAACAACGTATTTCCCATTGATAACAAGTAAACAAGAGAAACATATAAATACCCAACGATTGCACAGCGCACAGATCAGTCTCCAGAGAACACTCACAGCATCAAGATCGTATCAGTACAATATGAAACTGTTGGCAGCAATAATCTTAATCGTCTCGGCTTTGGCACTGGCAGCTGGTGAGTAATTTTTTTTTTTTTTTTTTTTAAATGTGCAAAGTTTATTTCAATGACAATGAAGCTTATACAAAAAAAAATTCATAATTCCAGCCATTGTCGAACCAGATTGTCCAAAATGGTCCGAGTGCTGGAGGGACTATAGACGGGGACGCATTATGTATTGAAAAATAAACATTCACCTTAAAATATATATATATATAGATGAACTTCAGTAGTATCTTAGTATTTTGTTAAATAAATTTAGTATAAATGTGAACAAGTTGTAACCTGATAATATACGCATCTAATCATAATAATTTTATACTATATAACAGCAAAAATCAACTTTGTATTTTTCGCTTGCTTTGTCTAAGATTAATAAACAATATATATTTATTAACTGCAGGTTTTTTTTGCAAATCTATTGCATTAAGCGGTGTGTCGATAATATGCAAAACCCGGTGTTTTTACTGATAATACAAAAACCAGTTTATATTAAATTATTGCAACAAAACAGTTTGTTAGTTGTTCCTGAATTCCATTTGTACTCAGCACAGTATATAAGTTATTTTCGAAAACTAATTACTTAAGAGCAGCGTCGCCTAAAGCTGCCAAGTAATTGTTTGGAATTACGATAATTTTTTTACTACAAGCAAATTACGTAGAGAGTTAATGTATAGTTATAATAGTTGATCCAAACTTGATACAATCAGCAATTGATTTGAGCTTTGGGAATTGTGGAAAATCGATCAACATTTGTAGTATACCAAGTGATACCACAACACGCGTTGTACAAAGTCTTTAATATATAATTATTATTTAAAAGCAATGTATTGTGCAGGCAAGTTCTATTTTTACAGAAATTATTCTGTAAATATGAAAAAAAATCTAAACAATGAATACTCAATTGGCACAAAAAAAAATGTTTGGAAAAAGTGCAGTCAAGTTTCTCAGTTTCTAAAAGTAATTGTACATAAATGAAAACTCAAAATCGTGTATTTTTTTGGCAATATTATTTGTATTTCTTAGATGAAAAAATTAAATATAATATTTACTTATTAAACAGCAGCTTAATAAGAGTTCGAGTCCCACTCATGGCAAGAGGCACGAACATCTTAACGTTGCTCTCAAAAATGCTTTTTACTTAATAGAAAGCATTTCTCCATTGCACAATGTCGTTCAACAGTTTCGTCAAGCCCCTTTGCCCCGTTGCTTACATGGGCTCAATGGAAGATTCGTTCCAGTTGAGGCCCTAAGTTCCCAAACGGAATTTTAAGGAAACAAAAATCAGCAGCTCAAGAAAATTATTAAATTAATATATTCAAATTCCTCCATTTTTAAGTTTTTTATAAAGTAAAGAGCATGTATGCTTCGGTATCAATAAGCTTTCTAAGTAATTCAAAGTTCGCAGAAATGAGTTGTTTACAAAACAAAAATTTAAAGCAAATTTACTTTATTTGAATAGCATTTAAAACAAATGTAGCTCTCTCAAGTTCATTTAATATTAAAATCGGAACAACAAATTTTTCATTATTTTTTGGGTTATAGATTAGCGCACGTTATCTGTTGCTCAGTAAAAATAGCATTGTCTCTTCTCATTATCTACCCTATTGTTCAGAAAAAAAAAAGTTAAAGAGACTCAAACGAGATTCTCAAGAGATTGATTTATATAAAATAACCATGACCAAATTTTTGGAGTGCCATTATCAAATAATAAAAAAATATCACGTTATGCAAAAAATGTCAGAATTCTTGTAATCTTCAAATAACCAATTCAATTGTTTCTAACATCACGCTAATATCAAGTAATTTTTATTTATTTTTATAATATAGAGGCTTTCTTTTTTTATTATTTATTTTAAAGTCAATTAGTATAAAGAAATCCATTAGTTTTGCTTGAAATTTAAGGCTTTAATTACCGTAAAATGATCCGATTTAGGTAAAATACGCGCCGTTTTGTTTGTTAACTTGTTGCCATTGTAAAAGTAATTTAATTATGATTTCACAAGCCTCTTTTGAAGCGAATTTTTCACCAGCAAAATTTTGCGGAATGGACAGGAACAGATGGTAAGCAGTGGGTGCCAGGTCCGGACTATAAGGTTCGCCGAGCTTCTGGCGAGTGACTATCGCTGTGTTTGGCTTCTGTGCGATTGCTTCCTTCAGGCGGTACAATTGTTGACAATACAGTTCCGAGTTAAGAGTTTTGCTGTATGGGAGCAGCTCATTGGCAGATAATTCCCTGCCAATTCCACCAAACACACAGCAAACCCTTCTTGACCGTCAATCCTGGATTGGCTACTGTTTCCGCCGGCTCACAGCGTTTCGACCACAAGCGTTTTAGCTTGACGTTGTTGTAAGTGTTCCACTTTTTATCACCAGTCGATCAACCGCTTCAGAAATGTTTCGATTATGTTGCGTTTCAGCAACGATTCGCAATTGGAAATTCGATCCATGAGTTTTTTTTTTTTTTTGCATTAACTCGTGTGGCACCCTCACTTGAGCTTCGTTTCGTATTCAGCCTTATTCAAATGGCTCCAAACAGTATTTTGTGCAATATTTAGTTCTTGAGCAATCGAAACAGTGCTTACATGGCTTTCGGACACGACAATGTACATGAATTTATCGACTTTTGCTACTTGTGCGTGGTGAATCTTTGGCATTGAAATAACCGGAAGGGAATCGACGAAACTAATATTACGAGCAAATGGCTCTTACACTATCAAGACCATACATCATTTTCATTTTCAGCCGTCTGGCTTGCGTTTTCGCCATTTTCGAAGAAAAACTATAACATATAGCGTATTTTTATCTTTGCCAAAGTCCATCTTTGACACAAGCTCAAACAAAACTATATACAACCAATCACAAATGTATTAGAAAAGTTTCTTTAGTACTAAATGTTTCTAACGCCATCTTTTTGTACCCAATTGGACTTATACAACGTAAAATACGGATAAATAGCGCCATCTATTTAAAAAAAATTGATTTTTTTTTACACCCAATATATGATGCTTTAATTTTCATATTAATTACCTTTTTTTGTTCTAAAAACTTAAATTTAAACAAAGTTGTTTTCAAGTTTTTTTCTATTTTTTTAAATTTAAATGGTGATTGTATTCTCTATTCTCCTGCTAGACATCAAGCTTATCAATACATCACTCTATTGAAGTAAACCGAAATAAATCCAAATATTTTTTCAAACACTATTTCCAAATAAAACCACACACAGTACAAACCTAAAATAACTTTTATTTAAACCCTTAATAGATAAATAAATATAGAAGACCCCAATTTAACCGCAGCGCAAACAAAAACTATCCAAAAACAAAAAAGCTTAAAATCAAAACAAAATAAAGGAAATCACATTGGGAAACCGCTTAAAGCAAATACAATGAAACATATGCTTGTATGTCACACCCACCCACGCATATGAAAAAAAAGCAAATAAATAAAAACAAAAACCTTCCATTAAGCTTAATTACGATTTAAGGCCATTATTGCGGCCAAATGAACAGTTCCAGAGCGATCCAAATGGTGGCCTCAACGGTTGCCGCAACGGCTGTCAAAACAATTTCCACATGAAAATCCTGTCGAATAAGCTTGATGCAGAATACAATTACAACTGCTAATTGCACACACATGCCAAGATCTCTGCCCAAAAGAACACCCGCCATGACAGTTGTAATCCTTTTCAAAAACACGCAACCCAGTTTATTTCGGATTTCTGTTTCTCTCCTTTTTTTTTGTATTTGGGAACGACTCTCGGAGCTTAAAATGCACGCAGCAAATAAGCCGTAATCAGATTGACAACCTTGTCAAATAATTCAAAGGGTTGTGCGTGTAAGCCAAATTGAGAAAATTGACAAGGTGGTCAACGAAGGCGATATGCTCTATTTTAATGCGCTTCACTTAATATACCAAAATATCACTGTAATAATTTCAATATTTCGAAAGTGAACGTTAATTGCGTTGTAATTATTTTCATTTTATTACTTGGGACTTGTCAATATTAAAAAAATATATATATTAGCATTTCTATTACAGAAGTTGATTCTGCAAGCTGATTTTCGAAGACGTTTAGAACTTGCGTGGAATCGTTGGGCAGCTTATTCTACATAAATCTTTAAAAAGATGAACGTGATATAATGTTTGAATGTTAATAATTCACAAATTATTTATCTTTTTTTTTTTTGAAAAAAAAACTTTTACTAAAAATATAATGAAACCGTTTGATAAAATAATAAAATATGTATGGTAAAGTCGGGCGGGGATTGATTTTGGGATACCATACACCACTATTAATTAACAACGTTAGATTGAATGACTCAGTTTTAATTTCTTTAGAAAAGACGTTTTACTTATTATTGTTTGAGAAACTTGTCGGAAAAATATAATGAAACCGATCGATAAAATAATAAAACAAATGTATGCTGTATGGTAAAGTTGGACGTGGACGACTTGGGATGATTGGTTAACTCAGTTGTGGTTTCTTTTGACAATAACTATGGGACCTATGTCTCATAATCACCGTTTTAACCGTTTTTTACCGGTAAAACCAAATTTAAAATATTCATTTGGAATACTAGAATACTTTGCGAAAAGTTGGTGCAAATATTCGTAAATGCAATATTCTAAACGACTTGCACTGGGAGAGAATTTGAAATCCAATTCAACGCAGCGATTAAGTAGAGTAAAAGACTCGCAGGTGCTAGTTGATATTTAAAAAAAAAAACAAAAAACAAACAAAATACAATTTCGTAAAAGTAAGACGTGCCAAATTTGGTATTCATATCTTTTTAAACAGCCGATTTCAAGTTTTTAATTTCATATATATAGCATACCCGATATAAAAAACTTCAATTAACAGGTTAAATTTAAAGACAAGTATTTTTTTTAGTTGCTTGCTTTCGCTTTTGCCATCTTTGAGATTCAGATGTTTAATCAGAAGAAAAGTCGGTCATATCAACTTCTGCAGATACCTTGGAATTGTACTACTGGGTGTTACATACATTTTTGGCTTGCACAAACTTTATATCAGCTTAATCCTTAGACTCAAAACTGGGCAATCGGTTTAAAGTTCTTTTTTTATAGATTCACATTAATGGCATAAGTGCAGATTTTCTCAAAAATGACTAAAAATATCGCATACTCCTCTGCATAGTTTGTAACATATTGTAACCAACATCATTAACAATTAAATCATGGTCTGCCTTTTGTGGATACCATAATATTCCAACTATGTGATAATTAAACACACACAAAGTGCTCGATTCTCAATATCCCTAGCCTGCCCAGCCCAACAAGCCTTACTCCCTGCAGTTACATATACATTCATAATACATAAAAGGAATATTAAATTACAATCGATGCCAATCGATAGCTGTTGGTCATACTGATAAATTTCCGTTGACGACAACACGCCAGCCATGCATTTGTGACACAATACGTGCGTGTTATACTGCCTGACGCCATTAGGATCATGTTTCGGCAGGAGTTAAAAATTTAAAAATTTGCTTAGTTAATAAACTTAAAAATGTACACGCGTCCAGTCTATAATGCATACTCTAAGGGCTTCCGAAGGTTTAATTCATTATTGATTCGACTCGTTGGATGAAGCATGTATATACAGCCTTCTAATATAGACCTGGTAATGCTTTTGTTGAACTTACCATTAGTACAAAGTAAGAGAAACTTTTCATTATTCATAATGAATAGTTGCTTGGAGCTACGTGTGCTACGAGTCGTCCAAGTAGGCAAACAAATGTCGTGTTTGATTAAGCTGCATTTGGATTTCGATTGACATTTGAAACTATGTGCTTGGTAAATATATTTAATTATAACTACAAGCTAAAGTTGACGTGGTATATTGATTAATTGCTATAGAGTTGGTAATATTTTTAAAATGATTAAAACTAAAAAAGTATTTACAATATGTCTGCTACTGCTACAAAGTTTCATATTGTTTAGTATAATACGATTAGAAGTTTGCTGCGATAGAATTATAACATTATCGATAAATTTTCCATTTGAAGATGATCATGAGCATTGTAATTTTCCTTTATACAAACAGACAAAAGCAATTGTAAAACTAAAATGAAAAATTCTAAAACAATGTTTAGCTGTAGTTTAGAAAACGTGTTGAAAAAAAGTTCAGTTCACAGTTTTATGTTTTAAAGATTTTGAATGTAAAGTAAGACATTCAACAATTAGTCTACCTTAAAGTATTTATAAACAAGCAATTTGTTTTATGCATATCTTCAATTGTTTACAGAAAGAGATCCTACGTGCTCGCATGAAACAACAGCTGTTAGACATACTTTTTAATCCTTTAAAAACAACTTAAGTTATTTTTATAAAGTAAACATGCTCATTGGCCAAAAATGTTACCACTTTTTGCAGATTCTGAGCCACTTATTATAATTTTGTTGTAGTTCAGTCTAGTAAAGCAAAAGAATTTTGTGTTTTTTTATATTTATACGAATGCACAAAACAATTTTGATAACTAAACTATACATTTTTTGTTGTGTTAAATTGAGCTCCCTCCGGTTCCACTAAGGATCACACAGATTTATGTGTCCCTTCTCTAGGGGCCTGCCGGCTTAACCTAACCTAAGTAGAGCTCCTAGTAACAGAAGTACACAAAAATGTATTAATTGTCCCATATTATGGCTTTATTGTAGAACTGAAATCCAAATTCCAAATATGCTTTGACGTAAAAAATTCTGAAAAGAATATAGAATACAAGCCGTGCTGACAAGTTCGCATCCCTTAGCCCATTGGATGCATGATAGCAAGGCACAACAAAGTTCAAAAAGCACTTTGGCCATATTCCATGCAAGCTAAGGACACAGCGAAGACCTTAAGCCATATTAAAAATTCTACTCTTGCACAAACCACACACACTTTAGTCGGTGCCATTACAGTAACCAACTAATCTTCATCTCGGTTTCCCACTCAGCAAACATTTGAAGCAGATATCATTACCTTATCCATTACGCCCTCGTTTAGAATGAAAATTTGCTGAAATCGTGACATTGTCAACACCAACAACATAAATCCATTAATATGAACGCATTAAACGCGACTTCCGTTGAATTTCTTTACCCAAGTTTCCTGACTTCCTCTTCAAAATCACCTCGCACCCAAAAAAACCGACTTTACCAAGACGGAAACGCTGTGAAATTGTCTAGCATTCTGTTTTGATTTTTTACTTTTGCGTGTTGATAGAAATTACATGTAACTTGGCTTTTCCTTCATTCCTTAATGTGCCAAAAGCAACATCTAGTACAAAGTACAGCGTTGGTTGATTCCACCAACAAGGTTTCCAGGTGCTCTGGTATGAATGAAATAAATGGCAGGTTATTCCTTCATTGTCTTATCGATTTTTCTTGTTCGTTTTTTTTACAACGTTTTCACGGTTTCTTTATGTTTGTTTTCGAATTGTAAATGGTTTACGTTTGCTTTGTTGTCTTATTATTGGAATTCTCTTTTATGTTGAAAAATATTTTTTGCTTAACCCTATTTGTCGGTGGGAAGCATGCAAAGGCTACCCTGAATTCCTATAATAAATGCTTTATCGCACAAAGGAATCTGAAGTAAAACACATGTTGTACTTAGGTAGTAGAAGCTTTCTTAAACAAAAACAAAACGTTCTGCTTACTTTGTATGGATGGAAAAGAAAGGTTGCTACACAGAAGGCGTATCGACTATGCTCTACCCTATGCCGTATAATTGACATTTAATTTAAAACTGTTAGAACTAGAAAATATAGGACTTTTAAATTACAGCTTCTAAAACTTCGTAATGTCTCAATTAGTGTAGTTTAAAAAATACTGATTTGTTTGAAGCTTCAATATTCTACGTGGCTTGGAGCGCAACAATTTTTAAATCAAATAATTCTATAAACGCTAAATTATATGTAGAAACGAACTAAATCATGATTCGTCTCCTTTTTTTTGTCTTCGAAAAGCAAGCCAAACAAATAATTGGACGGATATTACCTGTTTTCTTTATAATCTCGATAATCTCGGCCTAATTTACTAACAAATTAATATATGTACCATTTCTAAATTCAGAAAAATATATTAAAATGACTTTTTCACCAAGCCTAGTTCTTTCTGAAGATTTTGATTCGAAATCACAATATTCTCCTGCGTATGACGTAGCGCACTCCAAGTCGTGTATTATATCCCCTCACATGCAATCTTATCCTCAAAATCGTAAACAAATTTTACGTAACTTATACAAATACACTAGAATTTTAGGATGCAAATTACGGGCTAAAGCGTGGTACTCTGTCACTTAGATTTGAATAAATCAACACCTTAATTACCAGCTAGAAGTATTTAAAATTATATCAAAATTCCAGTCATAATTTTAGAAGAAAGTAACAAATTAGCCTCGGACGAAATACATATGGTTATGCTATTTTCTCAGACTTGGATTTCATAAAAATAAATCATTCATAGTACCACATTGCTGCGGGAAACACTTCCCGATTTTATTCCAAATCTGAATGTTTCACGCAAGCTGCATCAGATACAATAATCATTTTATTGTTTATTCTGCAACAACTCTAGTAAGGAGTGCCCCACATGGCTGGTCAAGGTTTCCCCACTATATGTAATCTGCAGACATGTCTGACTCACCTCGATAATGCTATCACTGCCAAGTCCGCAAATCTTATTGCCAACGCTGCTCTGCTGCTGCTCCAATTGTTTGCTACGCTGCTTGCGCTGTTTTCCCGTTGCAGACGTGGCCAAACGTAAGTTGCCGCCGCTGCCAGCCCCCACTTGGGCAACTTTGGTGGTGGCTCTTGCAATAACAATCTCGTCCTCCTCGTCGTCGTCGTCGTCAGCGTCGTCGTCGACGTCGGCGTCAACCAAACCACTTGCAGCAGTCAGACTTAGCTCGTCTGCCTGTGTCTCGGGCAAATCCAAATCACCTTGAAAACTCAAATCCAAATCTTGGGGTAATTTCGCATATTTTTTATGGTTTTTCATTTTTTTTGCAACACTTTTACTTGTCCTTGTGCTTGTTGTAGCTGCTTGAATAGACGACGGTTAATCGAATAATTATACTTGTTTGACGTTGCATGAGTCACTCGTTGTCGTCCTCAAAAAGGATTTGCTTTGAATGCGCGCACTTGTTATTATAAGTACGCTGCTCCACTAAAACATCAACAAGACGTTGGCAGCGCCGCTGACGTCGCTGCTGGCGACGAGCGCACAACCAAAACAAAAATGAGCACAATCGATTTTCCGTTTTAATTTGCCGTTTCGTTTTTCAAAAAACGACTGACTGCAACAACAACAGGTTCTTTTTCCTTTGGCCTACTTGGTGCTGCTGTTGATGCACTGCCTCCACTTCAATGCACTAAATTGGGCGCAACTCGTTGACTCCAATGTGTGACAGCCAAACACCCCTTACAGTAGTCACTCGTGGCTTGAAGGGTGCTTTGCGCCTACGCCGGCGGCGGCAGCATTTGCGGCGTTTCTTGTGTTACGCCGCCGCTTGCATTTATTTTCGCACACCCACACACACGCACGCAGCACACAAAAAGTTTGTCGTTGTGTTTATGTATTCACTTGTTCTATTTTCAATTGTAAGTTATTTTATGCATTATTGTTATCATATGTTTTTACAAGTTGTATGATCCAACGTAGTCTTTGCGCTGGTAGAGATAATTGTTTCATCCGCCGCGGTGACCGCTTACGCCGTGAACGAAATAGAAAATGGGGAAAATGCGAAACATGGAAACTTTTGTTATCGTTGCAATTGTAGCTGCCACATTATCGATGTAAATTTATCTAAAACATCGTTGCTATATATCGATGTATAAAACACAATATGTCGCACTGCGATACGTGCAGAGATTTATCGGAAGCGCGAATATTTAAAAATTTAAGTGTATAAAATGAAATCGCGTAATTAAACAAAAATTAAATATAGTGTAATATTTATTTATTTGCGCTTACTTTCAGGAACATAAACTTTAAATAATCATGTGTTTTAGCTAATTTTTTCAAATTGTTATGAAAAGATTTTTTATAAAATGCTTGACTTATTACGTCTGAAAATTGATTTTTTGTTTTATACTTTTTCTATATCAGAATTGATATATATATATATATATATATATATATATATATATATATATATATATATATATATATATATATATATATATATATTATATTAAACTAATTTTAAATATGGGAAATTAGACAGCGATAAAGGCAGCATAAAATTTTGATTCATTTGTGGTTTGCATATAAATGCATTAACTTTCAGCGCGATTTCTTTTGCAATGAAAAAACCATTTCTAAATAACTGACATCCAATTTTAACAATTTTCGGTAAACATTTCGAAATACTTATTTTTGGTTCACATTTATATAATTCATTCATTTATACTTTATTACAAATAAAAACAAAACGCTTAGTCAGTGTTAGTTGATGATGGAATGCTTAAATTGCATACAATCTTAAGAACTGACAAAACATTTTTAATATGTATAATTGTTTAGATATTGGCTATCCCTATGTAAGAAGGAAAAAAAATAGTAGAAATTACCCCCACAAACTAAAAGTCTTTTTGTAAACTACTGAAGGGTATATGTTTTAAATGACAAGAAGAAGAAGTAAGACAAGTTGCTACCTTGCCTTTCATACAATAGTCCCAATTAAAAAATATATTGATCGATTTCCATATTTTGGAGCAAAAACATTTTCATTTTTAGATGTATTTAAACGTTGTACTAAATAACTTAAATTTCTCTAATTAAAATCTTTAGCGTTTCCATACTTTCTAAGTACTGTCAGTTTTGAACATTTTGTCTATCGATAAGTGAATAATCATCGATGCCATACACCGATATATACTCAAATAGCAGCCATAGCAATTATCTTTTGTTTGTAACAAGATACGCGCCGCATAATTGTTAAAAACGAAATTAAAATGTAAAAGCAAAGGGAAATTTGCATTAATGAATGAAATTGCGATGTGAAAAAAGGTTTCGTTTTGAATTGAGTTTCAAAAACTTTTATAAGCACATACAATTTGAATTTTAGCTTTTATTTTTAAAAGCTATTTTGCTTTAGACAAAATTTTAGCATGTTTTTAAGTAAAAACTCAAGTTTTTGGTTGCATATAAACATGCTTGTTACAAGATACTTACGTGATGCTTTAAAATTAATAATGGTCTTCGTTAGTTAAAGTCCTAAGCCCTGCCATATGCTTCGAGTTTTCCGTTAGACCATCCATGCCAAATGTTTTGTTTAATTATTTTTATTGTATTTGCAATTAAATTTAAACCAAATATCCATATATTTATCAATTTATCTGCTCAGTTTTAATTTTATGTTTTCTACTTGTGTATATTAAAATGAACATTGTTCGTTTCTTTATTCGAAAGTTGCTTTTATAATTTTATTTGTATTCGTTCTTTTTGCTTGTTCAGTTTTAGTTCCTTTATAGTTAATATCTTAATGATTTCATTAACACATCATTGTTATGCTTTTGTTTTTAAATATAAATTGTTGTATATGTGTAATTTAAAAAATCTTACGTTTCAATTAAGATAAAATCTTAAAAAGGAAAAGCATCATTGCAGCTACCACAAGGTGTACTTTTTGTTGTTGTCATTATTAAACTTAAGCTTAAAATTATTAATTTGTATAATTCAATCTTCACATTTTGCACATATTGCTTTAATGCTGTTATATATCCAAGCTTTATGACAAAAATGCATTTAAAAAGTACAACTGAAATGATTGCAAATACACTTTGTAAAACTGCATTGCATTTAAAGTTTTTTTTAAGAGTATATATGTAAAGTATTTAAAAAAGATTTAATTTAGCTATAAAAATTGTGTATATGTATAAATATAAATACTGTTCACTTAGACAAATATTGTTATCCCAAAATCAAATACAATTGCAGAAAAATTAAAATAAATACATTTTTCAATTACAATTTTCTTTTATAAATCAATACATATTGTATATAAAATACATATAACTAGTTATATATAAATATATGTATTTAAATTTCATTTCGAGCGTATTAATAAATTAGTTTCAGCACTAAAATGCTTTAAGTACATACATTCGTTTTGCTTAATACTTATTTAATTATAAATATATTTTATAAATAATTTATTACTGGCAACATTATCGAGATGCTTTGCGTTAATTGTAAATCTTTTAAATTGTTTTGCAGGCGCTGCTCAACGTCTAAAATAGGAATTTTAATCAATAGTAATAAAAAAAAATTGTTTACTTTTAAGTATATCTGACTCGTCCAGCTATAGGTTCATTTTTAAAAAATGCCACAGTTTTTAAAATAATGTGCACTTTGTATCTATTTATTTTGCAGTACTTTGTCATTTAATTTTAAGATCACATAAAAAAAAATACAAAACAAAAAAGGACACAAATTGTAGCATTTTTAATTAAACATATATTAATACTATATTTTCAAATGTTTTAGTTAATTTTGGGTGGAAAAAATGCACACATTTACGTCACAACGGAAAAGAGACAGATTTACGAAAATAAAACTATTATATGAACTTTTGCACGGGAATGAAATTATTTAAGTAGTTTTTTTTAATAAGTGAACCGTTAATAAAAAAGTTTAAATTAAAATCTTTTTCAATTTTACAAATAATGACAATTTAGACAAATTGTGTAACATTCTTTTTGTATGTTATCTTGCTTTTAATACGAAAGGTTTTCCCTACTTTTGCATCCTTCAATTTTTTTTTAAATTTTACCAATTAAATTTTTATAAAACCTAAGCTTTGTAAAAAAAAATGACATGAGGTGATAAGCTTTAAAAGCCATTAACCTTGCACAGAGCAGCGCATACTCTAATATTACTAAAAAAAAACATAAACCGAATAGAAACTAGTAGACCATTTTTTTAAAACAAACTGAAACATGGCAAGCGCTTAAGCGTAACTTAATTAAACCACATAAAATTTTATACTAAAACTAAATATTAAGTTTGTAACCTATATAGCAGAGCTTACTATTGCTGTTGCTGTTGTAGCTGCTGTTCTTGCAGTTGCTGCAACAATTGTTGCTTCGTTTCGGCTTTCACAGTTTTATAGCGATCCTTTTCCTCTGTATTCTCCGGCGGTTCACATTCAAACGATGCCATAGATAATGTGTTCTCATTCAGCACCGCATTATGCTGCAAGTAGGCAATAACATTCGGCAATTTCTCAAAAGGGCAAGTCACTTTTTTCCATTCGTTGAAATCCATTACTTGTTTGGCGAGTTGTGAGCATTTATCAAAGTTGATATGATTATTTGGCAAACTGTAAAATAAATGAAATTAGCAAAGAATTCTACGCTTACAAGTATTTTATACTTACCGATTCGAGCAGCCTTCGTTTAGAAAATATAAGTCCTTAACAAATAAACTAAAAAATGGAATGATTATACGTTCGCGTTCCTCTGTGGCACCCTCAGAGCGCCACATAGCGGCTTTAAGCGTCGAGCGATAGCTATTAAAATTCGATGTTGGATCCATTTGATGTTCCAGCACGGAGAATTTAGCAGATTGCACTTTTGACCACTGCAACAAATAAAATTTTTTTTTAGAAAACGTATTACGAGTTAATTCAACATGTACTTACCGTCTTTTTAAGCCTGCTTATGGGTGCCAAATTTAGACCTGCTATTATGGCCATCAGACTATTAAAATTGCCAATATTGAAACATTCTCGAGCCGTCTCAATCCAATACTCGATTATGCGTACACGTTGCTTCTTTTTGGGATACTGTTGATAAATTAGACAACGTAAATTATTAAATTTATTGCAAAATGCAAGAGATCCATCTTAGTTTAATTCCTCAAAGTAATACAAGTCCAATTGGCAACACGCCAGTCATAAAATAAGCCTAATCCGTCATCCAAATACACCACCCACCTTAACAATTTCGCTGGCCGTCAAGTAGCTCAATCGATTGAACCATTGCACATATGACTCCAAGTTACGCGTCTTTTTCATATCATTGAGAGAACCGCTGCTGCTGCTCGTTGTAGCACTGTCGGACTTTGCCTGCTGATAATCCTTGGCAAATGCTTGCACAAACTCTTCCGGTCCAATATGTGACAAACGCTCCAACTCAATGGCGGTCAATTGATGCGCCAAATGCGCACAGCTAGCACAAATATCCATAATCCCAAAGACATCGTCTGGCTGTGGTGTGGTCGAGGCAGAATTGTTACCACTTGAATTGGCATTGCTATTATTGCCATGTGTAGACGAAGCTGTTGTGCCACCAGACAAACCAGAAGATATTATGGAGCTTATGCCACCATTGGTAGTTGCATGGGAATTGTGTGAGCTGCCCAAAAAGGTTTGAAAGGGATTATGCAAATGATGGTGATGATGATGATGGTGTTGCGAGTTCTGCAACAGCTGTTGATTCTGTTGTGCAGACTGCTGCTCATTTGCACTGGCCTCGGCGCTAAGTGTCTGCAGAAAGTCCTCATATTGCTCCAATGCTGTCAAACGTCCCACTAGTAGCTGCAATATGCGTGACACCTGCTTGCCCAGCGAGTTATCTATGTAAACGCATTTACGTGCCAAAATTCGTACTTGCTGCATCAAGCGCTCATCCCGAAAATCATACGGAAAGATTTCAATCCATTCCGAGAGCAGACGTATGCAATGCTGTGCGGAACGCTGCGTGGCTGTGCGTTGTTGTGGCTTGGGCTCCAGCTCTGCAGCTACAGCTGCCACTGCGGCTGCAGTCGTACCACCCGCTGCACCCGCTTTGCGCTGGCTTAGTGGAGAGGCAGAGTTCATATGCTGCAACAAAACCAACGATTGCGCTGCATAGTGACCTGCCACCAGTCCTGCATCATCCACCACATCTGCACCTGTTGCATTTGCACTATATTGTTGTTGCTGCAATTCCCAGGTTTGTGAGATCTGTGCCAGCAGCTCATGAGGCCTGATAAACAGACGCGCGCTTAGCAAGAAGGCAAACAAATAACTATGCTCCGGATAGTACTCATGCGTAGGCACCATATGCTTGATCAAGGCATCCAAAGTGCCCGCGTGCAGTTTTCCCTCACAGTAGACCAAATGTGAGCCATCCTTAGGCTCTACTGGCAATTGCTTTAAGGCATTGCTTTGTGGCAGTCCATAGCTAAGCTGTTTCTTTATATCCTTGTCCACATGGGAATTATCTCGTCTATGTGTAGCTGCCGCTGCCGCTGCCTTAATGGCAACCAGAGTCTTGCTATTTGTCTCATTGTTGATACTATTGCTGCGCTGCGTCTTGAGATCCGGCAGCGTTTTATTATTATGTGTCGTTGGGACTGATGTAGACACAGCCTTTTGACTAATTGACGTTGTTGTCGTTGTAGTTGCTGTTGTAGTTGTTGACTTGGCTTTGAGATTGATGTTGGCACTGCCAGTGCTGCCACTGCGGCCATTTGTGGCACTGTTTATGCCGCCGTTGTTCGACGACATTTGACTTCTTGATCTAGCTAGACCATCTAAGTTTTGTACATTGGGAATTTGAAAGTTTCTTTTTTAGTTTTGGTCGATACATTGATTATCATTTGACTGGATCCTGACGAGCTGTAATAGAAGTTAAACAAATTAGCTTTAGCATAAGTTATAGAAAAGGTAACTTAGAATAGATACCCAATATGAGCTTCATTCCTACATCAATACCTAAGTAAAGATTATTATAGCAAAAGACAACCTACCAAGCTTAAGACAATAAGGCCTATTGCTATTTATTTAGCAAAGAGTGCTTCTTCTAGTCGAAAAATCTTTGAAATTAGAAAATCAATGTACAGTGTCAGCCGTCTAGAGAAGCAGCCAAAATAGTTCGCATAAAGACAGCCTAGCCAAAAAACGATATAACTAAAATATAGATACCAAAATAGCAAATATTTAAATTGTTCACATAAAGCAATGTAAATGTTTTATATTGCTATTAAATGATTTTTAAAATAAATCTTCTTTGAATAAAATTTAAAAAACAAACTAATATGAAGTGCAAACAAAGCCGACACAAAATAGACGTTCAATAAGAGGAAACCCTAGAAAAGACAATACAATTGACTAACATTGGCGATTAAACTGTTAAGTATATTTAACACGCAGCTGAATATAATACGACTAGAGATTACAGAGCTTAGCCAAGCAAAACAGTAAAGGGTTATAGGCCAAGTTGATTCACCTTCATCCTTCAGAACAAAAGGCAATACAATTGTATTGCGATTTCTGCTTTTGATGACTTAAATATTTAAACAGACGCAAAAATCAATTGTTTCTAAGTAGATGTACTAGAAAATGTCGTGAAGCCAAACAGACTAAAAAAAATATGAGCATTGTAGTGCACACAAGACGTCATCGAAGAAAGCTCAGCAAGCGAAATGTGAAATTATGTGGAACAACTTGGGTGATGGCTAAGTTTGGTGAGTCTTCCCTATAGTATTATTTTGCAAAGAAAATAAGTAGGTCTGTGAGGTGAAGAGTCAAGAAGTAAATTATTGATTGTCGGCTGTTATGTCATGCTGCAGTTTGCTTTTTTTGTAAAATATTTGGAATATTTTTTTAAACCATTTCCGTGCTTACTTTACAACATTTACTACTAAGTCAGCAGAGCTTAATACTTTGACAACTTCACAAATTGACCTCAGTGATTGAAATTCAATTTAAAAATTCAACCAGAAAAAAATTTCCTACTAAAAAATGTTCCTTGAGTTCGTAAAGAACTTATAGAATCCTTATAAATTATTGGCATTTTCTGCCTGCTTTTCTACAATTTCTACTAAAAATAGCCCTCTGCACAAATTATACAATTGGTCAAAGTCTTTATGATAATGCAAAGCCTCATATCACATAACTAAATAAAAGAAGCCCTCATGCGCCTTTTTGAGCCACTTTTTGCGTTTTCAAAACTTAGAATCGCTAGTTAAAATTGCTTTATTTTGTCAATACAACAAACTTAAAACTCTTTCCAAGTATTCTGCTGATAGTAGCGTTTTTCATTCTAATCCAAAACTTATATCAATAGTGTTGTTTAAAAATAATTATTGTATCATAAACTAGTAAGCAGTTAAACATTTCTATTGAAATTGTAGACTCCTTCAACAGTCCAGTTACATGGACGAGATTATCCATAAACATAGGATTTTATTTAGATTACAGAGAACTGCCATATTTTTGAACCAAACTGCAATTAAAGTAAACCATGTTCTTGTCATATTTGCACAATGTAGGTCGAATTTGATCAGGTTCAGAGTTCAAGCAGTGCAGTGCCTAAGTTGTTTGTACTTAAGTTGGATAATAACGTTAGGAATTCTTGCATAATGTACTTATTTTGTATTGAGTCTCAATTTGTAAAAGACTTTTGAGCTAAAATAATGAACTTGGTACACTTGAAACAGGCAAACATCGATCTGCTTTGGATTCTTGCAAAAATACCTAACTGCGAACTTTTCTACAATTGCGGTTAAAGAGTTCGACTTGATTGAATAAGCGCCAATAACTACAAAGTGCGAATTCAAAACCATACTTGAATGAGTTTGACCACATATACCGCAACAGGCATAATTGCCTGTCATAATGTTGACTCTAAATCAGTATACCAACGTCTCTACAAAATTAGAGCGTTGACTTAAAACTTAAATGCGCTAACTTCTAAGTAAATGCTGAATTCGACTGATCGATGTGGTAATATAAGTGGTATAAAAATTTACAAGCTAAAGAAACAATAAAATCAAACATATTCAAAGAAAATATAATCAACAATAACAACGTATTTATGTATCGTAGTAGGTATACTGATTAGTTCTCTATGCCCGAATCACGTAGCAAGCCAGCACTACGGCATGCACATAGTCACACTGTATTATCCACAAAACTAACACTTGCAAGCATATTTCGATTAAATCTGTGAAATTACAAACATGGAACAATGCATCTAGCAGATAATAAATAAACTATAGCACATAAGGTCGCTGCCTCATTAAGAGCTACTAATTTTGTTGGCAAATCATTGAAGCCGAAAAGCTTATCACAGCCGATTGATTGCACAAGTTTTCAAATTAGTACGGAACATGAGCGAGCTCCAATACAAATATTAATTAGAAAAAACAAGTAATAAAATGTGGAAAAACAAAAGGAAATAGGTCAACAAGTTGCTTTGACGGTAAACGTTAATTTAATTACAAAGACAAGACAGTGTCCCAAGACCAAGCCCAAGCAAAATTTTCACTTTTCTTTTGACCATATTGCACGCTTCACAGCGCCATTTAAACAGGGTGGGGCTATGAGAGCCAAAATGTGGGTGGTGGTGGTGGTGAAGTTGTTGGTGTTGGTCCCATTGAGGGTGCTGAGTATGAGAATAGTCGTCAACTTATTAACTACAGAGCAACAGAAATCAATTTAAATGTAGCCTAGCCGTGTACAAGTGCACAGTAGAGTGTATAGTACGAAATGAAGTCTATATTTATATCATCGTTTACATTGTAGGTACACAATTGGGCGGCAGTGCATACCATAAAAGCACAAAAGAATAAAACAACAACAGCAGTTGTAAAAACAAGAATAACAAAATGCACCATAATTTGTATACAAAATATAGCTCAAAGCAAAGCGTTTCAAAGTCGACTTGGGCATACTCTTCATTCATTATGCAGAGAAGAGTAAATCCATGTGTTTTCCGTGTGTCGATTATCCACCCTTTACATTTTTTAACATCTATATGCGTTCTGGTAGATGATTCATTTCAGCCTTTATAAAACAACTAGTATTTATATAACGTATGTGCTCTGATTTTCTACTGTGGGATTCTTTTGTTCAAAATTTAGCATATAAAAATGCCAAATTTGGCGTGACGTTACACACATATATTAAAAGAAAGCAGAAATGTTAAAAATTTATTACTTTATGCAGTTTGCAGCCAAAAATAAGTTTTTTTTTTAAAAAAAAAAAGCCTTAATAGTTGGTTTGTATTTAATTAAATTTATCACATCTTTATAAGTCACGTACCCTGAATCCGAGTACATCAAAAGCACATTAGTTTTTTCGAAACATTAATTATATTATTATATTATATTATTTTTACGGAAACCTATTACATTCTACATTCTAAGATATTTTAATGAACTACACTATTAAAAATACTGATTTTCAAGTTGCAGGTTTTAAGATAATTGAAGTATAACAACTTGCTGTTGTTTTTTGTCGGACTTAGATATAATGAGTAAATAATATGTTCTACGATCATTTCAAGACAAATCTGAAATAATATCTTTAACATACCATCACTTAAAAGATTGTCTCAGTACGTAACAAAATATATTTTAGTAAACTAAATTAAAAAATTAAACAGGTCATTTGAAATTCCTCCGCCAAAATGTGGTTAGTACGAAATTCGTTATATATAATTTTGTCACAATAGCAGAAGATTCATGTTTTCTTAAAAAGCTTCCAAGTGAGAAAACATCAGCATAATAATTTAATATAATAATAATGGTATATACTATATAAATATTTCAAAGTCATAATCGCTGAAACTATACAACTTGTACCCAGATAAGACAAACAAATAACAAATTAAAAACTTCGTTGCGTGACAAAGAACTTGTCATAAATTCAAACAACCTCGTGTAGAGTATCAAAGCGAAGAAGCGCTAGGAAGCAATAAGAGGTAGCAAAATGCTGTTGGAAAATGAAGGAAAGCGCACATGGCGCAAAGCAGCCAATGGGTGGTGCTGCTGGGACAGAGAAAGAGGTCGAAACCGAGGCCACAACAGCCACACAAAGACATGCAGACAAGTCAATAAATGGGGCCGTGGCTGTTAGCCACGTTCTGGGTTTCAACTTGATACTTCTTTTGTCACTTGATACAAAATGCAGGAGTCTCTAGTCTCTAATCATGAGAAAATGCAACAACAAGCGAGCTACTTCAATTAATGGGCTTATCCTAGACACAAACCAGTGCCTAATTGGACTTTTGTTGCAGGAGAGTTGGTATATTGGACTTACCTGCCTGAGTTGCAGTAAAAATTTAATTAATTTTTGTTCAGCCAAGCTGCAGCTACTGCACAGTGTACGGGAAAAAAAAACACAGGAATCAGGACACACTGTGCGTAGTTTAGCGTCGTGTTGCAAACCAATCAAAAGTGGAACACACGAAAGCAATGCACAGTGTCGGCAGCGGGGTGGTGTCTGCGGCTTCGTTAAATGTTTGCAAAAGCAATTTACAAATGCGCGTAGCGTACCATTTGCCCGTTTACTAGTTTACTGCGCCGCCCCCTGCTCAACAACTATGCGGCGGCGACCACACACACACACACACACAAAACATAAACTGCACACACGTACGTGCTGTCACCCCCGCAGCAGCGGCAGCAGCAGCAGGAGCATATGGTACACGCTTTTTGCGTTTTTCTTTTAACTTGGTCAGCATCAAAAAATAAATTTTGCAATATTTGCAAAAATGTAAATGCTTTGTCGTTTTGTATTGCTTTTGTTTAAATAAAATGCGTCTTTTGCATGCGACGTGTTTTCTGTATATGGCTAAAGCGTCGTTGCCGCCGTCGTCGTTGTCGTCGTCCGTCGACCGGTTTGTTTGCTACGCAGAATTTTCCACTTTCTTTGCGCCGCCCTTGTCCCCGTTGCAGCCTAAAAACTGTCCACAAAAAATCAACAACAACACAGTGTTTTTCTTGTTTTGTTGTTGTTGCCTGCCCACCGTTCACTTTTTTTTGCTTTTTATTATTTATTTATGTATGTATGTATGCATGTTGCGCCGCTGTTGCTGCTGCTTACGCGGCGACGTTTACATCGCACTCTTATTATTTGCCTTTCGCTTTTGATTGCATTTATGCAATTGTCAGACTGCAGCTGTTTTAAATGCACTAATTAACACACACAATTTGTTTAACAAGCGCGCACTAGTTTTTTAATTGCAATATTATTATTTTCGAACGCGATACGTGCGCCGTTTGTTTACGACTGTGTGCAATTGCTAACTATTGCTGCTGCTGCTGCTTCTTCTTCGCGCGCGTCCAGGTATGGCAACGCTGTCTGTGCTAACCACTTGCTATAGCTTGTAAACAGTTGGCATGACTTATAAGAAGTTGGCATTACTGCTGCAGGCACACAGGACAGTGAAAAGTCGGCAATAAAACTCGATTTAATAAAACCTGCCTCAAATATATAAACACAAACACAACGTATTAATTTTAAGCAAACGTAAACAAAGCAGAGCCACAATTGCAATACAACTAAAATAAGCAACACAAACTACGCAGCCATCAAAACGGCAGCGCGTAGCCAGTGGTCATCGCAAAGTGCATAAATGGCCAATGGTACTCAAAGCAATGCAGATGAAGCTGCTGCTGCAACAAGCCAGGAAACACATGAACATTTGCAAGAGGGCAGCGCCAATGGCAAGAATACAACAAAATTACCCAGGGGTAGCATAAATGATTTGCTTGCGGATTTATGGCTAAATGGCAGTAATCGTAACGAGGGCAGCGGCAATGAACCTGTCTATGGGGACTATACAAACATACGCGCTACGACCACAGCGACAACAGCAGCTGCTGCGACAACAGTGTCGAGCACAACAGCGGTTACACAGTCCAGCAGCAGTAGTTCTTCCTTTTCTTTTAAGCACTTTCTAAACAGCAGCAGTACTATTACGGCGCCATCTACAACAGTCACCTCTTTGGATGCATTGGCAACTTCTACGGCTAGCAGCACCAATCCGCTGCAAACTTCTACAGGCACGCGGCCAAAGGTGCCGCAATCAGCCTCAGCAACGCACATGCAGCCGGATTTAAATGGCAGCGCCGCCTCAAAAATGAAGCGCTCACCACGTTTTAGCTCGTTCGACTCGCAGGCGAGTTTGGCCGAATATGCAGCAGTGGGCAGTAGCAGTATCAGTAGCAATATAAGCCGCGTGAGACCTGATTTACGTTTGAATCATAGCAATGTGGATGATGTGGGCCTAGATGATGATGATGACGATCGCATGGGCCTAGCACAAGTACGCAATAGTCGTCTGTACGATGAGCGCGTAGATGATGGTAAGCAGAAGCAAATGTTCAGTAACTTTCCTAAAACTTGTTCCCTTACTTGCAGACATATTTCCATCGGCAGCCTCTAATTTGCATGAAGCTGCCTCAGGTTCACGCTATGTGCCGCGCTCCTACTCCAGCTATGACATGCCACCGCATGCAGCCGCCTCACCGCGTCGTCGTGCCGGTATTTGTAATGCCGGCAATCGAGATTTGCGTCCTAATCGTTTGGTATTGACCGCAACGCCTAAAATGAAGCTTGATTTACCGCTGGATATGCAAAATGTGTCTGGACCGGTACCCGGTAGCGCTGCTTTACCCGTGGCCTCTGCTGCATTGCCTGATTTTGTGCAGGATCATTTGCCAGATGCCTGGTGTGCTGCCGGCAGCCATGATGCACATCTTGGCTCGACGCGTAATTCACCGTTGGGCGATGACGATACACCCGCAGGCGCTGTTGGTGGTGGCCTACTGCCCGCTGCTGTTGCAGGTTTACCCTGTGCCGCTTCGCTGCCCTCGGCTATTGATAACGGTTCAGGCTCCACCGTTAAAATGCTGCCCGATTTTCTATCTGATGGACCTATTATACACTCCTCCCAGCGCCTGGCCGATGTGGCGATTGGCTTGCCCTCCAATTCCATTGACTCACCGCCGCAAGAAGCGGCCAATACATTGCAGATTTCAACGCTACGGCAGGAGAACGAGCGATTGCAGCGTGAAATACAGGAAACGCGCAATGAGCTAAATGCACAGACGCTACGCGCTCATGAACTTGAGCAGCAGCTGCTGGTCGTCACAGAGTCAGCGCGAAGGCGAGAATCCCAATCGGCCACCATCAATTCACAGACAACACAACGGCTGCGGCGACAAGTGGCGCAACTGGAGGCAAGTTAATGTTAAACAGATCATTTTGAAAAAGCTAATAATTACGACTTTTTTATACAGGCCGAATTGTCTGCCATGCGCAGAGCACATGATGATGGCGTTGATGGAGCCGTAGGCGGCGGTAATGAAAGTGTTGGTAGCTCCGTTTTAACGCCTGGCAGCAGTGGCAGCGGCAACAGTAGCCATACAACGCGTCCGTCCAGAACGCATCAATTGTCAAGGGATTTGGTTTGTGCCGCGGACAGTGCTGAGCAGAATCTCAAGTGAGCCTTAATGAAGTAATAAAGTATCTAAGATGTAAATAATAAAGCATTTTGATGTTCTACAGGCAACTTTTAGCTGGCGTTGAAAATCTGCGACAAATGGCCGCTAACTTGGAGACGCAAACAATACAAACGCCAAGAAGTCCGGATTTATACACCGATTTTAAATAAACACGCAGAAAAAACAACAAATATATAATAAATATCACAAAAATTTGATGTGTTGCAAGGGGGGCAATGTAAATGTTTAATTTTTGTTGTTTGTAAATTAATTTTAACTAACGCCACAAGCGCTTGTTTTTAGCAATCAAAATTTTTTGTTGTAACGCTTTTTACTATTCTTAACCGGCCGTCCCTTGCGCCTAAATTATCATTTTTTTATATATAAAAATATAAAACAAAATGGCATTCTACAAAATTTTTTGCAAAAAATAATAATGGGTTGATGGAAAATCAAAGCGCAAATACGTGATGTTGATGGAATTATACAAATAATATTGCTATTATAAAATGTATCATATTTATATTATGTATAAAACTAAACAAAAATACACAAGTTATATATTTAAAAACAAATAAATAAAATACATTGTAAATTATTGCAAAGCAAATTATGTAAACTGTGCAAAATATTAAAATGCATAGATTTAAATTATTGACGCAATAAAGAGCTAACATATTATTAATAAAAAAAAAATAAAAACAATATGCAAAAGAAAATAAAACTAGTTTGCAATGCAAAGAAATATAATATTTTTGTTAAGAAATCGACACAAAACAGAACGCCTGCGCACCTTTGTAGTTTGTGCTTCAATAAATAAACATAAAATCTATGTAATGGTATTTAGATAATGCGGGAAAAAATTTAAGCTAGAAAATTCAGTGGCTGTTTTAACATTTTTTAAATCGAACTTATATGTTTAAAACTTATGAATTGCTTTAAACCCATTTGCTTTTTACTCAGCTGCAGTTGTGATCTCGCATTTAGAGCTAAGTCCATTTATAACTAAGATTGTAGTAGCTGCCACATATGCGAATTTTTGCTGTTCAGTGCACACATCGACAAGAAAAAGATACAATGAGTATAACCTGTTTACTGAACTATTTAAAACTACAATCCAGTTGCAGTTAAGATTTCTAAGGCTTAACAAGCTACAAGGAGTATAAAGAAAAAGTTTATAATAATTAATTGCCTCTAAATGCTGTGGGCGAAATATGAAACTGGTTCCCATGTTTAACTTAACGACATGCAAATTGTTTAGCGCCCCTAAAACTGTATGCATGCATAGTACCTGTCAAACTGCATAGACAGCGACTTACAAATTTCAGCTTAAAAAATGGTTTGGTTATAAATTAAAGGCTTGGACCTTAACAGCGCAGATTAAGCTTACAATTTTTAATAAAGTTATTTGCTTTCAATAAATCATTTGCTGTTCATAAACCTTTTTGGTGCAATATGCTTGCCAAACTGTATGCATAACCTAAGCGACTGTTAAATTTGAAAAATCTTTTGTGAAATGCTGGAATCGGGCTGAAGAAAAGTAATTTTTAGCTGAAATTTCACAGTCAATTTTGTAATGAAAGTTTTCGTTTAATTTGCTTTATTTTTTAATATTCTAATTTCATTTTTGTCAAAAAAAACGGATTATAAATAAAATGCGACAAGCTTAATTTTTTCAAATTGTTTTGTGCTATTGAAGTTAATTCAAAAGTTCAACGCTACGTTTTCTCTATTCCTAATGTGCCAACACTTTTGTAAAATTTAAAGAATTGCCAAGTAATTCTTAATATTTATGTTAAAAATAATTACAGTTTAAATATATTAATGGAACATAATTTTTAAGTCTGACAGCATATATACAGAAACAAAAGTGTATAAAATGTTTAAATCTAATTTCTTACCGATGCAGATTTTAGTAGTAAATTTTAATAGATTTATTTCGACAGTGGAAAAAAATATCTTGTCTTTAAGTCCTGGAAAACTTGGACGAACTTCAGCACAGCTCAAGTCATCATTTCGTATATATTAATTTGAGATAACCATTTATCTCAGATCATATTTTAAACATATTATACGGCATTATTATATTTAAAGCGAGAAAATTTATTTATATTTTTTTTCGTATTGAAATTCGTTTCTCTTATAATAAAAATATGAGTTTCGTCAAACTTGAGTCTTATTTAATTTTGTCATATTTTATGTTTTTTTTTTGAGCTCGAATTTAAAATTACTAAAAGAAATTCCTTGTTTGAAACGTTGGAAAGGTGTATAGCTTCGAGTACTATTATTATTGACATATATATTTATTTTCAAGAAGTAATTTAAGTACTTAGTCTATTTAAAAATGATTTCCATAATTGTTGTTTTCTAGCAATATGTCTTAATTTTTTGATAGTGTCTTCAATTAAGTTACGCTTCTACGCCATGACATCTAGGGGCGACCACAGAGGCACCTTGAGGACTTGATTCAGCTTCGAATACTGGCATATTGAAAATTTCAAAACTGCTGCTGCATACTACCAATATTTTTCACAAAATATTTAAACATTTTTAAAAACCAGACCAAAACCAGAGTACATGCAACGAAAGTAAAAGTAAATACTTTCAGCTGCTCTTTATAGCGACCATAAATCGAAACTAAAGATAATTATTCAAAATAACCTTGACACTGCAGCGCACCTATTGCGTCTCTCTTTCTCTCAACAAACCATCTTATAGATAACACAAGTCAGCACGGGAACTGCACGACTCGCTCGCCCAGTGAGCTAGGGTTTGTTTACCCAAGTCCAAATACCCGAACCAATGCCGGCTACGGCGTTCCCGTAGTCTTGCTCAGTTGCGTTGTTGACTTCGTTAGGCGCAGACGCGCTTTTTATTTGCGGCTCGCAGATAGTCGATTAAAATTAATATTAATATAGAATTCCATTTCGTTTGCAGTTCGGACGGGAAAGTGCGAAACAAAATTGAAAAATAAATTAATCAGGAAGTGCAAAACGCAATTCAACACATTTGCATAAATATATAGTATAATTTCAAACTATATACGTTGATTGATTGGATCGTACTATATGCCAATGAACATGATGTCGCGAAGACTCTTTGGTGAGTTTGACTCAAAACTGAAGTGATAGGTTTAATTTTTGCTGTTTCGAAGATTATTATTTTGTTTTAAAGATTGTTTAATGTTTGTTATAAACTGTGTGTTGCCCATATAGATTTTATGATCCACACAATCTTAATGATTTAAAAATCATTGTTTGATAGAAATATATTTAAATTTTCAAACATTGTTTTATTTTCGCATTAGTGCAGTGTTATCAAGGTTCGTCTTAATAAAAAAAAAATTAGAGCTTAAAATTTAATACGTCTTAATCATTTGAACTGTAATTAATAATAAAAGTGACGGTTTGATAAGAATTATTAAGATTTGCATTGATTTGCGAAACCACGTGAGATTTGTATAGCCAACACAATTATTTCGATTTCGAATATCTATTTATTACTAATTTGGGAGTATCATAGGATTAAACAATATGTAAATATATATGTATGTTGGAATTAAGCAATATTAAATAATAAGGGAAAAAATATTATATTAAACTAATACGTATCCCTAGCCTTTTTAACAGATATGAAGATGAATATATAGGAAGTTTGATTTACAATATTAAAGAAGAAAACAGAAAGTAACAAAAGTTTAAACTTTTCTTAGCAAAGAAGCCAAAAATATGAACCTTGACCAAGTTGGGTTTTCATAGTCAAGTTGAGTTACGATAGACAAAGAGATGAATTGAAAAGACCGATCATAGGATAGGAAATCGTAGAGGTTATTATAGTTAAATCTACAAAATTAAAAACTTATTTTGAAGGACGCTATTTTAAATATTTAAGACTTTTGAAGATTCTTGCAGAACGGCAGAGTGACAAGAATTCACGGCTTAAAGCAGTTTTTAGAATACAAATTTTGAATAAAATTGTGCTCATAATATTTGAATTTAATTTAATCAAAAATGAATTTTTTACCTTTCCAGTTTTAAAGAATTTGGACTAATTAAAATAGTTTTGAAATATAAAACCTTAAACGTAAATGCTTGGTTACTCAAATTTAAATTTTGTTACTTTTTTAATTTGTTTTCAAAAAGATCTCAATTTTTATAAGTTGTTTTAATTTTTCAAGGCATTTTTGAAATAAGAAAATTAAAATTAAATTCTGACATTTTATACGAAAAATAAAACCTGACTTGAAATATAAAGGGTATACAATTATCTACGCAACTGACATTTCTTATGATGCTGAAAAAAGTTATTCACGCATCAAAGCAACAGAAAAACTTGTATTTAAATTCAATTAATAATGTTTGGTAGCTTTATGAAAAATAATCGTTTTGCTTCAGCGACTTGCCCCCAAAATGTCTATTAAACAAACTGCGCACTTTAAATGAAAATAAATCTAAGCTCATAAGTCAATTAGTTAGTGCAACATTTTTAATAATTTTAATGAGATAGTAGTTAAGTATTTCCAAAAATAGTCTTATCAGAGATTCGTGGCACGACTTAGTTCGCGTGGCAAAATGTTTACGTGTGATAAGTCAGTAGTACTTACTGTACCTAGCGCTGGTGCCTCCCAAATTTCTGTTGATAATTTGACAGGTGCTGAGAAGTGTTTTTGCGGCGCTGAGATAGATAATGCTGCATTAGTTATATGGAAGTGCCCTAGGTCTAGCTCTAGCTATTGCTGGGGGCCTTTCTGCTTATCAAATGGCACCCACTTGGGGCCCGTTTATGTTTTACTTCATTTATAGTTTTATTTTTGGGCTCATGTTGGTTGCCCTGATAATAAATGCTCATAGTAATAATAATATAATGGTAGACTAGGGCAGGCATGTGGCTTGTTTTGATGAGGGCAACCTTAGAACTTTATTACAATCAAAACTGAAGCTAATCATACATTTTTTTTCGGATTCTGGCATTGTTTTGAAAATATTTAATATTGTTAGAGTTAATGCAGGTGCTGCATAGTTTATTTGGGCACAATAGACTTACATGTTGCAATAATAATAATACTAATTCAAAAAATTTGAATAAGTCTGTATATACCAAGACCCACAAAGTTATCTAGAGTATGTTTAGAAAGACTAGTCAAGTTGAGGAGCATGTCCGTCGATGAGTCTGCTCATTTTAGTTTTTTGATAACAGGGATATTTCATCTAGCTCTTAAAGAGGCGTTTAACAACAAGTCAAAATATGTTGGATAAATAATTCAGATATTTATAAAGATACTCCGCCCTTACCTGAAACCCCATTGGGCACTACGTGGAGACGTCTCCTTACGTTTACGAACGAAATCAAGAAGTCGATAAATGAAGTGAGATGTTAAGTTTAGGATAGACAAAATTGGAAAATGTTAATATATACTAACACTAAGTTCTCAAAATAACGTTGTGTTACAATAAGAACATGTCAATAATAATACAGATATTAAAGCAAATTCAGCAGCCAAAAATTAGCAAAATGTGCTGAAACGTATTTGATCAAAATTGTTTACATATTTGTACCCTATTTTTTTTTTTTTTAAATTTATACGATTTTATTTCTAATTTACCAAACTTTTAAGAGGTTTTGGAAGTCATTTTGAAAAATGGTATCTGAGAACGAAAAAACTTTATGCCAATTCAAATGATAAGGATAGTAAATAAGCGTTATCTATGTATCGTGTACATACCTTCCGGACTCTTGGTAAAGTTAGCACTCAACTACAAAGTAAGGCAAAGTTCATTCAACTTTACAATCTTCTTTTTATACTTATTAAACATATTTTTTGAATAGCACCCTACTATTTATAGAAGCCACATCAGAAGTGATATAAGAATAATTGAATTAAATTGTTTTCCGTACAAGTTGCATTGTTATTGTAATTCAATATGCGTTTAAATACCCGCATTGTATAACGCCCGTGCCAAGAGATTCAGTTTAAAGCACAAAAACTACGCATGGATTACAATAATAAACTACGCCACAATGCCCCCACATCCAATGCTGCTATAGTCGTCTGGGCATACCTCCATCATATAGTGCACTAGGTATTGCATGTATATTGTATCTGCCCACATGACCTCGCACTTGGTAGTGCTGGTTGCACCAATTTCATTTGCATTCTATTAAGACTCGACTTGCATTTCCAATTCCAGCCATTGGAGGCGAATGCACTGGCAAACACAAGCGAAATGCATTGTAAATTTTTGCATATAGACAGACTATCACGTGTCTTGATGTGACGATGATACGGCTGATGCTGTAGTCGTTACTTTGTTTGAGATCTTGAACTCACATAAATTTGTTTACCAGCTTGTATGTTCTTGACCTACCTGAATGATTTTGTGCTTGTTTTTCGAGGAATAATTCATTGTTAAGGCTCATAAATGAGCAAAATTTTTAAAAGTCCTTGAGATTTGAAGCTAGAATCAGTATCTTGTGCTCAACGCTACCTCTGTTTGAATGCGATGTGTTCCCTAATAAATCTCTTGTGATTTTGTTTACAGCTCAAGCTAAGCGCCTAGCTCAGCGTTCCTCCTCAACATTACACTCGAAGGCAGC
This sequence comes from Chymomyza procnemis, assembly GCA_035046065.1. Classification (NCBI taxonomy): domain Eukaryota; kingdom Metazoa; phylum Arthropoda; class Insecta; order Diptera; family Drosophilidae; genus Chymomyza; species Chymomyza procnemis. Next base: position 16,122,096 of record JAWNOJ010000013.1, on the reverse strand, counting down.
GCCAGCCGTGATGCCAGTTGTGCAAAATGAAATGCCTGAATGTGATTTTCAGCCACCGCCCTATACGGGGCCCAGCTATGAGCACATAGTCCATACCAGAAAGACACATCTGACAGAGCATTTGGTGGCACATTTCAAGAAGCCTTTGGTCATACATGCTGGACATATGCAATGGTTGTACGATCATGAAAGTCGTCGCTATTTGGACATGTTTGGTGGCATTGTTACCGTCTCCGTGGGTCACTGTCATCCGTAAGTATAAAATTATAGTGCACTGCCTTATGAAAGTATTCTCATAGGCTGCATACATTTTAGCAAAGTAAATGAAGCATTGAGACGGCAAACTGAGACTTTGTGGCACACCACCAACATCTATATGCATCCCAAGATACATGAGTATGCTGAGCGTTTGGTAGCCAAGTTTCCCGGCAACCTAAAGACGGTATGTTTTGTCAACTCTGGCTCTGAGGCCAATGATTTGGCCATGCTGATGGCACGTCTGCATACTGGCAATCATGACATTATTACCTTCCGCAATGCCTATCATGGCATGTCGCCTTATACCATGGGTCTGACAGCGCAATCCACTTGGCGTTATCCGCTAGCTGGTGCTAGCAGTGGCGTTATACACGTCATGAATCCTGATCCCTACAAGGGTCTTTGGGGTGGTGCTGCCTGTCGTGACTCCCCAATACAAACTGATCGTAGTTGTCAGTGTCAGGAAACCTGCCAAGCTGGTGAGCACTACTATAATGAACTGGAGCAGACATTTAAGTACAGCTTGCCACGCGGACGTGTTGCGGCCATGTTTGCCGAGTCCATACAAGGTGTCGGTGGCACCGTGCAATATCCCAAGGGATATTTGAAAAAGGCTGCAGATTTAGTGCGCGCCAATGGCGGTGTCTTTGTGGCGGATGAGGTGCAAACTGGATTCGGACGTACGGGTGAACATTTCTGGGGCTTTGAGGGTCACGACTATGTGCCAGACATTGTGACCATGGCAAAGGGCATAGGCAACGGGTTTCCCTTGGCAGCAGTTGTGACCACAAAGGAAATTGCCGCCTCGCTTAATATGGCCTTGAACTTTAATACTTATGGCGGCAATCCCATGGCCAGCGCTGTGGGCATAGCTGTGTTGGATGTTATTGAGGAGGAACAATTACAACGCAACTCGCTGGAAGTGGGCACATACTTTCTTAAATGTTTGAACGATCTGCAGCAACGTTTCGAGCTGGTGGGTGATGTACGCGGCAAGGGTCTAATGATAGGCGTTGAGCTGGTCAATGATCGCACTACCAAAGCACCCCTGGCTGTGCCTCATGTGCTAGAGATATGGGAAAATTGCAAGGACATGGGTGTGCTCTTTGGACGCGGTGGTCTTCATGGCAATGTAAGTGTGCGTCTCGCTTGGGCTCAGCTCAATGCGAATATATATTTTAGAACTAAATCATTGCGTGTTTGCTTGAAATCCTAGCATGTTTTCCCACATATCATACTAACCTATAATTTCTTTCCCTTTCTCTCTTTCTCTATGTGTATGTATGTTTGTCCATTGGCAATACCGAAATTTTCCAGGTGCTACGCATTAAGCCTCCCATGTGCATTACCAAATCGGATGTTAAATTTGCAGTCGATGTACTATCGCGTGCTATATCGGAATCATTGGCCAAGAAAAATTGAAAAAAAAAATAATTGAAAACTAAGCACATATGGTATGGGAATATCATATGAGCACTATAACCTAAATTTTTTGGACTGCCCAACACTGTCACAAATTGCATTTATAGAACTTAAATATACAAAGTACTTAAATATCGTTATTATCGGTCACAAACTATAACGCAAACTTAAAACTGAAAGTGCATTTATAGCAACTATTTATTAGTATATAAGCGTGTGTTTTCGAACAGCGTTATTATTCAATAATCTTATTTTTAGAAGGTAAAAGTTATGTTTTTTTTTTCAATGAAACAACTACAGCGTTAATCGAAAACTTTAGTCCCTTAGCTTTTCTTCAAAAATTTACTGTACGTCTTAAATTAAAAGTTTTCATCGATAAGAGAAAAATCATTACACGATTTTTGCAACAAGATACACATGCTCAGTTCATAAAATTTTATTTTGCCAAATATATATATTTCACGCAACGTTTATTTAGAGAAACAACATCGAAATTGAGCGCTGTTATAGGCTTGACAAAGTTATCTAGAACTTCTAAAAAAAAAATTAACCTGAAAGCAATGATTTTTGCATGTACTTCACAATTTGAATAAAGTTTACAATATTCATGATAACTTTGTATTATTATTTTAAATATTTGTACCAAATAATGCCCAAGACTTTTGTTAGCAACAAATGTAACTTTGATTTCTCCAGGATTGAAAAAGAGTTTATTACACACTTAAATCGAAATTGTTTGTATAATTAAAAAATCTCTAGATCTTAAAAATAATTTCAATTATACATATTTGATTCATCTTGCAGCTAGATAGAAAGTAGGATTCAATCGAGTCATATTTCCCTTTCGTTTTCCATAGCACGACTAATCATAACTTTTTGTACAATTTTTTTTTTTTAAATCTTCACGATGGTGTAGATAGCGCTTAATTGTAATATCTTGTAAAACTCTTAGAACTAATCACTATGGATCAGTGTAGCGTGGCTTTGTCTATTTTGGCAAAATAAAATTTTTGGAGTAACTTAGAAAACTTAAAAAAAATGTGTCAAGTCACAAAATTTCCAACATAAGTATATTCTTTAAAATTCTATAAAATTCTATAGATATAACTTAATAAAAATATTTAATTAAAAACCATTTGATTAAATGTGTTCGTTACAGCGTGCGACTTTTATATTTAAATCGTAGGTCTCAACTGCATTTATATAAACACGAAATGTTATTTACAAAATAAATATTTAATTTTAATCTCAAACAATGGTGAACCTTTATTTTTCGAAATTTTTATTACAAAATACTGCATTTTCATGAACAAAACTTAACAAACTTTGGGCTAAACTCATGAATCATTTTCCTTATGCAAGTATGTATTATTTTTTATTTACTTAATTTTTTATTTATTTAATTTTTTATTTATGTTTTGATATTTAATGTAATCACTTTTTTTTATAACATTCAAACAAATTATTATTTTTTTTTATGAATATATTTTGCTTATAATAAAATATAATATACTCGTAATTATATTTTCTGCTTAACTTTTCCGAACATTAGGTGCTCAGCTTTAGACCTCCATTATGCGTTACCTTTGAGGATGTTGATTTTTGCTTGAATACGCTTGAAACAGTTTTCCAGCAGCACATGAGCAAAAGAACACGCAGCTGGAGATCTGGTGGACGGTTCGGCTAACAAAATGAAATAGGCTACTAAGAATAAAAAAAAATTGAGTTTTAAAAAATGCTCAGATAATGCAGCTAACAAAACTAAAAAAAAATATTAATTTATAGTTAAATAAATATGTTTACCAAAGTAAAAATAAGTATTGCATCTATCGCAGCTTTAAGTAGTTATCAAAACAAACATTAACTGAAAATTTTTAATTTACAATAAATTCTTTTACTCGCTTCAAAATGTTACATGCATTACTTAAAAGAATTAATTTTAGAACTTATTTACTTTAGACATATTATTATTTATATAATTAATTTGAAGCGATGACCATAGTCAAGGGGAATCATTTTTTTTTTAAGATAATTAAAAAGTTTCCAGCCCAAATTGCCAGAAAAACTGCATATCGAAGCTTATAATTGTTATTTATTTAAAGTTATTAAAAACTAATTGCATAAAAATACAACCGATTTTAAAATTAACAACAATTTTTGAGCACGGTTTTTAAATACATAATGCGAGTTAAGTTTTAATATTTTATGTATATGGTATGTATAGCATTTGTATATATATATATATATATTCATTTAGGCACAGCATTTTCATTTGAGAGAGTCAGGTTGCTTTTATAATAAATAATAAAATAAACTATTGTATATAATAAAATATAATAAATCAAATTATTTATATAAATAAATATTAATTTAATAAAAAAAAATAACGTTTTTCTTATACTTTTCAACAACGCAAATTTTTTGGCATAATAAATTACATTTCATATTATAAACATTTAAAAACAAACTGCTGAGTCAGCTGGCAGCCTAAGAATTAGAATTTCTTGTACTTAATACAAATTTAATTAAATTAGTTTTTCAAAATTACAAAAAATTTTCTTTATTTTTATGTGCGTAGTGCTGCTTTTTACATTTTATACTCAAACTCTTAAACTTTCAAGTGCAATTAATTTCAAGTTTTTTGCTTTTTGAATTTATAACTAAAATTTGTTTTTTTTAAATTTAACGAACGCATAGGGCGCAGTCTTTTGTAATTGTTTTTTTTCTCATTTTGCTGGGAACTGTGGAAGCATTGAAGCCATAACCTAAACTTGTATAGCCGAACGCTTTGCTTCAGTGCCGCAATCCGTAAGCAGCGTTTCCGATAGCTCCTTACGTGCCTTTTGAACTACCCAAAACATAAGGCCAACTCCACAAATTACCTAAAATTAAAATTGTAAAAACAATGAATATCGTTATTTTGAAATTTATGAAAAATTGTTATAGAAAAAAAACGTAGCATACATTTAGGCTTGCATTAAAAAGCAGTCAGTACAATGCATCTAAAACTGTTGAAGAGCAACGGCTGAGAATATAAAAATCAACTGAAAATTTTGAAAAAAAAACCCAAAATCTATCCAAATCTTGTATTTTTGCTCTAAAACTAGTAATTGCGTTAAATTTGTTCTAAAAAGTATAACCTTGAACTCACAAATTTTAACAAGTCAGTTTGAAAACCCAATTTTTATAAAGTTTGCATTTTGCATGCAATTCAAAGCAACCAGGAATGTGAAAAAAAAGTATAAATTAATCGTGTCCAGTGCACGAAACTTAAAAATTCATGACCATAGAAAAGTGTTAAAAAATTTAAAAGCTTTTCGTCACGCAAGGTTCTCGATCAATAAAATTAATAAAGTAAAACAAATAGCGCCTACACGTTGGTCGTAAAACTTTCTTAAATAAATAATTGCAAGTGTAAAAAAATAAAAACAAAAGTCACTTACTTCAAATACGAAACTAATATAACCCGTCAATTTGGTATCATTATCGTTGAGTACCTCGTGCATAGAGCGTAACGTAGATCCCAGGTAGACATTTATTGTTTGAGCGGGCAACAGACCCAAAAATGTGGCTATATGATAATCGCGCGTATTAACTGTGCTGATCTGTAAGGGTAATTATAGATATTTTATTCTTAGGAGATTAAGTAAAAATAAATCAATAAATAAAGCATCATTCTGAGAAGGTTTTTTGACCTTCTTGTACTTATACAAAAAGTCTTATAATCTAATACTATTTGCACATTTTTTGTTTTCTTTTATTTTTGATTTGGTTTCTATTTTTTTTCAAAACTAATTTTATTTCACTCATCATTATTCAAAAAAATTTTTTTCTTTCTTTTTTTTTTTTTTTTTTTCCCTTTTTTGCTTTTTCTCAATTGAAATGTTCTTTCGATTTTTTGCCAAATTAAAACTTTTCGTTCTTCAGAAAGATTCAACTTTTTTCTACCCATTATATTTCAAGTATCTATATCTTATATATAAAACATGACTGACGTCAAAAACCTTTTTTATATAATCGAGGCAAATACTATAAGTAATACAGTTTTATTTTCACCTGCTATGAGCTCACTTTCTAACTTGCACAACTTGAAGCATATCGCGTCAAAAACCAGTTTTTTATTTCAAGTTCAATTTAATTTTTGTTTTTTGTATAAATTTTTTCAAGCGCAACGCACTTTCAAGTTGAAAGCTTTATTAAAACGATATAAATATATTGTTGCTACTTGTAAAAATAATTATGATACATATATTCTACTTATAGACTAGCTCTACTTACTCCAAATATCACATTTTGCAATCCGAATGGTATGGGCGTGAGTCGCGTGAAAAGCACTACACGAAATGCCTTTGGCCCAGATATAACGCGCAGTATGGCGCGTCCAGTCTCGTTTTTAATTAATCTGAAAATAGAACAAACAAAACAAAATAACAACATTAAAAAATCAAATGAAAAGCTATAGAATGGAAAGCTGCAGCACAAAAATAAAGCTATTTGTGGAGTGACCTATATATCAACAGTAGATATAAAGACAATTGAAAAGTTCGCTACGAAGAAATGCATAAAAAATGGCATTTGATTGAAAAGGTTTTCAAGCTTCATATTATAGGTTGTTATTATTATTATTGTCATGTTCTCTTATAAAAAATTATTAAGAACGTGGCCTAATTGCAAATAGTTTGCAGCTTAACTCTTTAAACGATTTGGACGTTTCAGGCAGCAGCAGAGATAAATAGAGCATTTGATTTAGAACTAGAAAGCACCCAACATCTGATATATGATTGCTCGCACTGTTCAAGATTTGTACTCAGTTTCGGGGAAATCATTTTTAAAATCGTGTTCCTGAAGTGTTGTACTCCTAGTTCCACAAATCAAAATTCGGAAAGACTGTGTAGTACAGGGCACACAGAAACACACTTTCGTCTTAGAAAATTTATTGGGACAATTTAAAAAAGAGGTAGCCACAGCAAATATGGCATATCTTTATAACACTTTATGATAGCCATAACAATTTATTTAACAATCTTTATATGTAAAATAAATGTATATTTTATTTTTATAACCTGTTCCGTTTGGTATAAAAGTAAATTAAGTTTGTACAAGCTGAAAATGTATGTAACAACTACAAGGCAAAGTTGGACTGTCCCAAATTTAATTTGATTTTGTGTTTAGCTCTAGTAGGATTGGTTTGCCTTATCATCATTAATCATATCATATTTAATAGTTTATAAAGATATCAAAAACCATTCGAAGCACTTTGTGGAATTTAACCAAGACTATTGTAAAACCAAGATTATATGCGGTATATACTGACCAAACAGAATATCAAGTGTAGAGCCGTGGAGCGCCTCAAGGCATGCTCTCATAAAGTAGTCAAGCAGCATTATCCGAAGTGGAACCCTAAAGGAAGCAGACGAACGACCAAAAGCTACTTGGAAATGAACTGTTCTTTAAGAACTAGGGCAGACTAGTTCGTCGTGGGACACCGCTAAGCAGATGGCACAAAACGTAGTCGGGTGGAAAGCCTTCGTAGAGGCCCTAACTTCCCAAGGGGAGAAAAAATTGTCGAACCAATTATGGTGAAATGGGCAAAAAAAATCCCTCTATATTATTGTTATTATCTGTAGAAATGGTAAGCAAGTCCATCCATCTTACGTGCTTCAGCAATATTACTGATTCAATCGTGGAGAAGTAGTTCAGTGTACTCCAAAGTCGGGTGTACCCTTCTTAAACGTACAATATTTTTATTTTGTATGTCTGTGCAGCTGCTATTGTTAAATTGAAGACAATCAATAGCAGACTTCCCTAAGAATAAATGCTTAACTCGATTCAATCATTTTTTTCACTAATTTGTAAAAATTCATGTATTTTTGATGTCGTAATGTGCTCGCTTGATTAGTCAAAGCTATCGTTGACTTGTCAGGTATTTATAATAACTATGGTTAACCTAATAATTAAACAAATTTGAAGTTAAGAAATATTAAATTATAATGAGGATAATATAATATAAAATTAATAAGGCAGGGGATAGGGCCTAACCGTCTCACATCTGGGTCTGTCTAAGAACTTGGATATACAATGTAAAAGATGAAAATAGGAGGTAATATAAAAGTTTAAAGCAGCCAAAAGATCAGCATTGAGCAAGTTGAGGTGTCATGGCTCTTGATTGGTCAAAGATGCTCGATTTGGCGAATCAAGATGAGTTAAGAAAAAAGATGAATTGAATAATTGGTTTATAAGTTAAGATAACGCAAAGATTATTATAATTTGCGCATAATATGCAAAAAGTATCGTGCAATGCAAAATTGTATCTACAAAATGGTAGTGCTAGAGATCGACACATACGAACGACTCTCGAGAAGGTAATTTAATAAGACGAAGTCTACAAGAATAATGTTTTAAATAATTTCTACGCAAACTTTAAGTGCCTCTTTTTGTTATCTAACGACCATGTGTTATATACCTGAAAGTTCCGAAAAACTTGTCTGTACAAGACTTAAAGATAACTTCAGCTTCACTAAAGATATTTCTGTTAATCAAAAATTGCTGCTATGTATACATTCGTTTTATATAAAAATTATTAGCACAGTTTATTAATTTATTTAAAAAATTAACGCACTCAACAATTGTTATTATAATACATAACACACGCGTCATATTAACAACTGCTTGAAATTTACGTAAAATACTGATAACACAAATCGGAAGTTTTCAAGTGCAAAAACTTGTTTTAAACACTTGCAATCACGCAAACAAACATTTTAAGTAGACATTAATATTTCAACAATAATTGAAATATACAACATATGTCTAAATAAATTCATTATATACAAACACACACACACATATATGTATTGATAAAACAAAAGGAACCGACTGACTGCTGGCTGGCACATTATTTGCTGATAAAACTAATAGCAATGATGTGTTCAAAGCTATTAATAAAAAGTTTGATAAATTACGCTCAAAGTACGCCAATTGCATGCTTGTTTTTGCTTAAATACAATAAAAAATTTCGCAAATACTGTAAATATTACAAATTATTTACGTATTTCTTAGCAGATAGAGCTCAAGTATTCAATGGCTTTTTAAGCGATAAAAAAGTTCAATAAAGTGCATTTTTTTATACGAGGTTTGCCTTGTACATTTCGGGATCGGAAAACCCTATTGTTGCAATCTGGCAACTGGCAGCACTATCGAAATGTTTCACATTTTTGGGGCTACTTGTACTTAAAATACTCATTTTCGTGGGATTATTTTTTACAGCTTTCGACGTGGATTACCTCAACAACAGTGCATGGATGAACTTAATTCAATATTTGGCGATGAAGCCAGTGTTTATCGATAGTATGGTGAATTCAACCGATGTGTGGTCCAAAATCAGTTGTTCTTCCGGAAACTATTCATGCTGTGCGCAAACTAGTCGTAAAACCAGATCGTCATGTGACCTATCGTGAGATTGAGACAACCTTAGGCATTCAGCATAGGGTTCAGCATACATTGAATATTGCACGAACATTTGACTGTCAAAAAAATGTACTCGCGTTGCATGCCACACAATTTGTCAATTGCTCAAAATGCACACTTTGAAATGAAATATGTCTATAACATCGTGACAGTTGATAAATCATGGAGTTACGCGTATGAGCTCTAAAGTTAACAGCAGTCAACTGTATGGGTGTTTTAAGATGGGTCGAATCCAGCAAAAGTTTAAAATTGGCCGTCTTTTCGCAAAAAATGGACATGTCGCAACCGTACCACTAGTACAACGCAGCACAGTCAACTCTAAGTGGTACACAACCATTTGGTTGCTTTTTCTTCCAAGAAATCAGGAAAACCAACCGCCGAAGACGCATCACTCTTCACAACGATATTGCGAGCTCTAACTACATATTTCAGCACTCAAAACATCGCTTTGATGAGTCATCCGCCATATAGTCCTGACTTGGCACCGAATGACTTCTCTTATCCCTGTACGTAAAAAATAAAATGTGAGGTCAATGTTTTTCGACACCTGAAGAAGCGGTTGATGCGTGAAGAATGCATGTTTTGGAAATACCTTAATTAGAGTGAAAAAGATGCCTCGACAATTGGTTCAAACGCAGGCAAAAGTATATAGATCTTAATGGGAAATATTTTAAAAAACAAAACTATTTTCAATGATTATTATTTAATTACATTCTCTTATTTCGAAATATAAATGGCAACCCTTGTATGATATATCGAGAACGCGCTTTTTGTTAGCTTTGCTATTGCTCTCAGCTACCTAAATACCTAATAAGGTTTAGAGCTGTAAATTCTTTCTTTCGTTTTTCAAAACGTAAACCATTTTTTTTTAACCTTGATATACGTTATTTATGTATTTTTTATCGCACCGAGTTTTTGATACCTTTAAGTAACTTTGACAATTACAAATAATTATCAGGGCGCAAAATTGAATACACAATAAACGAATATATACGAATTTGAGGTTCCCAATGTATCTACGTTTATTTTGGATCAGCAATATCACTACACAGCTGAAAAAGTAAGGCCATTCCATATTATTTTTTTCAGCATTTCGGAACCTGATCTTGAAAATATTACGTCATTATTTTCACGCCTTAAAATGTTACCTGTAACTAATTAGGCATGATATTTGTAGTAAAAAAAATATATAGCAAGTTACTTGCGCCATCTGTTGATAATAATTTGTGTGCGTCATTGTATGATAAAAGTAAACAGAGCATTGTTGCAGTCATGGACGAAAGCATTTAAAGTCTTTTGTTAATAAATAAAAACTAAAGTTTTTGTAATAAACAAAGTATTATACTAATTACAAATATCTTAAAAGCTAATTAATAAAGTGGAAATCGTACTTGTCACTTGCGCTATAGCTACAGTTGTTTGCTATGGCCTTATCAATACTCTTATCAATGGAAGACGGCGGCTTCCGCAAATTGGCAAAGTATTTAGCAAAGTTTACGTATTTGCTTAAAAGTGCACACCGAATTTTCAGAACCTCCCAATAAACTTATATAAACACTTGATTTTACGCGCACCCCAAAGTATATTTCAATTAAAAATAATTTGTTATTTTTAAAATCCATCTGAAAATAATGTTGATATACTATTTCCATTCGACACAAATGATTTCTCAATTGGACACGATCCAGTCAGTAACTCGAGCCCCTTATCCTTCAAAATAAAGCTGTCCGCTATACTACAAAATAGACCCCGAAACTCGGGTTTTGCTATTTCACAGTACGTTGGAATAATAATAGTTGGGCGAATCGCAAAAGCTTGATCCTTTTCAAATGGGATTTCACCGAGAAAATGATTTAACTTTGGCATATCGAGACCAATATGTGTAACCACAGAGCTGTAATACGCAAAGTCATTAACGGCAAGTTCGAACTCATCGGGGCAGTATGGCACATGCTCCATGATTAAGATTCTTTTTAGGCATTTGCGTAGCATATTTAAATACATTTCATTTAAAGAGTTGGGCGTATGGCTGCTGTAGTTTTTGTACAGACAACCTAAGAGAGTATTCCGTATATTTTTCAAAGAATTGTAGATAAATTGTTGCGGCTCGGAAAATGCGCGATCAATGGCCCAAGTACGTGAAATAGTGCCAATATAGCCACCATATTGACACGAACCCTTCATCATCCAGAAATTACTATTCGATCCATTTAGTGTTAAGGGTCCTGTCATGCATAAATCATCTATATACTGCGCATGCTGTTCTTTGCACAAATCGCAAAACAAGGAACCAACATGTGGCGGAGGATCATTGGGATTTGCAAGGGCAATGACTCCTTTTAGTACCTGTGAGGCTATATTGTTTGCACGCCGCAGACCGGCTTGTTCCCTTTTAGTCTTAATGGCACGTGTTAAATCCAAAGCACGCGTAGGATTATGTACGGTTTTGCCCAATGCATCTGCCACATCACAAACAACGCCAGTGACACCACAAACCAGCGATGTCTTATGCCATAACTCCGCATTAAAATTTTGTACCAGTTTAATCAAAGTCGGTTTCAAAATTTCCGATGGTCCCACATAGGTAACGTTGTAAAATTCACACAACTGCTTCAAATAATTGGAATCGCGGTTTTCCAATGGCTTAAGCAGCATTGTTAGTACTCCTATATTGAATTGAGATTTTATGGCCAGCAGTATGCAACCCGGATCCAGGCAATCGCATAGATACAAAAATTCACTAATTTGCTGAAAAGGTCGATTTTCCACGGAGTTTGCTCCTGTCACAATAAGTATATGATTGTCCTTTTGTGGAATACCCTTTTTTTTGGTTAGAAATTCCAAAGAAATATTCTCCATAGCCTTTTTTCGATGCATTTGAAGCTCTTCAGGTACTAGCACTGGCATGGCTTGCCGATCGTACTTTAGGAGCTCTAAAATTTTATGCTTCTGCGATGATACTTGATGCTCTTCAACGTTTTGCTGCCATACTTCAATTCCGCTCGGAAGAAATGTCAATTTGTGGTTTAATCGTTGCAAACTCGTGATCTTTGGAAATTGTAGCACATTGCGAAAATTTTTAAATAAAAGCATGGACGCCATTTTTACTAATAGAAAATTTATGAATTTTTGATAAAGTCTGTACAGGCCGAATAAATTAAATTATTTGAGATTTATACGAATGTCGAACTCATTTTATTATATATGACACAAAAGACAAAGCCGGTTTGAACAAAAAATAATGTTCTTTGAATATTTTAAACAAAATTATTCAACAAAATTTCTTATTTGTAATTTGAATTTAATTTTAAGTTTAACAAAGTTGGCTGGCTTCAAAATGTCCAAGACTGTGTGCTGATAAGAAAAAGCGGCACGGAAAATATCTCATCTTCCAAAGATCAGTGTATGCGATTGGTTATTGGGTTTAGAGACCATCGCAAGTGTAAAAAGGAAAGCCCACTTGCCTAAAACCCAAACTTTTTTAAATAAGTTCGGGTGATGATATGATCTAGAAACGGAATGCCAAAGGCGCATGCGAGAAGGGTTCGAGTATAGATGTTTTTTCTGCGATTTATCAATACAGAGAGACATCCTAATCACGATTTTTCGATTTCGTTGACGCACTATAGTTCTCTCTACTTTTTGTACTCAAAAATTGCAAAATGCAGATTTCCACGCAATAAGTTGAGTTTATCCTAAAAGCAGCGCATTTGTTGTATTTAAGAATGTACATAAAAAGTAGCCAAATGGAAATGACTCAAAATGAGCCTATCTCTGATGTATTAAAACTGATAAACGGCAAGATGTGCTGCACCGAAACCTAACATATCTACCGAAAAGGTTGTGATTTATAGTTTCCAATATTTCAACAAAATAACTTTACATTTTACGATATTACTCACTTTTGTAAGGGTATCCGATGCCGGCAGCTACGTATTGTTACATGCGCTATGGCTATGCCCAGATTGGCGCCCAATATCACAGTTAACCAGCCCTTCCAGCAACCAAATAAGTAACCCGACGTTATGAGCAGCACAAAATAACCCACTGCAATGGGAAAACTGACCAGTGTAAAAAGTGCCAGAAAAATGACAAATATAAGCCAAGGATTTTGCGTCTCTATCCAGAAGAGCAATTGCTTGGCATAGTCTCGCGTCAAATAGGCCAAAACAAGTAGGGCACACAATATGCACAGGGGCAGCAAATAGCTTAGATACCAATTACGTGTGATAAACGCATGCGCACGCAACCAGCAAGAGTTGCGCAACTTGCTGCTTGGCGGATAGGTACGTGGTGTGCGACGTGTGCCAGTGGCTCCATTACCAGCCGTTACAGGATTAATGAGAAACGAATCGTATTCATTAGTTTCCTCATTGATATTGGCTGCACTTGAGGCGCACACCAGTGCGGCAGATGCGGCATTGACCTGGATGGCTTTGGCGGGTATCAAATTCAAGTCATTGCCGCCACGTAGTTCGGATGCAGCGAGGCTGTTATGAGAAGTTGCAGCTTGCAGCACACATTCACTGGCCGCGCCACTATAACTGTTGCTTTTGATGTGTTGTGACGTAGGCAAGTCAACTGTGCGGCTTGCTTGCAATACCGAGTCGTCCATAATAGTGTATTTGCTTTGTTTGTCATATTTCCAGTTCATATTTTTGGCATATCTGTAGCTGTTATTGTTGTTGTTGCTGTAGTTGGCGCCTAATAAAAGGGTTGCAGATGCATTCATTATAAATACTAAGCTGCAGTGCTTTCCCAGCAGCCCTTAACTTTTCTGCTTGGAAATTTGTTTTCTCTTTTTTCTTTTCGTTTTTTATTGTCACAAAAATTTCACTTTTTAAGCAATTAGCATACAAACGATTCAAGTAAATAAATACTAAGATGTATTTATTTATATGCGGTACGCATGTGTGGCATTTGTGTGTATGTCTTGCACTTGCACATTTTCATGCAGCTAAAATAAATTTTGGCTTTTAATTTTGTGACTTAAAATTCAAGCACACTATTTATTTAAAACGCACATAATTCGATCAATTAATTTTAATAAACAATTGGCCTTGTTTAATTGAATTATGTTACGTGTGTTTATTTAATTTTCTGTTTATTTCAACGCGTCGCCCGAACCTCACAGCACAAGCTGAGAAAGAGCACAGAAAGTAAAAGCAAGTTGCATGAAGGCACAAACCCCAAAACAGCTGTGCAAAGTTTGGGTGCCGTAGCTACGTAACGACCAGCGCGCATCATACTGCAAAATTGTTTTGCATGCTTTTGATTTATAACTAGCATTATATTTAAAACACTAATATATTGCTTACATGTAAGTTTGAGCTCTATTGCTGCACAATTATTACAAAATCAAAACGTTCCAACTTTGCTACAATTGGGCAGCACTGGTGCTGTGCTGCGCATTTTGCAACGAGTTAGCAGCACGCGCATTTGTTTTGATTATAAAACAGCTGTTTGCAGTTAGCTGACAATTTTTGTACAATAAACAATAACTTCAATAATTGTCTAAATTATGTTAAGTTTTTGCTTGAAACACGTTACACGCAACTCCAACATACAACAACATGCTCTAAAAGCACGTTTTACGGCAACACAGCCAACGCAAGGCGGCGAAACAGATTTGCATAAAGTATTGCCGGACTACACTCCACAGCAGCGCATGCAGATTTTACAAACCATAAACAACAATTCTATAGAGGAGTTACTTAAGTAAGCACTTAATGTATAAACGAATCATACGTAACTTTATTTCTCATAGCTTTGACATAACCAAATCACGCGCCTGCAAGCTGCACAATTGGAAGACGCGTAATGGTCCCTTGCGTGAGCTCAGCGACATACTATATATCGAAGGATTTGGACTCAAAGTGGTTAATAAGTTGTATCAGAGCCTGCTAAGCACGCCAGAAAGCCGTAAAAGCATTGCCACAGCGACAACCAAAAAGCGTACCGCGCCATTTATTATGCCTACGCTGGACGAGTCACAGCGTCAAAATATAAACTCCAGCCTAGCGTTGCGTATTGGTGCATCCAGTGTTAGCTGGGCGCGTTTGGAGTTGCCTACAAATGATTCATCACCCAC
Organism: Chymomyza procnemis; assembly: GCA_035046065.1. Lineage (NCBI taxonomy): Eukaryota > Metazoa > Arthropoda > Insecta > Diptera > Drosophilidae > Chymomyza > Chymomyza procnemis. The sequence goes on along the minus strand of JAWNOJ010000013.1, from coordinate 16,106,858 downwards.
TATGCTTACCCACTGGCAGCATCACGAGCTTAACGACAAGAAACTGCATTTATCGGAGCTAGCGCAACGCTGTATTTATGTGACACATCAAATACCTCATGCAGATTGTTATATTTTGGAGAACCCACAAATGGCACAGGCAAGCAGTAATCCCGGCAGCATTGATCAACAAAATGTAAACATTCAGAAGGCGCAAATAACTGCCATGCTTAGCTATGCGCTAATGGCCAGAGCCGAACCGGACAAACTCAAAAGCAAGCTTTTCTATATGCGGCGTTTTCTTGCTGCACGTCTATTTAATCATTTGGTTGGCACTGAACGTGTTTCATCGGAGGACACCGTGATTTCCATGATGCGCACCTTTTACAACTTCGATGATGAGCAACAGCATGAGCTGAATGATTCTAGTAACTTAAGCTGTCAGGTACAATTTTCTGTACAAATGCGTGACATGTTTGCCAATGTTGAAAGATTTCAGCGTGAACTGCTCGGTCAAGCGCTATTGCTAAATTTGGCATTTGTGCGGCTGATACTGTTGCAGGATGCTGCAAGCATCGCAAGTGTAACAAAGAATTCAAAGAAAACTAATGCCGATACGGCCGTAGCTTAAAAAAAAAAACAATTATAAAAATATGCTTATTACTAGTCATATCTAGTTTAGGCATACACTACTAGTCTCGTAAAGAGCTATGGTATAAGAAATCAAATAAAAACATTTATTTCATAAATCGTGTTTTTTTGACAAAACATTGTCTGTTTTGTTAATTATTGGCCATTTAGCAATTATTGGAAACTTGCAGTGCTAGCAACCAAAGAATAACTTCCAATTGCGTGAACAGCTGTTACGGTGCTACCAGACATTTGAAAGTGTTGCCATATTCAAGAAAATTCAGGATTTGAAAATAACCGCCGTGCAGGCTTCTATCTTCTACCTTTTTACTACAATCATAATATCAGTTGTAGAAAAACTCCAATATTAAATGTTTTTATTTACACAATGTATAGAGCAAATTTTTGTTTACTTGGCTTAATTGTAATCTTATGTAATTATGAAATGATTCGTTAATTATTTGAACGAAGCGGAATTAAACTTAACATGGACGGCAAGAAAGTGATACTCCTTTATATAACGGGTTTAATTGACGTCTTTGGATTTTCAATTTAATTTAATCAAAATCGAAATCCTTGTCGTCAACTGAGCCAGATGTGCGAGGCACCTGCCAGTTGTTCATAGAACGAGCAGAGTTGTTTTTAAAGCCCAGCTCATAGTTGCGCTTATCACCGGCAATCGAACGCTTTTCATCTACAGCACCCAAAGTACGAGGCAGCTGATAGGCGCTCATAGAACGCTCAGAAGGAATGCTCGCCGTGTTTTGTAAGCCCAAGTTAGAGTTGTGATTATCCCCGGCAGATGGAAGTTGAGTGGCTCTGCGTTTGGCGCCCAATTCTGGAAAATTAGTAGAATTGTTATCCACATCAAACGCAGTGTGATCACGTGGAGCATATGTGTTGACACTAGAAGCACGGCTGCGGGTGTACATGGAGCTGGTATCCGAATATCCATCAGTATTGGACATGTTGTCAAATGACATGTCAGGGGAGTTAATAACAAAGTTATTCTTTGTCTTTGGTGGCATGTGTTTGCCAGGAATCGTTGGAATGGCCAAATCACCACACATGTAATCACTAAAAGTGTAGCACCAACGTGTGACCATAGATTGAGTGCAATACTTTCCACGATCATTCTCCTCATGGAACTGCAATTACACAAATGATGTTCAATTGAAAGCATTCAGCACTGATGCAGCATTGCTTACATTACAAGCTATATCCGATTGATATTCGAAAAAATCTTTTAAAAAGAATGAATTGGTTACGTAGTTATTAACCGTATCATTCTCTATGCCTGCCACATCCATAGCTTCCCGCTTAAGTACATAAAACAAGTATTGAATGTCGTAGACTAAGATCTCCTGATTATTATGTTCCAAATAGCCACTGCCAATATAGCGGAAGCAAGCTTTTACAACTGGCATTAAGGCTGTGGTCGTGTAGACAACCAAAGGTTTTTCCAGATTCCTTTGATATTTGCGCAAATAATCCAATATATTTACATAAAGCTTGTCCATGTCGTCTTCCCCCAAAGCTTTTGGTGGCAATGGTAGTTGATGAGTAGACATAGTGTAAGCCATAGCATCGCTAGTTTGACCAAAAAGTGTTTCACCTGTAAACAATTTGTACATTAGTTCGTTTGTACTTGAAGAATTATATATACATACCCGGATTTATGTGAGTGCTATAGATGCTGTTCATGCCCGACTTTAGTGAGAATTGGCAAGCAGCAAATTCAGCTGGAATATATATATCCGAATTGTACGCCTTTGTAAAGTAGTTAAAGGCAGCAAACATAAAAGAAGCGTTTTCCAGATCTAAAATGAACATAGAATATGAAATTTTAATTGCTTTGTAGCTATAAAAAATGATTTTCATCACGAAATATTTCACTATATGAGAGATGCTTTATACTATATATACATACCATGCTGTTTTTTAGCATCCAATACATTACGCTCAATATTACGTTTCATGAGCTTTTGCTCTTCGATTTTCTCACGTTCCTTTTGTTCCACACTGGGAATTGATTCACCCAAACTATTTAGTTTCTCGGGTTGAAAACTTGCAATAGTGGTGTTCTTAGCTCTGGCTACATATGGTGCACGCTCTTGTTGATTCATGTTCTACATACAAATTAGTTGATTATTGAATATGATCATGAAGCTGCTCTTAGGGCAGCCAGTGAAGGTTAAAAAAAAATACACAATTTTCTTACCGCCCAAATGCCGCCACAAGCAGTTACAGCTTCAGGTACAGACATGTTACGATTGTTTTTCCTGCGCCATTCCAAAGTAAACAACATAAATGCTGAATTTTTTTTCGGTGCCATTGTCAATATCTTTAAAAGTTTTCTAAAACGAGACAAAATATGAATATTCTTAATTCAATTTTTGGGACATCTTTATGTAATTTGTATGAATTCAACAACTGTGAGTTATATTTACGACTTTAATGCACAGCGATTGCGTTTCTTTTAAAATTCTAATATGCTTATTAGTTTTAAGCAAATGACCGCATTCAAAGGGTTAACAAATATAAACACTCGTTTCTAGCTTAGAAAACAATATTAGATTTTAAAGATTGCGCAGATTGGTGGCACCAACACAAAAACCTCACACTGGAATGTGTATGCTGGAATGCAGCAAGAGTAACTCTTTGGACATTGGAAACTACGCAGGCTTTTTCTGTATATGCATACATAAATGCGTCTTAAGTACTTCAAGCTATTTTTTTATATATGTACAAACGTTCACAATTGGTTATGCGATTGATTTGTTTATAAAGTTTGGCTTACGAAAAAAGCACATGCAAACATAGGTAATTACACATAAATAAGTCTAGCAAAGCGCGGTATAATGTAATGCTGCACATACAACATACATATTTAATATTATAATTATACTTACAACAAACTTCACTCACTTAGCGTCGCGAATAATACCAAAACGAACAATGCTTACTCAGCAAGGCCTAAGGACTGAATGAAACAAAAGTGTTTGACAAGTTCAAACCAAGCCAGACGAATGACAGTAATCGATCACTGCAATTGTTTTAGTGTTGACAAATATTAACACTCTGGTTGCTGAAGTAAAATAACTTTACACTGGTTTCACAATAAACAGTAGTTTTTTTTTTGACTTTTTGAGTTGTTGATTAATTATTTTATAACCGTCAGCAATGTCAAAAATTAAAATAAAATTGACAGGTGTTGTAAGGCCAACTATTTATATTTAAAGAATATGAATCGATTATCGATAATCAGTGCTGAAAAATAGTAAAGCTCAGATTGCTTAAATTAAACATGTATGATAACTTGCTCCATTATACACAATTCATAGTTTCTTATATTATTATATTTCGTTATAATAAAACAAACTACTTCCCTATACTTACCGAGCCATTCAAGTTGTTAAATTGTTCACTTACAACTGAGGTAAGAGCATCAAAATTTCATTTACGTTTAGGAATTACCAACATACACAATATTTTAGCAAAATAATGAATTTAAAATGAATTCTGAAGGCAAGGAAGATCTTTTGCAAAATGCAGTTGAAGTCCCGGAGCTGAATACATGCCGATTATACGTAGATCAGCGTTGGATCACGAAGACAGAAAGTCCACAAGAAATAAATTTCGATATGGGCGGTAAAAAGTTGTTATTGCTCCCCAAATTGAATTCGTCTAATAAACAAATTGCACAAGCTGAAACAACGAATACTGAGCCCAAAGATTATACTCAAAGACATCCGCGTTCTTAAATCATGTTTATTAAGTAATCACATATAAGTTAGTGGACACACCCAGTATTCTGGGGACTAATAATAGTAAAAATATCCCTGTTTGGTTTTGTAAAATTCAAATTTCTATATTATAACCATACTTATTACAAAGTTATAAGATTTTTGTAGCTTTTTAAGTTTAAATAGTGTATGTTAAATAAAAGTTAATCTATGCCATTAAAATATTTGACGTTTGTAGACAAAGGATTCGCGTTTTATTTATTTTTATTGTAGAAAAAGTTATATATGTCCATTATTTGCTGACATTTGCATATAATCAATAAAAAAATGTGAGACTTTATTGAAAATAACTAGATTGCCACTCGACCCGAAAAAATAAATACGGGGATAAGTTTGTCAAATATGTCGACGGCTTACAGTTCGTTCAACATATTGGCTTGTAACCTGGCTTTGCGCATAAATGTATAATCAGTTATCTTATGAGATCGTCAATCGACAGAAATCCATTTTTCTCAGAAAAAAACTTACCGACACATGCTCGTCTGTATTATATTTAAATATAAACTCTGTTTTTTTTTTTTTTATTTTGCGTTTAATCACCCTACCTATAATCTCTTTAAATAACTATATGAAAAAAAACTTCACACTATTGTCTTTACCTGAATTCTACTTAATCCAAGAAAATTTTCCTGAATGAAAGTCGAAAGCTGCTAAAGTGGGTTTCTTTTCCAAACTTAATCTTAACTCATTGTTTATTTGATACATACGTCGAGCTTTTATTTTTTCAGCTATTATATAAATTATTAAAGTCTGCATTGTTCCCAATCCAATATGGAGTATTTGCAGGAACTGACGCAAATGGGCGACCGCTCCCATTGTGCGTTGTATTATTCTCTGGAAAACAGTCAAAAGTTAAACTAGCATCACTCATATTCTGTGGGCAAGGGTTTTCCAAGCGATGACGCATGTCGTATGGGCTTAAATTTTTCAGTTGTTGCCCTTGACTATATTGTGTCATTCGAACAGAAAGTCTTTGGGTGCTTTGATCGCCATCTACAAATTCCATGCCATTTATTTCATTTGATATCCGTTTAGGGGAAGCATCTTTTAAAAGGTCTGGATTCCTGGTCCCGAAACGTTCGCTAGGTAATTCTTTATTTATAGTTGCTGAAGAATTACATTTTAATATCCCATCGTAACTTTGAGAAAATCGTTGTTTATGGGATGAGGAATAATTAATTGAAGCATCTTTCGAAGAATGCAGCATATCACTGCCTACTGGAGTAGATGCTACAAAAACAGGCAAGTTTAGGTCGCTATCAGGTAATATATCATATTGTTCTATAACCCTTGTTCTGCTTGTTGAACGTTTACGCTCAAGTTGATTTTTTAAACTGGCGCCTTTAAGTTTGATCGTATGCCTATTTTTTGAAGAACTTCCGCAGCTCTTAGTTCTTAAGCTATCACTTTCTGTTGGCGACTTAGGCCGCCTTTCATGACTCGCGTTTCTACTTCTTTTACTGATATTAGGCGACTTACTTTTTCTTAGCCGACGGTCGCTTCTTGTTGATGGCTCCTGCGACCGTCGTTTTTGGATATCAAAAAATTGACTTCTTGTCGATTCGCACGAAGGCGAATTATTCCGAAAATAGTGTGTACCGCGACTTTCTCGATTTTTGTTTCTTATTGGTGAGACGCTTAGATCTCTCAAATTTCTTCTCCGCAAAAGTATGAAACGTTCTCTAGATGCGGACTTTTGATGCCTGGAACGGTTTGTTCGATAAGAATAGCGACTTCTTGATGTAGATCGTTTTCTAGAACTTCTACGGCTTACTGGTGAAGAACTTTCATTTTTTTCTCTTTTTGATGGAATAGTTCTAGACTCTGAACGTTGACGGTGAAACGCATTCGATTCAGGAGAAATGTGACGTCTGTGATGCATAATTTTACGATCATTTGAATTTGACCGATCCTCTAATTCATTTTGTTTTGGCACAAAACTGTTTCGATTACGTCCAGAAAAGTGTACCTGAACATTTGAACCAAGTTGGTTGGTCAGCGTTCGTTTCGGTGAGATATATCGACCATTCTCTGAATTTTGATCGTTGTATTTTTCTGTTGAGTTATGTATTTGAGAGTTAGAAGTACAATCATCATTCCTCACAGGAGACAAATATCTTCTACGATCCCTTGAAGCAGAACGTTTTCTATTTATTTTACTTTTAGGTGAACAGCTTCTTCTGTTATGGGCTCTAACATCTTCCAATGCTTCCCAGCGCTTGCGTAAGTTCGTTACCATTTCTTTAAACTCGTTGAGCTCTAGGGATTTTAACTGTGATTCCATATTATCGTTTTTCTTTGCTTGTAGAACTGTGCTGCCATCACTCTTATTGTCAATACTTGTTGGCTTTTCTTCTTCTTCTATTCCTAGATTGTCAGCTTCGCCCGATAAAACTATAGACAAGTGGTCATCGTCAGTATCATTGCTTGCCGAAGTTTCAAAACAAAACACGGTTTCTACGTTTTTACTTAAATTATTTATGGACGTATCAAGGTTTGCTGTCGGTTTCGCTCGACGCGTAAATAAAGGTGTTTCATCGTCAGCTTTGTGATTTGTATTAGGTTCCTTTTTCGGTGAGAGCAATATATCAGTGGATTCAAGATTCACCTGCTCTGCAAACTGGGCAATTTCATTCAATCCTATCCAAATCTCGCTTTTTAGTAGTCGTTCAACTTCTAGCTGCATTATTTTTTCTTCTTTTTGACGTTTGTTTTTATTGGTATCGTATTCTTCACCTGTTGTTGAGCCTAATGGTGCATCAGGTGGAAAATGGCGATTTGCTTGCAGTGTTATCTTTAAATCGGGACATATACATGTAGCAAATGCAAAACTCCAACGTGTAACAAATGACTTTGCACATTGCCTTGATAGATCTTGATTTTTGTGAAATTCGCAACCGAGACTTACTACATTTTCAAACTTATCCATATATAGTTGTGAGCTGGTTAGCAGAGTAGACTCAGGTGGAGGTAATTTGATGCTGCTACAAACTTCCCGTTTCAAAATATAAAATAGTTGTTCTATGGGATAAACCTTAAACTTGGATTCGATGCCGTCATTCAAATAGTTCAAGACTCCATTCACATCTGCAATATATTTCTCTTTCGTATAAATAACTGTTGGTTTAGCTGCTGTCCCCCAACTCATTCCCACAAATTTGCACAGATTTCTATAAACCAGATTTATATTCGCCTCGCCTAACGCAAATGGTGGAATTGGCAATTGATGTGTTTCAAGTGCATGCTCTTCCGCGAAATATTGCGAGCCTTGTATATTAAAAGCTGTAAAGTAAAACGCATATTAGTTGTAGTCTATTTAGTATGTGGTCTGCTGCTTACCAGGATTGACAAGACTATGAAAGATTTCCCGCAAGCCATGCTGTAGTGAGAAATGTGCAGCTGCTAGCTCTGCTGGTGTATAGGTGTCGTTAATGGCACATTTTGTGAAATAGTGCATCATAATAAAGTAAAAACTTTGAGTTTTAATCTTATTATGGCGTATGCAGTTTTTTACAAATAGCTCGATATCTTTTATGCGTTTATCCTCATGGACTGCAGTTGACATTAGGCTTAAATCCAACTGCATCTTAGTTTTAACGTAAGGATACTGTGCTAGAGTTATAATTAATAACAATAAGGCTTGTACACAGAGGAGGGCCTTGGCTGTGATAACAATATTAGTCTATGCATTTAATTATTGCATATTAACTTTTGTAAAATCCATAAGTACTGTTGATTTTAACACAAATTGATGTGACAATATTTTAATCAAAACATTTGCTTATTTATTTAATAATTTAGCGGCAGTGCAACGATGGTGTGTACAATAATATCGATATTTAAAATATGCATATCGGTGCAGAACTGTCAACTGCTTTTAACTAATACTTACCAGCGCTGAAAACATGTATAATTTATATTTGTTAATAAATCTTTGATAAATAACATTGTACATATTGTTATTTAAATTTAAATTTTGGAGTAAATTTTGTTTTATTAAAATTTTATATAAATTTTAAATTGCAATAGTAGCGCGCGTAGCTGATAAACACTCAAGTTGGCAGCACGCTAACGATAACAAAAAATCGCCATCACACTTGTTGGAAGGCTGGAAAGTAAAAAACACACGTCAAAATTCCTTGAGTTTTAGTTCTTACTTCAATTACAAGTGTTAAATTAAGATTATTAAGCTACAAAGGCGGCAGTTTTAATTCTTTCTGTTATATAAAGAACTGTTTACAAACGCTTAATTAAAGCTGCCAACTCAGCGCATGCAGAAGCAAGTAAATCAAGCAACAGCAACGCTAGCATTGTCACGTCAATCAGCCACGGAAACAAAAAACATTTTTTGAGTTCCAGCAAAGAGTTGGCCTAGTGGAATAAAATAATAATAATAATGTCTGCAGGACCTACTAAACAAGAAATCGAGGCCGTTTTTAGTCGGCTGCGAGCGCAGCCTGCAAATAAGGTGACTTTGACTCTGTTTAATTTGAAATGCCAAAATGTACAATTCTTTCAACTTACTTTAGTCCTGCTTTGATTGTGCTGCTAAGGCACCCACCTGGTCTTCCGTTACCTATGGCATATTCATATGTATTGATTGCTCAGCAGTGCATCGTAATCTGGGTGTGCATTTAACTTTTGTGCGTTCTACCAATCTGGACACAAATTGGACTTGGCTGCAGTTACGCCAAATGCAGCTGGGCGGTAATGCCAATGCTGCGCAATTCTTTCGTTCCCACAATTGCACTAGCACCGACGCCCAAGTGAAGTATAATTCGCGAGCAGCTCAATTATACAGAGATAAACTTGCAAACCAGGCACAACAGGCTATGAAGATCCATGGCAACAAGGTATATTGGTTTTTGGAGTTTTTTATATGATTTATGTAGTTCCATTACAATGTTCCGTTTGTCCGTTTGCATATTTCAACTGGTCAGCAAATTGTAGAATGTATTACAAATTCTAAGCTTGAAATTGGCCATCTCGAATTAGTGATTTAAAGATTCCTTAAAATATTCAATTTGTAATTAGTTTTAATTCAACATAGAGTTTTTTAGTGTTCTTTCATAGCATAATATTTGACTTTTCAAAAACTTGGTAGTTTATAACTATAACCCAGCGAACGGGCTAAAAAATGCTATATTTAGATTTATTGTTTACTCTATGTATATATGGCTTGCTGAAGGAGTTACATGTTAATACTAACCACACCACTTTTTTTTTGGCTTGTCTTGTGCTTTTTGTTCTACCTTGTCCTTTTATTTACAAAATACACACACAACACGCACTTAATTTGGATAGCTACATCTGGAGCAAGTGGTTGATAAACTTGACGGCAACGATACCAAGGAGGAGGACTTCTTTGCTCAATGCGAAAATGACAATGTTTTGTTGGACTTTAACGCCGAGAACAATAATATTAGCTTGACGCCCAAGGTAAAGCTCACAAAAATATACTACAAAAGGCACGCTTGCGCTTTATTAAAAATGTTTCTTGCGTTTATTTTTGCTAAAACGAAGACTTTACAAATTTTATAATGACTAACTTGTTTGCAGATTGAGTTAAGCGCAAAGCCTACGACATCTGCAAGCACTTTGGAGGCTCAGCTGACTGGCGCTCCCAGCGTGGATCTATTAAATTCAGTTGTTTCGCCCACGGCATCGGTTTCATCTATAGGTGTTCGTAAAATTCAGCCCAAGAAAGGAGGTGTAAGTAACACATACAGTTAAATAAAACAAACTTGTTGTAATATGCCTGCCTTTTTAGTTGGGTGCACGTAAAGTGGGCGGTCTAGGCGCCACGAAGGTTAAAACTAATTTTGCGGATATAGAGGCACGCGCCAATGAAAGCAAAATGGCTGCAAGCGTTGCAGCACCAGTAGACAAACCACTTACGGAAGAGGAGGAGCTCGAGACCGTAGCTAGCATGCGTTTGGCTTACCAGGATTTGTCGCTGCAAAAAACACGTGAAGAAGCCAAGCTTAAGACGATCGATCCGATAAAAGCCAAGCAAATGGAACGTTTAGGCATGGGATTTAATCTCAGAGGGTAAGCACGGGACTTTAAAAAAATTCAAAACAAGTTTGTCTGTGCGCTTCAACGAATTCAGCTAATAATACGTTTTGATTTTAGTTCTGATGTTTCGCATTCGGCCCTAAGTGACATGGAAACCATAAAGCAATCTGCAGCTACCAAGACCAACACTCAGAGCAAGCTAAACTCTGTCGATAATGATACCTTTTATGATTGTGCGCCCATGCTGCACTCGGGCAGCGGCAGCGCCGAGAAAAACTCTAGTAATGTTATGGATAAATATGAATTGGATATTATGGGCTTTGAGACAATTGAGCCTATAGGTGGAACACATAGCAATATTAGTTCAATGTTTACTGGTGGTAATAACTATGAAAATAGTAAACCAGCGCCGAAAACAAAGAGTGCATCGTCAACTAAGAGTAAAGGTAGCGCGGATGATCCTGTCATGGCACAGCAAAAGTTTGGCAACTCCAAAGGTTTTGGATCTGATCAATATTTTGCCAGTGAACAATCAGCCTCAGATATAAGCGCGAATTTGAATCGCTTTCAAGGCTCGCGTGCCATATCTTCATCAGATTATTTTGGTGATGGTACGTCAGGAGGCAGTATGAGCGGAAATAGAGGTAAGTGCTCATAATTGAAACAAGCTGAAAAAGTTAATAAAAGCCGTAATTTTAGGTGGCTCTGGAGGGTATAACACTTCAGTGAATTTTCATGCGCCAGATTTGGAAGATGTTAGGGAAAGCGTACGCCAGGGTGTGCATAAGGTGGCCGGACGTTTGAGTAATTTAGCCAACGATGTGATGTCCTCGCTGCAGGATAAATATGGTTACTGATAGTAAAATCAACGCGTATATCTGTAATTCGTTAACATAATACTTTTTAGTCAGCGGAAAGTTTGTTTAGTTTCGTATGAAAATCAAAATTATAAAGAATTCCATGGAAAACATTACTTCAAGTTCCCGCTTAATAGGCCTCACAAAAAAAGTTCTTCTGCTAAAGACATTGCTTACACGCAAATAGTTGATGCAAGCTTTAAGATGATAAGTCTTCGTTGCTGTACACTAAGCATTGTTCTTCTAAAATGATCATTTATAAAATTTCTAATCGTGTACCATATACACATTAATATATATATAAAATTATTATACTTCATCAGATATATAAATACCATTAGCTGTTAAGTGCTATCAATTAGAGTCTGCTCGTTTCTTTTAATAACCAATTTTGTTGTTATTTAAGGCATTTACTTTTAGTAATTTGTTTTGTATTGAAAGAGTAAATTTACTTTTATGATTGGCAACTATACACTTTTTGATATTGTTTTCTTTTTCTTATACAAATTTTGTTGATTAAATGATAAAATCAACTATGTCTAATAAAAATTAAGTTTAAAACTGCAAAATGTAATCTCATTTTAAATGGTGAAACGTGATGGGCTGAATATCAACCAGTGTGTTCTATAATATCATGACGTTGTGTGGTAAAAGTCGCAAATGCGTCTTGTATCTCGTGCATATTTTAAAACAAAGTATTATTAATAGATCTAATAAATTCACACGATTTAATGTTTTGTGAAATTTGCCAGTTTTTCTTTCAAAATCGAACGGTCGAACTGCTTGATATGCACAGCTTGTGCTGGAAAGCAGTGTTTAAATGATCTGCAAGCAGTGTCTATCGTCTAACAGTTCTGTTAAGCAAACTTTAACATGATATTAATAGTTTCTGCAAAAGCTGTTAGTTTTTATTTAAATCAATTCACTAAAAGTTTAAAAAACAAATGTTTTATTTATGATGTGCCCAAAAATTATTACAATTGAACTAATTAGTATTAAGAAGAACATTAATTTGAATAACTGCAAAACGGTTTAATTTCAAATCGGGCACGAGTTCAAAATGGCTGAGTCATTTGCAAGAATTGGTGGTGGTAAATTGTGTTGTTGGTATGAGCTTCAGTCGTGAGCTTGGTTAGTGACGCAACTTGCTTGGATTGGGTCGCACACGGGCACGCACAGCGTCGGGTGAGCCGTAGGCAATGGCATGGCTGGTGGCCGAGCCGCCCTCACCAGTGCTGAAAGAGTTGGCAATGGCAATGGCGCCGCCACTGGTGCCACCAAAGTCAATAGGGAAGAAAGTGCCAGCTGGCAATGGTGCCGGCTTGTTTGCAGGCTTTTTGGTAGGTCTCCCGGCAGGAGCGGCTGCCTTGACAGGTTTTTTAGGTGCTGGACGACGTGATACTACAGGCTTAACAGGCACTTCATATTCCTCCTCCTCCTCTTCAACATCATCGGCTACAGTGTTTTCGTTTTCCTCATCCTCTGCAATAGCGGCAACGGCCGATTCCTCATCCTCTGCTGGTGTGGGATCCAATTCGACAATGACCTTCTTCTTGGCAGGCAAATAACGATTAACTGGTAATACAGCGGCTACTGGTGCAATGGGTGCTGGAGCGGGCAACTCAGCAGCAGACTCAATAACTGCAACAGGCTCTTCAGCAGCTGGAGCAGCAGGCTGCTCAGCAGTAAAGGTATATTCACGTGGTACCTTGGCATCGTCGTTTGAGACCGCAGCCTCGCCAGTATAGCTAGCTTCATCCACGGCAACCTGTACAACCGGTGCTTCTTCCGGATACGCCTCATCCACTGAGCTGGCGCCATGAGCTCCAGCAGCGCTTAACACATCTGCACCCTGTTGGCTTTCAGCGCTAACGTCATCAGAGCTAGGACCGGCAGCAGCCACTTCTGATTCGGCATGATCGCAATCTTTGTGAAAGTAAATGATATAGAATGGGTTTGCTGAAAGTCTGCCAAATGTTTTGAGTGCTTACCTTTCAAATATGTGCCAGTGGCAACAGTTTCACCAGCGACAAGCGCACTGGCCGCTTGAGTGGAGCGTGCATGAGTGCTGCCTGGCTGCACATACTGCATGTACATGATGCGTTGCTGGGGTGCGGCTCTGTACCATTCTGCAGCAGCTGGCTGCTGATAGTAGACCATTCCTGGGAACAAAAATTGACGATCTTGAGTAGATGTGATGGGATTTAGGTGGTGGGGTATGTGGGAAAGCAGTGACAAAAGTTGAAAAGCGAAGTAAAAGATAAAGTTAAATGCATTTTTTTCGTATAAAAGAATGAATTCAAGTGAAGGCATGTCAAAAGATTTTTATGTACCCCAAAAAAAAATAGATACTTTATCTGTTAAAAGTATCTCAAGAATTTAGATATGTTAAAAATTGAATTCTTTCAAAAATAATTGCAATCACTTAAAAAACAATTTGATATTAAAATGCTTCAAAAAATGTAACTAATTTTGAAAAAAATTTAAAAATATTTTTTTTTATATTCAGTTAGATGACTAAATGATTTTTTCACTCAAATTAAGCGTGTAGTTCTTACAGAAGAATTTCTACGTTGTCATTTTACTTCTTTTTGTTATATGTATTTTTATAAACATTTTTTTTTTAATTGTAGGTCTTTTGCAATTTTATTTTATTTATTTTTTGATCCTTTATCACTCACTTTTTCTGGCTGGCAAGGCATGGCTACTTGCAACAAACCCAACAATCACGAACAATGCCAACGTTGCACACAGTTTCATTTTGCAACAACTTATTAATTTTTATTTATTTGATGTTTAAAAATCCTTTAAATTCGTTATTTAATTTTTGCAATTTTTCGCGCACTGATCACAAAAGGAGCTAAACTTAACACTGAAGTTTCCACCAAAGAAGTGATGGCTGATCCACGAAACGCGTTAGATTTATATACGAAAATAAATTGGTAAAAAAAGCGTAAAAAACAAGCATAATGAGAAGCAGTAGCAAAAATTAAAAAAAAAAATAAAAATATATATATATATATAATCAAAATCCAGTAAGTCGGATATACCCAGACGGCGAAACTGTATTTAGTATGCAGCTGAGGTACTCCCACTCGGGCCTGTCTGATCATTCGAACCGCTTGAGCATGCGTTCCGTACACTCTTTGCAGCAACAACAACCGTTGTTGTCTCGTAGCATCAACTGAATTTTGGATTATATGATTTCAGAATACTACATTATTTGGTTATACTGAGCAATGTCAATATTGGGTGTTAGTTGAGGGGCAATATGTCTAATTAAATAGGAATGTTTGCAATTTCGGTATGGAATATTTTGACAAAAAAACATTCATCATTAAAACTTGGTATCTGAAATGTTGTACATTTTAAGTCAATAAAAATGTTTAATTTTGCATAATTTTGATACATGTAAAGTTTAATATAAAATTTGCTTTCATTTCAGAATATTTCGATACTGAAAGTAGAAACTTAAGTCTTTTTGCTCGAATTAAGTTTTTATTCTACAAAAAATTATATTTCATGCAATTTTCTTTTTAACTTTTCAGTTATTTTTAAAGTTTAAATATTGAATGTTTTTACTGCTTCTTTGATTTGCTTTCTTTCTTTTGGATGTGCAGAATCAGCGATAACTTCTTGGATTCTGAATTCTGTACGACAAAATCTAATAAATTCTGTTTTCGGAATCACAATAAAAATGACTGCGCTTCTTACCAGTTTCTTATATTTTATTTTTATTTATGTATTTGCTTTTTCCAAGACTATTACAATTTCTTAAGCTAGTGAACAATAAGTTATTTACAGAGTTTAGTTATTTAAAACTTTACAACTGAAAAATTTAAATTGCTTTAAGTATAAATATTTACATTCAAGTTTCTTATATGTTTTGCAACAAAACAAAATTAATTTCCAAAAGTCAGAATATATAGTTCACTTTTTTTTAACTTAATGTAATAACAAAAAAAAAACACTAGTTACCTTTTAAAACATATAGTTTCATTTTCTGCAACCTATTTAATCCCCTAATCAACCCCATAAACAATGTATCTGATTTTCACTATTCAAAGCAAGTTTATACTTCAAAAAAACATAAAAAATAAACGCATGTTAACAATAACAATAAAAAAATAGCAATTTATTTTTTAAGGTTATTTAGAGGCAACTAAGCTTTAAATTGAAACAAAAAAAAAATAAAAATAAAATTTTATTGATGCGTGCGAAGTAGATCTTCATCGATAAAAAGGCTGTGCCTAGAAAGTATTATTTGAAAAAACTTGCAGTGCAGTCAGGTATATGAGTTTTTGCGTTGATATCTTGTAAAGTATGTGTTTTCTCAATTTGGAATATGTCTTGAATGCTTTGCTAAGTTATGACAAATATTTTAGTGTCAAAAACTTATAGCTCCTCATGCCTTCTTCTACCCCTGAACGGCGTATAACAATAGTTCTATACTAGAGCTATCCATTGACGTAATTGCGAGTAGCTGCTTCCCATTGTTGCGGCCATAAGGAACTGTCGGTATGAGCAGCAGCTGTTTCCAAGTCTTTTAAAAGACAATTATGGGAATTTCTTGAACGTCAGTCTGTTTACGACGTGCATTTCATTATTAATCAAGTGAAGTCTTCAAGTTCTTTGCAGTCAGACACATTAATCATACGCAACGTTGTGCAGTGCAGCTACAGTTTCTTTTTGTCATGTTGTACTTGTCAAAATGATTTTTGATTAAAATTTTTTTTTTTTGCATTATATTTTTCGATTCGACTGCAATGCATTAATTCATAAAATAATGGCGAACGACTTTTGATGTGCAAAAAGCCCGGAGTTGATTGCTTATCACATCAAAAGTGGCGACATCTGGGACATGCGCAACATGCCAGCCAATTGCAATGGGAATTTTAAGTTGCATTCAATGCAATTGGTTTTTAAGCGTAATTTTTAAAAAAGTTGATTTTACAGGAAGTCACAAAGTGTTCTGATTGATTTTGAGGATATAAACGCGGGGAGGATTGGATTACAAGCTTAAATTGGACTTCGAGCTCAAATTGGATTTCGAACTCAAATTGGATTTCGAACTCAAAAAATCAAACAAAATTTATATCGCTGCTCTTCTTAGACTAAAATTATTTCTTTTTTGGTTAAAAAACACTTTTGAAAATTGTCATTTAAACGGAAAGTAATTGCATACTACTTCATTTGAATATAACTAACATAAAGTTGCTTCAGAATAAATGCAAAAACAACTCCATTCACTTCTTAGAGGGAGTTTCGTCTTCATGACAGTTGTTCTGAGCGATCTTGAAAACCGCTGGGCTATGATTAGTTCCAAGTTTTGCTTCCCTATCATGACAAAATGATTGCTATTTATATACTTATCAGCGATTTCGATTCATTCATAAAAATTTGAAGTAAAAATCACGTAATATTAAAATGTTCAAAATTTCCCAATATTTACAAAACTTATTTGGCATGCATGTAATGAATTTCTACCACAATTAATTATTCATAAAATTAAACACGTTTTCACAATTGCTGAAAAATGTCTTACATTCTAAACATGTTTATCTAAAAACATAGTTTTCAAATTGGAAAGGTTTCGTTGCCATGAATTATTAATTATAGAATTATTTAAATGATTTATTTGGCTTAAATTGGTTGTTAAAAAAATGTTAAAAAACTAAAAATAGCCAAAGGCTCAGACAAAATGTTGTAGCGCAAATGAAACAATACCAAAAATAACGCCCAGAATTTGTTATATAACAAATTCTCTTATCGTTGCCCAACCAATCACAAAAATTGCTAAAGTGCAATTATTGTTCCATCAAATAGAATTAATTTAAAAAAAATTTTGATTTATACAAAAACATAAAATTTAATTATCAACTTTTTTATGCAAATGTTTTAAAAAAAATTTGTTTTTTTAACAAAAATGTGCGCTGCATACTAATGCGCCCCATTTAGGAGCAAAATGGAACAAATTTATTTGGTTCTGCTAAAACTTTAAAGCGCAATATAAAAATAAAAAAAAAAACCCAATAGATTTTAATATCCTGTTCCAACACCTGTTCTTTTTTTTCTGGGCATTTATGCAAATTTGTTGCAGTTAGCTTTTTACGTTTCATTTAATTCTTGAATTGGATCACCCAAGACCATAAAAATAAATATCTATGGTGTTGGCAGATAGCTAGACACACGACCAAATATGGTCTCAACATACAGAGCAAACATTGTTTTTGGTGGTCAAAAAAAAAATCCAAAAAACAAAAAAAGAAACGACGAATTAATGTATAACATTATTGGTCAATATGTGTTTAGAATTTAAATGAGAAACCATTAAGTGGTGCTTAAAAATCGATTTCAAACCATTGCTAAAAGTTATGAGAACACGATTACACTAAATTGAAACAAGGTGCAGCGCTGTCGATTTGAAGAATATGTTTTAGACAAAAAAAGGATTTTTTTCGAAGTTAGTGAAATCAATGAAGTCACCAAATATTATTATATTTTAATTGTTTATAACAAGAAGCCAAAGTTATTTTCTTACAAATGAAATATGAAGGAATACCAATTATACGTCTTGCAGATGAACACGAAAAAGGCAAGAAAAAGAATTAAATTTAGTTTCTTTTTTTGCCTGTGCTGTTTTATGGAAACAAAAAAACAAAAAAAACCCCATTCTCTCTTCTCTATCTATTGTGTCTCGAACAGATGCAGCTGCGTTTGGAGTGTACAAGGGAAAAATTCTTCGCACAAATCTTTGGTGCCTTTCGGATTGAGAATGACTATCGCATCCGAGCGATAAAAAGGTTTAAAAACATTTTATACCGGTTTAATAAATGAATAAGTAAACCCCATTCATTGTACTGGGTGGGCAAAAAGTTACAAAGAATTTTGTTTACAAAATCTTTTAAATTTTTAGAATATCCAACAGTCAGTCAACGTATATGAAATGCAGTAACAAAACAAAACTCCTATTGAAAAACTTTTCATTAATATTAAAATATTTTGCACTCACCTATAAACATAAATTAATTAATTAGTAAATGCAATTTGTAATATTAAATTTTGTTGAATTCAGCAATTTTGTAAGCCATATAAAAATGTAACAGGAATATATTGCCTATTAGCGCAAAATGTGTTAAAAAAATAAAACAAAATTGCATTGACCGCAATGCCTGCTGCATAAAATTAAGTTAATTTTAATTGGAGTTGATTAATTGCATTGTCAGGCAAATGAAAATGTTGTTGGAACAATTGGTTCGGTTAACAAAAGAGTATCGAACGAAACCAAACCACATGCCAAGTGCTACATGTCATTCTACAGTTTTTAATATATATATTTGCTGCTTGTACAAGACATTTAATTTTTATTATTCGAGTTAGTTTTAAAATGATCAATTTAACAAATTATATCACGAATTTAGCAATATTTTTTATCTATAATTGTAGGCAAATGAAAGTCAGTTCTATTGATGGGCATACACTTACTTACGTTCTGGAGGAGATAAAAAAATGGTAGAAATTTTTTTTAAAGTCGCTTTTGTACAAACATATTATATCCGAGTAATTATTTGCAACTAGCAATAGGCAGGTGAATCGATATGGGTCTGATCCCTTAGAATATAAATATTACTTCAATTTAAAGTTATAACTTTTTAGTTTTATTTTCCAATTTCGAAGACAATTTATTACAAAAAAATATATAAAAAAAAATATTTATTTATTCTTCTAAATCTATTTCGTCCCCTTCAGAATAGACCCTGTCCGATGCAATACACATATGCCAGCGCTTTTCCAGTTTTCGAAAAAGTCAGATAAGTCATTTTCCGGGATCGCCTTCAGTTTCTCCTTCGATTGCATTTGAATCTCCTCAATCAATCCAAAACAAAGACCACGAAGTGGGCAGAAGTCACACTGAGCAAAATCAAGCGAATATGGCGGTTTTGGACGATATGAATCGAATGATGAGTACGTATCATGAGGCAAAAACCAACTGTTGTCTCGCCACAATTCTGGTCTTTTGAGACGAATTACTTCACGCAAATAACGCATAACACTCAAATAATATTGCTTATTAACAGTTTGACCGGTTAGAGGGGATTCAAAGTGCACTACACCACGGTAATCGGTTCCCGATTTCCTTTTTGCTCACAGATAGGTTGAGCTAACAATTTTGTGGACTGGATTTCAAAACATTATTTCAATTAGAAGTGGCATACAATCGTTGTACGAGAGTTTCTCCTTTAACAATACGGAAATTATGTAGTTTATTGCTGATCGTTTGAAAATTGCAAAAACTTACTTTCCAACAATTTTTGAGGAAATATGGTTTTATCTTATACAATATATATTAATCATGACTTCGTAAACGATTAGGATTGTCTTAAATGTTGCACTAAAAATGTTATATATAAATGCTTAGAAACCTTTATATCCACAAAAAGGTAGGGAGTGATTGACTCGTACTCGGAATTATACACTCCAATCTGCTTAAAGGAACTTACACAGAGCTTGAACTGACAAAGAGCAGATTAGCAATTGCTTCAGCAATTCTAACAGGTCACTGTAGGTTGAACTACGTTTTGGATTTATATTTCGAAATTGGAGAACAAATAAAATAATAATCAATAAAAATAGATTTATTGTTCCTAACACCCGTCACCTCAGACAAAACTGGCACATTCTGCAGAGATTGAAGAAATTGCAAAACATATATTATTTATTAAAAATAAATAATCCTAATATCTAGGGTAAATAACTCATAACAATAGTATTCTGAAGGAAATCGCGATGGGGATATTGTATTTGTTAAGTAATGACAAGGCACATTTACTTTCGGAACTAGAAAATGTATAATCCTATACAAGCTAGACGTAATAAAATGTTTTATTGTATATAGAAGTTTGACTCTTTTCCGCACAGAAGTTTTTTAGCGTTACCTCCTAGCTCAAATGCGATATTGTTTTTTATTTAATTTTGCTTATCCCAAATCGAATCGGTATGTTTAAGTTCTTTTGTTAAATTTACTGGTCCAGCAGCACTCTCGCTTGCTCATGCTACTTTCACATTAAAATTATTTACCCATTATCTGCACATCAGACAGTGCACAGGCGTCCCCAAGTCCCTTTCGTTTACCCCAGCGGCATAAACACCAAACTAAGTAAGCCAGAATGTAAGCAAAGGCGCTGCCATACCCTCACAGAGACACACATACACACTATTGTTATTTTAATAGCTTAAGTAACCATAATATGTAGAGTACTTTTTAATAAACTTGAAACATGAAGAGTTTTGTGTGTGAGTTCTTGTAAACAAACAAAACTTGCACTACGGTCACACCAGGGACTCAACAACCAAACCGAAAATTTAAGTCGTGCTTGTACGCGACGTTGGAATACTCTTGGCTGAGAGTAAACATATTATTGCGCCAAATATTTTAAAAGTTTATGGAGCAGTTTTTATCCTTATGGTAAAATATTGTAGTTTGTGTTCATTAACACTTTTGTATTAAGAAAAACCCTAGTTTTCTGATCAAAATCTTAAACTTGTAACTAATA
The DNA here is from genome assembly GCA_035046065.1 of Chymomyza procnemis. Classification (NCBI taxonomy): domain Eukaryota; kingdom Metazoa; phylum Arthropoda; class Insecta; order Diptera; family Drosophilidae; genus Chymomyza; species Chymomyza procnemis. Next base: position 16,086,014 of record JAWNOJ010000013.1, on the reverse strand, counting down.
ATAAATTTTCTGTTTACAATTTTTGAAACTAAAGAACTTGTGAACGACTACTTCCAAGGGTTGTGAGCTGTTCTAGCCTCACTTCTGTCCAGCAACTTAGCTTCCTTCTGTAATACACTCTCGTTTCTATGTTTACAGTGTATTAAAACTAGAAAGCCGAAAACCAGCCACCATAAGATTTATGCAAACCAAAATGTTGCCAAAAATTACAATTTAATGTACTAGACAAAGTGTATGGGAGTGTGTGTGTGTGTGCCACATAATGAGCAGGCAACTTGCAACAAAAGCAACGAAAACAAAGAGACAACTTACAACATGTTGTCCGTCCTTGGCTTGGACTGAAATGTAAGCAAAAGTAACTTCTCTAATTTTGCAGGAAATATGAAGCCATTAAAGTGCAGATGACTGTGAAGAGGGCAACGTGTAGAGATGCTATAACAAGGGCAACATCTTGGCTGCGGCACAGACACAAAAGACTGGACGTCCCAGCGCTGCTCCTGTAAGTTGTCCTTTGTGCCGTGCTACGAGTGTGAAAATAAATTTTCAAAAAGTGCACAACCAACTGGAACTGGCAACCAACTGGTTTGCATGTTCCGCTGGTACCGGCAACAACTTCATTTCGCAATCGTAAAAACAGCTGTTGCATTTTTTTCTATTTCAACAATTTATTTTAAATTTACGACCTGTAAGGCGCTTGCAATAAAAAAAGGACTATATACTATACATATATTTAATTGCCAACTTTAAGTGACAGGCTGTGCGCCAAAGTGGAGCGGTATAAATGACCATTGGTCGGTTTGTTGCTGCTTTGGTCCGCACCACTCGAGTGTCGCATAAGTCGCCTGCTGCCAACTCTTGTTGCACTTAATTATTGCTGGAACCAACTGTGTCACAGAATAAATGTGAACTAGTTTGGTACGCGAAAGGATCCGTTTGAATTAATAGTTATGAATGGATTGCATTTTTTTCGATGTTAGATTTAGGTATATCCTAAATTTTATTTCAAGGTTTCATCATTTCCGATGACGCTTGTTCCAGGGCATAGCAAGTAGTAAAAAGAATAATTTTTACTAATGGCTCTAAAGAATTCTCAAAGTATCGAATATATAGCAGATTTAGGGTTGACTTTTATATTTCGGGATTGGGCAACCCTCATGTTACAAACTGGCAACTGACAGCTCAATTGTACGGTTTGGCATTTTCGAGGTTATACGTACACAGAACGTTTTGACATATGAGGGCTATTTACGTTGTTTTCATAAACTTGAAAGATTTTTCTCAGCCAAAAAATAAAATTAAACTTTCGTCGTGGACTACCTCAATGGATTTACTTAATTCAATTTTTGGCAATGAAGCATCATCAAGAACCAGTGCTTATCGATGGTATGTATGGTGAATTTAACCGAGGTCGTAGTTCATTCCAAGACGAGTTTCGTGAAGGTCGTCCGAAATCAGTTGTTGTTCCGGAAACCATTGATGCTGTGCGTAATCTAATATTGCAAGATCGCGATGGGACCTACACATGGGACACATACATTTGTCCGTCAAAAAATGTTTTGCGCGTTGGATCCTACACAATTTGTCAATCGCTCAAAAAAAGTTCGCGTCGATTGGTCGAAAGAAATTTTTATACAAATCATGGCAAAATTTGTTTATCTAAATCTACTTTATGAAATATTCAATAAAACTTTTCTAAAACAGACATGTCATATTTTTACAATCTTTACAAAAATAGTTTTTATAAAAAAGGTCGTTGTATTTCAAACCGACAATTTAAAAAACAAGATAAATTGATCGGACCATTTTTTCAAAATGTCTAAAATACTTCGAATATCTAATCTCTGTGTTTAGACTTCGAAAATGCGAAAAGTTCAGCCAGCGCTAGTTCTTTAAAATTTCGCTATAGATATCTTGATTTTAAGCCATTTTGAAAAAAATCGATTATGTTATCTGATTTTAAACTTAATGAAGTCAGAATTATAATTTTGCATTTAATTATAACAGCTTTGTTGCTATTGTTCTATGGTACAAAAATAATGTCATTTTAATTACTTTATTTATTGAAGGTTTTTAGATAAGCCGAAAAGCAAGTGATTCAAGTTGTTCAGTTATTAATCGGCTATTACACAATGACCATCAGCTTAAAGCACCTTGTACTCTGTATTATTGTATTTATTTTTCAAGCTACCAAGATTTGTACTCGTTTCGAATTTACAAATATAAAATGTACCTCATTTGATAAGGATTTCAGCGATTTTGAAAAGTGCCTTTTAAAGTCTGTAAATCGTAGCTATAAATATATGTCCTTAAAAGTTAAGCTATTTAAAGTGCCCATCAATAAAGTAACAGTAAGTTTTCTTGCAATAATGTTTCCAAAGATTAATCTAACAAATTATTACATTTCAGACCAGCTTCGCGTTGCTTAAGAGGTTAAATGGTTACAAACCGTTTCTTTATAATTTTTCCGTGGATTCGTGCAAGTTTTTGGCCAAACCTTCTAACTTAATGTACAAATATTTCTATAGTCTTTTTGTTACTTATTCGAATATGAACCACAGTTGTCCTTATGATGTAAGTCAGTGCTTGAAATTATTATTGGTAGAACTTCTAAATTGACTTTATTTTTTACAGCATGATCTCATTGTTGAAAAGTTACCCACAAATTTTTTAAATCACAGATTAACAGAAGTGCTTCCCATGCCTGAGGGTGACTATGTTATAAAATCCACTTGGATATCCTTTGATAAATATCGTTCTGAAGTTAGTGTATTTTTTACAATCTCCTAAATATATCTGCTATAATATACAATAATGTAAATTTTATAATATGAAATATAATAAAATATGTAAATAAATATAAAAAAGCATATTTTCGGTTTTGAATTATGTACAATAGGACAAAATTCGTTTATGAAAATAGGGAACAACAGCAATTTCGTTTTGGGCACTATTTGCAAGCGCTGTTCCAGCGTGAGTGTATTCATGATGAGTTGCAAAATCAAACTGAGAATAAATTACTTGACAGCTGTTAAATCTGTCACGAACTTAAACAGTAATGCCAACTTAAAGTTCTGTAACGCGAAAAAAACACCTTTTAAAATGGGTAAGTTGAATATTTTTCTGCAGAAGAACCCAAAGTTCAAATTCGCGAAAAGGCGAGAATAGGATAATAGAACAGGCAAGTTTTGGAAAAAACATAAAAAATTATAGAGTTAGACATCTGAAGGGTGAACAATCTAATAAAAAGAGGAATCGCACGTTGGATTCGTACAAAAAGAAAATAAAAAAAAGAAAAGGAAGTAGATGTTAGGATTGTTTACAGCTGGAAAAAAGTAGAATATTTGGACATGGAAGATATGAAGAAAGAGTGTTAATATTGAAATATCCCTGGGGCTTGGCAACCGAAGCTAGCGGGCTTTTTTATTACTAAAATAAAACAATTATTATCTTTGCATCTAACTTATACGGAATTTTTTATAAAACTTTATTATATAAAAATATTTGCTACAAATACAACAGTGCTTACCATATTTTAAACTTAGTTTTTAAGCTAATCTTAACAGTAAATAATTATAATAAAAATAAAACATTTATTGTTTTTAGTGATAAATGAGTGAATTTTTGCTTTTGAATTTTAGGAAATTGTAAAATAAACGGCAACATCTGCACGATTGATGCCATAGACAAACCAGCTAGTTTGAACACAATAATCGCCTTCAGGCATTGGCAAAACTTCGGTTAATTTATAATTGGCAGCTGCGATGGGAAACTTGTCTAAAAAAACATCGTTCTGAAATGTAACAATGAATAGATATATAATTATAAGTAAAATATTGTCAAACTTACGGTATACGGGCAATTGTGATTAATATTTGTGTAGTTGGAGATTATTTTATAAAAAAATTCCAATACTATATTGGTCCTTTGACGTAGTATAAATTTACAACCATCAACAGACATATTGTACAGAAAGGGTTTGTAGCCATTGTAGCGCTTTAACAGTGCTACATTAACCTGATAATTTTCCTAGTAATTTTTAAAATAATTCAAGTTATTGTATATTTAATACCGTGACATTAGTGATAGGCACTTGATGTAGATTCGCTTTGATGGACATGTATTTGTATGTACGATTCACAGACTTTATATAGCAATATTCAAATTCTGCAAATGCCTTGTCAAAGGGTACACATTTCAAATTGGTAAACTCGAGTTTAGCAAAAATCTAGAGAATAAATGAAATCATAATTGTGTTAATATTTCAATATTTTTACCTCGGCAATTGGCGACAAAATCAAAGGCAGTAGCAACAGCTGCACAATTGCAATTCGGGAGCTCATATTGCGAGCTTCATAAAAAAACTGAAAAATAAAATTAAAATAGTTGTAGTTAAATAAGTTTGATTTAAGGTCTTAATTGGTAATTGAACTTTGGGTACATTAAGTCACAGCCGCTTTGAGTTGATTAGTAACACATGTGAACGAACTAAGGCGTACGTGCAAATCGGGCTTAGTCGACTTTTGGAGGCGCTGTACCACTTTTCCGCTATGTAAGCTTTGAGGTACTCTTAAATACGTTTTATAGTTACTTGGTCAAAAAAAAACTTCAAAAATATACATGGGATATGGGATAACTTTGAATTTGCTGAAAGTAGATAATTTTTAAATACTGAGTTTGCTTGTTATATCTTTAAAACTTTTTTGCTCATGATATCGATTTCGTTGAAAACTCAACATAGTGCTTGTTCGTACCGAACTTAATTATGATATTTTTGAAATCAAGCAAAATGAAGCAAATTTAGAGCAAAAAACCTATTTTATGAACGATTTGCTATATGAGAGTATTTTGTTGTAACCCAATGATTTTTTTTTTAATTCGACACTCGCTACGATGAATGCATCTATGAGAAGTGAAATTATATCCTAGGGGCTATAATCAGTTAAAGTTGCATTAAAAAACGCTTAGTCTAGTATTTATAAACTTACTTTTTTATAAATCATGGCATTCAGTTTTACACTAATGGCAGGTTCAATAAATAACAGATTCACATAAACTTGGTTATCAAAAGATAATAAAAAATAATTTAAAATAAATGGCATTGTAACGCATTAAGTGATTTTCCAAATATAGTGGACACCAACGCGACGAGTAGTGTAAAATTATGTAGATATAAAAAATGGTAAAAAATTCACTAATGTAAAAACTACAAACATCGTTGGTTTGCGTACCGGCTGCAGAAACCCAGAAATCGACGAGCGAATTCCGTGCCATAGCAAGCAATAAGTACAATTGAAAGACGTTTTCCAAAGTAATCTGTGATTATTGTTAATAATAATATTGTCAATTGATTTGGATTCAATTTGACACATTGCTTGAAAACACCAACAAGCGCTTTAATAGCGAATTTTGTTTGATTCCCACGGCAGTCGGTCTTACACAACGGAAACGACGCTCGCAACGGCCTGCCCAAGAACTGCCAAACCCCCTCTGTTTCGGAAGCCCAAACTATGCCTGGTGCACTGAAAAAGCTACAACAACAATAACATTAACCAAAAAAAATTCTGGCTTCAGAGTATTTTGTTTGTTTTCACACCAAGATGACAGTAATCTACGTTTTTAGTACATCTTAAAATAAGTAGCTATTGCTTATTTTAATCGCACAATAAATCTTTTCTGTTATAAATTATACCAAAACAAATGACAGACTCACTACGAAAAACCTTTAAACAGAGTAAATGCATTTCAGTCTCGTCTATTACCATATGTCAAGAGCGAATAAAACTATGCAGTGTGTTACCCAAAGGCACTTGCCAGCACGATAATACCAACACCTTCAGAAAGGCTTAGACTCCCCTTGGCATTGTGGCCACTCAACGGGACGTATTAAAAACACACTCAAATACTCAAACACGCCTGGGATGGTCGTGATGGTTGCCTTTGGGCTCCATTGCTAATTACATAGCCGGAGTTTTCATTACGTTACAGCAATGATGATGATGTCAATTTTCAAAGGTTGCACCAAAAAAATGCGGTATTGCTTGTTGTGCTGAAAGAGTGACGTCACGAAAATGCCATAACGAATGAAGTCGAATTTGAATAATGGGATTTATGGCAGCTTACATATGACAAATGGTATTGTCTTTTAAATAAGACAGTTTTTAAATAAAATCAAATGGACGCATTTTAACAAACACGTTTTATGCCCAGAACAATATATAATATATGTCAGATTAGTTACAAAATTAATAGAATTTTTTATAAAAACTGTTTCTGGTTTTACCTGAAAACTTTTACTAATATCTTTGAAAAATGCTACCAGTGCGCTTTGCCCCTGCTCACTTCGTTCGTTAACCCCCAACCCTCCGTCGACCGCAAGCGGCCTCAGGGGTGCCCCTTTACATTTCATTTTCGATAGTCAGCGCGTTGTAATGTTGATATTCTTTAGTCATGTCGTCCGCATCTAAATATTTTACTTTTTTTCCGCCTCATAAGTAGTCAGCATTAAAATTGTTTTTTTAGGCTTTCAAATTCAATTTCTTTCTACCCATGTTTAAATCCCTTAATATAAATATCATGACGCAAACACAAACATCATGACGAACTGAAAAAAAAAGCTTTAGCTAAAAACTTTAACTCGTTAAATGATTTGGACGTTTCGTTGAGCACTGTCCGCTTCCAAGTAGTCTTCAGACGCCTTCTGCAACGATGGTCAATGGGGTTCTATTCGAGAGCTACATGTGCTATATTTCTGCTGCCTCTCCTAAAGGAGAATCTGATCCATCTTTATTTTCTAATCGATATACCGCTTTTGTTGCCCCTCGCATTGGATTTAGTTCTGGGCCAGAACAGTCCAACAATGCGTCTCAGACATCGGTTGACGAAACTCTTGAGTTTTCTTAAGTTATTATTTGTCGTATTACACTATTATACATCTGACATATATTCGTTCCGGTGTCTAAAATAATAGTGTTTTTATTGATACAAAAAAACTAAACATTTAAGAATTAAAACATTAATTTTATATGTTGTGGATCAAGATTGAGTTCAAAGAATTCCAAAAATATACGGGTTACAATTAAATCAGCAATAACTGAAATATTTTATAATTGCATGTAATGCTCTAGCAATTGACTACAAAGTTTTATTAAAATTAAATAAAATTATATTTGCTCATTCAACTTCACTCAGTTTCAAAATATCACAATTTATTAAAAAAAATAAAAAATTGCATAAAATAAAATAAATGCAGTATTCATCACATAGACTAAGAAAAAGGATTAAAATGAAATACCAATTTCTACATATATATTATGCAATAAATAGCCTGTGTGACGTCACGTCTTTAATATAAAAGTTTTTTAGAACGTCATCTGTACTTTACGTGTACTCTCAAGCGTCCAACGCTTTTTCTCTTTAAGTCTCTTTCTTGCACACAGCCACACAGACTACCAGCAGCCCCACTCGAGTGCAACGTAATGAAATCTTGGCAACGTTTGGGGTCGCTTCGCATCGGCATTGGGAAAAGTTTGTAGAGAGCGCGTAGCGCCACGTTTCGTAATGTGAGCACAAAATTTATTAGAAAATATTTACAGTGCACTTCAGAAATGGTGCAAGTATGCCGTTGGTGCCTCAAAGTATGCTAGCGAAATTAGAGTGCACGCAGTTGTAGGTTGTAGAATTCTTCATTTCGAAGTAGGAGAAACGTTGGAAAATTTAAAAATTTAGCATTTTCATTTAAACTTTAATTGGCATACACTCGAAATTGTTTGGTATCAGAGAAAACGTTTTAAACCGCGTGACATTTTATATGCATGCGGGTTTGTGTGCATGTGTGTGTGTGTGCGGAGGGAGGGGTCTAAACATTAGTGGTAACTTGTTGTTGTTATTCTTGCTGTTGGTTATTTGTAGCCTGGCTTGTTGGTTTTTGCGGTTTTTAGGCAACTTATTTGTTTTTGCGACACTATCGCTCGTTCTTATCGCTACGTTTGTCTGTTACCAAGACCTCCCCCACGGGTATACACATTGACACATTGGTCAGTCGGCTCTGTGCCCCCCCATACTGCCTATGTAATCTCTTTTCTGCCTTACACCTGCATTTGCATAAATGTTTTGTTTTGTTTTTATTTTTCGGTTTGCTTGCTTGTTTCAATTTATTTTATGGTCAGCTTTTGGTGTTTTTACCATTTTGAGCTCATTGCAAAAGTTTCGAAATTAGTTCCATATAAAGTTTTTGTTGCCAAGCTCGGTTAGGCTAACCTGCGCAACTGTACCGGAAACTCGACAATACATGTGTAATTGCATGTGTATTATTTCCTGTTGCCAAGTAAATCAGTATCTACAAATGTTTTCAATGTAGTCAACCACTTGAAAGTGGGACTCTTGCTAGCGATCGTGCGTAGCTAATTTATGCTTCAGTTGCTAATCAGTTTTATCCTATCAACTCTAGTATGTACCACTGAAACATAGGGTCTGGTTTTTTAAAACTTTTTTTATCGAATAAATCACCAAAAAGAACCAAAGCGTGTTATATCAAATAAGTTTATTTCAATGAGATCAACATGCAGAGTTCGTTCATCAGATTTCGGAAAGCTCGGATAAGGCAAAACTTTTACTGTACAGCGCGCTGTGTTCGTAAAAAAATTACAATCAACCTTTTGTTTTCACGCACACCTGCAGGAAATTAAGCTAAATTTAATTTAAGTGGAGGCGGCTACTCTACCAAACTGACAGATTGAACTTCATCCAACGCTCCGAATCAGTCTCAATAAAACGATAAATAAAATCTGTATTACTGCTGAATATGAATCGTTTAGCGATGATTATCAAAATCTCTTCTCATGTTTTTCCGCATAGACTGTTATATACTGTTTTTTGCATAAATTATAAAATAATGTAAAAATACAATAAAATTGAGGAGAGTGGATTGTAATGAAACATAGTGCTTGAAACTCTTCTAAAAAAATTAAGATTGAATTGAGGCAGATACCCGAAATAGTGTAAGAAGGAACAGCTCCACCAGTAATTGTTATGAGAAAAGAAAAGAAGAATGCTGAACGCACCATTCCAACAACTTACTTGCGCCATCTACCGACAAAGACTTTTAGTGGTGGAAAAATAAACTTTTTATTTAGTTGTGTTTTTGTGCAAATGAAATAATCATAATCGTCAATATAAGCACTTTTTTTAATGACGCCAGATTTTCGGTATAGAACTCTACACTGTACGAACTGCGTTTAGTGTCTTTATAATGCCCAACGATGGGCATTATTTACGCCATATTTACAGTCGCACCTCAATTCGGTACGCCCAGTGCATGCTCGGTAGACTTCTTTTGGTTTCGGAAAGATACACTTGGCTTTTTGTCACTAATTGCCTGGGCCATGAATCCGGCGCCACATAGTGCAACTAATGATTATGATGGCTATGGTCAGGCCGGGACTTCTACAAAAGCAGCCAACTAAGGATAAAGGGTATGCCATTGCAAGTGCCAATTAGTAAGAAAATAGATTGTAAATTTTAATGACATACAAAGGAGTCAAGTGAAGTGGCCGTTAGTTGTGTCTTCTATGTGTTGTTTCCGGCAAAGGGCCATAGTACATTGTAGATGCTTGCTACCAACTTCTGTTCTATTGGAGAAGTTCAAAAGAAATGCTTTTTCATATGGCTTGAGAGGCAAAAGGCGTTGGGCAAGTAACTGCTCTGCTTTTTCTGTTCACTTGCTGCATCATTGAATTTAAAATACAGTCAAGTGTGACTGTGTATGTGTGTGTGAGTGTGTTGTCCACTTCAATTAAAAAGACTTTCACCCGTAGTTGAAAAATAAAGGGGGAAAAAAAGAAAGAAAAAAAGATACACTTCCGCTTTACTTTACTGTTACTTTATTTTACTTTTGTATTCTTTGGTAAACGTTTTGCAATTGCTTTGAAATTGCGCAGACGTGCAGCCGGGCAAAAAAATACCGAGAAAAAATTGTCTACCTCAATGACACAGGCGGCGGCGGCCATTGCAGCACAACATGACTTCCGTTTCCGTTTTGTTTACACACACACACACACACACACACATGCACACGAGCACACTCAACTGCCTTTTCGGTCATTATCATCACCATGACCATTAACGCCATCATCAATGTCATCAAGTAGACGTCGCGTTGACAGCTGCTTAGCCAAGCAACTTGAATGGAGCATTATCTACAAAAGAAATGGTGCAAACATTTTTGCCAAAATTGCGCCAAATGGCCAAGAAAAATTAATGTCTAAGAAACCTTTGACTGTTTATAATGGTTAAAAGCTTGGGCGAACTTATTGGCGGTTAAAATAAAAATGAATTAAACAATAAAATATGTTATCAGCAATTCGATTCGATTTGTAATGAATAAATCGATAAAAACCTCTAACGGTAAAAGTAATCAATCAATATCAATTACCTTATTTGAAAATAATATGCAGGATATTCTAGCCAAGCAGAATATCAAATGCAGAGCTGTGGAGCGCTATAGATGAGTCCCCTATACGCCATAAAATCAGAAAAAGCAAATGTACTTGGATAGGGCATGCTTTCAGAAAAAATCAAGCAGCATTGTCCAAATGGCACTGGACTGGTACCCTCAAGGAAGCAGACGAACAGGACGACCAAAAGCAACTTGGAGACGAACCGTTTTTTAAGAACTAGCTCAGATCAGCTCGTGCTAAGCAGACGGCACAAAACAGAGACCGGTGGAAAGCCTTCGTAGAGCTTTTACTTCCCAAGTGGAATAATAAACGAAAAATAAAAGTACTTAAGTCTACAAACCTATGATATGCAAATTTCATAAAAAAGTTAAATATCTCTAGATATTCCATGCGAATATTACACTTAAGTTATTTAAGTCACATCATAAAAAAAGAGATATAGCTTAGAAAAGAAACAAAAAGGGTGCGTTGAAATCAAAGGCAAAATCTGTTGGTTCCGAAATCTAAAGGCTGTTGCCTTCCAAATACATTTGCTGCTCAGCCACAGAATAACATTCAATAATAATAATTTTTAACAGCCAGTTCCCAGCAAAGTATATGAAACAATAAGTACAAAAGCATTATGGTTACCCAAGTATAACTGGCCATGAAATACACAATTACAAGCAATATCAATGCAACAAGGAGTTAAAAAATAAAAAAATAACGCTCACAAACTTGCCACAAAAGTCCAAAAACTTTATATCATGCATGCAGCACACTAACTTCGCATGCCGCTCTTCTCCAACCACAACAACTTGACTCCATGGCAAGTCTTCATTGTTGTTGCAGTGAGGCAGTGAACCAACCAGTCATCCAGCCAGTCGGGCGATAAAATAAATTTGCATATGAATTGAGAATTAAGAACATTTTGCACATCGGACGATCCCTTCCGTTGTGTGGCGCTACGCCGCAATATCCTTTCTATTGCTATTTGCTATTTTTTGATTGGGTTGGTCGGCCATGGAATTGGTTTTGGCTGCTGTTTGGCCTTTGCATTAGATGCAGAGAAGCTTGGGCAGGCACAATGCCATATTCCCTTGAAGTATGTGTCAAAGTGTGAATGGCTTATTTCCATGATGTAGTTGTTGTAGCTGGGCAGTTTTTGGCATTTGCATTTTTGCCATTTTTGTATTGAATTTTTTTTCTCGGTATTTTCAATTTTGTGCAGTTTATAATGGACACAAAATAAAAAAACAACTCGTTAGGCGTTTGAAATTGAAAATGTTTTTGAAATCCGATAAGAAGGCGAAGTAGTAGTTTTTGTGTGTTTGTGGCATAACTTTGTTGTTTGTTGGGGAACAAAGTTATGGGTCACTTGATTGTGTTTATGTAGGTTAGCTTATAAGGCGAATAATGCCAACAACTTTATTATATTTATAGTCTATGCAAAAATAGTTGAGCTAAGTTTTTAAAGTAGCAACAGCAGTTCTTCAAAATGTCAATTTTGTTGTATATAACAAACTCACATTTAAACTTTCAGATTTTGCTCAAAATCAATCAATAGAATAGAACCACCGCATTTGCAAACAATTAGACGAGCAGTAACTCACGTACAAATTGCGTTGCATAACCCGCGGCTGTTGGCAACGATGATGAGCAAAACTTCAGCCAGTAAGGATTAATTCGCTCACACGTCTGTCATTTCCATAGATTGTTTTTTTTTTGCGTATTGCATTCGGTAAACTTTCGTCATGCTCATAAAATTTGTTCGTTTAACTCATTTAACTTTTTTGTTACTGATGGTTTTGCAATTATTTTTATTTTTACAATTTTCACTCATTTTTTTTTTTTAGAAGTTTTTGCATAATAAAGCCTGTGGGCCAAGAGCATCGACAGCAACAATTTGTCTGGGCGACAATGGAAATAATTCAATTAAAACACTTTTCCAGTTTTCCCTCGCATGTCAAGTTACAATTACGCAAACCAAATTAACACATAGTACAAGCGTTTAACCCTCACAAGCTCACGCTCACCCTTTGACCCATGCTGGCCATATGCAACCATGTTGGTAAGTATGCGTGTGTGTGTGTGTTGGCCGCGAGCATTTTGCATAAAGTTTTGTGTGAGCATGACAACCCTGGTACATATCGTTGTTGCAGTGTTGCCTTTTATGTGGTCGAAAGTTTTCACACTCCCAGCAACGACATCTGAGCCATGTTTACTTTTCTACTTAGGCATTGTTGTTGTTGCTGTTTTTGTTTTAAAGCCACAAAGTAGCTTTTGGCCAAATTTAAATGTTGGCTTAGCCAACTGCCAGCTGGCAGACATTGCTTGCAGTGCAGTTGCCCACATTTTAGGTTTGGTGTGTTCTGTCTATTATTTTAAGATTTGATTGGTTTGGCCTGTCATGTTGATTTTGGTCTGATTTTGTCTGGCCATGTAGCCGTATTGCTGCTTATGCCCACCATCCCATACCTTCAAATGTTTGGTCAGGCTAGAGCTGCATTGATATTGTCATTGGGTTACGCATCTGTTTGATAAGTCCCTTACTCATTGCTTTGTGATTAGCATTTATAAATGTTGCATTTAGCATGATACCAATTTGAAATGGTTTTAAAAATGTTTCAGGTTGTGCCGCAATATATTGAACCAGAGTCTTAGTGGTGACTTAGTTAATTAACTTTGTAATTACTTTAAACCAATTTGCTGCCAAATGAAACCTATACAATCTACTATGTTCCTGTACTTTTTAATGTAATTATAATTTTTTTACAAAAATTCTCATGGTTCTTCCAGTAATTTATGAGAATTTTTTGGTTTTCTTTGATATAGTATATCTTATAGGTTGGCTATGATGTTTATTTTCTCAAATGAATTATACTAATTTTTAAATCCACAATTATTATATGTTCCATTAATTTATCTATTTATCTTATAAAGTGTGTTTTTTTAGAGGTATAGAACTTTAAATTGCAATGAAACAACGATTATACTCTTCATGATGAATTGCATCATGTTAAATCGGTCGCCATCTTGATCAGTAACGCCAACTTAAAGTTCTATATCTCGAAAAAAAACCTTTTACATCTAGAGACTTTGGCAACAATTTTTGCAATTACTAAAAAAAATATAATAATAATTTTCAATCAATATTATTATGTATTATACTTCTTCTGTGAAAATCGGTAGCGTGAATGGTAGTGTACCCGCGTCTAAATCGGAAAACCGGTATTCGATTCCACGCAGCAGCACTGCAGTGGTATTGGCTAGCAAATAGACACTTTTTGCATAGGAATATCACCCTATGCTCCGACTTTTAGGTGATAACCATAGTCAAGGGGAAAAATTAATTATTCTTCTTCCAGAAAAATTTGTAAATTGCTTAAAATTGTTGAAAATAAAACAATTATTTAACATTTTAATTAAAATTTTAGGGATCCCAAATATCAAATTGTCTATATGCTGGAAAAAGTAGTTCTTACGGGAAGCTATTAAAATGGTCACAGAAAATCATTTTGGAGTCAATCCTCATTCACTTCGAATAAAAATTCGTAAGCTTAATCTTGTATTTTAAATTATGTTATATAGAACTCCAAACTCCGGTTTTTTTTTAAAGAATGAATAATGAATGGAGTGTTGGGGTTTCTGAAGCGTGTAAAAATGTTTGGCTTTTAGCATTTTATGCCACTTAGTAATACCCGTAGGTTTCGAAGATGGTATCACCACATTTTACAAATGGAATGATAAGTATATCACATTTGATTGCAAAAGAAAACTTAGAAATTCAGATGAGAATGTATTATGGTGCTTAAATCAAGAAAACTCATCACCTTTAGGTATTGGTAATCACGCATCTCGTGCAACCAGAACAAGTATACTTTTCAGGATCAGTCTAAATGTGCAAAAAGACGTATGCTTTATATTAAGCTTGTTCTGTGTTTTTTTGTAGAACTTGGCGATTAAATTTTTTGATGTTAATATTAAATATTAAGGATTGCTTGTGGGCTCGCCTCTAAATCGTTAGATCTTTGGTTCGATTTCACCCAGCGGCACTGGTGCATTTGCCTACCAGTGGTATTTGCTATCAATTAGAAGCTATTTGCCTAGAAAATTTTCCTACGCTTCGCCTTTGGAGCGATGACCAAAGTCAAGAGGAACAATATAATATTATTTTTAACTTCCAAATAAAATTTTGGAGAATAGAACAGAACAGAGCACATAAGCTTGTGTTGGCATACACACCACTCTCCACGAGAAACAGAGGTCAATCAAGAAAGCGTCAAATTGACGATGACATGCTGAAGATGGAAGTTAGAAGCTATTAAGAAATTGTTAATAATTGTTAAGAAATCCAAAATTCACACCGGGTTGTAGAACTGAATAATGATGATGATGACTTTCAAATAAAAATCATGGAAATCATATACGTAGTGTCAGAATATACCCATTTTAATTAAAAAACGCAAAAAACTTACTTTGCTTCAATTTTAATGGTTGTTAAGCGAAATTTTTCAACAATTGTTTTAAAAGCTGTATAACTTTAAACTTTTTAATGCTATGAACTGAATATTAGTTAATTCTCTAGAAAATAATTATAAAACATAAGTTTGTGCACGTTTTTATAATAAAATTTGTATTTATAGCAATCACTTTTTCAAATAGCTTAAAATGCCACTTTATTATCTGCACCAAAGGTGCATACACAAAAATTTTAAAGTTCAACTTTATAATATTGCTCGATTTTTATTGCCAAACACGACAGCAGCAACAACAACAACAATAATAACAACGATAACAACAAAACTTTTCACAACTCGCTTAATTGGGCACTTAAAAGGCCAAAAGCCCATGCAAGCAATTTAACAAATACTTTTCCATTTTCATGGACTCTTAACCCTTTAATTCAGACACATGGCAGCAATTTCATACGATTTAAGTCCATTAAAAATTGTTTTTCCATAATATTTTGTATAAAATCCGGCAATAACAACGAAATATTTAAAAGCCAAAAAAAAAAAAAAAACGTATATCAAATCGAATGTTGCACTATCAAGAATCCCAACGATATGCGCGCTCGTTAAAAATCAATCCCCCAAAGAGCCCACATCATGTTTATGTGTTGCATGGAAGGTAATGGTGTGGCGGTGGATTGCTATGTGGCGGCTTGGTAGTGTTGCGTAGAGGTGTCGCACACTAGGCTGCCGTGGTCAATATGCAAGACTATAAGTCTATATAAGAGTAGCCGCAGCAGCAGGGTTGGCAACACTGGACATATCTTTCGTTTCACTGTGTGTGTGTGTGTGCGTACGTGTGTGACAGCTTCAACAATTTAAAATGTGTGTGTGTGCGTATGTAGTGTGTTTGTGTGTGAGTCGTGCTGCTGTTGTGAATATATGGGAATTTGTTTTGTCATATCGTTTCGCTGATCAAGTTTTTCTGATTTTTTTTTCAACAATTGCGACCTATACCGACAGAGTACATTGGTTGTGTTGGAAATAATTTGTGCATACCAGCTGCTCAGCTGACAAAACAAAACCTGCAATTATGAGAATCTTCTCTAGCACAAAGTCTTCACAAATGAATCAGTAATCTTCAAAAATTTCTGTATTTTACTATTTTTTTTTTTTAATTTCAATTTTCTACTGCTATTTATTCTTACAAAACAAAATTAACTGTAGCGTATACAACAGTCAGTGTGATCGTGCCAATTAATTTTGCTCTTGTTACCAAAGCACCACAAACTGAAGCGCAATGAAGCGCAACATCAACGCGTAGCATGCGACATATCCAATCTATGCTGCATATGTATGTATTGTGTGTGTGTTATCCAAAAAAAAAAAAAATCGTGTCCAATGTAACGCCACAACAAAGAACGTTAATTGACGCCAAAATGCTGTAAAAAAAATAAAAAAAAATTTACCGAAAAAAACAAAAAAATGCTGCACAGTCTGTGAGCAAAGAGGAATTTGTCCATTTGGACACATTTTGTGGCAGCGATACGGCAAGATACAACATACATACATACGTATATTTTAAACACACGTATATCTATGCACTTGTATTTGTATAGGTGGACACACATTGGGTCTAGCTTGAAAAATTTAAATACGCTTCGGAACCGCCCCCAAAAGTGTCTTTATTAACCCTATGAGTGCTTGGGGGGCACTTGAAGCACAAACGTGGGTGAGTTTTTGTTGTTATGCCTCCTGCTGCACTGAATCAGCACACGTGATTAATGGCCTTTAATTATGTCAAATCGTAAGGGCAGACGACTGACTGACTGACTTGGGTGTAACGGTGCAGCTACTAGCCGCATGCAACGGTATGCCAGTTAACCGTTTGACATTAAAAAATTGACACCGTTTGGGGTGAAATGTCGCTGGCGTTCATGTGTTCCCGTTGAACTGACAAGTGTCTGGCCGGCTTGGTCGTTCAGGGTTGTCCGTGGCACGGCACGTAAGCGAGTTGAAGTTGGCTGCTTGTCTTTTGGGTCGCCGAACCTGAAATACATAGAAGTGCACACACAGCGTGGGTAGGTCGAGCTCATGCACTAATGCGGAAAGTTATAGTAAACTTGTATCGTAAAAACTTTTAGCTTACAAGAATCCTGCTGTTATGAAGTACTTGGCATGCGAATCGGAAAAATCTCTTTTATTATTAGTCAGCATGATCTATAAAAAATGAAAAGAAAAAAATTGAAAGAGCGCCTCAAGCAGTATCCCAAGCGGGCTGTGGAATTACGGTATTCAATCTTTGTTAAAAACCGGAGTTCCAGTAGATTTGTATTAAAATTATAGAATTTCTACCGAAATAAAATACCGTTTCCAGTTTTGATTATTTTTCAAACTAGCCTCGTATAAACAAATTTCAAGCACTTTGGGCATGAGTTGGTTGTTGCAAGCTGTGATTGTATGTGGGCGTATGTCTCGCTTGTCGTATTTAATGAAAGCGTCATAAATTATGGTGCAGTTGACGAAAGCAACAGCTCTGGCTGCAACAACATACGAAGCTATGTAGTCCATGAGGAACTTTGACTTGGGTGTCAGTAAATGTGTAGATGAGTGTGCAGACATTTACCAAAAGGTAACATATGCCTTGTTATATTGTTAATATATACAATTGAATTTTGTTGTAACCAAAATCTATAATTTTTAAAAGTAGAAGAAACAAATTCGAAAGATTTACATACACAAGCAACCGTTGTAGTATATTATGCAAATACTGGTTATGAACGAGGCCAGCGAAAGGCGGCTTCTGTTGGAACTCATTGTGACTATTTTCGCATTATTGTTGGCGTTTTGTATTTCTACTTGGAACTCATCAAAACCAATTTTTAAGAAACCATCTTAAGATCTGCTAATTCGCTGGTTTTCCTTAATTGAAGGAGTTGATTGGCAAATAATCTTCCACTGAGCAGCTGAATTGCCATAGATGATGAGTTTTATTTTCCCCGCTCTACTGCTTTGGACTAATTAAGTTAATCTTCTATCTATGCCAAAAACTATATAAATTTACTCTTTTTTGCTCAACTAACCCATTTTTGGAAGTAAAAATTTTTATATTTGGGGTTTTTCTGCGAACTATTCTCAACAGAGGCTATTTTTCAGCATCGGCGCAGTATTTAAATATCATCAACATATTCTTTTGCGATTGAAACACTTAAACATTTATTAACAGTTTGTAAAATTTAAAAAATCAACATTGTAAATCAAAACAATACATAAATCAAATAACTGATATACAGTGTGAAAAAGATTATCCACACATTGTCCATGCCATTAGCAGTGATCACCTGCCACCAATCGTATCGTTTGTCCTCTGATCTAATTGCGGCGACGGTTTCTGCGCTGGCGTTGACGCCGCCTGCGGTTTTGTAGCCTGCGTCTATTTTGCCTGCGAATACGCTGGCGGCGTCTTTTAGCAGCGTTGCTACCGCCGCTACCACCGCCACTGCCACCGCCGGAACCACCACCACCGCCGCTACTGGGAGGTGATGCAGGTGATGCTGCAGTTGTGGTATCGGTTGATGAGGCTGCTGTGGTGGTATCACCGCCAGCTGCTGCAGTGGTAGTATCACCACTTGCTGCAGTGGTGGTGTCTGTAGACGCTGCCGTGGTGGTGTCTTGGCCCGCACCCTGTTGGGCCCAGAGCAGGCAAGCACAGAGCGCAAAGAGTAGTACTAAACCGAAACGCATTGTAGAAGTTTTTGATGTCTACTATAGCTTGGAGTTGTTACTTATATAGTCGGAATTTTAAATGCTTCGATGTATGTACCATAATAATATATGAAAGACATGGTTCTTGAGTAGCAGCTGTCAAACCCCAAAACAGCTGTGGACAATATTTGTAAACTTTGAAATCGAAAGTGACGCTGTCATACCAAAACTTTATTTGTTTGGGTTACAGATGTTTTTTTGGGGGTCTTTATACTAGATAAATAAATTTATGTCGACTTATAGGTGTTACGACAAAAAAAATCGTTTAAGAGGCCTTGACCTTAATATCCGCATAAATATCGAATACAAAGTAACATTTTTTGGATAGTTTAATATGAAGAGTTGCAGTTCAATCGAACAAATATTATAAATGAACGTTGGATAAGAAGTGATTTGATAATTTTTTTATAATTTAGATATTTAAAGCATTCACATGGCGCAACAACTTATGCTCATTAAGCTTAGGCTATACAGATGACGCATAGTTCCTCGAAGACGTCGCTGACGTATCTCAGAAATAAATTGTTTCAGATCGTAATACTAATATATTATGCTAAAATGAAGCACGTAGCATTTGTAGATTGTCGATCTTAATTTTTTTTTTATTTGGAAATATGTATACTCAAGTAGAAAGGAAAGAAAAAAAATAGTAAAATACCAAAAAACGATTCCGGAAAAAATATTAATATCCGCAAGCTGTGAATACATAAGTTTTTATTTAAGCTTCATGTGGATTTCACTTTAAAGGCTTTCATAACCACGATATATTCTGCATTCCAAATGTACGTTCAACTTAATTTCTGCAATACAACAAATTGCTCTACACAAACATAACCTACAAATGCAAATGGCTTTAAGGGAGCAAACTTTTGCGCCTAAGCTTCCCAAAGAGTTAGGGGGTTTTTTTTTTGTTTCTGCTGGCTTATGGACGTGGCTGGTTAGATTTTCATTTCGTATGCCTTGGGTTACTTTGACTGCAAATCCATCAAAGCGGTTCCAAGGCCTACACAAACACACATCTGGAGCGGCACAAGCTGTAGCGCATTTCATACGCCTCGCTGGAGTTCTGTAACTTGAATTGGCACAAAGGCAGACAGGAAGCCCTGCCTACCCAGCAACCCATTGCAACCATAGACTCAGGCTGCGTCGGCGGCGGCGGCGGCAGCGTCGTTGGCGAAAGTTTTGGCCTGCAGCATTGGCAAAAAAGTTTCGCTGGCAATGCTGAGGCTGCATAAAATGTTGTCTGAAAATTATATTTATGCTTAAATCTTGTAGATACTTTTTGGCAGTGTTTTTCATTTTGGCTTTAACTTTGAGCATCATTTTGACTTGCATTTCTGCCAAGTTCTATCATATATGCATGATGGGCACAAACTGGTGTGTCCTCTTATCCTCTCACCTGTCTCTTTATCCTCTCACCTGTCTCACGCTAAACTGTGCCTAAATGAATTTTTCTTGGCTGGCTAACAAAACTTTTGCTGCACTGCACCTTTGAGCAAAGTTTGTCCTTATCGTTGTTTGTTCTGTCAAGTACAACGGGGCTATGTTTCTAATTTCTTAACTTTTATAATTATTTGATTTGTTGTACTAGAGAGTGTGTGTGTAAGGGTTAGATTTTTTGTGTATTTACTTTTATGAGAATTTAAGTGACGCTTTTTTTGTATTACCTGAATTGAAGCCGAATACTTTAAGATGTCAATCAAATTTTAAGAAATTGTTCATCCTTAAATCCTGAAGCAACTCAATTTTTGGGCCCAGAGATAAGGTAAAGTAACTCAGGTTATTGCTAGCATGCCTTTGTTAATCCCTAACAGAAAGGGATGCTGTAACTATGTTTTGTGGGCTTTCAATATGTTAGCTTGACGTTGCTTCCAAGTTCTAGCAAAATGCTACCAGCACTGTATAAAGAACAACTTTTAATTCTTCGCAGATTCTTCTTCTGCCAAACTCTTCAATGGCCTATTTTGGGTATTATATCAATGAATCGGTCGGAAAAACAAAGCTACGTTTTTTTTTATCTACGATATAAATTTCTTGTGAATAATATAAACCTTTCTTAAATTGAAGGAGATAAATTTTCAACAGCCTTCTCTATTCTACTTATGTTAAAATTCTACTTATGTTAGAATTGCAAATTTTTTCTAACGCGTTTATTTTGATATTAAATTCTGTAACTCAAATATGACAGATCAATTTACAAAACAATAAAACACTATTTCATCTTGAAATCATTACCCAAAAAAACAAATTATTTCTTAGCTATATTATTATAATTCGTTCATACATATAAGCGCAGTGTTTGAACCAATATTTGTATAAAAAAAGGCGATTTAAAATCGAATTCTTTTTTTCACTAAAAAGTAAAAATAAATCAATGTTTATGAAAATTTTGGTTTTTTAAAAGCTTAAGCAACTTTAAAGCTAAAAATTTTTAAAGTGTTTCACACTTAATTTTCATAATTCTTCCTTAACATTTTTCTACTTAAAATATTTATACCTTGGCACACAAGTTGGCAGCTAATTCTTTAGCGGCTCATATCAACTTTTTCGGATCTTTATACAAAAAAAAAAAATGCTTTTGTATATATAGACATAAATATACTTACATAGCAAGGAAGCAATTTTTCTATATTTATCCCATCTTTACTTGTGGTTGCCGTTGCTACAAGGATATTGACGACAATGTCGACAATGATGATGAAGTGCGGCTACCAAGGATGCGCGCTTGCCAAACCATTTTTTTTTCGTTTTTTTTATCCATTGATTTGCTTGAGTGTGAGTAGCGCATATTTATGCACAGTTCAAAGATCAAAATGAATATTTTATTTGATTTGATTCCTTTTGGCTTGGCATACAAGAGAAGCGTTTTTAAGCGCTAGAAAGCGCAATCCTTGTGTTGGCATAATCAAGTCCTTGGAGACACTCACGTTCACTGCTGAGCAGGCCAATTGTCTGCGATTTTTGCTTTATATTCTTTTTTGGATTTGGATTTGGATTTTTTTCTGAGGAAATGCTTGTAGAGATGTGGTTGTATTATATCATTTTTTTTTTCTTCAGAATGATTGAATATGTGCTTGTATGCAAAAGCTCGAGTGCATTGAAAGCTGTGCATAATCTGCTGACAAAAGTGCCCGCAAGTATGCAACATTTTGGTGGCATGAATTGCTTTTTGACGAACAATTTAAATGATTGTGGGAGATTCCATTACAAACTTTAAAATCACGCAACAAACTTATTATGATAAATGAAAGACCAATTCCAATTTACTAGGATCAAATGCCCTAAGGAAAGTAGTTAAAAGTGATTGTAGGCACTACTTATTGCATATTTTTTAAAGGTAATTCGTTTTTCTCACAGTTATATGCTATGCAAGCTAAACGAGGTGCGGAATAGATTCTACTTAGGCATCAACTTCAAACGGGGACTTTACCGCTGGGCATAGGCGCATACAACATCTCAGAAAGGTAACAAAACTTTAAAACAAGTGGGCGAGTTTCGGCAAAGTTAAAGCTCTTTAGCATTACAATAAAACTGTCAAATCCGAACCGTTGGACATAGAATTTTTGCTGTAAAACTTCAAAAATTATTTATAAATGAGCTATACTAATTTAGATGTGCACTGACGTATATCAATCAGTACAACCGTTTTCTTATACGAAAGCGAAACCTGGCATACGACAAAAAATATCTTAAGAAAACTCCAGAGAGTTTCGTCAATCGATGCCTGCGGCGTATTGTTGGAGTGTTCTGAGTCAGAACTATATGCAATGCGAGGTTATGAAAAACTAACAAGCAACGATGATGAATCGGATACACCCTCAGGAGGGACAACAGAAATATAGCATGTGGTTCTCGCGAATGGAACCCGATTGGTAATCGTCGCAGAGGGCGGCTGAAGACTACTTGGAGGCGGGCAGTGCTCAACGGAACATACAAATCCTTTAACGAGTTCAGGTTTTTAGCTTACAATAGGGAAAGCTGAAAACTATTTGTAAATAGGCTTAGTTCTTAATAATTTGTAATAAAAGTGCATGCCAAAAATAATAATAGTTTTTTCTCGTAACTAATTCTGCTTGCTATATTTCTTCATTCGTATATAGAAGTCTTTCTTCTGTTAAATAAAAGATACCATGTCTTTATAAAATTGCTTTAATCATTATGCAAGTTTGAAGAAGTAATTAACCGTAACCAATTCCATTATCTTTTCCAGATTTCGAGTTGAAAATAGATAGGACTCTTCTGTGGCGCTCCACAGCTCTGTATTTGATATTCTGTTTACCCAGAATCTCCCGCATATTATTCTTAAGATGCAGCCTAAAATAAAATTTTAATAATTTATTAATATTATAACATATAATTATTTTCAACACCTTTTTATGGTCTCATTTATGCAGAAACATAATTTTGTACAACTTCTCAACAACCTATATCACAATTTCCCCTAATTCTTATCAAAACTGCTTTGTTTGCGTTCACATAAAGTGCTGCACTCTATTATTGAACAAAACAAAATGAAACTTAATTTCAAGCCTAATGCAATCTACTTACAAATCCTTTATCAGATTTACTTGGCAAAAATTTCATTTCAAAAACTTCAACTTCAGAGCAGCACAGCAAGAAAATAAAAAAAAAATCACAAAAAGGTGCCGAAAGCGATTTAAAAAGTAAAGCAAGGCTTCTTCTCTGTGTAGTCCAGCTTTTTGTCGATACTCGGTATTTACACAGAGAGAGAGAGAGAGAGAAAGTGTGTTGGTCCTTCGACTGTCACAATCTGCCATCAATGTTACCTAAGGATAATGCATTTTTTTTTTGTTGCTGCTGCTCTTGTTGAATTTGTCTTTGTTACAGCTTAAGTGCTGCATATGCTTTGGATATTTTATAGCTGTAGCAGATTTTGTGCAATTTTTTGCCTGATTGCTCCAATAACTAAGTTTAAGTTGGTTGTCTGGCCTGACATTAGATTGGAATTGCTTTGGATGCATGATTATCTGCATAAACACATCAAATTAGCAGTAAACTTTTTGCACACAACTTCAAAGTTGAAAAGAAATTGCAACAATTTTATAATTTATTGTAAATACTTGAGATGTATCAAAAGTTTTTTCAAAGTTGTTGCTATGCTAATATTGGAAAACATAAACTCATCAAAAACCTAATTGAAAACAAATATGAAACAGGGAAGCCAATCTGCTTAGTTTAGTGAAAGAAAGGTAGAAATAGACAGCTTAGTCTATTGCCATGTTAAAGAATTTTCTTCGGTGAGTTTTTCAATAGAAGCTTTAAATTGGCAATGCGGTGAGTCCTGCTTATGTGACACAGAAGTAAACTCAGAGATACCTTCTTTACTACCACGCCACAACACAAATTTAAAATTTAAAATTTGTTTCAAATTATGCTGGATTTTCTGAAATTTATGGCCAGGCTTAAAACTAAATAGAAAAGCAGCAACATGATCAACTAATTCAATAAACCAAAAGCATTGCAACAGACACAATTATTTTGGCCAAGAGGCAGAAAGAGAGAGGCAGCAGTTAGGGGCACATGTACATGCACATGCGGTGAATAACAAGGGAACACTGTGATTTATACCTTGGGAGTGTGAAATACAATGCAACATTTCCTGTACAATTGTCGCAATGTTGGTTGGATACGATATTCTGGTAGCAACAACTTAATGCGCAAAAACAAACAATAAAGCGCTGGACAGAAAAAAGAATTGCTTTTGACCAAAATAAATGTTAGAACAAACAACTAAGAGACATTGTTAGTTGTAAATACATTGTAAGCAATGGTTATGTTGGGTTCGCAGTGCTTTTGGTGTGTTAATGTTTAGCAAAACTTTGAGCTTGACGTTTTAGAAGTTTCTAAAAGATGCAGCTCACTAAGCCTATACAACTATCTTGAAGCACTTTTAAACCTACAGCCGCAGCCAAATGCTTATGTGAATTTGTACAGAGTATTTCGTAGCCGGTCTCCTTCTCATATAAGAGAAATCAACTTGCTCGCTTTCCTATTGAGCTTGAAGCAAAAATTGTTTAGCATGTCGTTTGCTATTCAAACAATTTGCATATCCTTTTAGTGCAACGAGCGTACGCAGAAACAACACTAAGCACAGGCAGCACAGAGACGGCTGGCTCTGATTCTGTCCAGGCATACCAACACGACAGTCAACCGAAATCCAATGTCAGCTTAAGAATTTGTAACTGAAAAAAAAAGAAACGAAAACAAATCTTCTCATAAAATTTTATTTAACACGCGCAAAGTGCAGCACAGCAATAGCATTGTTCGGTCAGGGAATGCTCAACTTTAAATAACACCAACTGCTTGGGCGTATACAAAGGAGTTCCTGCGGTAGGAGTAGGTACCAAGTGTCGAACGTATTGAAGTGAAAAGTGAATAGAGCCATGCTAAGGCCATGTCTGACTCCTAGGCCAGTTGGCCATATACGACTATGGACGGTGCTGCTTTACCGGCTGGCTGACTGCTTGGCAGCCATAATATTTATGCGCAGACGTTGCTCAATAAGCTGCTCAAGGATTTATTGACCAAATGGACAGATTTGACTGGCTGTTATGCAGCATATGTAGAGGAGTCTATGCTTTTCTTTTGGCATATGTGGAATTTCTTTCGAAATTGCTGTGAAGTTGTGCGTTATATGAGTTCTGTACTGATATTTGCAATGATCCTTAGCGTACGGGTTTTCACTTAGCGTCAGGAAGGCAAGTATCTTTTCTACGTAGTTTAAATTATTTTGTGACTTAGGATTATTCGTCCCTTTAGGTTTTTTGAAATTTGAATACGTATTTTAAAATTTGTCATATGATAAATTATTTAATATCGGTTTAAAATAGACATTTCGATAGCAAAATATTTTATGCGAGTTAGAGGTGAAAAAAAAAATAATGTGGTGATCTTATCCTATTTCAGTTGACTTAAGCAATCTTGGTTCGTAAGGCAGCAAAGGTTTGCTTTTGAGAACAGTTTTATGCTGAAGGCTCAGTAGTTTTTGGTGTTGTGGGTAAGAAAATGGATTTGCGTCGGTATGACGATCTAAACCTATTTCAATTGCCTCAAGCTATCTTGGTTCAATCATAATCTCAACAAAGGATTTCTTTTGAAAACAGTTGCAAGCTGATGCTTCAGTAGTTTTTGGAATCGCTGAGTCGTATAATGAAGAAACTTAGTGTCAGACTTCTTATTGAGTTAGAATGAATGTAGCCTTTATTCCTGTGAGCCTCCTGAACGTGAAGCAGCCTCTTTCTCTACTATGACTTGTCATTTGAGGTATTTGAAAATAAAAGTGATTCCTAATGGCGTTAGGTAAAAAGTTTAAACATTTTTTAGGACAACGCATTTCAGCACAATTTTAAAATTCAAAATAGTTGAATTAATATATTATTCGATTTGACTATAGTTACCGCTGCAAATGCGGAGTATAAGCGGATTTTCCCAGATAAATAGCGTCTATCTATACCAGATACCATATTAAATTGTATGCAAGTTTATATAACCAAAGGATTTATGTAATATATTTTAATAAAATATTAAATTTCCATTCTTTGAGTTATGAAACAAAGATAATTAGAAAATTAAAGGGTTTACGTTTTTTTTTAATTTTAAGGTTAAAATTACCTAAGTTCAAAAATAAGCAGACACATTTCATTTGCAAACTGTTGTTCATAGCTGGATATATGGTTCAAACAGCGTTGTGTACTGCTGGCGCCATCTCGCGTAACTTAAAAGCTGCTTATCAGAAACCAAACCTTTTAATATTATACAATTTTAATGGTTTTTTTTGTAGTAATTCGAGATATATTTACCGGATTAAATTGTGTTTAAGTTTCTGAGCTACAATTTCTTAGATACTTTGTGGAAATTTTCTCTTCCAATAGTTGTTAATTCTCTTTTCTTGCAGTGTCACCATTTTAACGCTACATTACACATTTAATAGTATGAAAATTGTCCAATGGAATAAATATATTTATACAAAGGTCCTCCTTCACAGTCTTCTATATTAACAAGCTTGGCAAGCCTTGGCAACTTAGTGATGAATGTTTTGAAAATGTTTGCATAGAATGGCAATTTTTCAAGATTTACAACTTTAACAGCCATAAGGTAGTCTGAAATAACGGTCAAGCAGCTGTAAAGGGTTTAAGGTTCAGCTGCTAGAGAAGAACAATAAATTTTGTGCATTGACTATTTTAAAGGACTTGCAACTTTATTTGGCTTTGGCTTTATTTCAATAGACCAAATGCTGTAAAAAAAAATCCACAATATTTTAATTTTATGAATTAATTTTTTTGCTTCCTACATTAGGAGATCTATTATTATGCCAAAATAATTATTCCACATGCAAAGCGTCAAACTGAAAGCTTCAGCTCGTTGGCCAACCCATAAATCAAACAAAATGCAAAAATAAAGAAAAAATAAATTGGAAGCGCGAAAATATAAAAAATATTCATCTAAGCGCTTAAAGCATTTTTAAAATTCACAAACTGTCAAACTCAATAACAAAATAACAAAAATACAATACAAGTCACAAACATTTCATTACGAATATATTGAATATTAATTGTGCATTTTGTGTCTATTTGACGGCATTTTAATTCAATTGTTGCAATTCAAAAAAAAAAAATATGCAAATATGTGAACCAAAAATATGAGAAATTTAATGCTAACTGACATTGATGGATTTGCAATGTCATGGCAATTTGAGTTTGATAGACAATTCGAAGGCAAAAATTTAATTTGAATGTTTATGATCGAATTTACGCTGGGATAAAGTCATTACCTTGTCATAGAAATATATTGGGCTATTTAAAAATTATAATACTCTTTAATAGAGATGTACGAGGGTTGAGATCGGTTCAAACAATTGCATTTTTGAGCACTCAAAAAAGCATCGATTTGATAAGTCATCCGCCATATGGTCCTGAATGACTTATATTTATTCCTGTACGTAAAAAATAAAATGAGAGTTCAACGTTTTTCGACACCTGAAGAAGCGGTTGCTGCGATGATGAGATATCTTAATTAAAGTGGAAAAGTGCTTAGACAATTGGTGCAAAAAGTGCATGAATCTTAATGAGGAATATTTTGAAAAACAATAATGCGATTTTCAATGATTAATATAAAAGGCAAATCTTGTAAAACAATGTTTTCTTAAAACTCATACCAAAAAACCCTTGAACAAACTTTACTTCTAGAGAAAAGTTACTATGTATAAAGAAATAGATGCGAATAACTTTTTGATGAAAGATCTCATATAGATCTATCTATATACAATCTCGATCCAATTAACCAAAAGTAATTGTCTAGTTGCAGTATTGAACAACTTTATTGCATCATAGCCCTCACACAAAACATTTTAAGTGATTAATAATTAATTAAATACGTTTGATAATACCATTGAAAACATATTGGAAAGGACTTTGGGGGTTTTTTTTGACATGATTTAGCCAATTTTCGGTAGTAGCGCAAAAATGCCGGGCTTGAGATTATTGACATCCTCAACAACCAGATCTCCACTAATATGATCATTGATAACCATGGTGCGCTGCTTGTTAGCGTCCAAGGAATGCACCTGGAATACTATATCGAATTCGATCTCTGGCAGCATTGCAGTGGTTGGATCCTCTGGCCACCAGAACTTGTTCACAAAATAGGCACCCTGTATTTTACGATGTAAATGTAAGTGTTTGATTTTGTAAACACCCTACAGGGTTATCAAATGGTATGGCGCTAAGTGGGTAGACACACTACAGACTACTTACCTTGGCAATGGGACAGCTCTCAATAATATTACCCAGTTCACGCACAAAATTGTGAGCTAAGCGTCCCACTGGCGACTTGGTAGTATAGTCCAAGATGCGGCAGAAATTAATTGTGCTGTTAATGGTTGTCATATAGAAAGGATCCAGCTTGTTGTTTAAGCGCACTTCCAAGTGCAAGTCCACATTGGCCGTGTCCTGATGCACATCCAGTGTGAAATTCAAATGTGGATCAGCAGCATCATAGGTTATCTTATGGCTAACAATTTTCTCTTCGCTCCACAGTTTGATATCTTTGAATTTCGGGCGCATCATTTTCTGTCAAAGCAGCTGTTTATTTTTTTTTGAAAAGGATTAAAGTTGAGTAAAATGTAACTTACCTCAGCCAGGATGCCATTGTAGCAACAAAGTGCCAAAAGTATTTGCGCTGTTAACAATTGCATATAGACCAACATGGCGTATACTTGTTTGATGTTCCCTTGCAATATTTCTTGCTTTTTATATCGACCGCTAAATGCTATAAAATGAATAAATAATTTTAAGATTTAATCTAAAATAAATTTCAAATTTAAATAATAAAAATCAAAACAAAATACTTAACTGGCTTAATTTGCCATGCACTCTAAAATGTTTATAATTAGTTTAAGTTATTTTTAACACGATTTTAATATTCCATTTCGAAGATTTATGTCGAAACATATTTAACGCATCATTGCAACTCAGTCACAATTACACAATCCATACAAAGTATTTCTTAATCGACAGTAAATATTTAAAATAATTTTCAATTCAAGGCGTATAACTATTTAATGTACATTTTCAAAATAAGGCAGTTTTGAATTAAACAGAGATGAACACAGTTAGGGTTCAAAGTTTCAAGATTATACTCTTTGTTTTTTGCGTATGCTGTCCAGCGGCATGGGGTTGGGTAAGTTAAAACTACAAGTGCTACGTAAAGCTGGATGGAAGTAAGAAAAATCTAATCTCTATAGTCGGAAGTATAAAACATCTGATATAGCCAAGTCAGTCTGGTCCTTGCTACCATGTGTTGTTTATATTCGCATACAAAAGTTTCTTTTATTGCGTATATCTCAAAAATAAAAGAAATTTATGGATTGAAAATTGTGTTATATGTGTAAATATTTTGATATTTATCAATCCATTAAGAACCTTGATTTTACCTAACCTGTCGTTTTTTTTAAGCGATCTTTTTGAACTGACGTCCACTTTGTTTTCTAAACGCAAATACAAAGGCAATATTATTTGAAAGGATACATTTTTTGAGTTTACGCCAGAATCTTGATTGTCTATGCTAATCACCTTATCTTGAATTTGTTAGCTTTTCTCATTGTTCTATGTAAAATTTCCAACTTTGCTAGATAGAAATTTCAAAGTGCTCCATAGCTACGAAGAAATTCAAATCAATCTTTAATATGACGCGACTTATATTTTTTGTTGAGGCGAACTACTACTGCAAGTCAAAGCGTCGAAGAATTGCCAGTTTTTCAAAGCTTTAATTCGGGGTCAACTATATTTATAAAGTCTAGATTTTTTGAGATCATGCCAGACTCTTGATTGACTTTGCCTTGCGCTTTTTCTCAAAACTAGGTAATTGTTTTTCAATGTTCTATGTAAAATTCCCAACTTTGCTAGATAGAAATTTAAAAGTGCACTACAGCTACGAAGACGTTCTGCCTTTGTTTAAATTTAGCAAGTTTAAAACGGAATCCTTATCAAACTTTAATCTTACGTGACTTACATATTTCTTCAACTAAACTTTTCACTTTCAGTTCATAGTTTTAAAAAACTAAGCTAATATTTCGTAGCTCTTTGTAAGGCAAATACTGTAGATTTAAAAAGTTTATCATGAGCTCGATGCATTCGATTCCTAACATTTATATATATATATATATATAGACATAGATCATTCTTTTTAGATGCTATGTTTTTAACTTTCCTTGCATTTTATTCCAGCGCTCCTTCAAGGTAATATTCACCCAATTCGAATTTGAAGCCAACTCTACCTATTTGGATGCTAAAATACAACTGCAAAATACAAGTGATACGGCCATTAATGTTGTGCTCAACACTTATGAGAATCTAGATGATGTTTATGTTGCGGTTACCATAGGTCTGGAAGCAGATGATGGCAGCTATACCACGCTTCTGAATCGTAGTGTTAACTTTTGTAAAATGTTAAAGCAACGTAATTCCGAACCGATATTACGTATTATCTACGATGATCTGTTGCGTCATGGTACTTTTATGAAAGAATGTCCCATACGCAAAGGCACATATACTTTGCAGGAATATCGTCCGGATGAGGAAATGTTACCCAGCTATTTACCAGAAACAAACTTTTTGGTCACTCTACGTCTAAGTACAGCAAAGGATGAGTTGCTATTTGGTGGCATGCTTTATGGACGTATTGATAAGTCCAAGGGTTTCAATAATTTGAAAATGTTTAGTCTGGGCTAAAATATATGATTCTAATAATTATTTTATCTATTTATTATGCAATAAAGTTGTCCATAATATTGCCAGCTAACAGTGACATTGCCTCATTAGAAGCTATCCAATGCTTTATTTAGTATGCAGCCTGGGTGGCGACGCACAGCTGAATTCATACTTGCATCAACATCACCATCTGCATCTTCATCAACTGCGTTCAATACCCACGTGTTTGTCTGCTCAACTGCGAAATTCTCATGTTTACCAACGGTGACAAGCTGTCTGGAGGCAGCGAATTGATGACGATGATAATGGCCGTGCCTGGATGCAGTGACATTGATGTACATGTTACATATTGCTGACGAAATACAAGAGACCATGATTTAGTTAATGTGCGGGCTGCGCTTGGTTACGTACTGTGAAGCGCAATAGGGACGTCAGTTGCTGGATGCTTGAAGACCACTCAATAAAGTTTGCACAAAAAATGAGTCTAACTTTATGCTGAGTTATGGGAGATATACACAGTTTAATCACAATAAAAATCTTACAATTTACCAAAGTAACGTACGTACAATCGCCTTGGTTATTTCTCTCAGTGTCTGAAAAGCACTCAATCACGCACCTATTATGAGATATAAAATAAACAACAACAACCTTTATAGTTTGTATTAAGATATTAAGGGTAATTATGTTTTGTATAATTTCACATTAATTAGTATTTATTTATAATAATATGCACAATTTATTTTTTACATTTTGTAAAGTTCATCAGTTTTTATTAAACTCTTTCAAAATGCAAACGTTGCTTAATTGTGTACTGCTCAAATACTTTTTTTTAATCTTTTTTCTTATTTCTCAGGTTAAAAAATTTGGTACTTCAATAAATTTTGGTCTCTTAATTATAGTCAACTTTTTAGGTTACAACAATACTTGAGTTTACAAATCTTAAGTGTTTGGTGAACGATAAGGAATTTATAGAGTTTGAATATTGTTATTTAAAATCCGTAAATCGCAGCTACAAATATTTATCATTCAAAGGGGTTTTAAAACAATTGCCAGTTGTAAATATTATGGTATGTTGTTTAAAAAATTCTTAAATATTAAATCTTTAGTTGCATATTATTTCAGATTAACTTTTCTTTGTTTAAACGCTATAATGGTTACAAACCATTTTTGTACAATATAACATTTGATGGTTGTAAATATTTCAAAAAGTCCAAGCATATTGTTACGGGTATAAGTTTTTTTCAGAGCATGTTTGTTGCTTACTCAAACATAAATCACACATGTCCTTATGACGTAAGTATATACATCATTTTGTATAAAGTTAAAAAACGCATTTTAATTTTATATTTTTAATGCAGCACGACTTAATTGTGGATAAACTTCCTACATTTGACACGAATTATAAATTAACCCAGCAGCTACCAATGCCAGAAGGTGATTTTCGCGTCGAAACCAGATGGTACACCGCGGGCACATATAGAGCAGCCGTTGTGGTCTACTTCACTTTATCTTAAGCCCGAATTTTATAAACTAATCGATTGAAATTGATTGAAAATATTCATAATAAAAAAATGGATTTCTTTCAAAACTACGTTTATATAATTTTCTTTTTTATATATTTCAGTAGATGGCGTTATTTATCTGTATTGTTGCGTTGTATAAGTCCTGTCGGGTTCCGAGAGAGGGAGTTAAAAATATAACGTGTGCAATTTTGGATTCTGTCGATTCCGCACCATGCACTGGACGGCCAATTTTCGCAAAAGTCGATAAATTCATGTATATTGTCGAGTACGACCGTCATGTAAGCACTATTTCGATTGCCCAATAGCTAAAGATTGCCCAAAACACCGTCTAGAACCATTTGGATAGACTGGATTCGAAAGGAAGCTCGATGCATGGGTGTCACGCGAGCTAACGCAAAAAAAACTCATGAATCGAATTTCCAACTACGAATCGCTGCTGAATCGCAAGAAAATTGTATCATTTCTGAAGCGCTTGGTTACTGGCGATCAAAAGTGGATTACTTACGACAAAGTCAAGTGGGGCTCAAAACGCGGTGAGCCGGTGGAAACGGTCGCCAAGTCGGAATTGACGGCTGTGTGTTTGGGTTAGATTCGCAGGGCATCATCTACTATAAGTTTCCATACGACAAAACTCTTAACTCGGAACCGTACTACCAACAATTGGACTGTCTGAAGAAAGCAATCGCACAGAAGCGGCCAGCTTTGGTCAATACGACAGGAATTGTGTTCCATCAGAACAACGCCAGATCACACACATCGATAGTGATTCGCCAGAAGCACCGGGAACACTGGTTCAAAAGTTCTTATGCATTAACCTTATAGTTGGGACCTGTCATCAAGGGATTACCATCTGTCCTGGCGAACAATTTTGCTAGTGAAAAATCGATTGTCTTAATTTTTTGCTAGTTGAAACGAGCGCTTGTATAAGAGACATATAATGCTATTTACCTTCACAATGCCAACAAGTTATCGGCTAGAACGGCGCTATTTGACCTAAATCGGATCATTGTAACCAAGGTAATTAAAGCCCTCAATTTCATGTGCAAATAATAGGATTTCTTTTTACTAAATCTTATATATTTTGAAGAGAGCTATTGCTTAGTTCGACTCCGAGATGGTTATGCTTCATTAAAATTGAGTAGTTGGGCGAAAAGCATGATTTATTTATTAATTTAGTTCGGTTTAAAAACTGAAATCAAGCAATTTTTATTATTTTCGGTTCTCCAACGAATTGTATATACAGCTAAAGTTCTAATTACTAATATTGTTCGCTCTATTGCACATCCATTGAAATCCATTGGAAATAATTAGTACGCCTGTTGATGATGAGCATAACCGATTTGGATCAAAACTATAAACTAATTTTATATGTTGCCTAATAAGCGTGCTTAACTACAATTCATAGGCATAAGTTTTTTGACTAATTGCAAGTTTTTTTTTTAGTATTTCGTAAACTTTATCATAATGCAAACGTTTTCTGTGATATGTTCAGAATATATTTTATTAATTTCGCTATTTTTGACTATTTCAGAGGTGTTTTAATTAATTTTTTTTTTAAATATAAATTTTTATATTTTTATAAAATATTTGTAGGTGAGAACAAAATTTCAGTTTACAAACGTAAAATGTATCACTCATGATGCAAATTTTGTTGAAATCGATTATTGTTATCTAAAGTCTGTAAATCATAGCTACAAATATATATCTATAAAAAGTCATTTGAAAGTATTTCCAGTAACAAATATAATGGTATAGTATGTGAAACCCAATGTTTTAATTGTTACAAAAAGCCTTTTTGTTTAATTTTAGCTTAATTTTGCCTTGCTTAAGCGCCGTAATGGCTATAGACCCTTTCTATATAATGTGACCTTTGATGTCTGCGATTTTTTGAAAAAGCCCAAAAATGCTTTGGTTATATTTTTTTATAATGTTTTTGCAGCCTATTCAAATTTGAATCACACTTGTCCATATAATGTAAGTTTATTAAAACAGAAAATCTTGCATTTTTAAAAAAATCTCTGACACTTCCAGCACGATATTATTGTGGAAAAACTACCCTATGATGCGGCAAATTATAAACTAACGAAAATATTACCAATGGCCGATGGTGATTATTGTGTCGACACTAGCTGGTTTTCTTCTGGAGTGAAACGTGCAAATATTATGCTTTATTTTACTTTATCTTAAATCTAACTTTTTCTAAAGTCGAATCAACTTACATTCATTTTGATTTAATAATTATAAATGTAATATATTATTTAAGTGCATTTGTTTATATTTTAAAGAGAAAACTTCGTAAGCATTTTTTAAATTATATTATATGTAATTCCGCTCAAAATGTGAGAGCTGACTTTATGTGCAGTTTTCAAGGCATACAAAATCATATATCTCATAATTTTTTCCAAATTTATCTGAGTCTATAGATATAATATAATATGATCTAGGGTGGGCGTACGGCCTTCGGCACTGCAACCCAAATGGGTCTTTTAATGTTCACAGAAACTGAGACTGATCTACAGTCTGTGGGATGCACATAAGGTCCTTCTACGTGCCAGGGCTGGGCAGTTAGATTAGATGCTCCATTGATACCTTCTTACAGAATCCACATGTCCTGTTTCTGACAAGGCCCATTTTGTGTAAGATGCAAAAAAGTGGCCACAAAGTGCATAATAAAGTTTTTTTAAATTATTTATTTATAAATATTAATTAATGAATTATATTTATTCACGATATGAAACATTGAATTTATTTTTAATGCAAAAATTTGAAAAAACTGTATGCACTGAAATTTTTCTTATAAAATAAAATTAATAAATTTTAATATACGCTTGAACATTTGCGCGTGCTATATTATATGCTATCCAAAAACTTTCCATTAAATAATCACCTTCGGGCATAGGTAAAATCTTAGTTAATCTATTATTAAGATGGTTAGTCGATAGTTTATCTACGACAAGATCATGCTGCAAAATAAAAATTTAGTACAAATAATAACTAAATAAATACTATAACTTACATCGTAGGGGCACGGATGTATCATATTCGAATAGTTTTTAAAAAGATCATGAAGAAAATTAACCAGTGGATTGTTTCTTCGCTTCAAATATTTACAAGCATCAAATGTGACGTTATAAAGAAAAGGCTTATAACCATTTAAGCGTTTTTGTATACTCCAATTGACCTAAACATGTAATTAATTTTGTTATTGGGTTTTATTTATATTAACTATGGATTGTATTTACCGTTACATTGGTGATAGGAACTTTGAAAAGGTTCACCTTTAAGGACATATACTTGTAGCTACGATTCACAGACTTAATGAAGCATCTTTCAAAATCACTAAATGTTTTATCTAGCGATTTACATTTTAAATTCGTAAACTCAACAACACAATAAGCAGATGTTAGAATTGTAAGTAAGAGAACGCTGTATAAAATTTTGTTAATCATTATGTAGCAGTTGGTAACAATAATATGAATTCGGGTATTATATTAAATAAACTAAATATTAAAAAAGTTTTGTAATGTTCGCTTGAAAATATAATGGCAACATTAAAAATGTATTAATAGTTAGGTTAAAATAATTTGTAAAGCTTAAAATTCAATTACATAAAATATTAATGTATCATATCTTGATAGCAGTCAAATTTTTTCGAACAATTATCCATAGATTAATTAATAATCAATGAGTTATGAAAATATATCATACACGAGTGTTGACTTTTATATTTCGGCGTTAGGTTCTTGCAATATTAGTTTGGCGCAAAGCTTCAGTGGTTTCAGGAACGACAATTGACTTTGCACGATCTGAACTACGAACTCGGTTGATTTTACCATATACTGCTGCTTGACGGATCTTCATCGCCAAAAATTGAATTAAGTTTATCCATCAGGCACTGCTGTTGGGGCAAAGCACTATGAAAATAAATTAAATCCATTTTTTGACCGAGATAAATCTTTTAAACAAATAGCGTTCATATTTTAACCTCAAAAATGACAAACCGTACGATTGAGCTGTCAGTTGCAAGATTGCAATATAAAAGGCAACCCTCGTATTGCAATTGGTGGGCCTCGTTTAATTTCCATATAGGTTTATAATCACAAATCAGAATCACCAAGATTTTAAACGTTTATGATTTTAAGTTTGATCTTCATTCTGATTTCGTTTTGTAAAGAAACCTTTGAAGCTTACAAAATGAAAAAAAAAATACACTCAGTTTGTTAAATGCGTTTGCCTTGTTATAAATAAGTGTCCATGTCTTTGTAATGAAATACTCTAAGATTAAGCTACGTGGCGTATACGTAATTTAAGACTTATGATTTATGTTCCAGTAAAAAATTAGCGATTTATTTTTGCAAACTATTATTTCCATATACAAATAAAATATGAGAAAAAAACAAACTCTATTCAAAAGCTCAGATCTCACGAACCACTTGACAAAAAAATATTACCTTAAAACCTTCGTCTCGTTAGTACCTTTCATTTAAAACAAAAAAAATAAAATTTATCAAAATTCGCTAAGCGGTTTGCGAGAAATCGCCTGACTCACACAAACATGGCTCGCTATATTTATATATAAATCGTATTTTTTCCTTTTGACTCCTTAATATCAACAATTCCGGTTCCTTATTTCGATCTTCAGCATGTCATCGTCAATATTGTCAGCCTTTGTGCTCTATACGATCCTCTCTGGGACTTAATGAACTTGAATACATCTTTCTTCGTCATGGTTTAAGCTCAACAATTCGTCATGATTTCTTGGAGTGTAGTTAAGTGTGATAAAATTACAAGCATTATTTAATTCTTAAAAACCAAATAAGTTGTCTTATTTACTATTTCATGAACTTTAAAGGGTATAAATGATTTTGCTATAATAAATAAGAAACTTTTTTTTTTTTTTTTAAAACCAGCAGTAAGTCAGTCAACAGCCAAACAAATAAATTCAATAAAAGTCACTGAAATGTCAATAATTGAAATGCGTGAAAAAATAAAACACGTAAAAAAATGCTGGCAGTAAAAACCCAAAAGTAAAGAACACACTACAAGCAACTTAAAATACAAAAAAAAAATACAGAAAAATTTACATTTTTATATAACAAATTTAATTTGGACAATTCAAGCGAAACGAGAATTTCATAAATCTCATTGCCAGCCATTGACGGAAGGACATTGAAACGTGCAAAAACAAAAACTCTGCCGAGTACTTTACGATTTTTTTATAGGCTTAAAATAAATGCAAAATTAAAGCAGTTCCACCGCTTACCTTCATAAAAAATAGCAATAGATTCGTGATGGCACAAAAAGACCGACACCCCATTATTCAAGTCAAAACTTCCAGTGAACTGACGTGAATTTGCAACAATTAACACCAGCTTTGAAATTATAAATATAAATTTCAAAAGATACCGACGCCAACATCGCACATTTCTAAGTTATTGCACTTTTCTAGCTGGGGACTTTAAAGATTTATAGTCGCGGCATTGGTAATACCTTTTGGACTTGAATTTTTTTTTTTATTGAGAGCTTGCTTCTTATGCTGACTCCGTTTGCTCGGTGTGCTGTCAACGACTCTGGGTCTGAACGATGTGCAATGCATCCTTAATAACATTTAACACAATTTTTAAATATAAGTCAGCTGTTCGGAGCTTAGTTGTTTATTTTTTTAAGAATATTATTTCATTTGGTTATTATTAAAATTAACTTAAGCTGTAGTTATAATTAGAATAGACTTTGGTAATTGCTGGTTTGCTACATTGGCATATCTGCACATATATGCCTATTAACGGTCGGAATAGATAGAAAATGTCTATATCTTCTTTACGGTATCAAATTTTGCTTAAACATTAAAATTATGTCATTTATTTTGTGTGGTATAAGCATTTTGTTATTTTAGCTTACCTTGGTTAATTTTAGTTTGGAATTGTACTTTGATATTTAAGTTAACTGGAAAGTTTGTTTAAAGAAATTTATCTGTTCAAATCAATTCTATACCCAATTTGCGGCGGTTGGTAGCGTAGTCGTAACCTACTGGTTAGATTCCCCGCAGCAGCACTCGTGCATTTGGCTAGCACTAACATAGCTAGCAAAAAAAAGGATAATTAGACATATCTCTCTGCTCTGCCTCTAGATGCTGTAGCTTTAAGATGGCTGGCGAGCTATTTACCTATTCCAGCTCAAAGTCAACAGTTAAACGGTCTCCATGTTACTTCTCAAAGGCAAGTTCACATCATCTTTTCTACAGATTCTGCCTTTTACAAAAATGGAACTCGAAATATTGATTGCAAGTGGCTGTTCCTTTTATAAATATGCAGTTCGATCTAAACCTGTGAAAGCGCTACACCAAGTTTATCGTTTTTGTGCGTAATCAAAGTTACTAAAAGTTTATCGAAATCTTCCTCCTAAGTTTGTTTAACGTTAAAATGTAACAGTAACATTTCTAACTTGAATTAGAAGCGAAATAGGCTAATTTTGCATCTTGAAAAACATTTAATCAAAAGCGTCACATGTGATTACTTGTTTCAAATTGTCTAGACGATTTGTTTTCATCAAGTTAAAATATGCTTTTTTTGAAAAGATAATTTTTTAGCATCATCGAATATTAGAATAGGTTAAGCCGGCAGGCCCTCAGCGAATCTTCGAATATTGAATGTTTTCGATATTTTTGAACTTGCTGCAATAGCTTAATGTCAAGGTTTCTATTAAAAACCTTTTTTCCTTCCAAATGACATTCGCATCGTATTATCAATAGTTCACATTCGAAATGTATCCCTTATTTGTTTTTATTTTTAATTTGAACTCAATTAATTCCATTGCTTGAAACTTTAATTGTTCTTTGAAAAACGTAGCTCTCTGTTCGTACCAAATAGCCAACAATATGATTTACGATTGGTTGCAAAGAACACCTTCTACATATTAAATACAATAAATTTGTTCGCTCTAGACCTTAACCCCAAAATAGACATAGTACTTCCAGACAATTCATTTTGTGGGTTAGCAAAGCGAAATAATTTGCATATTCTTCTACATTTTGTGGATCTCTCTCTGTCTCTCGTATGCCACGCCTACACTATCTACAATCGTAAATGTTTTCAGGTTGGCATAATAATTTTGTTCACACAATTTGTAAAAAGCGCAGAAAATGCAAATAACTGTCGGCAAATTTCGAAAGAAAGAGCCAAAAGAAATGGGTTTGCCATAAAAATGTTTGAAGTACTTCATAGATACAAACTGTAGATAGACGTATTATCGGCATTTTGATTAAACAGTTTGCGTGCTGGGTTCAATGACAGTGGAAAAAGTTTTTGCTACAAAATAAGTTTAAAGTTGCCGCATATTACAGTGCTCGCAAAAAATCTGCAGTCAACTATGAAAATTTATTTACTTAAAATTATGTTAATTTCATTTGTAGGCATGAGAAATGAAATCTTATTAAATCTACAGTAAGCCTGACCAACAAAATGAAAGGGATAGAAAGGGGGATAACGTCAGACAATTGGCAAACAAACAAATTGCCAGAAAAAACAACAAAAATCAAGTCAACATTGGGAAAAACTCAACTAAGAAGAAATAAACGAGTGCATATTTTGATGAAATGCTGTCTGCCAAGTGTTTTGCTCTCAACTGAGTGGGTTTGTTGCTCTTAGAGCTCCTGGTTGGGGCTAGTAGGCTGACAGAACTGAGCTTTGACTGCTTGACTTGGCTCAATATTTGCACTTGAAGGCGTTGCCAGTCGAGAGCTAATTTTGACAGTTGCTGACAGCTGGAAGGGGTGCGAGTCAGGACTATCAAGGCATAAGATACATCTTAATGTACGAATATATATATACAAGTATTTCTTAAGTTATTTTTGTGTACTATTGGCTTGGCAGCAAGCCCGAACTCATGCCAGTTGAGTGTTCCGCAAATACTTGATGCAAAATTTGTAATCAGTTTTGTGCAAAGTTTTTAATGTAATTTAATGTTGAGACTATCATCACTTTTAATACGATGCCTTTTAAAATAAATTATTATTTTTTTAATTAAATTTAAGGCAAGTTACAAATTGAGAACTCTGGCTGTTTTTCGAGCAGCAAATTATGCTGATGTTTTTTAACTTTTTATTTTTGCTATGAGGTATTTGTGAAAGTCACTGTCTCAGCTCATTGTATAACTAAAAATTATATAGAATACAGTCGACTGCTGTTTACTTTCGGGCTCATACGCGTGAATCCATGATTCATCCATCACCTGTCACTGTGTCATAGACGAGATTCGAAGCTCCGCGAACGAATTTTTGGAACATTTCTTTCGACTAATCGACATGAGCCTTTTTTTTTTTAGCAAAATTGACAAATTGTGTGGGATACAACACGATCAATTTTTTTTTGACAGTCAAATGTTCATACAATATTGAATGTATGCTGGTCCCACTAATGCCTAAGGTTTTCTTAATCTTACGATAGATCACATGACGATCTTGCAATATTTGTTTGCGTACAGCATCAATGGTTTCGGTAACAACAACAAATTTTGGAGGACCTCTTCGAAATTCGTCTTGGAGTGAACTATGATCTCGGTTGAATTCGCCATATCTTCGAAAAACACTGATCCTTGATAGAGCTTCATCGCCAAAATTTGAATTTAGTTCATGCAGACACTTGAGATATCCACATCGAAAATTCACGATTTTATTCCATTTTTAATCCGAGTTAAATCTTTTAAGTAAGAGTAAACAACACAAATTGCGTTTATATTTCAAAACGTTCTCAGTACATATTTATAACCTCAAAAATGGCAAACCTTACGATAGAGCTGTCAGTTTGCAACAGTAGGGTTTCCTGATTCCAAAATGTAAAAGGCAACCCTCGTACAAAAATTCAGAAAATGGAGGAAATTGCTTAAAAGTGTTAGAAGTGTTTGAAGCAGAAAATATTATAATTAATATTGTGTATCGTTGTGGCATTTTGGAGAGCTTTAACGAAAACAATTGTTTAAATATATTAAAAATTCATTATGTTTTCATAATAATACAGGGTTAGTCGTGCTAGTTTTGTAGTGTTCGGGCCTTCAGATTATGTGTGGAATACGATGTAAATATTACCAAAAAAGTCAGGGCTTTTAATCGATATCTATAAAAATTAAAACACAAAATTTACATGTTTTTTACACAGTAATACAATAAATTCGAATTAATTACTGGTTCATTAAAGTCTGCAAGTATAGCTATTAAATGTTACAATTAAAAATCTATAACTATTAATGATAGCTTTATACAGGGTTATTCATATCTTTGTGTAGATATTCTAAAAGGATTTCAATTATATATATCAAACGGTACAGTGAGACGCAGAGACAATATCCTAACAATATATTGAAATTAAAATTTCTATGGAATACTTATTCAAAGTGATTTTATTGACATTTACTTTCGGCACAACAATATGGACAGTCCCTGTATTATTGCTTTATCATAATAAATATTTTAATTTATAAAACTCATTGTGATTTTATTTTTGTTAAAGCTTTTCAAAATGCAAACGTGTTTGATACCAGCGCGGTTCGTGTTAATAATTGCAATATTTTCTATATCAAAGGTATCATAACGAAAGGTACAATTTTGAAGCAATTGTGTTTTTTTATTTTTATTTTTTTTTGAGGTTTCGACGGACCTTGAGTTTACAAACATAAAATGCTCATCACAAAATCCTAAACTTATAGAATTTGATTATTGTTTCTTAAAATCGGTGAATCGCACTTACAAATATATGTCATTAAGAGCGAAATTAAAGCAATTACCAGTCACAGCTGTAAAGGTAAATAATTTTCAATAAAAGTATTTATTAATGCAAAAGTTATTTTTAATTCAGGCAAACTTTGCAGTACTGAAACGTTTGAATGGTTACAAGCCATTTCTGTTTAATGTAACATTCGATGTCTGCAAATTTCTCAAAAGACCCACAAATGATTTTGTTAAATTTGCTTTCAATATATTTGGGGCCTATACGAATCTTAATCATTCGTGTCCATATAACGTAAGTACGGCTACGCTTTGAATTAGCTTTTATTTAACTACAATATTTGCAGCACGATATTATTATCGAGAAATTCTCTACAGATATTCTTTATTATAAGCTTTCGAAAGTTTTGCCTATACCCGAAGGTGATTATTGTTCGGAAACTAGCTGGTATCTCTCTGGCACAGCAGTTGCTGTTAAAGTCTA
Source organism: Chymomyza procnemis (assembly GCA_035046065.1). Classification (NCBI taxonomy): domain Eukaryota; kingdom Metazoa; phylum Arthropoda; class Insecta; order Diptera; family Drosophilidae; genus Chymomyza; species Chymomyza procnemis. The sequence goes on along the minus strand of JAWNOJ010000013.1, from coordinate 16,043,413 downwards.
TTTTACGATATCATAAATTTGAAACTTCTTAATCTTAAGAGCTCTGTTTTTTGATTATTTATTTAAGTTTAATACAATAATAATGCATCAAATATAATGCTGGCCAGCGTTGGCCTATAGGATAATACCCTTGCAAAAGGGCTTCATTTATTTGGATTCTCACATTTGGCTATGATTTTCGATGTATTTGTACGAAATAGTTTACTTTCGTACTGTGAGTTATGGGGTTGCTATTAAGAATGCACATTAGCTTAACGATGTTTTCCCTTAAACTCCTAATCATATGTTCTTAAAAAGGGTTCTGTTTGCCAGAAAAAACTTGCTTGATGTATCTTTCGAATTTTAACAAAATCGCTTGTTATTTACTATCATTCGGTAGCTTTAACTCCAAAGCAGCATATATTTTGCTGTATTACTTAGCTTTGTATTTTTTTTTTTTTGTTTTCAATAAAGAACTCATTACTCTCTAATATTATTTTAACACAACTTGGGCTTTATGACTATGCGAAAAAATGTATTCCAACATCTGTTATAAATTTTTAGGTAGAATTGCATGCACTTCAATTGTTCTGTTATTTTTTTTTTGCCGAATTTAACATACTGTATTTAGCCTTAAGTCCCTGCCACGTTGAGTTGCGCATAAAATGCGCATAAAAATTTTCCTTGATGTTCAGAATTTATTTGTTCCTGCACACAAATTGCCAGCTTCCATAGAACTCCGCTGCCAGGCACCGAACTTATTGCAATTGCTACAAATTTTTACATAAATTTACGCAATGCCAACAAGCTCCTCACCGTCTGACAGGCACCTCTAAACCCAAGTTGGAGTCATCTATCTGCCTGCTTTATATTATGCAGGCCGTTAGCATTTTTTTTCTTCAGCTCTCTACACATTTTGTAGCGCCCGCCCCCGACATTTTATGAGTTTTAATGGCAAGATAGTCAAGTCAGTATTCGAATGATTTGGGTTGGGTTGCCCTGCCCGTCTTCAGCAATTTGGCTTGTCTACCTTTTGAGCAATTTTTTAAGCCGGAAATCCACTTTCAATTGTTTGTGCTTACTGCTTCTCCTTTAGCTTTTTTCTTATTTTGGCTTACCGGAGGTTTACATATTGCTCATTTTAGCAAAGTTTTCGTATTGTCACAGTCTGTTGAAGTGTAAATATTTCCACAGTAGGTGTAAATAAAATCTTGTAAAATGTCTGGCAGCTATTTTCCAAGCTTTGACGGAAATTAGTAAAATATTTTGACTGCAGGGGTTTCTATTGCTACATTTGATTGCTTTGCCGATTGTTTGTCTACCTTATAAATGAAGTTGAAATGATATTGTCAACAAGTTTAATTTGATTAAGATTTTTGCTCAAATTTAAATCTGCATTGGGTTTACCTTGTGCAAATAAAAGATGATGAGATATATTTTTTAATAAATTGTATAATATTAAGCATACGCCATGGAGTCAAACCTTCGTTGAGCAACCACCAATTTGACGCACTTAAACATACTGAAACAATTTGGTTTTATGTCATTTGAACAATAATGACAACAATTTGTTGTTCAGCTATTCGATTAAAATCATATAACGTTGTTTATTTTTACGAGATATTATCACATTTAGTAGCCCAAACCAACTCTAATGTTTGGCATTGAAGAGCTCATTAAGTTCGATAAATAAACTCGTTGGTCCGCTCTTGTTGGTCTGGCTGAAATCGAAGCTTACCACAAATATGCCGTTAACTTTATACACTGTACGTGTGTGTGTGTGTGCGTAAATGTATGTGTGTGTGGTGTGTGGGCATGACGGTATTTAAGTGCACATTCGAATTAATGCGAACAACCCAATAACTTCAAATAAATGCACAAAACTTGCATTGAAAATGAGATAAAAGCTGTGCAAAATTAAGTTACAGTGGGATGAGCAAAACCGAACTTTAATTTTAAAATTCATAAAGTTTAATCTAAAAATCGGTCGTGGAAAGTCTACATTACAGTAAAGGTCTTACAATTTTGGGCTCAAAAATGAGCCAGAGGTTAGTTTTTCGCAACTGACCAATGGTGATTTCTGGCTACTTATTAAGTGAAGGATTTTTTTTCGAGGTATAGTACTTTGGTACTGCTGTTGAAGCTAAAGACCGTTTTAACAGCTATCAAGTGATTTATTCTCGGTTTGGTTTGGCAATTCATTATGAATAGACTCACGCCCACACAACGCTTGCAAATAGTGCAAAAAGTGCCCAAAACGAGATTGCCGTTGTTCCCTATTTTCATAAGCGAGTTTTGTTTAGCGATAAAGCGCACTTCTGGTTGAATGGCTACGTCAACAAACAAAACTGCCACACCTGGAGTGAAGCTAGTCTTCAAGTGCATGTCGAAACACCGTTACATCCAGAAAAACGTATGGTGCGCTTTATGGGGTTGTGGAATCATTGGTCCGAACTTCTTCAGAAACGATGATGGCCAGAACGTTGCAGGCAGTGATGAGCCGAATGGAGCTATTATTACTATCCTTTTCATTCCTGAATTGAACAACCATAATGTTTAGGTGCTGTGGTTCCAACAAGATGGCGCAACATGTCACACACCTCATGTCCCAATCAATTTATTGAAAGATACGTTTGGTGACCGCCTAATTTCACGTTTTGCACCTGTAAATTGGTCTCAAAGATCTTGTGATATAACACCGCTAGACTATTTTCTGTGGGGCTATGTTGAGTCATTGGTCTATGCGGATAAGGCACAATCGCTCAACCATTTGGAGGACAACCTTCACCGATTTATGGCCGATTTCCGGGCACAAATGTTAAGAAAAGTCATAGAAAATTGGACGTCTATTTTGGACTACTTGCGAGCCAGACAGAAATCATATTTAAAATGTAATGCCACAAAATGATCTTATCGCATAATTAAAATTCATATCAATCGAATAATCCATCGTTGTTTTATGCAATTTAAAGTTCCATACACCTTTTGTTTATATCGTAAAAGTTAAAAGTTTGACACTGGAATTTGTCTTTTTGAAAGTTGGGGTGCTCAGCCAATAAGTGTAAAGTCAAAAGGTGTTTCTCTTTACAAATAAAAGAAGCCTAAAACAAAATTCTTAAAATTTTACGAAATTTATTTCAGATTTACTTTGTTAGTTTACTTATGCACAAAATTCTATGAAATAAATTCTTAACAAAAAGTAAAAGTAAGCTTAAATGGAACCTTAATCGAAATTTTTCATTATATTCCGAAGTTATATCGAAAAATATCTTTGTTACCTTCAAGACTTAATGCTGCAGATTTTTAGTTTTTGAAACTAAGTAACCTTGAGTTTGTAAAATGTTTAATGCGAACAAGCTATCTGGAAACCGTAAGGCATTACATTTATTTCTAAGTAAGGGCTGAAAAACGTATTTATATATAACAAGCTTAAATTTCTAAATAATAAGAATAAATAGATAATAATTGCATAAATCTACAATTTTTAATGCTTTTCAGCTATTCCTTAAATTATTTTGAAATCGACAAAGTTAGTTTTCATATAATCCTATAGAGAAACAATATTAATAATGTTTATTTTCAACTTTACTTATAAAGAAGACGAAGTTTTTACCACTGTGCAGCAGCTGCACATTTGCATGGGCTGTGTTATTAAGCCTTTAAGCTCTTAGCATCACCTATATAAGGGAATGGAACGCGTAGAGCATACGCACTGTTGACCGGGCTCGGATGAAAAACTCATCGTATGCGTGTGGTGTCTATTTAATTACAATTGTCGCCGCAATCCGTGTCCGTGTTTCGTGCGCAGAGCGTCATGCGGCTCATTTGGGCAACGACATGAACATCGCTCTGTACATGGACAGCGCAGCAATTAACAAGCCTCGCGGTCTGGGACTTTGCTCCCGGGTCAGTAAAAATGGTAGCAGCTGGCCTTTTGCGAACCGAGAATATTATCAATGCAGTTGCACATTTTGTGCGATTATTTTATGCTCAATTATTATTAAATATTTTTTAAAATGCTTAAAATTTATATATAAACATTTTTGTAGTCCTTGTTGCCTGTCCTAATGAGATTGTAATTAACGGACCATCAATTTGTATTACGTCTTTTGGTTTTAAAGTTTTATGTGACGCATTGTCAATCGCCGTATGTGGGGCTCAAACTGATTGTTGCGAAAAAAATTGCATTAATATTGTAACTTAATTAGTTAATAATTTGACAGTTTAATTTAAATATTAATGACATTGGCATAAATATAATTAGGTTAAATGGCAAGCGGCTTTTAGATATAAAACTTGCAAATTTGAATTTAGAGTAATCGAAGCTTTTTAAGCACTTTTTTTAAAGTTAATTAAATTTGATTAGACTAAAAAACTACAAGCTCGAAACCAGGTATAGTAAAAAGAAAGCCAATTATTTGCACATGAAATTGAAGGCTGTTAGAAAGATTCGATTTAGTTCAAATATTCGCCATTTTGTTCAATAACTTATTGCCATTTTAAAGAACCCTCTCACAGCAGCTCACGTTTCTACTGGCGAAAAATTGAGACAGTCGATTATCACAAGCCTATCTTGAAGCGAATTTTTCACCAACAAAACAGTTCGCTACGACAGATGGTAATCACTTGGTGACAGGTGCCAACTATAAGGTTGATGCATAAGAACCTTTGAACCTGTGTTTCCGGCGTCTGGCGAATCACTATCGATGTGTGTGACCTGGTGTTGTCCCGTTGGAACACAATTCCTCTCCTATTGGTCAAAAATGGCCTTTTGGCCGATTGCTTCGTTCAGACGCTCCAAATATTGACCGTACAGTTTCGAGCTGAGTTTTGCCCCCCCCCCCCCCCCCCCACACACCACCCCTCCCCCCCCCCACACCCCCCTTTCCTTCTTTTTTTCCCCCCCCTCCCCCTTTCCCCCTCTCCATCCATTTTTTTTCCTCCATCAAACCCCCAATCCCCAATAATTCTCCCCTTTTCATTTGACCCAAAATTTTTATCCTCCCAAAACTCCCTTTCCACCCTTTTTCCCTTTTCCAATAAAAACTGTAAAATATAGCGAATTGTCTCCTTGCTAGTGTCCACCTTTGACGCACGCCCACAAATCACAAAACTGTCCGAAAAATTTGTTTAGTAGTAGATGTTATCTTTCTAACGCCATCTTGGGGTCCCAATCTTACCTATACAACGCGAGATACAGATAAATAACGCCATCTATTGGAAAAATAATGAATTTCTTTACCCAATATTGATATATATTATATGATTGTGTCAGTGACAACAAAAAATATATTGTTTATAAATGTTTTACATGTTGTCTTATAAAATATATGTGGCTTCCTGGCAACCGCTGAAAAATAAATATGTATAGTTTAATTTTGTTGTTTATTTTATTTTTTTATTTAGCTGACAGTACAGTAGTGAATTGGTTAACATAATTAAATATATATACAGTTATCTTTAAAAGTATGCTACAACGCAATTCTAATAAAAAAATATAAGCTAAAACACAAAACATTCACAAAGTTTCAGAAAGTGTTGCAAACCAAACCACAACAAAAGTTGTTCAGTTGAGTTTTAAAAACAGTGACCTCATCTAAAAGAGGCCTGCGTTTTGTGTGGCTACGAGATTTAGTCCGCCAGCAGCTAAAGAGGCAACTCAAATAAGTATGGAAAGAAAAATAAGCTAAAAGAACTGAATACATGGATGAACAAGTGTTGAACAAAAACAAGAGACAAACTACGACACGAAACTGTGTACTGCTGACAAAACACTAACAACAGGCAACAACTACATGCAACAATGGTACAATAGAGACATGACAGCAACTTCCGCTTTGGGGCATGCTGCCACAATGTCTGATGGAGAGAGAGGGGTCTATGCAATTATCATGACTGCTGGTTTTTGGGTGGAACATCATTTTGAAACATACCTTTAAGCAGATAAGCAAATAGTTTAGCATACTTTTAGGCTGTGACTTGAAAATGCACACAGAGCGAGATAACATGATCCAACGAAAAGAGGTTATGCTTAAAACAATGTGACGTCAGAATGCGGCTAGCAGAAGTAACATATGGAAATATCTTTTAATTAATGATATCACTGTTCGAATGTGGTTATAAACTATTGGTTCCTGTTGTTTTTGAACAGCTTAAATGATTATAGTTATCGCTACAAAGGCGGTGCATTCTATAAATCAAAGATACCGTATTAGGTTCCTATTCTCTTCGAGTTGAGTTATTTTTTTTATTATTATATAATAGACTGAAGCTCGCGCACTCGCCTCTACATCGGAAGGTCGATAATTCAATTCCACCCAGCAGTAATCATGCAATGGCATTGGTTTTGAAATATATTTACGCTATTAACCTAGGAAATTCAACCTATGCTCCGTCATTGGAGTGCTAACCATACTCAAGGGTAATAATTTTAATTCAATCGATTTGTCTTAAAAAAATTCATTAATTCTCAACTATCAGCCGAAATCGTAACTCGGCTTTTAATACAAAACAGAGGGATTCAATTAATACCGATCTAACCGCCGAAATTGTGTCTTCGAATTAGTACAAGCTTTATTCTATAATAACACCAAAAAGGTATTAGGGACCTAATTCGAAGAGCGATATCTTTAATTTATAGAACGCTCGAGGCACGATAACCATAGTCAAGGGGAATAAATTTATAAAAAACAAAAATAATGTATTCAAAATTATTATTGGAGTTATATATGCAAATCAGCTTTTTCGGTTTTACTATCCATACTTTTCTATTGTATTATATAAAAAAGTTTTTCTTACATCATGAAATTTTTTGTTTTCGTCATGACATTTTTTTTTCGCTTTACATTAATATTATTTTTTCGAGGCATACGGATTTATGTAAGAGATTTATGTACGTCGCGAATTTAACAAGTAAAACGAGCACGAGCGAAGCCCCCTACTAGATTAATAAATATCCTTTTAATTTAGTTTATTTATGTGGACAGACAAACTTTCCTAAGTTTTATACCATTCTGCATACATGAAAATCATTTAGTTACATCAACAAAGCTTCGTAGAAAACTGAAAATATATGTTAAACCAACGACGTCAAAATTTTTGTAGTTTTTTCTGTAGCTAAAACTTGTGGCATCAACTTCACATATCGTAGAAAGCACGTTGCCTACTAAGAGGCGCAGCAGCCATGTCGCATTGTGCAAATATTGAACAACATTGGCTGCGAATATTGAAATACTTTTGGGGCGTTGGTAGCCCTCTTTGAGCTGGCCACATTATTTGTCTTTGGTTTTTGCCGGCAAACTATTTTTCATTGTCTGTTGGAACAGTGCTTGCCACAAGAATAGCAATCTTTTGCTAAATAATATAATATATGTGGATTGCATAGCTCAGCTGGTATGAGATGTCAAAAAACTTGGAAAGCTGAGTTTGCGACTTTCTTTAACTAAATGGTTATCTTTTGTTTTAAGGTGAAATATTAAATTGCTGAAATGTGTTTCTACTAACATGCGCTAGAGTGTTTGATTTTTGCGTGTGTGTTGTTTGACTTGTGCGCCAAAAAGCCGGCAGCAGTTTGTTTGCAACTGCATTTTAAGCATGCCACAGTACAAGGGGACAAAAAAAAAATAAAACAAGGTAAAATCCTGGCAAAGTCTAGAAATTTATTGCAAGCACGCACAGGATTTGTCGCTTTGGCTTTTGCGGTCAAACAACTAGCTTAAAAAACAAAAAAAAAAAAAAAAACAACCAGACACAAGACCCAAAGGCAACCAAAGTGGGAATGCTTAAAAAATTGCCCACAGTTTTTCTAAAAACCACAAAACATTGTATTTTACGTGGAAAAGCCAAAAGGAAATTCGTGGCGCAATATGCACAAACATTTACGAGCATTAAATTTAAACTAATTGTTGGGCATTTATTATTATGCAACTCACTGCGTCAAATGTTTCAATTGTGGCAGTGGCAAATTAAAAGCAACAACAACAACAAACTGTTGTTGCATGCCACATATATGCGCAATCGCAAATTATTGGCAGGCTTCAAAAAGCCAATGCGCCAAACCAAAAACGAAAAAAAAGGACACGAGAGTAAAAAAAAAATGCCACGTTAATTTATTTCTGGAGTTTGGGCCGTTTGTGGCAATTAATTTAACACTTATGCCTTTGCCGTATTTGTGGTTAACCTCGGCTACAATTTCCTGAAAATCCTACGCATGCCAAAAGCTGTAGCAGCATTTTTATGTTCTGATGAATTTGATATACTCTTTCGAATACATTAAGACTTTTTGCAAAGTCACTCAATGAACAAACAATTTGTTCAAAAATCTTAAGTAAAGTATAACGTTAGATAATAGATAATAGTCGGATAATATTTTTTAAGAGTAAAAATATAATATCGAGCAATTGCTAGTGATACGGACAGGTTGAAGTCCTATATTGAAACCTTAAGCTCCTAGTAGGAGGAATTTAACTCAAATTCTATTGATATAATAACTATTGATATTCTAAATCATTTGATATAACGAATTAAAACTAAAATGGTATTATTTCAACAGTTTGTCTATACCAACTAGCTTGCTGCTGAAAGACGTAGTAGATTATCAAATACAACACCATTTTTAGCGCTTTGGGCAACATAGATGGCATCTAACAATACTGGTGCAGCTCCAATGGTAGTGCATATTTTCGGCATATCTCTATAAAATCTCAAAAAAATAATCGCCTTTGTGCTCAGGTAGGTATATTGTGGACGACTCCCGGCATTGCGTACCACGGTGATAAGCTCTACTTGTGCCGGAATTTGACTCAAGGCGCGTGTCTCGGGCGGCACCCAACCACGGTTTACTAGTATAATGTCGTCTCTATCAGTCAGCTGAAATGGCGTCACGATTAAATAGCCGTTACCAGAATCGAGTTGAAAAATCAAGCCGTCTCGCGCTTCTACACCGTATCGCCTAATAAGCGATCGGTGCCCTCAGCGCGTTTCATTTTTGGGAAGAAAATGGCCGTGAATTTTAACAAGACGGTAATCCATTTCATCTACTTTGCTTCCAAGCATATCTTGCTTTTTCTTGCCAACAGGCCAGTGCAAATGTTATGACCTGTATGACAATCAATAATCAACCCAAAAATTTAATTTGTTTACCTTTTTGTTAAAAAGCAGAGGCGGAAGTACCATCAGCAAACCGCTGCGAGCTCTTGCACAAGATCAAGTAAAGAGTGCTGTTTCTGACGTTGGGAACTTGTTGAAAAACCAAAGCGTCCACATTTTCTATCCAAAGAGCATTTGGATGACCTCTACTGTTTCTTCCTTTGAGTGTGTTTTGGACATGACAAGCCCACTGTAGTTGCTTGAGCTTGAACCTTTTGCTGATTGCTGGCACACCAAGTTCTTTCTCGCATTCGCTGTTATATCGAAGACGATAGGAGCCTTCCCTTTCTTGCATGGTACCAAGTATACGGCGAAATATTTTTCTTTCAAATATATCAATTTTTTTCTTATTCGTCTTTTTAATAGTCCAGGTTTCTGCTGCCTATATTAGTATCTCTGATATAAGCGTTTTGGATTTTTTTTTTAGTTTTATTTGAGCCAGCTTTGATGACTCTGCCATTTGGTTAAGCTAAAACAATGGCTTAACAGCTCATCAGGTTGACCAGTTTACAAGTTTAATTTTTTGCATGTTTTAAACCTTCAAATAAAATGGAAAACTTTATTGAAAAAAAGTATATATCATTTTAGAAATTACTTATAGTTACTCAAAAATTACTTAAAAATATATATTTATTATTACCTGCAAATACTGTTCGTATTGTAAAATTAAAATAAAACAATTTATAAAATTTTATTCAATTCAATTTATTTAAACCAAACATTTACTTTTGCAATAAATCAGCAAATGCTTGATAGTATGTTATGAATGTGAATGGAGCATGTCTGAATGTCTTGGAGCATGCAAAAATTATGAACCAGTTCATATGAATCACTATTTTGGTTTGGCTTTGCCATAAAGTTGTTCCGGCGTTGGTATATCGTTAACAAAGAAATTTGCTGGAATGAAATGAAATATCTTTTTCAAAACATCTAATAATATATCCTCGATAGTCTGCGTTATCACTGTGTACAATGCATCGGCCAACATGCGCCAGTTGTCATTAAAGAACTTGTTCGTGCTGTCCTCTGTAAAGAAATAATGGTATTATTTTAAAAAATGAGCGGATAGAGCATTTACAATTGGTTTTTTGAATTGAGAAGTTGAATTGATTGAAGTTCTGATGCTGCTCTTTATAAGGTTTCAAAAATTGAAAAGACAAAAAAAATTAACAAATACAACAACTGAGATTATATGCTAACAAAGAGCTATTTGAGTTCGGGGAACTTTGCAATACAGTTCAAATTAATACAGCAGAATTTAGTATAAATAAAAATAAAAAACTATTACATTTTTTAAAGCTAAATAAAAGTAAATAAGTCACTTAATTAAAAGCTTATTACATGTCAAGATATTTGCTAGCTTGGCATAATATAATATTCTAGGTTTCTAAGTAGTTCTATTTGTTGTTGCAAGTCCATTTCACAGATTTTAATAAAACAAGTTATGATTGAAACTTACCCAATTGCTTATTGCCATTGAAAAGATTTGAGAAATATGATTTGAGACCATCCATTTTGAAATCCACACGACAATTTGTTACATTATAGAAAGTGAAGCCACCCTTCGTGTAGAGTCGCGTCTTCGTATGCATGACAACGGTCATATTTTCTGCATCAGTAAAAGTTCTTATAAAATGTGATGTCTCCGTTTATGCTATCAACAACTTACCTGCATCCAAAAAAACCTGACCACGTCCATTTAGAGGTATAAGTAAAATACGGCCTAACAAACTGTAATCACCCTGTAACTTCATAATAGGTAAGGTAAAAGTAGTCTTCCAACTGAAATCCTTTTTCGAAACACTAACAAAAAGTTGTTTATTTTAAGTCAGTTACTAGCAGTTGGTTCCAATGACTACTCACAGACTCTCCCTGACAATTGTGCGACCAAATCCAACAATTTTTATATTGGATAACTCAACTTTCAGGTTAATCGCATTACTGTTGCCCTGTGTTATCCTAATGCGATTTAAGTAAAATGGATCAAAACTTTTAATACTTGTCAAACCGGGTATGCCTGTAAAGATTAAAAAGATTAGATTTATCAGTGTCATATTTGGCCAGCATTATAATGCTTCAAAGTTGGCGCAAACTTACCATCGTTTAACTTTTGGAAAAGTTGTTGAATGCTTTGCGTGGAGCAGTTGACAAAATTCTTATCTTCAATTCTACATTGTTTGATGTAATCTGCTGCGGTTGAGTAGAAGTGTATAATTTTTTTTTTTTGTTTTGAGTTGAGTATAAAAATGTTTAAAAAAAAAGACACAAAACAAATCGTAAAGAAACAAATCCGGTTTAGTGGTGCAATATGTATATGAAAAATATTAAAGTGGGTTAGTCACAATGTGCCAAGACAATATATATGCTTCGGTGTTTGTTTTAGTTGAAGTATTTACTTTTTTTTTGACTTAGGCGCTAATAAAATTTTGTGATATATGTTCAATTTGTCAGAGACTAACTATGGTTGGTTTCAATACTGTGCAGAGGGGCTATACTGAAAATTTACCAGATTTTGCGAAATATATGTTTACAAATTTGTCTATCATTAATGCGAAATACAAGATAATAATGGAAAAAGATGTAATCAAATAAAATAAATAAAATGTTAAACAGCAAGAAATTGGATAATTTTTGTTTCCTAAAAAAAGAGCTGACGGAGACTAAGATTGCTTATATTCAAGTGCAGTTATGGTAGATAAAAGTAGAAGTTCATTTGGCAATAGAGATTATTGTATAACTTATTGTAATCTTCTGTATAATTTGGGGATATATAAAATAAGCATTTATTTAAAATAATTAATTTTTTTTATTGGAGTGACGGAGATTAAAAATTAATTGTCATTATTAAGGCAATTTTAGGCGTATTATTTCAGTGTGTCATTTTTTATTATTCTAAAATACAGCACTTGCGTTTGGAGCTCTCAATACCAACTATAACAAAAGTTGATTGAGTCTGTTCAAAAACAATTTTTATTATTAGCTCTGCGGGGTTTAAATTGGGATTCCAATATTCGTTGGCCGTCCTATTCGTGTAAACTTCTCTAAATGATCGTAGAATATGCCACGGCGTGTTATTTTTGCATAAGCTTTCATTTGGTTTCATTGACTCTAAAACACTCCTCAAAATGTTTTGTTTTGCCATGATGTCCAGAGTAAATCGTAATTTTCAAATTCTTGTATTACAATTTTGTAGATTTAATTATGCATTATACGATTCTTTTCGTGTCTTTTGCGCAAATAATAATAACCACTGCGGTTTCCTATCCTATCTGTTTTTGTATCTTTTCTCATCTTAATTCCCCATATCGAGCATCTTTGACCAATTACGAACTATGAAAATCCAACTTGCTCAATGCTGAACTTTTGATTTGTTTGTTAAGAAATGTCGAAACTTTTATGTTACTTCCTGTTTTCTTCTTTTATACTGTAAGTTCAAGTTTCTAGCCAGCTTAGTCAATATTTTAGTTTTATTACCGATAACAATTGTTTTGAAATGGCAGCACTGAATTTAAATAAGAATTATTATTTTATGCAGTATGAGATGAGTTATTCATAATTTTAAATACAAGAAAATACCATCTTTTTTATGTTCATTCCTAACAATTGTACATCTGACTTCCACTTACGTGGCTCTGTTAAAAAACCATCATCACCATGAGCCATTTGCACGGCCAGTACTACATTTATAAGACACAGCAGAAACCCAAACATTCTTATTAGCGGTACCAAAAAAATGTCCCCGGACTTATCAGTTCTCCGTTTAGAAGTATACCCGACTTTTCCGCACAACAAACGCAAACAAACTACATTCGCAAACTTGCAACGTTTCAGCGCAAAGCGCGTGAAAAACAATTTTACAATTTTCATATTTTTTCGCTTTCGTTGCGGTACCAAGCGAAAAACTTGATTTGTTGCATGTTTCGCAATGACAACGACATCGACATGAACAGAGTCGCAAGATTGCAACCGGCGCGCATGCGCAGCAGCTGCGCAGCAACTGAGCCACAAACTGGCCGAAGAGCCAGAGTTGTCTTGAGGAAACACAGAGAACAGTTGCGGTTACCGTTGCTTCTGTTTCGTCATCGACAAGTTATCGTTAAGAGCGGCCTGCACTTGCTCGGTTGGTCGGTCGTGCGAGTTTAGATTTGGTATTTTGTGAGGAAACAGAAATTATTGTTTTTGGAAATCAATGCAACTATCTTAAGTGTGCAAAGTTACTTAGATGGTAATTGTGTTGCAACATGATTGACAAGCATTTAATTCTGGTCTTGTTGCGGTTGTTTTTTATTTTGGGGAAACAATTAACGGCAAGTTTGACTTGGCCAATCAATTGAATAGTTTATTTTATGGATATCGTTTAGTTGAAATTACTATATTTATAGGCTTGAACTTGATTGCAGTTGTTTGGCACAACGAGTAACAGTTTGTGGAGGTTTTTATATGTTGGCTATTTTCAACGACTCGAAAAGAGTGTAAAATACTTATATGTGAAAATAGGTAAAGCTGATTAAACATTTTGGGGAATTTTGGTTGTTCTTATTCCTAACGGATTAAGTATTTTTTAGATAATAGAATGCTCAAATGTATTTGTCAGCAAAAGTTAGGGTATCCCGGCAGCAGCAGGTATCATTCTAAAGCAAATTGAAAAGTACCTTCGAAAGTAGTTAATGGCAAGGAACTAAGATGATTTCCAAAATTTAAGTCATAAAAGATTAACGACTAAACAATATCCAAGCGAGTTGCTAAGGAAAGGGGTGATTTTTTTTTGGGTATAGGACTTGGTGTTTTTTTTTTAGGTATAGGACTTTCAGTTGGCAATAATGTTTAAGATGGCGACCGATTACCAGCTGGCAATTCAAGAATCAAAGCCAAACGATCATCAAGCAAGGCGTAGATTCGACGAATGGGCCCTAAACGAGTTGGTCAACATTTTCATAAGTCAATTTTGTTTAGCGATGAAGCGCACTACTTTTGAAAGATAAGTTTTCTGACTGCCTAATTTCACGTTTTGGACCAGTGAATTAGCCTCCAAGATCTTGTGATTTAACACCACTAGACTACTTTCTGTGGTGCTATGTTAAGTCATTGGTCTATGCGGATAAGCCACAAACGCTCAACCATTTGAAAGATAACATTTGCCGTGCTATTGGCGACATACGGCAGCAAATGTTGAAATATGTCATCGAAAATTGCGTGTCCATTTTGCACTAAATCCGAGCCAGCCGCGGGGATCATATGACAGAAACCACATATAAAAATGTAATGCCACAAGATTATCTTTCGGATAAATAAAATTTATGTTAATAAAACAATCCATTGTTGTTTTACTGCAATTCAATGCCTCTAAAAAACACACTTTAACAAGTTAAGTTTGATAAGACGTTATCATCGGTAAGTTAATATCTAAACGAGTTTTTTTTCCATATGTCTTAAATCACGAAACTGTTTAAACTTTAGACATATTTAATTGAGTAACCTGGGATACCATACAATGAGACCAACTTTAATTGTAAAAAATTATATGCAGAAAAAATGCAATTCAGGTCATTCATATAAGTCAACCATTTCAACCATTAAGATTGTTTGACCAACTTCAACCCAATAGTTATAACTGAGCTGTATGCAACGTTGAAGATAAAGGACCTGCCGCTGCAACAGTTGTAACTGCTGCCACAACTATACCGTCTACTTAGGGCTAGTCAACACATGGGTCTACGTTGTTGAATGTCCAGATTCATGCTTGGCTGACCAGTAGGCGCATTAGTGTCCTTCAACTGGCGTCTTAGTCTGCGCCATTTACAAGAAAAGTCAGACCACAAGAAAACTTTAGAGGATACCACAAAAAAAGAGAACAAATGGCAACGACTTTGTCAGACATTGTGCAACGTGCAACAAAAACGATTTTCATGCATGTCCAGCCATATATCAGGATAGATGTCATTTGGTGTGGGAGGGATTGCGTTTGTGTGCATTAAGAGGCAGCCCACAATCAACGTCGCCTAATCAAGTGCAGGGCATTTTTACTTTATTTCCTCTTGCATTGCCTGTATTTTCATTAGACTTTTACTGTGGCAATTTAAAAAAAAAATAATAAGCTGCAGCTGTTCGATATTTTGATACACTACAAATAGTTCGTATAATTTAAAGAAGATTTTTTTTTTAATGAGTTGAGAAGAATTATAACAAAATGATTTCAGGAAAAGAGAGTGAAAAAGTTGTTTTAGTTCATAAGTTTCTTATAAAACAATATGATAAATATAATAGTCTCAGTTTTTAGATATATATATTGTCTACATACTGCAGCAGAATTTTAGTTAAAAGCATCAATGGTTCATCATTGCTTTTCTATTTTTTTTTTCTTTTTATTCCGCTTGGGAACTTTTGGCCTCTACTAGAGCTTTTCAATGAACCCTGTTTAGCTCTGTTGAAGAATGGATCTTCTTCGGGTTGCCTTAGGTCTAGTTTAGGCATTGCAAATATGCACGCTACCCCTATTTTTTACAGGGTATATAAAAATGAACGCTAGTGGGAGTGACGCTAAAAAATTACGAAAAGATAACATCGAACCGCTGGCCAGAGGGCTCTTCCAACTTTTCTCAAGCGTCTACTCGAGTGAGTGTTTGTGTATGGGTAATTTTTTTCCAGCCTGTCGCCTGACCGCGTGTCCTGCTTGCGGTTGTCTGTGCGGCTACACAGAAATGTTGTTATAGAAAACTTTAACGTTCTATCTTGGCGCTCATCGCAGTTTGTTGCATGCTTTTCAATAGATTTATGTTGCCGCCCCAGCGCTCACATTCCACTTTTCGGAGTACTCTCATTTCATAAGCGCCTTCTTTCTGCCTTTATGCTGCTTCTTGGGTTTATAAATTCTTGTACTCCTTTTTTGTGTAATATTTTTATTTTCTTCGCTGTTAAGCGGATTTTTCAATTATAGTTGAGTTAAGAGCACACTTTTGGGCAATTACGTAAATGAAATAATTTGCCAGATTGAATTGCAGCAACAAAGAGAATTCATTTTGATAATGTGAAATAATGGTATGAAACTTCAATGGAAATATTGAAAAGAAAATACTAGAATTTGTATCTTTCCATTTAAGTTTAAGTGTAATACAATTTTTACATTAATAGAACGAATAGAATATTATTAATATTATTATATTAAAATATAAATCATTTAATGTTTGTGCCGTCGTAGCATTAAAAAGAACGAAGTAAACTTTTTGCCAATATTTTTACTTTGGGTCTAAAAAGTTGATAATTGAGGTATCTGATTTTAGGCCGAATTATATTGTACCTCATGATTTATATTAATAAGATGTGTAATTTTTTGTGACTTGCCACCCACAGCGACTTAAAGGTGAGGGTTCACTTCATTTTTAGCAGATTAGTGTTTCATTGGGCACCTATAAAAAGATGGAACTTGAGCTTAAAATTAAAATCATATTAAGTGAATGTCATGAAAATCAACATCATCATCATTATGGTCTACAACCCGAGTAGGGTTTTGGCTTTCTCAACAATTCCTCTCCATTCGTCTCGGTTGTTAACATTGAGGCGCCAGTTCCTTACTTTCATCTTCAGCATGTCATCGTTAATTTTGTCAATTAGGCTCATTCGTGGTCGACATCTGTTTCTTGTGGAGAGTGGTGTCTATATATACACAAGCTTTTGTGCTCTGTTCTGGTCCATCCGTAGGGCATGACGTATCCGTCTTAGACTTTGGGATTTAATGAATTTGACTACCTCCTCGCCATGGTTTAAGCTCAAAAATTCGTCATTGTTCCTTAGAATGCAGTCACCGCGATCATATATATTTGGCCCAAACGTTTTTTACACTATTCTTCTTTCAAATCTTTGATTCTAAGGGATTCTTCTATAAGCCGATACAATACGGTCTTGAATGCAGAGCCTTGCGCTTTTGTCATTGATTATCAACACACCCAAGTATTTGAAGTTGTCAACCCCTTTGAAGTGATAATCACCTATGCTGAGATTTCGTGATCTATTGACCACTTATTAAATTTGTTTATGTTATTCAAATACAAATCGGCTATGGAAACTTTTCCCACTAAAGAGCTTTAAAATACTTTTCGTTTTCAACTTCCTTCTTTTGCCTAGACATTAAGTCTTAATTATGCTTTCCCAAACACCTGACCCACAAGCACATTTTCCGAATCCCACATTACTTTTGGTCATCTAAAGTGACACTAAGCAAGTGGGTAATTATAATTTGGCAAGCGAAGCACACAAAAGCTGCAACCCCAAATATTATAAAGTTCTAAAACAATGAACAGAATATAAAAAATAATTATCTGGGGTTAGTTAGCAAAACATGAGACACCCAAAGAAGAAAAAAACAAAACCTCGTACGAAAGGGAAAATCTCAATGTAACATCTTTCAATTTCTTGGCACTTGTGCAGATTGTGAGCGGACCGACACACACACACACACACTGGTACATAAAAATATGCGCATGTTAATTTAAATAAAGTGCGGAAACAGACCCAGAAAAAGGTGAAAGGAAGTGGATGGATGGCAAAAGGATAGAGGAGCAACGATGCAAATAAAAGAGCAAACGTTGCGCCCAAGTCCCAGCCAGAGAGACCCAAGCAGAGCAAATATTAATCCACAAAAAGGAATTGTCACAAATTGTGTGTTTTGTGCCAGAGGCGGGTAGTATTGCTGCTAAGGTGTGAGGGTCTTTTGGGGTCTCGGACTGCGGCGATTATCAGTAAAGTTGGCTGCTGCGCAAACAACAGCTGCAGCATGTGCACAAAAGGATGCTGTCCTTTTTGGCCGCACTAAGCTTTTGGCTTTTTTCCTCTTTTTTGCTTTTGTTTTGGTTTTTGTTCATTTCATTTGTATTGTTGTTGTTGTTGGTCAAACGCTGATTGTTTCAAATCGCAGCAAGCAACGAGCGAAAGTTTACCTTTTTGGGAATTAATTTGCCAAATAAATGCTGACAAAATGCAGGCAACTGAACAAGGACAAAAGCTGCTACGGATGAATAGCATGGGTTAGGTAGTGTATATAGCGTGTGTAGCTTGGGTCACTCAGTGGGCTGACTGCAAGCCAAACTAATAGGATTTTGATGATAGTTGCTTGCTAGGTATTCGCTCTTTTTCGGATTTTCCTTTTGCTGCTTTTGCAATTTGGTTTGGTTTTTGTTTTTGGTTTTGGATTCGGTTTGCTTCGGTTTTTGTGCCCTCGGGCGTTGAGCTGACGCCCGCTGCCATAATCAATTTTTGGGCATTTTTTGGCTTTCACAGCAGCAACAACTATGGCCAACAATAACGTAAAAAAGTTTGGGTAATAGAAATTGTGCCTTCTTCAGTTGCAGATGATTGTACGTTTTGACCCATGAAATGAGTTTTGCCATGTGTGCATGGGCAGTAAGAACAGAGAGTAAGTGAGAGAGAGAGAGTGGGAACAGCCAAAGTAGTAGGTAGCTCTGCCAAATTAAATTACCAAAACACTCTCAAATGTTGGGCAAAAACCCGAAGCCAAAGTTGCGCCACATTTTGTATTCATTGC
The DNA here is from genome assembly GCA_035046065.1 of Chymomyza procnemis. Classification (NCBI taxonomy): domain Eukaryota; kingdom Metazoa; phylum Arthropoda; class Insecta; order Diptera; family Drosophilidae; genus Chymomyza; species Chymomyza procnemis. The sequence continues at coordinate 16,024,752 of JAWNOJ010000013.1, read as the reverse complement.
TTTGGTCAATCCTCACCAAACTATGTGCGTAGGGGGGTGGTTTTTGTTTTTTTTTTGTCTGTGGTAGTATTATAATTAATTTCAGTGTGCCAAATATGTAAATTTGATTGCTACCAAGAGCAACACACAAAAATATGCATAAATAAATATTACGTATACGCAACGAGCGTAGTGCGCTTGAAAGCTGCTTAGAGTTTGACACAAAATGCAGAAATTTGAATTCTATATTATTCCAGTTTAACTTTAAAAAATATGATTTTGAAAGATAAGAAGTAAGTGAACTAAAGAGTTTTGAAAAAAAATGCTCGATTTCGTTTTTAAAATTTAGATAATAAGAGATGAGTTCGAATAACTAGGTAGTATGCTGACTCCAAAAGGTGGCACCGTTCGTTTCGTACAGAACCGGCTACAGCAAGCTAAGCGTACTTTTGCTGCGCTTTCTCGAGTTTGGAGATCCGCCGTCATTAGAAGATCAACTAAGCTCCAAGATGGCACAGCTGTTTGGTAGCGAAACTTAGCATATGACGAATGCTATCAAACAACGGCTACAATGCTTCGTCAACCGGATGTCTTAGGCGCATAGTCGGTATATTCTGCCCTAGACGAATCTGTAATGTGCGATTATGGCAGTTAACTGGACAAAAAAGTTTACTAAGCGACATCAATAGACGAAAATACAGTTGGCTAGTAGGACACACGCTCCGTAAAGACCAGGTAAATCTTACACGCTCCGTCCTTACCTGGGAACCTCATTGATACTAGACGCAGGACGAAACCAAGAAGTCGATAAATGAATTAAGATATTTAGTTCAAATTGTAAAATGATAGTAGATAGGCAAAGTTCTCAAAATAACGTTTTGTTATAATAAGAAAATGTCAATAATAAAATAATTTAAAAAAAAATTAAATTTGCAGAAATGTTCTTAATATTTACTTTATATATGTTGTAGGTTTTTGTTTTATAAAAAGAGGGCATGCAATATTTGTCATGAACATGTTGTCAGTTAAAACTTTTTGCTTTGGCATAACAGCTGTATTGTCCACATATGAAATCTGGCAGCTCATCAACAACTTGTCTGCCTTCGTTATGCTAGAAAACTTTTTCAACAAGCCATTTTTAGCTGTACAGTTTTTTTATAATTCATTCGCGGTTTTTACTTTTAACTTTAAATTTTTTGATTTTTTTTTTGTGCATTTCCTGGCAACAGCTTACAGCTTAACTGGGTGACTTTTCAGTATTTTTTGTTATTTATTTTATTTTATTTTTTTTTCTATAAACATTTTTGCATAATTAAATTCTGTCCAAGCTTAACTAAAGAAAAGTTTTGCTGGCGCATTGCATACTTCAGGGATTATTTAATTAGCGGTAGATTGAAAAAAAAGTGCTTCCAACTTTTAAGCTTCTAATTAATGTTCAGCAGTTTTGAAAAGTATTTTAATAAATTATATAAAGTGGCGGTTAAGTGGTCAACTTTTTAATGAAATAGTGGACTAATAGTTGTGTAATTATTTTAATAATAATAATGTATGAGTTTTGCGCTTTAGGGAGAAAATGTTATTTGAAAGATATTACTGACTAATTCTGATTTTGTAATTGAATAAATTATGCAAAGTACTTGTTACCTAACTTAATATAAAATTAACAAGTACTGGGATCTACGAAACAGAAACTGGGCCGTTGTACCTTCAACTAGATTTGAAAATTGATACAAGGGTTGCCTTGTATATTTCGGGATTGGAGAAAAAAATAAATATTAATTATTGAACACCGCTTTATTGTTTTTCAAAATATTTCCGATCAAGATGTATATCTGATTGAGGTATCTCCAAAACATGCATTCTGCAAGCGTGAACCGCCTCATCAGATGTCGATAAATGTTGACCTCTCATTTTATTTTATGTGTTCTTAATAGAAGTCATTTGTTGGCAAGGCAGGACAATATGGCGGATCGATGTTTTGAGTGCTCAAAAATGTAATTGTTTGAGCTGTAGAATCTGTCTTCGACGATTGGGTTTCTTGATTTCCTGGGAGACAAACAATCCCAGCAAACAAATAAATGGTTTTTTTCAAAAAAACAGGCGACCATTGGTTAGGAAGTGCTCCGTGCGTGCACAACTTTTGTTGGCAGTTGACGAAATTACATGCAATACAATTCATCCATGCACAGTAATTATGATTATTCGTTACTCTGCGGATCTTTTCAAAAGTTGTGAAACTTCGACTAATATAAAAAAAATATGACAATTATATGTTCAGATAGATAAGATAATTACTAGGTAGCAAGTCAATTCGAACAAGTCAAGTCTAGCAAGTTTTCTTTTCAATAGCAAAAAATGATCTAAAACTAAGTAATATTGAATAAGAAGCCGTACAAAAGAAGTTCGGAAAATGCCAACTTCAATAAGAAAATCAAAACAGCAACAACAACAGTTTTGTTGATGATGAAGATGCAGGCAGACATCTAAATATGTTCATAGCAGACGGTCTATAAGCCAAAGAAAAGCTACCATGTCTATTAGTTGAGCTTGAGGGCTGTCAAACCAAAGTAACTAAGACTATAAATTTCAATAGAACGCTAGAAAAGTTTAGAATACATATATAAACAGTTTAAATTTCCACAAGCTCTGTTCACTTACACACACACACAGATACTTAGACGCATATGTATCTAAGGATATTGGGAGGCAAAATGTGCTGCATATTTACAGGCAAACAACCAAAGTCATCAACGCCATTCAGCCAAGTTAACAAATAACAAAACACATGATGCTTGCCACTCTTTGTGTCTACAAGTATCTGTATGCAGCTAGCTAGATGTGTATATGTGTTGAGTATCTATGTGTGAGTATCATCATTTTGAAACCTTGGCAAATAATTTGAAAAATCAACACTGACATTCAAATGTTGCCTCAAGACGACAATTTGCGCCCAAATGTAGACTGCAAAGTGTGGCAAAAGTTTACGTTGCGTTTAGAGAGACATCAATCAGTTGTGACTTAATGTACACACTATAAATTGCTTATATAGGGTATATTAGCAAGATGCGAAGTATTCTAACTAACTAAAATTAATATATGGAATGTAAAGCTTGTAGTTTAAGAATCTTTTACTCTTTAAGAGCCCTTAGTACTGCACTAAGTGATCGATTGCTTTTAACAGAATCCATAGCAATTGAGCACATGAAAACACTTTCAGTGTATGCTAAATTCGACACATTTCAACTGCTGACAGGCTTACTTGTTTTATTGCTGGCCTTGAAATTGACGCAAAAGTCAGATTTGGAAAACATACTTTTGCCATTTTCGAAAATCACACTTAGTAATAGTGTTTGTTGCTATTGCTGTAGGTATCGTTGTTGCTATGTATCTTGTTGCTACTTGAGCATTGAAGTAGATGAAAGGCTTCCCTTGTGCCTGGAAATGGTCGTAGATTTTGGTGTTACGTGGGTTCCACACTCGCTTTGAGTTTTGTTTATTTTTGCAACATGTGCAGATAGATTTTTTTTTGGCGTCTGTTACTAAGCTTGTATAGCGTCAGCTCAAGTTTGTTTGCCAATTGAAATGCTAGACAAAGTATCTATAGGGTTATACGGTAGCGTATATAGACCTAGGGTTGCAAAATGCGTTAGATGGCTTGCTTATGTTGCGCCTTTAGGCTTTAAATTAAAGCTTCTAAAGTAAAGCAACTACTTGAAGGTACTCTTCTCTTTAGATATTCGGACGCAGGCAACCTTGCAATCATATTGAGCTCGAGCCACAACTTTAACATTAATTTACAGAGTTGAGTGGCTGTGTTGTCGAAAGAAAAAATCTAAAAATAAATTCAAAAGAACTCACCTTTTTCCATTAGGTTTTACATGGATTGCCTGTTCTCCGAACGAGCCTATTTTAAGCCAAAAAAGTATGCGGATTGTACCAACCTGAAATTCTTAGTTGCAGAGTGACATAGATACCCTCGAATTATTGTTTTTCAAAGAAACTTTAATAGGTTTTAATATTGTCTTTACACTTTTTTGGCTTTAAGCTTTAAAAATGGCAAACATTCATTGAACACTTGACTCGACAAGGGCTGCCACACAAATTGTGCACAACCTTAAATTCCATGAATTCAATTACGTTTCCATTGCACGCGTAGATAACTAAGTTAAACTTTTCATAATTAAAGGTAAAAGTTTGGTTTTATTTTTTTTTTCATTTATATATTTTGCCAATTGCCAAAGCTTTAGACAGTTCGTCAAAGAAATGCCAAAAGGACGAAACTGCTCTATAAATTCACATTGATTGTCTTCAATTAAAATTCAGTTATGCTCTGTCGGCGTCTGGTAAAATATTTTAATTAATTTTCACGCGTTCAGCAGAAAATTTTTGTCGGTGCCAAAAGTAAATTTCGTGCTTATCAAAATGGAGTTTCAGCTTTGTTTTTGTTGTAACTTATTTCAATTCGAATTTGCTTCAATAGAAATTTTTGTGCATTTGCAGTATCAGCAAAATGCAGCAATTTTCACAGCATTTCACAAATTATTTTTTTATTTGTCACAAAATATAATTATATTTTTGCTTGTCTCGTCAGCAATCTGATATTGCGAATAAAATTAAATTTATTATAAATTTTTACATGGAATTACTTGATAAAAATTGCTTTCGTAGAACCAAAATGCTGGTACGGAAGAATATAATTGTTGTTTACTTGGATCAAAAAATAAGAAATAAAATGATGTTGATAAGCTCAACTCAGACAACTAAGTCCTGAAACTTCAATTCTATTTGTCAGATCAAATTGAATAAATACATTTTATTCTCTTAAATTGCTTATTCGCCAACTTTAAAATTAAGAAGTTCTATCAAAATCAAAATGCATTTATAGCTACTTCACTATGTTATATCGTAGCTCTTATGGAAATTTAAGTTGTTACATAAAAATTATAGTTAGATTTTTAATTTACTTTCATTTTAGTATTACAGTATTTCTAAAGCAACTTAGCGCTTACTGAAGTACCACCAACTTTCGAAATCCATACACTCTACTGCAATCCCCACTCAAATTTTAACGCATGCAAATGCAATTAAATATCTTTGTCATTGTGAATGCATATTTATTTAGAATTTACAGCTTGCAACTGACAATAAGTGCATAAAAATAAATTCCAAAATCCACAACAATAAAATCCAAGTGAAATAAATCGTAGAAAATCAGTGTGACAGCAGAAGAAACAATTTAAGCATGTTGGACAGGGATAAGTCCTTGCTTTGCCGTGTGTGCAAAGTGCCAGCGATGCGGCAATCTAACAATGCAGTCTAACACATACAAATGCATGCTTACGTGAGCAAACACAGATACAGGGATGCACACAGATACACCAATACATTGGAATATAGTCGTAGATTTTGCAAAAAGGATTTTAACTCAAACGAAGCGAAAATTGTACACGATGACGATGATAATGGCGACATTTTCTAATGCAAGCGTGTGTGTATGTGTGAGTGAGTGTGTGTGTGTGTGTGTTTGCTTGCAACTGCAGGCATTACTTGCATATAAATGTGTGTGTACATTTGAGCGCTTGTATGAGTGTATGTGTAATTGATTTTATCGGTCATGTTAATTTTGATTAAATATGCAAATCGACGATACAAATTCCCATTTGCCATAGACACGCTCTCTCTCACACACGTACACACATATACACACACATGCATTGGTACTCAAATGGAGAGACGTGCATTGAGAGCCCACGCCCAAAAGTAGATTACCTTTGCTGAATTATGCGCTCCTGAGTCCTATGTCGCACGCTCTCTTCCCTATAGCGTTCTTCTTATTGACAGTTATTATGTTACGGTATTATCTCGTTATTTATGCAGCAGATGACAAATGCAATTTGTTGTTTGCATGCCGCCAACGCACACACGCACACACACACACACACACACACACACACACACACACACGACATCCTACCAGCTAAATATTCAACCATCCAATGTGGACATTGGGCAATGAATGAAGGAGTGAATGAATGGCTGCTACTGCGACAGCAAAAATGAATGCAAGGACATGATAATTTCCAATCATTTGAATAATCTGCTCAGGCCAGCTCTTGCGGCTTGCTCGTGGTGTGCGCTCTCCCCGCTACATCATGCATCTCGCACAGTCACCGCTGACTACTGCTGTTCCACTGCGCCCTGTGGAAATATTAGCTTAAGAAAATGTCTAACGAGCTCTACGTGATGCGGCATTCGAAAGTGTTGCTGCGGTTGGTGTTTTGGTGAGAGTTTGTGGGGCGGTGGGGTCCATTGGTTATGTTTAGTATGGAACAGTGCTTGGTTTGTGGATTGGCTAATAGAGGGTGATGGGTGTGGTTTATTAACTGCAGCGTGAGCTAGTTGACTTTAGTGCGGTTTTGGTTTATTGATACAAGTTTTGGGGAATTGAAATTTTACAAAAAGGAAACAGTCCATAATTAGCAACTACGAGTTACAAATAGAAGAAAGTCGGATGATGGGATAATGCAGAGTTAGCTGGCGTGCTAACTTCTGAAAATTAAAAAAATTATTAATATGCCACTGACACGTTTTGAAAACTGTAAGTAACTTGCGAGTTTTTAACAAACAATTGTATTGAAATTCTAAGAAGAAAATTTATACTTAGCACTGCCGCAAAAGTTGGTATTATTTTATGATTTATCAAATTTCCCTTCTAAACCTAAAACCATGAAGATATTATATTAAAATAAACCACATGAAAACAGTTTTATATCTTATTAAAGAACCTAATTACTTATTGAGCTGCACTCATAGCACTCACCGACTCTACAAGCTAAGAATGCAAGGAGCTGGCCAACTATTCAAGGCATATTAACTTATAAGAACTGTATTTTATCTTGGTTGATAATTACATACAACGAATTATTTTAGTCTTTAAATCAATTCGGCAAAAAAATTTAATTTGTTCAAAACTAATACGTATTCCTCTTTCTATCATAAAACAACTTAAAATAGATTTCTTCAAGTGCCACGTTTAATACTTAGAAGTATTATCTATTAAAAACAACTTGTTTACCTATGTCCGAATACTTGATCATAAATTGAAATGGTTCTTTAAAAAAAAAAAAAAATAATAAACTGGCACACACACAAATACAACCACCAAATATATAAAAACTTTACTGTCGCAACTTTGTATACTTTAATAAATTGATATATTTACTATATCTTATCATCGTTATTAATGGCTTAAAATTGAACTAATATTTTTTTATAACTATTGCAGGCACATTTTTATGACCGCATACACTCTAAGGTAAAAAAGCTATATAAGCAGTGTTTACTTACGGAACAAACGGAGTACAGTCTCAGAATAAAAATCTAAGTAGAACAGGTGTTGAGCATAGACGTATGCTTTGTTTTGTTAGGCGAAGTATGGCGCAGAAATTTATGGGGACTTCCATGAAGTTGACTTCGAGGGGTTATAGAATATGTTGAGCATGGGAATTTTTTTTTTTAATAATTGGCAAGCGCAGACAAATTGCTTTAGGATTAATTGATTAAATTAAAAGGAATAAAATGAAAAAGATAGTTGAAAGTGCAAGAAAGTAAAGCAGCTGAGAATTTTAGTTGTTGAAATAAGTCTGTTCAGAAGTTTGACAATGCTAGCCTCTTTCATAACTGAGATACTTGCTTGAGTGGAAGAATAAATTAAGCCGCTGTACTTAACCTCAAAAACGTGCAGCTAGAGATACAAATGTTGCGTATTGTCTGCAATGTAGGGTGTTACTCTAAAAATAAATTCAGCGAAGATTTTTTTACAATTCTTAAATTTAAAATTTTTGCACAGTTTTTTAATATTTTTTTAATTTTTAAACTATATTACTACAAATTTTTATTATAAAACTAACGCAACAGTTCAGCTAACAAAAGTAAGCATGAATTCTTAAGAATTTTTAGAAAAGTGCAATATTTGGAACTGAAATGGAATACATTTTTAACAGTAGACTTTCAGTTTTCTGCAAAAAGAATTAGTATGCCTACAGTCAGTGGTAGATTTGCTGTTGTTTCACACAAGGCTAATCCAGCTCGATTTATATTATGCAATTTCCCTATTAGTTTTTCAGCTTACCAAGTCCTTATGGCATTTAAGATTTCACAATAATGCTCTTTTGCAACAGTTTATTCCATTAAACTTACAAAGTTGCAGTAACTGCAAACCATGTGCTCTACTTAAAAAATATGTATATATATATATCCAATAGAAGTAGTCATAAGGCAAATCTAATTGCCATTGCTTGGGCATAGTTAGTCTGACAAATGATGCTGGCTGGCTGACGTTTAGTCCGTCTGGACCAACTAACTGGCATACACAAAGTTCCAGCTCAATGCAAAAGTCGCTTTTATGGGTAGTTGGCATAGGAAATGGGCTCGAACCGCTTTTTCTGGGTGGCTGGAAAATGTTGCAATTGTTGCCCAAAGGCGTTGAAATAAACGCCAGCATACAGCTGACATGGCGGAGCATATTCGACCTGGGTACAGACAGACATATACCAACCAGCTGACAGTTGGACAGACAGAATTCAAATGGTCGTTGGAACTGCAAAAAGGCAGAAAGCAATGACAGCCGTTGGCTGTGTATAAAGCTTCATGCAAGTGAGTATGGGTGTGTGATTGTGTGTGTGTGTGTGCAAGTGTGAATGGTGTCATTAAACGATTTTTCATTGCAAGCTGCCGCAGGTGAAATTTTCATGCGCTGACTTAACCACCTTGCGCCAACTCCGACTCAATGCCATACAAAAACACCCATGCATTGTATGCTCGCCGCCCCCAACAGGCACAAATTTTGACTTTTAGCGGTCTGTGACCTCTTTTGTGTAAAGTCCTGTGCTTTAAATCACCTGAGCACATTTATTTAGCAGTATTTTTTATCCTTCTTTTTGCTCAATAAACCGGAAATTGAAAATCAACTTATTCTGTGTGCTTGTGTGGGTAAGTGTGTTTATGACTTACTTGCCGCATAGCGGAAATTATTATTTCTTTATCAATAAATTTTCTTACACAATCAAGTAATTTCCCTGCCCAGCATATTTTCTCATTCATTTGATAGGCGAAGTTTTTGTGAATTGTTAGCTGGACTTTACTGACAATCCAGCTTAACCCATAACGAAGATATATACACACGTTATAAAGTTCGTTGCATTGTCAATGTAAGTCACCCCCCCCCCCCCCCCCAAAAAAAAACCACCCACAATCTGTTCCGGTCTCTGGACTATGCATTGATTATGCAATCACAACACGTAGTTTTTAATCAATTTTACGTTCAAATATTACCAGAATGTGCCAAAAAAAAAGGAAAAAGATTTTTGAACTACGGAACAATGAGGGAATTTTGGGTTGCTGTCTTTGGAATTTAATTAAATTCTAAAAATCCTTATTGAAATGTCGTGCACTATTGATAACAATGCACAACTTTTTAACGTGGCAGTTGTTGCCATAACCCCATTGGGTTGTTTTGTACCAGAAAATCTTATACTTTGGGCGCTTGGGTACGTACACTTCACCACCAACAGCACAAAGTCATTTGACTCGAAACTTTTAAATTTAGATCAATCATCGGTGACATTCATTTTAGTTATCGTTTAAACTAACTTAAAATTATTAATGAATTAATTTATTCCACTTAACTATGCTGTCTGCGCTTCTAAGGAGTAGGATGGGGGATAAAACTATTAACAGCGGTTTGTTGAGAATTTGGATTTAGAATTTATAGCCAATTCTAAATGATGATGCATTTTATTAAGAGAGATTTTCTTAAGCAAATGGTATGCGCTATCGACGCCCAAATAAAATGATAACCAAAGCAGAAAAGGCTTCTCTTCCGATTTAGATCAATAAATAAAACGATGAAAATTCTTCAAAAGAAAATAGTGTTTGAACGTTGTTTATGTTATGAGATTTCTATATGATTTGATGTTGGAGTTATATATTTGAGTTAAGTAACCCAGGATCTGCAATACCTACAACAATTTTAAACATTTGCCTATTTTGGTAGGCCAATAAATTACAGAGTGTTTAAATGACCATACCCGTGCATTTTAATATTTGCAATGTGCTTAATATTGCCAATGCCTGGCGCCAGACTTATCGATAAGTCTTAGACTGCTTAAATTCAAACGTCATAAACTGGAATACTATAATGATTGCTATATGACAAGTTTGTACCTAGAAGTACACGAGTTTATTCCCAAGCTAGAAAAAACAAGTGAATACACAGACTATAAATATACATTCCGAGAATCATCAAAAATATGACCAATATACATGCTCAAGGCATTGTGAATACAAAGAGTTCGATTTATAAAATAAAATAAATGTATTTAGCAAGTCATTAAAAAGAGGTACATAATATAGAAATTGATTACAATTTTTGATAAATACGGTGGATTCAACTCTAACTGGGTAAGCGCAAGTACCTGTGCATGAATAAGTTTACCAATAGCTTATCACTACTATGTGTGCTTGCTGTCAGACATTTTAAAGTACTTTCTTGATACCGTACACACAACGATCATGCAAAAGAAAAAGAGGTATCAATGTATACTTATATTACCTGTTTCGAGATAAGATATGCACTTTTTATATATACCCAAAAATTGAATCAGCTCAATATTTTTATTTTTTTTCTTTAACTATTTACTGATATGTGGTAAATATGTGACTGATACGAGTTAGACCTTACATAAGTAAATAGATTATGTATCTTTGTTTAGTTGGAAACTATTTCTTGAGTTGTTACCAACGGAAATAACTAAACATAAAATTGATTAAACATAGAAAATAGGTTAATAGTTCTGAGTGACATAGTTTCTATGATTAATGGTGTTTGTAATGTCTGTACTATTCTATGGTAAAAAATCGTAAAGCTAAAAGAGAGCACATAGCACTACCCACTGTTTCAATATATTGGAAATACTGTGGAATCACAGAGATTGACATTGTAGGAAACCAAACTCTAGCCTATATTTATAAAACAGGTTCTTTTTGTAGAAATTTTCTTAATGCTTTATAGGCCAAAATTAAAAATTTCCAATTGCTGGACTTGTTACTTGAATTTTCAAATTTATTCTACGTCCATCTGCGTTTTTACATTGTTTGAAAACCTAAAATTTTATAAAACTTAAGTTCCTATTTTATTTTTAGACAGCAAGCTTTAGTAATTCCGACTAAAGGAAGTCTGATATTGATTTTATGTATATTTCAACAAAGTTTAAGTTTAAAATATCTTAAAGCATTTGCTGAATAGTTTTTCCGATGAATGTACGGGGAACAATCTAACACCATGGTGTTTTCTGCCTGGCGTACGAGGCCGCGAAAGGAAACCTAGTCAGATGTAAGCAACCTCGCAATATATTGAGGATGAGGCACAATCTTGACCACAAAGAGTTTCCAAAGCTCAGTGTTTGCCACTGGTGACTCCTTCTGGCGCCCATTGTCGCTGTATAAGTTACATAAACCAGCGTTTCCATAAACAAGCACCAAAAAAATTTACCTCTTTCAAATGGGCCTCAGCGATGACCTAATTCAGCATAGGAATGTCTGCCGAATAACGCTGAGTTCACATAAGCACACCTTTGGAGGAGCATAATCGAATCCTAAAAGGTCAAAAAGGGTTTGGGAGAAGAACAATGCTTGAGCCAGCAACCTAACAACAACAGTTTAAACTCAACAATATAGCCCCACATATTTTAATATTTACATATATTTAACTCCCGTAGTTTCCCAGCTGAAAAGATAAACACGACAAATCAAAATTCAATGCAAAAATAAAACAAATTGAAAGAACATTTTTTTCAAAACTTTAAGTGCCCATACATTCCAAAGGAAGAAACTTAGAGCGAAAAGAAACTTCATCTGGGAACAATTTTTTGATTTATCTTTAAATATTTTTTTCTTGTGATCCGCAGTATAGGTAACATAAATAGTATTTATAATATTTGCTTATCCCATGAGGCAAAATTTTGTGTGAGCTGTTGCTACCTTTTTAAGTATTTTTCCTTATACGTATGACATTTATCAAAAGTTTCTACCAATATCTTATCTTGGTTTCATGTGCTGGTAAATGCCACAGTAGTAGCATGTATTGATGATACCAAACAGAAATGTGCAAAGACCTGTGTATAAATAGATAATACTTATGTATAGTAGTAGTTTATATACTATATATACTGATAATTTGGGTTTTTGTTGTTGTCGGCAACTCGGCGGCGGCGACGACCTTTTTACACAATTGCCTGTTTTATTTTAGCCTACCTGTATCATGATATGACCTAGGTACACATTATATATACATAACGCACATAACTACACAGCGGATATATGATTATCTATGGTGAAACTGGACACTGGTCGCTTATCAGTTGGCTAATGTGCCACTTTTTATAGAGTTGCAGTCTTTAGTTATATTCCAATGAATGCGCTAAATAAAATCTATAACAATTTGACGCTATACAGAATACCTGTCAAATCATTTCGTCATACCGTATATCTCGAAAAACAAAACTTGTTATTTATCCAAGTAAAATTCGTCATCAGTTGTTCATATCTATGTGACAAGCCTCGACAGTCGGTCGCTGTGGGTCTTGATGTTAGACATACGGCTGTCGCTCTCACTATCGATAACGATGTACAATCCACAAATCCACGTATCTACACTGAAACAAACACACCACACGCACAAACACTAAAGCGATATTGCCCGTTAAAAAGGTAAAACAAATAAAAAGTCTTTACTGATAAGACATATCATATAAAAAGCAATATCTATGAAAATATGTCATTATTTCGTTATTGAACTCCAAACCGAGCAGTGTGTTGTGTGTGTTGTATATAGTTCCAAGTGCAATCTATAAAATTGTTCTCATTAATTATTGAAACTGGCAACAACAGCTCCTTGTCGCTATGGATTAAAGCAGCTCACATTAGTGTTGTATTATCATAAAACTCAAAGGATCTGACAAGTTGAAATTAGAATACATGTGTATAACACTGATCGGTGTAGTTTTGCAAGTAGAATAGCAGGCTTATCACATGTATAATAAAACTGGATGTGAGATTCTTCTATTCTACTTTCGACAAACACCAGCGTACGTCTAAAATAACGAAATCTTACTGAATAACTACAGAAACGGTGTGAAATGCGTTGAATTTACATTCCCCAGTATTTTTTTATATCTAAAATAAATAAATCGTATAAAAATTATCTGTCAAGCAAATAAAAAACGACATGTTTCCTGAGTCATATCGCGGTGTTTCTAAATAAACTGGGTATGGTAGGTATACTATAGAGGTATGGTTTGTGTTGGAGAGAGAGAGAGAGAGAGAGTTGGAGCGTACATATGAATTGTAAAATAATAAGAATGGAATTTTTTGCACGTGGAATAACTAAGCACAAAAAATGTTTAATCATTGCGCACACACACACAAAAAAAGAATAAAACACAAAGCATAATTAAGTTCTTATCTCTGCTTATAAAACTATTAGAGTATTGTTGCTATAACCTTGTAAAAAAATAGTACCTACTTATCTGACTTAAAAAATAGTTATTTGACTGATTTTGCGCAACAACAATACAAAATAAGTGACTTAAATAATGGGGGTATTCACGATGTTGCGCGAGTTATAAAGAGAGATATAGCAAACTAAGCATTAATTAAAAAGAAGTGTGGTTAGTAAGAGCTAAATGTCAAAATATATTTAAAAAGAATTTTTTTTTGTGCTATCAGATATAACAGCTGTCAGTTTGGGCATAAAATTTCTTGTGAAAACTTAACTAAGTATTGTGGAATTCACAAATAGTTACATTTTAGTACACATTTTATAGTTTGGGAAACTAATACTTTTGAGGGGCACTCTTAATTTGTGCTTCAGTATGGTTGGCGTGCTTGATAATTTTTGCCCAAAAGGTACTTGTGTCATATAAAGTGAAACACCAATTGAGTAGTTATAATGTATAGCTCCCCTATCCGTTTAAAAGTGCACATAACCACAACTTATCTACCAATTATACTAAGTTATTAATTAATTTTCTAAATAGTTCGGTAAATATTCGTCAGTTCCAAATATGAACATTCAAGAGATACTTTTGTATTTGATTGTTGCTAAGGTCACAAATTTTTGAGATACTTTTTTTTCCATTGACTTCTAATAAACTCTCATCAATTTCGCCTCATTAATCATTTCTATAATTAAAAGCTATGCCATACTTTTATATTATTGATTTCCTTTTCTTATCATTTGAACGCATTGCGGTAAAAAAAACCTTATACCGAAAATGTATAAAAAAAATTTTCCTGACGCATTTTAAAAAGATAAGAAATTATTTAAGCGTTAAATTTTTTAGTTCGATTTTTTATTGATCAATTTATAAGTCTTCGATAAGAACTGAATAGTTAAATGCGCGTGTTTTAAGGTATTTGCTCGTTTTTATTAGTATTTCTTACTAAAAGTGGGTTGATTATATAAGCTCTTAACGACTAAGGAATTTTGTTTTTTGAGCAATTTCACCACGTTTATATACCAAATTTGTATTACTTACTACTTTTTGAGAAACCAACTCTGATTCACCATTTAACTTAATTAAATATATTTTGTTAGTCAATTGAAGTGTGGGAGCATAAGCTGTCTATATTGAGTTCCATGCATATTTAGCATATATCTGTAGAAGTAGCAGTATCGATCCAATGATAACTAAACTAATACTGTGCACTAATACTGCTATACATTATTTCACAATAAAGTTATTCTTAATTTACCATTTGACCCTCTAATTTCGGATGCCCCTTTCTTATGTCCACACTCAACTCTTCCCCTTGTTTATCTAACAAGTGCTCATACCTAAGAGTTTAGTATAAAAAATAACTGCCTATATCCATGACATTTGTCTGTCTGCCTAAATGTGACCCCACCAATCTGTCTGTCGTGCCTCTCTTTCTCCGGGCTTCTTCCATTTTGCCTTTCTCCGCTGTGTTTCGCTGACTGACTGCCAGTCAACATAATGAAAATGCAATTAATTTTTTCCAGCAATTTCTTTTGCTCCCCCAAGTCAAAGCCGATGTTGTTGCCTGCCGTCGCTTTTGCAGTTGCTGCTGTTGCAATATTATGACTCCTGCTGTTTTTTCTGACAGCCCTGGCATAAAAGCACAAATAAAAATAAAAAAAAAGAAACTGCGAAAGAAATGTTTATTGTGGAAATTTTCTATGATGGCAGCGCAACGATTGCAACGATCCGCTACCCTGACAGTCAGGATGACACCAAGCGAGAGGCTGAGGCCGAGGCTGAAGCTGCTGCTGCTGCTGCTCCTGTTGGCCAACCATTCGCATTAAATGAGGAAACCAATTATTCGCGCTTATAAAGATTTACCGCCATGCACACACACATATAAAAACATATAGCGCGCAGTTAGAGAATTACTCGTTTACGAGGGTAGCTTGAAAAATTACTTATCTGGCTATATGCATTTTTTTGCGTTGAGAAAAATTTGTTTAAATACTTCTCATAGACTTCAATTGCAAAATATTAATCAATAAATACCTTCGAATTTTTGCATTAATTTAATATTTATTTTATGATAAAGTTGAAAGCTAGAGTAGCCGTAGATAAAACTTTTCTTTCACAAATGTTTAGTTCTTCTGACGCCAATGATTAAGTTTATATCCATTTAACTTTACCAATAATTTCGATTAGCTTTTAAAAATAATGACTAAAAAATTACCCTTCTCTATGCTGTTATCATTCCAAAGGTACAGCATGAAATATTATCTGATTAAAGAAGGAAGCTCTTTATAACCAAATCCAAATGGCGATGTCTCTAATCAAAAGTTTAACCAAGGAAATTAACGCCTTTTTGCTAGTTATATCAGTGCTAGACATATTCACCAGTGCTGCTGCGGAGAATCGAACTGCCGTAGATATACAAATGTACTTCATCAAGTATGTGCAGTTCTGAAGCTGACCTCGCATATGCCCAGTTTCACTTGCATTACAGGCTTTACTTTGCTTTGTTTTGTTTCATTTTAATGGCTGCCTGACTGTTGCTCCTGATGCGATTGCTTTGTTGCCATTTGGTGTGCCGTTGATTAAAGTTGGAAATTCATCAGGATATAATAGGCCAAGGGGCTTTCAGTGGAGCAAATGGAATTCTCGCCATCCAACTATACTGATTGCTTGTGGTAAATTCGAGTACTTTTTCGAATGCAAAAAGACAAAATCTATTGTTAGCTTACGCTTATTATAGTATTATATATATTAATTTAAAATGCTGGTATCATTTATATATGTATACAGGAAGGTTTTTAAGATATATTTTATGTTTTGTTGCATAAAATCTTGACATGCATTTGGGCATGTACCAAATGCTGGTTCATGCATTCCATACTAGTCCAAGGTATGAAGCGTACGTACCTTTGCATACACGAATTTATGGGTTTGGTTTTGGCTTCTTAAGCTTAGCTTAACTCATTATGGAATACGAAGTCAAATTTTCCTTTATTTGTTATAAATATAGGGAACCAATTGTTTAAGGATCTTGTTTGGAAAAGTTAAACTTATCAAAAGGTTACCGATATACCAAGGCAACGAGATCTATATGTTTTATCTGTAAAAATGTTTGATCGCAACACCCAATGCATGAGGTATTGGAAGCGTCAGTATCGTTTGCTGTTTATAGACCATTTGACATTGCGGGTATACTTATGAAACACCAGGGATTTGTAATGCCGTTATCCCCAGGTCTCATTGCTTTTAAAGAGTCAGATTAATTCTTTATCATTACACATTATTTCCTCATCACCTTTTGCACTTAACTTTAATGCATCCCCAATTTCCTATGACCAAATTGTATGGCTGCTAATCTATTTTCTCCTTTTTTTTGCCTCTGTGTCTTGCTACAAAAGCCTATCTGAAGCTAAGACGTAGGAAACACTGCGCCTTGGTCAGCATAACTTGTCATTTGTCTTTGCCATCCCGCAGAGAAAAAAATCGTTGCGAAAATTTCGCTAAAATTACCTTTCATTTTCTCATCAAAAACCACTTGAATGGTGCCCCAACGACAAGGACCAGCAGGCAACAGTTTGTGTGACTGGCTGTGCTGTCGTTAAGCAACACTATGCCACAGCAATTACAGACGGTAGTGGACACACTGCCACCCCATAGTGGGGAAGATGTATTTACGCAGACAGTGGCAGCGTCTTTACATTTATTTTACTTGCCACCAACCGGCTGGCTTTTGCCTCATGATTTGGCTTAAAGCTTGTTAACGTGGCTACAGCGACGCATCCATAGCTTTTTCATTTGGTCTAAAGCATTTTTTGTGCCGCCTTTGTGTTGCACTTCTTGAAACCGAAAGCGCATTGAGGCCAAAAAAAAGAAGCGTTAAATTAAAACGTAAATACCACTTAGCCGTTTATAAAGCGAGTGCTCTTTCTCTTGGCCCAATGGAAGCGACTTGCTTGGTTGCCTGCTTACCGTCTTTGGCCTTCGGTCTCTCCGCTTGGCTGTAATCAGTGGGTAATTAAGAGACTGCAGCTGGCTTCGTGTTGGGGTCGCAGTACCTTGAAATTGCTCAATTTGTACTATGTAATTTAATGAGTGTGGTTTGTTGCTTTCAGCAGGGAGTGCAGCAAATGAAAAAGTTCCAAAGAGCAGAGATTTTAAGCAAAAGAATTAGCAGGAATATAGAATCAAGTGAACTTGTAAGAACCATTTTCAAAGATATTATTTTTAAGTCCATCGACTGTTTTACAAAAATAAAGCCAGTTTCACCATCTCAAGCCTATTTGCTAAAACATAAATCGATTCATTTTACCATTTTATTCTCCCTACAGTATCCTGCATAGTTCAAGTGTCGTTTGCAGCCATCCAACTTCATTTCATGGCACGCTTATCACGTGCCAAGTTTTATGCAACAAACTATAAATAAGTTTCTAAACATTCATTTTGACATTTTCATCGACCAAAAAGCAAGTAAAAAACTGCATTTCACCATTTTGATTTTTTTTTTTTTTGGTCTTTTGGCAATATGGCGCACATATCGCTGCAGTTTATACCAACTTTTTCTCCATTTTGTTTTCTTGGAAATTTTGCAAGCATTGTGTGGCATGAAAACTGCTGCTGCATTTGGGTTGCAAAAAAATTCTAAACTGCAATAAATTCATCAAATGTGCAATGGAACATGCTGTAATGTCATGCCCACTTCCCACAGCAGTACATCTCATCCCATGAGTGGGTACTCGTGGACTGACAAAATGGACGCCCATCTGCATACTCCATTAAATGTTGACGGTGAATTGGGTGATATTTTGTAGGCAAATGTGCAATAAATTGTAAACGCTTGGCAATGGTATCGGTCGTGGGGTGGACACCATAGGCCAGGCGTTGGTTTGGCAGATGTTCCTACAAATTTGTGACGCTCCAATGGGTAACCGTACGTAGAACTTGTACGCTGTACGCCTGTCAAGTTTTATAAGAGATGTTTTTGTAGATTGTTTTTTGGGTTGAGTACAATTTGTGGGGCGGCTCAGAAAAATGATGTGAATGTTGTGAGGCTTGATAACAGGCGATATGGCGTGACATTTAGTGTGTGCGACAAATAACATAAACGTTAACTTTTTGGTTTCAGTATATGCTGGAATACATAGGGTTTTAGTAATAATTATAATTAGACTCAACAATACTGATTCGCTAATATTTTGATTAAAAAATATCAACCTAGTGTTACAGAGGAATCAACCTAGCGATACGTCTTGGAGGTATACATGTTTCTATTTGTTTGATAAAAATTCGACCATGGAGTGGAAATTAAAAGTAATCTGCTAGCTTAAAGGATTTTTATTTAGTGATCATTGGCAATTTTAGAAGCGAATAAAATGTGTGTGTAATATATAATCAATAATTGTTGAACCATTAAAAATCTCTTTTATAAGAATAAGAATGAACTAAAAAATGTACACATAAAATATCTATAGTAAATCTGCCTAAAACATCTAAAACTAAGCAGAAAGTCATATATATATATATATGCATAACTTAAACAAGTATAAGAAAAGTAAGTATATCTTTTCTAAACTGCTTTCGCACAATGGTTTAAAAGCAAAGTCTTGTTTGTCAACAAAAAAATATTTTGTTTTACTTTAAATCTTTATTTAAAATATTAAAATAAACAAAGATGTACAAACCAATTTGTTTAATATGTTGCGGTTTGACTGTCTGTGAATAATGCAAATCTTGCACTAGACAACAATTTAATCCTTGCTCCTGTTCTGAGCTTGTCAGGCTCAATTAACTTGTATGCAATATTGGCCCAAACCAAAAAAACCGCAGCAAATGGTTAGTGCTAATTTGAGTTTAAAAGATGGACATCAAGTTTATAGCTTAGTTTGGTATTGTGAAGTAAGGTATGGCTTTGGTATTTGCTGAAGCTGATTGGCATGGTTTGGATTTGGTATAAATATGAAAACAAGTTAGATTGGTGCAAATAAATAAAAGACGTTATGATAATTCTGCATGGGCTTCACAAAACCTTATGGAGTTTGTTGTTTCACTCGAATACATTCGAATAAAATACTGGTCGCTGCTTTTGTACCAACCTAGAAATGCACTTCTGACATTGCTATCAAAGTATGAGTAGTATCAGTTATTTTTTAACATTTTATGGCCAAAAAGTAGTGCATTTTGGGTGTTTAATACTTTAATATTTAATTCACACAATGTCAATCATAAACCTTTGAAATATGACTGTGAGTTCATGTTCGATGCAGACTATATGGACACAACAGTTTGGAGATCGGATAACTAGCTGATACTAAAGGAGATAAAATAACTTTGAAATTAATCAAAATACTAGTTGCCTAGTTTTTTTTTTTAATTTCGCTTTTTTCAAAAATCTGTAAATCTATAAAAATATAATTATTTGTATTTTATAAAAACATTTCAAATAATTTCTTTCTGTTTCTTTATTTTCAAAATAATTGTAAAATAATAAAATTTAAATTTCATACCGCTCACTCATTTATTTACAATTAATTACCGCCACTAAAGTTTAATTTTAAGAAATCTTTATTTGGTTTAAAGATTTACGGCCGCTCAAGTTAATAATTTAAATTTCAATGCCACCCAAAGGACTTCCAAACAGCCAATACTAACCAAAATAAAAAAAAATTTTTTTAAGCTACCACGAAAAAACAAAAGAAAGCAAGCAACACCAAAGATAAAACTATAAAAACTGCAGCAAACCAATAAACGGTGCAGCCCGTAAGGTCCAGCTCTGCAATACCATGGCAATATCGAGCCCAAAAGTCCAAAACCGAAACGTGAAAAATGAGCAGCCAAAATGCGGCTACAGTTGTACAGCACCAAACTCTTTCCCTGGCCAGCTTGGGCAGCTGCCACGATTAATTTTACGCTCCAGTGTGTCAAGCTGCTGACCAGAGCCGAAAAATACACTGGCCCAAAAACCGGGAATCAAATTTGTAGCTCTATTGTATTTTCATATAATTCGTTGCATACTTTTGTGCGCAGTGCATTTGTAACTGACCATACAACGTTTCCTGTTTCCGCTGCGTTACACATACAAGCACAAGCATTCACACACACATATATACGATTGAACAGACACTTGCATTTTACCGCAAGTGGCAAAACCCGTTTCCATTGAACGTGTGAAAATAGGCTTTACCCTATGGTCTCCCGTTCAGGTTCGTTTTGTCCACTCACTCACTCCAAATAAAAATGGATTTAATAGCTAAATTACGTGTATGTGTGTGTGTGTTTGTCCATTTCTGCTGCGTTAGGCAACTTTATCCGGAGCCCGCAAAGCCCAACCCCTGGCCGCTCATAATTTGCGCCTGCTGCACCTTTTTTTTTGGGGGTTTGACCCCAAACGTTTGGCTCGCTTGGCTGATTGCGTTGTGCATCAGAGTACGAGCATGGGGATGCGTGCATTCCACAACTTGCACATGCAGCAGATTTTGAAGCGCTTGTTCCTGGATGTGAAAACTTTCTCAACCATCATCGAAACGAGTTAAACAATTCGACGCTTTTGAATTTTAATTGCATTAAATAAAAGCTATACAATAATTACATAATTGAATGCACACTGTATGGCTTGAATTAACAAAAAAAAACACAAGAAAAAATATGCAACTAAATGATGCCTACTTTTTTCACAAGAAGTAGGAAAATACATTCATATTTGTTTAATATGTGAAGTTTAACTCAATTATAAAAAATCTTATTAAAAGATCTCGAAGTGTTCATTAATTTCTAAAATTTATAGATTAACTAAAAATATAACAAGTATGCGCAGAGCGAAACCAATTTTATTGTTTGAAGGAGATAATTATTTATTAGGTTCAGCAGACACACCGAACCAAAAACTACACGAAAAAGTGTTCAACATTTTTTTTTTAAATAAATTTTCTGTTTTTCTTTCTGTGTGCCGAAGTTATTGTACAATCTATTTAGTACTTATTTGAGCGCTCTGATCATAACTAGATTAAAAACTCTTTGTAAAATGTTATTTAGAACCGATGATTTTTTATTTAGTTTGAGCTCAATATTTACATAAATTTTAAGTTGAAATAATTCTGTAAAAAATATTTTTATTTAATTTTTTTATCTTTTTGTGGCTATTTTTTTAAAAAATATGGAAAAGTGTAATTTTCTGCAACAGTTTGATGGCAACAGAAAATACGCACTCCAAAATTAATTTATAATTTGTAAAAAATAGCTACATTTGCTTGCCATATGATGACACCAATTTTAAAATTAAATCTGCTGAATAATTAACCACAATTGTAAGGAACATAAAAGCTGTGTGCAGCTGTGACGTAATCAACCCCAGAAGATATTGTGAATCCTGACAGTCTGCTGGTACGGTGCAATGGCGCATTTTAATCTCAGGCAGAGACACAGCCATAGATACAGCCACATGCTCGTATACTCTGACAATTAATATTCAAATTTATTAGCCACCTATGAACCAAGTGTGTGCATTATCAGCAGGCACTGCTTGGGGAAAATGTGCTCCGGCTATGGGTTGATGACAATGCACGTGTATGGAGATTTTGCTGGTATCACTGCTGGCACGTCGAGCAGACTGGGCTTGCCAAAGAGCAAAAGCGCAAAAGTATAGGCGACAATAGCACGTTGGGACCTAAGGGAAATATTTCAACGACGGACCTGTGGCTGGACGACAAAGTGTCTGACTGGCTTGCTGGCCCAACTGACTGAGGGCTGTTCGTGTCATTGCGCTTAATTATTTGCATATGATTAGACTTAATGGTCGACTGACTGCCACTATGCGGTGGTATGGGTGCCCATACTGACGCTGGGTAATCACACAACCGAGCGGCGTCGCTGTGTAATTGTTAATGATGATTAGATTCAATTTAAGGCATCATTAGTTAGCTGACGCTACAGTAACGGCCCATTGTCTATGTACGACTCATTCCACTACAAACTTGGACAATTTCTTCTACAAATTTATGCTAGTACCGCATACAGCAGTGGCTGGCATGAAAACTGGATGATGACCCCCAAGTGGCTACGGCCAAATTGCAACGTGACCTGAGGCACTAACTTGTCGAGTTTGAGGTTAATTCTGCAAAATTGTCGAGTCAACGGGTCACAGTCGAACATCAACGTCGGTGTGCTGCTGTCTGTCTGTTTGAATAGTTCAAAGTGTATGCAAATGTCAGGCATTGTGTGGTTTAACTTTAGCCGGAAGGCTTTGCGAGTAGCACAGCCACGCGTTGGTCATCTTGTGGTGCAGCTGCAGTCAAGTGGCTATTGTGAGATTTTAATCACTCTGAAAGCATTGAAGAAAAGATCAAATAATGGCTGCTAGTTGGACATACTAATTGGTTTTTAAGAGCGCGAAATGGCTGCCTTCATGAAGTAGAGTCATTTAGGGACCTTGCCGCATACTGAAGATCTATTGTTGCATAAAGTTTTTTAAATTAAGCTATTTTTGATTTTTTTTATAGTAGATGCGGATTGGTGATTCATGGTTTAATATCTATTTAGATTTGGTTGTGAATTTCCTACAGCAAATACACACATTGTTTTGTAAGAATTTCCTTCGACACTCACAGCCAAGTCCGACTAAATTTTTCCGGACAACAAACGAAATATTTAAAACTTAGCATCTTTTACTGATAAATATGTTTATCGTAAATCTGTAATTGACTCCTATTTAGAAGCAGTTTTTTTCTGCTTTTGATTTAAGCAAAAGCTTATCTTTCTCACTTTGTGATATTATATTATTGGTTTTTTGACAATACAACATAATCGTATCGTTGATAATATTGATACAAGATTTTATAACAACCGATTCACAAGTATCTTATCCATGTCCGAAGGTAATAATGTAATTCAATCGATTTCTTGCATAAACGGGCAAATAATTTACAATTTCATGAATCTCTTGAATTTGTTTAAAAAATTAAATTTTTTTTTTTTGTTTTAATAATTAGATTCTGATACATTTTGCTCATGTTGAATGATAAAGTTTGACAAACCAAACGACGAATTAAAGTTTTAATTTTTCCCAAATACTATTACTCATTGCTCAGTAGATAATTACTTAAAAACGCAATTGCCTAGCGCGAAACCGTGAGCAACTTCATGACAATCGCCCCGAAATCTATGTGAGGTGCAGCAATAAAATTAATCGGATAAATTAAATGTTCTATTTGGGTATACTGCTACTTAAGTTTAAGTTCCCATGACGTCTAAGATCGACGATAAAAACAAGCACAGACTTGCATCACCTATGAAAAAATCGATTAAAATTTGAAACTCTGCTGAAGATTTCGGTGTAAACACGACAATCCGTAGTCAAATTTTAAGTAAAAATAAAAATCGTTATTAAAAGATTAATGTAATTTTACAATCCATATTTTGCAAAGTGAGATATTCAACGAAATATGCTCAAATTTAAAAAGTTACATAAAGTTGAAACAGCTGCTGTGGTGGCTGCCAAATTTCTGCAACGCTCTTGGCACTTTTAAGTATTTCTTAAGTTTATTAATGCAAATTTATTGCAATTAGTGACCAAGTGGTTAAATATGCGGAAACCAAGAACTCCAAAAGTAATACTCAAAAAGTTTTCAAATTATAGCGAGCTTATTATCATCTACTTGCTGCATAGCCTTAGCTTAGAGATAGAAGTGATTAAAAAAGTTTCGGTTTTTTTATTAAGTGAAAAAATAATTTAAAATACGAAATTATGCGAAATTGCAATTGAATTGTGTTTGTTTTGTAGATAAAATTGATATAAGGTGCATTGAAAACAAAGTGAAATGTTAGCTCGAGCTCAAAATTGTGTAAATATTTAACTACGACTTTATTGCAGTCAGTAAGGAACGAACTGTAGCGAGTGCACCCATTCTGCGCCGAACCATTCAGGCATGAAATTAACAATTCTCTTGAAAATATTGTAAAATGCTAAAATATTGCACAAACTTGGCGACGACAATGGCAAAGTACGAATTTTCGACATTTTCTCGTTTTTTCTTACATTTCACAACAGACACACAAAAAAAAAAGAAAAACGTTTAGGAAAAAACATCATCAGAGGGCGGCAATTTCGAAGGTATTTAAATGAAAATTATATGCACGTTGGCTTAAGTTTAGTGCAGCCAAAAAGATTTATTGTTATTATATATTTGACTAAAGCTGTCAGAGACTTAAGCGAATGAATTGCAAAATATTACATGCCAAGGTAGCGAGCGAGTGTATTTTATGGCGGAGATGAGAAGGTTTTCGATGGAATTTTTAACGACAATAATGTAAAGTCTTCATGGCGACTTCTAATAAAGCAAATGCCAAAGATTCAAAAGAATTTTTTTTTAAATATATTGCTAGGCATAAAATAAAATCCAGACAGACAGTCAGTCGTACGCAATTATGATAAAAAATATTTGTATATTATACATCGAATTATCCATAGAACTGAGTTTTTCCGGTAAATTTATTTATGTTATGTATCATCAAGCATTTAAAGATTATTCCCATATTGGCAGTTCATACGAGATTATTATTTAGTATTTTTGCACATAGCACTCTGGCCACTTTTATCCAAATCTGCTCAAGTCTACCACCAATAAATTGGCAAAAATTTATATTTTTAATAAGAATACGACATTTTAATTCTACGAATATTTGGAATTACTAAAATATTAAAAGTCCAAAAAATTGACAAGAAAAAAAAACTAAAATAGAAATTTTGGCCAGCCGAAAAAAAGCAAGAAAGATCGTTACAGTTTTTCCATCAGATCTCTTCAACAATTTTATTATCAGAATAATTATTAAAAAAAAAAAAGATTTCGATCAAATTGTTTTGGTTAGGCCAAGGGAGAAGACTTCACATAGATCAGAGTGATCTGTAGTGTAAGCAGAGTTTGTCGTCTGTGAGCCGTGGTCATGGATGAGTTTGTTTCGCAAAAGCTAACAGTCTTTGGGGTGGCCTTTGAATTGCCTCTGCGAGCGAGTGAAGCATTGGTCTCCGTAGAAAGTTAATTCTCGAGCTGGTTCCCTGCACTTCCTGCATTCGTCGTTGTCAGTGATGCTAAGCTTTTTGACATGAGGCGGTCAGGCAGTGGCCCGTAAGTAGGCCCAGCATGAACCTGCAGTCTTTCCTGGAAAGCTGCATGATGTGCTAGTCTAATTTCAAGTTGGATTCCCGCAAATGATGCGGACGATTTTACAGTTCATCGTGTTGTGCCACCCTCTGCCGGATGCGACTGCAGCGCTTTCTTCCGGTTTGTGGTAATGAGTCCTCTTAGAGGTATCCCTAAGTCTTCAATCTTCGTTCGTGTCGATTCGGCACACTCCTTAGCTAGCCTGTCTGCTATTTTGTCAAATCAAAATGATTATATTATATTATTAATAGACATCGCCATAAAAAGGTAATTCATTGTGTATAATCTTGTTTTGCGTAAATAAATAGCCGTGATGAAAATTATATGATGAAGTCATATATTTGTTTTTTTTTTATAATTTTATCTTTTCCAACACTCATTCAACACTACACAAATGTCTAATTAAAATAGCAAATAAGTTGCTGAAATTGAGCAAGTATATAAATGTTCATATCGAATTTTATTTTTTATTATTATTTTATTTCACAAACTGTATGAAGTAATTGTGGTTCTTCTTGAGTCCTTCAGTTACCTTAGGGTGCAGTTACATACGTTTCTGATTTTGTTGGCTACTCAAGAGCTTTACACATAAGTACACAACCAACGGAAAAATTGTATTGTGTAAAGAGCTAGTTGCAGCACTTCAGCTAAAAATATGCGGAAACGTGAATTTGACCACAAGAAATTGTATGGCACTCGACAAGAAGTGAACCAGAGGTGAGCCACTTGCGGTTGCTGCCACGCGCTTACAGAATAAGTTTAAAGAAAAAAAAAAAAAATGAAACCTACGGAAAAGAAGAATTTGAGTAAGAAGTTAATGCAATTGATGTGGAGCATAAAGTAGAGTGGAATTTGTTGCATTAATACATTGATGATAAGTAGAGTTTGAAGGGTGCTATACTTCAGCTCTACTATGTGAAAATTCTGCACAATAATGAAACCACATTTCATCATTCAAAAGACCAATTTAATAAGACTCATAAATTTTGGAACTTTAAGTTGGCAATTTAGTTTTCTTCTTATGTTGTTCGATTAATTGGGGTCTCTACGCATGCCAAACATTGTTCGTGCAGTAGAAGCAAAAAACTCTCGACTCTTTATTTAGCAACTATTTCACCAAAACAACGTGTTTTTTTAAATTTTGCAAGACTTAAAGCTTAACTGCACTTATTTGGCCTTTGAGAAACTGAGCAGCTGTCAAAAAACTTGTTTCGAATCGAATTAAGTTCAATTACAATTTGTGCATGTGTGTTGTATATGTGTGTGTAGTATCTGTGTGTGTAGTATCTGTGTGTGTAGTATCCGTGTGTGTCTGCCTTTGTGTGTGTTTGTGTATGAGTGTATAAGAGCCAACTAAACTGCTGATGAACTGTTGACGTGCTGCTGTCGGATTTCTCCTTTCTTTTTTCTGCAAAAAGTGAACCAAAATGGAAATCAACTCACCCAAAACAGAGCAAGTTTTGTATGAGGGAGTTTTGCGTGGTGTGAGTGTGTGAAAAAAGGTGTGTCAAAGTGTGAAAACATTTTTGATTCATTAAAAATTTAAAAAGTTCAAAGTGTTTTTCAGACAAGCTTGTTCTATCATCATTCATTTGGTATTTTTCGCTGTTTCCTTTGCCAGCTGTCGCTCCAAAGTTGCACTCAGAATTGCTGAATTGGGTGGTTAGTATTTATTAAAGAAACAATAGGGGTTCGAAGCGGTCTTTTAAATTTATTGCTTGAATGGTAAAAATGTTAATTAATATTAGGAATAAAAAGAAGCCTATACGTTGGGTTGCATGCATTCCAAATTGAAAATATTATCCATAATCATACCATAGTCAAATCAATTTTAGCCACACGAAGTCAGCCATTTAATTGCTCTAACAATGCAAATCACCGCAAGATTTCGATTGTGTTTGACAAGGCAAGTACGAAAAGACTTGACACAAATGTGACCAGAAATAGTTTGGCATGAAATGCGCCCCAAAAAGTATATTTGAGGGATTATGAAATGGTTGCTTTCATTTGTGGCCAAACGCACTTACTCAGAAATCTTATGCAAAAAGCTAGGAAAGCAATTGAAAGGCGGTAGCTCAAAAGGCTTTGATCTGCTGTCAAGATTTGGCTGCTGCCTTCAAACAAAATGCAACCAAGCGGCAATAAGCGCACCTGGGCACAAACAGCAGCAGTAGCAAGATATAGCCTGGGTCCTTGTGGTACAACTTGTGGTGCTACTTGCCGAATCGTCTTCATATCGATTCACTGGGCGTGTAAGCGACGTGCAAGTGAATGAATGAACGAGTGAATGAATGGGCGTTGTCACATTCGCAGTCAGACTATGCTCGTCCTGGAGTTGTCCTTTTTTGTGCTTATTTGGGGCTTGCCGCTAAGCTGAGGGCATGCTTTGAGCATCATGTGACAAAACGATAAATACGCTGAGGGTGGTTGGTGGCACTGGGCATGGTAATCACTTTGACATTTATGCATATCGAGCATTATCCTGCTGAACTGAAACTGTTGGCGTCATCTTGAAGACTGCTGCTCAAGGTTCATTCAAATGTAGCGTTTTTAATGATGTCCAAATAAAATTTGGCATATCGTTTGAGTATCTTTTATATAGATGTATATTCTTTTTTATGCTGGTTTGGTTTTCATTTTAAATGCAAATGAAAAATACGCATACAAACAAATTTTTTTTTTTTTTTTCAATATTCAGTTGTGCTCGTTTTATTTCTATTTTGTTATTGGTTTATGTATTTTAGCGTAGTTGGCAGAAAAATAAAAATAGAAAACTTCAAAGCAAGTTGCAGCGCTTTATTATAAAAAAACAATTTATATTAAATTTAAAAACAATTTACTTTGGTGCTTTGTTTAGTCATTGAACGTTTTTAATAATGCAAAAGCTTTCAAAAAGATGAAATTAAATGGTTTTTATTTTTAGTGGATTTGTGCATGGAAAATTCTCAAATCTTTTTCCTTGCTAACACGTTAGCTGCTGTATTTAGTTTAGCGAGCATTTTTTGCCGATTTTATTGGCAAAATTTGGTTTTGTTTAAACTTGAGTTTTTAAGCTTAATTAAAACAAAATCTATAGCGTTGGTAAAACATTCTCTTGAACAGTAATGCCAACTTGAAGTTCTATACCTTGAAAAAACAACACTCTTTACATGACACACAGAGAAGCATTGGAACCCTCTGAGGCAAAAGTATTGCAGTTCTTTCAAATAATTAAAACTAAATAAATTTTTTTTTTTAACATTTTTTCTCAACGTTCTTAACGCTGTCGTTTCAAAGGAGTAGCATTGGATTTGCTCTGCTTATAGCTAAAAACAGGGACTTATGGGTTATGGATGAATTAAAATGGCAATGTCTTTAATAGTGAGTTCCCTAGGTTGCTGCAGGAAATCGAACCACCGACCTACGGTTTGAGAGGCAAGTAGGAAGCCCATCTCATAACCCGGTGCTACTTATATAAGCTTTAAACTGAAGTAGCAAAACTGCTACTTTGTCGATGGTTTTTGGCAATTATCATAAAAATTGCAACACTTGTGTAACAATTTTCGACAAATAAGATTATAATAAAAACTTTTTAAAAACAAATAAATAAATAATTATTTTCAAGAACTTTGTCAAAGAAGTTCACTGCATTGTCAACACATGCTAAAAATGTCTAAAAATCTACAAGAAAATTGTCTGCAAATTGAAAGCGAAAATGCGCATGCATTTTAATAAAACATATGGGACATAAACACAGATACTTATACATAGATACTCATACACAGATACTCGTGCACAGTTACAGCAATACATGCGCACGAAACACCGCAATGCCTGCCAATAATTCTTGCACTATCTTAAAAGAGACCATATAAGACCATATAGTAGAAGAAGTGTAGACAAAGCCGCAGTCGCAGTCCTTGCGGTTGAATTATGTGCGGCAGGGTAGAGGCAGTACACTCACACAGTTGCACAGTGAGTGTGTGTCCACAAAGTACACACAAATTTGCCAAAATGTGCAAACGACACAAAACATTTTGGGGCCATGGTATGCTTTTAGGCGGTAGGAGCTAAGGACTGAGGCCAAAGGCAAAAACGTTCAAAAAAACATTTTGCGGCCAACATTAAGTTGAGCGCACAATAACAAAAACTCAAAAATGGAAACTTTTCAGAAGTAGACGGCTGTGGGATACACTGACAAATGTTTAGTAAAAGAAAAGTAGAAAATCTGCGAAAATAAATAACTCTAATATTAAGGCATGAGAAGTATTTGTACTAACTCAAAGTTTTTTCAATATTGATTTTTTATTTAATTTTTTTTAAGTATATAATTTTACTTTTTTTAACATTACTTTGATGCTCACTATACCCCAAATAGTAAGTTCTCCAATACAATTTGAATACATATCTCATTATTCTTCGAATCAGAATACGAACCTTAGGTCAAGTCCTACTTTCTAGCGTAGAATCGATATAGCCAAACATTTTCTTAAAATATGCTTTCAATCTGCCCTATAGACAGATCCCTTCGAGGTAGAGTATAAAAATAAGCACAACAACAACAAAAGCACAATAATAGAAAGCATATGAACAATAAAATAAAATAAAATAGCTTGACTAAAATGCTACAAGCAAATTGTATTACAACAATAGAAAGCGATTGCGGTTAAAAGTACAATAAAATGTCGCTAAATTAGACATGAAGACAACCGCAAAAGCAGTTGAAGTTTTTCATCTGCGATTCAAGTGAAAAGTGCATGGAAAAGGTTGGACAACAGTTGGTGGCATAACCGATGATGAGAAGTGGTCTGCAGAGTTCTAAACAATGTGAAGTGTTAAGGCAGTGAGGTTGACTATTTAGTGCATTTTTAAGAAAACAACTTTGAATAGATGTAGCGTGATGAAAGTAGTGACCATAATACATAAGTAGTTTCAAGCAGTGCTGCATTTAAACACAGTCATAGAATATTACAGCCTTTTCGAGTAGTTTTAAACGTATAAATAATATGTTGCTTGTAATGGAGTTTATGATAAATTTGATCCTATTTTAGGGGATTATAAGCGTTATTTGTGTTTGAATATATGTTGGAGATAACTAGCTCTTGCCACATACCCCTGCTTCTCCAGTTGGTCACTACAAGTGAAGATAGGTCCTCCTCCACTTTGTCTCTACATCAGAGCTGAGGTCCTCCCCTTCGTTGACTTTGGTTTCGAAAACCTTCTTCTTTTTGCTGAAGATTCTGCGTGGCTGAGCCAACGCATACATTGTGCCGTAATACGCTACACAACAAAATGGTTCATTCGGATGTTTTGCGAAGAATTTTTTTGTCTAGAAGCGCGGCAGCATCCGTTCGCACAACCCATACTTCTGCACCATATAACAACATGGGCAGGATGAGCGTCTTATAAAGCGGTGATTCTTCGCCCAATCTCTAGGCTGATGTTATTATCGTTTTTGACAGCGGTGCCAAGGTACGTGAAGACCTTGAAAACTTCAAAAGTATAGCTGCCCGCTACCACCTTTTAAACTTTACTTATTTACTTATTAAATTGCATTAACTCAAAAGGAGATGGATTTAGGCAGGAGCAAAGTACAGAGTAGTCTTCCAAAAACAGTATTTCTATAAGATGGCGAAACATGACCTTAAGTCACCAGATAATCCAACGTTAGATCCTTGACTACAAATATTATGTTGATGACATTATTCGTAGGGTTGATTGCCTTGATTTTGCATTCTTCAAATGTGCTGCAGGCTTAGTTCCTATTAATTACAAAACTAAGAGAATCTTGCCTATATCTGTAGATTTAATAACTCAACTTACACAGCAAAATTAAAAGTTTAAAACGATGAACTTGAACTGAAAAACTTTTATAAGTTTTTTTTATGATGATGATGACGTTTTGAAGGTAGCTTTAAATTGCTCAAATTAAGCCAATAAAGTCGGTGGATTGACGTGAAATGCAACAAATATTTATATATAGGCTTTTTCCTCGCTTCCCTCTGCCTGTCGTAAGAAGTCACTAAAACAGTATTAGTCAGAGACAGGCCTGCGGCAGAAACTTACCACTTCAAAGATCTTTCAAAATTCCGTTCTTGCGATTTCATATGGTATCGAAATATGCATAATTTTTATTTGGAAATTATAAATATTAAACTGCAAATATATATTTATATGGCTTCCCTTAGTTCTTGTAGTTGGTATACATGATGGATCCATTAATTGTGCCTCTGAGAGTGTTGTGATTAAACCAAGTAACTTGTACAGCATATTCACCAATGTCTATGGGAAATCGTTTCAGCAATGATTCGATGTTTAAATCGAAATTTTCAACTTTTAATTCGAAACCTTGCTGCATATTTAAAATTAATGCTTGGGTACTAAAACTAACTTCTTAACCTACTTACCTTAAAGCGACATGTTTTATTTATGTTTATATATTGCTTTATATACGAATATATAGCATTGGCCAAATATGGTTTTCCATTTTAAAATCCTAAAAATGATTTTAGTCGAAAAATGCGAAAAAAAACCAGCTTGATTCTAATTAGAATTTTAAAATCCCATAAATTGGAAAAATATAACGGTGGTACGTTTTTTAGAAAGACTTAGTTATTTTGCAAGTACAATCTTTGGCAAGCGTAATTCGCTTAGATTCTAGAAAAATATGCTTCCCACAATATGAGCAGCTGGTACTTTCACAAGATACAATATATTAATTACATTTTTGATACGATTTATAGCTTTGATCTTGCATTCCTTAAATACACCATACTCTGGCCTTTTAGTTTCACAATTAAGCATTTTGAATTTTGCATAAACCTGAAAGATTATAATACTTAAAAATAGAAGTTTTGACATGTTTCTACGATGATGTTTCTTTAAAACTACTGATTTGATGATGCCAGTTTATTTGGAATTAAGTTAAAATTTTTAATAAAAAAGTTAATTGGTCAAATATAAACACGCTTAGCTAAAAGTTTATGACTTTATAAACATTTTTTGAGACTTTGATAGTAATATAATAGATCATTCAGCATTATAAAAATTCTTTTAATTATTTGGTACATTATACAGATATTTATCGCTATGTGTTGACATTTATTTGGATATTGTACTTGTTGAAAATGATATTCATGTGACTGCCAATATTTGTAATATTTTCCAGGTTTATATAATTTTCATATATCATTGATCCATTTATAGTAAACTTGCTCGCATTTTCATGGTAGAAATTGAAAAATATTGAATATTCATATTCGAATATATGATATTGTAAAGGAAAGGCTTCCAACCATTGGCTCTCTTAAAAAATCTTGAATTCGCCTAAAAAAGATTTTTTTTACTCTAATTTGGTTTGTTGAAATCTGCTTTACTTAAACTCACCGTTGGCTTAAACGAATTCGATTTGAATAAATATGAAATATCCATCAAATTCTTAGCCATAATCCGAATTTTCAGCGAAACAGCTGTGTCTTGACACCTGTATAAAATATACAATTAGTTATTAGTATTTATTATATATTTGATGACTACGTTAACAACTTACAATACAGATAAATCTGCAAATAAGCAATAGTCTCCACATTGTGAAAAATACCCTAATTTAACTTCAGCACTCTGGAATTTTATCAAGTTCAAGTTGTTCAAAAACAATTTAACAAAGGTTTTTTGTAAGGAACTATCAAGTAAACAAACTTCTTTATGAGGATCTATCCAATAAAATTGATTTAATAATTTCAGAGTAGGATCATATGATCGTCTGCGACAGACTCCCGGCATATCTCAACTTTAATATTTAATTTGGGTTTTTCAGAGTGTTCAATAAATAAAATAAAATGTTTTCACGTTTTTGTTAATTTAATAAGATTTTATCGGCAAATATTGTACTGTTTACCTGTTTGGTCGAAAAATAAAACTGTTTTTATAATAATAATTTCATTATTAATTTATTATCTTATATTTTAAACAAATTGGACAATATACATGACGTGCACACAATTTTGATTTACTTATGTAAGATTTTTTTTTAAATAATTCTAGTCTTTATAATCTGCATATAATATCGAGCCATTTACAGCCATTTTTAAAGAGTTTTCTTGAAACAAACTAAAATGTATCGCATATTCACCAATTTCGATAGGGAATCGTTGCCGAAATTCTTTGACGTTCAAATCCCAATTTGAAACGTTAAGAATAAAGCCAGGCTGAGGATTCGAAAAACTTCATCAACTGCATTATTTTTTAAAGCTTACTTACCGAAAATCGGCATGACTCGTTTAGATTCATATATGGTTTTATGTACGAAAATATCACATGAGCTATGAAAGGTGTTCTCTTTTCAATTAAATCGCATACAGAAAATTTGATATTATAAAGGAAAGGTTTCCAACCGTTTGCGCGTTTAAAAAATTTTAAACCCACCTAAAAGTAATTAGAGTAGAGTAATTTTGGATTTTCGAGTATATAAACTTACTGATGTGTTATACGAAGGTGATTTTAGATTGTAAACAATATTTATCACATTTTTGTGACGATTTATTGCTTGAATGCCGCATTTCTGGAACTTGCCATAATCTTGATCTTCAGCGACACAGCTGAGCGTCTTGAACTTTGCATCAACCTAGACGAATTATTAAAGTTATACATACAATTTCCGTAAAAAAAAAGAAATATTTAGAAGCTTACACTGCAGAAAAAGATACAAAATACTAAAAGTCTTAACATGGCAGCACTTCATTTAATATTTTCGAGGGAAATGTTACTTTAAATGCCGTAATGCTCTTTAAATAGCCAAACGGTACATACATTATAATCTAAATCAGAAAAATGGCTTTTAAACAATATAAATACATTAGTGGATTTGAGTAGAACATTGCGACTTTAAAATACACTATATGCTGGTTAGTTAAAAAAAAAAATACACTGGATTGGTTACTAATGTTTATAATCTAACTATTTTCTAGTAATTTATTATATATTCGTTTAAATTAAGTAACTAACACTTTTTTGTAGTAAATATTTAGTCCTAAGCAAATCATCGATTGTTTTTCGGGTTGGATTTAAAACAATTACATTTTACAGTGTAACAAATAATATATAAACTTGTTCCAAAAACTATTATATTATAATTTATTTTGTATTTAATTTGGGTTGAAGTTTTAAAAACAAAATTATGTATAACAGTTGCAACTATTATTCGAAATTACAGAACACAATTAAATTCGAATTAAAACACAATTCAAAAAAGAACATTTTCCACAGTTAATTAACTGAAACATATTTATTTTCTAGTGGTCTTTAAATTGGAAATAAATTCACTCCGGCAACATGGAGTTACGTCGAGAGACTAAAACTACATAAGATAAATTACAAGTGCAAAATGTTGGCTGAAACAGTTCATTAATATTTATAAGATCGCACGGAAGTGCATACAAAGGATATGCTGCTGGGATGTATTTAACTGTCAGTTCGGATGTGTATAAGATACTCCACCATGTTGCAGCGCGAGAACAATGCATCCAAATTAATTTAACGCCTATGATGCCACAGTCTGAGCAACTGAATAAGAGGGGCAGAAGAAGAGCAACTTTCAAAAGAAATTCAACTTAAGCCAAATATAAAAGAAAACCGTAAAGAAACAGTTTTTCTTTTTAGTTTTTGTTTTCTTAAATTTGATGGTGCAAGGCATACCAATAGGCGTTGGCAACCCTGCTTTGGCAAAGTCAAACCTAACCGACTGTCCGCTTGCAATGCGATTCTTGCCAAACTTGATTGATTTCACTTTATATACTTTAACTCCTATATTGTCACATTGCACAATTACAAAATCACTAAAATCAGCAAAAAATCATACAGTGCACAAAGGATAACATAAGAGGGATAATAAGACTAACATTGCAAATTTTAGATTTAACAAAATATTTTTTGTTGCTGTCTGAGTAAGCAGATAATCCGTAAACCGAAATCTATTTAGTAATTTGGTACTTGGTATGATACTAGAAGGGATTTTATTTATTTATAATTGTCAACTTTGCTAAAATTGATCAGAATATGAATTATAAACAAATTATTATTATAATCATAGATTTTACGAAGTCGAAAGTCTGTTGAGAAATAAGCAGTATCTGTTAGTAATGCACAACAACGAAGGATTTGGAAGAATGATTTTAAAAAGAATTAATTGGCAAACAAATGGTTGTGTACCACTCAGATTTTAATGTTCTGCATTGCGACTTGCCCAGTTTTTCTGAAAATAACAGGCGGCCATTTGCTTGCAAGTGCTTCGTGGGAGAACAATTTTTGTTGGATTTTGGCTCTTCTTGAAAATCCCATACAGCCGACAAATCACGTGTTTCGAAGCACCACGATCGTTTTTTTTTATCAATAGATACCAGCCTTTTTTGAGCGATTGACAAATTGTGTGGGATACAACGCAAACTAATTTTTTTGACAGTCAAATGTTCATGCAATATTGAATGTTTGCTGGTTCTACTAATTCCAAAGGTTATATCAATCTCAAGATGGCTCACATGACGATCTGGCAATATTTGTTTGCGCACAGCATCAATGGTTTCCGGAACAACAACTGATTTTGGACGACCTCCACGAAATTCGTCTTGGACTAAACTACTACCTCGACTGAACTCAAAATACCATCGATAAACACTGATCCTTGGTGGAGCTTCATCGTCAAAAATAGAATTAAGTTCATCCATGCACTTTTGTTGAGGTCATCCACATCGAAAGTTGTAGAAACTAATCGCATGAAAATGTTCGCGTTTTCATTCAATTTTAAGTTAGTGTAAACAACACAAATATTTTTATAATTTAATCAAATTTGACAATTTTATTTTGTATAATAGTAGACGTGCACAACATTTTATTTAACTTATGCCAGATTTTTTTTAAATACTTTTAATTTTTATAATCTGCATATAATATCGAGCCATTTATGGTAGTTTTTAACGAGTTTTCTTGAAACAAACTAAACTGTATCGCATATTCACCTATTTCGATAGGAAAACGTTGCCGTAATTCGTCTACGTTCAAATCCCAATTTGAAACTCGCAGCGTAAAGCCAGGCTTAGGGTTAGAAATAGGTTCATAAAGTTAAATTTATGCTTTAACTCACACTTACTGAAAATCGGCATGACTCGTTTAGATTCATATATGGTTTTATGTACGAAAATATCACATGAGCTATGAAAGGTTTTCTCTTTTCAATTAAATCGCATACAGAAAATTTGATATTATAAAGGAAAGGTTTCCAACCGTTTGCGCGTTTAAAAAATTTTAAGCCCACCTAAAAATATCATTAGAGTAATTTTGGATTTTCGAGTATATAAACTTACTGATGTGTTATACGAAGGTGATTTTAGATTGTAAACAATATTTATCACATTTTTGTGACGATTTATTGCTTTTATGCCGCATTTCTGGAACTCGCCATAATCTTGATCTTCAGCGACACAGCTGAGCGTCTTGAACTTTGCATCAACCTAAAAGAATTATTAAAGTTATACATACAATTTGCGTAGGAAACAAATAATTTTTTAAAGCTCACAATGCAGAAAAAGATACAAATTAAAAAAAGTCTTAACATAGTAGGAATAGTTTAGGAATTTAATATTTTCGAGGGAAATGTTACTTTAAATGCCGTAATGCGCTTTAAATAGCAAAACCGTTCATTCATTAATATCTCAATCAGAAAATAGGTTCCCTATAATATAATCACATTAGTGGATTTGAGTAGAACATTGCGACTTTATAATACACTGTAAGCTGGTACTACGCCATAAATCTAGTTTTCGAATTATTGAGTATTGCTGCCGTAGAAGCGTATGTTCATTATATTAAATCTAACTATGTTCTAAACATATTTGTTTATTATTAATTTAAGTAATAGCACTTTTTTGTGAATCAATCGATTGTTTTTTCCGATGTATTTAGAGCTATAAGAGTTTACAGTGTAACCAATTTTATATAAACTTGTTTGAAGAACTATATTATTATATTATAACTTATTTTGTATTTAATTTGGGTTAAACTTTTAGAAGCAAAATTATGTTAACTATACAGATAAATATGTATTATTCAAGATTATATAACACAATTAAATTCGAATTAAAACACAATTAAAAAACGAGCATTTGCTGCAGATAATAAACTGATATATATTTATTTTCTAGTGTTCTATTAATGGCTTTAAATTGGAAATAAATTTACACAATTTAAAACTATATAAGATAAATTACAAGTGCAGAATGTTGGCTGAAACAGTTCATTTATATTTATAAGATCGCACGGTAATGCATACAAAGGATATGTATTTAACTGTCAGTTCGGATGTGTATAAGATACTCCACCATGTTGCAGCGCGAGAACAATGCATCCAAATTAATTTAACGCCAATGATGCCACAGTCTGAGCAACTGAATAAGAGGGGCAGAAGAAGAGCAACTTTCAAAAGAAATTCAACTTAAGTCAAATATAAAAGAAAACCGAAAAGAAACAGTTTTTCTTTTTAGTTTTTGTTTTCTTAAATTTGATGGTGCAAGGCATACCATTAGGCGTTGGCAACCCTGCTTTGGCGAAGTCGAACCTAACCGACTGTCCGCTTGCAATGCGATTCTTGCCACACTTGATTGATTTCATTTTATATACTCTAACTCCTACGTTGCCACATAACAATTACAAAAATAAAAAATCTTAATAGCGCACAATGGATAACGTTAGTAATAATATGATGAAATATTAAACATTGCAAAGTTTATAATAATATTAGATTAAAACAAACAATTTTTTTTTTTGCTTTTTGGTTTATACAGGTCATCTGTAAACCGAAACCTTTATATATAATCTATTGCAATACGAATTACAACGAATTATTATCATAATGTTTTACCTTACAAAGTCCGAAGTCGATTGATAAATAAGAGAATCTGTGAATAACGCACAACGACGGATTTTGAAATAATTCTTGAAATCAAACTTAGGACTTACTTTAAATTTTCCTATATTGATTGTAAATCGTTTATGATATTTCTAAAGTTTATTTTATAAGTGTTTATATATTGTGTATATATATTGTATATTAAGAAGAACTAATTGAGAATTTGTTTTTCAGAATCCTCTATTGTAGCACTTAGAAACTATATATAAATTTATATCGATTTATTATGGTCAACGCTGCACAGTCGGAGCATGGGTATATCTCGTTTAGTAGTTGTTCGAAGAGAGCATATTGCCGAATGCGAACGGCGATGTCTTTTACGAATACAGATTTTTCTAGCTAAATAGCGCTTATTTTTTTTGCTAGCTATGTCAGTGCTAGACAAATACAAATGCGCTAACACTACGCTACCATATTCGTAAATATAAGACCAAAATCTTTACTTGACGATACCATTGCGCTCAAGTACCACTTAACTGCTTTTGAATAATTTTGCCTACTGTACCACAGAAACACAGCAACGAGCGCAACGTTAGAATAAACTCTGATCTATGGACTTCAAGCATCGAGCCTAATTGCGGAAGCAATGCGCTAGAGCATTAGTTTTCTATGATGGCCAACTATACGTATACATTATATTGTAGCTAAACTTTTATCTCAAGCGCCCAAGTCGTTAACTCTACTTTTTCTTAATAAAAAATTATAAAATAGCAATTAGAGTTGTTGGTAATACAGTGAGGGCGGGCTGTAGTGGGTGTGGTCATAGGTCAGTATTAATGAAGTAACATGACCAAATGAGTTTGGACAGCAATACAAATGGTTCTCGGACTTAGCTACACTTACATGTCTACTTTATGTATAAAGTTCCACAAAAGTTTGGCTATAAAAACTCAAA
This sequence comes from Chymomyza procnemis, assembly GCA_035046065.1. NCBI lineage: Eukaryota > Metazoa > Arthropoda > Insecta > Diptera > Drosophilidae > Chymomyza > Chymomyza procnemis. The sequence continues at coordinate 15,985,242 of JAWNOJ010000013.1, read as the reverse complement.
AGACTTTTGAAAATGTGCAGGCGGACTCACGTGCTTTGGATTTCAAGTGATATTTCGGCGGCTAATGAATGTTGAAAGGCCCACAGTAATTAGTGGAAGAGAGCCAACCAAAAATATGCCACATTTCAACTCGTTTTAGGGAATCGTGCAATTTTGGCAATCAAAGGGCGTAAAATTGTATAGCCAAATGCATTTTGGTGGTATAACAAATTGGTTCTTCTCATATTGGCGGCATACGCAGACAAGCCTGTGCTGCCCACCCAGAAGTTCGCTGGAAAATGTTGCCACGAAAATTGCCAAGCCAGCCACGACTAACAACTTTTGTTCTTGTTTGTAGTGGTTCTTATGCACTAACATTGTTCGAAAGTTTATTAGCTTCGATATGAACTTTGTGCAGCTGATAAGAGTAGAAGAATTTATTTTGTATTCAGACAAAAAATTTTCCGAGGTTTTTTGAAATATCATAATATTAAAAATAGTTTAGTATTAGCTGCATATAATCAGCATTGAATAAATAATGATTTTTTTACTCTATAATCAAGAAACTGGCTAACTTTATTGATATAAACTCCATGTCAATAATAATATATAAGGGAACCGTCAATTATTACTCGCAGGTAGTAGATAAACATACGAGAAGTGTCATACCATAAGATCAGCTAGCTAAAATTCACTAGATGGCGCCAGTGTGAAAAACAACATTTTACTCTTGCTGCCACAAACAAAAAGCATTCGCGTGCAAACACTGAATACTGAAACAGTTCTTAAAACTGAACTTTCAACCGCAAGTGTATCTGAACTTCTACAAAAAATTTCTAACCCTTGTTGCTGCTGTTGTTTGCGCTTGTCGCCATTTTCTAGCAAAGTGTCTGCTTGATATATTGTTATCATTTTAACAATGGAAATTATTTCATTACATTGTTTTTAGCGCCACTTTTATTATGTTGCGACATAGAGTCAGAATGACAAAGCCCGAAATTGCTTGTTGGCGTTTTGAAGTGAGACTGCTGTGGCAGTCTTATAAATGTTATATATAAAATGGAGATTTTTAGTGGAAATGTTTTGTGTTATAATTGCTTCATGGGAAACAGCATTTTATTTGTAGTCGCTTGCAAAGTGGTAAGCACTTATAATAAGGGGTAAAATATTAGACTTTAATAGATATTAAAAGATTTTTTTTGAAATTTGTGTTTCCAAGTCCTATTCATAGTAGATCTTTAGCTTAAGCACTACACAATATATGTAAAGAAGCACTTATTGCAGTTATCATAACACAATAGCATTATCTATAACAAAAATAATATGACACTAACTTAGGAAACTGTTAAGCATACATTTTGTTGCCTTGAAAAGCTAAAGAAACTTTATTCTTAAAGATACACAACATAACGTTCTACAATTTCACAAAAAACTAGATTTCAACAGATGGGACTCTTAAAGTGTCCAACAACTTTCTTTAATATGAAGACAAAGTCACGTGCGTTATATTAAGAATAAAATAAATTGAATACTGACAATTTGCACAAAAATAATATCTAAGCTGTAACATCATGCCCCTGTTAATGGGCAAGCAGCACAATGCCCAGGCAATCCTTTGAGTTGCAAAGCACTATCAAGCTCTTTCTTCTTCAAAATTATGCGATTAACGTGACATTAAAGTGGGAAAATCCATGAAAGCCTCTTAAAATGTTATCAAAGCTGCTTTGGTCGAGCTTTGTCTGCAACGCGCCAAATTATTACGTCAACGTATTAAACTTTCCACAATAAGACGATGACAGGCCAAGTGAAATCCAGCCAGGCCAGATACAGTTGGTTTAGTTGCGCCACCCTTTTACTGCCGCCAACATTGCTGCTCTCACTGACTTTGCCCACTTTGTGTGAAATAATTGCTAGGAATTTTCACGCGTATTTCCTTTTTCCGTTGTTGCCTTCCTCATTGCCAGTCGTGCCCAGACCAAGTGTCTATCTTTCTATGTACTTCACTGCCGTAGTTAGACTCACCCTATGTGTAGTAAGCAAGCCGTAATGCTTCCTGGCAGTGCCAGAGTCGTAGTCGAGGCATACCGCGATGCCATAGTACTAAAATTTCACAGCAATTTTCAGCTCACCTGCGCGCAAAGCATTTTCACACAGTTTTCTCGGTGCGATTTTAACAATTTTATTAAATTGAATTTATATCATTTACACGCTTGTCGACTTCAAGTCTGACACGTCAGTGTACAACCTAACTGTACCCCGTACTACCCCGGCCACAACTTTGCGCCTTTTAATTTTGTGCCTTTTTCGTTTAATGTGGCATTTTCCAGGCTGTTTTCCTGCATACAATACAATGTGCTCATCTCCCTCTCTCTCTCTATATACACTTTTTTTTGAGTGTTGCGCTAGCCGCTTTGGAATTTTTTGCTTTCATGATTATTGATGCGGGTGAAATTTAATTGGTCGGCTTGAGCAAATGTATCTATTACTTTAGATCTGTATCTTTGTCGTCGAAGTGTTGGTATTACAAGAAGTGAGTGAGACATTTTGACTGCTTATTAGATAATATTTTTGGTATAACGAATTGAAGGTGCTTTTAAGCTTTTAAGAATTACTTGAGTGCTAATTTAAACTTGATAATTTGAAGAAATTCTAAAGAGTAACTTACTGTGGAACTACGTTAGGCTTTTATACTTTCAAATATTCTGAGCAATATTTAGAATTCCTAATATAAGCAAATTGATTACAGAGTTATAGTTCAGCTGTACAGTTGGCTTTGGTATGACTTCCAACATGGGTACTATGGCATATGCTCATGTCCATGTATGATTTGCAATCAGAGTTGTTATAAGCTTAATATCAAAAAGCACTAGATAAAAACCAAAGAACCCTTTAAATGCCAAATTTTCAATATTTTAAACTACAACTTCAATCTTAAGATACAACTTAAAAACACTTGCCCAAGTAAAATTGCAAATACCTATGCAAAATTTGCAATTTTTTTTTCAAAGTATCTGCAATTTAAGAACTTTAAAATAAAATGCCATGCATGTCTACGTCAATTTGTAGGTATATGTTAATATAAAAAAACTTTTCTTATTTCGCATAAAAAAAGAGTCAAGAGTAAAAATATAAATACAAGAAAGCAACAACAACAAAAAATGTATAAAAGAAGTGAAGAAAAACTTTGACGCCGATACAATTTTATAAAATGTCGAAAACTGTGATTGCATGTAGCCCCCTCTTTGAGCAACAGCATGGTTCCCTATGCTCTTCCAATATAAATATAAAGTTTTGAAACGTAGGCACGCCGCTGTTTTTTACAAAGTTTGAGTCAAATGTAAATACTTTTTTTTTTATTGTGGGGGAGGGGGGGGGTTTAAACTAAGCACTGCGCGCGGCGGGCGCCACATTTATATAAAAGTCCAAATAAACTGCAAGTGGCACGAAGTGTGATAGGTAAAAAGTATTTGCAGTTACAAGCAATACATGCAGCAAAAAATAATAAATTTTAAACAAATTTTATTAATGTTCATGACAATAGCAAGATGCTTCTAAGGACATTTTGATACATGTATAGTCCTTTAGTCCCTCTAGTCCTATCCATTCCAATATCACAATTAGGCTATAATAATATTAGCTATGAGTACCATAAAAATTCATGAATTGACGCTGCTCAATATTGCGCATACGCCATGTTGCATGGCTGGCCATTGCGGCAAAACTGCAATATAATAAACTTCAAGTGGCTGCCACGGCAGCAGCAAAAGCACAAACAATCTGGTTATAGAAACCATCAACCAAATGACCATAGACAAGCAAAGTTGAACTTTTGGGCTAGACAAAGTAATGACTAAACCCAATGTTGGTAATAATGATGCCACTACTATGCCTTCGGTCGTTCATACATCGATTATATGCTTGCAGCTTTTGGTAGAGCAGAAGAGGCACTAGCGGAGTGAAGTAACATAGAGTGCAGAGTCAAAGTACTGCCATATTGCGCCTGTCAGTGGCTACGTAACGCCATATTAATCTGGTTAATGATGAAACTGAATCAGCGTTTTAAACGAGCCACTGCACAATGAAGTGGCCCCATCGAGCTGGGCGCCAATTTGCACTGGGGACTTTGCCACAGAAGTGCCCTGTTGCCCTGTAACCTCCACCTACCTGCCACTGTAGCTTGCCACATGAAACTCAGAGCCGAGCTGTTGTGTCACATAAATGGCCGAGACTGCAAATAAATTAGCTGCGGATTTTCAGCGCCAAGCAAATGCTCTCTCCTCCTCGGTCATTGGACATAAAGTTTTGCCGCCTGAACTTTAAAAGAACTTTATCTCGTTAACTGGCGGCCTATTATGAGGCATTTTCGCTTTGGGTTGGATATTTTATGGCTTTATTGAAGTACAATCTGTGCCTGGGTCTCTGGTGCGGTTTTCTGTGCACATAAACTAAATTAATTGCATATTGTTGTAAATTCTTATGCTAAAATATAACAAGTACTTTTTATGGTTGGGTTGTAAAGCAGTTAGTGTGTATTTTTTAAGGCGTGATGAAAGGATCAAATATTTAGCTTTATCCACTCACTTGGTTTTTATGCTGCCAATGACTTCTTCTTCTTATATATATAAGAAGAACTGATCTATAAGATAAACATCACACACGTTCTAAATAAATTGCTGTCAATTCATAGATATATGGGGAAACAAAAGATCGGTTAACATAAAAATTACATATATAAAAAGCTTAGCTTATCAGCAATGAGACTTCTTTCCTCAATACCAACAACAATTATTCAAATATTTTTCTGTCCGAGACACCAAATTGAATCGATTGTTGTACTGGGCGTGAGGAGGTGGACAAATTCTTAGCAGTGACAGTGAATCATTTAGCGCTTTGCAGTACTTTCAATATGTAACCTGGCGGACTGTTGTATCTATTAGATACATTTTGGCTTGCTGCGTTAGCTGCCAATGACTTCATTGATTGACTTAATTTCACTGAATATATGAGTATATAAATCTATGTCCATCCGTCCAAATGCATCAGTTTTGCTTGTTGACGTAGCCATTCGACCAGAAGTGGTTCATCACTAAAGAAAATTCGCTTAACAAAATCAGGGACAACGGCAATCTCGTTTTGGTCCCATTCGACGAATCTTGTTTGATGATCGTTTGGCTTCAATTCTTCAATTGAAAAACTAAACTGAGAATGAATCACTTAACAGGTGTTAAATCGATCGCCATCTTATACAGTAATGCCAACTTAAAGTTATATACATCGAAAACAAAAAACGCCCTTTATACATTAAAACAAAAAAAAATAAATTTAATTTCTTTAGCGATATTAACTTTGTTTTGGCATTTTAATTGGTTAAAGGAAAAGTTTTCGTATAGAATCAATTACAATTAAAATCTGTTAAAATACCTGACGATACTTTACTCGCATAAAAGCGTTTTCCGTACTGTTGAGTTGCCTTGTCAGTTGTGTATAATCCGCGCACATACGGCAAGCTTGACTTCATTCTTCTACTGCTGATTGACAGCTGAATGCAGCACGTTTTTATGCCTCAGCTATTAAACAACAAAGACAACTAACAAGTCAACAACTTTTTAAAACTCTTTTTCCACAACATTCATTCATTGCCACAAACTGCGCTTGGAATATGGTGCGGCAAATTAATGAGAGAGCACAACAACCAGCTAGCCAGCCCAGCCAGCCATGTGGCAATATGGCTACAACAAAATGAAGTCTTTGCCGCACGTGAATGGAACACGGAACATGGTACATGGTGACAGTCGAAAAAGTTTTACTCAAGTGGCGACAGCAGGCAAAACGCATGCAATGCATTTCAAGGAATTGTCAAGAAGGACTACATATAATGACGATGATTTCGTTGATTTGAATTGTGATTAAAATTCAGCGTATAATTTTAGCACGCCTTGGCAGCATGTGCTGTGAGAATAAAAAAAAAATAAAAAATAAAAACGAAGAAAAACAGCATGCAAAAGTTTTTCCTAGCTGCTGTCTCAGACTGACTCTGCAGAAATGCCGCCAAGAAAATGCTAAAAAATATGTAAAAAAATAAAATGACTGAAGAAGTTAGTGGAAAAATTTGAAACCGCAGCTCGTGTTGACTCGCGTTGACTTGCCTCCTCCACCAACTTGATGTTAGAATAATGAAGAGCCAAAACTTTTTCGCAAGGCATGTAATTTTTTGGTGTGACAGCCGGCCTACTCTGGCTGAGGCTTTTTGGGGCATAGCGGTAGCGGAACTTGTCATTCGTTTTGTTCATTTGTTAAAAAGTTGCAACAAACAGCAGCAATGCGAGCGAGAGACACAAAAATGCATGCTGCATGTTGCAAGCGTAAAACTTATATTGCAACTTAGGCCGTAGACTTTGTCTACAATTAATTGCCAAAGTGCTGCGGGTTTTTTTTTTTCAATGCTGCCCCACACTAGTACATTGTGGCAGAAATCACAGCTGGGGCAAAACCTTGCCGCGTTATAAATGGGAACAATGGACACAATTGATTGGCCAATTATGTACGCTTCGGGGTGATTATGACGTTACGTACCGTTAGCCAACGCGTGTCTAGGCCGAGCAGCAAACGCGTTCAACATGCGTCGCCATTCAAGCCAACGACCATGGTTTGTCGTTGTTGCCTTTGGTCAAGGGGATCGTCGAAGCAGCAACCAGACGCCATGTCATGCCTGGCTAAATTTACACAATTAAATGCGTGAAATTCGTTTGAATAATTGAGCAATTTTTTCACGTGGAGATTCCACTAGCCATCGTCAATACGATTGCGTAAGTAATGTTTATATTAAATGTTGTATGCGGCTTTAAGCATTACATTTATGAAAGTTGCATGAAATATTTTATTTTTTGAAGTTGTGTCTCCTACACCAAACTAGCGATATATAATCCAAAACTAACTTACATAGTTTACAAATCTCAATTACCCTTTTTGAACTTATCCACGACCTCATAAGGTAGTTGTATTTCGTTGAAATACATATTAGCAAGTATTTAAAATGTTTATACTAGAGTCCGCGTTATGCTTACAAATAAATTTTATATATAAAAAAAGTTTGGTATTACATTTTCTACGCAGTTTTTTGCCTAAAAGAATTCCATTTACCATTTTAATATTAAAAACTTATATTTTACAAATGAAATTGAGCAATCAACTGGTTCATTCAAGGTAACCATAGCGTGAAATATTTTTACAGCTGCATATAATTGTTTGGAAAATTTTAAATGGACCGTGTAATTTATTTGTTAAAAATTTATTGTCGAAGGACTGAATAAATTTTTGGTGTCACCAACAATTTGAAAGCAAAGCAGTAGGGTAGAACTCGGCGTAGGAAACGGTGTAGAAAACAGAAACCTGTTAGGGCTCAGATAGCTAATTTGGTAGTGATGAAATGCCACAGATCTTGAAGCGTAACAAGCAGTTGAATAATACAATAATAATGACTGATCTAAAAGCAGGCATTTTATTCGAAGTCATGGAATACTTATAAATTCCTCTATCAATACTATAGCTGTTTGTCAAAAAAAACTCTGCTGCATACCTTTAGGCGCTCACTAAAAACTTTACACATTATTAAGCTAGAATTATCTTTCGAGTATCTGTGTAGACTCACGAACCACAAGGTTCAGCACAAAAGAGATTTTAACTACTCCTCTATAATACAATGAAATTATTTTAATTGCTCTTAAAGAAAACTCTCGGTGATTTATTATCGGTAAGCAAATGCAATTTACCACAATTTGACAGATTTCGATAAGCAACATAAAAGCAATTCTGCAAATAAAACAGTCAAGATGTCACATTCACAGCTACATTGACAGCTGCAATTTGAAAAGTTTTGGCCAAGCTACAAGCTGAAAGTAAAAAATAAAGTAAAAAATAACATAAAACTGTGAGAGAGTGCAAGAGAAGAAAAATGCTTCAGGAATAGTTGACTTCGATCATATCGTGCGGCAATTAGCATTTTGTGGCAATGTTGCACAATAATTTAACAAGCCAGTCTGGGCGTGACAGTGCCCAGCGGTGGTTCCAAGCAAGACCACAAAAAAAAGGTTCATCATCACTTCTTAGTTTCCTTTTTTTTTGCATTCTGCAATTGTATAAGGATTGAGTAGGTATGATAATGGGTGGTTAGAAAAAATTATTTGATTATCCTGCGGCCATGCGCTGTCACAATTTTGTAGACTGGCCGCCAAGCGTGTCGGCTGTCGTATTGGCTGGAACTTGTTCGTTGTGCTGCCAGTTGCCGGCTCTCTAGAACGAAAACTGCCACATCAGCGAAAGTCTGTTAACTTCCGGTTTATGGTTGCAGCAGCTTATGTAGTCATTTCCGCTCCTTTCTTCATGCACGGCCATTCATTCAACTCAGCCAACTCAACCAAGTCATCCGACCATCCAACCAACCAGCCCAGTCGGTGCTTTCAGCCTCGGCTACGTAGACCATGGTAGACCATTCCATTAAATCATCATTTTTATTTTGCGCTCTTTTGCCATTTTCTTTCTTCATTTTTACACCCTGCCGCTACCGCTTTTCCTGCTGCTGGCTTTTCCCCTGCTGCACACTGTGCTTGCGGTAATTTTTTTCCAAGTGCTTCCTTAGATTTATAATTAAGATTTGGTTAGCAGCAATTGCGGCAGCTTAAATTTATGTTGCACAGGCTGCAGTCATTGCAGCTGCTCTAAAACCGTAACATTTATCATATTTTTCGGAGGTGCCTACTGAGGCACTAGCTGGCTCAGTATACACTGTCATATGGTAGAAAATTTAATTACGTTAAGAGCTAACTTGCTGATAGATAGCGCATAATTTGTCTGTGAGCCTGAATAAGTGTTTTGAGGCAAATGTCAAAGAATGGGCAAACACGGTATGCTGTTTTTGTATTAGTATTGCATTTTTGCTTTAATATGGTAAAGCTCTTCTAGTTCACCTTGTGATAAGTATAGTCGATTAAAATTAGTTACCTAAAACTTAAACTAACAGGGAAATGTACGTCATATTTGCTGATTTAAAAGTTTTCATTCATTGCTGGGCAATGACAGCTAGATGGCGCCAGGCCACTTTGTCGCATGCAAGTTTTTTGCATTGTTTGTTCACAATTCGAACATTGTCAAGGTTATTACTTTAAATACTTTGTTCTAAATATAAAGGGTGTTTCTTTTTAGAGGTATAGAACTTTAAATTACAATAAAACAACGATGAATTATTCGATTGACAATAATTTTATTTACCCGAAAGATAATCTTGTGGCATTACATATTAAATGTAATTTCTGGCACATGACTGCCACGATGACTTTTTCCAACATTCCAACATAACGTATATAGGCAATAATACGGCAAATATTGTCTTACAAAAGGTTACGCGTTTGTGGCTTATCCGCATAGACCAATGACTTTATATAGCTCCCCAGTAAGCAGTCTAGCGGTGTTAAATCACCGAATTGGAGGCGTGAAATTAGGCGTTCACCAAACGTGTCATTTAATAAAACTATTGTAGCACAAGCTGTGTGTCATGTGGCGTCGTCTTGGTGGACTCACAGCTTCTGGACACCATGGTTGCACAATTCAGGAATGAAAAAGTTAATAGTCATGGCTCTGTACCGATCACCATTGATGGTATCGTTCTGGCAATCATCGTTTTTGAAGTTGTGCGGACTATTGATTCACAGCACATAAAGCGCACCAAATAGTCCAATTTTCGGGATGAAACGGTGTTTGGACATGCACTTGAGGATTAGCTTCCCTCCAAATTTGACAGTTTTGTTTGTTGACTTAGCCATTTAAGCAGAAGTGAGCTTCATCGCTAAACAAAATTCGTTATGAAAATGGGAAATAACGGCTATCTCGTTTTGTGCTCATTCGATGAATCTACGCTTTGTTTGGTGATCATTTGGCATCAATTCTTCAATTGCTAAAGCAAACTGAGAATAAATCACTTGACAGCTGTTAAATCTGTTGCCATCTTAAACAGTAATGCCAACTTAATATCTCAAAGAAAAATACCCTTTACTTGCGTAGTGTGTATCACAATAAGAATTCTTTAATTTAGATAAAACGAAGTGTATTTGTAATATATTGAACAAAAGCTTTCTATTTCTTTTATAAACATTAAAAAGCTAGTCTTCGTGTAATAAGTGTAAGTCTACAATTAAAACCCAAGTATTTTTAACTGCAAATTTTAAACTAAATTTATAAATTCCCTTAGGTAATGGAAGTTTTCTTAAAAATTCGTTTGACCAAATTAAATTATCCACAATAATGTCGTGCTAGACAAAAGATTATTATAATAAAACAAAAAATAACGATTTATTTATGAGAAATACTCACATTGAAAGGACAAGTGTGATTCAAATTCGATCTTGTTGCAATGGCTTGGGCAATCAGATGTACAAAGGTAAGCTTATTTAGAGATGTCATTATATGGCAATAATTCACGGAATCATTATATAAAAAGGGACGATAGCCGCTAAAACGTCGCCACAGTGAAAAATTAACCTGTTATTTTAGTTAAATTCATAAATATGTTTTCAGCTAAGTTTTTATTTAATTTCATACCCATAAGTTGTTCACGGGCAATTGCAGCATGATCAGGTATATGTCAGTACCGACAATTTCACGCCCCAAAATGTTGAGTTTGCACTTTTTCACTTTGACAAAGTTTTGATCAAGAGATTCACAATGTAGGTTATTCCATCTGGACTTTGTTTGGCATTCACAAATACTTAGTAAAAATATAATTAAGCAAAAATTTAACATTTTGAGGCAAGCGTTGTGCAGGTAGTACTAAACACGCTAGAGACTCAAAAGAGAGCATTTGAGCGTTGTTATTAAAAATACATTAATGCATTCGAATAAATTAAAAAAAAGTTAAATAGAATATTTATATGTCAAATCGCTTCAGGTCCACTTGGCAGTACGAGTAGCAGTTATGTCTTAGTCACTTTGGACCTTAACTGGTATGCCCGCTTTTTTCGTATGGGACTTATAAAATTTTTGACTATTCTTAATTTGCTGAACTATAAAAACCGTATTTTAATTTACATTTAGGTAAACTACATTTATTAATCTTTAAAAAAATTAGCAAATCAATATAATTAAACAGAAAATTGTAGTAATACCAACGCTCCAAAGGCATGGATATATCTCTACTTATAATAGTTCGATGAGAACAGGGACCTACACTTAACACCCGAATCCGAACGGCGTTGTGTTGAACCAATAGAGATTTTTCTAAGCAAATAGCGTCTCTTTAATTTGCTAGCTATGTCAGTGCTCTTAACCCTGCGGTTAAGAGGTAAGTACGCTAGCACTACGGCTAGATTCACACGATTATTCTTGCTGTTCCAAATTATTTCTATGCAGTCTTTCGTAACTAATTGACTTAAATAGATTTGATTCTAAGTCACTAAAAAAAACAATATTTTAACATTTTTCCCTAGTTATTTTCAAGAAAACCCACTTGTCTAAAATATCAATCAATCAAAATCGTGCTATTTGTTGTAAAATCAGTAAAAATTAGGGTATACTTAAGTCTGGATGTTAAATGCTACAGTTCAAATAAGTGTTATTTAAAAGTATTAAAATTGTTTTCATGTGCAGTTTTTTTTGTTATAATACATAAACATATTTTTTGTTTATGTGCGTTATATCGATGTATAGAGATATATTTTATGCAATAACAGGCAAAGGGAACAATGGCAGGTGGTTTGTTGAAAGCGAAGTGAGAAGCAATTGTGATTTTTATAGGACTCCATTTTAAGTGTATATCATTAAATCGGGAGTTCGTTATTTAAGTATTTGCCATTTTTTGCTATAGATTCGTATAATTGCTTGTAATAAAAAAACTTTTTTCAAACTAATAATTTATTTGTAAATTTTCTTTTTTTTTTTTTGCCTAAGCAAACAGATCATTCATTTTCAACCATTCTGTATTATTTTTATTATTTAAATTCAATCTAAACATTGACAGACAGAAAACAAATTATACATTTTTTTTTTGGTTGCTCAAAATGTGTGAAACTTTGAAACAGAATTAAAATAACCCCTTGACCATATAAAAATATTAATTAGTAATTGTAGATAATGTTTGCGCGTAATTTTTAATAGTTTTTATACAACAAAATATTTACTTAAACCGAGATATCCATCCAAATACGTAGTATTTTTTCTTCACTTTTGCTGCCTAGCTTACCGAAAAAATTTGTATTTATAAATCTATAATACCCTGGTATCAAAAATGATGGTGTCTCTGCATAATCAAGGGCCCAGCCATTTATGGTAAAATTTCCGGTATCAATGGGGCATGATAAGACACGACTTGTCTTCAAAACACTAAACATCCAACGTTTAAACATGCTCTTGTCGCTGGGGGACATTCGTTGACATACATCGACGGTGAATTGAAAAGCATTTTGGAAACTTTTGGTATTAGATTGACGCCTTTGGAATTCGAGTAAGGCTTTGATACCCGGATCGATTCTTTTAATTATTATGCCATCTATAAACAGAGTATGATTGCGTAAAAGAGCATACGTTTTTTTAAAGTATTTTGGATTAAAAGATGCATTAACCGATAATATGGTAGTGGCAAAGCTCTGAAATAATAAGAAGTTTATTCATGTTGGAAAAGGCTTAAGCGCTTACGGTTTGAAAAGGTTCGGCAATAAGAAAGATTACAAAATATGCCAGCAACATATTTAGAATGATTGTAAACTAAGACTGACATAAATTTATTTTATGCACAATAAATAATTGTAATTGGTTTCATAGTTACTCTAATGATATTTTAATTGATAAGTCTGATGATATGAAAACTTTATATCATTCCATTTATAGATCAATACATATTAGTGGGTACATTTTTTGGGAGGTACTAATAACATTTCTATATGAAAGTATTAACCTTTGGAAGATCAATGTAAAAAATTAAAAATATTGTGTTACGCATTTTAATATATTATTTGTTAATATGAATCACAAGCATAAGGTTTTTTTTAATGTAATTTATGAGCACTTCAGCACTGCGACAAAAACAATATCTTAGAAGAATATGCAGATTTAACATATAGACTATCCAATAGTTCTTATCTGACATATTATAAGGGCTAGATAGAATACAAACAGGTTTGACATACTTATAATTCATAGCTACAAAATACGCAAAGATATAAGCGATTTTTTATATTTTTATTATTATTCTTATGTGCTTAACGAGCTATAGACATTGTGACTATAAATTGATCAACCACTTCCTCAGTTTTACCGTGAAGTTTGCCAAAGAAATTTTTAAACATTAAGCGATACTCTCCAGCTGTTATAAACGATGGTATATCCAAAATATCAAAATCCCAGCCATGTGCAAAATAGCTTCCCGGCTTGAAAGGACAATTCAAAGTAAGATTAGTATTTTTCTTAAATCTTAAGTACCAACGTTTAAATAAGCCCATTTCAGCGGAAAGCAACTTATTGCACAGATCTAAGGAAAATGTGAAGGCCCTTTGATAGGTTTGCAAGTTGGTTTGATGTCTCTGGAATTCAATATAAAATTTGAAGCCCTTTCCAAGTGTCTTTATTAGAACAGTATCCATATTCAGCTTATTGTCAATTGCGATAACTGAAAAGTTTTGCAAATACTTGGGATTGAACTCACTTATACACGATATAATGGAAACGCCAGATTTCTGTAAAAATTTATTTTAATCCAAAAACAGCTGTTTTAAGAAAACTTAATATAATTACTTACGGCAAGTATTGGTACCGCCATAATACTCAACCAAATGCAAATTTTGATGTACATTGACACGTGTTTTGTAAACAAGACTAAACTGTTTAAAAATTTTTATCACATCATTAAGCTTGATGAAGTTCCAAAAACGCTTATGTATATATTTTTTTTTTTTTAATTATCAAATCGATTAAAATATTATTGTTTTAAATAAGAATATAATTGTGCAATATTTTTATTGACCATTAGTCAATATCATAATTATGCCTTTTGTTTGTTTTTCCCAAAAATAGTTCATTACATTTAAATATTCTCACTTAGTTCCGACTGAAGAATGTCACAGCTTACATCAAATTTGTTACTTCTAATTTTATTGCATTTTACTTTATCAACTATAACAGCGCGAAAGGTAATTAAAGTTTTATATGTTGTTGTTTAGTTCTAAAAAATTGTATTCTTACAGACCTTCAATACGCTACTTTTTCGCAAAGCTGTAACCAATTATGGCCGTAAATATGCCTCAAGTTATATGGCGCAAATTAGTGAAGATCATACGGCAGTCAATTTGACATTGAATATTATACAAGATCTTGCAACTGATTTGTGGATTAAAGTAAGAATATCGCAACGTGAGACGAAAAGTAAATACAAGGATATTTTTTTCTATAATGTTAATGTCTGTCCACTGCTGGGAAAAGGTAAAAATTTGAATATACTGCAGTTTTGGATTCATAATATTTATCGATATACCAATATGCCTATGAAATGTCCCATCGAAAAGGTAAGCCCTATATATTGTCTTTGGTTGACCACGATATTTATATTATTTTTTATAGGGTTTTTATTATTGGCGTGATTTACAACCGGATAAGAATAGCATTCCCGCTTTTCTTGTTTCTGGACATTTTCGTATAGATGCTCTGTTCTATTTAAAAGAATGGAATAATGATATGCTAACAAATACATCGCTTTTTACGGACTTAAGAATGAAATGAATAATGTTAAAGAGGAATATCTAAGAAAGTTTTAATAAATGTACAAAATTTGTATACTTAAGTTTTTTTATTTAGCTTACAAAATAAAGTGGAATATCTGTGTGAGTTGAAAAAAAAGATTTCATCTGTATTTCACTGTTTGAGAACTGGCGACTGCTTACAAATTATGTTTTCTCGCAGCGCGTTCAAAGCTATTGAGACTTTCGTTCAGTGGTTCGGTATTGCGAGCTACAATATCCACATCATCAGCAAAGATCGGGATGGATTTATGCCAGATTCTTTGTGTCGTCTCGACATCCGTTTTACGGACTCAAGGACCAGATTAAATAGAGCCGGTGCTAAGATATCTACTTGTTTTACATCAGCTTATGAATTGAAGTTACTTTGACGCATGAAGCTTCTACGAAAAGTCTCACTTGCATACTTTTGATTTTATAAAAATTTGTCGAATTGCGAAAATTTGTTGAGTTGTAGATTCGGATCGGTTTTCTGTACAAGCGGCCGGTTTTGCAGTTCGTCGTGTTGTGTCATCTTCTACCGAGAGCGACTACAGCGCTTACATCCATTTTGATCTTTAGAGCCCTTAGAGGTGTCTCTAAGTCTTCAGCCTTCGTTCCTTTAAATTCGGCAACCTCCTTAGCTAACCTATCTGCTATTTCGTTTCCGTCAATGCCCTGGTGGCTGGGAACCCAAAAAACAACTTCGGCCTGAAAAATGAACTTAAAAGACGCCTCTGTGCAGTATACCGATGGTCTCACTCCTGCATTCATTTTGGATCCGTTCGTAAAGATTTTATATGCGTCTTGATCTATGCCGATTTTCCAATCGTCTGGTCCCATTAGTGTGGGCGTTTTGATCGCGGACCCTAAGTAGTTATAATATTTTGAGTAAACTTTCAATAGGAATCTCCTAAACATCGAACCCCACAAGCAATGTCAAGTGTAATTTGTCACATTAAAATCGTATGAATCATTCATTCAGTGCTTAAAATCGCAGCCACACTTTTCCAAACACAATTTATCACTTGGCATTGAACAAATCGTTGCACGTACAAATCGCATAAATAAATTAATAAAGCCAGTCAGTGCAACGCCATCGTCAACCAGTTGCCACGTGCCGCACAAAGTTGGTCACGCAATGCGTCCTGGACACGCTACCAAGTGCCGCCGCAGTAGCTCCTGCACAGCGATGCTCTGGGGCTGCAGGAGTTGCTGGAATTTATGCGATTGGTAAACTAAGCGCAAAATAATTTAAACACTGACAATAACAGTTGGCCAAAGTATTTTTCTCAACAAGTTTTCAGCTGCACCCGCGCTTACTTCCGTTAACACTCGACACGTTCGCACCGCGTTGCAAGGACTTGTGAGACCTTTATTATTTTCCTTTTTTTTCATTGATTTCCATCGTTTTCATTGCATTTCCCGTTTGAAGAAATCATGGCAAAGCGCAATTTCTTGTATTTTGTCTTCGAATGATGTTGAACTAGTATTAAGTATTGCCATTGAAAACAAATGCATTTTATTGCAGTCCTTCAGACATCCCATTGGGTAGACTGCCGCTTTTACGATGACATCGTATCCTTTAGGAAATTGCCATCATTATAGTTGTCGACTTTGTGTTAAACGATATTTAATGTTTGTTTGCCTCGAATTTGCTGAATTCAAGGAAGTTCGATTATTTGCAAAAGGAAATTGCAGACAACTATTTGGTGAGGGAAAAAAGTGAAGAAAAAAATTACAACTAAGTAGAAATAGTTTATATTTTTTAAGTAACATGGTTTAAGGTAACATGGAATAAGATAATACAAGCAAGCAGCTGGCTCACCCTATTCAGTTCTGACTGTACAAGAAGCATAAAAAATTACAAATATAAAGAAGCTAGTTAGTTAAAAAACAAAAAAATCTCTAATTTTTCGGCCTTATCAAAACATGTTTAAAAACAGACAGTCATAATATAGAAGAGCGTTCTTGAACTTTGAAGGACAAATCACTATAATTGTGTTTTTATTTAATAACAAATCGTTTTTAAAATGCTTAACTGAAATTCACAGTTGTTTTTTTCAGTGCAGCAAAATTTTAGACGAACTCTCATGGAACCAGACCAACCCATGGCTATGTTTCATTTTAAAAATCATTGTCAATTAACATTCGTTTGCGTTAGAATGTTTGCAATTCGCATTTATGCCTTGTATACAAATTATATTTTTGCTATATTTATTTTTATTTTAAAATCGGAATTAAATCATGCGGTAAGTTTCGGTTGAAAAACATGACATACATGAGATTGATTTTCAACAAATTATTTTCTACTCCTAAGGATTTCCATTTTAGTAATAGCAGTTCCAGCTTCAATACAAAACATTTTAGTCATTTTAATATGTCCGCCAAGAATCATACAGTTGATATGGATATGATTATTGAGAAAGCTTTAGTACAAGGATTCAAGGCTGTGCTGGATATTAAATTGCGTCTACCAAATGGCAAATCATTCCAAACTATATTAAGCCAAAGAGTCGATTTATGCACCTTGGTTGCAGCTTTGAAGCAAACTTTGCTTAAACAAATTTTTCAGGATATGTTGAAATACGGCAACTTTATGACCAATTGTCCTGTAGAACAAGGTCATTATTATCTACATCAGTGGTATGTTAGCAACTCCTTGGTACCAAAATATATGCTACCAGGCGAATATCGTTGTACTGCCTATTTGTACTATGGAAAATACAAAACTAAAACTGAGGATTTTGTGCTCACATTTCATGTGGATGTGCAACTCTTAAATTGATTTTTAGAATTAAAGATTTTCGCCTAAACAATTCGAAATCAATATTATATGAAATGATACAATTTTTGTGTTTGTTTTATGCTAATCAAACAGAAATTATAAATAAAATTAATAATATTGGGGCCAAATTTTGTAACTAAAACTGAGCTAATGATGTTCACAATTATGATTATCTTTTACTAAAAAAAATGTACGCTTCATTTATTATACTTAATTTTACTTGAATTCAGTAAATATTGATACTTTTTAGGCAAATATACCGGTAAAAATTAAGATATTTTGGTTCTTCTTTTTTTAGGGGATATTGAAATATGGTTGCTTACAATGGAAATCTTGCCTCATTCATTCTTGGGACTTATGCAGCTTTCATTTAGAACCACCTTTTATTATTTTAATATTTATTCACATATTATGCATTCAAAATTCAACGTTCTAAATAACAAATGGGGTCCCATCGTTATGGTCGAATAAACATAACCAACCATATATATTTTGAAGGACTTGAAGTATTAGTGGCCTAAGGGAAAAAGAGTTAACAAATTTATTATAGTTTAATCTTGAAATACATGACATAAATTGTTAATGGTATAATTTAGACAAAAATCTTATTATAATGAAAATCAGCTCTGTTGTAGGTTTATCTTTTTAGATCTTCGAATTTTTCAGTCAAGTTTAATTATAGCGTTTCAAATGTTTAGAACTGGTTGGCATCTTTATATTTAAAATCGTTAAAAATCGATGTTCCATGAAAGAACCATATACTGAAAGTAATTGTGACTGCAATACAAAGTGAATTAGCTTCAGCAGTTTTGCGCGCAAATGACATATTGGCATAGATGGAGGTAAGGGTAAAACTGTTAACTCGGCAATATAACTGCAGCTTGATTAATCTGTGCAAAGTTCAGCGTTATATTATATATAATTATTATTTCATAATAACAAGCTCTTATACAAAAAAATATCATTTGTTGATTACATGTGAATAAACGCAGTCAAGTTTTATTGTTGATTGATTTTTTCTTTATTATAGAGATTCACTTGAAGTCTACAGCATATTATCAATGTTAAGAGTTCTTGTTTTAGTTGTAGTCTCCACAACTGTGGTAGAACTGCTCGAAGTAAGTAAATATTAGAATATATATTTTGTTAGTATATATATACATATATATTTTGATAGTCCAAAAGTTGGAACATCGTGGGCTCCAATTGTACTTACAATAAAAAGTACTATGAGAACTTCACTGTTTATGCACGCAATAAACTGCTCTATATGGAATCGGTGTTGGTTGAATCCTTGGATAAGGGACTTCAAATGCTTATACAGTATCAACGACGGCAAACGGATACTAGCACACCGCAAACGGTCTTTCAATTTAAAGTCAATGTTTGTAATTTATTGACAGCTGGAGACTTAAACATATTCAAACGTTGGTTCATAAGTATGAAAAGTGATAGTAATTCAACAGTCAGATGTCCGTTAAAACCTGGAAGGTATTTCATCGATGGCTGGCGTTTAGGCGATAGCGAAATACCATCATTCATTAATGATGGATCTTATAGAATTGTTGAGCATAGTTTCTATGGTAAGTTTAAAACCAAAACGGAAGAGCTTGTAAGTTACTGTGCGTTGGATGTATACATAAATTGAAGTATTAAAAAACACAAATTGTACTGCTTTCCGATCCGACTTTTGGCAATAATGTATAATAAAGAAATAAACGTATGGTTCTGGTTGTATGTTTTACAAAAAGTGCAAACTGTTGGGCCTAGTGTTGGTGATGTCAGCAAAAGCAGTTTTACTTTTTAAAAACTGCCAAAATTTCCTTAAAGAGTTTAAAATTTTCAATATGATGTAGTGCATACAATATTCGTTGAGATGCATTTTTGCAATATTTTATTAAAATAACTTCTCTAACTTGTTTCAATCTGTGTATAATGGCTACACAATGGCAAGAGGCAATACTTTTAATGCTGCTGTGTTCGTGTGCAGCAGGATGATGCTTACAATTTCATGAGAAATAATAATATCCTGTACAAGGTTACAATATGTTGCTTTTGCAGGATATGGCGTTGATTATCGATGGTACACATACGCAGACCCAGGCATGCTGCATTCACAAAACATAAAAAAAATGGAACATTTAATTTAGCAGCAATGTGCTCGACAGCATCTTCTACAAGAGGATAGCAGCTGTCGCATGCAGTAAAAGGAGCTGCCACTAACGGCTCTTTAACTGCAGTTGCCTTATCTTCTTTATTTTTTGCACTCTCTCTCTCTCTTTATCTCTCTCTCGCTCTTGCCACATGTTGTCCTTGAGTTACTGTTTAATTGCGTGAGTTTGTCTGATATTAACTTTATCGCTTCCTAATTGTTGCCATGCCGTGTGCCTTTCGACTGAATTGCCCAAACCCCGCCCCCCCACCGGAAACTCGGCATAATTTTCACACATTTTTCCAACGACTACTTGTGTATGGGCGTAACTGGGTGTGCTAAGAGAGGGGCAGGGCGCTGCGCTTGATGCCAATTTACCACAATTCCCGCTGGTATAATTATAGTCTTGCAAGTCATGCTCGTCATCGCTGTCCTCACCACCACCATCATCATTTACACGGTTATTATCATTAGTAGCAGCATATCACCTGCGGCTATTTTGAATACCTTGGTGATTGCTGCTAATGAGCGAGAGTCAGTTAGCTTTGGTTAATTAGTCCAATGCCTATTGAATTGTCTAATTGCACATGGCAGGCCTTTAAATCAACCAAAATTGTTCGTCATACATTATCCAAATAAAGCTGGACCTCAGAAAAAGGCATGGCTCCACAAGACGCTTACTTTAAGTTAATACAAAAATGAAGGGATACATGTATGAGCTGTAATCTATTAAGTAGATTAAGGTCTGCATTGGTGACATGGTTCCAATTAAACCATACAGGAAGAATAACCTGATAAACAAGCCATAGGATTGTAAGCAGTTGGGTAAGGCTTTGTAAGCAGCTCTCCTCTTTACAGAAGTTCAATAGCTCAGATATTCGAAGAACTGACGAAGCGTCTCATACCCTATAGTACTTCATGCGTACTGAACAACTCCATAATCTGACGTAAAAAATCATGGTACAATCAACTGTTTTTCGTGACCTTTGCCATATTAGCAAATTTTATTCAGTAAGCAAGACCCAGATATAAAGGGTGTTTTTTTTTTTTTGAGGTATACAACTTTAAATTGCAACAAAACAACGAATCTACGCATTGCTTGATGATTCAATTGCCAACTGAGAATAAATCACTTAACAGCTGTTAAATCGGTCAACATCGTGTTCAGTAATGCCAACTCAAAAATCTTTAATTAAAACAAAAAAAAAAAAAAACAGCATTTACTATTTAATATATATTGCCAAAAAGTTAATCTTTCTCTTGCTCTACAAGAAGCAAGTATATTTATTTTCACAAAACTTCAGAAGAAACAATATATTTACTAAAACTCTTCTAACATACAGAAGCATCAACTACACAATCACTTATCATTTCTTCATTCTTGCTATTACGCTGCCCATAAAAATGATATAATGTCACCCGATAATAACCAGCTGTTATAAATGGTGGTTTTTCCAAACTCTTTAAACTCCAGCCATGTATATAATAATGTCCTGGTTTCAATGGACACTCCGACATAAGGTTTCCAGCACTAATAATGCTCGTATACCAACGCTTAAAGAGATTCAATTCAGAAGCCGACATCTTATTGCAAACGTTGATGGTTAACTGAAAGACTTTTCTATAGTTTTTGGCATTTTTAGGTTTACGTTGAAACTCCATATGCAATTGAAGACCCGGTGAAAGAGTTTGTATATTATGCGAATCCAAGTACAGCTGCTCATTAATTATACGCAAGGTCAGATTGTGATAGTAATTGGGATTTGAGATACAACTGCCATTTAAAAGTGTTATACCACAAGACGACTAGGCAATACTTTATAAATTGTATAATATAGCAAAATTTTGATTGGTAGCACTTACGACTTGCGGTGGCGCTACCAAGAAGGCAGCAAAAATTAGCAATATAAGCAAATGCATTGGCGATGTTAGAAAAACTAAAATCAAAAACTATAATGACCTCTAGGTAAGTCAATTGTAGTGGTAGATTATTTTTCAATTAGACAAATCAGTTTTTACTCAGCCATGTATGTCAGATTATCTTAATGAGAAGCGTGATTAGTGCTGACACAAAAATGTACTAAAAAAAATACCAAGGATTATTAGAAGCATTCTTTAGACACAAATTATTTTTGACAATATGATTTCATCTAATAAAAAATTTGTGTATCCAAAGTAAAAGTCAGCACGTGATCCTCAGTTTTGGTATTAATTTTGCCGTAAAACATCTTGACCACACCACGATACTCGCCGGGGTACAAAAACGAATGCATCTGTGAGCTGCCCAAACGCCAATTTTTCAAATAGTAATGACCCACCTCAACTGGGCAATTATGCATAAAATTTCCATATGTTGTCATATCCTTGAACCAGTTCTTAAGTAAACTATCCTTAACGCTTGAAACTAAAGCGCAGATGTCCAATTTATGATTAAAGATTGATTGAAATGACTTGGCATTGGCCAAACGCAGTTGATACTCCACTTGGGCCTTAAAACCATTGACTATCGATTTTTTTATATACATATCCAAGTTGAGTGTATTGTTTATAATACAGGCTGTAAAATTGCTGAAATACTTTGGACTAAAGTCATATTCTATATCCTTGAAGAGAGCGCGTCTTTCCTACACAAAAAACAAAAACCTTAACTAGTAACTCTATTGTAATACTCCAGAATAATTGAGCAAAACTTACAGCATTATTCAGTTTAAGTTGTTGCAACATAAAAACAATCAGCACAAAGGTGTACAAAGTTTGATTTACAATTTTTGACATTGTGACACAGTAAATGACTCAATTACAATGAGTTCATATTATGCCTTACCCACTGATATAAGTCTACTATTATTATTTTTATATTAACAAGTAAAGTTAATATCAGCGCTATTATATCACATATTTAAAGCTTTGATTACCAAACTAATTTAGCAGGCAAAAAGTTAATTAGGTGTCATAATTTTAATTATTTGCTATAAATTATCACTCTTGGCATATCGCATCAAAAAGGATACGTATGAAGCTTAAAGCAGTCAGTCTTTACTGGCTTATTAATAGCAATTCTCGCCTTAGTCTGGAGTACAAAGTACTCCTCTATAATACCGTGCTGAAACTAATCTGTGTACCATGTGGAAACGCATCTAAAAGTAACATTGAAATTACACAGCGAGCTCAGTCAAAGATTCTGCGAACTAGCACTGGCGCAACATGGTACCTACGCAGCGGAAACATCCATAAAGACCTCCACACGAGCTTTGTCAACTAGGAAATCGAGATAAAAAGAGCAAGCACCAAGCAAAGCTAGCTGCACCTAAAAATCCTCTCGTGAAGTCGCTTACGCGAGTCTTCAGTCAGAGCCGACTGAGGAGAAATCCTAGGGCCCTCTCGATTTAATACAATTATTTCTTATTGTAATTAATCTACAATAAATTAGATAGTAAGATTTGAATAATTATTGTTAGTCTCAAGAAAAGATAGGATCCAAAAAAATAAATGAAATAAGCTTGAAAAAAAGAAAATGTAGTGTATTAGGGTCAATGAGCCCGAGTAAAAGCGTATACGCCGTGGCATGTTCTACGATCACTTAGAGAAGATAACTAATCGTATCAATCGTATGTAGGGACACCAATTAAAAGCTGAATTTGTAAGTTTATTTAGCGAATCAATAATTGCATTAGAATTTGAAAAATATGTATTTTGTAGAAATGAAAAGAAACAAACTTTTCCATATACTATTATTTTATTTTATCAAAGAATCCCCATAAAAAAGTAATTAAGTTACTCGCGCATCAGCACTACAACTCATAACAAAGTCTTCGTTCTTCTGCTTATATGTGCCATAAAAATTATATGTTTCAACGCGATATGTTCCACTCGATAAAAATGGCGGCACTAAACTATCGCCAAACTGCCAACCTCTTAAATAATAATGACTTGCATTTAATGGACATTGTCTTAGAAAGTTTCCGTATTTCAATAAATTTTTATACCACTTGTTGAAGAGATTATTTTTATAGGTATTCACTATGTTGCAGACATCGACTGTAGTGCTGAATATGCTGTGGAAATTCTCAGATCTGTCAGCGCGTATTTGAAAGTCCAAACGTGCATTTAAGCCATTTACCAGCGGCTTGCATAGCTGCATATCCAGATTTACGATACCATTGTGAATGATAAATGAAAAGTTCGTAAAATATTGCCTATTAAAGTGACTCTCGCCAACAATAAATTTAATGCTGCGCCGCTGAAAGTAAACTTTTCATTAAAAAAACTTATTGAATGTTTTTTGATTAAATTACAGTTTTCATTCGTTCAGCACTTGTGCATTTAGCAAAGAGGCAATAGCATAGTACAATAATTTTAATATGTTTATACGTTTCACTTAAATACATTTGTCTGGTGATCCTAAAAAAAAACAACCGATTTCTTTAATTTCTATACGGATACTAAAAAAATGTAAATGTTATTTATTTCTGACTGCACGTGTCTGCAATTAAATAGAGCAATGAAGCTTAGAAGAGAGCTGTATTATTTTTAAAAACCAGACATTTTAAATTAAATTATGCTAGCAATTAAAATAAAGGGTGCTACTTACGGATTTTCCAATTTGTATGAATTACAAACAAGAAAAAAATCCTAACTTAACTCAAAAAGATTGTCGTTCACTTTTTGGAAAAACAGGCTACACGGTTACACTGACCTTTGCAAAATCTGTTAGGCGATAAGATTTAGCGAATCTCAAAATATCAATTAAAGTTACCTACCATTGAATTTTTTTATTTACATAAAATTCGTGACGCGTAGTGTACAGAGCCCTATGACTATAATGTGCCATACCAACTACATGATTTCACCTCAGGAAGTGTTGCCATGACATAGTGTAAGTCTTATTCAAATACAAATAAAATTAATCGCACGAACTTGATATAAACACAAAAAAACTTACATAAACTAAAAATAAATCATGCTTCATAACCATGAAATCAACAGTTGAAGAATAAATATTAAGTTAACAATTAAAATTATTACTATAGATCATTTAATATAATTCATCCGTATACAGGTTTTACTTTAAACAAGTACAGCTTCTACATTACACTCTAGCAAGGGCTTATCATTTCTTTTTCGATATTTGCCATAGAAAAAAGCACCCACAATACGATAGTCACCCAAATACATAAACGTAGGTATCAAGTTGCTATCGATAGTCCAATCTTTCAGATAGTAGTACCCTGTAGCCACAGGACAGCTTGTAGCAAAGTTGCCCACTTTCAACATAGTTGTAAACCAGCGACGATATATCGATTGTTGCATGCCTCTTAACATCTGGCAATAATTTATATCATGTTCGAATACGCTATGATACATATGAGCCTGATTAATTCGAAACTCAAACCCTACATGTGCCTTAAGACCCAGTGGTAGTATGCGTACCAGCAGCATATCCATCAGTACCTTATTTTTGACAATTTGTAGTGTGAAATTTGAAAAAATTTCACGATTGTATTTGCAGTCACCGCTTTTAAATTGCATAATTTTAGCCTAGAAAGTGTACAGTGAGTTCAAGAGGCTTGCTAAGATATTATTACAGAACTTACCGCAGAGTTGCTTGTTATAAAAATACAGTAAAAAATATATAGAACATAGGCCAACATTGTTGTCTATCGGAGTATTATTTCCAAACACTAAATATCTGGGACATAGCTATACCATAGAGGTATCAGCTACAAGTTACGGTAGGTTACGCTTTATAATTGTTAATTGACGTAATTGTATCTGTGAGTTTAATATTTCAATTGATAAATAGTATTGACTTAATGTATATACTATCGATTGACAGTAAATATACAACATTTTAATACAAGACAACAGTTAAGAATAGCTTTATCAGCACATGCTTTGTTAATGCTGGCGCCATCTACTAATTGATAGCACTGATTTATGCCATTTTTCGATTTAATGTGAACAATGTAAAGATGAAAAAACGAAATGTCCGTAAAACAAATCACAATTGTTTCCTACAATAAATAAGAAAATATGTAAAAAATTGGTATAACTCAGTATCAAAAATAAATAAATGTTTTTTAGATTGTTGTATAATATACAAAAGTTGTTGTCCGAAAAATTACTCTAAAATAATACCCAGAAACGTTCGTGTGTCTTTAAATATATAATTCGAAAAAGCGAAATAGTAGCAAAGAAGTCGATTCCAGATTTCAAATGGATATATCTAATAATGAAACCTGATTATTATTTTTTTTTTTGCCTTTTAATACGCTTGGGAACTTAGTGCCTTTAGTTGAACCTTCCTTCGAACCCTGTTTTCGCCGTCTGTTTAGCTCTGTTCCATGTTGTGTTCACTTGGACCAGTTCTTGAATGATGAATCTTCTCCAGATCGCTTTCTATTAAGTAGAAAATCATTAAAATGTAGTAGGATTCGAAGCCACAACTTTTTGTTTAGTAGGCAAGTGCATTACTTACTAAGCTTCGGGGCCTCACCTCATTATGAGCTACATAAAAAAAACTATGCTGTCAATAATCACGTTGCAACCGATCTTGAAGCGTTTGCTAGAAATAAAGTTCTAAAAACTTTTATAGGAATATCGCCCAGCCTTCTGAGCGTAATTTGCAGAATTTAAATCAAACTTCGACGTGTTCACTCTGTTATAAGTCTGGTACAAGTTTCTTACACGAAATATAATCAGCTGCGCTGAGTCAATAAGCTTAAATATTTCGACTTAAGATTTTAAAAAATATGAATAACATGTCTGATCTACGCAAATAGAAGTTCTTTTTTTGGACTGTGCCATCAATTACTTTTTAATCAAAAAAGTCATTATTGTCGTATTATTATTGTTTTATAATACAGAAAATAGTCCACCACAATACGCATCATTAACTAAAGAAATCTGACAATATTTGTTTAACAATTATCAGCAATTTTTCACATATTCGCTAAATATTTTATTGAAAAGTTTGCACGCTACAAAGTACCACAATGTTTCGAGCTATATTTATTTGGTGCATTTTGTATCTGCCACAGGAAGCTGTAAGTAAAACCCAACGATGTATATATCTTGATATTCTATATATACCCTTTCTGCCTTCTTTAGATCAGCTCTATAACAATTTTGTCCGGAAACTGCACGTTTAGTCCGGCATATTTCACAAATCTTAGCTTACATGTACACAACTCCATGATTGATTTGGATTTACGTACACTTCAAACGTTAAAATCCGGATTTATGGCTTATATAGAGTTTAATATTCAAAATCAAATAACTAATGAAACGAATTTAATATTTCCATACACAATAGATGTATGTCGCTTATTGAGCTCCCGTAGACTAAATTTATTTAAAAAACTTTATGCAACCGTTTTGGAAAAAAGTAATTTTCTTCTGAAATGCCCAATAACTCCGGGTGATTATTATATAAGAGATTGGAAATATAAATCATCTTTAAGACCATCTTTTTTACTGTCAGGTAGCTATCGTGTAAGTCTTTATAACTTTTATGGCAAACGGCAAACCAAAACTGAAGTTTTTATTGATCAATGTGTTGTGGACATATTAATAAAGTGAGACACGTATAAAAAGGCTATTAGGTTTTCCCCTGATGTATCATCCTTAACTTTGTAGATTTAGCAAAAAATATTTGTATTTTAAATTTTTGTTTAAACCAGGTAATAATAATATTAAACAATATTACTTATTTCAATTAGTAAAATTTTTTTTTTGTTTTTATTGACAGTTACGAAAGAGTCGCTTCCTAACTCTTCGCTTATATAAAGATGAATAATACGATCGAAGTTGCAGAAGGACCCCAACGAGTAACGCTCACAGATTTGTAAAATTAAGTGAATTGGTTTGGCAGCTTTCTAAACATTGAACATAATTTATTGGAAATTAATAGTTTTCTTTTCTAAATACTTTACTTATTTACTTTACTTGGCAATGACAACTCATTATCGGGTTACAGTCGACCTAACTAACTCTTGTCTGCAGCCCCTGTGTGCAAGCGCGCATTCTCCAGTTGTTCACACTAAGTGAAGATAGGCCCTCGTTCCCTTGGTCCTTGCATCTGAGCTTAGGTCGTCTACTCCGTCTTCCTTCGTCGAATTTCGCATCGAAAACCTTCTTCGCTGGAGCGTCTTCGTCCATACGAACGACATGGACGAGCCAACGCAAACGTTGTGCCATAATACGCTGGATGACATCAATGTCGTTATAGTCGTCCCCAATCCGAAAGGGACCGAAGATTTCACAAACAAGTTTTTTTCTCCAACACTTCAAGCGCAGCTGCATCCGTCCGAGACACAAGCCAAGCTGCTGCACCATAACACAGCACGGGCAGGATGAGCGTTAATTTTATCGATCGAAAGAGGACTCTGCTACACATTTGCTTACTAAGACCACCTCTAATATTTCTGTATTTACAAAATAAAAAAACTTAATATAATTGGGATTAATTCAACATCTTTTATCATGAAAAATACACTTGTGCTTATCATAAGTTAATTTTTCTCTTAAAAAATCCTCGCGCTGGACTTTTGAGAAATACATTAGATAAATGTCATTAAAAATTTATGTATTCGAAGTATTGTACATTTTTGCTTCTATTTTTATTTATAAAATTGAAAATCACGTTATGCACCATTAGTTCAAATAAAATAATTTTATGTTTTAAATAAGCCGTCGTACCTTTTAAAATTTAGCTTTATATTTAAAACAAATTTCACATTGTAAGGTTCTAACATGTTTGGTGCTATATTTCTTTGGAGTATATTATGTTTGCCACAGGAATCCGTAAGTTACAATATGTAATGTTGTCGAAAAATCTTTTATAAACATTATAAACTTGTTCTAGATCAGCTCAGTAACGCTTTTGTCCGGAAGCTGCACATTTAATCCGGCCTATTTTCATAATTTCAGCTTAGATATACAAAATTCTACGATTAATTTGGATTTATATAGCCTACAGGCGCTTAGAGCTGGATTTATGGCCTACTTGGAGTTAAATATTCGAAATCAAGAAACCAACGAATCAAATTTAATATTTCCGTATAATGTAGATGTTTGCCGTTTTATTGCATCCACCAGATTGAATTTATTTAAAAAACTTTATGCAACCGTTTTGGAGAAGAGTAATTTTGTTATGAAATGCCCAATTAAGCAGGGTAGATATTATGTTAAAGATTGGGAATATCAGTCACAATTAAAACCAACTTTCTTACTAACTGGCAGATATCGTGCAAGCCTTTATACATTTTATGGCAAACTAAGATCTAAAACTGAAAAGTTTATTAGTGCATGCGCGGTTGAAATTTTAATTAAGTAATATCAGTATATTATTATAAAAAAATATTTTTAAGTTATTCCATTTGTAAACACAACTAATGGTTTTTTTATGTTATGAGCAATAATTATAACATTAGATCAGCCGTATCTAATAATTATATTATTTGTTTTTTTTTATCTTTATTGTACTTGTATGCCTAAAATTAGAATTATTTTGTCAATTCTTTATTTTGTTGTAAATCATAAAGCAAGCCCAATGTTCAAATGTTGTTTAATGTTCTACGTATATTTATCCCTTACGGGCCTAACAGATTATTCTGTGGTAAGCACTTTTGAGTTATACTTCCGTATTGCTGAATAAATTTGCAAATGTTTTTCGAAGGGTAAAATTATGAAATTTCAAAGCGGTGACTGTCTATTTAATCGTGATATATTCTCGAACGTTACTTTTGTTATTGTAAAAAATAAAGTTAAAATGGATTTATTGGTTGCACGCATTTTGCCACTTGGTCTCAAGGCCCATGTGGGATTTCAATTTCGTTTAACCAAGGCGCATACGTATCAGAGCGTTTTCGAACATGATATCAATTATTGCCAGATGTTAAGAGGTATGCAACAATCGATATATCGCCGTTGGTTTACAACGATGCTAAAGAACGGTAATTTTGCCACAAGCTGTCCTGTGGCAACGGGCTACTATTATCTGGAGGAATGGACTATCGATAGCAATATGATACCAACATTTTTGTATCTGGGAGATTATCGTATTGACTTTGCCTTTTTCTATGGCAGATATCGGAAAAAGAATGACAAGCCTTTGTTATTATGCAATATAGAGGCAATACTTGTTTGATAAATCGTAAATAAAAAAGTTTAATAACTATTTAATTCAAAAAAATATGTATTATAAATGTTTTAGTTGTGAGATAATATACGGATAAAAATAAATAAATACCAGTTGACAATAATTTAGCTGGTACTCAGGTTAGCTAGGAGAATGATGAATATGACAAGGTAGACTGATTCTAACTATCGCTCCAATAAGTTACAATCATTGAAACAGATTATATAGGCCTTCGATTTAAAAAAAAATTTTTTCTAATGAATTAAAGACTATAATTGTTATCGATAAACCTTTTAGCAATAAATTATAAAATTTAATCAACCATGCCAAATAAAATTTTCATTTATTTAAATTTGACTCGAGCCAAAAAAAAGATCATATTCTGTTATTTTATATTCAAACAAAAATACAGCAAAACTGCAATGTCTTCTTGCATATTAAAGCTCTGTATCTCTCTAACTATGATCGGTATAATCGAATATTCGGTGGTAAGTTGAAAATCAAATTCCCTTTTAAGCCGAAATGTCAATTTTTTTTTGTAGTGCAAAAAAATGGTATTTAAAAGCGGTGACTGTAAATATAGACGCGATACATTTTCCAATTTTACTTTAGAAATCATTCGTAATAAAGTTAAAATGGACATGTTGCTTGTGCGAATTCTTCCAGTTGGTCTCAAGGCTCATGTGGGATTTGACTTTCGCTTGGGCAAAACTCATGCCTATCAGAGCTTATTTGAACATGATATCAACTATTGTCAATTGATAAGTGGTGCCCAACAATCTATATACAGACGCTGGTTTGTGGGCATGTCAAAGGTTGGAAACTTTGCGACCAGTTGTCCCATGGGTCCTGGATACTATTATATGAATGAATTCACAATCGATAGTAATTTGGTGCCGTCATTTCTGTATCTAGGTGATTATCGCATTGATTTTGGCATATTCTATGGCAAGTATCAAAAGAGAAATGAGAATCCTATATTACATTGCTATACCGAAGCGATACTTAGTTAGAAGTTGATTTTTATCAAAGTCCTTGGGCGCTTGCTAAGCTTTGCATTTTTAAAGAAGTTTCTGACGACCTTGGCAGTAATTTCATAAAACTTAAGAATATCTAAAATGAATAAAAACTTTTTTAACTTTTAATTTTCTGCGGTGAATACTAAGTTTTACATATTTGTAATGCTCAGACAACCTTTAAAAGTCTACACATTATATCTGAATGGAATTAAGAAAAAAATGTTGGAGTGAGTATTGAGTTTGACTCGATGAAAGTCGTAATATTTCTATTTTAGTGATGGCCATATGGTACCGATTCACTGTTGTACATCTTTACACGAAACGAATTTGTCATCTCTTTGTGGCCGATTTTCGTTAATTTCTCATTTCAAATGTTTCAATTGTGTTCCGTTTCGATTCCCTGTGGTAGTTTCACTTGACTTCAGCAGCTAATAAAACTTTACGCGCCATAGTTGGATTCGATATGGATGTGAATGTATGATCGGGCTTTCTCCAAGGCTTCCTGCGATGTGGTTTATAGTATAAATATATAGGGATAAAGACATCCTCTACGATTTTGCCTTTGGAGAAGCTGTTTACTCGCCGTTCGAAATTTCTTGGTTTCAAGTCAAACGGAATCCATTTTGAGACGGCTGACTAAGTTACCTGCAAAGAATTTTCCAATTTCGTATGCGTTTGGAACGCATCCTGGTCCAATTCTAAATATTTAAAATTACTGCTGCTTTCGCCGTTCGTCATATCTCGGGTTCATGTCAAACGGAACCCAGTGTCCTTGCTTTTGAATGATTCACAGGGACTTGAGGCGTTTCGACTGGGAACGCTTCTTGTTTCAATTCTAAAATCTATTCCCCTTCTCCACCATGCCGGTCGTTAACTAGAAAATCGCCATTTTTGTAGGTTTAAAACGATTCGCGAATCTAAGAGTAGCCTTGCTTAAGAGCTATCGATGAGCTGCAATACTTTCCGCAAATGACACGAATCCGGCTCAAAAACGGACATATTGCAACAACAATGTATTGATGATGCCAATATATATTCACAAATTGTCTGATGCAATAAAAAATTTAAAAATAAATTTATTAGTTATAAACACCTAGGAAGAAAATAAGATTATTATTCATTTTGATGGTAAGTAATAAGGCATGAATCTGATGCCGAATATGTGGTGCCTTTACTAGCGTCATCTATATGTCAGCAAAGGCAATCTTCAAAGCGGTTTCTAAGGCGTATTCTATTTCAACGGCGATTTTACGTACTTTCGTCCTGGGGAATTGTAGCTAATTTACTCTACAGCAGCTATGACACTTTTTAATATTACTTTTATACAAATTTTTTAAATTATATACTTACTGAATTATTAAAAAGCCGACTAACAACGATTTTTTGTATACATTGAATATTTTTGTAATTTATTCAAGCATATCTAAATGTATGTAATACATGGGTATCATTATACAAATTAAGTAATTTCTTTCAATTATATTATTAAAATTTTTATTTCAGTTTTTTTTTTTTTTTGTTTTAATACAAAATAGATCACATTCAACGGATAGAGAAGTCTAGTCGCACATCATGACTGATTCAAGTCAAACATTATTTCTTAAAATTTTTTGCTGTGCTGTTCTAACATTATTCTTCCTTAAATTTATTCTAGCTGTAAGTTGTTGAAATACGCTTAGAATAATAACTATTTATTAAATAAAATTTTTAACTTTAACAGCATAAATATGGTTATACCTTTCGTATGGGCCAGTGTGACTATAATCCCAAGTATTATAATAACTTAAATGTTAATATTATAAACAATACGGTGTTTGCAGATATTTACTTGAAGCGCAACATTGTCAATGGGCTTAAGTTTCATTTCGAACTAGAGCTTAGGGCGGGGAAATCAAAAACATTTCAGAAAATAATATCTCATGATATTAATTACTGCAGCATGGCCATGTCCTATAAAGAAAATGTGCTAAAATCTTGGTTTTCCTCAATGAAAAAATATGGCAATTTTTCAGGACTGTGTCCGTTAGAAGCCAAATACTATTACATGCACAACTGGGTTATAGATGACAGCCTCTTGCCCAGTTATCTCTTTGCCGGAGATTATCGTGTTTTTCTCTATGGTTATTATGGGCGTTATAAAAGTAAATCGGAAGAATTCCTGCTGCGCTGTTCGACCGAAGCTATTCTGCACTAATTATAATTTAAACCATAATTACGTTAACAGTGAAATAAAATATAATTATAAAATCATTTGTTGTTAAGTACTCAAAATGATCCGTAAATTCATATAGTACTGTTTAAAATTTCAGAGACTAAACAATGAATAAGTGTTTGCTACTGCTGCTCTTTATGTTGGCTGATACCAAAGCGGTTTATAAGGTTAATTTTTTTTGTTTATTTTAAATTAAAATACTCACTTGTATTAACTTTTACAGAACCTATATTTTCGTTTTACTAATATCAGCTGTAGTCCGGTTTATTTTAAAACTTGTCATGTTCTAATACAACCAGACAAAATGTCACTAGATATTAATATTTCTATATTACGTACTATGGATACGGGTCTTTGGTGCTTTGTTAATATCGCCGGTTGGTCGGAGTCCACACAAAAGTCATACAATCCACTTAAATTTAATTTACCCATTTGTGATATTATAAATAATGGTCTTCAGTCGAAAAGCAGCCTAATGACCAAGTGGGTGAGAAATATATTTAAATACGCATCGTCTCCGATAAAGTGTCCCATTGCAAAGGTGCCTTGAAACCTGCAGAAGTAAGACGTTTCATAAAAATAACTAAATTTTTTTTCTTTTGTTTAGGGCGATTACAATTGGCATAACTTGAAGCCCAACAAAAATAGTGTACCACCTCAGGCAATCAGCGGTTTGTATCGTTTTGTACTTCGTATATATATGCCTAACCAAACAAAAGTTAATTCTCTTGTATCGACATCAATTTTGGAAATAAAGTAAATGTTGCTAATTTTGTCAGGAATAACTTTCACGTATAATGTGAATAAAAAATGTATTAAAGTTCATGTACACTTTTTTTTTTAACGGAAAGAAAAAGAAAATAATCTATTGTTATTTCATCTTTGACCGGAAATATAAATAAATCCCACTGGATGTTTTCATAACGAACGTACCATTGTACGCCGGTTCTGGTTCTTAGCATCTTCGTTTGGGCGCTTGGGAACCGTAAGTACAGAACGGCTTTAAGGATAGAGTTATAGGACCTTATATTCTAGTCTTGGAATAGATCTTACACTAAGAAGACAATGTTGACTGCGAACTTTTAGTTTGAGGCGCGTTCTTTTTGATTCAATGTGTCTACGCCATGTGAGTCGTCTGTCAGAAGATTCGAATAATCTTGATAATATGCAGTCCAAAGGGCAGGTCGGGCCATTCTTGAAAAGACACTCTAAGATAATTTGATGCGGATTAGGACAGGTAAACGATAGATTGATTGATCATTTTCAAAATGCAATATTCTTCTCCTTTGAAAAGCTTAATGGAGAAGGATAAAATTGTACGCTTCAACTCAGAAGGATTAGTTAGCATAATATTCGTGGTATCAGTCAATCTTGAATTCTTTCGTACAGCCAAGTCTTTGTGAAGCTTCATATATCGTATTACTTTTATTGTTTTTATAATAAATAAATATTTAATACACATTTCTGTTTACATAAGTATAAAAATATAATTAATTAATATACTTAATTTAATACTATCTCTTTTCAACCGACTGACTAAGGTCGAGTATATAAAACTGTCTTCTACAGGCCTTCCATTTCGATGTTTAGGTGATTTCTTTGAGTTGCAGATAACCAGTTTGGAATAAACGTTTTGGGAAGGAAGTTTCTACAAACTAATAATAATAATAAACTAACGCTTAACCTAGGACACGATATGGGCGCTCTAACTCCAAATAATTTTTCAGAATATATTTACCCTCGAGAGAGACAACAAAAATATAGCACGTGCAGCTCTCAAATGGAAGCCCATTGGCAATCGTCGCAGAGGACGGCCGAAGACTACTCTGAGGCGGACAGTGGTCAGCGAAATGCCCAAATCGTTCAACGAGTTAAGGTTTTTAGCTTACAATAGGGAAAGCTAGAAACTATTTGTAAATAGGCTAAGCTCTTAATAATTTATAATTAGCGCGCATGCCAATAATAATAAAAAATAATAATAATTTTTAGCAGTTCGTAAGAATAACGAATAACTCTAGAAAGAGATGGCCTTTTAAGGAAGCATAAACCTTACTACATTCAAAATATTTGCATATATTTTCGAAGACATTTTCCAAACAAAAGTTGGAACTAATAAATGACTAAATGGTAGTATGAGAATAATTTTATTTTAAAAATATTAGAGTAAATTCACTTCAATTATAAACATATACTCTCTCGATTTATATAATGACACATTTTTACTAATTCAAATCGATCAAGCGCAACCACCACAAAAAAAAAATAATTATAATTAGAAATTAACTCTTAAACTACTTATTTATACATTATAAGCTACAAAAGAGTTGTGTAAAAATTTGTTCAATTGATTTCAGTTCGCAATCAAAAATGCTAGAAACACGACAACGTTCTATACTGGATAAATCACTTATTGGCATATATATACTTTTCTTGTGCATTACCCTGACTGTAAGTGATTAAAATTTTCAAGATATAATTACTTTTGTATAAAAAAAATGTATTTACAGCATAATCATGGCTATACTTTTCGCGTGGGTAAATGTGATATCAGCGACAAATATTTTCACAATTTAACCTTCAAGATTATAAACAATACCATATATACAGAGATGCATCTTAAAAAACCCATTACATCGGGTTTCAAATTACACTTCGAACTCGAAGTAAGGCTTTCAAAGTCAAAGAAATATCAGCAAATTATTTCACATGATCTTAACGTATGCAGCATGATTAATTCGTATAAGAATAATGTGATAAAGACATGGTTCTCATCGATGAAGAAATATGGAAACTTTGTTTTACAATGTCCCGTGAAAGTTGGTTATTACTATTTGAATAATTTCAAAATTGATGATAGTCTTTTACCCAGTTATTTCTATGCGGGAGATTATCGTGTTATGGGCTATGGGTATTATGGACGCTATAAAACGAAAACAGAGGATTATGTGCTCAGTTGTTATGTAAATGCTTTGTTGCATTGAGTGATGACGTTTTATTGAAATTAGTTTATCAGAATAAAATCTATTTTTAAAGACGGAGTTTAAATAATGATTAGCGGTTTGGAAAAGTAGCATGCATAGAACATAAAAGCTTTAGGTTACATTGTATCAGTTTACTGAACACAAGTAAAATATAGATATCTTTATAAATTAAACAAAGTTTTGACAGAAGACTATATAAACTGTAGCTCGATTGAAGTCAACTTGACATATGGTGCATCGAATATAGAACAATTTTGTTTTTTAAAGACGATCTCGTACTCCTCTGTGGGTATTAAAAAATTAAAACTAAATAGTAATGCTTGTAATAATTTAAATTAAAAGGGAATTGATATTCTATGTCAATCCATAATTGTTTGTATGGTACAAGAAATACCAATAAATCGTTCGAAAGTATTTGATCTTAAACAATTTAATATTCTAACTTACTTTTAAAGAATCAACAACTTTAATACCCTAAGTGCTTCTAACCATATACATAGACGACTTCAGTATGCACTCCTGGCATTTATTTACACAAACAAACCCGGCAAGTAGACTAGTATGGGCACTAGTCCGTTAGTCTTTGCGTCGACTGGCTGTGGGCTCATCCAGAATGCAGTCAACGTGCCTATGTTTACGTAGCGTACATCGCAGGCACTGCAGAAAACAATTGCACGTAATTCTGCTTACGCCGTAACATTGCAACACAATGCACGGGCCGAATGAGAAAAAAATGAAAGAAAATACTTCGAAGCGGAAGCCGATTGCGGCATACACTTTAATCGAAGACGTTTCTCATATAATTTTTAGAGATACTTGCATTAGCATCTATATATGTATGTGACGACAATTATTGAGTTTTTTAATAAAAAGAGTTCTTGGTGTTGAAAAATGTTTCGCCAAAGCTTTAACTTTTGTTTCCTTAGTAGACTCCCGTAAGAAAAAGTGCAGGGTATTCAATTCTGTTAAGTAGTCTGCATCTAGGCCAAAACTCTGATTTCCCGAAAAGCACAACGTTTTTAAAACTCTAAACAAATTGAACATTATCCTAAATAACTACCTTTTCACGCTGTTTCCAAAATTCTATATATCCCTTCATATTTACATTTACAGTGTATACAAATAGCAAAAATGCCAACGTATTTGTTAGACTCGCATTGTTTTTGTTGTATTTGTATTTGTATTTTTTTCTTTTTTTTGTGGTTGCGGTAGTCTGGCAGTCAGACAGGCAGTCAACTTCGAGGGAACCCAAAGCAGGACCTATGCGCTTAATCAGAACATCGGCCATCAAAAACTAAGGCGCCATATTCAATTGTAGCTGCGACGCTGACGCTGACGCTATCGTTGACGCTGACGCTAACGTAGATGCTGCCATTGTCTAGTGTGGCCGAATAAATGTCTTTGCCTGGCTTATCCTTTTTGTTTTCTTTTATTTTTATCCCATTTCTGCTTCTACACTGTGCTAGCCTGCATATTGCATTTATTTACATAGGCCTGGATGGCTGACTTTTGATTTTAAGCTTTTATCTTCTAACTCAATTCCCTTTCGTCTTGGCCAAGGCAGTTGCATCTGTCATGTTGCCAGTTACACACACACACACACACACACACGCACACTTTGAAACTTATATACACAGAATTCTGTGTGTATATATATGTACAGCACTTGCGCCTATGTATTTACACATGCATTTACGTGACCTGCCGTATTGCTGCTGCTCTTTAAATAAAGAATTCCCCGGGAGTGGATGATGCCACGCTTGTAGGTTGCTGTGACCATCAACAACCCGACTGAGTTGTGCCGTGCCAGATCTGTGTGACTTTTTGTCTTCAAGCTAGCTTGAATTATATGGGTTGGCCGGAATGAATGTAGCAAAAAGTAAATTTACTTATATAAAGGTATGTGACATAGGTATATTATGTAGCTTGCGGTATCTTCTCATGACTTTAAAGTTAGCAAGTCCGAGTCATTTGGTTTTAATGATGTGACTGAGTGTTGCTCATTAGGGTAAGTAAGTAAGCTTTAAAGGCTTTAATAAGATGGATTTAAAGTAAATATACAAATAAAGAGGTAATGTAGATTTACTGTAGAATTCTAGATTTAAATATTAAAACAAATATATAATAGTAATTTGTTTAGTAATAAATATTAAAATATAGTAAAGTTAACATATTTATTTTAATTTTCGAGTATATTCAATTGAAATAAATTCAATAAAAATATTGTAAATTTTCAATATAATCTCTCAAGATTTTTTTGCAGTTTATATAATTCAATTAAATTGTGAATGAATATTCTCTAAAAGCAAATATCCAACTTTCTTATGTGCACCCTCTCTCTTGAGTCAGTTAATTTAAAATTTTATTTGGCAGATTTAAGGCTTGATGTTCCGAAACTTCTAATACAAAATTAATTCTATTATATCTAGTCTATTTAAATTCATGTATTTGGATTAAGATATCAATTAATGTCATTTTCTTGCTTTTAAAAAATCATTCTGAATAACAAACCAACAAATATGCTGTCAAATATTTAAGTTAATAATAAAATTAACTTTCTCTATTTCAAAGCATCAAATCATTAAAAAAAGAAAAAAAATCGTATTTTTCTTGTTCCGAAAAAGAAGTGCCACATTAGAGACTGTCTAGTATATTCAAAGAGTAATCTTATTTTGGGATTTATAGCCACTTTGAAAAACACACAAGATGATCCATAAAGCTTAAATAATGGAATCAAATATGCTAAAAACAGGGTGCGCCATTCCTTATGTTAATATTCTAATATTGAACAACTTAAACATTTTTCAACCGATTGACTTGACTTCACATGGTTTTAGAGACGTCAATTTCAACCATGTATCTCTTTACACCTAAAGAACTCGACGAAATAGTTACTTTATACATTGAACACAGCTGTTCAGTTATCTTTACTCAACGTGCATGCCGTCGAAGATATCATGGCGACATTGAAAGGCCAACTGGATCTCCGCATTTGACCCCCGGAATTCTTTTTGTGGGGTTATTTAAAAAGCTAAGTGTAAGGCGGCCACTTGATTGTTGTTGTGCTCAAAAATTAGTCTGAGTAAATGACAAAAGATCAAATTCAATAAAAAATAGATTCAGATTCAGTAATTCGTTTCTTTTTCTGGTCATTCAATGTTTACATACACCCTGTATTACATTCTTTACTTTTAGAGCTGTTAAATAAAAATCTTCAAAAATTACTCCAGAAACATTAAAATGCATGTTTATGTTACCTAAACTGCTTAAAATCCCAAATTAAGTTGGATTTGCAGCACAGAATATTGTCAACTCTACACTTGCAACAATATTTATTTACACAGAAAAAATGCAGTCCCCCTTGAAATCAACAGCAAAAATCTCTGTTATTATATTTCTATAAAAACCATCCATACATATTTATATAACATTGCAATACAACAAACAATTTTTGCTTATTTTTCAGCTTGGCAATTTGAGCAGCAATCAAGAGTGCAGCAACTCGAGTAAGATATTTTCACACTTCGGCTGAAGAAATTCTAGTATGTGCCCGGTAAATATGCTGACCCTAAAATAAATAAAAATGCCAGCTGCAACGGCAGTAAAAGCAGTGGCAACACCAAGTGCCAAGCGGCACTCGTGCGAGCCCCAGAATATGCCATCATAATGCCAAAAGTGTTGTAATGGTAGAAGACAGCAGTTGTAGTGGTAATCAGGCACGAGGAGCCTGAATGTACAATATGCATTGCGAAAAATCAACACACCAAAGAGAAGGAGCCAACTACAATGGACGACATAATAGCGTTGCTGAAGATGATGATGACGATGATGATGATGCGAATGAATGTACATGTTGATGACGATGACGACCCCAATTACCCTTGCATTGCAATGCGAATGTTGCCAGCAGGCTTAAAAGCATAAAATAAAAATCACTGCATATTTACAGGCGTTGGGTATGAAAATTTGTCACCTAGCAAAGGCAGCAATGCGAATGAAGTTGAGCAAACAGCTCCTATCTGTTCCTATATACATATATGCGTGCGAGTGTGTCTGTGTGAATGTGCATGTAATTGAGCCTAGAGATATGCAACGGCTCTGTCGCAATATCGAATGTTTGCCGCTGCTTTTGCTGTTGTTGTTGTTTGGCATTGCTGTTGTAATCGACACTTGGGCGGCGCCCACATTGGCAAATAGCGCCAAAGCGATTGCGCGCTCAGTGCAACACTGCAGTCTGCGCCCGAATGTAGGCAATGCAATCGCCGCCAAACTGCAGCACACAAATGCAAAGCTTCACAAAACGTTGACTGGAAATATGCAACACTGCGATTGGTCAGTGCTGCACGTGCTCATAAAGTTCCCAGGCGATGCATTGATTGGCTGTCACAGTTTAAGGGCAGCGCACGGTGCGCATGCGGCGAGAGAGCGGCACAAAGTGCGGCGATTTGCTCAGCAAATAGTAAGAGGCGCCTACGTGTATGCAATGCTTTTTGTTTTTACTTTTTTTTTGTTGAATGTCTGACGTTGTCTGGCTGGCTGTCTGTGCGTGTGTGTGTGTGTCGGTGATTAAAGCTTAGAACGTGGTGAAAATGGGTGGGGAATTTGTATACAACTGGTGGTGGTGGTTTTATTTTTATGCTGCCTTTGTGTATGTGTGTGTGTCTGTACTAATTGCATTGGAATGCAGTAACACTTATACTACATGTGTATGCGTGTATAACTGTCTGTGTGTACAAACGAGCAGGTGTCTGTGTTTGCAATTTACTTTTATAATGTTGACATTGATTGTATTTCAATTTGTATCAATGGGACAAAAATGCGCTTATATTTGAAGTGGCATTCAAATGCTGTCTAAAAGTGCGCTATGCTGTTGTTGGTTTACAAATAGACACAGCATAAATAAATAAACCTTGAACTTTTATATCTGTTGCAATTGTTACACTTAAACTATCAAAAGTGCAGCTGTATTTAGCTTATAATATTTATTTTAATACAATATAGTTGCTATTTTTTTAATAAATTCAAATAACAATAGTATATAGTATTTAACATTTCTGCTGCTGCATAGAGGCGTTTATATTCAATTACATTTCGTTTATCGTACATTTTAAATTTTGCAACCCCAATGTGAGGCATAGCTTTTGTGTAGACTTTGCTGTCTTACTCCCACTTACTGTCAATGTCATACTCTCAGCAAATTACCGTTACTGCCAAGTACATAACTGCCTTGCGGTCAAACTCTACACTAACTGTGCACTGAATTCGCCGTAATTGGGCAGGCCAGATGAGCTTTTATGCACTGCGACAAATATGGGCTACACTTTAGAAAAATTGAATTTTGTTTTTAAGCTAAATTTTTATTTGAAGAAGTTTATAACTGCTAATTGTTTATTTATCTTATTTATTTTATCATTTCTTTAAAAATTTTTACAGCAAATCTTTAACATAAATCGTTAATTTTTGCTTTCTTTTAACGCGGTAACCGTGGCATAATTGTGTCTTAACCGAGCACTAAATTTTGTAATTTCTGTTTACACAAAAATGGTTA
The DNA here is from genome assembly GCA_035046065.1 of Chymomyza procnemis. Classification (NCBI taxonomy): domain Eukaryota; kingdom Metazoa; phylum Arthropoda; class Insecta; order Diptera; family Drosophilidae; genus Chymomyza; species Chymomyza procnemis. The sequence goes on along the minus strand of JAWNOJ010000013.1, from coordinate 15,943,672 downwards.
AATAATATTTGCATAACACAACCATTCATATTTTTATACAATCGTTTAAAACTTGTTCACAAACAATATCATTGGCATACAAATTTGTGAGTGCTTCTGCGTGCAAACGAATTACTATTAATATTTACAATTGCAATGTTTAAAATCAAATGTTGAGCGTAATCTCAACAGGGAATTATAATTAAAGGGTTTTTTTTGAACAACGCTTGCAAATTGTGCAATTTTATTTCGAAAATAATGGTTCTGTGCGGAATACGTATCGTGCACTACATTCATTTTATCGTCGACAAAATCGTCCATTAGAGCAGTTAATTCGTTAATTCGAGTACAGAAGAAGCTATTGCTGCTGTAGAGTGTAGCATTGAGGAAGACCCGAATGAACCTATCTTCCATCGAGCACAAGAATCTGTATGCATTCACTTCATTGAAAATTTGGCGAAATTTTCTTGGCTTGCGTGCTTACAATAATTGAAGCCAACGATCAAGTCAGGCGTAGATTCGTCGAATGGGCCCAAAACGAGATTGCCGTGGCTGCCGATTTTCATAAGCGAATTTTTTTAGCGATGAAGCGCACTTCTGGTTGAATGGCTACATAAACAAAAAAAAACTGACTGTTTGGTGCGAACGACGAAGGCCAGAACGTTACACTCATAGTTGTTCGGTATTGAGCCATGATTAGTGACATATTCATTCATGTATTGAACAACCATGATGTCCAAGAGCTGTGGTTCCAACAAAACGGCGCAACATGTCACACAGCTCGTGCCACAATCGATTTATTAAAAGACACGTCTGGTGACCTCCTAATTTTACGTTTTGGACCTATGAATTGGCCTCCAAGGCCTTGTGCTTTAACATCGCTAGACTACTTTCTGCGGGGCAATGTAAAGTCATTGGTTTATGAGACAAAATCCGTCTCTTCTTATTTTTAAGCATTCTTTGGCTTACACTTTGTGCCACTTTTTGCTTGCATAAATATTAATTATCTTTCAATTTCAACTTTTTTTTCAGCTTTCGTACAATACAAGCATCCTTTCAATGAAGATTTAATTGTTGCTAATATATTAAAGCTCTTACCATGGGTGCTTATTCTCTCAGTGCATTAACTATACAAATTATGCTAGAGCTTTTACAGTTAACGCACACACTGTTGCATGCCGTTAGTTTACTGTTATAAAGCTGTGTGCGCCTTGTAGAGAAAGTTGTTTTGCTATATGTGGCATGTCTGTTGCATGGTTCGTACTTGTTGCCGTTGTTGTTGTAGAGAGTTCAAAAGTAATTGTGGCGAATTGAGTACTTGCAACATGTTTGATGTGCTTCATCAAAGTCAAATATTTTATTTTATTGCAAATAAATTTAATTATTATAAATAATAAGAAAAAAATATTTATGCCAAAATTTTGTGTCAACTTGGCGCACTCTTCAGCATGTTGCAGGTAACAGCATTTGCAGCTTGAGTCGACAGCAACGCGCAAAACAACTTCATTATTGGTTGAGCGCCTCGTTGTAGTCATCGGCTTGCAGCCGAGCTTGGTACGCTGCCTGCTCGAATGTGGCCCAAAAAAAAGAAAATAGAGTCAAGACAAGTTCGTAGTTGTTGGTAACGAAAATACAAAAGCAACAAATATAACAACAAATACTACAACTATTACAACAACAACAACAACGACAGAGTGACTGTCTCCTGCAGCTTTAACGTCGTTCATTTGCCGGCTTGTGTTCGGTTTGTTGCGCTTCGTGGTAGAGACATCGTCATTGCCGCTGTTTGTAGTCGGTTGCCTAGTGTGTTGCATGCCCCTTGGTACAACGCCTCCTGTGTTTCAGGAGCTGCCTGGATGTTTTGTCGGTGTCGTCACGTCTCGTTGCTGCGTATCTCGTCTGGTCTCGTGCATTGCGGAAGGTTCGTGTTCGTTGGGAAACGTTGCACATTCGCTGGCGCTGTGGCAAGCAGCAGCTTTTTTTCGGAATGCGTTAAGGATCAGTTTTGCGCGAATAACGGTTACGAAAGGTTGCTGACAAAAAGCAGACGTCAAGGCAAACAGTCACTTGTACGGACGCGTCGGTTCGCGTTTTGTGTTGCATGCTGCATTTTGGCGCATTATAAAAATATCGTTAAAAAAAGAAAGAAAAACTGTGCGTAAATCTAAAATGCTTGAGCAGATTCTTTGACTTTGCAAGAACTGACCTACGGCAAGGCCAGTAGAGCCGGCAAGTGTGGCAAAGCGCCGAATAGCGCTAGTAATGTAACTGACCTAAGCTAAACTCAAGCAACTGAGGCAGGAGTCTAGCCGAAAAACTTCGAAAGCGCTACATTTCAAAAAAAAAATTCTAATTATTTTCGTAAGATTTAGCAAAATTTCTTTTGCTAGAAATATTAACAACAAAAACATTCAAGTGCTTAAGTCACAAATAAAACTAACTAAACTAGCACTAACTTAGTATAAGCGCATTAAATAAAATAAATTATACTCTAGAAAGAATTTTTCTATAAGCATAAACAGTCTATAACAAAAAAAAAACTATATATAAGTTTTTTAAACTATTATATCGTTTGCCTATAAAGTTTCATAGCATAGCACGAAGTACTGGAGCATTTTTTGCCAATAGATTCGCAGTAGCAGAGTACTATTCTGAACATCGCTCGCTTAAATTTAAATGGTTGTGAACAATAATACCATAAAAAGTAAAGTTAAATACTGAACAAGAGTAGAAAAAGTTAAGATTACCTTGCTTCGAAACAGTTTTGTTTTTTGCCTAAGTCACTGAATCATATAAACAACAAGAACAAAAAACATTTAATATCAAAAATATCGTGAAAAAAGAAATGCTTGTCTTGCAGATCGCTACTTTCATATCAACTAAAACAGAATCTGTTTCACAAACAAATTCTGTTTCGCAATATCAGCTTAGTTACAGCAAAATAATTGTTTGAAAGTATAAAAAATAAATACAGAAAATTAAGAACATTGCTTCAAAGTACCAAAAATATAAAATTCTGCAATAATTGGCTTTTGTGTGTGAAAAGTGTTCAAAAAAACGACTCATTCCTTATCAGAACTATTCAATTTAATTGGTAAGTCGAACTAACTAGATTGTTATTTTTTATGAAATAAAAATATATAAGATCGAAAGTTGCTTTTTTTTCTATATTTATAACCAAAGAGGTAATCACAAATTAAAAAATTTGAATATCCGATAGCTGATTGCTTTGAGTCTTTGAGATTTAATCTGTGTCTTAAATTGCTATTTTTTTTTAGATATTTTTTTGAATAAATTAAAAACTTTAAAGATGGAAATATAAGATTAATATCATATTTTTATATTTTTAATCAAATAGGGCAACTCAAAATTCATTCCCAAATCCCGATTCCGTTAAGTTTTTGTAATTTTATAATTTTTTTATTTATTTTAATTTCCGCGTTTGTTACATATTTTTATGCATAAAATAAAATTTTTAATAATTTATATGAAATTTCTAAAAAAAAAATACAGTTTTCTTAAAATTTATATTAAATTTCAGAAATTTTATTTTTATTTTTGAACTATTTAGGTATGTATTGCATTAAACGCAGATTTGAAAATTTTCAAATGTATATATCTTATGTTATTATTTTTAATTATTTAATTTAGGTATTTTTTCAGTATGTCTTATATAATTTTCAATTGGAAAAATGTTTGTTCTTTACAATGAACAAAGAAGATTGTGACCCTTTAAGAGGATTACATTTTTTAAGGTCATTTGCCTATAATTCCATATTTCTGCACAACAAAAAAATAAATTTCTTTTAATTCGAAATTTAAATAAAAATAGATTTAATCTTGACTTTTCAAGTTTTTAAGTTTGTGAATTTATTTTGAATTCTATAAAAATGTACTAAATTTTTTTATGTATTAACTGGACATTTAAAATTTTATTTGAATAATTTATACGTAATATTAAATAAAAGAATAATATATAAAATTTAATAAACGACACATAAAACTAAAAAAAGAATTATATTTCATTTTTATTTTTAATTATTTTTTTTTAATTTGTAAATAATACAATAATAATTAACCAAAATGAAAATAATAATGGAAAATAAAAATTAAAAAGTGAAATACATTTCATTTTGTTCTTATTTTCTACTATTTTTTTTTATTTAAATAAGAATGTTAGTTTAATAAATAACAATAAAATTTAAAAAATAGAATGGATAGCATTTTGTTTTTATTTTCAATAACTATTATTTTTTAATATACAAATAAAAATGTTTGCTGAATAATTAACAAAAAAAGGAGAAAAATAATAGAAAATTAAAAATAAAATACAGAATGGATATCATTTGGTTTTAATTTTTAATTATTTTTTTCGTTTAATATATTAATAATATATTAATTAATAAAAAATTAAGATAATGATGGAAAACTAAAATAAAAAAAAGAGAATAGATTACATTTTGTTTTAAATTTTAATTATTATTATTTTTTTTAATATAATCAAAAATATTACTTTAATAATTAACAAAAAATGAAAATCAGAATAAAAAATTTAAATTAAAAAATAGAATGGATAACATTTTGTTTTAATTTTTAGTTAATATTATTTTTTTTATTGTAAACAAAAATATTGGTTTAGTTATTAACAAAAAAAGAAATAATGAAAATTTTAATTAAAAAATAGAATGGATTAAATTTTGTTTAAATTTTGAATTATTATTTTCTTTTTTTTTTAATTTTAACATAACTGTTGATTTCATAAATAAATAAAAATAAAAATAATAATAGATCAATCAATTCAAATATTGAATGGATAACATTTTGTTTTAATTTTTAACTATTTTTATTATTGATTTACAAAAAATTAATATTTATTTATTTCTAAGATAATCTTAATTATAGTGTTTCTGTCTTTCTTCTTCGAGTAAAGTTTCAATTATTTATTATTTTTAAAAAGAATTCCCTAGCAAAATAATTAAGTAATATAGCTAAAATAAATAAGTAAGAAATATATAAGAAAATAAAAAAAAAAAAACAATTTGCAACGATACTCTTTGGGAAAGAAATATTCGCTAAAAGTCGAAACAAGAGTTACAAAATAAACAAGTAATTTAAACTTTAGCTATCTGTTGGAACTTGCTTTCTAGGCTTTTAATCTATTGCAAAGATTGACTGGCTGGCTGGCTGCCTTCGTAATTGCAGTTACAAATGTCGTTATCGATTATCTGGATGCTGTCGATAGATACTTCAGTTTCAATTAAAATTTTTGTTAAATTGCTTTTGGCCATTCGAGTGCCGCGTCAGCAAAAGTTGCAATTCAGAGTTGGCCTGGCGACAGCTGCTAAATAAACGTCAATCTAAGCAATTTCAGAGTTGACTGCATTGCGACAGGCTCAGCAACTGGATTTGCAAAAGGATTTTTGCATTGATCCTTAATCGAACCAGTGTGAGTGTGTATGTGTGAAGTGAATTGCATAAATGTGCAAGTTGCTCAAGTGATTTGAAGTGAAACGCATGAATCATGATGGCAAGTGGCTGCTCGACTGCATTGAGCTGTGCCGGATGAAACTCTTGTGGCACATAAAGTGTAGCATACTTTGCTGCGTCATTAAATCAATTGATGAGCCCTAAAATTGTTAAGGAATGTATCTATCTATAAGGCAAAGGAGTAAAGCTAATATCTCTTATTTGAGAAATTAAAATTAATTTTAAAATGCAAATCAAATTACACTTAAATAAATTGAAGCCATTTAATTATGGTTATTTTTATCAAATAAAAAAATTTTAAAATTGTAAAAGTTTTCGATTTAATAGTTTTAGCTTATGTATGCTTAAAATATAAATCGAAATTAAATAAATGAATAAAATGATGCCTTCAGTTATTTTTTAAGCAAATTATAAAGGGTGTTTTTTTGGAACTCTAAATTACAATAAAACAACGTTGGATTATACGATTGACATGAATTTTATTTATTTGAAAGATATTCTTGTGGCATAACATTTTAAATATGATTTCTGGCATATGACCGCCACGGCTCACTCGGATATAGTCGAATCTGGTCCAATTTTCGATTACTTTTTTTTGTGGCCGTATATCGTATAGTTTTGTTTGTTGACGTGGCCATTTAATTAGAAGTGCGTTTCATCGCTAAACACAATTCGCTAAGGGAATTCGGGAACAATGGCTATCTCGTTTTGGGCCCATCCAACGTTTCTACGCCTTGCTTGATGATCGTTTGGCTTCAATTCTTGCACGAGTTGGATTTTGTAAGCATGCAAACCAAGCTCCTTCCGCAAAACTTTTCATGAAGTGGATGCACACAGATGCAATTTGTGTGCTCGATGATGGATGGACTCATTCGGGTCTTCCTCAAGGCTACGCTCTCCAGCAGCAATAGCTTCTTCTGTACGCACCGTATGGCGGCTCAGAGGATGAGAAATATCAATAATACGCACCGAACCATTATTAACCATTAAAATTGCACTATTCTTGACGAATTGCCAAACCAAATTGATAATATATCACTTACAAGCTGTTAAATCGGTCGCCATCTTGAACAGTAATGTCTATTTAAAGTTCTATAATCTCAAAAAACACCCCTTATATTATTTGCTTTAATTTTAACAAAAGTTTATTAAAACTCTTTTTCAAAAAGCTATAGATTTTTTATCTTTTAAGAAATACTTAGATAAATAAAATTACCAACTAACAGTTGTTAAAAACAAATTTATGTAAGATTTTACGCATTGAGTAGGGATTTAATATTTGTTTTTGGTAGCTCAAAAAATTCAACTATTTTACAAAATGCAGAAATCATTTCAAGCGTTTCGCCAAAAAAAGAAAAAAACAAAGCATGCACATAAAAAAACACAAAAATTGAATACATAGAATGTTAAAATGCCAAATGACGCAACATTTTCATAGTTATTTTTTTAGGCGCATAAAAAAATAAAAGATGAAACACTCACAGAGAGACCAACACTAAAAGGGACACACAAATAAATATGCAGACAAAGGCAATGTACATCAATCGAGTCCCAATGTTGGTCGAGAGCTCGACCAAAGTTGTCGATATTTGATTTGAAAACATTTCAAAAAAAAAAACAACGAATATACAATTTTTTTTATCATGTTTGCTTTTCTGACGCAGCCTAAAGGCAAAAACTGCAAGGACTGTTGTTGCAAATAAATAAACGCAGGACAATTGCAGCAACTACAAAAAAGAATCATTTTGTTTTTAAATTTGGGATGGCTTTATTTTTGGCATTTACTGTAGTAGACTTTATTGCTTAATTTAAGTGAAAAAACTTAGATAATTTAATACATACACCGTGTACGCTGGAAATATTGTTTCAAAAATATATCTTTGGCATTGTTTTTCTGCTTCTTTTTTTTTAAGTAGTACAACTTTTTCTACAATACTTAAAATATTTTTTCTACAATTTACAATGAGTAAGGGTAGCTCAAAAAATTAAAAAAAAAATACTTTGGTATTTTTAGCTAATATATAAATAATAATGCTTAAGCTTTAAATTATTTCTGTTACTTTTGTTAAAAAAAATTAATTAAGAGCGTTTTACTTTATTAGATCTCTTAATTATGTGTTTTTTGTATTTATTTTATTACGACTTAAAAACTAAATATTTTTGTGTTCTTTTCTTTGTCAATATTAAGCTTATTTTTCTTGTATATTTTTTAAGCTTAGCAAAACGAGTTTTTATATAAAATTTTGTTGTAATCATATAAGAAATTTAAATTGTTGATAGTGCTAGTAATAATATTTTTTTTATCTAAAAAAGTTTCTTTTTCGTAGTGACATTTAAAGTTTTTTTTCGGGATGGATTTATATTTATGAGAGTCAAACATGGGTAGAAAGAAGTTGAATATGACAGACGAAGAAGGAGAAGAACGTCGTCACTTGCAGGTTTTAAAATCGAATTAAAAGAAATACAGACCTTATAATAGTTATTATATTAAAAAAAATCGTATGAATTTAATATAGCGAAGATAATACGAAAAGCTTAGGAAAATTAGGAAAAAACCATTTTTAATTTAACTTTTTTTTTGTAAAAAGATTTTGAAATTTTCTAATATGAAACATATACATTTTTGCTTTTATGTCAAGTTAATTTATTGTTTATAACAACATAAACATTAAATTTATTTAAAAAATGCACAACAATTTTCATATGACTTTTAATTTTAACGAAAAATAATAAAATAATTTTTAAAATATTTATAAAATCTCATATATATATTTAAGCCTTTAAGTTTAAATAATTTTTTAAACTATAATTCATTCTAATTTGAACTTTTTAAACATTAAATAAACTTTTTTCAAAATTTTCGACAATTTAAACCAAAAATGCGGTTGGAACGCATAATTATTTAGAATGGCAAAATTTTTTTGAAGTTATTAAAAGTGTCACACTTTATAGAGTCATAATTATTATAAAAAAAATTATAACAATATAAAAATATATTGGCAAACACTAACCAGAAATTGTTAAAAAATTGTGTTTCTTAAGTCTATGTCTCAATATTTGCTGATTTAAAAAATAATTTATTTCAATAAAAGGTTTATTTTATAAAAAGCATAAATTTATTTAAAAATTGATACGAATAAAATAAAATAAATATTTATTTTTTTCGTATAAAAAATTCCATAGAAAGTGATTTTAGAACTTATTATAAGCATATGGTGGGGTATAATATGGTGGTACTCGCCTGTTAACCGAATGGCCGGTGGTTCGATTCCACGATGTGACTAGCACTGGCATAGCTAGCAAATAAATTTACGCTGTTTACGTAGAAAAATCTCTATGTAGTAAGGCGTTCGGTTTCGGCTATAAATTGTAGGTACATCTGTTCTCTTAAATTATAGTAATTGAGTGCATGGAGGATATGTTTATAAATGTTTATTTATTATAAATAAATTAGCCGACATTTAAGTATAACTTTATTGATGGCACTAATTTTATTAGACTCCGATTCGAAGTATAAAATTTCAGTTTTTTGGAAACAAAAAATAAACAAAACGCAATAAAAATTAAGTAAGAATAAATTTCCGAAGTACAGTTGGGGCAAGTTTCTAAAACGCTACTTTGGCGCTTGGAAAAGTAGTTCCATTTCAATTTCCTTACTTCATATAACAATACTGCAATTTTAAATTTAAGTGCTTACATTGTGCTCTAGGCTTAAATGAAGTTAATTTTTTTATTGTTACCCTCAAAGTTTAAAAAAAAATCCTTTTTTTTGTCATACTTGTAACAAGGGTTTCGTTACGATTCGTTGCCACTCCTTGGAGGCCAACCATATAAAAGCCAGTCGTCTGTTTCTTCTACAATGCTCACTCTCACTCTCGTCGCTGGTTAAGTTCTGCCATAGGTAAAACATGATATGGTTGGGAGGCAGTGGATCCAGCCCAGTTCGGTACGGAAATCGTTTAAGCGTCTGCAGCCGTATAAAGTTTAATGAGCCGCAATTAATCGTACATGACAACACTATAAAAACGTTTACGAAAAATTATGTCTTCTCTGTATGTGTGTGTATCTGTGTGAATAAAAATGTATCTCTATGGCAGTGTGTGAGTGAGAGATTTTTTTGTGTGCCTTGTGTGCTGTCTCTTACTTTTTGGCATTGTTGTAATTGCTTGTGTCTTTGTTGGGATTGTTGATAGTTGTCGACGTAGTTCTTTTTGTTTTCCCTGCAGTTGTTGTAATTTTCCGACTGTGCAGCATGTATGTATTGCGTGTATGTGTCGGTGTGACTGAGTGAGTTCCGTCTGGCAGGCATGCGACCAATGTAACCCAAACGATGGGGGACCGTTATTCTCTTATTTTTTATTGTTATTACAATGAAAATTGTTGTAGGCGTGTATTGGCCTTTGGATAAGGGAATCTACATAACATATGTATATGCTGCATATGGTGTTATGTGTAAATTTATATATAGTAGAGCCCAATTTTTTCAAGTATTATGGTGTATTTAAGTTTATAGAGAGCACAATTTTTTCAGAGTTTTATAAACAAATAACGCAAGACTTTAAGTAATATTTCAATATTTGATATTTTTTTTAGATAAAGTCTGTATGAGTTTCTATGATTTAGGCTTGAATTAGTCGTGCTTTGGTAAGTCATCAAATAGGTTTCTATAATTTTTTTTTATTTAGAGTTTGTAATAATATTTTAGTCAACCTTAATTAATTGTGTAACATTTCGTTTTGCCAAAAATAGCAATTTACGTAACTTCATTGTGCTCAAAATCAACACGCAAACATTGCTATACCTTTTTGGCCGCCATTTTGTTTGAAATTTGTTGTTCAATTTGTCAATTTCAATTGGCTGTTTGCAAATGCAATTTTTCTAATTAACAATTTAAATAAATCGACCAAAACGGCGCTAATAATAAAATGTTTTACTGAATGCAATTTAATTGGAAATTTAATTGCTTTTGTGGTTGGAATGCGTGCAACTCAGCCCTTGAAAATGTTACTTTTTACAAACATTTTATAGATATTTGTGAAGGTTTTTAATTTAGATGTGACATCCATTGAAATTTATCAACGTGCACTGCGTACATTGGCTTTGTTGTTTTAATTATTTGCGGTTGTATTTATTTAAATATTTATAAAATCAATTGGACTTTTCATTATAAAAAAATGAGTAAAATCTTATATCGTACAGCAATTGGCTGTTGTAATTTTGATACTATAAATTGTTGACATAATGCATTGATGATGTTGTTGAAACTAAATAACTTTAAGCGCATATAGTCAACGCCCCCAATATATAGAAGTCAATCTCTTCTGCCAACTGCGATTGTAAAGTTTCTTAGATATTTGTCTATTTTGACAAATAATATCAATTAATAAAATGTCATATCTGACATATTGTATCTGCAGACATCATTGCAGCAAGATCTGCCGACGTATCCGAGCAATAAGTTAAATGTAAAGCTTGCAGACAGTTTTTTCTTTCTACCTCGCCAAATCTTTATCATTTTATTTTCATTTTTCTTCCTTGTTTGTAAGTGAAGTTTCTTTGCTGGCTCACTTGCTGGCTGCGTGCCAATTATAAAAGTGATTTTCCTGTAAGCTACACGACCCAGACAGACATATAAGTCCCGACACACACACACACACACACACACACACACAGACACACACACGCGCACACACACATGAACAAACATGGCTGACTTCCGTCAACGGGAAGTCATAAGACGTATGAACTTGTCGCCGCATCTCTAACGACTCAGCTGACGGCTTCCCTGTTTGGTTTTGGCTAAGAAATGCGATAAATTGAATGACTGACGACGCAGTAAATACTTTTCAGACGTGCGTGTTTTCAGTTGTGTGTGTGTGTAGGTGTGAGTGTCAGTTGGGAAAATCGCTCGGATCAATTTCCACTGCAGCAGCAGCAGGACACAAATTGCGCGTGGTTAGATTTTTCTTTCAACTTTCAGGCTTTTTACTCTCTAGTTGACATGCGTTTTGGTTTGGGTTATAATAATTTTAGTTCACTTGCTTGAGTGCATGGCAACCCTGGTCGTGACAGAACAACGATGACGACAAAAATGCCATTTGTATTTAATTTGAAGCTAACGACAAATCTCCGAAATGTTGCTATATAATAATAAATGGTTTTGTAAGTCTTTACTTAGGAAAGTTATAGAAGGATTATTAAGTAGTTGTTGTATTAAATCTTAGCTTTTTGAAGTGTTATCTAATTTTTTTATTAAGCGTTTTGTTATCGACAGAACTAAGGTTTTAATTTTATTTAACACCATTGGGATGTAGAAAAATAGTATAGTATATATATATATATATATATATATATATAGTAGAAATATATTATAATTTTTAATTAAAAAAATATTATATATATTATATTAATTATTATATTAAATAATTGCTACTTTAACAAATTATATTTTTAAGACGCGTAGCCGTCCTATTTTTGTAGACTCTGCGCTATAAAATTACCTTCGCAAAGTGATCGTAGAGAAGGCCATATTTTCATAATCTCTATCTCGCACTTATTTATTTGCATTGTTAACAAAGTTTCGTTTGATATTCAATCCAGCGAATCTTGTTATTTTCGACCCCTAGCACTATCATATTGGGAACCCAATTATGCATTATAACATCCTTTTCGCGTCTTATGCGCAAACTATATTAATCTTTACGATTTACTGTCTTGTGAACGCACTTATTTCCTGTTTTCAATTTTCAAATTTTAAATCCAAGTTCCTACTCAGCCCCAGATGAGAGACGTTGCGTATCTATAAAAAATTCACTAATCAGGCTAGGTATACGGCTTGATTTTAACTTATATTTTCCACGTTATTATTTATTATTTCTTAAAAAAATTTTTGATTTTAGGGTCAACAGGAACTTATTGAAGCCCTAAATTAATAATAAATAAAAGTAAATGAAAAAATGCAATAAAAAAAAATTCCTTAGAAAATGAAAATTTAATGTTATATGAATCTTTTATGGGAATAACTAACAACTGTATTAACAGTAATCTTTTATAAACTGTCTCAAACTTCTCGAGTCTACGTTTGAAACCTTTCAATTACAAACTCCAACCTATTAGTATCCTTTAATACAGCCATTTATATCTCACTCCCTGCCATATTTATGCAGCAAAAGGACCGCAGAAAAATGTAGAAACTGAAAAAAACGAAAAATATCAACGGCAACAACCCGTTGAATGTTGCAGGTCAACACCGTAACACATCAAAGCGTTGTACAAACATTTAAAGATCAAAAAGCCAGGAGCAACATTTGACCCGCTATGAGAAAATGGTAGAAAAGGCATACACACACACAAGCACGGGAGTTGTGCACATATATGTGTATGCACTGAGAGAAATTATTATGAATTATCAATCAAAAGAAAATGTCAATGGATGAAAAGGAAAAGATAAAAAAATCGCGCGCATGGAAAATTAAGACATAAATTAACTTTGAAAAAACAAAAAAATTATAGAGTTAGATAGAACAAACTGCCAAAAAGTGGAGGCGGGAATTGAATTCATAAATAAAATAAAAATCCAAAGCAGGCGTTGATGTTGGGATTGTATAAAGCATGAAAAAAAGTAGAATATTTGGATATAGGGGATATGAAGAAAGAGTGCCATTAAAATAAGGCTCTTACTTTCCAAAATGAAATGTCGCCATCAAAGCATTGCTGTTGTCATACAGGAAAATTTGTACTGCCACCTCAAGATAAATATGCAGATGTATTAAATAAAAAATAAAATTAATAAAATAATATAAAAAATATTCGAGTGGTATCAAATCTGTTGTTACCTTATGACGCATTAAGAACTATTTTGTACCTCACAAGTTGTACTATACGAAATCACTTGTTTTAGCAGAATTATATAATTTTTAGTTGCACTATGAGTCATAATTCTAAATGTTGCTTATATCGATTTTGACTAAGTATTCCAATATTTCTCTCTGTGTAAGAAAAAACTTTGCGGCTGCGATGATTTGTGTAAATGTGTGTGTATCCAACCATGTGTGTGTGTGTGTGTAGGCACCATACATTAATAAAAATTGTTCATCATATTGGCAAATCCATTATGAATATTACGAGAGTAAACGGTCAGCAAATGTCGGCTCGAAATGATGGGACCCCGTGCTGCAAGTGCTCGTTCCAATGCACAAAATACTGACTAGAGGGATGCGTCGTTGGTAGTCATCATTGCCGTTGGTTCGACAGTAAAAAGATTGAAATTGAAATTTCAGCTGCTGTTACTGCTGTAATGGATGATGATGGTACGTATAGCCCCAACTCTACGTATTTCGCCTGTGGCTTTGGTGCTCGTTGCCGGCTACTCATGCCCCCCTTTGTACTTGCCCTTCGTAATTGTGTGTGCAAAAAGCAAAGCAAATGTTTACGTAATAAATTTACGTGATTGAAATATGTCGAGTTGGCAACAAAATGGCCAGCACCAGCCCTGCCCTGGACTTTACTGCCAGCGTCTAACAGCAAAACGAATTTGCGCGCAATTTTGTGGCGCTCAAAGCGGTATTCCGTATGGATTTTTCTCTATAAGCCATATCCGACTAGCGACACCCTTGTGATAGTGGGGGGTGTCAAGTTTTACACATGCTGCGCAGCCCAACTTATTAGCAATACAGTGGGTTTTATTTTGCAGTTTCAAATTGTTGGATAGTGTTGGATAGAATATGTGTTGTTAAAGGCGTGGTATGACTGTATATGCAAAAACCGCAATTTGTGCAAAAATTATAAAACGAGACTATGGGCAAACACAATCAACGCTTGAGTAAGTTTTTGTGCATTCAAATTAGAGCATGTATGGATGGTTGTGTGTGTGTGTGTGTGTGTGTGCTGTGTGTGTATCTGTGTGTATGTGCGTTTCGGCACTGCACCGCAGCGAAATGTTATATGAAGTGGCAATGGATTTGGTGTGAAATATCAAGCCGCATAATTTTTTTTTTTTTAACGGATATATAATTGAAATAGCCGCATTTACATAAAAACTATGTCGGCTTTTTGAGCTTTATACAAAAACGTTTGTAAAAGTGAAATTAGCGTTAGTAAATAAATGTATTATGAAGTTAACTAACAACTCAATAAATTATAACACTATAAATTATTTGATTTAATTTCAATAAACTTATATATCTGATACTACAACTTTTGCAGTGAAAATCGAGAAACGACTTCACCAAGCGAAAAACTCGTTAATTTTCATAAGGCGAAACATTTGGACAATCTAGTATTAGTTATGATTTTGGCTTTTCTGCGTTTGCTTATTATATTAATAGTAATATTTTATTTGATCTGGACACGTAAACAGTTTACGAAGCGGGACAAGATGGCGTATACGTAATACATATATGAAAAATCTTACGGTTGTGGCAAAATATTATTTTGATCGGTTTTACGATCATAATTATAATAATATATCTTTATTTTCTATACCACTTGGGAGTAGCTGTATTACTCAAGCGTATACAATATTTTCTCATTTGGGTCACAGGTTCGTTACCGACTGATATTCTGTTTGGGCTCATTCTGAAAATCCCTATCTATGTGCATTTTCTCTACCTGATTTGGTGGTGAATAGGGGACATACCTGTGGCCTTCCACAGCTATACAATTGATATTCTGTGACTGATTTGATCAGGGGATGTTACATAGATCAGAGTGATCCTTAGCGTAAGCGAAGCTTGTCGTCTGTGAGTCGTGGTCATGGATGAGTTAGTCATCCACTATGCGCGTTTGTTTCGCAAAAGCTAACAGTCTCTGGGGTGGCCTTTGAGCTGTCTCTGCGGGCGAGTCAAACATTGGTCTCCCTAGAAAGTTAGTTCTGGAAGTGAGGCACAATAGACCCATGGGGGTCGCAGTGTTGAAGGGGAGGCCGTACGCAGTTGATAGAGTTGCTACAAGGTTCTTTGACTACTAATGCCTGTACTTCCGCATTCGTTGCTGTGAGTTATGGAAGCTTTTTGGCATGCAGAGGTATGCCCAAGTAGGCCCAGCATAAGCCTTCAATCATTTCTGGATAGTTGCTTGATATGCTTTGCAAATTTCGGGACAGTTATCCCATACATGATGCGGGCGGTTTTATAGTCCGATTTGTGATTTAGAGCTCTGAGAGGTATCCCCAAGTCATCAGCTCTCAATCGAGTCGATTCTACACACCCTCTATTAAGCATATCTTGAGTTAGGGATTCAAACTTGAATAATTGCAATAAGCTGAAATTCCGTAAGTAAAGAAATCTACAATTTATCTTGAATTAAATAAAAGATATTTTAGTATATTCAGCACTAAGCTGCGTTCCTGAAGGAAGTATAAAACTAATTATATATAATTTATTAATATTATATTTAAGAAAGGATAGTTAATACATGCTTAAGCCCAAAACATAATACAAAATATGGAAATCAAAAATATGACGAGCTTACATTGTAGTCCTGAACAAACTTCAACTCACAAATGAGCTTTTTTGTGACAACATAAGGAAGGCATAGGTCGACTTGAAATTAATATCCATCATATTAAAGTTCTCATTGACTGTGCATAAATCTTGAAATATTCATAAAGCATTTATTGAAATTTTATTAACTGCGGCAAATATCAACAAGCAAGAAGGGCAAATGAAGGAGCAACCTCTGCAAACACCATTAAACATTGAATAATGAGCAATTGATGGTGCAAAACTTCGCTCAAGGCAAATTGATGTTAAAATTGTGGGGTCGGAATGGTATGACTTCATTTTCACAAAATGCTTTTGAAATTAAGTGGATTTTACAGTGTTGACAGCGAAAACTTCATAATAATCAATGTTGAAGCAAAGTCATAAAGTTGTGAGCAAAGATAAGGTGCAATGAAATAAGCGCTAATAAGTCAGGCATAACGCTGTCGATGGATAAACAACAGGTGGAGGGTACAAGAAAGTTGGAATTTTGGGAGACTCAATGTGGCAGCAGCGTTCAAACTGATGAAGCGTTAAAAACTTTTGAAGTTAGGTATGAGCAGAAAATGGAAAATGAAGGAGCAAAATAATTTTAAATAATATAATTCCAATAATATTGCTTATATAAATAAACTGCATTAACTGAAATGCTTAAAAAATGCTTAAAAGCCGTAAAACATGCCAATAGCACTTCAATATTTTTTGTTTTTATTTTAATTTAAAAACTTTGTTAAGCACATTTTTTTTGTTAACTCAAGTTCTAAAATAAAACTAAAAAAAATGACCAAGTGCGCAAAAGCTTACAAAGCAAAACACCAAGCGGCAAATAGAATCCAAAAAAAATGGAGAAAAAGAAAACTTTTTGAGGAGTCAAGTGGGTGAGTCGGCATCAACGGCAACGTGCGGCATATGAACATATAAAATATTTTCTACAAAGGAGTTGATTACACAAAGGAAAATTACGACGAATCATTTCCGCTGCTTGGCTGCTTGCACGACCAGGACGTATAAACTGCCGGAAAAATGGTGCATGTGGGCGGAGGGCATTACACAAAATGGCTGCAAAAACAAAGCAAATTCATTGCTGTTGTAAATATTCAAGTGAATATATGCACTATCTTTCTAAGTAAAACGTCCAAAAACTACGCTAGGTAGTACAAAAAGCGGTGGACAGAGTCGTTGAAGTTTATATTTGGAAGTTATACAATTCAAACGGCGATTTCGAATTAATTTGTTCGAGTTCTTTTGTGTCTGCAAGTTATAATTTTTTAAATTAACAAATTAAAGTCTAATTCCAATACTGACTTATCAAAGCAGCCAATGAACGTTTTAAGTCATTTGTTTCCAAATATAGGCAAAATTACTATGTCTTGCTTTTAAAGCGTTCAACAAAAGCGTATTTTTCTATGATGACAAAGTTCTTTAGCAGGATCATACAATTTAAGAAAAGCTTTTGAAGTTTTCAACTTTTAAGTAGAAGACATAATTAATCTCTCTCTTACTTAAGTGACACAGCTACTTCTTCAAATCTTATATATTGCTTAAACCAAATACGCCATAGCATCATTACCGCCCACTGGTAGCAACATTTTTAACCCAAAAATGTCAAATACCAACCATGGTAGCGTATTAAGCGTCGACATAAGCAACGCCTTTAAGAGTTGACAAGTCTTGTGCACATAAATAAAAATTAATTGAAATTCTTTTACCTAGTCTAACGAAAATATTAGTAAGAAAAACGTCATGAAGACAGCAAAAAATAAAAAAAACTTTACCGGCTATAAATTTTGGTGTCAAACATTAGCATAGTACCAAGACGCGGATGCCACCATTTTTTGTCAGCCCATGTGCATGGACGTACAAGTGAAGCACCACGAAGCTAACCCCACTAGCTTCAGCGACTTGTAAACGTCAACGATCGTCTAATGTTTCCATGCGTCATAAATTTCATTGAAAAGAACTTCCGTTGCGCCATTTTACTTACATTTGGGTCTACCTGTTCCGAGCGCCTTGTTGTATGCTACAAAATGCATGAGCAACGGGTAGGGGCAGTTGTATGAGTATGAATTGCTTTACGGCCAGCGCAGCGTTGCCTCGTGGCGAAGGACTATGTCGAGGACGAAACTAAGGACGCAACCGCTTAAGAAATGTGCAACTGTAAATCAACACCGCTTTTATCTACATAAAGAAATAGTTGTTTGTGTGTGACTGTGTGTGAGTGCCTCTATGTGTGTGTCTCTGTGTGTGTGTAAGCAGCGGCAGCCATTTTGTAGGCGTTTATAAGCTGTCGAAAGTAGTTAAGCGTTATTCATAATTTATTTATGACTCGCTGTTGAATCGCATTTAAGCATGTTTCATTTTAAGTGCTCAGTTTATGGCCAAAGCAATAAAAAGGGATTATGTATATAGTTGGGGCAGTAGAGTGCCGTCTATGCATGTATGTCTGCGTATATTTGTGGCATAAGTTGTTGTTGTAGTTAAGCGTGAGCGTGGCATACTTTTGGGTTTACGAAAGGAATTAAAAATAAAAACTACATTGAGCAATTTTTCAGCCAATTTTAAAGCGTATGAAATACAATTTTAGGTAATTTTGAAAGCACATGCCAAGTTTAAAGACTACGGGAAACAATTGATGCAAAGGTAGAGATACTGATCGAGGTTGTTTAACGCAGACTTCGATTGTCACTTTCTTTGAAGGTGACTTTATAAAAGTTCAATTAGATTAGATAAATAATAAAATATGCATACTCCTTCTAAGAGCTTTAGCTTGTAACATAGGAGTTCCACCTGTTCCTCTCTCAAGCAATTACCCAAAGCTCGTAAAACGATTTGCCAGTTTGCTTCTGAACCGTTCTTCTCCAAGTTGGTTGGGGTCGACCGCGTCGTCTTGTGCCCAGCAGGTTCCAATCCAGCGCGGTGTGCGACATCTCATCATTGGCTTTTCGCAATGTATATCCTAGCCAGCCATATTTTCTTTTAATACTCTTTTGGTTGCTTCTTCTCCATAGATCTTCAATACTTATGATTTTAGGCCACCTTATCTGCAGTATATTGCGTAAACATCTATATACAAAGGCTTGCAACTTAGCTTTTGCTGATAATGTTGTCAGCCAAGTTTCCGAGCCATAAAGCAATACAGACTTTACACATGCATTGAATATTTTCAACTTACTGTTAATACTTATGTTCCCTGCTGGTCAGACATTACTCACCTTAGCAAAGGAGCATACTAATCGTGTCTTTTTTGGCTCCACCATCCATAGATAAGACACTACCTAGATAGTTGAAACTGCTGACATCAACAATTTCTTGGCCTCTGACTCTCGAGAACGTATATTGTTTCCAGATTTGACACGTAATGATGTGGTCTTAGGCATATTGATCTTTAGGCCAAATTTTGTAGATTCTATACTGAGCTGATCCAATTTGGACTTCATTTGTTGTTTGAAATGCGAGAGAAGATCCTCGAGATTGTGACCCATTCTCCACGTTATGCCACGATTCCCAACAGATGTGGAGATAGCACGTATTGTATTGAGGTTACCAAACGGAAAAGCAATATATCAGAATTGGAACCATGAGTGAGTTAGAAAACAAAACTTAAGAGTATATCTTGCAAAAAGCAGTTTTGTCGTTACGTTTAATTTAGTATCTCAGGAGTCAATGCAATTTTTTTGTTAGATTTTAATATCAGTTCTTGCCATTTGTCTAAAAACTTGCAACTACAAAATTTACGTTTATAAAATTTAAATTGCAGCAGAGTGCTCCCAAATTTACACCGCAACCAGATAATTACCACAATCGTTAACTTAATTTACAATTAGTACTATGCACTCTTGGACTTACTTTACACATTGGTAAACGTTTATACAAAACTTTTCGTTACTAACACGATTATAACATCTGAGTAACAACAAAGAAAAAAGAAATACGACCAACCGAACCCTTAAGTTTGCCAAACTATGGGAGATTCCTAGGCAAAACTTATTCAACTGCTAACGACTACCAATTGAAGTTGTTAATGAAATAATTTCTTCTGGTATGGCGAAACTTGCCAACTAAGCGGAGCCAAGGTAAGCCAAGGCAAGAAAGTGAAATTCAGCACTTAAGTTTTGTGGTTGCAAGTTTTACTTATAATTTGGCATAGATTTTGCCATTAGTTGGCTGCATTGAAAGATAGACCAAAAAAAAAGCAGAAAAACAAAGAAAATTTGTAGGGTTGCATGCAAAATGAGCTGGTTATATTTATAGAGATTTTCGCCAAGTTGAATTTTCTTTTGTGCCCTGCTTCATTATGCGCATTTTGTTTTGTTTAACTTGGTTGCAAAAAGTCCAAAAATATATTTTTGCTGCTTTTGCAGCCCTCCTTTACTTGCACTTTAACTTGTGTTTTATTGCCATTTTTACTATCGCTCCTCGGACCGCCGTTTGGGCCATTCGTATTTGGCTACTTTTGCTTCACACTCACTTGCTGTGAATTGGTTACTGGACTGAGTGACTCTGTATGCCATTGTGCGCTTTGTTTAATGTTATGTAAACTTTTACCAGCGCCATAGACGACTACCACCACGACTTGGACTGCGGACTTACAGACTATGGGCTACTTTTTCAAGTTGGGTCAGGCCTGGGTGCTTCACTTGCTTTGTATTTCTTTAGACGGCCGCACTTCAACTTGTGCTTTTCTATCTATTCAGCCATTCATTTTGGCTGTTGTGCTCTTTTTATTTGTGATTGTTTTTATTATAGTATTTGTTGTGACTGCCTTCTTGGCATGACGTGTCCTTCATTATGTGCTCAAGTCGCGTACAATTAAATTCTAAAGCTTAAGTTTTAAATTAAAACATTTTCAATCTGTTGGTAAAACATAAAATGAACTCATCATAAAATCAAAATCATTGCATACCTTACGGCTGTTCTCAAAAATTTCTATGCATTTCGTTACGCTTTGCGCATTTTGGATATTCCAAAATTTTGCTTGGATGACAAATTTTTTGGTTGGCTGCACCGTCGCGCTTTGCTATTTTCTCGACCCCTCAGTACCGTGCAATGATTGATGACTTTTCAATATGGCAAGCGAAAAAACATATATATACTCTCTAGCAACTGGCTCGTAGGAGTACTGCGATTTTTCTTATAGCTTTGTAATGCGTGTTTAAAATAGATAAATAGATAAAGAACACACTTTCAATTAGAATTTTGTTGATTTTTAATTTAATTCGATTTAACTCGAGACAGTCGATAGCCCCAAATAGCCCCACAAAAAGTAATCTAACGGTGTTAAATCATAAGATCTTGGAGGAGGCCAATTCACAGGTCCAAAATGTGAAATTGGGCGGTCCACCAAACGTGTCTTTCAATAAATCGTTTTTGGCACGAGCTGTGTGATAAGTTGCGCTGTCTTGTTGGAACCACAGCTCCTGGACATCATGCTTGTTCAATTCAGAAACGAAAAGTTGGTTATCATGACTCTATGGTGTTCGCGCTGTTGACTGTAATGTGCTGGCCATAATCGTTTTTGAAGAAGTACGGACCAATGATTCCACCAGCCCATAATGCGCACCAAACATTGATACATACACTTAAGGATTAGCCAATATTCCTGCCGATTGCTGCTTTCAAACCACAGCATTATACAGCTAAAATAGAGTATTAAATAGTCCATAAGCAATTTTCCAAAAGTTTATTTGTTTTTATATATTATTATGTTTTTTTTTTATTATATGTATTGAATAAACAGCAGCAGCCACAACGTGCGCCCAAAAGTAAATATTATGTGAATCTCAACATGAGGGTTGACTTGCAGGCACTTTAGCTTATCGGCTGTGGGTTCATTTATATGGTACATATATATAACTCCTGCCCCAGTTCAAAATCAACTTAAGGACTCAATCGTGGATTACATGAGTTTTATTTATGATTTTCTACGCTGGTATAACAAAATGTTTTTTTCCTTTTGGTTTATTTTTATTGTCATTTTCTGTTGTTGAGTTTATTTCGTCGAGTCCTTTAGTAGGGAGGGTTGCTTCCAACAAAGTCTGTGCCTTGTATAGTGCAACTTTTGCTTTTACTTTATTTCTGTCCAATTTTCGTACAACAATTTGTACAATTCTCACTCGCCTTGCTACCACTCTCTTAACTTTAAACTTTTCTATATAGAACATTTTATTGTTGTTATACTTCAGTAACAAGTGGCAACATTTAATTGCTCAGAAAAATATTTTGCAGCAACTTGTGAAAAAAATATGAGAAAAAATATGCTGAAATGTTTTTCAATTGTTAGTGTATTTTATTATATTCAGTCTACCAATGGCAAATTTGGTCAGCTATATAAAAGTTTTGCTGAATATTTGAAATTTTTTTTCCTGTCCACTCTAGCAAAGTAAGTTAAAACTTTTAAATTGTTATTAAGTGTGGTAGAAATTTTTAAAAATTATTTTTATAAATAAAGTTACATATTTTAGAGCTGCTTAAAAAATTTATGGGCAATTAAATTTTCTTAAACAAGAAATCAGCCAGAAGTTATAATATAATCAACGATATCCTTCTTCGCCGGAGCGTCTTTGTTCATACGAACATGGCCGTGCCAACGCAGATGTTGTGCCGTGATACGCTGGACGACATCTATGTTGTTGTAGAGCTCATATAGCTCATGGTCCGTTCGCAAATGATGGTCGTTCCCAATTCGTAAGTGACTGAACATTTTGTGAAGAATATTTCTATCAAAAACTCTAAACGCAATAAAAAATAATCGCATAAAAATGTTCACGATTTAATTCCATTTTTTGGCCGAGATAAATCTTTTAAGTTAGTGCAAAGAACATAAATAGTGCTCATATGTCAAAACGTTCTGTGTATGTATAACCTCGAAAGAGCCAAACCGTACGATTGAGCTGTCAGTTGGCAGATTGTAACATTAGGGTTACACAATCCCGAAATATAAAGCACAATCCTTGTATTATTTTGAATATTTTTATTTATTGATATTAGCAATGTTAAATATTTCTGTTCAACAGACGCGTTATTATTAGATACGAAGCCTGTTTGTTATACCCAAGAGCTTTTAATTACAGATACGCAGATATGCTTAGCCCAAAAAAATAAGTTCAAAAATAATACTGTTTTTAAATTCTGTGACTAGTTTAAATTGAAATTTAGTTCAAATTGCACATGAGCCTAAAAATTTGCTGCACAAATTAAAAAAGGGCGTTTAATCTCATAAACTTGTTTAGCCTTGAACGCAAATGTGCGCTTAAGCAAGCGCAAAAAACCAAAAATCAAGTACCATTACAACGAATGAAGCTAAAATTAAATTTAAGTTTGATTTAAACACATCATCACTGCGAAAACTTGCTATGAGGCGGCACACACAGCAATGCTAACTGTTGCTCACGATATCTATGAATTTTTTTTAGATTTCTTCATTTATTTTTTTCGCGTTTTCAGACGGGCGTCTGCTGCTTGTTGTTTACTTGCTGCTGCACTTAATGTAATTAATTTTAATTAAAATCTAACATAATGAGTGCGGGCAGCAGTGCTGCACAAAAAAATAGGATAAAATGAAATAAGAACACAAGATTCTTGCCACAGTAATGCGCATAGAGCTAGCTTTGCACACTCAGCTTGCAACCAACATGGCGGCTAGTACAAAAAAAAGTAATAAATGAAAAAAATAAAAAGATGTAGCATGCTTTTCAGCGCTTTGCGTATTTTGCAACACTCGGCTTGCGGGTTAAGCGCGTTGCTTGCACCGCGTTGTTTAAATGTGTGTAAATAACTGTATAGTACAGCTACATAGATACACACTCACACACACTCAAAGTACATACACACGTACCTATGTGTGTGTATATATATATATAACCAGGAGGGGGTCATGTTGGTTTTTGCAACTGGCCCTGAGCTGCAGCAGCCGTAAATTTACGTTACAACTACTTTGAAGCGTTTGGTAAACATTTTAAAGTTGCCATTTGCTATGCATATACATAAATACATATGTAAACATTGACAAGTGCGTACATAGTGGATGCTACATTGAAATTGTTGCAGAGATTTTGCAATTCTCTGAGAGCCACTTTTGTGCTACTAGGCCTGATAGGTTAGCATTTGTTCAAAAGTGCTTACAACAATTTAATGTTGGTTGGCAAATAAAATGCAATAAATGGAATAAAAATATGTGACGCATAATAATTAAAAGTTTTGAAAAGTAATTGGAGCGTAATATTTATATATGATAACAGATATGGAACATATGGAGTGCGCATCCGAAATTACAATCCAACATAAACCATTTTTTACTTTTCTAAAGGTGTGAGCAATAACGAACTAAGTCTTTGTTTCTCGTTTTTTCTAAACGATTCATTTACATTTTGATGCATTAAAATTTATTTTAATTTCAAGTTAGGAAAAATATTATCACTATTTATTTGCCTGCTTCTTTTGGCAGCGTAAAGCCTGTACAAAATATTGCATTCTCAAGCTGCTTGCCAGCAAAAATAACACTATGCTGATCTGTGGGGACGAGCCGTCTTTTCTTGTATCTTGACGTTTTCAATAGTATCACTGCGCTCAACTTCCAAAGTGATAGTTTTGCCAGTAAGAGTCTTCACGATTATGTGCATACCACTACGCAGAGGCAGAACAAAATGCAAAGTAGACTTCTTGTGGATGTTGTCCATATATATTTGTAGCCAATACAGTACAATTTTTTTTCTTTGTGGTAACTCACTTGTTGTTTGGATATTAAAGATATCTATTTTAGTCTTTACGCTGACTTGGTGTACTCTTAACAAGACTAGAAAAGAAGAACAATTCTTTTGCCTTTTATATTTTTTGTGCTTTCAAGACTCATAACAAAAGAGCTAATTAACAACTGGAATTAAAAAAAAATTTTATGGTTACACACATAAGCCTCAAGTGTAGCTCAAAGTCCTTTTTAAACTATTAAAAGTTATTTTATTTTTATTATTAAGTTGCCACAACCAAGACACTATCTTATTGCTTCAACCACTTCAGTATTTTTTCATTTTCTTAACATTTTTAAAATGCGAACCGTTTGCATTTACTTGTTTACCTTGCCAACTACAAACCGGTTTGTGTGCTCAAAAATGAGCTCTTCTGCTGCATAGAAGCAGCAAGCAAACTGACTAAAGATGCAATGTGTAAACACACAAAAGTCGGATTCTAAGTAGTTGCTTGGGATGGAGTTTGTCGTGTTGCAAATTGCAGGTTGCAACATTTTCATTAAATTAAGTTAAATAACGAACAAACAGAGTGAAGCTAGAAGCACAAATAGAAACGGCACAAGGATGAGTAGGGTAAACAATAAGCAAGTTAACTATAAGTTTAACTAGATAACATTTTGTAGCTGTTTAGTGGTGGGAATGCATTAAGGGACGGAAGCACGCCATGAATTTATCTAAAATGTTGCATACAAATGTATTCGATGTTAAATAA
Source organism: Chymomyza procnemis (assembly GCA_035046065.1). NCBI lineage: Eukaryota > Metazoa > Arthropoda > Insecta > Diptera > Drosophilidae > Chymomyza > Chymomyza procnemis. The sequence goes on along the minus strand of JAWNOJ010000013.1, from coordinate 15,918,272 downwards.
ACTGCGTATCTCGCACTATGAAATTTCTAGCAAAACGTATTTTTTGTGGTCAAAAAATTGACGCTGCGGGACGCTGTCAGCGAACATTTTTTTTTTTAAGTTAAAACTGAAAAACACATTTTTAAAACCACAAGGCAGACTGTATTGAAGGTGTCACAATAACACCCGCAAATTTTATGTGTCGAAAATAATACAAAAAATAAATAAAACGAAATACGATTATGATGCCCATGATGTGCAAGACCACACGCATCAAAACTGCTACAACAAAACCCAGCAAACAATTCAGTTTTGTTAAAAATTGCAAAAATAAAATATAGTTTTCTTTAGTTTTTAAATACTGCAAAAGAATGATTTTCATTATAATAAAAAAATAAAGTTTGTAACAGTAGATATAGCCAAAATGCGTGGAACTACAATATATGAAAGCTACGCAAAGAAAAATTACTAAGTGCTTAGAGAAGCATCCTTTTTTACCAGGAATTCTTGACGTTGTAGCTACCATGCTACTATGAAAACGTTAACTAATCTGCTGCAATAGTTTAAGCTGTAGCGCCTGGCAGCACGCAGTTTCGTGTGGCACAAAGTTTATAAAATTAACATCGTCATGACATTTAAGGCAGTCAGCAGGCAACAGTTAGTAACCAGGAGTCAGCAGCCAACAGCCGGCAGCCGCACTCATCAACTATCCAACAGTGGCACTTGGCTTCACGTTCCCGCTCTCAAAGACAGCTACAACTCGTATCCCTCCAGTACGTCTCCCTCTCTCTCTCTCTCTCTCTCTCTCTCTCTCTAGCTATGTCTCTCCCCTGCACTATGAATTGCCACTTTCCACTTGCTGTGATGCAGAACATCCTTTGAGCTGTCATCGTTGTCGCTCTTTGCATTTGTGTGCGTTGCCTGATTTATGTGTGACGTAGTTGTTTTGTATTAGTGTATGTAGGTGTATCTGTGTGAGAGTGTGTGTGTTTATGTCTCTGTCGTGTTGGCATTTGTCGTTACAAACTTAATTAATGTTATGCTGCTGGCTTCACAGTCGCCGCTTGCCCTTGTCCCTTAGCTCTTGACTTTTGTCAAGCCCTCTGCAAAAATTGCAGCCAGAGCACCAACATCGCCCACACCCGAAATCATTTAGTGGCAACTGCTGCAGTCCCCTCTGTGCATGCCCCTCGCTATGCCACTGTCAGTTTCAGCTGACGTTTGGTGTTTTTTGCACCGTTTCCAGTTTCGTCTCGCCATTGCATGCGTTTGCATGTTATTAGGTGTAGCTGTATGTGTTTGCACGTGTGTGTGTGGGTGTGTATCTGTGTGTGTTGCTGCCACTGTTTTGGCTCAACTTTTGTTAGCTTATGCCGCATCTCGACAGCTACCATAGGAAAAAGGGAAAACGGCACAAAGTTGCACGCTTTTCAAAATTTTCACATCTCACTGTCGTCATCACTCGAAAATCGCATTGACAGCATTATCCTTATTGGTACTATAATCAGTGAGTTGTTTGTTTGTGTTGATTTTGGATGGTGTGCTTATTTAGTTTGTGGCTGCTGTGATTTGTAACTTAAAGAGATGGATGCAGGATACAAAATTCCAGCATAGTATGTTCAATGTGTTTATAGATATTGTGAAGTGAGACAGTATTTGTATATAAAGAAATATATTTGGGAAAAAGATTTTTTTACTCAACTCAGGATAATGTTTAAACAAAATTTAAATCAAGTATTATCGTAAGTAGAAAATAATGTACTTTAAATAATTTTATTTATGTTATAAGAGCAGAGAGCGTTCTAGAACTGCGTGCAGACGCACCATGATGAACGAAAGCAAAAAGTCGATAAATGGAATATGATATCTAGCTTAGAATAGATAAAATTGGAAAATTATAGTAGATAGCTTAAGTTTTCAAAATAATGGTTTGCTTTAATAGGAACATGTCCATCATTATAATAAATAAATAATAAATTAAATACAAATAATAAATTAAATATTAAAATAAATTTTTTGTCTTAAATTTAAAAAAGACATAAATTTAAGAAAGTTTTTCGTAATAAAACAAAAAATATACAATAGAAAAACAGTACAACAACAATAACAATTTTTTTTGCATAAACAAAACTTAAAATGTAAAAGCTAATTTTTAAAGCAAAAAAATAAAATATTAAATAAATTATAAATACATAAATAAAATATAAAATATCAACTACTAAAAATAAATAAAAAAAATTATTAATCTCTTTCCCTTTTTTTTAATGAACATGAACATGAGAAGATTTCTTATTTAAATATAGAATTATTATTATTTATTAAATTTCTTTAATATATAAAATTTTATTATATAAGATTTTAATTAAGATATAAAGTTTTCTTTGAAATTTGGAATTTCAATATGGCAATAAACTTTTATTTGTAGTAACTTTAAGTAAGAAAAAAAATAAATCATATATAGTTTTTCGTTTTCATTGTTTATATTAGAAATTGTATTTTAAAGTTACACATAATAGTTATTTAATTCTGAAATTTTAAAAACTTTTAGATTGATTCCTTAAAAAAAATGAAATTCTTTTTCATATAACATTTTGTGTTGTCGAAAAAAAATTATAAATATTTAAAATACATAGCCTAACCTAATAATAAATAATATTATCTGTAAAAATTGTATACTGTATATTAAATAAATTATATTATACTATTTCTTCTATTGTTCAATATTTGATGTTTACAGTAAAATATATCACAATTAATAAAAACAAATATTATCTGCATAAATTTAAAATTTTCTATCAAACACCTGCTTGCTTTTTAAGCGCCTCTTCTCTGTTTATAATTTAAAAATGTCTTTAATAAAATGAACATTAAAAATAAGTTTTTCAACGAAACACAATAGAATTGAAAACAATTTTATGTACTAAGCCCAGACCGTGATTTATTTAAATTTTAACAAACACGTGCAACATTTTTTCCTATTTATTTTACGCGCCACAATTGCGCACATGGAAAGCACTTACACTCACACACACACACTCTCACACACTTACACCAACACACACCAGCACACACCAACACACACACCTAGACACTTTCAACTTGAAAACCCAACCAAACGTATTCAAACCATTGAAGTAGTGCCACAAACTGGGAGATGCTTGCAACAGAAGCATGAGGCAGAAAGCTTTCGCCGACTCGGCTTTGCTTTGCTTTGTGCAACAAGGCGTAAGTAGAAGTAGAAAAAAATGCAACGTCTAGGCGAACATTTTATTTGTTTACGGCGTAAATTGTACGGCACAAAAAGTGCAATGCAGCTCGCAGCTAAAAGGCAACGTAATGCAAGCACTGTGGGAGTTGGGGGCGTGGCAGGTGCAACATTCAAGCGTTGCCATTGTCAATATAAACATATATATATAGGAGAATATATATATATACTATATATATATATAATATATACATAAGAATGAGCTGTAAGTTTAACAAGCAAAGCAGCCAGGGACTTTGTGTATATGAATGCGTGTGTGTGTTCCATGACGTCTATTGTTTGGCTGTCTGTCGTATGTGGCATGCCTCGTAATCAGTTTGCTTTTGGCAGTAAATTGTGTAAAAAGTGAAAAGGATTTGTTGCACTTTCATGTGGTAGACTTTAAAGCGCTTTAGCGTTTGTCTGCATTGCTTTTTTAAGACTTTACCTGAATCTTTACCTTGAAAAATGTAAACTTTTTATTGCAAAACAATATACCATTTAATAAAAATTAGCCAAATAATTATTTTAAAAAATGTAAAAGATATTATTATTTGTTTGTTAATTTAAAGAATACGCGGAGAAACTAATGCATATGAGCATATCTTAAAAGAATATTATTCAGAGCATACGAGGGTTGTTTATTATATTTTGGAATTAGAGAATAAAAATATATATTAATCATTGAAAATCGCTTTATTGTTTTTCAAAATATTCCCCATTAAGATCTATACACTTTTGCATGCATTTGAACCAATTTTGGCAATCCGATTGAGGTATCTTCGAACCATGCATTCTGAACGCATCAACCGCTTCTTTAGGTCTCGAAATAAATTTAGAGTTCACTTATATTTTACTCTTTCAATTTTCCAATACAAGAGCCATTATAAAAACATATAAACAATAAGCAAACTTTACGTATTTATATCTTTTTTCTTCAATAAACCTTTTTTGCTTCTTTTTACAGATTAAACTTTAAACTGGGCCAACTGTAAAAAACCATAAATTTCATTAATTCATTTTTATGCGAAACTAAATGCTCAAAATGAGTTATCAAAAGGGTAAGTTTGGCAGAAATAATTATTGAAATTGAATTTTTTTGAAGCTGAACGAAAACAATATTCATCTGCTAAATATATAATTTGATATATTTTTGGAAAGTTATTCAAATTACACCTAAGTCTCGCATACATATACTTATTTTTTATATTTTACTATTTATTTTCAATTTGCAGCCGAAGGGCGTAGGGCCATTCTCGTTCATATATTACATTTGCCCATCATTTAGTCGCACCCATTTACCATACTTCTTACCTAATGGCTTTTAAACGTTGAGAAATTGCTTTCCGAATCACATTGAGTGTTTGCGACAATTGTTGTTTTGGGTCTTCATTCAATAGCACCTGCAATTCCTCGTTCTTGAACTTATTCGCTGCACCATAGTCCGCCAAATCAAAATCTTTACTATAAAATTGACGAAATACCTGAGTGATCTTCATGCCCTGGCACCCATATCGGAGACACCCTGTTGCTGGTTGCCAGTTCATTAAGCTCACAGTGGGATTCATATATGAATTGTTAGTTGTAGCTACAACTCTTCAGTTGTTTAAGAGCTGTGTGAACTGTCGCTATTGCATTGTCATTTAGCAAGATGGATTTGAAATCCATTGTTTTCTTGTTGGAAAAATTACGTTGTAGTTTTTTGTGAAATTACTGGTTTCCTTTTGGTCCAGGGTTCCTCCATCGCTAGGTGTAAGGGAGACACGTTAAAAATTGCTTCCAAGCCTGACGTCTGGTCGTTATCATTGCCCATGTGCAATTAACACAAACACAGTTTTTTGAACCATTTGCAATCAATATCAAATAAATGCTTTTAACTTTGTACAACATGTCGTATGCGTGTTTATACGAATTTATGCCATAATTGTCATCTCGCCGAAGCCAATTTTTATTAAACGATGGAAACCACATTGTTGCAGTAGTTCAAGCCTACACCAAAGTCCAGCGAGCCATTCAAACGCATTTTGGTCAGACACTCGCCAGCAGACGATAGGCAGCAATGCTCGCAGTCACCAACACGGACGCAAACTGGCAATATGGCGGATTGTTCTATGCCCGGAAACACATAAAAAATTTTATGTAATGGCTGTGTTATCGACAAGCGCGAAACTGAACTAGTGGTTGGCGCACTTTAATACAGTTTTGATTGGATTGTCGCACAAGTTAATTGAACGTTGGCAGGGCAAACTAAAATGGCTGCTAATATTCAGACTAAGCCAGTGTTATAAAGCAATTTAACTAATAAAATTGCTATGTACTAACTAACTTTTAATACAATAGGCCAGTACTACGTTTGATTCCTAAAGCATACACCCCCCCGCATACTCGCAGCGCTGTTTGACTCAATGAAGCACAATACTGCTGACTCATGCAAGCTCATTAGGCACTCACACAAGCATATGAATAAGCTGGCAGATGAAGTCCCAAGTCCAAGTCCCAAACGCAAAACCCAAACCCAAATACTTAGCTCATCCCTAAAAGTATGCAGTTGCTTTTGCCTACGATTTGTATCGCTTAATATTGACTGAGACTGGCCATTTTTTATTGATAGTCTGCGCCAATAAGCCGGTCAAGTCTGTTGAGCTTGTTAGTTTTTAGCAGTCCCAAGTTTCCAAGTTTTCCCCTGCTGCCCTCGCGCCCAATTGCAGGATTTAGCTAGACTTTCATGTTTATTGTATTGTGTGTACTTACTTTGTAGCTGTATCTTTTCCTTTCCTGCTCTCCTTTTTTTTAATGCTTGAACGCATTTTATCTTTTGTAATCGTCGTCAGTTAATGCGCTAGCAAATTGTTTGAGAATGACCCGCGTAAATTTCATTTCTACTTGATTTACTGTAAATTGTATTTCAGATAAACTGCAAGTTCAATAAAATTTGCTACGAAACGTATATAATATAAATAAACATGTGTAACTATAAGTGTAGATGACGCATATAAATGGGTTTTCATCTATAGAGCTATTGCTCTCTGCTGGATTGGTATTTACTTGATGTAAATGTTGTACTATTGATTTGTATAATTTGTCATATATTGTTGATTTGTGCAAAATATTGATCTATAGCTGTCAGCTGCAGTGAAGTGAGTTAGTCGAAGAGCTGTTGTTATTATTAAATTCGTAAATTATTTCACTTGATTAATTAAATTTTACTTGAATAGACCTTAAATGTTTTCAAGTAAAAAAGATTTTAGTATTTAAAATCATCAAGGTTTAGAGGAAAGAAATATTTTTACTAAAATATACAACAATCGAAAAAATGTAGCACTTCACTTAATTGCATTTTAATCCGGCTGTGTTATCAACAAAATCCCATACCTCATTCTTTTAAACAAAAAATTACTTTACCGTTTGCTTCAACGAATAGATAATGTTCAATGAATTACGCCTACGCATAAGAAAACAATCATTACACTTGGCGTAAGAATCCAATTTCGTTGAAATACATTGTGCTCCGGCCATTGGTCAATAGTGAATTTTTGGGGGAAGAGGGCTACAAAACAACAATAGACCAAAATGAAATAAAATAAAAACAAAAGTAAAACTAACTTTTACTCATTCATAAAGCAAATGAGTAGGCAAGCAGCGCACGTATGAGATTTCTTATTTACGATAAAGAGACACACAAAAATTCGCAAAATACGAACAACCAATACAATTGCACAAAAAAAAAAAATAGCAAAGCAAAGACACAGATACTCACTCACACATATGAGATTGTAGCTAGTCAGGCAGAAAAAAGGGCAGACAGTAAAAAGGCCAAATATTGAATTGTGCGTAATTTACGATAAAAAGGGGAAAATTGGAAAAGTTTTCGCTTGGAATCCTTGTCGTCGTCAGCAACTCATATGTGCGCTGGGCTAGGAGTTAAGTTGTCTTTGCTATAGTCTGGATGTTGTCTTTGTCATAAAGACGAGAGCACGTCGTCTGTATCTAAACTTGTAGAGAGAACGATAGGTTGGTAAGAACGTAGGGAGCAAGGCGTAGCGGTAGCGTTAAGCGTACGTGGCAGCCCACTCTGACTTCAAAAACACGTAAATAAAAATTGTGATTGCCTAAATTTAGGCATATAAACTTGAGCGTGTGTATAGGGGTGGGAAGAGTGTGAGTAACTCATAGGTTTTGGTTGGCAGGCAAAGCCAATTGAGGCATTTTTATTAAATATTACAAGTAGCTGTATAAATAAGCTTGCTTCAATGTGTAGCTCTGGTTGGGGTCGTAAAATTTATCGAATAGGCGTGCGCAACGTTTATCGGGCACACTTTAAGCATTAATGTAATATTTGCGAGGAAATCGAAATTTTGAATAGAATTTGAGAAAAACTTTGGAAAGGAATAACTATATAAAAAATAAAATGAAGTTACATAGGAGCTTAGGTATTGGAAGTGTAGTAGAAGAGGTTACCGAAGTTCTTTAAGAGACATAAAGGGATAATCTATATGGTGCATTATATGTTTAAAAAGGTTATTTTGAACAGTTTGATGATTGCCTAATTCCTTGCTAAAGCGCTATTTTATATATGGGCATAATTTTAAATAAAATGAACTTCAAAACTGCTTCTCATTACCATCTGGTCGAACAACGAATCAATTGAAAAATATAAACGTTTACTGATATATATTAGGCATAAGTTAAGCTACTAACAAAGGCGAATCAAATTATCACAAAACTATCAGAAAAATTTTGTTAGTAACATCTAACTAATGCCATCTTTCGGAACCCTATCGAACTTATTGCAAAACAAAAGTGTTGGCTCTTACGTCCCCCATACAAAAGAAATTTGAGTTTCCTAACAGTGTTAAATCGTAAAATGCGTTTTTAGTAAGGGAAAGCAGACAGAGATTCATCATTTATTTATAAAAGCTGCAAAATTAAAGCACACTGTTCACTCTTTTGAAAATCAACACTGCAAAACTGCTTAACAATAAAATATTTTATATAATTTTCAATAATATATTGATTATACAAAATTAATTATAGCAAAATGTATTAAATCTTAAAGCATTAAAGTTTGTATAGTATTTATATTGGACATAGCTTTACCACTAAACGGCACTAAAGTTTTGCGTCCGTCACAAGCTCAGCTCAACACGCCCAGGCTGCCAGTGTTGCCTTAGCTCACACCAAGCTCATGCCACAAAGTTGCACACTGCGCTTTTATGCAGATAAATTGTCGGTTATTTGCTTTGGGGGTATGAGGGGTTTGCGTTTCGTTTGCTTGCCACTACGTCAGTTGTTTGGCAAGGCATAGCAACCAGGCTGAAGGCTAATGGCTGAGATAGCTCACTCAAACCGGGTTGGGGCATGGCTTGAGTGTTGCTGCCTTTGCCTGATTGTTTCACAAAACTCGTGAAAAGTTTTGTGCAACAAGCCCAGCGTTGCATAGACAGTGTGGTTGTTGTTGTAGCAGTTTTTGTTGTGGCTGTTGTGATTTTGCAAATTAATTTGCTTATAATTTTTACGCTTAGTTAAACACAATTTTGAGTGATTTTCACACAAAATACTCGTTGGTAAAAACTTTTGCCTGGGCGCGCGCTGCACATTGAAATTAGCAAAGTGTACAAAAAAAAAAAAAAAAACTAAAGTAAAAACCTGAACTGCGGCAAAGCTCATCTATAACTTTTTGTAATACTTAGTCGAAAATCAAACTATTTTAAAGCATTTAATAAAAAATATTATAAAAATATGTTGCAGCAATTTTTCAAAACTTTAACTTTTTCAACTGGTTTTTGTACACTGTGGCTGGCTCTCATATTTTTTGCTGCATTTATTCGGTTTGTTCGGCAAAACTTTGACGTTTGATACAAAACACCTAAAATAAAAGTCCATGCACAGAAATTTGAGCAAAAAATTAAATACTACACATATGCACAGCAATTTGCAGTAGTTACAAATTTAAATAAACAGCTCGCCCACTGTCACGCCTGTGCAGCTTTGAAGCTAAAGCAAAAAGAAAAAAATAATAATTTTGATCAAATGCACATTTAAATGAAAATGGACCAGCCGTACCATTGGCTTTGTTAGCTTCAATGGGCAGCTGCATGAAATTTTATATAAAATTTGTGGTGTCGCGTTTTTATTTTCTGCCACCCGTCGTTTTTCATATTTTTATAAATTGCTATAAATTGAGATATTAATACGATACGTCGTACATGTGAATATGTAAATGTGGCTGTGTGTGAGTGTGCGTGTGTGTGTGTGCGTGTGTGTGTGTGTGTGTGAGTGCCGCCGCCATATTGACAAAAGTCACAACAATTTGCAGTTGAATGGTTGGCGCTCTGGTCGGTTCAGTGATTTTAACATGTGGCAAAAAGTGCCGAGACATTAAAAAATGTTGCACAAGTGTTGCGTAAACAAAATGTGCAGCTATTTGTTTAAAACAAAATGCAAAAAATAAAACACACGCATAAAGAAATAAAAATAAAATCAATGTAACTATTTTTTGGCAACATTTGGCTGATAATGAAGTTTGCTTAATGATGGGCGCAGGATGTCAAACAGTCCTTTGGCTGCTTTAAGCTTAAATTTCAACTGGAAAAAAGTAAATGGCCACAAAATGGTGCACAAAAATTCCAAGCACGCTTCAGATACACAAGCACACATACTGAGAGACAAGCCAAAAAAATGCACACACAGACAGACACGCTCTCTCACAGGGACGCACACACACACACACAATCGTCAGCCTCTTCAATTGTTGGCACTGATTTAATTGAATCAGTTGTGTCTACTGTTTCACAGTTTTGTTTCTTCGCTCTTTCAATTTACTGCTAAAGAGAGACAACTGTCGATTGTATCTTTACTGTTATGCGTTCTCTTTATGCTGTTGCTGCTCTTGTTGTTGTTGTTGTCGTAGCCATTGCAGTTTGGCTGTTTCTTTTTGTCTTCTCTTTTTTGCACACGTTTGCATTCCATGCACGGCATAAAAATTTGACACAGAAGCCGTTGCATACAACTGAGCGCGCCACACACACACACACACACACACATCTTGGTATGCGTGTGTGTATCTGTGTGTGTTTGTGTACTATTTGTGTTGATATTTGTGTCTGGTCTCCGCTTGGTGCACGTTGAGGCACACTTGTCATGCAATGATTCTGCATGCAGCAGCAGCAAATTGTTACTTGGATTTTTATTATGATTGTCAGGCAGTTAACTTTCGTTAAATTACAATCTTTAAGATCAATTTTTCGGAAAAATCTTATAAAAGCAAAATTTCCCATGTTCGGTAAGATTTCTTGGCATATGTGAACTTTTGCTAAACAAAAGATAGCTTGAAAACTTATATGACGGGCACAATGTTAGCAGTACAATCGAAAATGTCACATAATGTCACACTTTCGTAAATTCAAAATAAATCAATCCAAACGGTAATATTAACATTTATTATCGAAATTTCGGAAAAATCTTGGTTTAAAACCATACATAGACGTAACTATTTTAATAAGATTTAAAAAAAGAAAGATTGGTACATTTTATTTTTTAAATTGACAATCTTCTTAATATGAGAAAATTCTTTGACATCAGAAAGGAAATACCTTCTATCGGTATTACAAAACCTTCTGATTCTAGATGACGATGAAATGTAGAAGATGAAACTCTGTTCTTACTTATTTGTTTAATTTAAGAATTTATTGCGAATAAATGGTTTCCTACATGCTATTCAAATTACTGGCCGTTGTTATCTACTAACTTCGCCCATCTTTCCTGCAACATACCAATTACTCGACAAAAAAACTGTTCATTTTTAGAGGATTCCATTTTTTGAAGTCCCATGTTATACCTTGTGCCATCTTTCAGAAAAGGTATTAAGTCAGATGGTTTTGACCACATTTGGGACCATTGTCTAACTGGATAATGACTTGACATGTTTTTCCTTGTATTGCTAGCCTTTTTATTTTAGTTCTCTTCTTAAGTGTGCTGTGATAGATTTAATTGACTTTAGCAGCTCATAATATAAAGCAACTAGCTGGTCACACCAAATGCAGAGCATGACTGTGGCGCTATAAATACTAGGTTTCGCTGTGGACGGTCTTTACCCAAGACTTTATGCTCTTTGGATTATCGTAATTTTTCGTCACCAGTTACGAACTGGCTCTATAAATTTGCCTTTGGAAAATCTATTCACCAGCAAAGATATGCCATTCGGCAACTCTCGGCTTCCAGTCATACGAAACTCAGTGTTCTTGCATTTGAATGATTCCCATGGCTTTGTGACGATTTGTCACTGCTTGCTGACTCACTTGCCATGAATCTGTTAATTTTTCTTGCATTTGGAACACGTCTTAATACCATTTTGCATCTTTGAAAACTGTTTCTCTTTAACCAAAATGCTGATCTTTGAAGTGAAAATGATTATTCTTAAAACGTTAAAACTAGTTGTGAATCGTTCTTTCACTAAGAGCTGCTTCGGCGTACATATTCAAGAGCGCTAGATGACTTCAGCTGCACTTTTCTTTGAATTCTAAAAGAAAAGAAACACTTCCCGCAAAAGATTCATGTCATTTTAGTAAACAAGGAAATCCTAACTTTTCTAACACAATCGTTATTATTTTATTTCGTCTCACAAGAAAAACAAATGGCTCTTTTGCAAGTAAATTTTATCAAAAATCTACCACATGCCGCTTAACTAACGTGACACTATATTTTCTTGTGGTAATATCGCTCTGTTATAAACTGCCTTAAGATACACACACGCCTTGCCACCATCTCGGGCTTAAAGAGGACCTTAGAAGGCAACAATGTCAATAGCTCATTAAAACTGTGCACATAATTCAAGTTAGCAATGAACACAGGCAGCAGATCTTCCCAGTAACTGCCCCGTCTTGCAGCTCTTCAACTACCCAACTACGAGTTGTAGCATCTAAATGATAGACATTTATTTGGGTCCATAATTAAACACAGACAATTCTGGGCGCGCATTGAGCCGGCACCTCATCAAGTGCCACGCCCACTTGTCAAATATTTCAACTGGGTTGCAAGCAACAATTTATAAATGTAAATGTTGGTTTCTACGCTGTGTGAGTTTGTCTGCAGGACTAATGAGCCTGCCAAGGCAAGGCATAAAATTGAACATTTTTGGCTTTTGGCCGCAGGCTGAGCAGTTAACCAAACCAAGCAAATCGTCAACAACTTTTTGGTGGTTGCAACACTTGCCACATGTGTCCCATTTGCTGCTACTCCACCTTATATATTGTTGATTTTTGTAAATTGAAGCACAACAAGTGCTCACCACAATAGCAGAGAAGTTTTCCCAAAAAATAAAAAATATATATGTATATTTTAAGCATTTTCCAAACAATTGCAAAAGCAGCCCCTTCCCAGCTGTCCGTACGATCCTTTTGCAACAATCAACAATTTGTGATTTTTCCGCAGGCGGCTTGAGCTCTTCTTCATGCTATGCAAATTAATGAAGGCAATGATTTCGCTGTCGTATTGTTCGGCATAGAAGGATTCGTCCTTCATTTATTTTGTTAATAAAACGTTGTTGTTTCTAAGTTTTAATTGTACTTGTCATTGTTAGCAAGTTTTAAAGTGCTTTTTATTCAATTCTAAACTGAATTGGACAGGGCTGGCCGACAATTAAAGTCTGTCACGAAAAATTTCTTCAAAAGTTTAAGTGAAAAGGCATATTTAGATTTAACATTCAGATTAATTGATTGATGAACCTGAAGCTGATGGAATGTTTTTGTTGAGAGAATTAAAAGGAAAGGTAAGATCTTTTAAAAATTTGAATATTGCTAAGAAGCACAATTTTGTCACGCAAAGGGATTGGTTAGCGTGTTTGTTTTTGTATAAGTTTTTTTTTTCGTTAAGAAGTCAACTCATATTGTATATAAAGGTATCAATCAATTTTCGAATTTAATAATCCTAGGACCATGTGCTGGTACTCTTGGAGAACTATATAACTACTTAATTTTTTGCTTCAATTAATTGTCAACTTCATATCAAAACACCAAGCACTTTAATTCACTCCATGGGCGCCATCAACAATTTCAAACCGTAATCCTCCCTTAATAATGATATCACAAACTTCTTGACATCAATAATTAAACGCAATTAATAAGCACATGACCAAATGAGCTGCACCACAGAGAATAATACATATTCCAAAAGGCAAAATGCAAGCAAAATCAAAGTGACAAATACCCATCCCATGCCAATTGATAAGGTCAACCCCAATACCGTTGGCAATATCGTGCGCATCCGCTAACAACTTCATTTGTCTTTGTTAAGTCGCAGTGTTGCTTAACAAGCGGCAAACTCCTCTTTGGGGCAACTTCCTAACCGCCTTATCGTTGCAAGCAGCTCAAGAGTGACACAGTGCCCAACACGGGGGGAGAGAGAGAAAGTAAACCACATGCCGCGTGCCCTTATCTTGACAGCAAACATTTACAAAATACGAGACACGTCTTTATCGCAGCCAAAACAAACTCAAGCAGCACGCATTTTCCAATTTTCTTTTCGTCTTCCCAGTACTTGTATTCTCTTACTTTTTTTTTTCTGCCAACCCCATGGCGCATCTGCTTTTTAAATACTCCTGAGGTAGATTAATCATTGGTTGGGCTACGCAGGTTTTGCCGCCTTGACTTTTGCCCCTTCAATATGTAGCTGGTTTCTCTGGTTTTGGGCGCTCTGCAAAACTTGGGGCAAATCCAATTATAATTGCGCTTATCAAAAATAAGTTTTCGATACTTGACTACCCAATGGAGTTTGGCTTTGCTTCATCATCGTTAACTTCTCGAGGTTTGTTGTTGTGTGCCCGACTTCGTTTTGACACCGTCGCTACCAATTTCACCAATATGGCAATTTAATCCACACAATCAGTTTAAGGAATTGCCATTTATCTCTTGGTTAGACTCTGTGGGTAGGTAGGTGTTGCTGTATTCTTTTCACTTGTGGCTTTATAGCTTAGTTCCTGATTTTAGCACACACCATGTTGTGCTGGCGTTCGTGTCCAATTATTTCAAGTTTAATTGAAGGTGAAATAACGAAAAAGCAAAAAGTTTAAGCTTCTTCTGCAGTTGCAGTTAGCTCAAAGTAGCAAAGACAAATAATTAAACATAATGTCTTGCTCTTTTAATTGCCTTTCGTTTTCAAGACTTAAATTAAAAAGTGAAATAATTCAAATGATTCCATAAATCGTAAGTGCTCTTTTATTTTGATTTAATTTTTATCAGTTGCTACCACAAACGATTTGTAATGGTGTCTTCATAAACAAGCAAGGAAGGAATGTCGTACCACAAGTACTTGACGACACTTGTATGGAACAGTGTATCAAGTACAAATTATTATCCATGAAAAATATGCCTTCTTTGTGGTTAATTCAAAACGTACAAAAGTGTAAAAGTTTCACTACCTTATTACAGCTTCCAAACATATACAACAAACAATTTGCATTCACACCACTGTGCATTCAGCTAGGTCTTAAACTTAAAGCAAAAAGTGCATCTTTTGAACAGAGCGCAAGCCTAACTTTGCCATTCCCCGACACAACTCAAATCAACTCAGCTCGATTTGGCTTGTATTATTTCCGGTCAGGCACTCAGCGGTCTGCATGGCGGAGTCGACGACGACGATGAAAGCAACAAAGCCGCTGTTGTAATATATATAAGGTATTCATAATGGAGACGATACGCGAAACCGTATTATGTACAAAAAGTTAGAAATCGTTTTGTTTTCACATTTAAAAAGTATTGTTTCGTTGATGATTGCTAATAATCAAGTGGATATTCACATAGACTCTGGTATTCCATACATAAAAGAGAAAATACAAAGACAATTATGCACAACTCAATCATGAAACTTTAACATTCTGAAAAAAGTTTCTAAGTCAATAGCCTTACAAGAAAAAGTAAAGCAAAATCATATTTTAAGCTTACTGTGCTCAAAGTATTTGTGACTGATTCTGGAACACATGTCTACGGTTATATTAATAAAGCACATTGTAATATGTATCTCTTCGACCTTTTTTTTTTTGGAAGACCCAAAGAATTACTTTTATATACCTTAAGGCACATTTATTACACAAATTTTGCCAACTTCTACTAATAAATTTATCTCATTTAATATTTATTTAACATTAATATTTCGCATTTTATTGAACAACAAAAATAAAACCAATCCACACAAAAATGCTACTAAAAAAATTACTATGCAAAATTATGCAGTCAAATCAAATACTCTATGCACTAGAGCTCAACTGAAGCGAATCACCCTTTTGAATGCTTCTGTTAAACGTCAATTCCGAAACGAGTTCCAGCCAACCACTTCAACAAACCGAGAACTTTCAGAATTTCACAAAGAAAAAAAAACCAATAGGCGTCAGCTGAGCCACCAAAATGTCACCACTTAAAATGTGGCTCAATCCGAAACGCGTAATTAAAATATGTACAAACAATGCGATGCCAAGGAAAACACTCACACTCATTCAAAGGCAAACACACTGTAAAAAAAAGTTTGCTTACTTTGCGTGTTTTTCCATAAAACCAAAAAATAATAACAACAACAACCACAACAGCAGAGTGCGCGCAAAAATAATAACAAGAAAAACATTTGCATAAAGCAACAAACACTGGAAAAGTTGTGGGTAAGTGTGTGTGTGTATCTGTGTGTGTGTAAGTATTTGTGTGTGTGGAAGTATCTGTGTGTGATGGGGGAGTTCTTGAAACGGAAGTTAATGAGCATTGCAAGCGTTGCAGGGTGGCAAGAAAAAAAATATATACACAAGCAAATAAAAAAAAAAGTAAAGAAATTGTAGCAGTAGTAAAAATTCAAATGAAAACTCAGGCCGAGGCCGAGCCAAAAGCAAATCACTTCATTAATGCGTCATTTGTAAGGGGAGCAGGCTAAAAAATTGTGCATGTCCTTACAAAACACACTCACTCCATGCTATACATAGATAGAGCATATGCGACATGGCCGCAAGGCAAGTTTCTAGCGGAAGTTGTCTCTACGGCTGGGCACACGAAACTTTGCGCCAAAGTTTAAAACATTCTCTGGAGAAGTGGGGTTTTTTTTTTTTGTTCGCTCTCTTGTGGCAGGGTAGGTGAGGTCGGCAACACTGGCTAGGCAACGTGTGACAGTCGAGTAAAAGTTGATTATTTTTTGCAGTCAGTGTAATGGAAGGCGTTTGCTAGTACAGTGAATAATGACTTTTGCTGCGTTACGTTGCCCGCTGGCACTTTACGTGGGTTACTCTATGAAAGAGTACATCGAGTGAATGGGTAAAACTGTACACAGATATTATGTGAATGAAATGGGGAAAAACAGTGTTGGAAACTCACAATAAAGTTAAAAAAGAATCGTTTAAACAAGAAACAAGAAAAATAGTTCTGTCAAAATCACTTCTAAAGTCACTTCACTTCTAATCGTTCAATACTTGCGCTAATTTTACACAATTATTTTAATGCTTCGAATTTCTGAAAATCAGGAATTTGGAATGAATTCAATACATATAAAAAAAAGATTTCTAAGATTTCCAACTCACTGTCGAATCCCCTAAAAGCAGTGGATATCGTTAAAATATCTGCGAAAAAGAGAAAAAGCGAGTATCGCTCCTTTCCAAAAAAAAAGTGATATTTTTTTTAGAATGTAATTCTGGTGCCTATTTATTTTACTGATTTTATGAAAATATTTTTTATTTATTCTAATTTTGCAAATGAACAAAAAAAGGTTGCGCCAATGTGATGCTTACTTTAAGATAGTATTTCAGCTAGCTGATATATTCGACAATGCGTATGAATCTGAGCAATTATGGAATTTCAATATTTTTGGAGCTGATTATAATCGGTATAATATGGTATGGGATATGACAAACGGAATTTCCCTGCATAAAATAGCACAGATATGAAAAATTTACGCTGAAAACATTTAAATAATTAATAAGGGAAATATATTTAAATGGCAATAGCAAAAAACTTCAATTCAGGAAAAATCCAGATTGATTGAGGGTTAAATTTTTTTAAATTTCGAAGTACGTGCGATAATTCTTATGTCTATATAAATAATTTTGTAGAACGGGGAAAAAATATGATGATAATGAAAATAAAATAATAGCGTATCCTAGTTTTTGTCATAATTCGGAAATCCCAAATATTACAATGGAATTATTAGAATTTTGGTACTTACAAGTACTGCCAACCAGTAGAAATTATTGAGGTCCAAGGGCATACGTATGTTGATAAAATTCAGCTCAAGTCAATTTCGTTGCAAAAGAGTATCGAAGCTGCGACTATTAATACACTATATTTCCCTTTGCTTTAGCATTATAAGTAAGCTTCTTTTTATCTGACGCATACACCGTATACCCTGCACCCAATAACCGAAATTTGTGTAAAAACCTGACTGCGGGAGTTATGGGGATGTCCGCTTTCAGAGCTGTTTTTGGTGTCGGCTCCAAGTGTTGCTGTTGCTGCTGCCTTGTTGCCTCTGTTGTCACAAAGTTATGCAGGCTCATTAAGTTGTTATACAGTTTAGAGAGAGAAAATTGTCAGCTTGCTTAATTTGCTTGCCGCTGTCGCGTTTGTCCTTGCATAAACAAAAGATTTCCGTACCGGATGCCCGTCGAGCATGGATGTCGTCCAACCACCATGCTGGATGGGTATGGAACTGTGCCGTGGCATTGTTTTGACTTGGTCTCTTGTAGTGTGGAAAATGTTTAATGAAATGAATTTTAAGAGAAAATTTATTATTTGCCTAAAATGAAATGAAAAGTGTATGCGACGTTGTCCACGTTGGATTCTGAAGTGTTGTTGGGATTTTATTTGAAATTTTCGTAGAACGCACAGTGTGCCGGATGTGTATTTTAAGTGTAATTGAATGGGGAGGTTGTTAGATGCTGAGCTTGATTTGATGATGAAATGGTGTGAAGGAAAGAAATAATTATGCTTATCTGCAAGCAAGTTTTTCGCATTTGGCATGAACGCGTCACTGTCGGCAGATGGCGCCAACTGAAAACCAGTGAAACTGGTATGAAATGAGTAGTAAATCAACGATCTATATGTTAGTAGGTACAAAATTTTCGTTAAAAGCAGGTAGGCATAGGGTCTCATAGAAAATAGAAGAATTTTAGCAAACTTTTGTTCTGCTTTTGCGTTATTTTTAAATGTATTTCTTATTTTTGTTCTGTTTGCTATTTTTGTATCTCAACTCTAGTCTTGTTTCCTATTGTTACCGCATTAAATTTACAAAACTTAGCTTTCCTCTATATACTTTACTTCAACTTAAGCTACATACCTTTAACCGATTGTGGTACTTTGAAACACTTGCTGCCAGTGAATTAGCATTCATAGTAGTTACCATAATCCGAACACTCACTTCACATGCCACAAAATCTTAGGCTTAGAAAAACAACAAACAAAGCCATAATACCCAAACAAAACAACTTGATAAATAAATTTGCTTCAGCTACAACAAATCAGTGCAAAGTCACACATAGTCAATAAACTTGTATTTCCTCAATGTGCCCATCTTATATATATTCATGTATGTATTATATTAAATAAATAAAAATAACAACAAATCAAAGAAGACGCCATAATGTCAAGTGGGAAAACGCTGCAAAGTATGCAATGGTTTTTATTTTTTTCCATATTGAGTTTCATATTTGGCTAAGCGAACAGCTGCAAAATGAGAAAATCAAAATGAAAATGAAAATGCTATATACGAATTTGAATCCAAATTCCAAATTGCTGGCAACATGTTGAGTTGACAGTGAGACATAGAAGAACCCGGGTACACTAAGGGAACCAACCGAGCGAAATTTACAAGCAATTGACACCCTTTTTCAATTTGACACTTGAAGTCGCGCCAGAGCCAACATAGAAGGGGAGCTGCGTAAGTTTATAAGGGTAATTTCCATAAATCGAGGCAGACAAGCAGCCCACTTAAAGGAAGTTTCCACCCACTATATAAATTTATATTTTCTATATGCATATTTATATATTTTGTAAAGGGCAGGCCATATCTGATTATGCCATTTTGGCAATGTAAATTATGTTGCCTGCTATTTTTTGTTGTTGTTGCTGCCGCATTTATGGCCCGATTGATGCGGCAAAGATTACAGCGAGGGTTGCTGGCTGCAGCTGTGTGGGGGGGACGCAGTAAATCAATAAATCGATATGCAAAAATCAAGTCATTAACATAAATTTCGCATACAGACAATTAACAGACAGTTGAAAGCACGTCGAGTTGGCAATCAACATTAACAATTATCATAATCCACTCGGCTCTATAAATTGCCTTGTTTTAAAATTTTTGATAGCATTAAATATTATTAAAACGTTGACGCTATAAAACCTTTAATGACATTGGTTGCTATAATTGTGCGCTTAATTAAATTTTCATGCAGCTATAATAAATGATTTTGCGACCTGACATCTAATTAGATTTGCGTTTTTTTTTTATGCTTCTGAAATGCTGCTGCACTGCGCTAATGGTTGTGACGTCAATGGTTGAAATGCCTAAGGTTATAATTATGTCCGGCACTTAAAGGGTGTCAAGTGTGAGCAATGAATGTTAATTATGCACTTCATTCGAATGTTAATGTTGATAATTTTGTTTGAACTTTATGCAGCACATCATGTAAATCATATGAGTGGTGCGTAGATACTATGAAATTATGATGATAAATATGATATGAAAAGGGTGATGTTGATGTTGGTGTAGCTAAAAGAGTGTGCGAGCACTTAAAAATATGATAACACGTTAGGTGAAATAGTAAATATATATACATTTCCATATTTTATAAAGCAACTAAGGCTTTTATTTACAGGAAATGTTTAGAATGTTGGTAAAAACAGTTTCGTAGTAAAGTCTTTTAACTCATCTAAAGGTAAGCTGGTTTGTGCAAAACCGAGGTGACCAATAGGCACATTGGCTTGAAATCTAGACGTTGACTCTTCAGTTCATTCGGATTGGATTGGTCTTCTAGTTCTAAAACTAAATATGCAAAGGGATATGGGCTTGAAAGCCAGATATATGATGCTTTATGTATTCGATGGCAGCTTTTGACATATTTTTCAGAAAGAATAGGCATTTAAGAAGAATTATTATATGGCAATATTTTAGATCTCTTCGTACAAAGATACGTTCAATCTGCTGTTTATTCATGCAGCCGGATTGATTTTCGTAAAGATAAGTTCTACAGCAAACAGTAAGTTTAGTACTGAAATGGATGACTTTACATAACATAACAAATTTTCAATCCATTAAGTGAAGTATCATGATACTCTTACTTTAAGCCCATTGTCTGCTCAGCAAGCTTAATTTACAAGCTTAATAATTTTGGATGTCACAAGACAATGTTTCCCATTCACCTGTATTGGGATTCGCAGTTGTAGAGGACAGCTTCTTGCTACGCTGTAGAGTACAGTTTTTGATTATAGTAAGCAGCTATTTTTAGATCTGTTTCGGCAGTGAAATTCTTTCCGAGTTAATCAATTTTATTGGGAGTAAATTGCTAAATTAAAGTTAAGCAAAAATGTATCAAAAACGAAACTATCGTGCTCATATCTAGACGCCTGCCTATTCAAATAAGTTTATTTAGCATTAATTATGGGGCAATATTGAGATATTACCTTTTTATTAATAATTTTCACTTAAATTGGCATACCCTCAACGTAGCAGTACACTTGAGAGTTATAAAGGAAGTAAGGGATGTCCATTTAATTTTTAACGTATGAATAAAATTTTTAAAACTCAAAAAGTTTACAATTTTTTATAGTTGTACCAAATATTGTATCATATATAAATAGTTTTGCTTTATATGGCTAATCCCATTGATGAAATTTTCCCGGTGTAGGCAGCTCATTATCTTCACATTTCTGCTCTTCAATTACAGGCTCGTCTGCTACCAATTCCGACTTAGTTTCAGCTGCTTTGTTGCCGGTTGCCTTAGAAACAGCATCAGCAATTGCCTTGGCCTTGGCCGCTTTCAGTTGCTGCTGTTGCAGTACAAGATCGACTGGTGGACGCACTAGAGCGCGTGCATTTCGTTTAAAATAGTAGTTCGATGATAAGGATGTCGTAGGCGCATCTGGTATATTAGGCGCTGGCTGAGTGCGACTTGATATGGTATCTTGAAAGCGATGAGCAGTATTATGCTTGCGTCCCAACAAAAAATTTCGAATTCGTTGCAGAAACGGCGCAACATCACGATGGCAAGGCATTGCGAAATGTTATAAGTTTTTTAATATTTTTTTTGACTGAAATTATATATATGACTGAAATATGACAGCCGATACGAAAAATATTTAAAACCTTGAAAAAAATGTGTTTGCTTGAATATCGTTTAACTTCATGCAACAGATGCTCCAACTTCAATAATATTCAATTTAGGCAACTTTCACACAATCGAATAAGTCAATTCAATAAGCGTCAATCTTGCCCAAAAAAAAATGTATTACGCGTGGCTGTCAATCAAATCCGTAAATCTACAACTACGCCGATGAATTTCAATTACGCCGTAGCCGAAAAACAAAAAAAAACAAAAGGCACGCAACGGAAATACCACGAAGCCTGCTTATTGGTTTGTCTCAGGGCGACCCGAGCGGGCGGCGGGCGGCAAGTGCAGTCAACTAAGGACTGACATTTTGCGATTACGTGCGGCATGCCGCCAACTTGACCAAAAATGACGCCCTAATGAAATTTTTTGCAATTTTGCAAAAGTCAAAATCTGAATTCATAAAAACACTTCAATTTCCGATGCCAATCAAAAGGGGGGCGCAGCAGCGACAGAGACAAACATGCAAGCAATTGAAACTGTACTTTTGTTTTTTTTTTTTGGGAACTGTCAGTTATTTGACGCCCCCGTAAGACTGACAATGCCTAAGCTGTCAGTTTGGTATGCTCGGAAGTTGGTGGAACGTGTGAGATGTTAATCATAAGAGCCAGCCAGTCAACCATCCAGTCAGTCAGTCAGTCAGACGAGGCTTTAGAACGCTGCTCACATTTCATCAGATAAGCAGCTTGTCGAGATTTACGAAATCGAGCTGATTATGTCTTTGTGATTGGAACAGCTCAATGTTAGTGCTGGGGGTGGCAGGTCACACGCTCGCTCTCTAAGACCATGTCGCGGTCGCGTGTATTGTCCTGTCAAAGGGTGGCACAGTCTTTGACTGTGTTTACCTTTTGGCTTTTATATAGCTTGGCATAAGGGCAATTCTGAGAAATAGCTACGATATCATCAGGGTTGGAGGTTGTGTTATGCAACTTGCTTAACTATTTTTTACAAGGCGTTTGTTGAACTTTCTTCTTTAATTCCGTTTTTTTCGTATGGGTTATGGGAAATGCATAAATCAGTTTGACTCTCAAATTGATTATAATTTACGGCAGCCGCTGGTAAGCTGAAATCATTGAAGATAAGCTTTAAGAGTACAAAAAGTATCAGGTTAACACTAGAGCTTACATTCATGAAGTTGCAGCTATGTGGGAAAGTTCGTTTTTGAAATATATTGAAAACAATTACGTAGTTGAAATGTATCCAAAGCATGTCAGACCTTGTAGATTGCAGCTTTTGCCTTATATAAGCGCATTGACCTTTTTCTCCGCCAAAATGCGTTGAATTAAATATTTTGTAATATTCAAATTTGTTTCTACAATGAGATTTTGGTTAAATTTCTTATGGAATCTCTGCCTTTGATCACTAATTTTTAGGAGTCGGTGCTTCCGCAGGTCCCTAAAGCTACATAAGAACTCATCTCATCTACTCTATCTCAAAAACAAAATTGTACACAAGCACAGGTTTTATGAAATGGAATAATTTGAAAGAATACCTTTAGAGATTAAACAGAATTATTAAATGAGAAAGTAATAATTGATTATTGTTCGTGATTAATTTTTTATGCATGCCGCTGGTGTCATAATTATATTTTACCTTATATTAAAAAACTCCTCTCCATTTTGCAAAAGATATTGTGTTGTTATCTACTCTTGAATGCGACATATTGAAATAGCAGCAGACATACAACATGATAAATTTAAATTTCCTTAAATTTTTTTAATCAATTTAGACTATACGACCATTCAAATATTTAGGTACAGCCGCAAAATTTATGTTTCAGCTCCAGGGCTACAATTGGGTAAAAATTTTGAGGTAAGAACCCTTCAAGTTCTGGAGAAATACTACCGGAATTGAATAAATCTACTATGCATTCTTATTTTTGCTATTATTTTTCTCTAAATTCTTTTTTATCAATAAAGTTTGATTACTTTTAGTTTTTAATTTTAAGGGTTATCGTTATTGCATTTCAGTGCCAGATTGTAATTTAATAAAAAATATAATAAAACTTAAAACACAAAATGTAAATTTCGACAAGTTTGCAGCAAATGTCTAACAACCCTGTAAAATGATATGCCACATCAAGCATCTATTTGAAAAAGTGAGCAGCTTGCACTATTTACCAAAGCTGTTGCATACAAGATTTTCATTTCTTGAAAACAAATTTGTTTTACAAAATATAACAACGCCGAACAATGCGGGAACACAATCTTGCAAGTTAATTGAGACAATTTTTCAAAAGCAAAAACCTCAAATGGGGCGGAATTTGCCATATTGCATTGATGTAGCGAAGGCGCTGAAAAACTGCATATCAAATTTACTCTTGGTTATTTTTCATCGATTTTTCAGGGGTTGGTGGTGGTTCTGTGCGGTTACGATTCAGTTTTCCGTTTTGCTGATTGAACTAATTGACAAAAGTGCTGAAATGTGTAACCTCAGATACACGAACAAACAAAAAAAAATGCGACCCAAAAACGAGACTACCTTGAACATTGTGTCAAAGCTGCGTCAAGCTGCTTTAGAATCTCTAATGTGCTTTGGCCAAAAGTTTTGCGTACTGTAAAATAATACGATATGTCAACACTGCATGCCAGGGTTGCCAACAGTTGCCATAAGAAGCATAAAAGTTTCCATTTATTTTTTTTCCTTTTGTTTCTTTGGGATAAAAAGTAAAAGTAACGAAGGTCAACATCATCAAAATGTCTGGTAGTATCTGGAATCGGGGTAACTTGCGGGCAAGACAAACAAGAGACACACATGGCTGCTTGAACGAGAAATTGTAGCTGCTGCAAGATGCGGGAACTGCTGTGCTGCACAAAATGATAATGTTAAAGTTTTTACAACTTAAGTCGTCAAAGTCAAACACACTCTTGGGAAATTACAAACACATTCGAGACTACAATAACAACAACAACAACTGCAATGATATACACTATGCTATATGCGCTGACTGGCTCGTCATCATCTAGTTGAGGGTCAAGAACTGTTACCTTCTCAACTTTGACTGCTTGTGAAGTCTGCATGCCGTAGCATGTGATGAAACGGCCAAGACAATGCTAAAGTTTACCTTTTGCTGGCTAAAATCTCAAATTCTTGTTGTTGTTTTTGTTTTCGTTGCTGTTATGCCCGCCATTGGCTTTTATGCTTTTACAGTGCTTCGGGGTGGTATTAGTGTAAAATACACCATGGCGCCACTTTAGCTGCTACTTTTGTCTACTTTTGAGATACGCCAAGAAAACACGGAGTATTACAACAACAACAACCGAGAACAACCGTATTCCTCCCTAGTCCATCCGTCTAGCCATTAGCATAAATAAACGTTCTAAGTACGCGTCATAAAGGTGTAAATGTTGCTAATAATACAAAAGGCGAGCATTGGGAGCAGCTAACAAACCGCCAACAACTCAGACAACTTCACGGGTTTACCAGCAGGGGTTGGTTTGGTGGCAACTTTTGCTGTTTGTGCTAAAATTTTATACACTGATATAAAATTTGCTCAAGTATTTCATAAAATTTTGTTACGCATCAAAAGAGGACTTGCCTCTGTCCATCTTTGTCTATTTACACGATGCTACGCAGAGATAAAGTTTTATTAAACGACTTTAACTTTGACTCACTCAATTTGGGCGTGAAATTTGGCTAGGTGTTCTTTCGGCGAGGGCAACTCGGGGGTTAGTAGTTAAAATCTTGGCATAAGTGGGTCAAATTTAGAGTTGCAGCTAAATTGAGTATCATATGCAACATTATGGGCACTTCATTAAAACGAAACCTTAAGTAATACAGAACCAGAGCTATTTCAAAATATTGATAACTAAATTATGCTGACTGACCAAAGTAATTCGTGCCCCACATGGCTGCTTTATGAAAAATAAGTTTTACTTTCAAAATTCGTTTCACTATCAAAACCAATATTGATATCCTACATTGTTTTGAGGCATTTGCAAGCATTATACGCAAGCTTGCTTTATAGTATTAGCCAAAAATAAGCTTCTTTTAAACTGGCATTGAAAACAGCCTTCCAAATTCGATTTAAATTGATTGGTTTTCTCGAATTTTTGCAACTGAATTTGGCTATCTCTCGGGCTTATTACCTAATGGTCAATTTATTTTTTATCTAAAATAACCTCACACGCAGAATTCTAAATATACCTTGATTCTAGCTGCTATGAGATATAAGTACTTGACAATTGAAAGCTGTCAGTACACAAAATTTTAAGTTCATTGCACACTTAATAACAACACAGAAACAAGTAAAATGTTAATAAAAATTATAATATTTTAAGTTACATCTTACAAGGAAATTTTCAAAAATTGATCAATTGACTTGTTTAAGCAAGCTTCACGTTGAAATTCTCAAAACTAACGTTTCAATGCTCCAATTGACTACATAGCTTGCATTGTTAATAGGTTCTGAAATATTGTTAATATAATATTCTGTGAAGAATCCGTATTCAGGTTGTAAAATAAATGAAAATGTTTGTAGCTTTGCCACTAGAGTTGCGAACACGTCCATGAACGAAATTAAACATTACGAAATAACAAAGCTAGAATAAAAGAACAATTTTCGCCATGCCTAAAATTAAAACTATCATCGCTATAAAACTTACTCAAGACTCCATAAAACGCTGTTCTCCAGCTCTAATTGCAAACCTGTACATATCAAATTAAAGCTCTCAACTAAACTTTTGTATTTCCTGAAAAAATAATATGCTGCCATGTTGGACCATAGTGCAGATTTGCAAATTTAATTGTGTAATATAAAGTTCCATGGAGAATTCAAAATCTATAGGGTCTACTTGAAGAATATTTTTAGTTCGATTTAAAATTCGTCCCGTTCCTATAAACGCTACATTAAAGTCATAAAAAGTTTAGCTATCTATATGCGATGCACAAAAGATACTCCATTTAAATGCCTTAATATTCTGTTTATGCATCGAAAATTGCTTTTTTCTTTTGTTTGGTTACCTTCGATCTACCCCAACCAAGGAAAGTACTCAACCCACACACACACACCCAACCAATATGCTTGCATTTATTTTGAAACATTTATTCATTTCATGCCCACGTTTATTGTTTTTCAAGTCATTTTCAGCATCTTATCAATTTGACTCAAAGGCACACAGGCGGCAAAAGCTTTGGCAATAAAAGAGTAACCATTGTTTCCGCTCCCTGTCATTGATAATGAAGACAGCAGCAACATTGTCTTTGGGAAGGCAACACTACCATACCTACCCTGCCTACCTACCCCTGACCCCGTATGCCACTTTAACTGTTTCCGTAGAACGTGACTCTCTTATCAATGCGACTTATTCTCAAGAAGCAGCAGCGGCAGCAGCACCAGACAGACATTTTCGACATCGACAGCGCTATCGTAGCAGCAATTAAAATTTGTAGCTATTGGTAAAAGTGGGAGGCCTGAATGCTGTTCCAAAATGTTTCTGGCAGTAGTGCCCAAGCCTTGAATTCGATTTCATTTTGCGCATCGTTTGCAAATCATTTTGCAATTGCTTAGTGAACTACTTGCTAGCCGCCTCCCTTTACTGCTTGCTAAAGTCCTTGGAGCCGCAGTCCTATTGTGAATCAAGCAATTCATAGTCGCCAGGGGTGCAGAGCTTGCTCATTTTTCACAGTGACAGCGCAATGGGCGTTAATTGCGTGGGTTTGGTTAAGATAAGCGCGCGTGATTTTTCTACGAATTTTGTGCCCAGCGGGCAAACCAGTACAGGATTTGGTGTGCCTGTGACTCAGAGTCAGGCTTCGGCATAGGTTTGGGGCTGACTTGACGCTAACGTGGCGTAACTTCACGTTTTTTTTTTTTTGCTCTTTCTTCTTTAGGTCGGTAAAATTTAAATGAGTTTTATATGAGGCGTGACGTTGGCCTATTTGGTGCAGCAGCGTTGTTACGATTTTTGGGAATGGGAAAAAGAGTTTTGTTTTTTTTTTCTTTTTTAGTCAAATTTTTATTTTTAATTGGCAAAACGTGTGCAGACAATATCATAATTATAGCTGCAAAATTCAACTTTGATCTTGACATTTGCGACAATTAGTTTTGAAGTCAACAAACTGGTTAAAGATGCTGCCAGTGGGTCACAGCAAAGATTTAGATTTGTACAAAAAGAATCTATTTTTAATATTAAAAGCTTAATATATGTATTTTTAAATAAAAGTATAATAAATCAATGCTTTAAAATGTGCAACTCCTTTTAAGATTTTCTCGCCACAAATATCTTGAAAGATTAAAAATCTCCTTTTCTTAGAATAAAAATTAATGTAGACTAAGCATTATCGTATAAATGTTATTAATGTTATTCTTGTAGGCTACGCCGTATAAAATTACATTTTCTAAATGATCGCAGAACATGCCACGGTGTGTTATTTTTGCATAAGCTTTGACTCGTTATCATTGACTCTTATTCATTCCTTAACGAAATTTCTTCTACTATTTCGTCCAGAGTATCTCGTTGGATCTTTAGCATTACCTAGATGTAATTCCACAATTCACAATCATTTTCGCGTCTTAACCTCTCTCCGGTTCCACTAAGGATCACACTGATTTATGTGAAGTCCCCCCATTCTCTGAGGGTCTGCCGACTTAACCTAACCTAACCTTTAATAACCTCTAGCATCTCCTATCCTATTAAGGGTCTTTTCAATTTATTTTTATTGTCTATGTTAACTCAATTTGATTCGCCAAATAAAGCATCTTTGACCAATCACGAACTACGAAACCACAACTTGGTCGACGCTGATATTTCGGTTTCTTTGTTAAGAAATATCTAAACTTTTATGTTAGTTTCTGTGTTCATATTTTACATTGTAGATCCGAGTTCCTAGCCAGCCCCAGATGTGAGAAGGTGCTTATCTATAAAATATGCACTCATCAGGCTAGGCATATGGATTACTATAGTATTATATTACAATTTCCTCGTTATTATTTTATATTTCTTAATTTAATAATTTTCAAATTGCTTAATCTTAAGGTCAGCTGAACTTAGGCCCCTAAATTAGTAATACATAAAATAAACAAATTCTAAATCTTGTTAAAAGAGAAATATATGTAATTTCTACTAAAAAATTGTTTAAATAAAAATACATATTCTTTTGTTTATTTTGTTGGCCAGATGCAAAAATGTTCTCAAAGATAAATTTTGATTCTGAAAGTTAAAAAGAGAAAAAAATTACTTTTCATCATTGCAACAATTTAACATTTTTAAGCTTTTATACAAACTTATTACTAGAAAAAATATTTTTTGAACATTTTTTGTAAGAAATTCGAAATATTATTCATTAGTTCTTGAAACATAATCGAATTTTTACTGAAAATTACTTACCAACATTTTATTTTAACATTTAAGCATATACTTTTAACAAAACTATATTGATATTTAATAAATAAAATACTTCTTCATGTAAGTGCATCCCAAAAAGACTTCCAGTTGGCAACAATGTCCCATGGCCCCCTCAAATTCCCACATATTTGGCTTACATTTAAATGCGCATAATTCACAGTAAACATGACTTGACAACATGCCTTTTTCGCTTGGTCTAAATATGTAAACAAATAGTTTTGGCCATTGCCAAGTGGGGCACACTCACATGGCTAGCTGCTGGGCCAAGTGCCTGGCTGCATGTTGTGGCATGCGGTAATGCAATGGCAACAACTTTTGCAACATGCAACATAGCAGACGATACCATGGTCGCCTGACAAAAATAAACGAGGCTTTAAATCGAACTCTATGCAGAGGAGGTGAGGTCATTGTCGGTTTTTGCGAGGGCGAGTGTGCAAGCAGCTTGAAGTCGTGGGTCGGGTCAGTGCCATGACAGGCTGCTATAGAGTTGCTGGTTATGTACGTTTAAATTATGTTAACCTCAAACGAGACGAGACGCGCTGCACAGCAGTGCCGACCAGGCTGACAGAGCAGCATAGCCTGGGCAAAAAGGACCATTTAGCCAACATGCTACCATACATGCGTGGCAATTTTGCAAATTATAAATTTTCCACCTGCACAGGAGTATGCTCTTCGGTTTGGCGACGTTAGTGGTGGGTATGTGGGTTCTTCATTTTGTTGCGACGCCCACATAACTGCAGTTTAAACTTTTAAGCGCACACGTTTCCTGTCGGCAGTAACGACAACAACAACAACAACGAAAAGGGAAACAAGAACAACACGCACAACAGCACCATAATAACAATCCGACAATTGATCGCTGTTTCCGGTTTTGTTTATGCGCTGCAGTTGTTGCCTGTTGGCTGACTTGGTTTCTTGTTGCTGTCTGAATGAAATTAAGTCGACACGGGCAAAAACACACAGACACACTCAGTCTCATGCAGTTGCTGTTATTTGCAACATAGTTCAAATAGCAGTACCACACACCGTTAGACATATGTATCTAGATACATACGAGCTGACAATGTGCGTTGTACAACAGTGCGTATGATGCATATTTTGTGATTTCTTTGCCTTCTAGGAAAAACTTTCCAGGAAAAGTGCATTTTTCTAGAATGATTTGAAGTTGTTTCAATTCATAAAGTCGAAATGTTTAAAGCATTTTTAGTATTATTTAATTAAATCTTTCCATGGACTTGATAAACAGTTTTCACTTGAGACACATATAATATTATTATAAATCTAGTGATTGCATAAGGTTACATAAATAAGCACATACAAATTTTCCTCCCGTTTCAATTCCGCTTTTGTATCTGAAACACTTCAATATTGATTACTTGCTTTTAAAGGGTGTTTTTTTAGAGTTATACATTTTTAAATTGCAATAAAAAAACGATGGATTATTGGATTGACATGATTTTTATTTATCCGTAAGATAATCTTGTGGCATTACATTTCCAATATGATTTCTGGCATTTTACGGCCGCGGCTAGGTCGGATGTTATCCAATCTGGACGTCCAATTTGCGATGACTTTTTCAACATTTGTGGTAAAGCGTTTGTGGCTTATCCGCATAGACCAATAACTTAACAAAGCCTCACAGAAAGTAGTCTAGCGGTGTTAAATCACAACATATTTGTGGCCAATTCACAGATCCAAAACATGAAATTAGGCGGTCCCAAATGAGTTTTTGAATAAATCGATTATGGCACGAGCTGTGTGATAAGTTGCGCCGTCTTGTTGTAACCACAGCTCCTGGCCATCATGTTTGTTCAATTCAGGAATTAAAAAATTGGTTATCATGGCTCTATGGTGTTCGCGCTATTGACTGTAATGTTCTGGCCATCATCGTTTTTGAAGAAGTATGGATCAATGATTCCACCAACTCATAAATCGCTCCAAAAAGTCAGTTTCTCTGGATGGAACGGTGTTGCGACATACACTTGAGGATAAGCTTCACTCCAAATGCGGCAGTTTTGTTTGTTGTTGTATCTATTCATGAAAATCGAGAACTACGCGAGTCTTGTTTTGTGCCTATTCGTCGAATCTACGAATTGTTTGACGATCGTCTGGCTTCAATTCTTTTAAGCACGCAAACCAAGATACTACGCTCTACAGTGGGGATGCGAGTTATCAATGAGATAAAACGTGGTGCGAAAACGGTCCATAGTTTATCGAATTAACTGCTCTGAGAATGATGAATTGGACGTAGTGGGCGAAACGTATTCCACACAAAACCAACATAAAATTGCGCTATTTGCAAGAGTTCTGCTTGATATATGCCATTCAAATAGTATTCTGAAGTACACCCAAAAACATATGATAACTTAAGAGACTTCCAGACCACAATAGCTGCACTACTGTACTCGCACTGCACCAACATAGTGCTCTTTACCTTTAGATCCTTCCAATCTCCCCAAAAGTAATAAACAAAAAACAGTAACAAAAACAATTTACGTAAGGATAATTTAAATATTGTAACTGTTAGATAAATTTGATATGCGATATCTTGTGAGCAGACAAAGTGCAAAGGACTAAAAACAATCAACAAGCAGCCACAGCAACATGAAGGATATGATGGCAAAAAATATCCCATAGAATATTGTTATACGAATGCATAAACAAAATGGACAGCATAAAAGTAAGTAAATAATATGCAAAACATATACAAGCTATAAGAGCTGGCACATAGCAAGCAAGAAAAAGTACCTAGATATAAATTTTCTTAAAATATCAAGTATACGCAATGTGTACAATGACATAACCTTTAGGACATTTGCCACTAAAGTTCAATAATGTTAGCCAGGTTAATTCGTATTGAATATGTTCATGCATATCGGCAACGATTTTATATTAAAATGCGCATAAATTATTTCTAAACAAGTAAATATTTATTGCAAATATACAAAAATCAACTTTAGATACAATTGATTTTATTATATATAAAATATGAAAATATTTAAGGTTTTAGACAAAGGCTCTATTACGTAAGTTAGTAAGTATCTCAAGTTATCAATTTAATTTTGATTGATTGTCTGCAATGCAGCAAATGGAGCCAATACGCAAGTATTGGTATATAGTATGTATAGCTTAACATATTGTTTGTTTTTAAAAGCATTGAAATGCTTTTTACTTTCAAGTGTTTTTTTTTCCTTGCTCCCTTCCATTTTGTTCCTGCAGGAATTATTTGTCTTTGCCAACTGTTTGCCTTTGTCTCGCAGAGACATTGACATCGATGCTCGACAAAAACGAGAGACAAAAAACAGTCAAGTTTAAATATTGCATTGAGCATGGAATTCATTAAACGAAAATTGGAAGTAATATTCAAATGAGGCGCTGTACAACGATGGTGAGCATTTGGTAATTTCTCTGTCGAGCTCTTAAAGAGATCGTTTGCCGTGTATTAAATCAATAATATAAAAAAATGTGAAGTATCTTTATATTTTAATTAATGCATACCAAATGAAACTTAATTATATTACTTTATTTTCAAAAAAAAAGTAAGGCTTCTGTTAGCAATATTTTATATCCAGTTCTGCGTTAGTCCGTAACCTAACTACAAAATCGGAATTCGATGCGAAAATGAGGTTAATGGAAAGAATTTTAGAATCAAAACTATTAATTGTAAATACCGTAAATACTGAACGCAGAACTTAGGGAGAAATAAGCTTATATCTGCGGTCATTTTTTTTTCAAATTTGAATGCCAAGCGTCCTTAGTCACCCTGAAACCTGAATTCGATTAAAATGTAGTACTAGCAATGGTATTAAATTTTATTGCTTCACCTGTAATTATTATACCATGATGAAATTACTAAAAAGGTGAACAATTGCAGTTAAAATTATTCATAGTTTAGTGAAGCGAATGGACGGTCAGTAGCACTGTTACATTAATCCATCGATCATCATTATGCTACCTAAACGTAGAAAGGATCATACAGCCCCATCATCATGCAGTCCTATAAGCCTACGACCATGCATATCAACATTTTACGAAAAATGTCTGCTGCTTACTTTTATTATTCCCTATCTGCGAAATCATAATAAAATTCCGGAACATCAATTCGGTTTTCCAGAGAAACGCGGAACAATCGAACAAGTCAATCGAATAACATCGGGAATATTTCTAGACGTGTACCAAGTATTCGACAGAGTCTGAATAGTTAGCCAAATATGATTAAATCATTATTCCCTGACAGCACCCATAAACTCTTAAATTCGTATCTGCAGAATGGAGTGTTTTTAGTAAGTTGCGAAACTGATATGTCAGAGGATCACAATCACAGAAGCTGGGATTCTTCAGGGCAGTGTACTTGGCGAATGCCTGCTATATACAGATGCTATAGCAACAACAAGGCAGCTTTCAAAATCTACATTTCTCGATGACACTGCAATCCTAAGTCGCTCCAAATGTCCACGGCAAGCTATGGCACAACTTGCTCTCCACTTCTTAGATATTCAGAAAAGGACTATGCGCTTAGCAAAGTTAACGATTCAAACACATAACATAATACTTCCAAAATTAAATAATATAATGTATCTAGGTATTCACATTGATAGAGGATTCAAACATCATGGACATCGAAGCCAAATAAACACACCTGAAACTTAAAGTCAGTAGTCTACATTGTCTGCTTAGTGTACGCTTTCCCCTAAGATTGGAATGTAAGGTCTCCGTCTTAAAACAGACTTAGACTTATGGTTTCCAACTATGGGGGAACACCAGCAACAGCAGTATAAAAGTTATCCAAAGATCCTGAGAACCACTGCGCACCTTGGTACGTTTCTTAATGAAAACAAACATAACTCCGGTCAGAGAAAAAATAGACCAATAATTGGAAAATACGGGAAAATACTGGTAACTCGCCGAACTAGGGCCTTCTAAACTCATATTAGTTGCAATTGTGACTGTAAGTTATGTAAATTTTGAAAATTTGTTAACTTATTGCTAGTGCCATAATATGAAGATACAATAAATAAAGCAACGTATCAAAATAAATAAGTAATAAATACTCCAATGCATTATCTGCTCTACCATTGGAACAAACAAATGTCATTCAATTTTTTGCGGCTCTCACCACTTAACTCTGCATACTTAAAATATTTACGCAATCAAAATTAATGCAACTGTCGTGTTTTCCAACACTCTTGTGCATTTCAATGGACTTTCGAATGCATTTAGCGTTAAATGCAAATACACTTTAGAATTGTAGCCAACCGCATGACCAACATTCAGCTCATTCAACTCATACAAATCCAACTCAGACCACTTGCATGCCAATTCATGTTTAAATTTAAACACTAAAACCAAACTCATTACCAACAACAAGCGCCCGAGCAAAGTGAAACAACAGCTGTGCGGTATGGTTGGGTATTGGAGAAGCTCGTTCTATTTGGGTACGGTTTGTTGTTTGTGCAATGCCTAGGCGTCGCTGTTGTCAAATTACCAAAATGTCCTTTTGTGCCATTTTGTGGACATTGGAAATCGCTTTGATTGAACCGCATGCAGACAAGCACAAAAACAACAGCATCAATGCGCACTACAATGGCCGCACATAAAACAAACACAACGAAATCCACTCGGCTCTACAACGCGTTGTCCAAGATGCGGAACAAGCCAATGCGCATCGCTGCACTTACACGCAGTCTGTATGCATCAGAGTTCCATGTACAAATTGTACAACTACGCGAATTGCATACGTCTCCCAAATGCCGATTGGTTTTATGTCGCCTCTAACGCCTGACTGGAACTGGAAATTTTACCGCCCTGCTAATTTCTGTAACAAATTCAAGTAAAAGCGAAAGCACTTGCTTCATGCAACCAACCACTGTCCAATTGACGACACTCTTCGAGTTTGTGAAAAGCCGAGTTGACTTTGAAAATCAATTAACAACATCAAACAAATGCCTTGGTACGGCTGCCGCTGGACAGCTGTTGGTACTCAGTTGGCACTCAGTTGGCTACCTACCAAACGTGTCCATCCAGCTACTCCCCGGCATGGTGCGTAAATTGCAACTGTAAATCAAATATGACAACGCGCAATGAAAATTTGCATGTGTGTCAGTCACATTAATTGTCGCACTCAGGTATGGGTGGCATGAACGTAGGCAGTGAGGCAGCAAGGGTTGTAATATGACGACCAACAGGGCGGGTACGCATTTTATTGTTGCGTTAATGAGTGTGCATAGCTTCGTGTGCTGCATAATATAAGGGAATGCGTAAGGATGTCTGATGTGTGTGTTTGGGGTGGTGTGGTTCGCCGGTGCAGATTGCAATTTGCTGATGTGACATAAAAATATGTTGCCATAAGGGCTGCGTGCTTATGTGAGTGTATATTTAAGGGTTAAATGAGAAAATTTTAATTAATTAAACATAAAAGTTGCTAAAATAACAGATATTAATTGCATATTAATTGCATAAATGCTGAATAGCTGTCAATATTTTATATAGAATAATTAAAAATTAATATTTCAGTGCTGTCACAAAAAAACAAAAAGTCTAAAAAAATGAGTATCTTTTATATGACGTTTATGCCAAAATGCTTAAATATCAGTAAAAATAAATTGTTTTATTTGCGTTGTTAATTGATATGAATTATTTGTTTGTTAGACTTACTTAGTAGGGGATCAGTCTATATATTGTTCTTTTAAATGCCTAATAAAGTTGAAGATTTGCGTTTCTATAATATGAAACGTTTATTTTGTTAAAAAACTATGAAAACTACCTTAAGTAGAGTTGTGTCACTCAGTAAATTCTTTACTGCTTTTTCTGCTTACCTCATTGAGCACATATTGACTCCACGCTCCATCAAAACCAACTCCATGCTGCACAGCTTGTATACTCCATCCAGCGCCGATATTACTTCTGCGCACATTTACGGTCAATGACCAGTTGGAGTGGTTAAAACCATTCGTAACTTTTCTAATTAACCGAACAACAACTTCGCTCAACAACTTAATCAACTTGAAGCGACACAACAAATCTCAGCACCCCACACAGTTAATTTTCAGACTCGAGTTAATTCCGGAACTCCAACTTGTAATAAAATTATTTGCTTAAATTCTGCAGCAGTAAAACAACTTCGAATTGCAGTATGATGAAAGAAAAAAAAAATGCAAGCTAAATTATGGGCACGTAGAGCTCATAAAATTTGCAGCCATATATAAAGAGCGATACCCTAGACGAAGTTATTCCCAGCGTTTTGCATGTAGCAGATGACGTGATAAGTTGTTTAACTGCTTTGTCAGTAGATAAAAATTGCTACTTTGGGGTAGAATCCGTGACAATTTACAAGCTTTAAACAAGAAGTTTTATGATGTCTAGGCCATAATTAACTTCGATTTAGTGCAGTAATGTTGGCTGATTAGAGGGTGGAGCCCATTGACTCTTAGGCAAAGGGCACAGCCAACTTTGGGCTAAGCATAAGAACAAAGCCATAAAAATTTGAAATCAAATATCATAAAATGCTTTTAATATTAGCACTTTGTGGTTACGTCAGCAGGAGTATACACTTTAATTTTTAAAACCTAATGACTACCTTGAAACTAATTATATTATTGTTTTTATAAAAGTTTTTTTTTGTGAAGAAATGGTATGATATGGATAAAGCACCCCTCCATCAGTGTTGCAGAAGAAAGACTGTAGTACAAACAGGAAGTTTGGGCAAGTTCGGAGGCCTGATCTCTCGCAGCCCTACTACCGAACTAGGACGTTCTGGTTTCTACAAACATTACGAAACGTGCATTCACAGCATTAGCCTCGGATACCAACAACAACAATCTGATGTCGAACAATGGCTGGGACAATGGAATGTTAGAACCCTATATCAAGCTGGAAAATTCCTAATGCTCTCAGCAGAATGCGCCAGACTAAATACCGATGTCACTATTGCCAAAAAGTCTTTTTCTGAATATGTATATAATAAAAAATTGTACATTTAATATTATATAAGTTGTAGATTTCAATAACTTAAAAACAAACCATTCATTTATGTTTTCGATTGTTCCTCTCTAACATAAATTCCTTCAACATTTCTGGTTTCTATCAGAACTTCCAAACTAAGTTAAAAAACTGGCCTTTTTATGTATGTCATCTTACTTTAGAACTTCTATGTTTTTAGGAATGAGAAGTCTCCGGAGTGAAAGTTACTAGCTAATATAAAAAACCAACTTGCATTAATTAAAATATTATTTTTAATGCAAAAATTGAAACAAACAATTGAGAGTCTAAACAAGGTGCTCAAAACTTTTGTGCTTGTAACTCTACGGAGTGCTTATTTTATGTGGCCCAAAAGACCAGTATCATCTCTGCATGCTAGAGACTTGTACTTAAGCGGATTCTAGCCGCAAAATGTCTGCGGTATGTGAAATATTTTCTCATAAGACCCTTGGTGCAATGTTTTTCTTCGGTCGGCTAGACGTCATTACGAGAACGAGTCGACGTGCCAGCTAATGGTCAAAAGAAGCAGAACAAAGAGCAAAGCCTGCAACGTAGCTAGACTGCTTTGCGGTGATAACTGGAAATTAATTAAATGTCGCTGCGTATTAAATGGAGATAAGACCAAGTTGAATGTCAGAGCTGCAGCTCGATTTGGTATTTAAAATGAAAATATATTAAAGAGAAGGCAAGCAAAGGGGATTCAATAGCCACGAAGGCAGCAGGCTGTAATTCGCAGAACTGAAGTACTTCACATTTTCCGCCGCTCTTTGCCAATTTCACGGTTTTGTGGCTTGGGCTGCAGCGCGACGTTTGACGTGCTAGTTTTTGTTGCGAATTATAAAAAATAGAAGCGGGAGTGCAAAGTGACTACATGAAAACCCAAAGCCAGCTTTATAACTTCTATAATATTTGCCCAAGCACAAGTCAAAGGGCAAAGCGTAGGAGGGCAAACCGGATGTGCAAAATGAAACACAATTGCAAAATGCAACTGGCAGGCGCTGTGACTTCCTGCCCGCATGCTAAAAGTTTAAATTCATTTCCGTTAGGGTTTTCGAAATACTGCAAAATTTAATTAGAAGTTGCTCTCACACGCGACTGACTATATCTACAGCTCTCTTTTGTTTTCTACATCATTGTTTCACTTGCTTTTTACAAGTTTCGCTTACGCCTTTGTTTGTATCTTTTAGTTGCTAATTTGCCGCCATTTTGCAAAGTGCTGCCAAGTTTTGCACATATGTCTGAAGCTAACTGTTAAATAAATTTTGAAAAAAAAAGGAAGCTAAGGTAACGCCTTTCGGATACACTTTTATTTGGAAGCAATAAATGAAATTTTAATGAGATCAATTTTGTATATAATACAGGGATTTCTAACCTGAACTTATTAAAAGTAAATTGAAATAATAACACACTCGGAATGAGAATTTTAATTCAACTTTTAGTTCATAATCAAGGTTGGTTTAAACCATAATGTGTGAAGTACAACATCATTCCAATGACCGACTATGGCTTCCTCGCAGACTTTGATCCGAAACAGGTAATTTTCGTTGATTTTCGGCACAACTGCGGCGGTATCTCGGCCAGAACTTGACGAATGTTGTATTTTAAATGTTCAAGAGTTTTTGGGTTGTAGGCGTAGACTCGATCTTTAGCGTAGACCCATAGAAAAAGTTCAAAGGGATTACATCACATGATTTCGATGGCCAATTGACATCACCAAAACACGAAATTATGCGCTATTCAAATTTCGTTCGCCCGTCGTGCTGTAGCCACATGTCATCCGCATCTAGGTCTACAATTTTAGTCCAAAAACAAAGGTTTACATGTGGCCATAGCGCTCACCAATCACAGTCACCGTCTGGCCATTCTATTTTTTCAAAGAATTATAGCTCAAGGCCTGTCAACAATCACGTGTTGATTTTCTGAGTCCCATATATGGAAATTTTGGGTGGATGGATATGTCGAAAAGCTGACAAGCGTAGGGTCTTTAACTATACTTTTGAGTGCCCGAAATGGAGATGTAGACATTGTATATTATATAATCCCTTTAACGTTTCTATTTACAAAGTGCAAAAAGCTTAAAACAAAAAATATTGTTTTAACAAACCAAATAAAATGTATGTAAAATATTCCAAAAATAAATCTCTAAGTTAACTACAAATTTGCAAAACAGCTTTAGTATTGAAAAACTCAAAGACAAATTTAGAGAATATTGAGAATAATATGAAATAAATTGCTTCAACTTGCATTTTCGTTTCTAAAGTTTCGCACATGCAATAGTATTTTATGGATAAAGTGTATATTTCTTGAACTCTTTTTGAATTTATAGCAATTGCAAAAGCTAGTAGCTT
Source organism: Chymomyza procnemis (assembly GCA_035046065.1). NCBI lineage: Eukaryota > Metazoa > Arthropoda > Insecta > Diptera > Drosophilidae > Chymomyza > Chymomyza procnemis. The sequence continues at coordinate 15,879,041 of JAWNOJ010000013.1, read as the reverse complement.
GCTTACGTACAAAGCTGCTAGTAATTAGTAGCAATTAATTTGGATTAACATTTGATAGTTCCCATGGTATGTGGCCAATGCAATGTGTTGTCCATGTTCCTGTCCATTTGACTCTGCTGTCGGCTAGACACACAAATTTTACCTTGTAGTCTGTACGACGACTGACAGAGATTAATTGCAGCATAAATAATGGCAAGTGGCAGTGCAAATACGAGTAGCAATTATTTTAAAGAAAAACTGTGAGAAAAAAAATATTTAAAAATAAATTAAAATTCTAAAAAATATTAATATTCTCAGTATTTTCTATAATTTCAGGACTAAAAGATCCAAATTTGGATAGGCATACTAACAAAGGTAAGTAGCTACGCTACGCGAATTATGCGTTTTAATTTATATAAAAAAGATTCTTTGGTAATAAATAGTTCTAATAAATGCCAAGGGTAAAATCAAAAATTAATTAAACAAGTAAACTGAAAAATTGTTTCCAAATTAGCAACCACGACAGAGCACTTGAGTTTACAAAGCAAAAGGATACAATTTTCAAAGCAACCAGTTAGAGAAACCATGAGGAAATAAGTAGGGGGAGGAGTGTCGGAAAAACCTCAACATACACTAACAAACTATTTACAATAACTATAAATTCTTACACATAACCACAACAACTACAGAGAACTCTGGAAACACTTTAGAGTCTTGAACCCGACCCAATTCACAGCCAGCTCATAAACCAAGCAATATTCTTCTTCAACGCTCTTTAAAATGCAATCAAGCTGAAAATTAATTAAAATTTTAAGCGTGATATGAAATTAATGTGCAGCCAGAAGAAATTTTACCAACGAAAGCAAAACACAAATAAAAATCAACTTAAAGCGAGCCGAAATATATATATACAAATTCGCAGCAGAATGAAACACCTTAGTCTCTTACGACTTTTAATTTCAAACTCACTTGTTACACGGCAGCAGTATCTGCTTCACATAGTCATTGTCGTGCTTGTTGTGCCTTGTGTCTTACGCCCTCCCATCTAGTTCTCGATTTCATTAAAAATGTTTTTATGTTCACATTATCCTTTTACTTTAGCGCCGCTTGACGCTGTTTTTAGTGCGCAATTTAATTTGACTAGAGTTGCCAAGTTGCCTGCGCTGCTCTTCTGTCCTTGTTTTGCCATATCCTTGACACTTTCACTTTTGGTACCCCCTTCTGCATGTTTTAAGCAGCTTAAGCTTGTCGTTAACATCGTTGCTTCCTTCCCTCATCTCTGCTGTCGTTCTGCTTATTGCCATACAGACGCTCATAATTTCACGCTTAGCGCACATACGCCCCCACTACCCACTACTGCTCGTTACTGCCAGACATTCTAGCCGTATCAGCAACCACTGCTCTTGCCAAGCCCACCTGTGCATTCCACTCGGTATTTTTGTCCTTTAACCCATCAAGAGATTTCTAGCCGAACTTGTGTTTCTTTGCAGCAACCCATCGGGTGTTCGTGTTTAACCACAATTTTAAGGTACACAATATCTTCTCTTTGACTTGGTTTTTGGGTTTTTCCAACTGCAGCCAACTAAAGACATCACTTCAAATCCAATAAACTTGAGTGCTGCCAACAAGCATTGGCTTTGGCTTGCCTTTGTTGGCATTGCATGTGGTGGCATGGTATCCATGATTTGATTGCGATTTTTTTTTGTCTGCCATTAGTTGCCATAAACACTTTGGTTTCTGCAGTTTTCCCATTGTTGGCATTGCATTGCGTAAATTTGTGATATTTAATGAAATGCTGGATCAGTTTGATTGTTATTATCTAAGGGTACCGATTTTCTTAAAAAAAGTATTTGTTATAAAAATGAAATGAATTTAAAAAAATATATAAAAAAACTTTATATAAATTGTTTCATTGAAAAAAAAAAATATTTCCGTAATAATGGAAAAATCATTCAAGTCATATGATTATGGCACAATGGGCTATTTGGCCTGAGTGTCCGAGGCAGTGTTTGTCGTCTCTGCCACCCTCACCACTATCTTATCTTGATGGTAAAAGTTCATGAAGTAACACTTTTCTTAACACATTTTTGAGTAATGCGCCAAATAATTTAAACAAAAATATAGACATATTACATAGAATCAGATCAGATAATACAGATTCCAACTTATGTGGTATTTTGTTCACAAATTTTTTATTAGTTTTTGTTATAACATTTGATTGAAGTCAGGAATTTGAGGTATATTGGTTGTTGTTGTTATTGTAGCTGTCTCGGTGATCAGGTATAGTTTGGGCATACGATACCCTAGCCTACCAGGCCATGAGTCAATCCGGTGTGTAGAAACGACTGCTGTGGGAATCGGAGTTATATTGGTTGGTTCATTAGCTGTTGACTCGGTTCGCAATTCCAACATACATAATATATTTCTGTTTCCATTAAATTTACAACTTAAAAAAAAATTTTAGAATAAAAAAAGCTTCAAATTGAAGAAAATGTAATGAAAAATATTTTTTCCCGGAAGAAATACATACAAATTAAAAAAAAATATAAATAATAATTTTTAAAGATTTTTTTAATTCTCTTTGTGTTAAAAATGTTTTATAATTTATCTATTTTAAAATACTTGATATGCTGTACTTGTTCTTTGTTTCTTTTTTCTGAATTTTTCAGTTCATCTGCTGTGTCTGGCTTGTTTATTTATTTCTTTAACACTTTTTCCGCCTTGTCACAATGTCAGATGTCTTTATTAGATTGTTGTTGCAAGTTTTGATTTGCCTTTTGCTTTGTCTGCAGCGCATGCCTTGGCCCCTAGCATGCCACACACAACTTGCAACAGTTGTTGAATAGCAGAAACCAAGGCAAAGCAAAACATATTGCATGCTTGAGCACCATTGAAATGCTGGCAATATCCATTGATTCGGATTACTTTATTCATCGGCTTTTAAATGAATTAGTCTAGCTGACTAATGCGATAAGTTGATATCTTTAATAGGACAATACAATAACAGCAAGTAACAAAAGCAAGAAAGTTGCAGTTTAATGTAGATGGAACTTATTTCATATGCATTTCTTTTCAAGAAATATTGAAAGTTAATTTCTTTTGATTTTTTTGTTGAGAGAGAAATGTTTATTTTTAAAATTACTAGGCGGCTTTGATCGCGGTTAGGGTAAAAAAAATTGTAAGCATAAAGAGAAAAATTGAAAATTAATGCGGCGAAATTTAAGAAAGTATTTTAAAAGTATTGTAAAACTTAAATAGAAATAAAATTCTTGAAACTAACCGCCAGGATGATGTTAAAACCTGTATAAAAAATGTTTCAGATTATATTCCTTCAAGAGCGCAATTTGAAAAAATGTAATGATTATGTTTTTAAGCTCAGTTATTATTCTTTGTATTATCATATCTATAGTCAGTGTAAGCCCTGATTAGTTTTGGGTAGCTGGATATTCCAAAGTCGTACACAACTGACTTTTAAAAATTCGCCAAATTAAAATTAAAGTTGGTGATATACTCTCTTGTGGGCCGCGGTAGCCTAGTGGTAGCGCACTTGCCTCTGCATCATTAGGTCGGAGATTTGATTGCAACCAGCAGCACTGGTGCATTTGTTGTCTAGCACTGATATAGCTAGCAAATAGAAGCTGTTTAACTAGGAAAAAGTCTAAAAATCGATTCGCGTATAAATTGTTGATGCCTGTTCTCTACGAACAGCTTTTATCAGAAATATCCGCCTTTTCCTTTTCAAAGGAAAAAAAAATTTAGTCTTGCACGTTTCAAATAAAACCCAAATTAGTGAATTACAATCAATCATAAATGTAGCTACATTAAATAACTTTAATGCATAGGCTTTTATATATAGTAGACCCAACTGCTGGCCCTATATTCAACCTCAAACCTTTATTTTTTATTATGTTCATTAAAATTTCATACTGTCAAATATTCAAAAATTTTAAGTGGATTTCGTTTTTTTTTTTTGGCAACTTTGTAAGTACAACACATAGCCTTGTCATGCCCTTCGACTCCATCCATATCTAGCCAAAAAAAACCCCACCACCACTACCAGCTCGAACCATTTGCTACTGAATTGTAATCTCATAAATCATAAGCCAGTAACAGCAACAAAAACCAGCTAAAAACAACATCCAAAAGTCTAGAGTCATATCAAGCGCACATATCATAAACATTTAACATATTTCACTTAAGTAAACATTTAATCCAACAACTTGTCTGGCTTCGGGTCTGATCCTGTTCTGCTTATTTGGTTTGGTTTCACATCGCAGGATAAGCAACTTTTTTTTTGCGCCACCACAAAAGCCGCAATTTTCATTTTCATTTCCGTTGTTGGCGTTTTATTTTTATTTGCTTCTTACACGTTATCAAATAATGAATATCAAGTGTAATGCTTATCATTTATTTGCCAAGCAAACCAAAATGAAGTGGTTGCCTTCTGGTTGTTGTCGCTGTGGGAAGATATCTTTGGCGCAGGGCAAGCCAGCTCCAGGCAGCCTGCCAGCCAGCCAGGTGGCAACATATTATAATATTTACTTAATTTTCATTTCTAATTTTTCCATAGACCAGGGAGGCATATGAAATTGCTACCAAACCTTGGCCCTGGATGAAAATTTCTCCAGACAGCATAAGAAAGAAAAAATGCATAATAAGCTCATAGCGAAAGTTTGCTGCTTTGGCTTCTTTTTTCCAATTTTTTTTTCTTTTTTTCGAATTGTGAATAAAAGTCAAGTGGCAGCTGAGGGTGTTTTGTGGCGCACACTACTACTACTGGTGCTTGGCAGGTGGCACGTCTTCTTGTAGAACTTAAGCTGCGTCTAAAACGATAAGCAGAGTATTTGAATTTTTAATAAAATGAAAAGCATTCGCCTCACACTCACAAGCACACAAGCTCAGATGGCAAACCCCAAACCGCCATTGATTCATTTTCCACTTACAGACGCGCAGTAACGCGCATTATTCAAATATGTTGGGGTTCCAATGTGGCCGCCATTTTCTGTCACTGGCTGTGAAAATTCACAGCTACAGTTTTTCCAATTTTTTTTTTCGGTAGCGCCGCTTCATACCGTCTGGTCGCCTCAATGGCTAATCTTTTGGTCAACGCTGGCTGTGCTTGTCTGTGCTCCTTGATGTTGTCTATGTACACGCCATTTTGAAATTCCAATTTGAATGCTTTGTGGCTTGTGGCGGAAGCTCCGCTTTCTATCTGTATGTCGCTCCCTATCCAGCCAATATTATTTTATTCATGCCATTTGTATTTGTCTTTTTGCTGAGTATTTTTCCCATTGTCGCTTCTCGTTTTTCTTTATTGTACTTGAAAAATCGTAATTAGAATTGGTAATGTATTCAAATTGACTTTCATTTCCGTTCGTTGGATGTGGCTGCTTTTTTGTGTTTTTCTTTTTTTTACATTTCTTCATCAAGATTTTGGCGCTTTTCATGGGGCATTGGACATTTTCATGGTTTTCTTTCTTGATATTGTTTTTTTATTATTTTTGTTTAAAGCTTTAAATTAACTGACAAGCAAGCGATTTGTGATTGGAATTAAGCTGATATTATCTGACAGCTGAGAACTGTTTAGCAGAAAATCACAGCTTATCAGCAGATAATTGTAGATATTTTTTGTGAAACTGCCAACTTGGTCAGAAAAAGGTGCTGAGATTAAACAAAGCTATTGCCCTTAAAAGTGGCAACAGAGCTTTTAGTTTTGTTTTGTCTATTGTGAATGAAATTTGTATAGTTTCTAAGATTATTGTCAAAAAAGGATGAAGTTCTTTTTCCCATGCGAAAACTAGGCAAATGCACCAGTGCTACTGGTTGGAATCGAGCCAAAGACTTTAGAATACTCAGCTACCCAGACTTAATAATGACTTAGACTGATTATGATTATACAATAACTGAGCTTAAAATATAAGCCTTACAATTTTTAAATTTAAAAAATTTGGTTTGCTTTGTTGTAAAGTAAAAAAATTTTTTTTTAATTTGTTCTAAATTATTTGTATAAATTGTAACAATACAACGGCTAATAAATAATTAGCGGAGAAGAAATCAAATTCAAGAAACATTAACATTAATAAAAATTAATTTTTCCCCAGCTAACTTGCGCGTAAAGTCCCTCGAAAATCCAAAGTCTAATGCCTGTAGCAATAAAATAAAAAAAATGCCAACAACCAGCCAGACAAGCAGACAAAGAATTACCATTGTATCTAACAGATACTTTGGTTCGCTCATATTTCAAAATCTTTGTTTGCACTGCTTGGCAGCAGCTCGAAGAAACTGAAACTTTGCTGAAGAAAAAAGTACAACTGAATGTGCTGTGCGACGGCATTGAAAATAAACTATAAAACCAAGAAGAAAATAGCGGCAAAAAGCAGTCGAATAAAGGAAAGAAAAGAAAACGAAAAAAAAACTTTTACCAAGAAAAAGAATTCAACTAATAAAAATCAAGCACTCAAGTGCGAAAAAATCGCGAAAAGCATCATCAAATAATGTGCCACTCAAACTGAATGCCAACCAGACTAGAACCCAAGCACCCACAAAACCCCAAACCAACTCAAACACACGCACCCCCAGTCCACCACTCCAGATACACCTACAAAGACAAATAGAAATGCAGGCTGCCAGTGATGTAAAAGGCAAGTTGAAATAAAACTATGCTAGTTGGTAAAACTTTTACCAATACGTCGTGAAGAAAGCAAAACAAATACAAAAAAAATGAAAAAAAAAATGCGGAAAATAATAGAAAATTGTTAAAGCATGTAGCCCAACCATGTTGCGCCTTCCCTTCCAGCCCACAAGTCATACGAGTATGTCATATAGTAAAAACTTCGATGGGTTAGCCAAAAACGCGTGCAAGTTTGTGCGTCCATCTTTCCATGCGCCACGCTACTCTTACGATTGTATCTATGTGCGTGTACGTTGCATGTATGTGTGTGTGTGTGTGTTGGCCACATATTTCCGCTGCCACGAAGCGTGCTAGGAATTTTCAACTGTGTGCGTAACGGAAAAGCAATTTTCCTTTGTGTCGTGCACAGGTTTTGCAGTTTTCTCGCTAGCATTGTTTTCTCCCACAACTTTAGTTTCCTTCTTCCCGTCTCCCCATCATCTGCCTCACGCTCGAGTTTGTTGCATTGAGCTGGCAAATTTGTTGTAACAGAAATAAACACTTTATTAAATGCATTGGAATAAATGCAGCCAGTTTCTTATATATCTTTTTATATATCCTAAGTGAGAATAAAATGAGAGTGAGTGCTTTCTTGCTATACGTCAGCACGGTGTCCGTGTGTGTTAAGCTGAAAGGATAAAAGTTCTTGAGTTTGCTGCAAGTGGATTTGGCGTAAAGCTTTGGTTGAAGATTTCTTTGTTTATTTACTCGAGAAAAGTTGCAGTGTTGAGTATTACGTTTCAATTAGTTTTATCAATGCTTAAATTGTTTTATTTAAGTTTAATATTTGAGAGTGTTGTTCGAAGTAAACAATTGAGCAGAGTAGAATGAGCTCAACACTATGTTACATTAGATATTACAACCTTGGTTAACACAATATTATAAGTAAAATACAAACAATTAACTTGAGAATTAAAAAAAATTAAATTTATAAATATTGTTATTTAAAACTCTAAACAGTTAGGAATACTTCATCTGTTTATTTTTGAAAAAAAAAACACAAATATAAATTGAATCGAATAAATGCATTAGAAGGAAAGGAAGATTTTAAATTTTAGCTAAAAAATTCTTAAGTTAAAGCCATAGCAATAGAATTATTTATTTTAGTTAAGCCAACAATTCTTAAACAAGTTTTTCGAAACGGTATAGAATAGTTTCATTTAACTGCAAAAATATAGTTTTTTTTTCCAATATTTGTCTTAATTTGTTTTAATCTACATAAGTTATCTGTACTGCCAATTAAATATTGTTAAATACTTTAAATTTAAAAAAAAAAAAAACTACCATACAGAAAAAAAAGTATCCAATAAACTGAAAAAGTTTATTCAGTCTGCTCAAAAACAAATTTAAATACTCGTAACTGCTCTTCGTATTTTGAATTGGAATCCCAACATTCGATCGCCGTAGACTCCGCCTTATAAAAATAACTTCTTCAATTGATCGTAGAACTTGCTACGGCGTGTTATTTTTGCATAAGCTTTTTCTCTGTTTCGTTGACTCTAAAGCTCTCCTTAAAAAGTTTCTTGTCTTATTCCATCCAGAGTAACTCTAAATTTTCGCCCTCTAGCATTACCATTTTGTAGATCTTATCATGCATTATACGTTGCTTTTCGGTCTTATGCGCCAATTATAATAACCACTACGATTTCCTATCCTATGAACGGTCTACTCAATTCTTCATCTTATTTTGCCAAATGAAACATCTTTTAGTTTCTTTTTTAAGAAATGTGTAAACTTTTTTGTGTTACTTTTTTTATCTTTTACTTTATAAATCCAAGTTCCTTTCCAGCCTCAGCTAAGAGAAGTTGCATATCTATAAAAAATTTACCCATCAAGCTACTGATACGGATTAGTCTTATACAATATTTTCTTCGTTATTATTAAATATTTCTTAATTTTATTATAAGGTCAACTGGACGTAGTTGTACCCCTAAATTTAAAATAAATAAATAATAATGTTTATGAATAAAATTAGGCAGCTTCAGAAAGACAGATCAATGTCTCATTTTAAATGCCATCCTAATATGTACCCATACTATTATTTTATATATAAGCAAAGAATTTAATTTAATGTAAACAAACTTATTATATAAATTGTAATATTTTGTACTGTTATCTGCGGCATACCTTTCCTTCTCTTAAAACCCTAAAATTTGTACTAAGATAAGTCGCAGACAAATTACCGAAATGTGAAGACAACGAACTCCAATATTTGTGACCAAGCACAAACCATTATCTGATTTGCATAAAAAACAGTTATTTGCAAATAAGACAATAATTTAGTAGTTTTGTGCTTTAGAATTGTATCTGTTCTAATTTAAAAAAGACTAAATCAGCTTAAAGATTTAAAGTTTTATTTCAAAAAGTATGTATTGGAAGCAACTGACCAAACACATCAATGTACATTTTACAAATTTTGAAATAAAAAGTAAATCAAACTTAAAATATCAGAAATAATTAACAAAATATTTCTATTTAATCGCTTATACAAAAATCCTTAACTTTTATTTAGCCAGATCAATCCATATCATTTATCTTGGGAAAACAAATTTCTTTGATTTATTTATTTACATTTTGCATCAGTTTCGTACATTATTAATCGAAGCCCTGCTCTCCGTCCAAAGGCTGCCAGCTGCTTTAAATACACAACCCAGGGCCTTTGCATCTATACGGCACATTGGTTTATATAATCGAAAGCAGGAATCAAATTACGCTAGAATTGAGATTGATTTTTTATTCAATTTTAATACGACAAACGAAGGCAGATAAACAGACACTAATACCGACACCCATACAAACCTAAGGCACACACACACTCACACACACACAGATACACACTTTCAACCACACATATGACTACTTACAGGGTGCTTCAAATGCTATACAAACACGTGGCTTCCATGTCGTAGAAATTGTGAATACTTGGGGAAAAATTATAACAACGATGGGACACATGGGAGTGTCACTGGATTAGGTCGTCGTTGGTCGTTGTCAACCTTATTGGGAAGCTTTTTGAATATTACAACATAAATCGATTAGCTTGCAACAGACTCTGTCATACGTGTGTCTGTGTGTGTCTGTTGACTTCCTTTACTTCGGCACTGATTGATACTTGAAGCAGTTTTTTTTTTCATCTGCACTTTGCTCTTCGCATGTGCTCCTTGCCCAACACTTTCCATCTCTTTCTGTTGCCATCTCTTGACAACTGCAGCCACTCAGACAACATACACGCACACAGAAGCGGGCTTATAAAGGCGCCATCACTTAAGTGCTATCCGGGATGCTCCCTGTAAATGAACTTGTCTCTCTGTGTTTCATCTACATAGCATCACTGTGCATTGGCAGCTAATCATTACTCTTTGAATCATCATCTTGATTGACATTACTCTCCTCGTCATCATCATCATAATGATCTGCAACATTGATGTCATCATCTTCATCATCTGCATCGTTATTATGATTATTGTCCTGTTGCTGGCAAATTGGTTTTTAGCTTTGGGCTTTGCCTTTCGCTTATGCCACTTGTTATCAACGTGTGACATATAATGCATGGCACATTGAGGACGACCTCGATTCCCAGCATAAATTGATAGGAAATTAAACATTGAATATTGACGCGGAGTGGGTCAGATGATGTCACTGGAAGCCAATTTTTAAAGTGACAATGTCATTATATTTTTGCTCAAGTTGACCTCAATAAATTTTGGGGTTTCTTGTATTGTTATAAATTTAACAACTTTGTGTAGTAAAAAAAAAAAGAAAAATAAAGTGAATTAAATTGCACAAAGCTAACAATATGCAGCTTTTTTATAAACATTTTTTCAATTTGGATTTGTGCTTTTAATAAATAAGTTTTTTCATTATTAACCTTTTGCTAGCGCCAAGTACATGTTGAGTTCTCGAACTCTTAGAGATATAAGCACAATTTTGTTGAAAAAAAATGTCGTTTAACTTATATCAACCAATAAATAAATATATGCAATAAGGTCGCAATAGCTATTTATAAGTTACATTAACAGAAAGATATGCTTTCAAATAAATATATTGAAGAAAAAAATGAATTTTTTGCTAGCGCCATCTACGTTAATTGGGGATAATACAAGTACAAGTGTTACGAGAAAGTCATAAAGTGACAAATAAAATATCTTTTGAGCAACTATTATTATTGTTGTACAAAGCAAGTTAAAAATATTAAATTATTTATTCTTAGTATTAAAACAAACATTTTAAAATGTTTTTTACTTCAAATGCAACTTAAACTTGGCATATTTGAGATTTCTAAAAAAAGTGACATATTACTAAATTTAAAGTATTTTTCCTCATAATATGCAGCCAACTGGAAATACTCTATTATTTTGATAGAAAAAACTACATAATAAGCTTAGTTCACATGCAAATTAGTGCATAACCGACCGCACAGCCCGCACAAGTCATACACGCGTCCACAAACTGAACAGTCCAGTAAGGATTCATTTCAACTGCTTTGTTATGACGAGCCACCACCCAAAGTCAAAGAAAAAAAAAATGGCCTACGTCAAAATGCACTTCACTGACATTTAGATACTCTGTAAATTACGTTTCTTCATTCTTTGATTTAGCGAGGGATAAAGATTTTGTAATTGTTAACTAAGATCTGGCAAAAGCGATGAGCACTAGAAAGTGTTGAAGCTGCTTTGCTCCACTGCTAAGCAAGGAGAGCAAATGGGAAAGTTTAGCATAAAGAAAATTTTAACATATTTCAACCTAAGGATAGTGCGATGTATTGCAATATATGATCATTTTTTCAGTGATATGAAATAATTTTTATGAAAAGTATCAAAGATTTAGTTATTTAAACTTTTGGAAAAAATCATTGCTAAAGACGTTCCACTGCGTCACTTTTTCCCAGTTACATAATTGAGCATATAATCAATTCACTCCTCACCTTAAGCGAATGTAGTGTATAAAAAGTATAGAAACAACAATAAAAAAGCCATGTCACTTTCTCATATCAATTAGTAACAAGCGAGTGCGCTTGATTCATTAGCGTGATAATTACAACCATGCGAGAGAGCAGGGAGTGGGATTAACACACACATAGGAAGCAACAAAAAGGACAAGACTCCATTTTGGAATGAGAATTGAGAACATATTTAGAAAGTTTCTCACGCGTTCTGGTTAGAGAAAACAAAACGAAAACAAAAAAAAAAAAAAAACAAAACAAGAGACAAAAACAAAACACTTTGTCATGATGAGGCCAAAATGATGTCAACAATTTGTGCAGGGGTAGTAAGTAACACGAAGACGAAACAGTGCAAGGATAGAGACAAGCAACAATTAAAGCTTAAAGTCATAAAGCAAACTGGCTCAAGCGTGAAACTCAATCTCATCAGCACAAACCTTGTAAAAAGTAACTACTAAAATGGATCATAAGCCAACAAAGCCAACGGAGGGTTAAAAGGCAAAGGATACAAATTGCAGAAAAAAAATGTAAACTATCTTTGCCGTTTCGTTGAACAACAACAAAGCAAGTGCGCTACAAGCAAATTGCAATGAAATCTATGCTGGAAATTTAATTGGACTACCAAGTAGAGTGCAATGCATCTTTTGGCATCTTTAAAGCAATCCCATTGCACAATAGGATTTTGTGGCTCCTAGTCAGTTGATTGTTGCCGTTGTCAAGACAATTGATTTGAGCCTCCTGTGCAAACTGTTGTCAAGCCCTCCCAGCCTGTCAACCCCGACTATGTCAACAGCATCAGCTAACAACACACATATGGACCCAAAAATTACACACGTGTCTGTTACACCTTTTGATTTACGTTTTGGTATTTTCGATTTTGAATTCGCGACGCATTGCTTTTGATTTGTCTAAAATTATACCTTTCATGCGAGCAAGCCAACCGAACAGCGTAACCCAAACCAGTGAGTATCCCCTATGCCAACCGGGCAAACCACCCCAAAAACTCAGTTTGCCGAAATTTGTGCTGTTGTGCACTAATTGCAGTTGTCTATGGAATTGTATTGAGTTAGCAGCAAAGGCTTCGAATTGCGTTGGGTTGAGCGCTTAAGTTTGCATTGCTGAGGTTAAGTTCTTCAACACACATTCGCATATTTATTTACTAAGCAGATTTGTTGTTACTGGTACATTTTCCATTTCTCTCAAAGCTGCACTTTCATCGAGTGATTGATCCAAATGGAATTGTAATTTAGTGACACAACAGAAATGGGATGATATTATGGGTAAACATCAAAACTCAAAGTAAATTGTAGTTTTATGTCTGATAAAGAGTATGGGAATTGATGCATACTTGAAAGAATATTTCTATATTACTCAGCGCATAAGTAGCATTAATTGCTTACGTAGGTTTTTCAAGTGCTTTTTATTCGAGAGAAAATTTACAGCAAGATCTTTATAAGTTCGTTGGGGTTCATTTGCAGAACAATCTGTAATTGTTTACAAAAGATACATTACCTTTGAATATATTCTACTCCAAAACTATCTGTTAAAACACCGTGGTCTGTCCTCTTTAAAATACCATAAGGCTTCTTCTTTCAAAAAGTTTAAAAAAATCTGGACCTTCCATAGACTTCTATAAGTATTCTATTTTATTTTTGATGCTCTTACTGTTTAAAAATTACCAATCCCGCTGTTGACTTAAATTCGGCAGAGATCCCAAGTAATTTTATTCTTACGTTAAATTTCAACGCAAATCTTCACTATTTCATGCATCCCCATATTGTACAAAAATTCCACCAACAACCTATTTCTATTAACCCAAATAATATTGACCTCAACTATCCCCTATAATCTACATCTGCAAACATTCATTGACGTTTTGCTATGTTTATGTCCATAAAATCTTCCTTTTCAATCAAAATTGAGGTAAATTTTGTGGAACAAACTTAGTATTTCTATAAATATTGCAAAAATGCAATTGAAAAAGAAAAATCTTGATACAAAAATATGGTATCTGCATCGAAATATGATATCTGTATCGAACGACAGCAATTCTAAGTACTAAGTACAACAATTTTTAGTTACTTTTTCAGCTTAGCAAAAGAATTTTAGTTACTTTTTCAACTTAGCAAAAGAACGAAAAGAAATTTGCTGTACGCCAAAATCAGCTATAAGAAAAATGTAAAAAAGGCATCGCATAAGAAGAAGAAACTTCGAATATGTTTTTAGCTGCAGAAAAAATAGTCAATGGGAATAATAATTAACTCTTGCTTGTTTTGTAGCAAAAGAAAAGTGGTACGTAATTTATATGAAAAATAATTTTATTGAGTATATTTAACTGGACCAATTTTATCTTCTTACAAGTTCATCAAATTTTCGATTCAACAGATTCAAAACCCTTTAAAACTGTATGCTAAGTTTCACTTGACAAAACTATCTCAGTTCGATCTTGCAAATATCTACAGTTTTTCCTTATCAAAGGCTTTAATTCAAAACCACTTTATAGTTTTAATTGTAACGAGAAGTCATGCTAATATTTGCTTGCAGGTTTTAAAAGGTTATAAAAAACTTAAATATATTATATATAGCAAATGAGCAACAAAATTAAGTTTATTTGTGTCAAAATCACCACAAATCCTTTAAAATTGTGTAATCTACGATTTAAAAAAATGAAAAGAATATTAAAAAACGACTTGGGTCAAACTAATATATTAAACATTTGCGTTTCAAAAAACATTTAACAAAAATAAAATTTTGCGTTTTTTATAAAAAAAAAATGCATATTTTAAACGATTTGTGATGACTTTGATTAAAAAACATAATTTTTAAGCTACATATTCGAGCTTAGAGTTTCAGGCTACCAGTTTCTTGTGCAATTTATAACTTTTAAATATTTCCAAGGCATAAAATTTTTTCAAAACCTAACCAATCACTACACCCTACACTTTTCGTAAATCTTTTTCTTATATGAATTCGTTTTCCCTAAGAATACATAAATATTTATCCAACTTATTAACAACAATCAAACAACAACAAACAAAATTAACACACACATTCGTTGTTGGCACAACAAACCCCAAAAGGCAAGTTCCAATTTTCAAAAACAACAAACCTAATGACAAAACCAAAATCCAATCCAATCAAATAGCAATGAGTCTATGCCAAGGGGGCATTCAAGGGCAACAGGAAGCAACCCTTAGCCGTGCGCGCTCTAAGCAAATCCAAAGTCTAATGCGAAGGTTAGAGTGAGTAACAAAAAACGAAAAAAAGGGAAATCTTAAAACCTTATTAGAAATAAAGAGAAAAAATAAAAATTTGTTAAGCGTTGGAAAAAATGTTTCCACGCGCTTTTGGCATTTTCATGGTAATTGTCTTTAACTTTTTCGCTTTGAAACTTTGTCTAAATGAATTTTCATGATTCATTTTTTTTTTCGCGCATTCGTGTTACCTTTAAGTTTTTTCGTTTTATTTGGCATATGGCCCAAGGGAGTTGAAAGCTTGTTAAGCGACTTTCAGCCAGGTGTTATTTATTCTAAGTGGGGGCAAAGTAAGGAGCAAATTTGGCCAGCACAATGCTGATGATGAGGATTTTGTACTCGGTTTGGCCATTGTTGTTGTTCTTGTTGTTGTTGTTTTTGATGACTTGACTCCCCAGAGTATTTTGTCAGTAATAAGTGTGATTGTTTTGGCTACGTCGGCCCAGATACGATATTATATTTATGTGATTTAGCATAAACAAGTTTACGTAAATTGCAAAAACTTTGCATAAGCTGGCAACAGAAGCCGAATCCCAGGCCAGTTGGCAATCAATTTCAATTTTTAAGCCCTTTACAGCAAAGACAACATTTTTAATTAATCGTCGGATTACAGGGGCCATGGCTGGACGTGGCCTGAGCTATGGACGCGCAGCTTCTAGCGGTTTATGTTCACCCTAACCTCATATGCGCGGCAATCCTTTGCACGTTCACACACTCACTCAGTGCCTTCTCTTCTTTGGTCTCGCTCTCTCTCTCTCTATCTCTCTCTCTCTATTACGAGAGCTGTCCATTTTTTCATTATCTGTGCCATTTATTCCATTTTTGTGGCACAACTCAAACTAAACGAGCGACAAATTGCCAGTGCAGTACAACACCAACACCAACAACGAGCTCGTCCGGCATAGTCACAGCAGCAACATCATCGTTAGCATCATCATCATCAGCATCGCCATCATCGTGCTCGTGATGAACTTTTATTGTCCCAAACGTCGTATTAAATCTGCCCGCCATCCGCTTAATCCTTTCGCGCTTTTTGTCATCAATGCATTGCCAGTCGTCTGGCCAAATTTCTGATGGATATTTCAACCAACCAGAATCTGTCCATATGGTCAGAAGTTCTCAACGGTCATGGTAACGTGTCGGCATTGTCGGCACAAAAGCAGCAAAAAGAAAAAAAATGGAATTGCATTCATTTCGATTTACTCGCATTGTGGCTGCTGTTGGGCTTGCTGGTGCCAAGTCCCGGGGCCGAAAATCTGTTTTGAAAACCAATAAATCTGATTTATTGGCCACGCTGAGCTGCCTCCGCCTCAATGCTGTCTGTCTAGTATCTCTAGGTTTAATTTTATTGTGATTTCATGTCGACTATTTTATGTTTTGATTAAGTGTTGACTTACATTGGGCTTGTGACAATATGATATTTGACAAATGTCAATAAATGTAGTACTCCAGTAATGGAATGGATGCAGTTAAGCTGCAGAGATTTCGTAGTTAATAGCGTGGCGTATATTTATCCAACGAATGAACTGTTCGGAAATTAATTTTGAAATAAATGAAAGTTTGCTTGGGCTGTAAGCGGCACAGTTGGTCATTTTATAAAGTTCTATTCAATTATATTTTAAGAAAATAAACCATCTCGGTTTTGTTAAAACACGGAAGCCACTAAATTATTGTAAACATTTAGTATGTGTTAGATGTTTAAGCATATCTCGTTGAAATTATTTAAAAATCTTAAAAGCGTTTACGAAAATAATTGTAAGATAATATATTTGTGCTTTTGATCCTATTGAAAATGGAATTATTGGATTATTTAAGATTTTTGTGTATTGCATTAAATCTGACACACAAAATGCTAAGAATCTATTATTATAAAATGTTTACCTAGAGTTACCAAAAAGCAGCCTGCTTTGGTTTTATTAGAATATATCGATATTTTCTAATTGTGTTATCGATTTTTATAAGTTTTTAATATGTGTAGCATTCAGAACACCTATGAGACTTAAATAAGACTTCAAAATAAAAATACTTCAAGTTAATTGAATATCTATGTTCAATTATATATCAAAATAAAATTATATCAAAATATTTTCAAAAAGAATAAACATAATTAAGAGAAAAACTTATAAATATATCTTAAAAAAACAAACTGTTTTTAACGCTTGCTGTTTACTTATTAATTTTTATCTTACAAATCAAAACATGTAAAAAACGAATTCTAAAGATTTCGTTAGAAGTTTAACAAATGTTACTGGCGCAAAATAATAACTTTTAAAAACTTTAAACTTATTTATTTGCAAACAGTTGTTACTCTAAATAATTTTGAAAAACCTTCGAAATTGTAAAGAACAGATTATAGATAATAGGAAAAAAAAACTCTTTCGCTTGGACACATAAGAGATATTCTATACAAATATTATTTCTTTGCCAAATATTTTATGATTTCATTTAAATTCTATTTTGAAAAGTTATTTTGAGTGCCTCTGTATAAGTATTTTTACTTAAATCTATCAAAATTTGCAAAAACTTAATTTAAGCATGCGATTTTACTCTGTGCTCCATTTCCAAGCAAAAGCCGCGCAATTAGCTAACCAATGTCCGGTTCCCCATTTACCGCATAAGCACAACCCCAATTATGAGCTATAACGCCAACAGCAAAAGTCATAAATTACAGAAGGTGCTAAAAACCACATAGTACAACAGAAGGTGCTAAAATCCCCATACATTAATGTAGCACTCCATTCCTTTTATTTTATTTTTTTTTTCTTCTCGAATCATAAAAATAATGACACATTTCCCACAGTGAGCTAGAGCTGCTGGAGAGCACAGCAGCTCAGTCATTTCGAGTCATCATCGAAATCGGCGCATAAAAGCAACAACGAGCTACAACATGGTGTCCAATTGGGCAGTTACCCATCAGAGCACTCATCATTCCCAGTTTGCGCGTCATCATAATCAAGCACGGCAGCAACGGACTGACATCGTTAGAGGCGCAAATGTGCTGTGGGCGATGTTTTTGTAACAATTGACACCCGACGCGTTAAACACAGTCACATACACACTCACACACACACATACATATGTGTAATGATTGCCAAAACCTGAGCTCGGTTCCTGAATCTGTGAACGCGTCTCTGGAGTTGGGCGTGCTGTGCAGAGCCTGTGGCGTTTTGGTTTTGACCAAAGCCGCTGCCTCTCACCAGGGGTGTTGACAATTCAAACGCAATAATTGCGACTGCGAACCGCACGACGTTAGACTGGACGCAGCGGCGGCAAGGTGAGTGTGTGCAGCAAGGGTCGTCTTCAAACGAGGGGATCTCGAAACGGCTGCTGCTGGGCTGACGTGTGCGCCTCGTTATTTCGTGTTTGACACAATGTCAACTTTGTAATAAGTTTTGCTGGTATAAAAAAAACCTAGGTAGCGCCATTTACTTTGATCTCGCACTCAGTCCTACACGGAATCTTACTCTCTCTTTTGCGCATCCTAGGGGTGGTTTGCTGCTGCGTAGTTTTTTGCGCACCCCAAGCGATACACAGTTTTAATGAACCCTCCATGCTGACTTGCTCCTTTTTATTTCCCGTTTTTTTTTGCATAGCAGCCCTTGTCGCTGATTCTTGATCCTGTTACATTTGCTCATTGTTCTCGCAGTTGCAAGCAGCATTTGCCTCTTGCTGGCTTTATTTTTTTTTTGGACCTTTTTTGGGTGTTTATTATTAGCCTTGTGCCTGGCAAATACATCCGTTGCCGTCATTCACACACACTCTCACACTCCATAACTCACATGCTAACGCAACGATCTGACGTTGTATATGTCATTGTTCCATTGTTGTTTGGTATTTCTCAATGTTAGTTTAATGAGTTGAATATGTCAAATGTCCTGCGCCCTTAAACGTGACAATGTCCTTACAACGTTTCTAGTTGTGCCTAACAGGGGCAGGCAAATGAAATCATTAGCATTGAGAATTACGCAAAATATTTGAGGAAATCTATTATATATGAGTTTTCTATTGTGTCTATACACTTTCGAATTTTTTTTTTTTTTCACTTTATTTGCAAAATCAGGAAAAAATATTCAAGTTATATGAGTTGGTTGAAATCTTCCATTATTTCAGGGCGCCTAAGGCGTCTTTAGATCAAAACCAGAAATAAGAGATAGAA
Organism: Chymomyza procnemis; assembly: GCA_035046065.1. NCBI lineage: Eukaryota > Metazoa > Arthropoda > Insecta > Diptera > Drosophilidae > Chymomyza > Chymomyza procnemis. Next base: position 15,860,040 of record JAWNOJ010000013.1, on the reverse strand, counting down.
ACAAGAAAAATCCTTTTTTAACTTAAGAATCTACAATTTCATAGTATACTTGAAATTCTCTAAAACATAAACTGAATCTTTCAATCAAAAACTTATTGGAAGCTCAAAAAAGTTAAGTTAATGTTGGATTATGTCGATGGGATTTTTATTTGCCGATATCCGTTATTGAAGCCATTTTTAAATTCTTCTGCATTCTTATACATTTTATGCTAAATTACCGGTAATCATTGCTTAGCGCTTTAAATTCTCTTCAATTAAAGTTTTTCTTTCTACCAAAGCGAGCACTTCAACTTTCTGCACCCTTTCAGCTACCACCACGCACTTCATAAGTTTTCTGACATTTTCGATTAAGCTCCAAAATCCGCAGCGTAAACGCAGCAAGTGACAGGATATGTACAATGCAATAGCATCCGCTACTTGAACAGATGTCCATGCATTTGAAATTCACAAAACTAAAAGCCAGCATAGAAAGGAAACTAAGCTGACAACTCATCATGCCCGAAACAAATCCGTAAAGACAAACCCCCCAAACCCAAAATGTTACTAGCTTGAAGTGTTGCAACAACACCTTGGCAAAGGCTCAAGAGCTGCGAATGACAGTTGGTAGTTGTTGTTGTTGTTGTTATCTATCTATGTTGTCCTGGTGTCGTTGTGTCCTTGTTGTCACCCCTTGGCATATAAAATTCGCACAGCTGAGTGCTGTTAACTGGCTGAATAATTCCATAGAATGCAAAATGCGACAATACCAAGAAGTTTAACCGGCAGCAGAAGGTAAATGGAAATGGGTTGCCAAATTTACATGACGGCGGCGAATGCCTCAAACCACTTGACTTGAGGCAACTACCAGCCGTCGCAGCAAACGAAGCCCACCAAACAAGCTAACCTTAAATATCAATTACAATCACGCAATCTATATATAATACCGAGTTGAGCCTTGAGCTAGTCAGGACTATGGCCAAGTGAATTAATTGAAATCAATGCAAATGCTTGAAACCGTGAGGGGGGCAACCCTTAGCAGTAGGAACAGTTTCAACGCATTCGTTTTGGTTTTTCAATTTCTATAGAAAATCTCATTTGTCAGCGGCTTTGGAATACGAGTCGTGGTGTCCTTTACTCGGCCACGAGCCGCAATCCCATTGTTGTCAAACATGTCAAAGCAGTTGCAAGCATTTGGGTTGCTTTTAATTTATCAATGCAACTTGTAGTTTTTTTTTCACTCATTCACTGATTCATTCATTCAGTCAGTCATGCAATCAGTTTGGTGACTCATTCGCTTGATCTATGGATTCCATTTCGCGCTAGGCTGAGCACATGCTCAGCTCAAGCCGATAAAACGTTGACTGATAAGCAGCCAAAGCCAGAGCATGCAGCTCTCTATAGTATGATGTCACGGTTATCATCATCGTCAGCGGCAAACTCTTTAGCCTTGGCTTCGCCTGTGCACAAGATAAGTAACCCATTTTGTTTTGCTTCCCGTTGAGCCACATGTCCTTTGTGCAACATGTCGCGCATTTATGTTTTGTTTGTTTTTGTTGGTCGTGTCAGCGGTGGCCGCAATGAGTGTTGGACTCCTGGGCATATTGTTTTTGTTATGTTCAACACTCTTGAACATATGCCAGAAAAGCAAAAAAAAAGTGGTGCAAGTGAATTGGAATTTCAGGAATTTCCTTTTCTTTAGGCAAAAAGATAATAATTCGCTTCACTTGCCAATGCCCACCGATGTCGTTGTTTTCACATAAACTTTACCTACAGTCCCCATCGAATATGGAGTTGAACATTGCAAATCTACATTTAGGGCATTGAACGAGACAAATGCGAATTCATTGTTATAATCTCGAATATTTTCTTAATTTTTGTACAACTTTTTTTTTAATCCCTCTTGATGTGGCAGTACACTTTTTCCTTGATGTCAATAGGAAAAGTTTTGATCGCGATATTTCATTTATGAAAGAGCGTTACGTTCTACTTTTTTGGCTGCTTCATACAATCCAAACATCAACTTCTGCTTTTAGGGTTCCGCTTCCTCTTTTTGTCAATTTGTTCTCCCTTTTCTAACTCTATCATATTTTTGTTGATTTTTATATTCCCTTTTTCTTAATTGGCTCTCGGTTTTACTCTCGGTTTTTTAATTTTTCGTATTATTAAGTGTTCGCGAATTCAATACTTCGTTCTTCTTCAGAAATGTTCAACTTTTTTCTAATTCCAAATCCAGTTCCTATGCTCGATGGCGGATGGACTTATTCCGGTACTGCTCAATGCTACGCTCTACAGCAGCAATGGTGCGTACATCTGGGGATCCGAGAAAACATGGTGCGAAAACGATACATAATTAATCGAATTAAATCTCTGATGGACGATTTTATCGACGCTAAAATGAACGTAGTACGCGATACGTATTCTGCATAGATCAATTTTTTTCGAAATAAAATTACACTATTTGCAAGCGTTGTTCAGGTGTGAGTCTATTCATGATAAATTGCCAAACAAAACCAAGAATAAATCACTTGACAGCTGTTGAATCGGTCACTATCTTGAACAGTAGTGCCAATTTAAAGTTCTATACCTCGAAAAAAACACCATTTATATAGAACTTGGACATGCTAAAATTAATGCAGCTACCTACTGCACAATTGTACGAAGATACCCAGGAAATAAAGTTATTTTAAAACTTTTTTTGCGAAATGAAAGCTATTTTTTTTTGCTAAATTAAAGATTTTGATTTCTTGAACCTAAAAAGCCTGTACAAATGATTTTTAAGCATTTCCACTCAAGAAACGATTTTTGGCCAGCTTTTTGGTACCATTGCGCGGTGTCGAAACACCTTTTGATACGATAGACGGACATGTAATGCCAGAAACTTTTCTGATAGCGAACTTATGTCTTTAAAATGATAAGTTTTTAGTACAGCAACTTTTAAATTTAGTAGAAAATATTATTATTGCAATATTTCCCTGAAGTTGCCTTTTTACAAGCATATGTTCAAAACAATTAAAAACCAATGAAGCGTACTCGGGTTATAACCAAATGCTAATTGTGCTAAAATGTATTTAATTATGTCAATTAAAATTTCTAAAATAACAAAAAAAAAAACACATTTACAATCTAAGCACTTGACTGATTGCTTAATATTACTACCACCCGCACATACGCCTACAAAATACCAGTGTTTGAGTGTGTGTGTGTGGGGCACACACATTATCCAAAATGGAGTATATAATTAGCGGAACAATTTCAAGCGCAATTAAATTTATTTTGTGCGTGTTGGAAATTAAAATGTTTTATCACTTTTATTTGAATTGATAATGAGAATGTGCTGGAAACGCTTTAATGAGCCTACGTGGTACTTGAATCAAAATTTGACCGCTGGAATTTGATGTTTAACAATGCAAGGAATTTACTGATTATATTGTTAGTATTTCCTAAAATCATAAATTTGATTTTGTTATTAAATTTAGCGTTAATTTAGAAACTTTTTTATAGTCTTTAATGTTAGTGCAGCATTTTTGTTTTATGAAAAAGTTAGGAGCTGGTATAGAACTTTAAGTTGCAACGAAGCAACGATGGATTATTCGATTCGACGTGAATTTTATTTATCCGAAAGACATGATATCTGGCATATGACCGCCGCCACGGCTGGCTCGGATGCAGTGCAATCTGGACGTCCAATGTTCGATGACTTTTTCCAACATTTATGGGCGTATGCCGGCAAGAACGCAGCGAATGTTGTCTTCCAAATGGTTAAGTGTTTGTGGCTTATCTTTATACGACAATGACTTTATATAGCCTCACAGAAAGTAGTCTAGCGGTGTTAAATCGCAAGATATTCACAGGTCCAAATCGTGAAATTAGGCGTTCACCAAACGTGTCTTTCAATAAATCGATTGTGGCACGAGCTGTGCGACATGATGCGCCGTCTTGTTGGAACCACAGCTCCTGAACATCATGGATGTACAATTCAGAAATGCAAAAGTTAGTAATCAAAGTTAGTAATCTATACCGATCACCGTTGACCGTAACGTTCTGGCCAACATCGTTTTTGATGAAGATGGGACCAATGATTCCACCAGCCCGTAAAGCGCACCAAACAGTCAGTTTTAACGGTGTTTCACCATGCACTTGAGGATTACCTTCACTCCAAAATCAGGAACTGGCTGATCTCTTCAATTGCCAAACCAAACTGACAATAAATCACTTGAAAGCTGTTAAATCGCTCTTCATCTTGACCAGTAATGCAAATTTTAAGTTAAAAAATAACAACCTTTATATCTATAACAAATTCACCCATCAGGCTAGCGATTAGTGTTATATAATATTTGTTATTATTCAATTTTTCTTAATATTAATATTTCAAAATTGCTTAACTATAAAGTCAATTCGACTGAGTTGTAGTCCTAAATAAATAATTAAAAATTATAATCAACTCTGGAATTGTACACAAAATTGTATGGAAGATTTAGAAGTTATGTCTTATCACAGAAATGTCTAATTTTCGAGACTTATAGATAAGTTAATAGATAAACTAAACTTTGCATTAGAGTTATATATAGCTACTATTATTTAATGGTTCTATAAGATATGTAATAAAAAACATCTAAATCGAAGATTGACTGGGGCATGTCGCACGCCCAACCGTGTGGTTACAGCAGAAGTTGACACTCAGAAATAATTTTTGCTCGTTAATTATTTATTTTCATAAAAACTTTAACCTTCTCTTGCTTAATTGATTATATATTATTTACCACAAGTCTTTCTTTGTTAACTTTGTATAGTAATAAACGATTTTACTGTGAATTGTTAATTGTTTTTTTGGTTTTTAATTGGATATTCGTTTGCTTGCATGCACATTTTCATGCAGTTAAAAGTTTCAAGTGATTTCGTCTGTCAAAAGTTTTTAAATAAAAGCAATAACAAGAGAGCAATAAAAAAAAATACAATAAAAATTACATTTAAGCTTATTTTGTATGGTTTGATTTACTGGAAGTGTTTTTTTATAAAAAGTTTGCATAAACAATTAAAAACCAGTTGAACATTGAACATAAAATTTTGAAAATAAAATGTAGATAATGTCGCTTTTTGAAACAGTTTACTTAAAGTTTTCAACGCCTTTCAATGGCCGCTTATCTTATTTGCCAAAATTCAATAGAATAAAAAATAAACCCATGGCAAGTAGGGAGAACCATTTGCCAAATATAAATTATGCGCCATTTGTCCTTCAAAATGTGCCATTGATAATTCAAAGTAACAACAACAACCCAAACAAGTGTTGGAAAATGGCCCATTTAGAGCCAAAAACCGGACCGGGGATATTTTTATTTATTTTGCTTTTAACAAAATTTGCCAAATTTACACTTCACTAACACACACACACATACAATAGCAACAACAACAACAAAGTCAAGCAAAATCCCACAACTAACAATAACAACAACAATTGCCAAAGCGTAACAAAAGCCAAGTGTGATTCATTTTTGGTTCTTGTTTCCGGTTTCGGGGTTCAAAAAGCAAGTTGCCTGATTATGGCGTCCCTAACTGCCTCCTACCCTCACACTCACACACAACACTCATGTATTTACACTTACACAAACACAAGCACACAGACACAGACATACCAAGCATAAATAAGGCAACATTCAATGCAAATTGGTCTATTTACGCAAATTTTATTGCTTTGGCATTTTTATATTTATTTTGTTTTTTGGTAAATCTCCCATATATTCTATATATATATGAGTTCCTTTGTGTGTGTGTGTGTATAGTTTTCAATGTATTGTGCGCCACATGTGACTTAGTTGTTGTGCGCCTCGAAGCATGCTTTATGTTTTTTCCTTGCTAATTTTCTTTTCTTTGCCTTTTGGCGTTTTGGGATTTGTCCGATTTCCTATGTTCATCTTGCCTTGGTGCCTGCCAAAAGGACGTCTACTAAATCAGCCAATTGGAATGGCGGTTTAGCTTGGCATTGTTGCGCGTGTAACCTTTTACAGCTTTTGCTGTGTATACTCTTTAGTTAGTGTATGCTGCTTATATGACATATTTGGGTTTGAAGTATGCAAACTTGTGCTAAAGTTAAGTAACTTGCTTTGGAACTGCTGTGAGCAAGCATTTAGAAGAATGAGTTCTAAAATACAGAATCCTTATTTTAGGTTTATAATTTTACAAATCGAAAAAAAACTTATGAAATCAATAAAATTAGGTAGATCCAGCGAAAAACTAGTCAAGCGTATTGAAAAAATTAGACGTAACTCGAAGTACTTAAAGTTTTATTAATAAGATCAAATTATTTTCTGATTTTTTTTTCTAAAAATTCTTCTTGGTTTTCTAACATATCGAGCCATTTTTTGTGTATACTCAACTTGTGAAGCGAATTCAAACTTTCTGCCCAATTCCAATATCCAGATTTTATTATTTGTCGCACCAAATTATGCAATTTAATGTCATTATTTTTCGCCTAAACGGCACTCGCCTCACTTGGCAACTGCCGCATCCCCAAAAAAAAAAATAAAAAACAAAAAATCTTTAGAATTTCGAACTCATTGGCTCCCATACCATTTGTATAGGAAAATGTGTTTTTTATTGACATTTAGAAGCCAAACCCATTTCCGCAACGTCAAAGAGTTGCTTTTGCTCTTACATGACCCTGTCATAAATGTTGCTTATATTATGGGTGGGCGATTTCTCAATAAATTCGTTCTAGTGAAAATTTATTGCCATTGGTTTTTAAACCGCGACGCGTGTAGGCAAAACGTTTTTATGACCTCTTGCCATGGCCTGTGATTTGAAAAAAATTGACATTGAATTTTAAATGGAGCATGCTGGAGCGAACATAACTGACCTATAAAGCTAAATGGTTGCAGTGTTTGGATGGATTTTTAGAAAAAGCTACAGAAAAGAAAAGATTTCAACTGATTTTGTAAGATTTTATGATTTGAGCAAAGTGTATGAAAAGCGTTTTTAAAAAAAAAAAAAATTGTGTAAATAAGAATTTGATATATTTTTGCTTATTTTGAAATGTGCTGATTTTTTGGTTTAAAACCCTCTGTACTACGTTTCTGTTAAGAACAAACGCATTGAGCATTACCTACTAGCAGTACAGCTTTCACCACATTTTGCAAAAATCCTCTGTGGCAACAAGTTAAGTTAAAGCTCAATTGGTGGCAACACAATTGCAGCTTATTAAAACAACGCTAATAAGCCAGCAAGACGCACACACACAGACTCTACACACACTTTCAGCAAATTAAGTGAGTTATTAGCTCGTTATCTTTCACACTGAATATTTACACAGTTGCTTGTTGACAACAATGGGCCAAAACTCGTTTGCCAGCCATGAAAAGTCGTCAGACAGCAGAAATCTGTTGGAAAAAAAGTGCTCGAAAATTGTGGAAAGGTGGTGCTAACTGTTTTTAGCTTGTTGCTTAAAATTCAAACAATGTGTTGATGCCTTCACACCCAAAAAACATGCATAATTAATATGCAAAAGCAAAAGCAGCAATAACAACAAACACAACAACAACGAAGGCAAAACTTTTGGCTGGCAGGGGCCAAAAATTGAAAGGGTTAGCATACTTTTTGGAGTCTCCAATGTTAGAGACATTTTGCAGCTTCATTATCACAGCTTTCGCGTCAACATCATTTCCGGCTACACACACACACACACTCGCATAAAGTTGCCATTTTGAGCGCCATTGTTGCTGTTGTTGCTGCCGCCACTGCTGCTGCTGTTATGCATAATTCATATGTGAAAAGCAACAATAGGTGGCAAGTAACGAAGCAAAAGTAAAACCTCAAACTCAAAAAAAATTTTTGTTTGCTGTTGAATGGCAGTGAAAATGCTTTAATTGAAGTACACATAAACACACACTCACAAACACACATTAGTACATTTGCATATTTCAATGCATGCAATTAAGCGTGCAAGTGTATGTGTGTCGCCATATATGTGTTGGCCACTGCCAACTGTCATGACATGGCAAAAAGTTTAATTTCTCTCTTGCCTTTCTCTTTTTGTATGTAAAATTTAAAACTTCTATTTTTTTATAAACTTAGTTGCCCTGCTCTTCGGTTGTGTCATTTTTTGCTACATGCTCTCTCTCTCTCTCTCTACTTGCAGCTAAGTCTCGCCATTTTCCGGTGAATGGTTTGGGCGCCAATAACACGCTTCAGCAGCAGCAGCAACAACAACAATATAATCTACAACAAACAGCCACTGATACACGCAACATCTACAATAATCCATATACACCATCTCAGACACAACAACAACAACAGCAACAGCAAACACAACAGCAACAACAACAACGCAGCGCACAACTTTTCAAAGCTTTAGCTGCCTCAGCTGCTGCTGGCAACACTTTAAGTCACGGCCATCAATACGATTTCTCCACATCGTCATCATCATCGAATGCTAACAATGATCTGCAGTTATCGTCAACATCTGAAGCTGAAAATGCGTTTTTGAATCATAATAACGGTAAGTAGATGTTTTTCAAAAAAAAAGCTAATGTTTCGTTTCCACCGCGCCGCAGATGTCCAAGCAAAACTTGCGTATCACTACGAAGCAGTTGCGGATTTACGGTGGGGAGTGGGCAATTTTTGGTGGGTTCAAGCTCCCTCCCACCAAAAATCGAAACTTACTTTGCCAATTTTCAACAGCAAATGGGTCCTAGCCGTTTCAATGCAGATTAAGTTGTCTTTAACACTAAATATATTCTTTTGAATATAATTCGCATAACGCTCTTTATGAAGCATGCAAATAATTTTGCAACAAAATGAAGCAATGATAAGAACATAAGTCATGCCAAGAGAAGTTGTTATACACTTATCACTTATTTTATTCACTCTTGCATACTTACCTAATCGCTTTGCCGCTGTGGATCTCTTGTCGCGCCATCTGTTTTGGAGATACTTCAATTAGATTGGCAAAAGTGGTTCGACTGCGGGTTCAATCGCTTTCAAAATTGTTTAGATCTTCATGGCGAATATTTGGGAAAACAATTTATCGTTTTTGAATGATTAATAAGTATTTTTTGTTCTCTGCTTATTGAACAATCTTAATCTGTCTATAATTAACGTTTTTATAAGTAAAAATACATTAATTAACATTAAACAATTAGCCGTAGACAAACTCTAAGGCTTAAGTAATATTTTTTACACTTAAGCAGAAAAAGTAAGGTACGAACGTCTGAAACAACAAATCAAAAAAAAAAAAAAAACCTTTTCAACTGTCTCGTTCACTGCCAGGTTGCCATAATTTGCACGCAATTTGCATTTCAAGTGGGCAAACGGCCAAGCTGGCAAACCAGCCAAAGTGATAGAAGCAGCAGAGCTCGAGTACTGCTTCAGTTGTTCTCGAAAGGTCTCTTTTCTTTTTGCCTTCTAATTACAACAGGTACAATTTTCAGATGCTTGCAGACCCCAAGAAGTTGGCTAAAATTTATAGAAGTGCTTATAAATTGCAAAGACCTCAAATATGGGGGAAGTCCCCAACATAGTGTGCTGTACTTGTAGTTTGCTTAAGCATAAGCAAAGCGCTTTAATTATAGGGGTTAAGTATATGCCTGGCATTTATAAATTAAATTGAACCTGTTGTTCTTGTTATTGCTTCTTAAAATGCATGACTTCCTGTTGGCAATAGAGTCAAGTCAAAGGTTGCTGCTTAGTAAGTAGTACCTTCTCTGGCATCATCTGTGCAAAACAACAAATCAAAGAGCTGCTTTGGTCCAGCTGTGCGGTAGAATGTATAAAATGTGGCAAACTGCAATTGCCGTTAAGCATAAGGATGAAACAGTTGCTCAGGATTGCATAGACAACGGCAGTTATGCAATAAAAATCATTAAAAAATATAAAAATGAAAGCGGCAGCAACTTAACAAGCCAGGAAACCAACAAACTGCTTGCCTGCTCCTTTCTGATGAAGCCATTGAAAATAAACAAGCAACAAAATGAAATGGGAAAATCTTGGCAGGCCTGCTGCATCCTGCGCAAGACACACCATGAGTAACAAGAAACTAAACGAGCGCCTAGCGCCATAAACTTAAATCACGATTAAAAGTGTGATTATCCTTGTGGCGCTACAAATCGCCGCTGCAACTGACAACGGCATCCTGGCGCTCCAACAGCAGACAACAGCCAACAAACTGCTCCTTCGACAAAGCCATGCTTGTCGTCCTCCAACCATGTCGTCTAGTTTGCTGTTGCAGTTGTCTGATTTTATATCTTTACCACTCTGGCGCAGTGGAGCAGTCCACACGGATGGACGGCACATCGCTTGTACTTGTTTTTGTTGGCTTTGGCTTTTGTCTTGTTGTGTTTTGTTTTGACTTGTGTATGTGTGTGGGCCGTGTATAGCTCAGGGATAGTTGGCGGGTTATCAACACAGACCCACACGCATATATTAGGAAGCTGTAAAAGCTAACTATGAGATACACATAATAATTGGATAGTAACTGGAGATGGAGCAAATGCGTGGGGTTAGAGCTTGGCGTGTTTCATTCAAGTATGACAAGTTTTAATGATTCTATACTTAAAGTCGCATTGTCAGTATGTACGAAAACGGCATAGACTTTCAGTTTTATTTACGAGTGATGCATCGACCTATACGAAAATATTAAATTCCTTACAAAAAATATAGCTGCCATTGCAGCTCGAATGTTGTCTTTAAGCCCTTCTATGGTCTTTGGCTTGTTGGCGTAAACTTTGCTCTTTAAAAATCCTCACAAAATGGAATTTGGCGATATCAAATCTGTGGATATCAAATCTGTGGATCTTGGTGGCCCGTCAATATCAACACAACACGTTCCGGTAATATCCGACGCAAATAGTCGTTTGTTGAAATTGCTGTATGACATGTAGCACCATCTAGTTAGAACTAAACATTTTTCATCCATATACCGATTGTCGTTGATAGTATCAATAGGTTCGAAGAACAACGGCACCAATGATGGTTTGCGAGCAATCACCAGTCTTAACAGTCACCTTCTGGTCGTGCAAAGCTGTCTCGTGGATAATATTAGGGATATCGGTGCCCCAAAGGAATAATTTTGTTCGCTGACGGCGTCTGCGTGTGTGAAATAAGCCTCACGATATTCTCGGTGATATGCACGCTGGGTTAACACAACTGACCGATTATTTTTAATGTTAAGCGATTTGTGTATAGAGATACTTGTTTAAAATTTTGCCGGATCAAAATTTTCTAAACCGGAAAGGTACAGCCGAACGGTTGAAAACTGTCAAAGTTAATCGACTAATTTATTTACTCGATTCAGATGGCGCACCTTGTACAAGATCCATATCATTAAATGGCAGACCTTCAAGTAAACAAAAGATTATACATACGATTTTTTTCTATCATGTCATTGAATAAGAATTGCAAAAAACTGTCAACTAAACCGATAAACCATAATGCTCCAATCGACTTTACAAGAACTGTGCTAATATTGGCCTTTGGGGCTTTACCTTACTATTTGTATATAGTCAGAAAATATTTTCAGTCTAATCTATATATATATTTCTTTTAATTCCCACGTATTGGCAAAACTTGAACCTTAATACTTTTTACTAAGTTAACTTTGCCCATTTTTAAAGATGCCATCCGTTGACTTAGCACAGACAGCCGATCGCTTGAAATTTGTCAAAGTACTTTAATTCTTTTTTTAACTTATGTATTGTTACGAAATTTGAAATTTCAATTTTTTGTTTTTGTAATTAAACTAAGTTTTTTAAGAAATTTTCCCAATCTGCCTCATGATCAGAGAAAAAATTGTGTATGTAAACAGTGATTTATATAAATATAAATTTTCAAATTATTTATTTATTTAAATTAAAATCGCTGAAATTTAATGTCAACGCATAGTTTTAACGAAGGAGGCCGAAGTAAGTTTTATTTAGTTTATTGCAGTTTTGCTCTGACCAGTGATTTTCCAAAGTGATAGCTGGCGCAGGTGTACTAGATGGCGCCATCAGTCAAAACAACTACTCTGATTACAATAAACAGTACAATGCCGTTTCTTTAAATACTAAAAAATGTCATTTTGAAAATAAATTTAAAATTGTTTTCAATGTATTATATTTTCTCATTCTATCTCAACATTTTAAAAATTTTTTTTAATTATTTATGCTCTTGAAATAAATTTAAACTTTGCTTTGCTTCGCAATGAAAATAACATAAAATGGCTACAAATCCATCTAGTTTTTAAGGTTTATCGAATGCCTAATTTTGCGAAACAAATACAAAATGCGCAAACTTTACAAAAGGATTTGATGCAATTTGAAGCCTTTTATACCCATTTCGAACCCTTTTTCTTTAAGTCAAACAAAAGGCGCTTACCAAAAGCAGCAGAGCCAAAAACGAAGACCTAAAAATAAAACTACAAATAAGCCGGAATTAGAACCTTTTATGTTGTTTTGCTTGCTGTGCCGTCATAATATGGCATTATTTGGACTTTCCTTTTAAATACAACGTACAAAATCAAAATAAAAACATGTGAAATCAGTTCACTGCATATGTCCGGAATTGTGTGCTGTCCATCAATTGTTTTTTTTTTCTGGCCATCCGCCCAAAACTGTCAATTGTGGCATACATGGATTTTTGCCAATTTTACAAACCCAAAACCCTTGCATTTGGTCTTTGCTTCGATTTCAGAGAGCAAATACAAACAAAACGAATGCAAATAAACATTGAGAAGAAGAACAAAGGAGCAGTCGTCATTCAGTGAGGGGACTGTGTGTGTGTGTGTGTGTGTTGTTCAGTGCGGCTTATCACAATTGACCCATCACTTGGCTCGACTAGGGGGAGCGATGTCCAGCTTGCTGCTAACTTTTCCTCCTACCAAAACAGACAAGGCGCTCGAAAATTGACTCTCGTATTTCACTGATGAACTTAACTTATGTCAAAATATGCGATAAGTAATCCATTTTGCTGCCAGGACATTGTTTCCTGTTGCTGTGCAGTCAGCCGCTTGATTTTAAGTTGGCTTCGAGCACTTGTCGCTGGAGTAGTTTTCGGTGCTACGCTTGGAACTGTGCAAATATTTGGTTTTTAGTGACAATTTTTGCGAATCATATTTAAGGGTTGATATTTTTCGTACATTTGTCACGAAATATAAAACAAAATGTATATTTGTTATTGTCTTTGTAGACTGAGCCGATAATGAATTGTGCCAGGATGTAGCCAGCACGAAACATAAACTTATCTCGGCGCAATGTCATGGCATATTTTGACATGCGTTTGGCAACCCTTGGTCACCAAGAAGATCCCAACTACATACAACCGGCAGACAGATTCGCCGAGATTCTCAATTAGGATAATCTTCAAATGACTAAGCAAATATTGGCAAAATTTGAAAATTCGTTGCGGCCATTTGCCGTTTTGGTCAATTCATTGGCTACGAAGCACAAGTTTCGGACCTGCCACATGGGGTTGCAAGTATGCCTGCTGTATGTTTATTTGCACAGGCATTGGCAAAATGCTCGGATGGATATTTCAGAGCGCACATATCGTAAAATGTTCCGTACTCTCGCTTCAAATGCGTCTCTTGGGGTCACATGTTTCACATGAAGGGGGCGTGCAGAAGTTTGTGCTGTCGGAGATTGCCCTCCATTATATGCACATAAAAATAAATTCCAAGACTTTATTATGCCCATGTACTTGTCATTGTTGTCAATGTGTGTGCAATCGACTGTGTATAGCTCTGTGGGGTTGTCCGCAGCACTCGAGGGGGAGCTATGCAATTGCAATTGTTTTTCTTGTTTTCATTTTTTTTGCAATAGGAGTGAGCTGACATTTTGCATTTTGTTTGTTCGACTGTATAGATTGTGTTTAATTTTTTGCAAATATTCAATTGAATAACATTCTAACGCTCGAATGCATTCAATGCAATGATTTCGTAATCAAGGGTTTTACTTGCAATCCCGAATGACTTTTATTTGGTTAGTGTTACGAGTAGTTTATGGTTAGTTGGGATTATGAACATTACAGCAGCTGGTCAACACACCACTGCAGTGTTCATGGGTTAAGTGCATTTGGACTGGACACTAAAGTATCTGTTGGAATAAAAAGAAAATTCTTTAGTTATAATTAAGTTTTCAAGCTTTAAGTTCACTCGAATGATTTTTAGGCTGAAAATAATTTGATAAAATGTGTGGTTTGTCAAGAGTTTATAAAAATAAAGAAAGAAGAAAGTTAGAAAGGGATAGAGCACTTAGGAAGAAATCCTATCCATATCGAGAAAGCGAGCTACCTCGACTGGATCAGATCACAGGGAAGAGTCCCGAAATCTTTGTGAAAATGATCATTGAGGATATAACTCTTACCAAGAATGGCTTACGTTTGAGTTTAACTAAATAGCGTGTACGAGTTGGAAAGGTTGGACCCAACACTAGGTCTCCAATGCAATGGATACATTTGTACAGCCAGTATGCTTTACAATGGAACTTAAAAATACAATTTTTACTTACTTAGGTTGGCCCAGCTGATATTTGCAATTTTATTAAAATATCGCTTCTAGAAAAGCTAATCTTTGCCTCAAACTTATGTCGCTTGAAAAAAAGGAGTTCAAGACTTCTTCTACTCTAAATAGCACAAACAGAAGTGCATTCGGTGATTATCTTCAAAATGGTACAGCAACGCTACATAATTCCCACACTAAGCTTCTTGTTTTACCAACAAAAAAGTCATTGGCGTGCCTTTCTAATATTATTTAAAATATATTATTATAATACAATGGCACAAATAGGAATTTTATCGATTCACTTGTTCTGGATAAGTCTCAATAGGGATTTTTATTTTTTTCGTGCTTCTGCCAGCGGATTGTGCGCTTAACTGTGAGACTTCTGCTTAGAATAGCACAAATATATAACTTAACTTTTAACAATAATATACATCTTAAAGTCCTATTTATTTCAAGGTTTTCTATTCTGTAACGGTAAGCAAAATTTGTCATTAAATATCCACAACAAGGCTTCGTTTGTATAGCAAATATCCTTAAACTTTCATTTAATTATTGAATACTTATATATGCTAAATTTAATTAAGTTTACCCAATTTTCTAGCTGCAATCATTTTCAGTCACAACTTTATTTTTGATACACTTAAAATGCATTCATTCTTAATGCCCAATGAGGTGTAACTTGCCGTGTGGCCGCCCATTCACGTCTCTGCCAAATCAAACCAAAGTTTATTGAAGCAGAACCTACACCGCCTACGACTAAAAGTCGAAAAAGCAAACTTGGAAATGTCACTTATGGAACGTAGCAAATGGCAGTTTGATGCAACACAGTAAAAACTTTGCTCCAAATAGTTCAATAGACAAAAACTCTGCTCGACTTTTAGGCGCTGCCATAGTTTTGCCCTTAAGTAGCTGCGAAGGAAATGCCATCGAAATGGCTAAAAATTTCTTATTTTTTTGCCTTATACTCTGGCATAGGCAAAAAACCAAGTGCTAGTCGTTGGCTGCAAAACATGTTTTGTGCAGTAAATTGAAGTTTAAGTAGACTGTTTACTTAAAGCCTAATGCATTTTCATTTTGTAAATTCAGTTTGTAAAACTGAAGTAGTTGCAACCGAAAAGAGCTCTTAAGTCGAATGACAAAATTTTGCTTTTAAGCTCAAGCTCTTAGGCATGTCTTTTGGCCATCATCAAGTGCAGAATTGTGGTCAGGCCATTATAACTTATAAACTTGCTTGGGTTTTATCGAAATTGTGGATGTAGTTTATTCGATTGCACTAAGTTCAAGTGGCAGTGGTAAGAAATTCTTGCCCTATAGCATTTTCAAATTAAATCTGCTCGCTTTATCTGCCATCGTATCAATTTGTTGCAAATCAAATGAAGTGCACTTTTTGTTAGACATTAGACGAGTAAAGTGTATTTGGGTAGTTTTGTGTGGGCGTGTCCGGGTACCATGCAAATGTGCACTCGAAACCTACTTAAATATTAAGCGCATAGAGTCAAAGTTGCTTAAGTCAAGTGAAGCAATCAGGCGTTTAAGTTTAAGTACTGCAAAATGGCATAAACTTTGGGTCGTAGGCCTTGTTTTAAGCTTAAGTTGCTCCAGTTTAGTTAACTTAGTTGACACAGTTTCCAAAGACATTAATTTAGTAGAGAGTACGTGCAACTAACAGCTGACTAATTTTGAAACACTTGGCC
Source organism: Chymomyza procnemis (assembly GCA_035046065.1). Lineage (NCBI taxonomy): Eukaryota > Metazoa > Arthropoda > Insecta > Diptera > Drosophilidae > Chymomyza > Chymomyza procnemis. The sequence goes on along the minus strand of JAWNOJ010000013.1, from coordinate 15,843,903 downwards.
TTAGCGCATTACGTGGCCTAGAGCGTAAATGATGTGTTAAGTTGTTGGCCAAATTATAATTTTGCCCAAAAACACGTCGAAAGGAGTGCAAGTGTTAAGTCGGACGCACGTCGTTAACTTAATGCCAAGGGTCAATGCAGAAAGTTAGACTAGTTCAAAAACTGGTGTAGTTCAAAACCAGTTCGGTTCAAGGGTATTTCTTAAGTAATTGAAAAAGAAGCGTACGCAAAATATTTAATGGAAAAACTTACAAATATTTTGACGTGGTCTACCTACTACTGGGTTATATTCCAGTGCGGATCTAGCGATGTCGGATGGTTGCCTTAAAACATGGCCAATCCAGGTTCACTTCCGCCTGCGTATTTCAACCTCGATGGGACACATATTCACCATGGCGAGCAGTTGGTCGTTAGTCATCCATCCAGCCTGAACACTAGTTCTGTAGATACGAAATTTGATTATTCGCGCTCGCCATATTCTATGTAGCGAGAAGAAAGTGGTGCGGGTTTTATTTATTTCGTCCGTAATGTCAGCCAGCGAACCACCATCTCTAAAGATCAGGCTGCCGAGGTAGAGGCTGCCTTTTAAATGTAGAGCCGTGTTATTTTCAGGAGCTATGCGTATCAATTTTGTTTTCTGTACATTGATTTTTAGGCCAACCTTACGCGCATATTACTCTCGTTTGTAGATAATCCAAATCAACAGTCTTATTATAAAATAACTATCTGCCAACAAATTTTTGATCAAGAATACAAGGAAATGCCATCGCGTTTGACTCTCTTGCCTGCCGCTGCTTGCTGACGGCACTTGATCAACGCCGCAATGTGCGCTGTGGTTGTTTGCACTTAATTGTTGGACCGCTCACTATGTCTTTCTTTTTGGTGCTTATTTTTTTTATGAAATTAAAACAAGAAAAACAAATACCTTTTTATTCTGAAAAAAAAAAATGCAACCAATGGTAAAATATAATTTGTTAAATTTATATTAGCAGCAGTTTTAAAAGTCAAGGAAGATGGATTGCGTAAATCTAATTTATGTGTGGCCATAGGTTAGCACGTTAAAATGGAATTAATTAATAAAAATAATAACAGTAATTTCAAGTTTGCTTTATGTATTTAAAGAAAAGTAAATAACGACAAATATATATAAGTTACTTAAATAACGCTCAGAACATAGTACATATTACCAGACACTTTGATATTTATATAATTTTCATACATAACGCGATCTTATGACGTCATACGCTAATTGCACTAACTCTGTTTACTCTTTGTGCATTCCTTGTTAGCTTGCACCCAGCCGAAGAAAAAGAAGAAGCAAAATAAAAAAATGCAAGCCTCGCCACGCGCTCGCTCACGAGCTGCAGTTTTGTAAAAAAATACAAAGTTTATGCATTGCAAAAAGTGTTATACAGTGTTTAATCAATTAAATACTATATTTGCATTAAAAAGTTAACGTTAGTAGCTGTTCGCAATTTGTTTAAAAGTTAGGTAATGTAAAATAATAAAATGCGCGGTTAAGTTGCTTGTGAAAAAACGTGTAAAGAGAGAGATCATATATGTGCTTTTGTGTAAAAGAGCGCGCAGTCAGTCGTTTGTCAAAAGTGTTTTTGTTTTTGCTTTTAATGCAAATCAAAATGAGCGGTAAAAGTGAGAAAGAAAAGGCCTATTATAAGTGCTCATAGTTGGCGTAGGTGTGAAAGGTGTCAATCTAATAAGCTAATATATGTTATACTACGTGTGTGTGTGTGCGTGGCAGCGTAAAGAGCTTAGCGCGAGTAACTGTTTATGCTGCGTTTCTATTTCTTATTGCCGTAAGCCATAGGTGCAAGCAGTACGGCTAGTATGCGTTTTAATGATCTTTACATAGAAGGTGACAGAGCATATGGGCTTAGTGCAACATAATGTGGTTTCTAAGAGAAACATTGGTATGAGTCTCATAGTAAGCCTTTGAAAAAATGTCAGTAAAGGGTATACAACGGTCGAATTGTGCCAACAGCAATAATCTGTCGTGTTACCGTTGCTGTATAAAGCAACTGCATTTGTTTTTGTGTTTTATTTGCGTTTTTTTCTTTCTTTATTTATTGATTTTTTTTTTTTTGAGTGAATTTAATGTTTTAATAATTAAACTAATAATAAAATAATTTAAATTCGTGCGCAAATTACATATTAAAATTAAAAAACCATGTTCAAGGAGTTGGCGCAAATATTCAATAATACAAAATAAAGGTAAGTGCCTATTTGGTAATAAATAATGATTGGTACAGGTTGTTTCTGTATTTGATTAGGACTTCTGAAGTAATGCCTCTTACATTTTGTCTGAAAATAATGAAACATCGACGTAGAGTCAGAAAAACACGAATATATGGACTTTGACAAAAATGAAAATTAAAAAAATTTTGAGTTTTTCATTGTTTCATTCAAATACACTCTTCCAATCTTCGCAAAAATCACTCCTACTTAGCTTAATTTAAAATTTAATGCAGCTATCTTTTAAGCTCTAAATTGGCACCTATTATAGCATGATAAAACTTAAAAACTTATTGCTTCGAAAAAAAAAACTATGATGTAATGCGGACGCTATATCATAACATATATCCCAAAATCCAAACGTATGACTAAGGGCTATTATATATTGTTTTTACTCTGAACTACTGTTTTGACTCTGAAATGCATTTAAATCCTATAACTTAAATGCAAAGGTTTTATTGGTCCTTGAATAATTCGGTAGCGTGCTTGCCTTTAAGTCCGAAGATCGGTGGTTTGATTCCACCGTTCAGCACTGGTGCATTCGTCTATCACTGGCATATCTAGCAACAGTACGCTTTTTGCTTAAGTGAATTTCAATTAAATAAAAACTTTAGCGTTCTAATTCAGCTATATGCAGTAGGTCTCTGTTTATTTCAAACAGCTTTTAAGAGAGGTACCTCTATGTTTCGCTATGTCCAAGGAGACACAGTTTTATTAAATTTGCTTATTAGATTTATGGTCAGATGTAGGCATATAGGTCTTTTATGCCAATGTACCCTGACATTAAACTTAGGTGCCATTAGCATTAACATTTATTCACACATTTCAATCACTCCATAACTAGTTACATTTGAAATAGTTGCAACCAATTGTGTTACACAGATGTCCTAGAACAAAACCAGACTCCAGACCAACATTAGACAGACCAACGTGCAGTTAACAGACCGTCCGGCAACACATAGACACGTGCACATCAGAGGCCAATTTGGGCATGCTTAACACCAAGGGGAGTCAACAAAGTAGGCAACGTCGAAACGGTACCAGAAATTTAATGAGGTGCCATTTATAAAATCAAAAAAGTACCAAAAGCAAGACGAAAATAAAAGAAAAGGTGAAGGTAGCCAAATATTTAGCAACGAGTTGTAACGCAATCAGGCATCCAAACCAACATACTACTTACACTCACAAATTGCACGACACATTCATTTCTACACTCGAATCACACACACACACACACACACACACTCATACTCACTGTGATTCATGCAGCTCGAAACAGTATGCTCATAAAAATGGCTTAAAATGATCATCATAAACGTTGAGTGAGCAAATATTGCAATAAAAATAAATGACTGAAGGACGTCGTAAAATATTTATACGTGATGTGCGCGTGCTACCCCGTTGGTAAAGCTACGGTGTATGGGAATCTAAAGCAAAAGCCGGAAAATAGAAGTGCCAGCTCAAAAATTAAGATTACTTGCAAAATTAGAGCAAGTGTTAAAACACAAATGCCTTAAATAAATAAAATTGGTGGCAAATATTTTAAGAATGTTAATTATAGATTGTATTCCTAAAGCCTAAATAAATTAAATAATTAAAATTCTTAGCCCGATTGCCGACAGCAGCAATGGTGTATTTGTCTAGCACTGACAACGCAAGCAAACACACGCTATATCCCTTAGCACATCTCCATTAGTTAGACAGCGACTTGCGGCTACGGCTATAAACTGTAGGTCGTTGTTTGCAAAGAACAGCCATAGGCAACAAGTTGAGGCGACGATAGAGTAGTCAAGGGGAGTAAATTGTATTTTGCTTTTATTCAGAAAAATCAGAATATGCAAAATTCTAAAATAAGCGATAAATAAACAAATATAAAAGGAAAGAATTATTTCTTTCTTCCATCAAAATTTTCGAATGTTATTAAATGTAGCACCAGATAAGCACAAATTAATGACAACTAGTTTAATGTTTCTATAGAAATGTGATTCATAAGAATTTTGCATAACTTAAAACATAAAAATCGAATTATGGCACGAAATAAACTTAGTTGATTGTAGAAAAAATTATGCATCAATGCTGTATATTTTAATTTTTTTTTTAAATAAATTGTTTACATTTTAGAAAACGTCATTTCGGATCTTATATCCTGCAATTTTGCAATTATGGTGCATTTTATAGTGCAACCTTTAGATATAAAAACTATTTTATCAGAGTTGCATCAACTCACCCCAAAGCTTGCCAGTTACATTTATAGTATAATAGTTTTTTGATTGTTGAAAAGCTATGCTATAATATCGTTACATTTAAATCACAGCACTGCCATAAAAATCTTAACAGCTTCGGCGCCAAGTAGAGATTATTCTATAATAAAATTTTTTAAAATTAAAATAAAGGTTTTTTTTTAGCTTTTTTTTAATTTACATTTGCCTAAAATTTAATATTTAAAAATTGTTCGCATACTGAATTTTAAGTATTACCTAGTTTCACGGAAAATTCCTTTACATGACTTTTAAACAATCAATTTTCAATTTTTGAAAACTCAAAACACTTGACTCTGCTTAATTTACCAGCTTAGGGTGTCCTGTGTCTGCTTGGTTGCTCTTAGTAAAATGTTTCGCACTCTCATAAACTACCCCTTTTTGATGTAACTGCTTTGCAGCAGATTCGTCAAGTTTTTGTTACCCCTACAAAGTAAGGGGAAGTTAGATAAATTTCGCTCATATCTGTTAACATTGCAACCCCTGTTATTTAGTTTGACGCAGCTGTAAAGTTAACATAGGATTTTAAAGATTTTAAGTATTTTTTATAAATAAAATTTTTATGTTAATGTAAACCCAGAAATAAACAAGATAATCCGCGACTGAGGATACATGAACATTTTGAAGCATTCATATTTCTAAACAATGCTTATTGTAAATGATACTAACTTGGCTAATACTACAAACCCCGATATATGAACTATTGCGCCAAGACAAGAAATATATTGTTTTCTCCCTTCGAAACTTTTATTTTTTTAGACTGTTTTTATTTTTAGTTTTTTTGTATTTATATCAACGACAAACTATATGTGGTAATGGTATGCATTAATTTAAACACTAAAGATAAACAGCAATATAAGGGTATAAGAACTTTTAGTCATTAAGCGCTTATCTCAATTAAAGCTGTGCTTTTGAAACTGAAAAAATGCAACTACGACTAGCAACTAACTGGTGCCTTTTTTATAAGGGGTTATTTACATTGTAATTGGTCGAAAAATCGAAAAAATTTGCCTTATCTGAGAGTACACGCACTTAAAAATGTTTCCTAAATAAGATTAGTGCGTTCAAAGCTAAGTAATGGCGTTTCTTAGGGCGCCTCGTAGCGATGCTAATTTGAAACCTTAAACGTAGTTATCTTAAAATCATATTTGCGTTTCTGTGAGCCAGATTCCAAACAAACTATTGGACCGATTTTCTCCATCTTTTTTTTTTTTTAAATTAGTAAATATTTACAGAATTAAAGCGAGTCAGTCTGTGAGTGATACCCTTTACTCATATAAACTTTATTTTCCATTTTAATTAAATTTTTTGATCCGAAAAGCATAGCATTTTTGAAGACACAACAATTTTTTTTTTTTTTTTGGTATAATACTTCGATCACAGACTCGACACAAATGTACACCAATACAGTTTTTTGGTTTTTATGATTAAGTTTGAGCTCTATAATAAAACTGCATTTCGGGGGAGCACAGTAACATCATTTGTTGATATTTCATAATGCAGTTAAAAAAAAACTCACAGCACGAATTTAATAAAAAAAATTGCAATACCCCCAGAGATATTGAAGTTTTTTTTTTGCCAAATTGTCAACATAATGCACAAGTTGCATACAATCAATGAAAATGTTAAATTTCCCAAACAGAACTGTTATTAACATTTATGGCTAATTAACATTTTGTTCGCCTACTGTTAACATACTATTTCCCATAAACTATTTGCAACAGTTTAAAGCTTAACGGTATTTAACGGTAACTACAGCTTACATGAGAAGCTTTTCAACAATAGCTTAAAGCTTTGCACCTAGACAGCTATAAAAATGTAGGCACACTGCCATAAACATTTAGGGGTAAATGAACAGAAAGTCGCCTGTAAGCCTTTAACAGAAAGCTTTGTGCAAACTGAAAGTGCTCCTAGAAATCTGCTTCAATTGTATAGGAGAAATGACAGCAAAGTTACAAAGGTTGCGCTGCTCATTAGCGGCGCTGCCAATGCCAGCGTAGTCACTGACGTCAACGTCGACTTCAGCGTTGTAAGCAAATGGCATGTGGCATGCTGCATACTTTTAGGAGACGCAGCTGCTGCTGCTGCTATTTTGGCTTTTGCATAACTTTTATTGTATGGCTCACAGATACACACATACACACACACAGAGTGAATATTTTGGAGAGCAAGCTAACGAGAGCATGCGGAAGTGAAATCTTTGCGCTGTTTTATCTCTGCCGCAGCAGCGATGTTGACGTTAACTGCGACGACGACTGTTGCTCATCTCAGTGCGTGCGTGTGTGTGTGTGTGTTTGTGCGTTTGAGCCTCCATTTGAGCGTGTGTGTGTGTGTGTGTGTGTGTGTGTGTGTGGGCAAATGTTGGCAACGAAAAGCTAAATGTACAAATACGGCCGGTAGTCGCATCAAGCAAACGCCGCCATAACGCAACGCATTCAATGTGGCAAGCGCAACAATGAGCTCCATTTTGCCGCCGTTCGTAGTGCCCATCTATGCAACATTAACAGAAGAAGCTGCATTATAAACAGCCTAAGCAAAACTGAGCATCGGCAGCAAATTCAACGTTGTCGACATTAACGACGTCGTCGTACTCAAAACCAACGTCGTCATCGTCATCAGCATCGTTGCCGTCGTCGTCGTCGTCGTAGTCCTCTGTCGTCCTTTTTGTCGCAGTCGTGTGTATGCAATTTGGCTTTAATTTTTGTTTTGTGGCTCTCGATGTTGTGGCCAAAACTAAACTGCAGTTTATTGTACATATTCAAAGAGTGCAGAAATTTGTGCGCTCGTTTTTATATTAAAATCGAATTAAAGTGCGTGAAAGTGTTTGACAAAAAACTATTATAAAATGTAAATTTGTATTAAGTATACGCAGTGTATGCGCATATTTAAATGCTGTCAGTTAACTTTAAGTTATTATTTATTATTTTAATATTTATCAAACTGCATCAGCCAAAATGGCGCCAAAATGTGTGCAATGACAGAAAAAATATAGTAAGCCACAATTTGCGTGCTCTGTGTGTTTGTGTGTGTAAATGTGCGTGCCGCCGCATGTTGCCAAACATTGACGCTGGCATGAAGAAAACCTAATTTTTAGCCGGCTTAGTGAGCATTTGCTTGCATTTTTCGCTTATATTACGGCAGCTGCAGCTAAATCGTTAAAGTGTTTGGCAAGCAGCACGCGTAGTCTGTCGGCAGCGTAGCGTCCCGTGACATATGCAAGCCAATTTTGACTTTGAAGAAACCAAGATCTGTTTCCCTAAATTTGCACATTTTCTACTTGCTGCTACCAAGCATGATGTACATGTGGCTGCATTTTGTGGGTTGCACAACCTTGCGTATGCATAATGCTAATGCATTTTTCATACTTAGCGAAACTTTTGCATATAAACTGTGTGATTGTATTGGTGTCACTGTACGACGTGAGGCTCAAGTGCGAGGAATAAAGTTCTAGCACAATGCCAGCTGTTTGAGTTCCATTGATTTATATAAACTTTCATTTCTGGTGGCATAAATTTTATCAAAGAAGGCTGATTAAAGATTAATACGTTTAGTCAGCCTCGTTTAGCATAGGAAATAGGCATATGAAGTATGTTTTTTTGTACTAAGTATGTAAAATTTAAAAGATATCAAGTAAGTAGCTGTTTTTACATATATTTAGGCATTACAACAAAATTTTAGACTTATTTAGATCTTAGACAAAACACATTCTTGATGAAGAATTGCCTTAGTTTTTTCTTACAAAAAAAGTTTATTCCAAAGAATATACTTTTGTACTTTTTTCAACATATTAAATTCATTTTGTTTCAATTATTCATTCAATTTAAAATATGACGTTTTTTTTGACATATGAAATATACCATAAATCATAATAAATAATTTTTTCAGTTATCAGTTTTGTGCAAAATGAAAAAAATATCAAAATTAAGCTAACTAGCAATAAATTTGAAGATTTTTAAAGCGCTCCACGGCGTTCTATAATATGAATATAGATTTACTATTTTTTTAATTTATATTTTAAAAAACAGTGACAATGGAAATGGCAGCACAAAAATTAAGCTTACTTCAAAAATTATTGTAAATAAAAACGAATATCTTAAGTGAATAAAATAGGCCGCAAGTTCTTTAAGGATGTTAATTCTAGATTGTGGTCCACAGTAGGGAAGTACTAGCGTAATCGCCTATAAATCGAAAGATGGGTGCTTGCATTCCACACAGCGGTACTTTTATGTATACCTATAGGCTCTATTTACCTAGAAAAATCACCCTATGCTCCACTTTTGGAGCGTTGACCATAGTCTAGCGAAATAATTAATATATAAAAAAAGGGCTGGCACCACTAAGACTGTACAAAAGTAATGAGATCCATAACAGACTTTAAGTAGTAACAAGTTATGCCAGTATTCTTTGAAACTGCACACCAAATTGATCGCACATTGTTCCCATTAAATGAAACAAAAAAACACTCAGCATCAAAATTGAGGTAAATTTTGTAGAACAATCTTAGTATCTATTTCTACAATGAATGGCAAAATTGAATAGCAATTGAATGGCAAAAATTCAATTGAAAATAGAAAAATCTTGATACGATAATATGGTATCTGTAACGAATTATGATATCTGTATCGAACAACAGCAATCCTAAAAAAAAATTTAGTTACTTTTTTAACTTAGCAAAAGAAAATCTTGAATATTTGTACAGCAACTAAAGAAATTGAAAGGAAATTTCTGTTAAAGCAAAAACAGCTATAAGAAAGTAGCAAATAGGTATCGCAAAGCACTCTTTTAGAAGAAGATTTTTCGAATATGTTTTTAGCTGCATAAAAGAAATACTGTTTTAAAAACTTACCATAGTTTCCAGTTTGTAATGGCACAGTGGTCTATTTAGCGTGAGTGCCTGAGGCGGTGTTTTGTCGCCTCTGCCACCCTCACATCTATCTTATAAATTAAACAAAAAGTAATCGTAATACTGTTGTCGTATAAAAAATAAATACACCTACCTACCAAAACCCTAACCAAGTAGCTCATACATTTGTTGAAAAATGTATTTATTTAAAAACAAAAAGTAGTCATTTTATATTATTGACAATATTAAGCTGGCTGGCAGCTTTATAATATGCATATCTACACCGTCTACTATATTACAAATTCAATTAAATTAATAACAATTTACTTTACATTTACTGCAAGCAGTTAACGAATGAAAATTAAAGCCAAAACCGCAGCCACATACGTTGCCGCAAATAATCAATTAATAGAGCAAATATTTAGGCTAAAACCACAAGCAAAACAATCTACAAACTGCAAAACTTTGCAAACAAACAAACAAATAAATATCAGAATTAAATATATGAATATATACATATACAATCTTATACAAGTATGTAAAATCAACACTTTGGCATACATATAGAGCGAATATATTTATCTTCGCTGAATGCACATCATAAATATCAACATCACTTTCAATAAAATTGACAGCAGCCCTGAAGGCAAAAGTTCTAAATATTTGGCTGCCTTTGCCAACGGAACTCATACAACGGATGGCGCTAATAATTCGCGCGTAAACAAACACAACGCCGCGCAAACTAAAACTAAACACTCAAAACACTTTCGAAAATAGCCCAAAGCGTTTTAGACACGCAAACATTTTCGAATTTAAATTAACAAGCAAGTCAACAGAACTCAGTAAGTCCAAATGAAAACCCCACCAACCCACTGTTCTATATAGATATGGAGAGTTAATAGAGAGATGCAATATTTGTGCGTCTGTATGCTTCTGACTATTGTTTAAACAAAACAAAAACGATATAGTTCATGTCGAAAACCTAACCAATGACGGAAACTTAATAAACTTCCTTTAAAAAGCGCGCAGAGTGAGTGCAAATATCGTCGCATAAATGTGACTAACGAAACTGAACAACTAAAAGCAACTCAAATAAAACTCTAAAGAATTTAAGTTTAAGTACAAAGTTGACTTAATAAGTGCATAAATACAAACTTTCGATTAATAGACAGTTGAGTTGATTATAACTGCGTTTAAATTCTCGAAATCGATCTATGATTTCGTTTAAAGCTTCATGCGCAATTAATGTACGATGAAATTAACTGTCAAAAAGGTAAGCTTAAAGTTTAAGAAATTTCTAAAAATATAAAATTTTTATTTTGAATAGAATATAAGTTCAAAAATATACAAAAGATCATTTGTTGCTCTTGTTATTTTCATGTTAAAAAAGAATGCGAGAAACCGATCATTAGTGGCGCGACAATCCTGGTTGAATTTTGTGCTTAACAAAATATTTTTACTTTATTTGTTCTTGAAAACTCTTTGTCGAGTTATATTCGCTGTAACCCGCCAGGCGTACTTGTTGGAGGATCATTTTTGGCAGCAGATTATTGATGGAATTGATAGGTTCATAAAACGTACTGATGTAATTTAGAAGACAGACTTAACTTAAAAAAGAAGAAAAATTAATAGAAATATAGTTACTTTAGATATGGAAGTTATCTTAAAATACAAATTTCTTATAAAATCGCAATAAAAATTTAAGAACAAGCAATGATTGAGAACTCTCTAAAACGTGCGGCGGAAATATTTGCTTAAATTAGCAAATAATTCATTTTAATATAAGGTTTTTCGTAGTAAATTTTATACCCGAAATGACGCACAGCTTATATGAAAATTTAGTAGTTGTGGGAACAAGAAATGCTCTAGCCATCATACATTAGAGTCTTTTGGGCAGCTAAAGCGATTTGTTCTGCGTATGTCAACAATTTGTTGTACAATAGTTAATAGAAAGAAGATATATTGCGCAAACTAATCTAGTCCTACTTTTGGAAACAATTTTTTAATTCTTTTAATTTTACAATATTTCAATTTGCGGCTTTCGTATTTGTAAAATGTTCACTTAGAACTTTTTATTTTAGAAGGCAATAAGTTTTGTATGTAGTCCCAGTTATTTGTATTTACAACATTCCAAAACTTTTATTTTTATATGACTTTTTCAATCATCATCATTTTATTACAAATACCAGCCTATATTTATTACTTTTTAAACCAAAACAATCATGTCCAATGAACGACTCAGCAATGATTACCTTAAATTGCTTTGACTATTTAATACAAATTCTTACATAAAATGAATAAACCAATTCATATAAAATATAAATAAAATCCATCTTACTTGTTGCATAAATGTATGAAAAGAAATCAATAGAATGCCTCTTCACCATGTATTCAATTGCATTTAAGAAAAGCTTTTAACACATTTTGAAACCACAAAATGAATGAATACTTTGCGGTTGCAACTACATTAAAGGAAAATAAGAGAAAAAGGCAAATATTTTACCAATATTATGGTAAACGATAGATATAGTTGCAAGCCAGGTACATTGTGTGCGGTTTGTATCCACTCAAATGGTACAGGTCAACCCACTGCCGCAATAAATACAATAAATTTAAGGAAGTATAATGTGTGCTTTGATAATAAAATTACACATACCCACCGAAAATCATGTCGAATCTATCAGTTACATGCTGCTAAGATAAAGTAGCTTACGATTTTTAACTACTCCTCTTAAAGTAGTTAAAGAGTTTAATTTAAGCAAGCAAATAGTTTAGACTTAAAATGGAACTTTTTTATAGTTCGCTCATAGTCGTGGTTTTATAGGAATAAGTTTTTTAAAGTACTCTGGCGGTCTTTCTTAACCATTGATTTGTAAATAGCTGTTGGAAAAGTTTTTTAAGATTGTGAAACCCAAATCTATTGCACACATTATCGAAATATATAAAAAAATGGAAATTGAATTGAAAAAAAAACCCTAAATTGCCTTATTACTTATTTTTTTGAAATCCGATATTTAGTTGGTTGGGCCTCCATAGCGTACTTTGAGTACACTCGTCTCTAAATTGTAAGATCGGTGATTCGACAACACACAGTTGTCTAGCATTGGCATCGCTAGCACCTAAATTGATGTAGAAAAATCTTCATTACTGAAAGACACCGTCATCCTGATTGTCGCTGTTCTCTGCAACCAGCCATTGATGACGTTATATCCATGTTCCGCTTTGAAGAAATGACCATAGTCAAGGGGATTAATTTTATTTCATTTAATTAATATTTCTCTGTCACTAGCTGTGGGGGGAGAACAGTAAACGATAATCGTGATTAACACAAGCCGAACTGTGCCTCCTCAAACTTTGCTTGGCAAAGACCAACTTTTTCTTAAATAATACTTTATTTGGTCATCGCAACCCGTTATCGGATTACAGCCGACCTTACTAGCTTTGCGCGCGCCTTCTCCACTTGGACACTTCAAGAGAAGACAGATTCTCATCCACCTCTTAAATAATAGAAAACAAAAAATTTAAAGCAAATAATGGGTGGCAAAGCTCTTCTACAGATTCATGAACAAAAGCTATTAATGATCTTTAAGGTTTGGTGAAGGCCTGCAGTGCAGTTTATGCAAAAAAGAACTCAAAAATATTGCAATATTTTAAGCAATTTGTATTTCAACAAAACTACATAATCTAGAGCACCTTCATTTCTATGTATTTCTTTTGGAATATTTATTCATATTAGTTTAGTTTCTAAATTTAATTAATAAGTTTTAGTTTTAAACTTATGTATCTATCAATTCCACTATTAATCGAGTGACAATAATATGTTACATAAATATAGTATCAAGGCTGCGTTGTATAATGCATAATATATTAGAATTGGTATGCTAGCTTTAGAAATTCTTTTAAAGGTAACTCTGTTTTTTAAAGTTAATATAAGCGGCTTATAAAAAAATTCTATTGATACGACATTAAAAACGTGTCGAAGTCTACCAACAATAGGTATTTTAAGAAACCTAAGGATGTAAAAGTAAGTTGTTGCTAATATCAATCTAAGCAATAAAATGTTGTGGATATTGCAGATTTTAGGGGTTTAAAATTTATTGAAAAATTCGTGTAAATGCAGAAAAGAAGTTTTTAGACTACTGTACAAAAATATTTTTACTACAAAAGCTTTAAGTAAATAAAAAATTTAAACCAGAGTCTTAAGATTTTAGAACTTTTTGACAAATATTGTGCGCAACCCAACGTTTAGGTGTTCTCATTTGGCACGGAGAACTTTTTTCTCTCTAATTAAGAGCATAGATTCGGCGACGTATTTGCTGCAAGTTTCCTGTCTTTACGCCTTTTTTAGCGAATGCCTTGAATTCGATAATAGATGCAGCATACTTTCAGGCTAGACCATTTCGTGTATGTTGGAATTTTTCAATTTTAAAACATACATATATGTAGACATTTTGTTTTGTGGCTTTTATTTCATTCATTTTACATAACAAGTGTGTACGTATGAATGTGTCTGTGTGTGTATATATATGTATATTATGTAAAGTATATTCATATACAAAATACCCGTGCTCCGAATATGCGTGGAGAGGGGGAAGTACCACATATAATTTGCATAGGAAAAATATCATCAAGTAGTTGGCAATGTCTAGGATATCTGTATCTCAATAGCTGAGTGTGTGTGTGTGCAGGCGTACTCTCTCTCTCTCTCTCTCTCTCTCTCTCTCTCTCTCTCTCTCTCTCTCTTTCTGCCTTGCTTACCCTCCCACACTTTTATCCCTAGACCATACCAAGTCTACGAATGAGATGTTGCTCCGGTGATTGTCTCTCAGTCCATACTCCTTTTGTCTATGGTACAGTCAAGCTAGTTGGCTCACTGCCTGAATGCGTTTCCTGCATAGACACGCATACAACAGTATACACACTCACACACACTCACACACACACGCACACACATCCTTGAATTGTTAAATATACATTTGTGTTCCGTTTCAAGTTAGTGCAACTGCAGAACAACATCAACTGCAACAAAAGCAAAAAGGAATTTAAAAAAAGGCGCTGGAATGAAATTATTTTTAAAGGTAAAGAAATGTATGTAAAAATTTATCCTTTCACACATGTGTAAGTGCGTATATGCGTTGCCCTTAGCACTCGGTGCGAGGCGTAAGAAAAAAAAATTGAAAATGAAAAAAAAAATGAAATAAAAAAAATTCTGGCCGGGGGAAAGCACCAGCACCAAAGATGCTTACAAAAGCGTCGTGGATATAAAATAAAAATGTTAAAATAAAAAGCAGCAGCCGGCAGCTTGCAAAAGGATTTGCATGCGTGTCTATATATGTGCGTCGCAATGCATGTGCAGAGATGTGTGTGTGAGTGTGTATGTGAGCCGGTGCGTGGCCTCAGCGCCATTTGCCTTTTTACCAGGCATAGCGCCCTCAAAGCTCCCAGGGGAACTATTGTTCTTATTGTTGCCTTGGATATTTTCTACGATGTTAAGTTGACGCAAAAGGATCTGCGTGTATTTGCTGGCATGTGTGTGTGTGAGTCAGTGTGGAAAGGTACTAAGTCGGAACAAAGCTCGAAATTATGCAACATATTTTTTATTTTATTTCCGTTGCTCTCTTCACTTTTTCTTATACGTCTTGTTAAAGGGTATATGTGTTCTATTGTTATGTATGTAACGAAGTAACGAATTTTGGAGCACTGTTCCGCAAGTTCGACACGCGAAAAGAGAATATTAGTATATAAAAGTGGTTAAGCGGAGCATCACCATGTATCTATTAACAGTCGTTCGAAGAGATAAGCTAGAAACAGTTAATAGCTGAATCCGAATGTTGAAGGGAATTCGTCAATCCGATCTTGAATTGTGTCATTTCTGAGATCCATGCGAAAACTGCGATTTTTCAGACACTTATGTTTCGATAGGATTCATTGGCTTTTTTTTATACAGTTGGAGGTATCCAGACTCGGTAAGAATTATACGCTTAGCTTAGGAAGATAATATTTAATATTTTTTTTTTCATTAATTTATTGTCTTGGAATTAGAGAACTATTCTTAAGTTTTCGAATCTTAAGCTCTAGTTTAATAATATAGACAGTTGCCTAAGAACTGTCTTCCGAGAAAGCGCGCCTAATAATATGTTCGCTGGGCGGGTAGGTCGTTTCGGCGCAGGCGGCATTGGCTGCTGAAATGCGTCAGTCCTCTCGCTAGTTGCTTGGGATGAGAAATTAGCTTGAAATGGTATTTCCGCTTGAGTTCGGTTATTATAGGGAATATAATGTCCATGTTGCTATTGCTGGTGTTGCACCACAGCTTAGAGCCGTAGGCCCAAATTGGCTTGATTACGAAATTATAGAGTAGCACCTTGTGGTCCAGGCTTAGCGGGGAACGAGCATTTATCAGACAATGTAGAGCGTTGCCTTTGAGTTTCAAGTGCACCTTTCAATGCCTTCAATGTACCTACGCCATGTTAGTCGTCTATGTGGATGTACTTCCAAGTGCTTTCGGAATCACTATGCTATTAAGCGAGCGTGATTGCCCATCGGCTTAATACGTTGGTCAGTTTGCCGGCATCTGCGTAGCTCATTTTGAGTGCCGTCGTACGATAGGCAGAGATTGTTATGCTATTTCAGAGATTTTATTTTTCGTACAAACTTTGTGATAATTTTTTTATTGAATAAGCAGTAACGACTCTACAGTTTCGTTCAAATTGTATATTTTTGAGCGGAATAATACTCGAAACCAAGTCTAGCTAGTATTATAAATTTTTCTAAAAATATAAATAAAATTGGCAATATTTTTAAATTTTAATTTCAATTATTAAAAAAAATCTTTCTTAGTAATAAGCAGTGTACACCATAGTCGGTTCGAATATCGAGCAACTTTTTTCCATTTCTTTTGGCTTACTTATTGTGAGTTTGAGTGCAAAGGCATTTTTCACTTTGCCACCTTTGACGGTTTTTTTTCGCTTTTTCTCTTATGATGTTTTGCCTTCCTCCCGCTGTTGCTTAGCCACAATTTTTCATTGTGTTGAATCATAATGAAATTATATGCATTTATTTTTATTGTGTGAGTTTCTATATATTTATAAATATATATATTATATATTTAACAATGCGTGAATTCAATTTGCCATTATATTATATATTATATAAGATTGAGAGTAATAATCTGATTATAGATATGACATATTTTGCAGTTTTTTTAGGCTTCAATTGCCTAGATTATAAAATCATTAAAGAAGCTTAATTATAAATTGAAATATAAGCTGGCTTAAATTAAATTTTATATTTTCTCATCTTAAAGAAGGCTATAATAGCCTACCTAATACAAAGCATTAAAATATTTAGAAATTAAGCCAACTAAATAATAATCAATTTTTGCTTAGAGTTCATTTTATAATTGTGGTGGCAGTGAATATTTCCAATTCTTTCGAATTAAAATTAAGATTTTATTTTCATTATCTCATTATTATATAAAAAATTCTTCAATTCATAATTATATAAAAACTTCTTAGAACGTATGGCAATATGCAGGATATAAACAACGACTTCGAACTAATTGGCAGATATTTCGAGCACGTGGGCAAGTTTAGCGTCAATTTTTGAAGCCTTCGATCAGAATACTTGTTACTAAACTTGCGTTCGGTGGGCTTCGGCAACGTAGTGGTAGCGCATTCGCCTCTAAATCGGAAAGTCGTTGGCTCGATTCCACCCAGCAGTACAGGCATTTGTCTAGCACTGGCATAGCTAGCAAATAAATTGAAGCTATTTACCTAGGAAAATCTCTATAAATTAAAGACACCGCCGTTCGGATTTGGCTATAAACTCTGAGTCTCTATGCTCTTCAAGCTGCTACTAATAAACATATCTTCATGCTCCTCCGTAGTCAAGGGGAGCAATTTTATTTATTTACTTAAACTCGCTGTTAATTCTTACAAAGAGAAGTCGACTTTCGTCTGTATAGATATTATATACAGACCTATTTTCTGTGACTGTATCAAACAATTAATTGAACCAAACAAAATTTTAAAATATGCAATTAAAATTTTTATGCTTGTGAGCTTAGAGCACGAATTGTACAATTGAAAATTGTTTGTTCTAAATAAATAAAAATTATATTTAAAAGTCAATCAAAAGCAAGCATAATTTTGATGATAATTTTCTTACTCGTCACAGCAAAACATTGTTTTCTATGAAAAAGATGACTTTAAATATTAATTCTTTCTGATATAAGTTATTTTTAAAATTTTTAATTTTTAGCAAAAAATCCAACTCAAAAATTATTGGTGGTAATAAAGAAAAGTACTCAAATCATTTCAATCAAAAATACGAAATAAATTTCAGTGCAGTAGTAGAGCTCAGCAGACTTTCTACAAAACAATCTGCTGTAAAAATATCTCAATACTTCTTTATATTAAAACTTTCAAATTAAAATTACTCTCTTATGCAGTTGCGTTTTTTTTTTGCCAAAATTTCTTTATTTTATGATTCACATAGCTTAAAAACGAAAATGTTCAAAAAATTTAATTAAAATTTCTAAAGTTAATTTTAGGTTGACATACTCGCCGCATATGTACTTATATATATATATATATATACCAAAAAAAATGCAAGGAAGCAACAAGGACTATAAGCGTAAAATCTCTAAATATGCGTACAAATACATATACAAAAGTAACTTACACACACACACACACGCGTACACACATAGATACAAAATCAACAAGAAATAAAATCCAAAAACTGTGCAAATTTTACAGTAAAACTTTTCATGCACAATCCAAAAACCAAGCTGCCGTTTAGAATAAGAGAATTATACCATAGAGAAGAGCAGCAACAAGAGTAAAACAGGGAAGAGAGTTTGTTAGCCGAAGAGAGAGATAGAGTGAGAGAGAGTAGCACAAAAAGTTTAGTTTTCGGGCGACTTTCTCTGCTTTTCAAATAAATTTAATTCAATGTCTTTTCACTCATTCATACAATGAAAGTCGTTGCACGTTGCATTGCTCATACCCATGGGGTAAAACCGGATCTAAGGGACGACTAGTCGACTAGTCGTTTTCAATGCGATTCATTCAAGCAATACTGGCATATTCATTGGCTTTTCATGGCTTGTTTGCTTGCCCGTAAAGCCTTCATTCTTTACTTCCGCATTTTCTCATTCTCCTCCCTCATTGCTTAAGCTTTTCTTTTTATGTATCATTGAGCGCTTTAAGGCAAACTTTTGGTCAGCCATATGCAAATTGTCAACGTCAGGAAATGACCGAAAGCAAAACTTTTTGACACTCTTAATGAATTGCCAAAGCACGTGTTAAGTTGAAGCTGAGTTGAAACTCTGTAAATGCGTCGTATACTTTATATGTAAGCATATGTTTACTTTGACATTGTGTTCTAATTAGAGACAAACTTTTTATGTCTTTAAATATTGCAAAGTTAAGGAGAATACATTTAAAAGTGCTATAGTTGTATGGGTAGCAGCTCTAGGAATCTTTGGTGTCGAATGAATGGGATTTTATGGATTTGTAGGCACATTAAGAGGTTATAAATATATGTTGTGGTGCGGAATAATACAAGAGATTTAGATATTTAGATATTTTAGAAACTATTCTTCTTATGAGTTTTTTTGAAGAACGAAATATTTGCTAGTTAAATGCTATCATGCCCTTTGAAATATCAACAAACGATGGAGTTATTGTTCCCAACCGAAATGTATCTTTTTTTTTTGAGTATTGTGGTGAGCACGATTTCAGTGCAACAGCTCAACAAAAATAATTAGAACCAACAAATTGTATGGCTGTACAGTTGTGTGGAGTGCGAACGACAATACAATTCTTTTAAATAATAGGAACCAGTTTTTAAATATTATTTAAAAAACTTTTGATGGAAAATAAAATTTATATAAAAAGTGCATCGTTCACGGGATGCCTCACCTAATCATCAATAATCGGAAAAAAAACGAAGAAAAGGGGTCCTATAGTTTGTTTGCAATCTTGCGAAGCGTAACTCACTTTCGGAAAAACAAGATTATATGCTAGAATAAGTTCCGTGAAGACGCGCTTAAAGAGACGCCTATTCTTGGCTTTAAATGCAGGAATCTTTTTTAAAATTTGGAAATACATTGTACACATATGTGTACTCTTACCATTTTTTTTTTCGATTTTTCAACCAATCACAACGGATTTTTTATTCCTTATTATTCAGCTTGGAAACTTAGGGACTCTACTAGAACCTTTTATCGAAACCTGCTTTGCGGCGCCTGTTTAGCTCTGTTCCATGTTGCGTTCGCCTGGGCCAGTTCTTGGAGGATGATTCTTCTCCGGTTCGCCTAAGGTCTGTCTCTTTAAGGGCTCTAACGTTGCGTTGTCCAATTCATGTTCGATTTTGAAATGCCCAGGGTTGTCATCGATTTTGTGGAGCCGTTTTATGTGTGAATCTTTTGTATTGGTTTCTGTAATCGATTGGGCTTTCGATCGAAATAGTGATTCGCCAGATGCGACTTAGCCCATCTGACGTCTTTTGGCAGTTGCATCTACAATTATCATTGTTTTTGGTGTTATTGTGAAATGACACATAGATTTGGCGCCATTTATAGTTATGGTGTTGTTGTTGCTGTATGCGATGAATGGCGCTTTGTTCTAAGTTGAGCCCTGCATTTAGCGTGGATGGAGCTAAGGAATGAGGCAAGGGGTGTTGCCGAAATTGTTGATTGACATTGTGCCATGAAAAAATGCTTTCTATTAGGAAGAGCAACATTTTTAAGAGGGACATATCTCTTGTAATGAGTAGGATTTGAACCCACGATCTCATGTTTAGTAAGCAAGATCATTACCTACTAAGCTACGATGCCCGATCCACGATGTATATAGACTCTTAACGCAAGTCGGCATCAAGTAAAATTAGCTTACATGAATCATTTTAAGAAGCTTAATACTTAACTTATAAATTAAAATGCTTTTTTATGCAATTATCATCATTGGTGTGCGCCACGATCCTAGTTGAATCTTGGCCTCCCCTGGAAATCTCCTCCATTCTTCACGGTGTAGTGCAAGTGTACTGCAGTTTCTTCTTCCAAGACGCTTTGCAGTTTGCTGCCCATAGTATATCCAAGGAACATTTGGACAACCCCTACTTCTTCTTCCTTCGGGTGTGTTTCGGAAGACGTTGCTAATTGAGCTACTGGGGTCCAATCTTTGGACATAACCAGTCCACTGCAGTTTATTGAGCTTTATGTAATATAAACTGCAAAATATGAAAATGAAATTTATTTCGAATATAAATGTAAATACTGATACACTTTCTGGTGTATATTATCAGCGATCCTTTTAAAAAACTAAAGTAAAATTCACATACTCTCACTAAATGGAGTAGAGCCAAACTATACGGATTCCCTTAAAGTCGCCCACTGCCTGGGACAATCATTAGCATCTAACTTGCATAAGCCTAACTTACAGTGATGGCAAGAGCTGGCCAACTGTGCTTTTAATATACATGACTCAAAAACCCAAAGCTAAAACGCCATTTTCTTCAACCATTGGCCTAACAACAGGCATATGGTCATGCATATTAACAACCTATTTTTACAATGCACGAGCAGAGTGGGTTTGAAACCAACAGTTGAAACGTAGCTAGCGCCAAATATACAAGCCCTAAGACAAGACTGGAATACGAGGCGAACAAACGCACAAACATGCGAGCAAGTTCGATTTGGCACTGACTAACTAACTGACCATAACGCTTTTGGCTCAAAAGTTCTTGCTGGAAGGCGGTAGTTGGCTGCATGCAGGAAAATCTTGGCTTGTAACTCTCAATGACTTACTCAAATGCGTATTGGCAGGCGTTGTCAAAAGAAGTTACTGTAAGTACTTGGCAGGAAATGGGGCTGGCTGCCTTAGAGTTAATAGCAACGATGTGCTGGTCTGGTAGAGGGGCCAGGCATTTAAATTCAATCGTCGCATTTTTTATGCGTTTCCTTTTCCTTTTTAATTTGCTTGTTTCATTTGTGCCATTTTCGACGGTGGGTGTAGAATTTGGTTGGTAGTATCCTTATAAGTTTGTTATTTTTGGCTCTCTGTTTTGGACTTCCGTTTCCATATGCTCTTGCATATGCGCCAAGTGTCTGTGGGAGGTCTATGCATGTGCTGTGTGTGGGTGTGGTTGCGTAAGTGTGAATGTGTGTGAATGTCCTGCGGATGTAATAATTGTCAGCAGCAGTTTTACGTAGTTTAAACGCAGACCACGCAAATTGTCAGCAGGAAATTCTAAAGTGAATTTTATGCTGAACATCACCAACAAATTTTCCATATGCAAATCAGTTGATGGTTTTATTTTATTTTTGTGCTTTTTTGTCCTATTCCCGAATTGAATTTTAAGTGTTTTTATACGTTAGTGCAACATACTTTGCGTCATACCAAAATGCTTAATTCAATTGATTAGTTCAATTTATATAGGCATAAATATATATTTATTTAAAGCGCGCTGGTAATATTGTACAAATATTTACATAAAAGTTAATATAATTGTAATAAACATTAAAAACATTGAATTACTTATATTGGAAAAGTTTTTTTTTGTGCTAATCAATGTTTGGCATATATTTAAATAATAATGGTAAACAGTGTTTTTTTGTTGAATTATATAACTGCGAATAATTAATTTTTTGCATAAATACTTGTGAAATTAGTAAATATTTTTTTTAAGTAAATATTTTTGATAAGTATAAATTATGAAATGTAGAGAATTAATTAGTACGACGGTTACCTTTTATATTTCGGGATTAGTGCACAAAAAATAAATATTATTCATTGAAAATAGCTTTATTGTTTTTTCAAAATAATCCCCATTAAGATCTGTACACTTTTGCATGCTTTTGCCACTCTGATTGAGGTAGCTTCAAATCATACATTCGAAACGCATCAACCGCTTCTTCAGGTGTCGAAAAAGTTGACCTCTCGTCTTATCTTTGACGTATCGGAATACTATGAAGTCTTTCGGTGCCAAGTCAGGACTTATATGGTGGATGACTTATCAAATGGATGTTTTGAGGGCTCAAAAATTCAGTTGTTTGAGCCGATGTGTTAGAGCTCGTATTGTCGTGGTGAAGTGTGATCCGTCTGCGGCTGTTGGTTTTCCGTGATCTTGGCAGACAACTGGCAAACAAATAGTTGTGTACCACTCAGAACTGACTGTTCTACGTTTTTCTAGTGGTATGGTTGCGACATGTTTGGTTTTTCCGAAAAAACAGGCAACCACTTGCTTGGAAGTACTTCGTGCGCGAACAACATTTGTTGGATTTGGCTCTTCTTGAAACACCCATACAGTCCCCCCCCCCCCCCCCCAAAAACCCCCCCCCCCCAAATCAAACCTCTCTTTAATTATTAAAACTACAATTTTTGTCAAGTTTTGTATACTTAAACAAATTAATTGTATTTTGTTATATTGCATAATTTTGACCAAAAGCTTACACTTTAAATGAGCTTTCTTTAAAGTTATTAAACGTAATATACATAATCTTTTTAAACAGCTAACCTCATAAATACAAAAGCCATTCAACAAAACATGGACCAAAATGCTTTACCTTGTTAGCCAAAATAGATAATATTGTACTCACTACATTTCCCTGATGTTAATTTTGCATTAAAAGCCTGTCCATTGATGCATGTCTGCGTACAAAAAGCTTTTGTCATATAATGACTTAAACTTGTGCTTATCGAAGTCAACAATATATTAAGTCAGATACACACGATGTGTACCATTTGTACATAGAATCATGACTGTTGTCATGTCATCAAACAATGACAACTACACACAAACATACACACACATATATGCGTACATGTATGTATGAATGAATATGCATGTGTGTGTAGTTGTATTTGTATATGTATTGGCCATTTTTTTTGTAGAATTCCGCAACTTTTTCAAAAGCCACAAAAAATTTCAACGGTCTAAAAAGTTTTCCAGGCACAAAGCCAGCATATGCCATGCGTGTGTGTACACTGAGAGAAATATATATTTTTTATGGTTTAATTTTTAATTTATTTCTTAACAATTATTGTTCAATGCTTGTAGTGCGAACCGTTAGCTTAGTGGTACGTCGTTGCTTCTAAATCGGCTGCAAATATTGTGTCAAGAAACTTATTTCTACAATATTTTTTATGTAACTGCCTTTTCCGAAACTTGATTTAGTAATTCCGAAATCTTTACTAACTGCTTTGCAATCTACAGCTTCCACCGGTCTACCGGCCGTGGTCGTGCTCCTGTTGTTTGAAAACTATGCATAGAATCTCACTTGCTCTCTTCATTTTCCTGCAGACATTGAGTTTATCGCTGTAGAAATTAATTTTAACAATTCCATAAATATGTGACCTGTTCCGTCTTGGTTGTAGCATATCGAAGCTGACCTCTGTATTTGGGACTAAATGAAAGACCAAAAAAAAAAAAAATGTAGGGACTAAAGCTGTAAATGAGGGGTTAGGCACAAATTATTTCTAGACGCTGACAAACAAATCTCTTTTTTCGATTATCTATAAAATTTTTTAAAATAAAGTATCCCTCTTTTCAGTATTAAAATTGTGTATGATTTGAGGTATATTATTTCTGCAAGTGTAGCTGTTGCTACTGCTGTTTTATGTTTTGTTTTGAAGTTGCCTTGGCAAGCCTTTTGTTATATGAGAAGGACCAAAGCAGCAGACACATGGTAAACATGTCAAATTGACAGTATGCGGAGTGAAAGCGACATCGACCAAATGACAAAGCCAGAAAGCTTATGGCAGGCAGGATACAGTGGGAGTTGCTACGGCAGCCTTAGTTTGAAATACTCTTTACCTTGGCTATCACTGCATTGCACTTGCTTTGCTGCCTTTTTAACCCATTTCTTTTTTGCAGTGTTTTTGTTCATTATGTGTGTGTGTGTGTGTATCTGTGTGTTTGTGCGCTTTTGTCTTTGTGGTGTGAATTATTAAAAGCCAAACTGAAATAGTAAAGAGTGATGGCAGTGGCAAGAGAGCAGCTGCAATGTCCTAATAGGCAGCAAGTGAGACGCCACGTAGCTGCATTGTTTCACTTTCAGTTGACAGTTATCATCATCAGCATTACAATCATCATTATTATCGTGAACATCATTATCATCGTCATCATCATCGTTATCAGCATTGTCATAGGCTGCTGGCTTGTATTGGGTAGCTGCCTCTGACTGGGGCTTGTCTTTGTCGCTGACTGTTTCGCCCTGGACATTCATGTCCTTTCGCTTGTCACTCATTCGCATAAACAGTTAATTATGCATAATATGCATTTTGCTGTCATGTTGTGCAATTTTCTCGCAACTCTTTCTCTCTTCCACTTTCGCACATACACGCCTCCCCCCCCCCCCCTGCCTTTTGCTACCCACTGTCATAGAGCAACCAGCCTATTTTTTTTTATTGTTCTCTTTTGTTTTTGCTCTTTGGTTATGTTGTTGTTATTGTTATTGCGCTTGGATAAAATGGCGGTAATGTTTTTAAATGTGCTCATTTGTAAGTGTGTGTTTGTGTGTGTGTGTGTGTGTGTGGGGGTGTGTGCGTGTATTTGTTATGTTGTTGTGGTGTGCCGGGTAATTGGCAGCGGTAATTTGTTGTGCACATTTGCTGCATACATTCTTACCTATTAGCGGTTTTAATTGGGTTTTTAGCCAAATTGTATTGCATTCTATTAGGCGTGGCTGATTGAAGCATGCATTTTATGCGCAAAACATATTCATATTGTTCATTGTGCTATTAATGCTCATATGTTTTGCAAAATTTTCTATTATCAAATAATTTTAATTTACCAACAACACAGAGGTTGTTGTCAACGACAAAGTATGCGACTTTAAATTCACTTTAATTTTGTATTAAAAATTTAATTAACAACTACAGCTGCATTTTACAAATTACTATAGCTTCAAGTTATATAAAACAGAGTATAATATTTTAGCATAACTATACTAATTCCTTTGATTGATGGTATGTTATTTTCAATGATCGAAGAAAACTTCTATAACATAGAACAGTTTTATTGAACAGTCTGATCGAGGATTGCCCTTTATATTTCGGTATTGGGCAACGCTAGTGTTGCAATCCAGCAAATGACAGCTCTATCGTTAGGTTTGACACTTTTTAAAGCTTATACAAATGATAAATGAATTCTTTTCAAAAAATGCAGCACATTTTATTAACTTTTTTTAAAAAGCAGAGTGACGTTTAAAACATCTAAACTAGGGAGTTTCATACACATCAAAATCAATATGATTTTTTTTATTATAATTAAGCTTTTATACAAGTTGAAACTTCAGAATGTTAATATCCATATTTTATTTTAACGAACACCTAATTTGACAACAAATGCTTTATGTGAAATTTTCTAAATGCTTCAATGAATATGGAAAGCTAAAAATATATATTATCAAATTGCATTTGCATACATAGCAAGTTTAATAATTTAAGTATGATATATTAAATCAAATTGTATTGGTGATGTTCTCATACCATAACTCAGACCATAACATGCATAATTTAATGAATGATTTCAGTGAAATTGTGCAACTGCGGCAAACTATTCAATTTCACTCATGTGAAAATATATTATAAACAGACACTAGTCAAAACAGAAACAAAACATATGCCGCTCACACATATATATAACCATTTGTACACATAGATACATTTTGCCGCAGCCATATTAATTAATAACGCAACCAACAATGACATTTTTCTGCATGAAAAACTGCAAAATTTGGACTAACAAAGAAATTACAAAAATACAAAATAGCAATAATAATAATCTATATAAAGTAGAATATAAAAAAATTGTAAAAATAATACAAATTTTTTCATATAAGGCTGTACTTTGAAGTGCTTATGGTGTACTTCTAAAGATCTTACATGCAAAAAATCATACACTTCTAGTTGCCAAATATGTAAAGGGTGTTTTTTCTTAGGGATTAAAGCGTCAAATTCGATTGACATGAATTTTATTTATTTGATTATTTATTTTTGTGGCATTACAATTTAAATATGATTTCTGGCATATAACCACCGTCACGGCTGGCTCAGATGCAGTCCAATCTGGACATACAATGTTCGATTACTTTTTCCAACATTTGTGGCCGTATATCGGCAATAATACGGCGAATGTTGTCTTCCAAATGGTTAAGCGTTTGAGGCTTATCTGCATTGGCCAATGACTATACATAGCCCCACAGAAAGTAGTCTGGCGGTGTTAAATCACAAGATCTTGGAGACCAATGCACAGGTCCATAACGTGAAATTAGGCAGTCAACAAATGTGGCTTGCAATACATCGATTGTTGCACCGTCATGTTGGTGCCACAGTTCCTGTGATCATGGTTGTTCAATTCAGGAATGAAAAAGTTAGTAATCATGGCTCTACACCGATCACCAGCTGACCGTAACGTTCTGGCCATCATCGTTTTTGAAGAAGTACGAACCAATGAATCTACCAGCCCATAAAGTCAGTTTTTCTGTATGTAAAGCTGTAACAGTGTTTCGACATACACTTGAGGATTAGCTTCACTCGAAATGCAGCCATTTTATTTGTTGACGTAACTATTCAAGAAGTGCGCAACATCCCTAAACAAAATTCGCTTATGAAAATCGAGAACAATGACAATCTTGTTTTAGACGCCTTGCTTGATGATCGGTTTGGCTTCAGTTCCTTAAGCTGAGAATAAATCACTTGACAGCTGTTAGATCGGTCGCCATCTTGAACAGTAATGCCAACTTAAAGAGGTATAACTCGAAAAATACCCTTTATTATTAAAGCTTACTGTTTTCACTTGTTAACGCCAACAGAATCATGTAATTCGAAACTCTATAAAATATTTGATAGTATTCAGAAACAGTCGTAGATGCTGGTTGAATTTTTTGTTGTTATTTTTTTCTGAAAACTCTTGTAATTTGATAAACATAATTACATAATGTTTGGCTTCAAATGTGTTGCCATCTGGCTGCAACATAGTAATCAAGCGTCATGTGAAGCTCCCCACTGTCTGTCACTCTTTTCGTACAAATTTTTTTTGTTTTTTTTTTTTTTTTTTTTGTAAGCTGGCGCCATTTTGCCCAGGGCTGGCACATGGCACATGTGACTTGTCGCGGCTGTCGCTTACTTTCAGAGACTGCACAGAGACTGATGCCTGACATATTACTACAATCTCTACCTCTACCCACCTCTATTGTATACGCTCGTGTGTAAATGTTGATATGCAAACGTTGGTTATCTTTTTTTTTGCTGTTTTTGTAGGGTTGTCACTGTCGCGGCTGCTGCCTTTGTTGTCGTTGATTATGATTTCGGTGTGTGTTGTAACTTGTATTGTATTTCGACGCAACAAAAATCACGCATACGCCACAGCTGCGTTTCTTCACTAACAATATGAATGCTTCACGTTTACTCTGCGTTCGGTTGGAAAGATTCACTCTGTGCCAGAGTTGTTGTTTGCTTACTTAAGTTTTTCAAACCAATTTCAAACTATTTCTTATTAACTTTAAAATGATTTTCTGGCTGAATTCAATCTGTTTTTGCAAAAATTTCGTACATTGGCGCGATAATTTTTTTTTTCTAACAAGTCATGAATTATTTGTGTAATCAGAGTACCGAGAGTCCCTTACTTCACATCAGAGGCGTCTACATCGACTCTGCCTCATTGTAGCTGTACCACTTGAGCTCTTTTATATAAATAATAATTTTTTTTTATTATTTGCGGCAAGTTAGCAGCGGTTTTCTTTTTACTATCGCGTATTTTCTTTTGTGCCCGGTATTAAGAATGGCATTGCTCTTGCTACTATGCTGGGGTGAGCTCGCCAACGGTGGCTACAATTTTAATTTAATTTAAAATGCTTGGCATATATGATTAATACACTTTCAATGGAGTACTCATGAATAAAAGAGTTCATAGGACATTTGTTGTTTTAATAGATAAAATTTCGAATATTATATAAAAAATACAGCAAATCTTACAGAAAACTCTGCACTTTTTTAAATGTATTTCGACGACGAAAGTGATACATGTCATACTATTCACAGTTCTTCGACGAAAAGTAGTGTGTTGTCTTATTAGTATGGCTCCACCGAAGAAAGTGACATTTCAAGAACCCTTGAATGTGAACAAGGAGTCAGCAGTGGGGGCAGAAAACGTGGTAGAAGAGATTGCGAATTGACAGCCTGATATTTTAAGCGATTCTGACCATCAGATTCTAAATACTCAGGCAGTGCAGAAGACAATAGCGAAGGACAACCGTTAAAAAAGTAGACCGCATCATTCGGCGTTGAACAACAAGAGGACAATTAAGTTGCCTCCCTAATATAATGAAAGATTGCATATCAAAACCACTCTCAGTTAAGTTTCAGTCATATAGACGATTTTTAAGAAATCAGAACGTTTTAAATGTCGATCACATATAATAGTATATTGTAGCCTTTTTACATGCTGCTAGTTCTATGTGCAGTCAGTCCTATATTAGCTTTTCTGATAAGGAACGCACAGTTAAAATCTAAAAAAAATTATTTTCCTTGCCCATTAAAATGCTCCATTTGATCATAGTTGGTCTTATAATTTTACTATGAATTTTCGATACTTCTGTATGAGGGATAATGTCAATAAAGTTTATTCTCGTGTATTATTCAAATTGATAATGTGTGTTTTGAAACTTTGGTAATTTGAAGTAGTGCAGGCACAATTAATTGAAAACAATAAAAACTTAACTCACAGTACTTTAAGTTACACCTATACCATTTGTATAAATCAAAAATGTTGAAAACATCAGAATTAACAACCTCTTCGAAAAAAAATAAGCTCAAAATCTCTATAAACCAACTTTTCATCGATCCTTACATGGTGCTGTACTTATACGATTGTAGAGTATACAAAATTCAACACCATAAGCTTAGTTAGTCTCTTTCAGTTTTAGCTTTGAAATTAAAATTTTTTGGTTTTTTTAGTTCATTTCTGTTAGTTCCTTTATATCTGGAATATTCTTAAAAGCTCCTTCCTTTTGTTTTTCCTTTTGTTAAACCAACTCATATGTACTTCAGTTTTTGCATGCGTGTGCGCGTCAGTTTCTGTGGTTTAGTTGAGGCTTTTAACAGTGCAGGAATTTCTTCGGTTATACGCAGATGACGTTGGGATACACTGCTTAAGTAGTTTCAGATACGGTTTAATATGATGTGTGCGATAGTTCCGCATCAAACTATAATTTGTTGGCTTTCCCTCTCAAAGATGATTTCATAGATTTACATATATGTTTGTGAATTTAGCAGCTAATAGCAGATAGTTCAGCGAGGTGTGGAGTCTAGACATCACGCGACTAGACGAGTAAAGGCACTTGAGTGCTGTATTTGTCAAATATTTATGTAAATATGAAACATTTCTCGGTAATAATATTTACGATTCGCAAAAATTTCATCAAGTTA
Source organism: Chymomyza procnemis (assembly GCA_035046065.1). Lineage (NCBI taxonomy): Eukaryota > Metazoa > Arthropoda > Insecta > Diptera > Drosophilidae > Chymomyza > Chymomyza procnemis. The sequence continues at coordinate 15,814,118 of JAWNOJ010000013.1, read as the reverse complement.
TTATTAAATTCAAAGAGTTTGATAATACATCAGGTAGTCTATGAGCAATGTACTCTTCGCAGCATAAAGTGTATTAAAACGTTAAATATAAAAGAAATTAAGAAAGAGATGGCCTTCAATTTAAGCCACTAAAAGAGAGCAACAAGCAAGACGAAAAAAACCCCAAATATAAAAATGTGGCCAACCATTGCATTTGTAAGCAGTTGGCAACGTTTGTGCATAAATGATGCGCCATCGCGTGTGTGTGTGTGTACGTAGACGTTGCTCATACGCCGCGTTGGCTGCCAGACAAAAAATCAACTTGCAGACAAACAAGTAAAGTAAACATGCACAATTATGTTGCATTCTGTAGAGATGTGAGTGTGTGTGTCAATCTTTGTTTGTGTCGCTTACCGGCCGGCTAGCCAGTGCTGCCAACCATTGCAATGTTTTGCTGGCGTGTTTGAAGCGTACCAAGTCCAATGTCAAAAATGTGCAGCAATTGTGGCGCAAGCCGTCAACTGAATACACTACAAAGTACGCACATTTTTTTGATCATTAGTCAGATTTGGTAAAAGAGCAAAGTATTTACAGAACTCAAGCAGAGTTTACGATTTGACTTGAAAGACAGCAACTGCGATCTATAATGCATATTTGTATGTAGTATTGTATATTTGGAGAAAATTCTTTTATAGGCTTCAACTATGCATATAGAGAATACATACGTATTCACAATAAGGCTATATAACAAGTTTGATCTACAATGCAGATTAGTACATAGCCTGATATTGATAGAAAATTCTGTTAGATTCCTCAACTGTAGGGTATAAATGCAACGGCTAGACAATAAGGCTATACAGCAACTTCGATCTACAATGAAGATTTGTATACAGCCGGATCTTGGAAAAAATGCTGTTAGCTTCTTCAACTGTAGGGTATAAATGCAACGGCTAGACAGAAAGTAAGGCAACTTCGATCTTCATGGAGATTTATAAATAGCCTGATCTTGGAAAATTCTTTTAGCTGCTTTAATTATAGGGTATAAATGCAACGGCTAGTCAATAAGGCTATACAGCAACATCGATCTAAAACAAAGATTTGTATATAGCCCGATCTTTGGAGAAAATTCTGTTACAATGCGTATAGGGTACAGATGTTGATTTGTCTTCACAATAAATCTATATGGCAACTTCGATCTACAATGAAGATTTGTGCGTAGCCTGGTCTTCGTAGAAAATACTCTTAGGTTCTTTAACTATGCATATAGGGTATACATTCAACGGCTAGACAATAAGGTCATATAGAAAAGTGCGGTCGATGTAACAGTCAGCCAGGCTGCGTTGGCAAGCAAGACAAAGAAAATTCTTCTCATATACTCTATGAGTATGCGTATGTGTGAGCATATATGTATCTGTATGTCGGCTTTAAAAACATAATAAATACACACACACACACACAAACACTTATACATACACTGTCACTAAAATGTTGGCAATGTCAGTTTGTCCTTTTTGCAAAAGTTTACTATGGCTTTTGCTATGTTCCTCTACACCTCTGTCGCCCTGTCTATAAGCAGAGACATTCATGTCTGTTGCTCTGTCTACCGAACCACGCTCAGAACTTAGTCACCGCCACATGGCAAAAATACAATTGAAGGACGTTGTTGAGAGTTATATTCAGCAATAATTGTTGAGAAAGGCCAAACCCATTCCGCGTTGTAGAGCTGAATCATGATGTCATCATCAATTAAACAAAAGCTATAGTACTTTATCAGAATTAAACAATTATAAATTAGTTACATCTATAAAATATTGAAGGAATTCAAATATAAATTATAAGACTTTTGCCAATAAGATAAAAAAATAAAATCCTGCAATTTTGTCAGACAGTTTTTATGGGCGTAAAAGTATTTCCTTCAATTGGGTTAAGCTGGCAGGACCACAGAGAAGGGGGAGTTTCCCTTTATTATATAAATAAGTTTTCACGTGTTATGTAAAAAATATATTTGGAATATAATAGGTAGAAACAAGTTGAATATGTCTGAAGGAGAACGAAAATTTCGTATTCTCGAACAGGCAAGAATACGAAAATTTAAAATTCGAGAGAACATGTCAATTGAGAAAAGTAAAAGATAAAAGAGAAAAATTCAGACAAAAATTAACTTTTAAAGAAATGTTATAGTTAGGCACTTGAAGGGAGAACAAGTTGCCCAAAAGAGGAAGCGTGTATTGGATTCGTACAAAAGTGTCAAATCCAAAGAGCAGAAGTTGATTTAGGATTGTATGGAGCGGGAAAAAAGTAGAATTTTTATATATAGGGATTATGAAGAAAGAGTCTCAATAAGGTAACGCTTTTACTGGGGTGGGGGTTGGCGCGCGAAGCGAACAGACTGCGAAGTCCCCATTTACTTTATATAAAAATTATGGTTTGTTGTCTTACAAAATAATAACTAATTTTTTAACAATTGATTTTGTAGTTCTTGAAAATAAAAAAAAAAAAACAAATATTTTAGTAAAAAGAATTTTAGGTATAAGAATTAACGTTTAATGATACAGGAGCAACAAATTTATATTAAAAAATTGCAGACGAATTTCTGCAGTTTTTGTTGGTGAAAAAGTCGTTAAAACCAAAAATGTTTGGTATCGATTGCTTTGTTTTAAATCTACTTTAAAACAATTTTTTATTTTAATTAAAATTATTATAATAATTGATTACCTAATTGCCGTGACACATATGAAATTCTAACACTTTGACTTTTGTGTTATCTTTGCTTAAAATCCATAAAAATGGAAAATTAATAAAATCAAATCAAATATCAAAACTTAAAATGATCTAAAAGCTGTAAATGTAATTAAATTATTACAAAACCAAAAACAAAACTTAAATAATACGAACAATAACAGCAGCATTTTACGTTTGTTAGCAAACATAGACAACAAGTAATTGAATAAATACCTCAAATAATCAACATGTTATCAACTCTTATGTAATTACACAGAAATACAAACACAAACCGAGATGCATCTGCCAAATGCGTTTAGAAAATAATCCAATAATGCCAACTATGTGAAGTACAAATCTGTGGCCAACAGTTTTTCGTTAGGGGGGCCTGAAGCAAATGGTAGTGAACATTAGGCAAATGAAAATGTGTACATCTAATATCTAAAGTAAATCCTAATGCAGAGAGTCGACTTGTAGAAATGTTTGTTTATTTGTATGAAAATTTTGCAATGAAACTATTGAATGATTGAAGACTTTGTTGTCTGTACAAGCTGTACTGTGACTATTCAAGGCAAACAAATCAAATGGTGATTAAAATTTTAATAGGATTTAAAAATTCTAAATTGGCAAATAGAACTTAAGTCCAACAACAGCAACAAAAACAACAACAACAACAGTAATAAGGACAATAAAGCTTTGCAGTTAAATACGCAATGAAAAGTTTACAGAGCGTTGGACGCTGAGGGAAGACAGCGGAAAGTATCTGCTAAGTACTACTTATAGCCAGGTGTGTATGTGTACTTTTAGCTTCAACTGTATTGTCAACACTGGCGCCACCTGGGCGCCACTCATACCATGCCATGGCTCTTTCTTACTCTCTCCCACCCCACACAAAGTGTTCCCATACAAGTGGCACTCGTATTGTACGCACGCCTTGTAACCACAAGCTTCTGTGGCTCCGTGCCTAAAGTGGAATTGTTTGTAATGCGTTGATGATGACGTTGAGAGACAGCAACAACAACATCAGAAACAACAACAATAACAACAATGTGGGCTTTATATGGCTTGGTTGGGTGTAGACGGTTTGTTGGCTGTAATTGCTGCTGGGACACACTTTACCCACAAAACATACATACATACACACCGCTCCAAAGTACTTTCAATGAGGATTAATTTAAATGAGATTTTTAATTTACTTTAGCCCGCTTGCTTGTCTATCTGCCATGTATTATGTATCGAAGGACTTGGTCTGTGTGGCGTTTGGTACATTTTGTACAATTGATTCAGTTCCTGGTTCTTTGTTTGTTCGCATTGTTTTCGCATTGATTGCATGTTTTTTCTCTTTTTTTTTGTTTGGAGTCTTACGTTGGTAGCATATGGTCTGCAGGGAACAAAAGCAACAATTTTTAGCCGTATTTATTTGCATTTGAAAAAATACAATTTATTGATATATTGAGTTATAATGAGATGTGCGTCGTGAGATTTGTATCAATCATAAATGTTGTTTTTAAAAATGTCAGTTAAGAATAGGGGAACACGCATCTCAATTATTGACTTCATTAACGTGCAAAAAAAGTTAACGAGCTTTGGGCTTTTAGTTTTTTTTTTATTCCTTGTTATTCCGATTGGGAACTTAGGGCCTCTACTAGAGCCTTCCAAGGAACCCAGTTTTGCGCCGTCTGTTTAGCTCTGTCCCATGTTATGTTCGACTTGGCCAATTCTTGGAGTATGAATCTTCCTAAGGTTGTATAGGGGCTCACCTGTGACACGAGACAGCTCTGCATTGGATATTCTGTTTGGTCAGAATACCCCGCATATAATCCTCGAGAATTTATTGCTGAAGACTTGAAGTTTCTACCTGAATTTTTTAGTGGTAAGCCACGTCTCACTACCATATAGCAGGATGGACTTTACACACGCATTGCTCATAGTTGCTGCAGAATCCTCCAAATGCTGATTGGGCTTTGGCAAGTCGGTTTGTGACGTCATCATCCAAGCCACCATTGTTGGAGATGATAGTGTCAAGGTATGGGAAACTGGTGACGAACTCAATTGCGTTACCACAAATGGTAATCTTTCCATGGCTGGAGTGGTTGAAGCGCATTGCATTGATCTTGGCTACGTTTATTTCAAGACCGACTTTGGTTGCTAGTCTGGCTAGGTCATCTGTTTTGCCCTGGAGGTCGCAGAGCCTGTGAGAGGTCAGACAAATGTCAAGTCCTCATGGTGTCTGGTGAGGCTCCACGTGATTCCACATTTGGTGTTGCACACTTTTTTCATAGCCTCGTCAACCACGATGTTGAACGGTTGGAGTCCACTTTAAAGACGATAAAAATAAATGACAAGACTTCACTTCACAAAGTTCTTGAGCGGTATACATCAGCACGTAGTCCGTTGCCATATTTCATTCCAGCTGGTAATGGAATAGCTAGAATTGCGTATTCTGCGTAATCAGTGATATAATATTCTTTCCACTTTGGAAAAATTTTTGTGAGTTGTTAAAATGTAACTTAAAAACTTTTTTCTAGGCCTTAGCTCTATGCTGAAAGTCTTCAATATTGGGTAAGCTTCTGCAATTGCCCACTGCTGCAATAACCTATCACAACAATCTGAAAAGCCACCAATCAAGTTGGCAGCCCACAATGACTAATGACTTGCCTTCAGCCGTAACTTTCATTCATGCACACAGTTGCACTTTAGTGGAGTACTCCAACACCACTGCCCACAATTCTATACATTGGAAGGCTACATTTTATTGTTGTGGGACTCAAAACTCTACATCAACCGCTCCCTTCCCTAACCCCATCACGCAACAATAGTAAAATTTTTGGGCAAACGAAAAGTCCAACAACAAAAGGCCAACAACTGTAATTGTAAAGGTAATGGTACTTCCAACTACAATGCAATTGCAAAATGCCAAAGAAAATAGTTTAAGTGCAAAATTTTACGCTTTATCGAATTACCCGCGGGTACTTTAACTTACTGCTAAAACTTTTGGCTTGGAACTTTTGCAAAAGGTAAAAGTTTTCGTTGCCCCCATTGGCCAACGGCTGCCGGTGTTGCAGCTGTACGACGACCTCTGAAGATGTGGCAATCGGAGGTGCTGCTGCGGTCAAGGGGTACGGTCAGCAACAGGAAAATTTATGATGCTAAGGTGTTGCAATGGAAACTAATTTTTGGTAAATTTGTTATATTTTCCAACTGTCAGCCAGGCCATTTGTTAAATGAGTTGGCAAAGGTAATCGAAGAGTTATGGCAAAAAGCGCGCGTGTAATATTTTTGAGAGTCTGTTTTACTACGAAAAAAGAATCGACAGAGTGCAGCTAAAAGTGTAAGACTGGCTCTGTTGAATTTCCAACTAAAACAGCATTAAGCTGCCTTGACCCGATTTCTACGATAGTGCTGTTTTGTTTACCCCCCCAAAAACTTGCATTGCCAAACAAACGCATAAATAATGGTTAAGCTATTTTTTGCTGCAAAATGTTCCAAGAGGCAAACAATTTAAACTCTTGGTCGGGCATACGGCGTACCCAATAAAAAAATAATTTATAACAAAGCGGCCAAAAAATGAAGACCTACAAAAAAAACCCCAAAACCCCCACTAAAAGGCACAATAAAGTAGTTTAGAGTGAAGAAACGTTGAACAAAAAAAAAAAAACAACGCAGCTAAAGCAAGATTTATGCAAATCGGAAGTAAACATTAATCAAAAAAAAACATTTTTTTTTTTTTGCCATAAACGCCTCTTTTGGGCAGCCATTGTTATATCTGGAGGAGGAGCAGAGAGCACACGCTTTGTGGCGCCATTTTGCCGTGAGATTGCATGCCTATGACTTTGGCGGCCCATGTGGGTCAAAGTAAATACACAATAAACGGAAGCGGAAATAGCGCCAGACGTCGAGAGCGCTCCAAAGAAATGAAACTTTTTTTTTACTTTTTTTGAAAAGAGTGGGCAGGCCATGTGCGAAACTTTCGCTTGCAGTTTTTTCACACTGAAGTTCATAAATTAAAACTTCATACGTCAAAGTGCGCTGCAGAGAGCGAAGGGAGTGAGGTAGACAAAGAGAGTGTTTTGGTTTTTTTCTCGGCCCATGCGGTTGTTGTTTTACTTTTTGCAGCTACTGTGTCATTTATATTGAACTGTCAAGTTGGCAAAACGTGTGCATCACTTATTCCCAGTTATCTCAGCCGTTGTCCATAACAAGCTGAAAGAGAATTCCTTGAAAATGCTGCTTTCATAGGCGTCCTTTTGCTGGCTTTTTGTGGGCGTGAAGCGTTAGGCGAGCGCCAGCAATTAGTCTCTGTTTTGCAAGATGCTGACATTTTGTTGGTACCTTTTGGTGATTTTTTTTTTTTTGTCAAAATTGTTATTGAAGAAGCAATGAGATTGGAATTCTAAAAGTATGGCAAAATTGAGATGCAAATTTTTTTTCTGGATTTTGTTTTTCAGCGAAACTTAGCTTTCCTGAAAGTGACGATTGTCAAACTCATGAAAATGAGATAGTAGAATGTTCTATATAGGTTTATGTTATCGACTTACTCTCTTGAGTTGATTTTCGAAACGTAATTTGTATCAGTTCTTAGAAGCTTGTTGTTCTTTCAAAGCAAGATTGGATTAATTTACATTTATATAAGAAATATATATATATATATATAAAGAATATATAATAATGTATAATATAATAATGTATATATATTATATGTAATAATAATATATACATAAAAAGAATATTTTATATAATATTGAATATAATATATAACAATATACTTTATATAATATTTTGAACCAGCTCAAGTTTTAAATCGGAAAAGTCCATCCAATAATTCAAATTCTACTAAATACGAACATTTATTTTAATCTTTATATATTAAATATCAATTTGTGTGCAGTAAAAGGTTCAAACACACTTAAACAAAAATTGGCTTTTTTTTAATTTATCAAACTTCGTTCGTTAAATTTAGGTTCATTATTTTTACTCTAACTACAACACGATGCGGGTGTTGGATCTTTGCCCGAACGCTTCGTTATACACAGTCTGGTAAACTCTTCCGCAGTTGTTGGATGTATGCCCACAGTGTTAAGCAATGTCTTTATGGTCAGACCAGACTTTAGAGCGGCTGCAAACCCCTGTATAATCTCACCAGCCACTGGACCTATATAATGCAAGCCCAACACCTTCTGATCTCCCCCAATCTCAGCCACAGCCTTAAGGTAACAGTGACGCACGCTTTTCTGCGGTATAAAGAACTCTGTGGGCTTGTAGTAACCGTGAAAAACTTCTATATTATCACAGCCATGCTTTTCTATGGCCTGCTCCTCCGACATGCCCACACATGAGTACTCCAGTGGCGTAAAAACCGTAGTGGCCACATCAGCATAATCCATCAGCTGCTGTGAGCCTGCAAAAAGGCGTCTTGCTAGTAAACGACCCGATAGTATGGCAACAGGTGTGAGCTCAGGTCGTCCGTATATGATGTCACCTACAGCATATATGTGCGGCACATTTGTAGCTTCACTGGCATCTACGGGTATCTTGTCGTTTTGTGTTTCAACGCCAGCGGCTGCCAAATTAAGATCATCTATAAGGCCCTTGCGTCCAATGGCCCACAAAACCGTATCGAATACTTCACTGCCCTGGCTCAAGCTGATGGTATTCACATAGTTAACTCGCAGTTGGCCATTTGGCTCTTGCAGTACGGCAGTGGGAATGGTTTTATGCAAGAAGCCTATATCGCGTTCCTGCATCATGGCAGTTATGAGCTCAGCCATTTGGCGATCAAAACCGCGCAGCACAATGGAACGCACCATGACCACAGGCATATAGCCCAAACCCTTCAAGAAGCAGGCACATTCCAGACCCACATAGCCGGCACCAACAACTAAGGTGCGTCCAGGCTCGCGTTTTAGGCTGAATATATCATCGCTGGTAATTCCAAACTCTTGAGCGCCTGGTATGTCTGGATAACGTGGTCGTCCGCCCACCGCCACAACAACATATTTGGCAGTGATATGCTGCATCTCGTCGAACTTGTTTCTGTATGCAATGGTATGTGGATTCACAAAGAAGCCCAACGAATTGACATATTCCACCTTTTTGTCGCGTAGATCCACACGTGTCACCCAATTGACTGATTTGATGTGATTCTGCACGGAGTTGACCAACTTTTGCCAGTTGGGCTTAAGGTTTTGATCGTTTACGTTCCAGCCGTAGGCCACCGCCTCGTGCACTGCTTCGCCCAGCAGTGAGGCTTGATGCATGAGCTTTTTGGGTATGCAGCCAACATTGACGCAAGTGCCACCCAGTCCCCACTTGCTGCCCACAGGCGTAGGTTTGACATAGTCAAAACATAACACTTTGGCACCGTGCTCCACAGCTTCCTTGGCACATGCCAGACCTCCAGAGCCACCGCCCAGCACCACCAAGTCGTAGTGGTATTTCGCAGCAGTCACGACACCGCGTCGCAAGAACATCATTCGGTACGACTTAGATATTTGGCCCAAGTTTTGCAACATCTTTTGTGTATTAAACAAATAATAAAACTGACTGCCAACACTGTCAACTTGTTTTTCAAAATACAATATTGCCATATTGTTGTGCACAGAGCTGCCAACTTGCGCGAAATTCCATGCAAACGTTATTTACCAGCAGCCAGCCAGCCAGCCAGCCACAACTTGTTTAAATGCTCGGTCACAATGAAGCAGCAATTTTAGTCAATTTACTTGCTTCGACCTATTTAATTTTTATTTTAGTGCTTACGGGCATACACAATCCAGGCGGAGGTGCCACTATTCTATGCAACCACCTAACCGCTTGCCAACAGCATCATCTCGTTAACGACACCGAGCGTGCTTTTAGCCAAATTTAACTCGATTAGCGCACCAGTGACCCAGTTAGATGCAGTGAGTCACCCACCCAACTAAAACCCAACGCAATTGTTTGCTTGTTTCAAAACTTTACGCAACCTAACCCAAAATCGCATGTTCATCCAATGGTAACGAGTTTTAGGAACGGGTTTGCTTTATTTTTTTTTGGTTTCGGAACTCGGTCCATGACTTAAACTTGAGCGCTGCGGCATTCAGTCAGCGTCGTTCGCATTCAATTGCGAAATGATTTATGTGGGTCAGTGGACGGAGCTATGGGGATTTAGGTCCTGGCTCTGTGCTGGACACTACGTCTCTGTTGGTGTGTGTGCTATTTGTGCATGTGTGCGTATGGTTCATTCATCCATCTGTTTCATGCGTATGGAGGTTGCTCTAGTTGAAAACTAACCTAACCATTTTTGAAGTAGTTAGAGGTAAATGGCTACAGAGAGCAAAATAACTAGAAAATTAACTCAAAAGGCGATTGTTAGATGCGAAGTATTAGTATGTTCTTATATTGGCCAGGGGAAAGTGGGTAAGTGGGCTCTTGAGTTTGTTCGAAAAAAAACCATTTGAAAATATTAAAAAATTTGGCAGATATTTAAAGGCTTTTATGAGCAGCTTAAAGTTTTACAAAAATATAGAAAGATTTGGTAACAAAGTAGCTAAGGCGATACATAGGTAAGTGTCTGGTGTTTAGGTAAGAGACTTAAGCTGCGCTCGAATATTAGGAAATTACCGGGAAAGCATAGGAACATTTGTGTGGTTCACAACTCGAAACAAGCTCATTGTGCATTCGTCAGACAACATTATGTCTGCTCGGGTCTATCGGCACTTTAATAGCAATCCAAATGGCTTGGTAGAATTCGGATAAATGGAAAATGAAGGAAAATGTAAGGAATAAAGGAGTTGTACTCAAAGATGATGAAGATAATGTTTAAAAGCAAGTTAGGATTAACAGTGAATGTTAGGAAGGTTTTTGTGCGTAGATTTCGTGCGTAGAAGTCGGTATTTACGAGTCTAAGTAGGGAATATAAAGCCAGTGAAGAAATTAGTACGAAAGGCTTAATGAAAGATCTTAAAAAAGTTACGTTAAATTCCTTTGATTAATGTAAATGTAAAATCTATTTTTTCTTTCAAAATCTATTTGTTGTTCTCATCTCCTATCAATATTTAAGGATTCGACTGTAAACTGTCGGTTCTGGTTTTCAACGAATAGTTTTTAATAGCGCTATCCCCATGTGCTTCTTTTGTAGATAAGACAACATAGTCGAGGGCAATAAATTTAATTTTACAAATAATTTATAAGTAAATCAAAGTTTCGTTTTATTTTTTTTCACAATTCCGGTTTGCTTATAAATAGTTTTTCGTAGTCTCTGTCGAGTTGAATTTTTTTTATTAATAAGCCCCAAAAACCGTCTGTTTTGCCCAACCATTTCTCTTACTGCATCTTAAAGAATATCGAGCAGTTTCGTTTGCCTCAACTTTTAGTCAAATTGTGCATAGACACTTCCACTAGAGCTACGTATATTCTATATACACTTGTATTCACATATATATATATATATATATATATACAAATCCAACAGAATGGTGAAATGTCAGTTACAATGATTTATGTTTAAGCATGGACCATTTGGAATTTTTGGCAGGCCAGTCCGAGCATTTGCTTGCCTTACGCCATTTCCTGCACATACTACCAAACGCAGACATAGCAAATGACGCTATGGTCTGTTGCCTTCTGGCCAAGAACTGCTGCTGCCTTGGTTATCCTAATTTCTAATCTAATATTTTGCGTACGACGAAAAAGTGGCAGAAAGACAGAGAGAGAAAAAAATGAAAAGCAAAAATTCTTCAAATGTATGCCTGTCCATGTGCAATGTCTATTTGGTATGATTTACTTTTGTGGCTTGTTTTTGGTGCGTTTAACCGCAAATATTTAATGGTTTTATTTCCTGTTCCATGAGATTTAGCCACCCCCTTAGCGACGATTCATTTAGGGTAATGTTTGTACGTATGTGTGATATTTTTGGCATATTTATTAGTTGGACCGAAAGACCCAATATTTGTAAGGGTCTGCATGTGGCTAAACATTGCTCAAGGTTAAAACTAAGCCACCTGAATGATGACCCAGTTATATGCGCTTGAATTATTTTTTGTATGAAAATTTAAGAAAATTATTGGTATTTATTTCTTGATATATCTATTTAACAATTTTCAAGTTAACGTGCATCTGAAATCACATTTTACAAGCTACAAAGGTATGAAAAGTGTTTTTTTTTTCGAGGTATAGAACTTTAAGTTGGCACTACTGTTCAAAATGGCGACCGATTTAACAGCAGTCAAGTGATTTAATCTCAGTTCGGTTTGGCAATTGAAGAATTGAAGCCAAACGATTATCAAGCAAGACGTAGATTCTTCAATTGGGCCCAAAACGAGTAGGTCGCCATTTTCATAAGCGAATTTTGTTTAGCGATGTAGTGCACTTCTGTTTGAATGCCTACGTCAACAAACAAATCTGTCGCATTTGGAGTGCAGCTAATCCTCAAGTGTATGTCGAAACTTAGTTACATCCAGAGAAACTGACTGTATGGTGCGCTTTATGGGCTGGTGGAATCATTGGTCCCTACTTCTTCAAAAACGATGATGGCCAGAACGTTACAGTCGGTGGTGATCGGTATAGAGCCATGATTACTAACTTTTTCATGCCCGAATTGATGATGATCTTCAGGAGCTGTGGTTTCAACAAGACGGCGTAACATTTCACACAGTTTTATTGAAAAACGCGTTTCACGTTATGGACCTGTGTATTATCCTCCAAGATCTTGTGATTGTGAACACCGCTAGACTACTTTCTGTTGAGCTATGTAAAGTCATGGATCGATGCGGATAAGCCACAAAAGCGTAACCATTTTGGAAGACTACATTCTCTGTGTTATTACCGATAAACGGCAACAAATGTTGGAGAAAAACAGTCTTTATATATCTTGAGAATCTGTGTGTATATTAAATTTTCCTAAAATGTTATGAGGCTAAAATTTCAGGTATGTTTGCCGTAATATATCTTTTTTGAGCGTTTTCCTAAACTTTAATTTTGATGAAAAGATTTTACAAATTCTGCGTGGGCACGATGGCGTATTGTTAGTGTACTCGCGTCTAAAACCAACAGTAGGTGATGTTGCACTCAAAATCTCTATTAATTAAAGATACAGCCATTAGGATTCGTTTATGAATATTGGAGTCTCTTTTCTCTTCTATGAATTTTTTATATCTCTATGCTACGCCTTTGTCAAGGGCAATAAATCTATTTTTTTTAATGAAAGATATTACAAAAGTTCCAATTTTCTTATTGTTCTTAAATGCCGAAATATTGTTTTTAGCAAATCCCGAAGCTTTTTGTATTCATATATGCTAACTAGCTGCTAATTTAATTTTTTAATTATACAACGCACTCAACTAATTTGTTTTAATATCTTTTTTTATTTTCAGGTAAGTTACAGCGAATTGCTACTATGAACCTCAGGAAATAAAAAGAAATTCGCAGGTACACAACATAAAAGTATTTGCATATCAAAAATTATGGCAACGACTAAAAATGACAGTAAAATGTTAATGTACCGCACAAAATTTAAATATAAATATTACAATAATATGAATTGCTCAACAAGCAGTAACAACAAAAATTACCAAACACAAAAAAGAAGGTAATTTTTTCGCTTTTCCCAACAAAAGCAATAAAAGTTTCATTATAATCAAGCATTTTTTTTTCTCCTAGAAATTATGTTAAGGCATCAAATATGCAAAGTTTCGTGGGGTAGTTTTTTTTTTTATTTTTGGGAAAGAACGCCAGGAATGTCCTAATGTGCTGACAATCATTGGATTGTAAGCACTGAAAAGTATTTTTATTCTTATGCCCAGCTAACTGTATATTCTCAAAAAGGAGCAGTTCTTAAAGGAAACGAGATGAGTGAGTGAGTAAATCCTAGTAACAATTGCTGTAGCCAACTTAGCTAGGGAAAGTAAGATAAATACGACCTCAACTTTTTTCCCAAGTAAAAGTTGTAAAAATGCAAAAGTTTTGCCAATAAACATTAGGTAGAACTTTACTAGGGATGCTTAGAAACCAGAAAGAACATGCACGCTCAACTCACCTTACCAATAATGAAGAGGGATTTTTTTTTGTTTTTGTAAAGTTTTTCACAGAACCTGGACATCGGTATATAAAAGAGAATATTTGTTATAGCATACTTTAGGCAGCACTATAGAATTGGAATCAAAAACATATTTATTTAGCAGATTGAGGGATACAGTTTGGTTATATATGATTCTCTTATGCAAGCGGTCCGACTTAGTCCATCTAATATAACCAAGTTTTGACCTTACACTATATGTAACTTCACTCGGTTTATTTATATCGTTGGAATATCTGCACGATTGTAGGGTATCTCGAAGTCAACCCACGTAACCTTGGTAAATATTTTTTTTTTTACTTCATTGGACACCTGCCTAGCGACAGGTTTATCAAATGTTTTCTATATACAAAATGTATATATATGTAAATACAACTTTTCTTTCTTTCTTGGTCAGTTCGACGGAAAACAAATGAAGTTCAATTTGTGCGTTGTTCATTGCTTTCGGGCAATTTTCATTAAGGAAAAACTGACAATACGGCTGGGCAAAAGTTTTTACTTGGAAATTTTTAAGTTGTTTGTTGTTGCCTGGCAAAAGTCCTTTGACCAGCTTTTGGGGAACCACTTCGAGTCAAGAGTTTTGTGTCTTTTTATGCGCTTTGAGAATTTTGGAATTTCATTAATTATGCTTAAAGGTGAATGCTTATTGCATTAGGCAGAACTAAAGTATTTTTACACAAATATTTTAACTAAAATAAAGCTAAGGTTTCTGGTGTAAACTACTTAATAAGTTATGCTTTGTGTATTAAAATTTCTAAAAGTGTTCAACAAAATATTCACATTAAAAATTGACAACTTTGTGGATGATATTTTGTGATAAATATTAGTGGATTTTAGCTTTCTTTTTTAATTGATCAATTTTCTTCTTAAAACATCACATTAGGTACAACTCTTAAAGCACAAGCATGAGATACGTTAAGATCAGGCGTGGATGATTCTCTGATCATCTTTACACTGCAAACCGAAATATATTTTTCAAAGATGTTTTATTACTCTTTCCTTCTTGCTAAAAAGCGATCCTAAACGGGATGTTAGCGATCACATGGAATTTATTAAAAATTAAAACTACAATTTCTTAATTTTTTTTGTATTAATTAATGTTTGCAACTAAATTAAAGTACTGCTCTATGTTGGTAGTGAGATGAACAAGATCTTTAGCTGTTCTTTTTCCAATCCATTCTGTAATATTGCGTAGCCAAGAAAGTTGTTTCCTACCAATGCCACGCCTGGCCTTAATTTTGCCTTCTATATTAAGTTAGTTGATATTTGGAGACACGCATTACATGACCAAAATATGCAGTTTTTGTGCGTTTGATGATTGTTAGAAGTTTCATGCTTTTATTAACTCTTCAAGGTTCTTCCGTCTTATTATCCCATTTTTTTTTTTTTTTTTAATTTTACATGTTTGGAAATAAAAATTAACTGCCAAATTTTGATTTAATATTTTTATAAGCCAAACGTCCGTCCCTGCGAGCTATACCGATATCAAAAACCGCACATAACTTGCATATCTTCTAATAGCAACTTTTTTCTGACAACTTGGTGGCATTACTTGGTAGATAATAGACAGACGGAGAGAATTAATTCTATATTATATTAAAGCATGAAACTAATTTTGAAAATAAGCATCAAATAAAATTATTTACAATTCACATTTTGCTTTTAATTTAAATACAGCCGATTTATACTAGATTTGTATATTTTCATTTTGAAATATTGTCTTAACAAAAAGTATAACTTTCAAAGCAAACCTAAATTTAAATATTAAAATTTTGTTTCCAATTTATATTTCTTATGATATTTGCTGATACGTTTTAAATGTAATCTGCTGTATATTGTGTATGTATTTTTGGACAAATAGATAACTTGAGAAATCCTAAAAACTACAGGGTGCGCCATTTCTTATGTCGGCATGTAAACATTAAATATCAAGAAAAAAAACAACCAATTTCTAAACGTGAGATATTTTTATTGAATTTGATTCTTTGCAATTCATTCAGTCTAGTTTTTGAACAAAAAATCAATCAAGTAGCCACCCTTATTGGCCACAGCAAAATATGCCCTTTATGTGGTGTTTCCATTAGCCTTTCGAGCATCTCGTTTGGAATAGCAATGATTTCGGCACAAATATTTTCTTTGAGATCTTCAATGGCTTGCTGGCATCCTGGGGAATCAAATCCACAGATCTAGGTGGGCATACAATGAGTTAAGTAAACGACTGTTTTCAATGTATAAAGCAACTATTTCGGCGCATTCTTTAGGTGTGAAGCTATGCATAGTTGTCAAGTCAATCGGCTATCAAATGTTTTAGTTGTTCAATATTGAAATACCGTCATAAGAAATGGCGCACCTGTATAATTTTTTTTGGAGATGAAAATGCCAGGTGTTTCTATATCACATGCAAAAATAACATCTGAGAACATAACCTCTGCACATATTCTTAGATCAAACTCGTCTTCTAAGATCTTTTATCCAACTATATAAACAATACAAAATTGTAGTTTTCGTTTGATAGTTTTTGGAAATCTTAACTTTGGAAAACTTTTTCTAACTTCTGTCGAAAACTCTCTACTTAAATGCTACTCAAATAAATCATAGAATATTTATTAAATTCGCGTTAATTGGTTTGTTTTAAGTGCGGCAGAACATCAAAAAGGTGTCGACGTTAACGCAGCGCCCACGGCAATAGCAACAAAAACTTAAACAAAGTTTCAAATCCAAAATGTACTAATTAATGGCTAATGAGCAACAGACTCAACACCGCACAAAACGCCCAGCGGTGGGGGCTAAAAAGAGTCACACCCTATAGTATTTGAGTTACGGCCATATTAGCAAAGAATATTTTTAAATAAATGCAAATATTTTTAAACCAAAACTGAATTTTGTTTGGTTGTATTTATTTTAGTTTTACTCTGCACATATTTACTCTTTAGTTTTTCGGCATTTGTATTGTATAAATATTATTGTATATGTTGATTTTTATTTCTTTGTATTTTCAACAATTTTGATTTCAATATGCACAAATATTTAATTTTGTTTATTGAGGTAGGTATTTGTTGTCTAGTTTGGCTATAGAAGCCATTAAAAAAACAGAGAGAGACCAAGTCCTTGCGTAGGCTTTTGCCTACCGTTCTGTTTATTGAGGCATATTTGCTGTTTGCGTTTCAAAGAAACTAACTCGCTTGGCAGTAAATATTCTTAATTAATTTTAAATAGTCTTTCGGTGCAACTAAAAGCATTTGGAGCAGATACTCATGGCAAAAAGGATTTATTTGCTTTTACATAAAAATTCAATTAGTTTTGGCCAAAACTCTAAAATGTGGGACAAAGCCAAATACGGAAAACTGTAGCAAATATCCTGCTGTCAGCTCTGTGGGCTAGTTGGATTTTACTTAAGTATGGTTGCTGTTTATATCCGACATCTTCAGATTGTCCAAGGATGTAGTGTGGGTTGTGTGTGTGTGTGGCGTATGTGTGTGCGTGTGTTCCGATTTTGTGTGTTTGTATATGTATTTGGCTTACACCCAAATTGTTTACTATTTTGACATTGCTTTGGTGTTACCAAATGTTACAAACATATCGTTTTTAATTGATTTTCTTTGACAATAATATTTTCCAAGTAAATATCAGCATAGGCTTGATTTGGCATCAATATTTGCTCTAGATTTTCATATTGCTAAATAAATATTCGACAGTCAAATATGGCGATGGGGCTGAGAAAAAGGGTAGTTTTCCAAAAATAAAAAATAGTTTCTCAAAATATTCTGCTTAAGAGGAAGCAAGATGTTCGGGTTATTGCTAGCTTTTATTAGAAACTTTTATTTGAACACATAGCTTGAACTTGGTATTTGCAAAATCCTTTATTCAGCAACTTAGCACTTAATCTATGTTGACATAGCACTTAACTTTGCATTAAATTTTAAGTTTTATTCTAAAGGTTGTACTTTTTGTACTTGAAAGAAAATATCACTCTAGCATTTGCAGGAATCTGTATAGGAATCTTGTAAATCGCTGCGGAACTCTTTATCGAAAATATCAATAGAAACTTTTTCAATTGCATTGACCATGAAAATACTATACCACGAAAAGTGCTCGTGAGACTTCCATGTAACTGAAATTTCCACTTCCTAAAAAGACTGTTCTTATTGAAATAAAGTATAACATCTCCGCTGATTCTATAGCCTTTGATATTACTAAAACGTCTACTAGATTGTTAATAATTTTAGTGAAAAACAAAAATCTTAATTTCCACTGCTGCTACTAGAACTAAGCAAAAATCTAAAAGCAAATAATGGCGTTTCCAAAATTTAATTCGTTATTAAAAACTTAAAGCAACTTTTGTGCCTATTTTGGCCACAAAATATTTGGGCCTGCTGAGCCAACATTTTTGGGCGCAGACATAACCTAACAATTATGGCAAACTTCATTGCGCTAAATATTCATAAACCAATTTCGGTTAACACAACTTACAGATACTGGGCAAAGTCATAAAATTTGGCCATAAAAATGCCAATAGCCAAAGAACCCCAAAAACCGAAAATTGGTCAGCAATTGCCTTGGCAAAAAAGTTTTATGAGCCTTAACTGCTCCAAAATGTTTTTAATTGCAGTCAAATATTTGGCTAAATTACATAACTTGCATTTTGGGCCATATTAAAACAAAGGCTGAGACGACAAACAACAGACAGCCAAAACACACACACACACACACACATACAAACAATGGAGCAACGTTGTACATAAAATCCATATAGACAACACACATATTTACCACAACTTTCTTTTGCCTTTTAACATATTTTTCAGTTATGAGCTTGCAAAACCTCAATTAAAACCAAAGCAACAACAAAATTGTGCGTAACCGACAATACAGATAAGCCCACAATATTTTGGTTTACTCCACAGTCAGAATTTTATGTTTTGATATCAAGTATACGACATGTTAAACTCATGCGCCCAAAGCTGTCTGTGCTTGTTTGTTTGTCTGGCTGGCTGGCTGACTGACAAAGTGCGAATTACAACACTTCCTGTGAAGCTTTATGATACTCAGTTTTATGGTTTTAAGGATTTACAAAAAAAAACCGATGCCCCTAAAGAATACAGTATGTACTATAGTGAAGGTGATTGAATGAATTCACAAGAGTTATTTTGATTTTGAGTAAAAGCAAAGAAAGTAATCTGTACATACAGATTCTTTCCCAGACTGTAAGATTTTATGCTAAAATAAAGAGGAATTAATTAAAAAAAAATAAATATTTTAAAATTTCCTCTTTTTTAACAAGTTATTTTAATAGTTTTACTAAAAAGTATAGATTTGCAAAAGTGGCTTAGTCTGGCAGAAGTACAAACGGGCTTCATTTACGACTCAAACTTTTGACTAGAAAAATGCATTCATGCCCATGATGCTCACGCTGCATTTTGATCAGCACTATCAAATCGGGAAAAGTATTATCTTCTAATCAATCAAATTAAACAATAAAAAGGTATTACAATAAAGGGTATTTTAAACAAACGCCCAAAGTTTCATTGTTGTTATTTAAACTTGCTTAAATATTTAATTTATTGGTTTAAGAACTTCAAAAGTTGCTAGGACATACATTGCGAAAAGCGTATGATGAGATTCAATAAGTGGCACCGACAGGGCACGAGACGATGCAGTCGAACCCAAACAACTTGGACGAGAAGGGTGAACTGGTAAATCGTTTAACGAGCTTCGAGTAATTGCTAGAGATAGGGACAGATGGAAGTCCTATGTTTGAAACCTTAAGCTCCGGCAACCACGTTCAAAACTGCCACGGAACTCTACCACGCCAGGACAGGACCAGCATTACTCTTATTGACACCGCTACGAACGATCCTCGCCGGTCTTGGAGGCATTACCAGGAGAGCTTGGTCTTCTAGCAGTTGGACGTGGGAGCACAGTCGCTGAACGTGCCTGGCGCTTTAACTTTGCAGGCACAATTTTTTGTGGCAAATGCACAATACTCCCTTGTTGATCAGATACCAAAAGTAGTATTTCCAGGCGAATTGCTCCTTGACAAGACCGCCAAATCTTAATCACATACATATTAGGTATAGCCAGTATGTTTCTATGCGTGAGAATCTTTTTGGACACAATTACGCCCTCTTTGTAGAGGTATTCATAAATGGCGACATAATGAGCCTTTGGCATAGACTTTTCTGCGTCGTCTATGGGGCAGAGTCTGCAATGGAGTGATAAGATTCGTTCGAGTAAAGTGTTGATTTAATATGTAGAGATTTTTAAAATAAAATTATGGCAAAAGATGCGATATTAGGAAAATACCATGCAAACTTAAATTTAAGATGATTGTAAGTCTTAGAACTAGTTTTAAAACTGATTTAACTTGCATTTCATTTTTTTTTTTTTGTTCAGAAATATTTACCTTTAGGCCTTCTGATTACTTTTTGTACTTAGAAATGCAAAAAAAAAGCAGCATTTCTTCTATGATGAAGTAGTATATGAATTTTGCACAATATTCATCCTTTGTGTTTTTTAGACATTTATTTTTATTCAAAAATAATTTCTATCAGTTAGTACTGTTTTTCTTATTTGTCTTTTCCGAGTTCCTTCGTTTGTCGATATACAGCTTAACTTTTCAATATTCCAAAAAGTTCTTCGGCACAGTAAGTCAAAATTTAACATCTTTTCTCTCTGCCAGCAAGTGTATTAAAGTCAAAAATATTTCATTGACGAACCGAAACAATTTATGCGTATTTTATCGGAACTTTGAAACGAAAACTAAATTCAAATCAAGCGTACAATGCATTTAATTGCTCGAACATTGGCCCAGAACTTAAGTGTCCTGGGATGTTGCCAGTAAAATGTTTGGATGTTGTAATTATTGTCTTGATTGTTCTGACCAGAGTTTGCAAGTTATGTGCAATTATTTGCACAAACCAAAAGCTTGGATAAAACTTTGTTTATATGTATTGTACTTTTATGAGCAATAAACAAGTAAGTGTTGTTGTTGTTGCCCAATGGAGCTATGATTGATGCACATTGACACTAATCAAAGATACATACGTATCTGCGTGGACAGCAACTCACTCGCACACACACACTCACGCAATTAAAATATTTATATATCCATTTGACCATATTCATTTATTTGACTCATATGGCAATTGTCATTTACACTTTAACCTAATTGGTAACCAAATATGTCTGGCATGTTTTTAATTGGTTTATCGTTTTAGAGACTGTTGATGCATACATATTAGACTATATGTATGGGTGATTGTATTTTATTATTAACATCGTGGTAACTATACCAATTTTTATACTAGTAATTCTAGTAGTATGCTGTTTAGCTAGTCAAGGCCTTGATTTAGTTTTTTCATTTACTTAGCTGCATTAGAAAGAAGATTTGCTTCACGGCAAGTTACGAACACAGCATCTATTTTTGTAAATTATTGTTATCTGGGAAAGAAAATATTTGCAATCCATTACGCGATTATGCTTCACTGCAATGTGTCTTTTTGTAACCCAACCGCAACTGGTTGCATTTAGAGTAGTTAAGCCCAATGGGCAGTGCAGCTGTATTTTCGGACTTGTACAATTTGTATTGTAAAATTTAAATTCAAATATATCATTATTAAAAACAGAATTAAAAACAAGACGAAATTAATAGATATATTAAATGGGCTATTTTTTTTTTAATTTTACAAAACTCATGAATAACATTTTTAGCAGCTCTCTGGAGTGGTAAGCCAAATGTTGCACGCATGCCCAGACTAGCAATCATTCTTAAAGTCCTTATGTATCGAAGCAAACGGAAAAATACACTGGAATTGCGTAGATAGCACAAGCAGCGCAATCGTGCAGAAGTCAGCTAAAAATGGATATTGAAAATGAAATAACTTCAAAGGAGTATCTTGAGACAGATAGAGATGGGAACAAATTGTTTAGGGTCTTTGCGCCTTATAGGTGTAACAGGTATACAGTATATAGCACTCCACAGCTGCCATCGATAGTTACAAACAACTTTCCATTATAAGTTTTAAACAACAACAACAAAAACATTTCAAGATTGATATAATATACTTCACTTGACTAAGAGAATTGATGTGCTTTCTTACCCACCGTCCATAGCACTGAAAATCATCTCATAAACTTCTTTTGATTGCTGATACCTGAAAACAAGTGTTATTCTAATCAAAAAAACTGACCCGATTTATTCATTTTCACAACAAGTTCATCGCATTACTAAAATTTACTTTAGGCAACTAATACAACCTAGTCGCTTTATCTACCTTTTAAAACAAGTAGTCTTAGTTCGTCTCATAATATTTTCCAAAAAAATTACAAAGTGAATAATTTTGTCATTCAACCAAATCTAAAATGTGTCACATAATAAGAGAAACTAAAACTACAACAGAAAATTTCCCAAAATGTATATTCTGTTCTGCTTGTATACTTCTAAGAACTAATTTACCACACAAAATGAGAAAAATCTTATAATAAAATCGAACTAAATTGAACTGCTAGTCAATAGATTGACAAGAAACTAATGCACACATAATATAAGTTGCCCCGCCTACAATTTATAAAGCGCCTTTATTGGTTGCTCTGGGCAAGAACTGTCCAAGGCAACCGCAATAATAAATCTTATTAAATGTACAAAATTTGCTTTAAGAACCATAAACGTATTTTCCTTTTGGCCAAAGCCAACAAAAAGGGCTTAAAATCTACTCACACACACACGCACACCCGCACATACACCAAAAGACATCCATATGCATATACACATATGTGAAATACACATACAATAAATCTAAGCCGATTTAATAAAAGGCATTAAAAAATATCTATTTTCAAATGAAAAATATGAAATCGACACAAAGTCAGCATAAAAAGGCAGAAGGCAAAAGGACGTCACATAAGGCTGACTCTCAAGTTGATTGGAAAAGTGCCTTGAAAAAAGCAAAAGAGAAGCCCATAAATGATACGTAAAACCCAAAATGAACATACGATGAAGCGAAACCAAGAGTAGCCCTACATCAAATTGCAAAAAAAAAGAAGAAAAATGGGGGAAAAATATGAGAAGAAACGAAGCCAAGTGGCTCATAAAAGTAAAGCAGAGATGTAGAGTTTGAGACTGGACCCAAGCGACCCACGTATGATTAAAAACTTAAAATGGGCGCTTCAGCTTGTGCACTATGGGGTGAATAGATACCATGTGGTGGCAGAACGGGCGTACGGACGAGTTGGTTACCTTTCAAGTTGAGTAAATGAGCATTGAAGCGTTTAAGATTATCAATATGCATGTATGGCAAGGACCAACTGACCAAATTGTAGTTAATATTGTTAATTCAAGTGGAGAAGACAAAACGACATTGTTCAGAAAAAATTTTTGTAAACACATAATTTGATTTTTTGGGCAGTGATAAGAAGATTGTCCCATGCGGCCAAGTCTAAATAAAGCGAGATGATTAAGTGTTGGGACCGAATGTGGAAAACTGAATGTCAGTCTTGCTAAATGAAGCATTTTGTCGCTTACTTGAGCAGGACCGAAAGTAATAAGCGACGGGGTAGATACTTCTGCTTATAGGAAGTGAGAAGCCATCAGCAGCAGACGGAAATACGTTTGATTGCAAAATGCTGTCAACTGTCTGCACGTTATGCAACACTGACGCTGCAAACAAGCATGCAGACGCCAATGCGTTGCACAGTGGGCGAAATTGTGTGTAAGTTGCGCAAAAAAACTAACTGCGCTAATTATTAAGTAGAAATTAATGGTTTTGAAATTAAAATATACACATACAAAAAAGGTGAGCATATTTCTTAAATTTATTCTTTCTTACAATATTTTTCCTATATTAGAATGATAAAATTGTTGGGTACTTTCGGTAAAGTTACTTGCTACAATCTTTTATTCGGCAAAAAATACGTAGGTTATAATTGAGTCTAGATTTGGCAATCCTTTTCTGTATATATTAGATTTAGTATAAGACACTGAGCCTATTAAAAAGAATAGCTGCTTCAAATAATAACAGTTTATAATTATAATGAAATCTTTATTTTTAATGGAAATTCTATATTCTATAGAACTAAAACACAACATCAATATTTTTAAGTTTAAAAAGTATCCAAATTGCCTAAAATAGTAATGACAATAGCACTGTGATATTAATACATTTATTATCTGAGTAAAAATTCGTTTTTGAAGCTGCCAAGTTTATATTTCCTATAAGCAGAAATTTTTTTGTTATATGATCTTAAATATTGGGATGACGCAAGAAAGTGTGATGGAAAACAATTTGTTAACTGGGTACAAATTCCTCTTGACAGCTGCACAAGTTATTATTGGGACTATGCATGTTTAGGAAATTCTTTAGTAATATGAAACCAAAAATTGTGGCGATGCATTAATTTCATAATTTTATATAGCTTAAATAGCATGATTGAACCTGTATTTTCTCAGCGATACATAACGATATAAACATACCGTTTTTTTCGGCTATCTTTCTTTGAAATACGTATAAACACTCCAACATGCGAACTCTTTTATCGAGAAAAGCTTTTTTTCACAGAATTCGATTT
Source organism: Chymomyza procnemis (assembly GCA_035046065.1). Taxonomy (NCBI): domain Eukaryota; kingdom Metazoa; phylum Arthropoda; class Insecta; order Diptera; family Drosophilidae; genus Chymomyza; species Chymomyza procnemis. The sequence continues at coordinate 15,789,805 of JAWNOJ010000013.1, read as the reverse complement.
ATGAATGCTATTAGGATTTTTCGTTTTAAAAACGATTTCATTTTCGAACTAAGTCTTTTATCATAATTTATAATAAGTATTCTCAAGAGTTTATCATTTCGGCATTATTCTTGCATATCTATGAACTGCATACGAAATTTCACGCGTCTTTCGCGCCCACTGTCTGAAGATGGAAAACATGCCGCGCAGATTGCAGTAGCAGTAGTTTTCCGCTTAACGCTGTTACTCATAATTGAGATACTTTTGTGTCATTCTTGATATGTCGAAGGAATGGCAGGGGCAATTGCAGTGATAGTTGAAACGGCAAAAGGCAGTGGCAGAAACAACGGCGGGATGTGCGGTTGGATGCGCGAATGCACAGTACATAGACTGGCAAAATGCTTAAGAACTCAATTAAGTGATGAAGTGCGTCTTAGCATTCATTCACTTTCCTGCCACAGTGGCTGCTTCCCTTACCACGACAATGCTTCATAATTATGGCAAACTTGAAAACATTTAATATTAAGTAAAAAAAAAAGAAATTGTATTTACTTGGAATTGAAAGTGAGTGATGTTGGGACATGAGGCTGCTAATTGCATAATGTAATTTTATAATATTTAGCGGGAATAGGTTGAAGTGTAGTGGAACTTGTTAGGAGTACATAATCTTTAAAGTGTATAGAAAATGTATGATAATATTGGAGGAGAAACTTTAGTGGGTGCAAATATATGTAAAAGACGGTTAGGCTTTTTCAGATTTCTCTTAAGTGGTCCGTTATATGACGTTATATTTACGAAAGTCTAAGACGTAAGTCTAAACACCTCGATGTCTGTTGCCAAATTGGATTCAGATCTCTCGTGTTTCACTGCATAAAAAGTTCTCAATTTTTGGTTAACTTTTAAGTCTAAACATAAAACTTGGTTGCAAGAAATGGGTGTTTTTTTTGATGACTTTTTCCAGCATTTGTGGCCGTATATTGGCAATAACACGGCGAATATTGTCTTCAAAATGATTAAGCGTTTGCGGCTTCTCCGCAAAGACCAATGACTTTACGTAGCCCCACCGAAAGTAGTCAAGCGGTGTTCACAATCACAAGATCTTGGACGATAATTCATAGGTCCATAACGTGAAACGCGTTTTTCAATAAAACTGTGGGAAATGTTACGCCGTCTTGTTGAAACCACAGCTCCTGAACATCATCATCAATTCGGGCATGAAAAAGTTACTAATCATGGCTCTATACCGATCACCATCGACTGTCACTTTCTGGCTATCATCGTTTTTGAAGAAGTATGGACCAATGATTCCACCAGCCCATAAAGCGCACCATACACTCAGTTTCTCTGGAACTAAGTTTCGACATACACTTGAGGATTAGCTGCACTCCAAATGCGGCAGATTTGTTTTTAGTTGTAGGCATTGAAACAGAAGTGCGCTACATCGCAAAACAAAATTCGCTTATGAAAATGGCGACCAACCCGTTATGGGCCCAATTAAGAAATCTACGTCGTGCTGGATGATCATTTGGCTTCAATTCTTCAATTGCCAAACCGAACTGAGCATAAATCACCTGACAGCTGTTAAATAGGTCGCCATCTTGAACAGTAGTGCAATGTGATTTCATCATTAATTTGCCAGTTATCGACTAACTCGTTACCACTGTTGTAACTTTGAGTGTCTCTGAGCCACAAATCAAAAACAAAATTTTAAATATGCAACGGCCACAGAGCTGCAAGCAAAATTCAATTTAATGTCGTATACAGACCAACCCACAAATTATTGCCCAACAAATTGTGATTGACGCACTTAAAAATTCCTTTACAAATTATGTTCTATTATTGTGCATATGACCAAAATATCAGCCAGCAAGTCAGTGCAACAACATCGCTTAACTCAATTAGTCAACCTGGCAACAGATTGGCCACAACCGTCTGAAATTTGTTGCTTCTGACGTCAGATAAGTGTGTCCAACCAGAGCCACCAACTGTTGCAACAAAATTACCGCAAACTTCTCTGTTTGCTGCATAATTAAAAAGTTTGAAAAGCTTTTGCCAGAAACCTAGGTAACATGGTAGTGTGCTCCACGTTTTTGCTACGTTCCCTTTTGATCCCCGGCTTTTGTAGAGCCAGCGGTTTGTGGTGGCAACTGTTTTTGCATGATTGACAATCCCGCCTAGCCCATAGCGCTGGCATAACTTCAACGGCAGCCTGAAAACAAACCATAACATTGCCAATAAAACTATTCAAGGATACTTATTTGTTGCGTAGTTCTGATATATAGTATATACATATGATATTATGCCAACATTTTTGGCATATTTCAAGTTTTTCAATAAAATGTGTACAATTTTTGTTAAAAGTTTTTCATTCGTTTGAAATATTTGTATTTAAAGTATAATTAGTTTTAAAATACAGACTTTAATATATTTTTCATAAGTTAAAGTTTTGGTGTATTTTTTTTAATATTTTGTTAGACGTTATGCGAAAGTCGACTGTTTGTAAAAGTTTGATATGAAAAAAAATATATGAACTTAAAGATTATTTAAAATATTGTAAAATTTTGCGAAATGTTTAAGCATATTTAAAATTCTCCGAATGCGGATTTGTTTCGTAAACTGCGTCTTTTTATGAATATTTATAAAAATGTTAAAAAAATGTATTGCATTGTAGGATCATAAGATAATCAATTTTCAAACAACTTCTTTATAAAAAATTTTAAATAACAAAATGAAACAAAAATTGTTAACAAATATATGAAGTCAGTATATTCTTAAATATGACAAAAACGCAACTTTAGAAGAAACACAAGCTTCCTTTTGCATATAAAAATTACTTAAGAAATATATAGAAATTATATAAATAAAATGTATTTTAAACATTTTGAATGCAATTTTGGCTTATTTCAATTGTATTAAGTTTATGATTTAAATGTAATTTTATAAAATTAAAAGTCCATCACAAAAAAAAAGATCACACAAATAAACAAATTACTACAGGGCTTTGCCCCTGCACGCTTCACTCACCAAAACCCATTTTATTTTCGAAAGTAGCAGCATTACAATATTGACATTCTTCATTTTTCCTATATTCAATTATTCTACTTTTTATTAATAATTATATTATATTAATAATTATATTCTATATTTTAATTTGTTCTCTGTTCAAGTACCTAAATATATCGACTTGTCGTTTTTTCAAAAGTTTAAATTTTCCACGCGAGCCTTATTTAAAACTTTTCATTCATGTAGCCTCCTAGTAACAGAAGTATCCGTATGCTCCGCCTTTGGAGCGTTAATCACAGTCAAGGGCAATCTATTTTTAATTTTTTTGATCGAACCATAAATATAGTTGTAATACGAAATTTCTTTGTTTTAGTAGCCGCAAGCTGAGGTGTTGAATAAAGCGAGTTCAGATAACCAATGTTTAACACTTGACGTACTCTGAGGTAGTTCCTAGCAGAAATCTCTACTAAACAACAGCTGCAATCAAGAGAGTTTATAACCAAATTCAAACGACTTAGTATAAACTATTCTTGGCTAAATCTTACTTGCAGTATGAACTTTTTAAATCCACAAGCAACAACAAAAGTTAGTATGCGTGACAAACGCAATTTGTGGCCTTTCCTGGAACTACTTAAGTGCCAGCATGAGGCATTAACCCAAGCCATTTTATTTTTTTTTTTAGCTCAGACATAACGAGGCCAAGTATGCCAAGCACCTGGTAAACGTTGCAGCCTAATGACAACTCATTAAGGTCTTTGTGATTTGGTCAAAAGTTTTAAAACTGCTTATGCTGGCTGGTTGTTGTTGTTGTTGTTGCACATATGCGCAAAGTAAACCGCAAGTGTCAACTTAGTCGCTGCCATGCCTGCAAAAAAAGTGAAATAATCAAGAAATCTCGTGAGCTGGGATCGGAAGGGGTCCCGACTCATTAATCATTTAAAACAAACAAACGAACACAATTTATTTTATCGTCTTTTATGTTAAGGAGTAACTGCAAAACACCCGAAAATCTCACCAAACTCAAGCGAATTGTTTGCTAGATACACACACACACACACATACACGCACACGCACACGCACACCTGCTGCTATATAGGTAAAGGGTGGCCACAAATACACAGCCACAGGCACAGTCCACATAGTCAGACACCTGACCGCATGACATTAAACAATTAAAATAATTACGCAAATCTCTCATAGGATTTGCCACACTTGTGTGCGCGTATGTCTATGTGTGTGTGTGTGTGTGTGTATCTATGTGAGTTTGTTGATTTCCACACACACACATACCCACACGCATTTATATGTACAGGAAATTTTTTATTTCATTTTGTTTATTCCTTATTGCCGCCATTTATTTCACTTGTTAGTTTGATTGGCTGAGTACCCATATATGTGTGTGTGTGCGTGTGGGTGTGTGTGTATGTGTGTGTGGGCAAGGATTTCTGTATTTGTGTGAGCAGGATTTTAATTAAAGTTTTAATTGACACGTCATTAGTTTAACTATTTTTTCCCTATATATAGTTACAGCTGTGCTGCGGTTTCTATTTTCAGTTCTTAGTTAGCTATTTATCATATACAATTTGATAGATTCAGTTTATTTTGTAGGGAAATTATGTGATAAATAAAATGTGCAGTTTGTTATTAATTAAACAATGAGTAAATTCATCCATAAAATAATATTTTATTTAAGCTGGTTAATAATTAGTGCGGTAACTGACTATTATCTGTACATAAATGTAGTCAAAAAGTGTTATTTGTGCAGAAGTTATGGATTTATTTGACTAAAAAAGCCTTATTGGTTGATTATACAAAATTTAATTAAAGTAAACTTACGTTTTGGCTAAAAATGCAAGCAAAAAAACAAAGTGTTTTAAATATTTAAATTTAGAATAAAACAATTTCGAGCTATAATAACAATATATTAGAATTCTAGAATAATCGGATTCTACAAATAAATAAAGAAAAAAATTATTAAATTAAATTATTAATTAAATTATAATTGTAAAATTTCATAAGTATGCGAGATTTAAGAGAGCTTCAAAAAATGCAAAATCTCTTATTCTCAAGTAGACTTTTGGGACTATTACAAGTAAGATAAATAAAATAAATTTATAAGAGAGCTACACAAAAAAAAATTGGAAAAACTTACTATTCCCCATATTGTTTTTATTTTTGTTTAAATATCTCAAGAACTTAGTATCATAAATCGGCCTGATCTGGCATTCATGGCAGTAGTTATGCGTAGTTTTATTGCTAAAACAGAAAGCATATAAATTATAACAATCGGTTTGATTACGAAATAAATGGGTTTTGCCAGCACAGTTGGGTTGCACAGTGGCAACTGCATTAAATATTGCAGGAACTTTGTGTATCATAATCCGGTAAGCAAACGGCACACTCTTGGCCATGTAGTGGAGCAACTTAATCTACAGCGTCCAAGCCACTTCAAAACTTAAGCCAAAAGCTTAAAAACCTTTTGCTTTATATGTATGTATCTATGTACGTAGCTTAGCCACTAACTACTATAACTGTGTATACTGTTACATTTATTCGCCTAGGCAACCTGCAAAATGCCTGATAATGGATTATTCTATGCCATAAATGCAAATGCTGCAAATACAGCCATGGCGCATAACTTGTACTAAACAGCCATGCCAGTTGGCCAAGTTAGCAACGTTGATGGCACTTCTTTTTTTTTGCTTTCTTTCTTTCATTTTGTTTTTCTTCGTCAGTGTTTTTGTTGTTTGTTGCTTGCAACAGTTGCAAAAAATGAAATGGACAAAGTGGCAGAGGGGAAGAGGTAGCGGCAGAGGCAGAGGCAGTAGAAAACAAAGCATGAGACAGACCAAAGTAGCGGCAGGTTTTTATGGCCAACGAGCCAAAGGCAGCACAACGTGCACAACGGCAGTCAACAAAGACGCGTAAATTATTTTAGATTTACATTTCTGCATTTCATTTGTGCAGCATAACACCCTGAAATAGATCCCCCCTGCCAGCGTGCCTGGCAACAGCCAACCAAATATCAACAACTGCAAGTCTCCTGTTTGCCGCCGCAGGCGTTAAGCAAGTCGGCGTCGCACATAATTTATGCAATTTTTATTATTATTCATTATGAGTGCGAAATGCTGCACGTGCACAGTGGTTGAAAATGTGCAAAAATGGGATAAAATCTGCTGGGACCTTAGCAGCAGCAGTTTGAGGAGCATTAAGCAATACAATTTATACGGGCAGTTAAACAACGCTAAGCTTGACTTAAGTTCTTAAAAACGATATTTCAAATTGATAAAAATTTGCAGGATTCGTCTTAATAACAATGAATCAATATAACTAAAAGCAGAACTTTGGATGGCAAGAAATAATTTTTTTTTGAAAATTTTAATCACATATTGCATATATCTAACCACTGTAGACTTAACAATTGTCCTGTGTCCTTATGCCTTTTCCTTTTCGCTGCCATATCCGCACCGCATTTGTTTCATATTTTATGTATTTTTACTTTCTCACTACGGAAATGCAACAAAGCGCTGGTAGCCTGCTGCTGCTGTTGTGGCACATAGTATATATTTTTTTTATTCTGCCGCTTCATGTTGCTGTCTCCTTTAGGTTGGCATCACCCACCAAACGACGCTCATATATTTTTCAAGTAATTAGCATTAATTTTGCCAACTGATAATCCCCTTGGCTTATGGCAAACATTTCAGAGGAGAATTCCTTTGCCTCTAGGTCTTACTTGCTCCCTGCGCTGTCATGTTCCATGTCCATGTGCAGTAATTGCGGCCGAATCGGAAGCTGGCTGGAACAGAGCAACAACCAACACTGGTTGACTGGTCTTTATCGCTTGCCATTTGCAAGTTGTTGATTGCGTTATGGCCAAAGTTAATAAAGTCATTTGCATCTTGCATTAAGTGGCTCACAATTTGCCGTAATACGAGCCTGACGTTTGTTTATCTACGGCAACGTTTGCTGCTGTTGCTACTTGGTGTCCCTGGTAAGCCACATATGAAGTAGTTTACCTTACTCAGCTGTACAAATACCGCTCTTGGCGACTTGTACAGCGACCTAATTAGTTAAATTGGCTTAAAGTGTGACCAAGTGTTGACAACTGTGTCAAATTTAAGTTTTCAAATACAAATGTGCAGACTGTACCAGTTAGGCTTTGGTTATATCTTAAATGTTCGATTTAAGCTTAAAGACATAAACTATTTTAAAAAACCAGCTCACTTGTTGTTAGCAAAAATGCAATTTGGCAGCTTTTTCGCAAATAATTACGCAATTTTGGAAAAAACAAAGACTACAGAATGAAATCCTATAAACCGATTTGGCCAAGCCAGTAAACTCACACCAAAACCAACAGAAAAGACAAATCCGGCTTCAATTTTGATGGTTTCCTTTTACCATTTTTAGCAAAAAAAAATGGAAATGAAAAATATATATTTACGAGCTACAAAAGCAGCGACAAATGCAGTCAGCACGCGCGAAGAATTCAAGCTGCAACAACAACAACCATCAAGAACTCAAAGCACAACAACTATAGTAGAAGCAGTGAGGCACATAAGAAAACGTCAATCTAATTGAAATTCTAGACAAAATCTTCCGCAAATTACCTTCATTGACAAAAATCTCTAATCCCAAAGGCGAAAGGGAAACCTGAACATAAACTCAGCCAGCCAAGAACTGAACAAAATGCTAGAAACGGATTCTGGTTTGGCATTCAAGTTGCAAGTTGCAACCCCAAAAAGCACACACACACTACCGTAGCTTATTGTTTTGGTGGAAAAACTTAAGAGCAGGACATTTAGAAGTAGCCGAAGTAAGTGTACTCTACTCTGCGTTTACTATTGTTAAAATGAGATTTTATGCCTTTTAATTGAAAGAATACGATTTGTGAAAGATTTTCAGTCATTTTAATCAGAAACATAGTTCTACAAATCTACGATCTATAGAGCATAAGTTAGTTATGTTTATAAAGAGCATTTCCTTTTGACACTATATACAGTCTAATAGTTCTTGCAAATGCTAACAAACTATCAATGCCCAAATATAGTGTATCCGAAATTTCTCTACGTCAAGATTCATTACTTCCTGTATGTATACATATCACTTGGTAAAGTGTATCTGAAGACACCGCATTCGGTAGCCAAGACAAAAAAAAAGAAAAAGAAAGCAGGAAACATACTTGAAATGAAGCGCAAAGCTGCATGCCATCCAGCCAAGAAGCGAGTGCTTGACTTAAAACTCCCCCAGGCACCCACTCAGCCTCGCATCCAAAAAAAAAAAAATCCAAAAATAAAAGGAAACGGATGTGAAGTCCTTTGCATTGTATTTGCCTGACGACTAGTTGGATCAGGCTGCTGCAAAAGGTGGCAACTCTTGCTTATATAGACACATTCAGCTGATGACTCTATGCAGCAGCAGCCGCATCAGCAGCTCATATGCGAGTACCTGCAGCAGCGCCGCCCGCCCCTAGGTAAATACCATTCGGTTCTTGGCACCATTATGCTTCTTACCATTAAACTGAGTGCAGTGGCCTGCTCTGGCTTGGGTTTGGTTGCATTTTTCTTGTCGCTCTTCTTTTTTGCCTCAGCGATTTAATTTAATCAACTGAAAGCGCATTTGCAGCTTTGCTAACCGCACACATTCATATAGAGGATGCACACAGATACACATACACATTGTCACATAGATGAAAGCGCGGCATTATCATCGCAGTCTTTCGTTGCCTTTCAAATAGCTTCGTTTGTGGGGCTGCCTGTTTGCCAGCTGTCATTCAACTTATTCAGCTGCAGTAAGTTGGCAGCCCTTGCCATTGCATTCCCTGCCGCCAACATATTGTAAATTCCAGCATTTCCACGTAGGGGTTTTCCTAGTTTGCTCGTTTAATATGAGCTTATTTTAATATTTTCTAAAATATTTGATGGGGTTTTCTTTGTTTTTATGTGTTTTATTGTATTGTTAGAATAAAATAAATATTTCACCACTTGAATCTTAATTTTCGTTCCTTTGATTTTGTGACGTACAAATAACTTCACAACTTCAATTTCCCATAAACTTGAGTATTTAAAAACAATTGTTTAGAGAAGCTACTACATTTATCCCCATATAATTATTATTATTATTTTTTTTATTAATGACATATTTATTATTTGAAAATATATGTAACATTGTCTAATCACAGATTACTTTGGAAAACGTCTTCCAATTATGCCTATTTCTTGCTATTGCACGGAGTTCGTTCTTTGATTTATGGGTTTCTGTCCCCATTACTCTACGGCAGGTCATTTTTGGTCTACCTCTACATTGCAGCCTTGAGTATTCCGCAACAGTACCGCGTGGGAGATTTCTTGGAAATTTTTGCGTGACCCAGCTATCCGTATTTGCGCTTCGCGATTTTTTTTTCTACGAGCTTTTGCTCGCAAACTTCATTGGTTCGATATAGTTCTGGGCCAGTAGATGCATAATATACGCAAGCAAGGATTTATAAGTGTTTGTAGCTTTTTAGTTGTTGCTAGAGTGGTGAGGCAGTTCCCGCAGCCGTATATAAGGACACATTTACTGCAAGCGTTAAAAATTTGAATTTAAGTCGATGGACGTAATTCACCCTACAGAAGTATATAAGAACACATTTACTGCAAGCGTTAAAAATTTGAATTTAAGTCGATGGACGTAATTCACCCTACTGAAGTTTATCAATTGCCTGAATAAATGATGATAAATCTGATATAATCTGATATAAATTGTCTAATATACCATTTCACGACCTTAGCATTGTATACACCCTACACCTATTCCTAATCGATGTAATATTTCAAAACTGCGTAAGTGATTTTCACCGTTAGATTTGTCATATCATTGAAAGATCATTAGAACAAAGGCATGGATTCTTCAATCAGCATAAGAATAAACCAAATTCCATTTATAATCGACAAAATAACTCATTCAGTATTTAATAAACAACCAAATTTTGACGATGTTGCTAAAAATTCACTTTAAAGAATAACCTTCATGTAGCTAATTCACCGGGCTGCTGATTAACAAGCGTCCCTCTCGGGACTAGAATGGTTAGGCTAATATGGCCTTCAAAAAACTGCCTTAGGCTCGAATAGTCGACAGCTACCACAACTACTCTACACAACAAGGAAAACATGTGAAATTCGTGACACTTGCCACAGACTTGCGACATCTACTCATACACACTGATTTACACTTCACTACACTGCACTGCGTACGTCTATATATGTACAGTGCCTGCAAGCAAATTCGTCCGAACATTACCAATGACAATGGAACGGAGCATGAAGAGAGAGGGAGAGGCAGTACCCACGTGTACAGCTGATAATGACGCGGTGCGGTTGCGGTTGTTCCCAAAACGCAACACCGAAAAAAATATAAGATACATATATTTATATGCATAAATGGTACGAGAGGTATAACACTTTAAACAGTGCGCTCGAATTTTCCTATGACTGCAGGGGCATTTTGTTGCCAGAATAAAGGAAAATAAAGCAAAAAAAAAAAAAAAAAACGAGAAAAAGTGGGAATATATAACACCAACGCAAAATGTGCGCAACAAAAGTTGGCCTAAGGCTAGAAACTGCCAGGTCCTTGCAGGGGGCTCTGCTGCGTAGATTATAAATGCGGCAGACACGGTTAGACTTGAGGACAGACATGCGCGAGCAGTGTCAGCGGGATAGAGATAGGCAGACACTAGCTTTGTTATCCCTGCGGATTTATAATTTGTGCCGTTGCTACTGCTGCTATGGCATTTGTGATACCCTACAATACTGGAAACAAAGTTATTATGGACTTTTAAGATGAGAGTAAGAGTGAGCTTGGTGCATATGACGATAAATGCAAACCTCTATGGAAAACTTGGAAAACTAAGTGTGTGCAGTTCGAGTTAGTTACTTTTGCTGTTCTTCAAAATTTATTGATGATGTCTAGAAAAACTTAAAGATAAGAAGGCTATAATTTAATATACGATTACAAACAATCTATTACTGCTAAAGATTGTGATAAAATAAGCAGCTGAAGGGTAACCAACATTCGTTCCTGTTCCCAACTATTCACATATCTTTCATATTTTTATTTCATGCTATGTGGTATATAATTTTCATTTGTAACCGCGCGTGAAATTTACACGCATTTTGAAGTCTAATTTGACATTAATTCAATACCCGCAGGATACTACACGCATTCCACTCAAGTGTGTCTACTAGAGTGTGTGTGTGTGTGTGTGTGTGTGTGTGTGTGTGTGTGTGTGTGTGTGTGTGTGTGTGCATAAATGAGCGTGTGTGTGAGTGGGTATAAGTGAGGTTGTAAGTGAGGTATGTCTGCCGCCAAGTTACTCAGTAATATGCTTTGGGGCTCAAACGGCTGTAGAATTACATATTCAAGTTTTGAGCAGAACTACAAAAAAAGTGCACATAACTATTCTAAACCGACGTAAATTAAACACATAAAGTAGGCTACATCTAAATTTCTATTAAAGTTATGCTCGAGAAATGCTTACTTAGAATATAATAATATATAAAGAAATCCTAACCATTAAAAATAGAACTGTTTTTGAATGCCTAAAGCTGCAGTTTAGGAAAGAAGTATCACTGACACAAAAAAAAGTGTAACATGCTTAGTTTATAGATGTTTTTCTAATTACTTTTTAAGTGAACACTTATCTTTTTATGCCCTGCGACGTGTGGAGATAATATATGTCTTGTACAAAGTGCATATTAAGTATAAGTGTAACACCCAGCAGAAAAATTCGTAGTCCACCAAAAGTTAGCTAAACTCTAATTACCATAACTAGAGAAGTTCATATACCAATATCCCTCTGTAGTTTCAACTGCTTGTTCGTCTGTTCATCTCTTTGACCGTCTAGATCTCAAGGATGGTAAGTGCTAGAGCAACTAATGTGTTGTATCGATTCGCCGAATTTCGGTCGACTATATTATATAGCTCCCATAGGGCAAATTGGCCAAAAATTACGTGTTGATAATTTATTTCTTACACAGATGGTATGAGATAGAGCAACTAATGTATCCCAAGGAATACAAGTTAATTTTACAACAGTTTGTTTGATATCGCGGATATATGATATAGCTCCCCATACAAAACATCAATAAAATTATTTTTCTATATAGATAATGTATTCAATTTCGAAAATTGAGAAATCTGATTTTCCCAATGAAATTTGGTTGACCTAACAACCACTAAGCAAATCGATCAAATTTTACCTAAATCGACTAACTATATTGTAAACCTTATATAGCTAAACTAAGTCAAAAAGTTTTGCAGTAAATTGTTTCATTCATTACTGTATGTGGTTGAAAAAAGTAATCGGTACTTGGAAGATTTTACAAGTTTAAAAGTGAAAAAAATCGGTTGACTATAAGGAAAATAAATATCAAAACAAAATTCTTTTTACGAGGTTTAATCGTAAAGAAATCATAACTGAGTTAACCAACTGAATAAATGTAAGCATAATACTCATTTAATTCTAGAGTATTGTTACAGTATACGCCAAAGTTGTAATCCTTGACTTTTATAGTATTTTAAAATATCTTGGTACTATTTGAAGTATTATGGCTTAAAGCCTTTTAAACTTCAATCTTTATTTTTTAATGCAAGACGATATCACAACATGAGGTCTGAATTCGAGTTACTAAGTCATGTTCATTAACAATGCAGTTATTGAGCAAAGGAAGCTCTTGCATCCTTATCGTGAGCTTTTAAGCATTCATAAGTAATTAGGTAACTAACTATGTACTTGCAATCAATTGTGCATTTTAACTTTCGAAGAGTCTTACTTAAGTTCCATTTAATATTAATGAACAATTGCATAACTATGAAGTCTGCAGAAACGCAATTGGCCAGCTTGCTAGTAGAGAGGAGTTAACGTCATAACGAGTGCCAGCCATGTTGCCCAAAATGACCTATATTTTGCATTCGAATGTAAAGAACATAAAAATGAAAATACAAATTGTACAATTGTAGAGTGGCGCCTGAATTGTGGCTGAATGTAAGAGGCTAAAAAAGGGTTGGGTGTGTAGATAAGGCGTTATCGTTGAGGCAGTTGATGTAGTCAGAGCCAGTAGCCAGCGTCAGGCATATCGATGAATGCCAGCAAAACGTGCTTAATGGCCAAAAGAAGTTGCAATCAATGGCAAAACTGCAAGATGTAAGCACTCTTTGTCTGTCTGTGTATCTACGATGTCTGTTGTTGTAGCTGTAGCTGTGCCTTCTTTGTCCGAGCTGGCTGTCTATCATTTGGTCAATCAGTGGCCCGTTTCAGTTGGTATGCCTGCCTGCCTGCCTCTAGGAAGCCAGCCAGCCAGACAGCCAGCCAGCTAAATGTTAAACGCTCTACAGTGCCTGCAATTGCTCAAGCAGGCAGTGCCAGAGTGAGTCCATGGTGCGGCGGTAAATGTGCCGGACCTGAAGCTATAAATGTGCAGCTGCAGATGATTTGATGGCATGGCGCGTGCCCAACTAAATCTTGTCATCTCGCTCTTTTGCCCAGTGCCAATTTTTCTACTTTTTGGTCATAAACTTTGCTTACGTGACAACTTTAGTTTATTTCTCTAGTTCTATGGCGCATTATGCGTCGTTGCAGGACTTTTGCTTGACTGGGTAGCCAGTTGCTTGTCAGGGTTGTCGCACTCAGCTGTTTTTTTTTTTTTTGTCTTTTATTTCCACTTTTGATGTTGTTACTACTGTAGTTCGTGTGTGGCATCTAGTTTTTGGGTCCCCCCCTGCCCCTTATGTCTTCAAGAAAACAGCAGCAGGCACAGTATGAAATAAAAGAAGAAATGTATACATAAAGTGTGGATGGTGGCAACAAAAAAAAAAGTTTAAAATGAGAAGAAAGAAGAAGCAACTTGCGATTTGTGTCAATGAGCTGCACATGTTTGGCACTGCCGACTATAGGGTTGTCATATTGCAGTACGAGTATTGCAAAAAAAAAAACAAAATTTTGACCTAACAATTTGAAATATTTTAAGATAACAGTCAGCCAGGAGGTCTAAATTGTCTGTTATACCAAACTTAGAAAGTTAATTGAAATTAAAAATAAGAAAAATAAAACTTAAAACTTAAGTGGATCCACCTACTAAATACCCAACCAGGATTGCCAAGTATTTCTGTCTTTGCAAGTCAATTTGGTTTATTTAATTTTTAACGACAAAAGTAGTTGATCTAAGATAATAAATACATTTGCATAAATTGCACATTAAGTAAAATTAATTATTATTCAGTCTTAACGATTGATTTTCATTTCACCATTTGCCCAAAGGCAAACTACGATTATAATCTGTGTCAAAGTACACCGTGTATATTGTACAGAAACTACCACAAACATGTGACAAGTGTTTTATTATAAATTAATGCAAAGTAGTGCAAAATAAATTCAAAAATTTTAAAACATTTATCTTGTTTATTTATTTATTTATTTATTAATATGTTAGCGTACAACTAAGTCCAGTTGACCTTCAGGTTAGACAAGTTACACATTCTAAAATTATGAAATAATAAATGATAACGAGGAAAAAATATAATAAAGCTAATCTATATTGAATTTTTTATAGATGTGCACCGTCTCACATCTGGGGCTAGCCAGGAACTTGGATTTATAAAGTAACAGATGAAAACAGAAAGTAGCATATAAATTTAAACGTTTTTTCCAAATAGAAGCCAAAGAACAACGATGACCAAGATGGGTCAAAGAAGCTCGATTTGGGAAATCAAGATAAGATAGGTTAGATAATGAAATGGATAGGATAGGCCGTTCAAAGGAGACGAAATCATAGAGGTTATTATAATTTACGCAAAGGACACGAAAAGGATCGTTTAACGCATAATTAGTTCTACAAAAAGTTAATGCTAGAGGTCGAAAATTACGAGTTACTCTGGAAGGAATGATGAAAGAAATTTTATTAAGGACTGTGTTAGAGTGCATGAGACCGAGTAAAAGCTTTTGCAAAAATAGCACGCCTTGGCATGTTCTACGATCACTTAGAAAACGTAATTTTATAACGCAAAGTCTGCTTGTATAGGATGGCAAACGAATTATTATCTTATTCGTATCTTTTTGAAAAAAGTTCAACAAAAAATTACAAGTACCTCAAGGCAGATTTTCATAATTGATACTTGATTCACAATTTCGAAGCTTGAAAAGTAAACTAAAATCATATTAAGATGACAGCCTCTACATAGGCAGCTTGAAATTTGCTTCAATGTATTAAGTTTTACAATCAAAAGAAGATGAAGAATGTTATATACTGCTTTCCTGATATCAATATCATTAAATTTCTGCTATTGGTCGGTGGTTCGATTCCACCCTAGCAGTGGTATGTCTAGCAAATAGACGCTATTTATCGAGGAAAATCACCCTTTGCTTCGCCTTTGGAGCGATCAAGGGGAATCATTGGCAGACATAGCTTAATCTTTTATTTTTAATAAACATAAGCAAAGCAAAGTTTTTATAAATAAGGATAATGCACAAGTAGGCAAGCTTAAAAGATTGAGAATTCACAAATTCACCTAACTACATGTTGGCAACCCTAGTCAACGGCAAATAACTGTATATTGTTATATTTTTCATACATCTGTAACAAAAGCTGACAACCCTGCTAAAGTTTGCTGTCAATTATTGCTTTGAAATGAATGCTTCAATATAAAAGATTATACTGCATATTGTTGATGGCAACTCTGATCACTGTCAGCATATTATCCCTCTCTCTGTATCTCTCTCCACTGCACCTTAGGTTTCCATTACTTGAATATACTCTCAGCTGCCAGTGTGGCGGCTACTCTTTGTATGCTCACCTTACCACTTACCACGTCACAGATGTTTGCAAAAAAAAACACCCTTTTTTGGAATTTGCAATACACACGCATACACTACATACACGTAGCCAGCTAGCTGGGAAGGAATAAAAAGAAAATGCTTATATAACCTAGATTTGTTGTGACATAAAATTATTACGAAAAATGGTTATTACCCCGTTTACGTTTGAGTGAACGCATTTGTACGTGTTGACAATTTGTTAGCTTAGATAATGTTACGGGAACAATAGCAGCAGCAATGGCAACTTGGCACTCTGGAACTCTGGCTGGCGAAGACAGTCATCATTAGCATCATGATCTTCAACTGCAACGTCATCATCTACAAAAGCTGCGTGCCTTTAACTTTAACTTAGCTACTTTTATTTTCTTTTACATTTTTTTCATGACAATTTTATAAATTTTTGCTTTGGCATAAGGGTTAGCCACACGCACACACATGTACATATATCATCACACACACACACACACACACACACACACACACACATGAGCGCCAGTGACAGTTGGTCTGTGCGTGTCAGAGGGCTGTCATTCTAAAGCGTCACGCCTCCTTATGCAACTCACTGCCCCACACAGCTCGCAGGCTGTCATGTTGGAATTTTAAAATTCTTTCGTCTCTGTTGGCATGGAAATTGTAAAAGTTTAAAGCTCACTGTCGTCTCGCTTATTTTATGCTATATGTGTGTGTTTCTTTTTTTTTTTTTGCCTGCTTTGATTGCCAACTCTGCCAGCTGTTGCCAGCATTTAGCCCCCGAAAATCCCAATACTTTTGATATGCAACCCAAGCCAAGTCAAGGACCTCCCCCGTACCGTGGTAGCGTCTGTTACAGTTTGGTGTGCCAATTTTATTGTCACGCTGATTGTCACAATCAGTGGTATTTGCCTTTAACCAAGCTGAGCTTCATTGTTTGAAATTCTTCGCTCTTTTCGGCTTGGTTCTTTTTTTGCTGTGCAGTTTGTTCTCGTTTGCAGTTTGGCCAAAAATTGGCAGCATTTGTGCAAATTTTTTGGTCAAGTTTCAAGTTTTTAAATAAATTTGGTTATGGTTATGCAACGGTTGGCCAAAATGCAATAAAATAAAATATATTTGAACAAGGGATTTGCGAATTTTAGTTGGCTTTTCCTTTATTGACTGAGGCTGGCGCAACGAACTTGGTTTAATTGGCGGTTTTGATTTTTGCATAGTATTTGAATTAGTTTGGGATTATGCACAAACTGTTGCAAACTTTCAAAAGAATCTGCGGGGAGTTGGTACGTACAAATGTTTAAGTGAAGTCGCGGTCTATATGCAAAAATAGTTGAATAGATAAAAAATTGTAATGACTGGGGTTGGTCTCTGACGTTTGTATACATGATTTATGCACTTAATGTTGCATTGATGTAGAAGTTATAAATTATATTGAAACGATTAATTAAATAATCTATAACAATATCTCGAGCTATACATACTGCCAAAAGAGTCAACTACTGCTAATTTGCTCTCTTTAGTCTAATTTTTGCGCTTAATTTTCAAAAATTTGACTTATAATTCAAAAACAATTTTAGCATCAAAAGATGTAAAGAAGAGGAACTAAGTTGGGGTTAGTTTGCTTTTTATTTCATCAAAAGATATTTGGTGTATACAACTGCTGGGTCCATGGTCTTAATTTGTTGCGTGTGACACGATAAGACAAGTAATGTCTGAGGAAGCTGAAAAAACAATTTTTCTTGAGTTCAAATGATTTAGGCGGCAAATATATAAAAGTAGTTAATAATTTATTGGTTATATAATATAACTTTAAGCTTTAATTAAGCGAATACCGACGATTTATTGAGATTTCTAATATTTAGATAATTCTGCGAAAGAACCGTCATAGTTTGAGTGTGCTTTCGAACCAGTGTTGGTCTTTCTGTAGGTGAGCTGTGTTGACGAAAGTCAATTCGTTAAGTACTAAGCCAATATACGTAAAAACTATATCTTGCGAAAAATTTAATTTTTCTTTGCAACTTAACAATTATGGAGGACTTTCAGTATTGTAATATTTCTTAGCACTTCGTTGTGCTATTTAAGTGCTCAAGGTGTACTCATTCATTCATTAATTCAATGCAACAGTGTCTTATTTACATCATGGCCAAATGGAATGGTGGCTCAGTGAAATCTCATTATGTTTTACTTGTGCCAGGCCCACCCAACTCATTAGTGTTCCGTGGAAATTTGTCAATGCACTGCCAGCCAAAAACGTTGACTAATTGGATTTTTGACAAGTGCATAGTTTGACATTTTCGCCTGCATTTATGAATGTGTGTGTGTGGATGGGCCTATAAAGGTGACTGGGATTGTAAATGTGCAATTTGGTAAATTAATTGTAGAATTACCGCTTATGCTCAGCTCAAAACGTGAAATTGGGCAAAGTAAGTTTTACTAATTAAACATGCTTTCAATTACAGCTGATTGGCAGGCAGCTCGGACCAGTGCGGTCCCTTTGGGGTCCGCTAAAGCAATTGCCAATGGCCTTCGAATGTGTTGAAGCCTGTCAGATGATTGCCAGCAAAATTCATTAAGCTGACAAATGAGCTTCCCATGGGCCGCCGGTAGTAAGTCATGTAAAATTTTTCACAAATACATTTAACTAGTTAGCGAAGTATTGCAAAATCTTTGCGCCGGCCAGTGCTGCCCATTTGTTTGAGTTTTTGGCAAATATTTATCAGCAACACGTGTCAATATTGTGGTTTCTTAGACTAAAAATATTGCCTGCAAAGTTCTTCAAGTGTACTCATACGAGAATCAGCGACGTTCTGCTCTGATTATATTTGCTTAACATTGTATAAGCTAAATACAGGCGGCACGTGTTTCTTTATGTGGTTTCGATTCAATCTTGTGCAAACAAATAGATTTCACTGAAGAACAAGCTACATGGGCATATATTATAGGCCGAAAGGGAGTTTTCTTATGTGACTGCTTGATTTTTAGGCATTTTACGGGCTTTCTTTTAATGCGCTTTGAAAGGAAGACAATTTTGGTTACAACGTTTTTCGAAGACAAACGTCGCCAAAAAAGCCAAGTCTTTTTTTCTATTTCGGCTGATAAGTTTGATTACAAAAAATGTTTTGAGTAAAGTAGAATTATAGAACATTTGATATTTGACAGATTTTAGAATAATATTGTCGCTGTATGGTAAAGAATTAGAAATAAAAAATACCTAAAAACGATTTAGGTTAAATGAGAATACAATGATTTTTGTTTATATTTGATTTCCGGTAAAATATTGAATATTTTTGAACCAACATTTTTTTAAGTCAATAATAAATAAAATAAGAAATAAAAATTCGAAACATATTATGTTTACACAAGCACTTTTTACATTGTATGATATAAACTAAATAAAATTTAGTATAAACTAGAATAAAGTATTATATTTTTCAAAATTGTTAATTATGAATATATTTCTATTTCTATTTACAAAAAATGTTTAATTAAAAATTTCAAAAAATAAATTAAAATCTTATTGCTGTAAATGTACAAATTTACCTAATACGTAAGGCCCCGCCTACTCCTTACTAAGATGTAATAATCTTTTATAAGCTTTTAAGCCACTTTTGTTAATTTACAATACATTTTTCATCGTTGACAAAGTTGCTTCAAAACCCTTATCAGTTATTTAAATACTCCCTAAGTAAGATGAATTTATCCACAATTACCCAACAATTTGTACGAAACGCCTACTAACTTTTGCAACCTTTTTCCTACTCTTTACAGGTGAGTGAAACAAAACAAGACGCAATTAAAGATACATTTATGTTGACAGGACTCATTCGGCTAAAGAGTTGGGCGCCAGACAGCCACCCCGAGCAAGGTCTGGCAATGCCGCTAACTTGCTGTCTGACTAAAAGTAACAGAAATTACATTTTTTATAATTAAAATCCAATTTGTGCTAATTTAACGCGTTTGTGTAGCATTACACAATGTGCCACGCCCACAAAAGGCACACAAATTTGTTGCTATAAACGAATTTACAATGTCTACCAGCTAGAGCAAGCTGGCACGAGTTATGTGTGTGGTAGTATGAGTGTGCTTATAATGGCAACTAATTACGGCAAGAGCAGGATAAATATATAAACTTATAAGCAAAAAAAAAGAAGAAGAAAAGGTAAAACTTGTGACTATGAAAATTAATTGAAACGCTTAGACAAAAGTTAGGAGCGACAAGCACTTAATGCATTTAATAGAACTCCAAGTGTTGCCTTAACATTGAGTGAGGCAGATATGCAGAAAGAGATGGCAACACTGCGCAGACTTTGCTTGCGTATTGTGTGAGAGCGCTCATATAGAAAAGTAGCGAGAAGCAATTTAAATCTTACTAATTACTTGGGCGACAAATTACGCAAGCTCCCTTAAACGCGCACACACACATACATCAGGGACACCAGGGACAGACAACACACACACACACACACGAAGGATTAAAAGCAACTCTGCAGACACCGTTAGCTATAAGTTATACGCCCTGAAGCAGTTGACGTTGCCAGCCCTGGTTTACCTGCCTTCTTCTGCGTCTATTTTGAAAAATTAAGTGTCATTTGCTTGTCTCATGGGTTCATTGTTTTCAACGTGCTCTTTGACGATAAGTTTCCATTCCTAATTTTATGTTCTCCTTTTTTGGAAAGCTATTCTCTTGGCTCCCTATTTAAGCTTGAACTTGGGGTTAAGCGCTGTTCCCTTGTCTTGGCTGTCGTCTATATTTAATTTGGCATTGAAAGTGGCAAGTTTTCGCACGAAACAAGCCAACAATGCGATAGTTAAGCGTAATTACCAGGACTATTACAATTATTAAGCTTTTTTCTTCGCATAATTCATTATTCATATATGTAGGGTGGTTTTTTTTTAGAGGTATAGAACTAAAAATTGCAATAAAACAATGATGGATTATTCGACTGACATGATTTTTGTTTATACGAAACATAGTCTTGTGGCATTACATTTTAAATATGATTTCTGGCATATGACCGATCACCAAACGTGTCTTTCAATAAATCGATTATGACACGAGCTGTGTGACATGTTGCGGCGTCTTGTTGTAATCACAGCAACTGGACATCATGATTGTTCAATTCAGGAATGAAAAAGTTCATAATCATGACTCTATACCGATTACCGTTGGCCGTAACACTCTAGCCTTCGTCGTTTTTGAAGAAGTGCGGACCAAGGACCACCAGCCCATAAAGCCAGAAGTGCGATTCCTCGCTAAACAAAAATCTCTTATGAAAGGGTAGTTTATTTATGATAATTTACTTTTTTATTTAAACATTATCCTGTTGAACCTTTAATTACACTTTTATTAGTCACTTTTTTAAATGTTATTTTTTTACAACGCTTTGCTTATGCTATTTACATCTATTATATCATTCATTCAAACATTGCGCTACACATTCACGCATTTCGCCATAATATGTTACCTTTAGGGATTAACGAACTCGCACGCTTGTCATTCACAGTTTCGCTATGCATATGCAGCACCATTATGGAGCTTATCCTTAAAGCAAATACATACATATATATATATATATATATGTATATATATAAGTATTATGGACAGCTTGTCAAATGGCTGTCATTACATTAATAAATGTCAATTAGCTGCAAAAGTTATTTCCGTAAATTATAATTAAATATATGTTATTATATTCACCAGTAACGATAAATTATTATGGCTTAGTATAATTGGTACCAGTTTCAACTAACTGCCAGGAACACATTTTGACAAAACTAATTCAAAACAACTTAAATAAACACACACAGATACTCTCAAACACACACAGATACTCGCAATCACATACAGATACTCTCACGCACACACAGATATTCTCAACTACATGCACACAAATAAAAATTGTATTTGTTCAAGTATTGAGTGTCGCGTGCCAGAAAATTGCATTTTACTAACTCGTTCTTTTCTTTTTGTTAACTTTTAGTTATAATTTATTGACGAACGCAAAGACACTTTAGGTAAAGCAGCAATTCTGACTGCACGTTCATGCAGGAACCAGCAAGTGATTTTCAGTTGAAAAACTGATTGTTGTAGAAATACATTTTCAATTTCAGCAAATAGTTGACTTTTTGTTTGTGTATTTAGCATTTTATTTACCTACTTCATTGATTTAGAACGTATTGCTCAAGGATATGCTCCACGTTGCTATGTGTAGCAATTTAGGTATTTACAATGTGTATGTGAATTTTGAAATGATTACAATTTTATATTATTATATTTAATGAGAATGTTTTAAAATAATAAACAAATCAAAGAATCTGCATCTGTATACTCTTTAATGGAACCGATTTTGATTGTATAAAAAATGTTTGGCATCCCCCACGCGGTACTAAAGCGGAATCCTCAAGGCTCCAGAGTCAGGACAGTGGCGGCAGAAAAAAAATCAATGGGCGAATTCCGTGCTATACCAAGAAATGGGGCAATTGGATGACGTTTTCCAAAGTAAACTGTGATTAGACGTTTTTTCCATCATTCAGAAAGTTAATTTAAAGCTTGTTGTGCTTTTACTCTGATTTTGTTTAATGTTTTCCAACTATTTACGAGAAACACTGTAATTATTTTTATTTTCAAAACAAGAAAATAAGTTATTTAATTTCTAAAAATAAAAAAGTATAAACAGTGCACAATCAGAATATTTTTAATCGCAAAATTCAATTTCTTTTCAAATATATTTCTTATATTTGGTTTCCGGTCAGTTGCTTTTTGCAGTCTAAAAATCTTACAAAATCTATATTGAAATTAAACATGTACAAAATTATTTTTTGGCGTTTCAAAGGTTATCTTCGTTTTCCAAGAATTTTAGAAAAATTACCAATACGTATCGGCAAATCGATTGGATGTTTCTCCGTTCTAGAATTTTCCTTTCTGGCCTTTAAAATTGCATTAATTTATTTTACCATAAGAACTCAATAAGTTTTGAAACATGACAAACATCATACAATGTATGTATGATAGCCCTTGAGACTAATATATTATTATAATATTTTGACAATTGTTAAATATTTTGGGCCACGGCAGCATAGTGGATCTCTAAAACGGAAGGTCGGTGATTCTAGTAGTAACATAGTTGGCAAGTAGACGCATATGAAAATCCTTATTAATTAAACATTTTTCGGATTCGGCTATATACTGTAGGTACCTCTTAAGAATGTTTTCAAATGGAGAAACAAATCATATAGAGCCAGAAATAAATTGACATAATAGTCTAGGGGCATAATTTTTTTATCTCTGCATCTTTTCAAAACCCCATGATAAGCCTTAAATAATAGCGAAACCGTTGTAAGGTCCTCTAGCAAATAAGTTTCCTCTTTATTTTTTTTTGTCACCCAATATTTGGCACCATACAGCAGCCAACCATAAATTTATAGTTGTCAAAACAAAAGTTCATTATTTTGTATAGCGTGGTGATACGTCGTCGAGGTAAGAGAGGTTCTTGGCCATAATAAATGGCACAGAGCCGGGTAGTAGCCAAAATAAAAAGACAGGCGAAAACAAACAGCTGCAGTTACAGTTGTTCATCGAAAACAATGAGCAAGTGACTGGCTGACTGACTGACTGTACACTTTATTGCATCCATGTACACACACACTGAGACACATTTACTTATGCACAGATTCCCCTTCCCCCGCTTACACAGTGTGCCCATAGCAATTGAAAATCTTTTTATGTAATTTTAACACGTAATCCAACATTATTGCAATATACAATACAGTTTTTTTTTTATTGCACTTTTTGTTTTCTTCTTCGTAAGCCAAGAATGAAGTTGAGTGTTGAAAAAATACAAAAAAATTGGCAATATACTCAAAAAGAAAAAAACGAAAAATTGCAAGAAATGTGCACTGGCTTGGCCATGTGGAGCCTGGCAACAATTTGCAGATGGCGCATGTTTTTAATTCATTTCAAGAGTTTTTCTTTCATTGCCTTTTATTATTGGGATTGTTGTCTTTTTGTTTTTTATTTTTGTTTCAATTTTTTGTGTTTGCGAAGTTTAAAATAATTGGAGCAACATAGCCGGAAATTAAGCTACATTAAATATTTGCTTTATTGGGTTTACGTTATATATTTCGTTTTTTGAAAAAAATTTGAAGTTTCGATAACATTTCGAAATATATCGAATAAATATATTTTGGAAAACAAAAGATAAATAATCTTTTTCAAAATTTTTTTTTATTATTTTTAATTTAAGACACTTCTAGGATCATCTGGCCTTTTTTTTTAATATTAACAATAAAAAAGTACCCTGAACTTGTTCTCAACAAGGTACAGTCTACAAAAAAAGTTGTTTTTGTTCATATCGCTTACCTTAACTGGCTTCGCTCTAAAAATTTTGATAATTGTAATTTAATTTTTGTTTACAGTCGAAATCTTAAAACAAATAAAATACTTAGACGTCCTGTTTTCAGCCTTATTATCACAAGTACAACCGAATTGAGGAATATTCTGGAAGAAAATGTACAGATTATTGTGGTAAACATTTAGTGATTACCATGAAGAAACTTTGTAGAACGATTGGGTTGCATATGCGGTTGAATCAAGATTTGATAGAGCTCACTTTGAACCGTTCCAGGGAACAATTGTAATGCAGACATTCTATATGGATAGAAGAAAGACGAGATGAAAAATCTAGTATGGCGAGATTGATTGACGGTGAGGTATGGAAAAAAAAACGATGGAAGAGTAAGCTGTAGCGGATTTCGACTCTCCAAACCGTTCATTATTATTAGCCTAAGAGCTTGACAAACACACCAATGTCCGCTTGGGGTTATTTATCAGATTACCCAGGGCTTCAATAAAGTTCATCTAAGACGCACTGTAGGTTATTAAAGCCTTCTATTGTCTGCTCGTCCCGCTGTAACATAAATCGAGAAGAGAATTGTGCCTATTTTGTAGTCATTCTAGATATCCTCTACTACCACGTCTATAACTTCAGGCAGCTCCATTCTTTGAGGAGTCCCTATACTTCATATGTATATTTTTTGGATCACATTTTGGATAGACTTTAAGATGAGCACTCAACGACTTACTTTTTTGGATCGTTTACTGCAACTTCTTGCTGCGACCAACTTAATTAATCCCTACCATTTTCAGAGTTGTTTAAATCTCGTCAACATAAAAGTTGCACAAAAAACTGAAGAAAAAAAACAGACTTGCAAATAAAATATGCAAGCAAAATAAATATACTTCGCTAAAGAAATGCCAAGTTTTCAGTCTACGCTTGCCTCGTCATATTACAAAATCCATTAAAATTCTATTTCCTGCCATCAAACTGCCCAAAGTTAAATAAACCGCAGCAGTGAAGAACTTGCCAAGCGTATAAACCAAAAAGAATCCGAAATAATAATAATAATAATAAACGACAAGAGCAAACAAACAAGCGGCATAAAGTTTTTGGCGGCACAGAAAATTACAGCCAAAAGCTGCCATTCACAAACGGACTGACGGTTGGAGTGACTGACTGCCTGACAGACTGACAAACAGCTTGAGTAACTCTTAACTCAAAAATGCAGCCGAATCTGTTGACTTCTGTTAATGGTTTTAGTAGCTGCACATTTTGTGCGGACACTGCAGTGGCAAAGCGCTGAAGAGGTTGCCGTAGCACCTGCAGTCATAGCTTCGAGCTAGACGTTAAGCACATATTCCACGCAGATTGTGAAAGATAAAGTTATTCGGAATACAATGCTGCATTACTCCAGCATAAAGACTTGTAGGCACTATATGTTCTTATATAGTAGATAACTTCGCTTTATTATCAAAGTTAGGCTGGTCAGAACTTTAAAGTGCCCTATGTATCCACATCGTAAAAAGTACACTATCCCAAGTTTAAAAAAAAAAACTTTATAAACTTAGGTTACAATTTTTATCAAAACTCGTCTATATGTAATTTAAAAACCATGCAATAGCTCTCACAAAAGTGTATTATATACTTTGGCTTAATATTACCAGCCAGTGTTTCCCTATATTTTCATATTTTATTATTTTAATATTTTTTTTTTTGTATTAATAAGTGCACCGAGTACAGTCTGTTTGGGAGTTATCGTATTTTTTTTCTCTTGGTCCCCGCTGCATATTACTTCAATAAATCCGAGCAGCTGCGTCAGCAACGCATTTGTTGTTGTTAATATTACTTTGACTCTCACACTCTACAACACTGCTGGAAGCATCAATAAATGTTGTACAACACTTAAACAACAACAACAACAGCCATGTTCGACATTTGCTTGCGTTTGCAGTTTGCATTTGCGCCAAAGTTGTGCAAATAAACCATAGTTTAGAAATACATAATAACTACAGCTTAACTTGGCTAAAATGAGTTGCTGCTGCCTCAGCATGGTCTTAACGTATACCCTGCCACCTACTCGCTCCCCCTCGGATGTTGCAAGTGCAAGTTATAGCTGCTGTTGTTTGCAGCTTTTTCTACATTTTTGTTTGTGTGTGTGTATGGATTTTGTTGTTGTTTTATTTTTGCGTTTCGCATAATTTTCACCACCATTTGGTGCTTAAGAATTTTCTCACAGATTTATGTTTTAATTTACACGGATTTTAGCGCATAATTAAAAAATGTTCCATAAACTGTGGCTAAGTGTACTAGTAGTTATGCTATGGATAGCAAAATGAAGACTTAAAAGCGTATTTGGCAGCGTTGAGGGAATCCATTTTTGGTTTAGAGAAATTTATTGACGCTTTTATAGATAGCAATGAAAATATATTAACGTTTAACATTTTTTGAAAGTTTTAGAATAAAAGTGAGTTTGTATTTTTACTGGATAGATAAGTATGTCTAGTTTGCAAAATTCAGAGTTTCTGTGCTAAATTTGGCTATAACGCCTTTCGCGTACTGAAGCATATTCAAAATAGAAGAATAGTAAACATTACATGAAAATTTTTCAGGATATTGAGTTTTTCTATGTCAGCAACGGCTATCGCGTAAAATATGTTCAGTAATTTATTCACACCTTAGAAATGTAAAATATTTATACAGTTTCTTAATAAGAGTACTAGTAATCTTCAAGCACCCTTCCAATTAGAGGAAATACACAAACTTGCTTTAAGAATTTTCTAGCACTGACCTAGCAGTTTTGAAATAACAAAAAACACCAAAATCCCTTATTGTCCACAAAATTCAATACTTCAATGCACAAAATAGCTAAACAATTTTTTTTTGATGATTTAATGTTACATTGCCTTTGCAACTATAACATATTTAACATTTATTGCGTTTTGAAAACTATCTTTGAAATAATTAGCAATTATCTATTCTATCTATCAATATAAATATTCATCCGTTCCTCTAGTCTTTTGAGCATGTTGTCTGCTTCATTCTGTTTTTTTTTCGCTTCAAAATTATTTTGTCTTTCATCATCTTACGCTGATATCCTTTTATCAATCTGCATACACGTCTGTCTTCTTATCCCGCTGCGCTTCTATCGCTTTATGCTGATCTTTTATCTTTGTCCATGCGGTTTTTTTCGTATAAATTTATACTTTTATATTGCAATTCTACTATGCTTCCATTCTGCTGTACCCGAATGATTGAATCCTTTAAATCCTCTCTGCTGTTTTTGCCTATCTATCTGTCCAATCATGCTGTAGTCTCTCTATTTTTCTAGTACTAGTATTAGGCTATACATTTTTCAAGTGATCTGTATATCCATTTAAAGGTTTATCTTTCTATCCATATATACATCTATCCACAATTATACATTTATGCATCTATATTTCCATGGCTTGTATTCTAGATATAGAATTTTTATATTTTATTTGCCTTTTACACAATATTTTATTATTTACGCTCTCTATCCTTTCACTTTTATTTGCTTTTATTGTACCAACAATCGATTTCGAAGATTAAGATTTTTTTGCAGTTTGAAAAATTCGCTTGTCCATAGGTTAGGTTAGGTTAAGACCTAAAATTCCTCTACTAAGTCACTATTCTTCAACAATATATACTGCTATCGCCAGTGAAAAGGATTCCTGTAGCACTCATCGTAAGAGCTGTCAAATCGTATGCCAGGTAAACGAAAAGTGTGTCTGCATAATCACCTGACCCACTCAGCAAAGTGCGAACACTTAAGCTTCGTAATTTAAAACCTAAAGTAACAACAGAAACTGCAAAGAGCCCAGAAACAGTTGCCATTTGGACGCCTTTTAACACTAAGTCAGACTGGAGCATTACGTTAGTTTATTTAACGGCGGCCATTATATGCAGGATACTCAGACCCCAAAAGATGTCACAGCTGCAGGACTATGACAAGATGTAGTGGCAGTAAGAGAGCGCGAAGCAGTGGCACACACCAACACCAAATACGAGCTGTAACAAAGTGAGATGCACAACTCAAATGCGCTTTGACAGTTTTACTTAAATGACAGCCAGCCAAGTCGTAGGCCACCCTAAGCTGTGGCAGCAACTGACTGGGCTCCAGCAAGCTCTCGATGGGCGGTGTTGCTTGCCCACATTAAAGATTGACACGTGACCGTGCAATGATTTTCAGTTTAACGTTCTGACATGCGTCCTACTGCGGTACTAGGCGAAACTTTGCCTGTGACATAACCCAGCAGCACATCCTTAGCAGCGTTTCCCCGCTCCCCCATTAGAGCTGGTCAGCTTGCGCTGTATTTGGTTTCAGGAAACGTGCAAAGCTGCTGTTGATCCTTTTTTCTTAACATTTTCTTTGCTGGTTCTTAGTTTTACTTGGCCTGCTGCTACGTTTCCAATTGCTGTTGTTGTTGTGGCTGGCATTTGTTCTGGTACTCGGATTACGCGCTTCACTTAAGTGTGCTCAGTTCCTTCCGTTTCCTTTGTCTATTTTTGAGCAGGGCCTGAATGTTGACTAGTTCTTTATGCATGTGGTGGGTGGTGGTGATATTTTGTACATTCCTTCGTTACATTTTGGTGCGAGTGGATTTCCACAACTCTTAAGTAAACGGTAAGGAGTTGAAACAATAGCATGTCTTCATTATTGCCAAGCTTTAAATCCTTTTGGGGTTTAAAATTGCTGAATATTAAGCGCTCAAAGTTTGTTAAAGCGCCAACGCACTTATTTCACATATTCACATATCCAACAATCTGATATGTGACCCTTAATTGAAAGAAAAGAGAATAAAATTGAAATATTTTTACTCTCTTAAAATATGAAGGCATTTGATATTGTCATTTCACAAAGATATATAATTTTGCAAAAGCCAGATATAAACGCTTTGGTTATGGATTGAATGGAAACTGGCTAGACGTATGTACTTTACAGTGTGTTTTTACAAGAAGTTACTTATAATTCACAACTGTATTAAAAAGCAAAGTCCATAAATATTGTTGTTCATTAGGTGAAATAGAGCTGATCCGAATATATGTTGAGTTGGTTAATACAATGAGGTTGAACTACTATAAATGTTAGTATAATTTGTATCATTTGTGTGTAAATCAGTATTTTGGAATGTGTCTCATTCACTTGGTATTAATGCATTCAATTTTCACTCGCAGTCATATATATTTCTTTTTTAAAATAAAAATGATTGAATCTTTTAATATTATAAATAATTATTAAGGTTACAAGGTTCTGGAATTTTTTGTAATTGTTTATTGGTGCGCAAAAGATTTGAGTTGAAGGTGTTCAAGCAACAAAGCACTATTTAGACCGAAAAACTTGTTTTGTAGTTTTTCTGAAAATAATCAATTTGCCATTTGAATTTTGCAAAAAATAAATAAAATTTCACTTTACCACGCTGATCTAATCTTAGTCCAAGTCTAGTCTTAAAGCCGAAATGAAATAATAAACTTTTGAAGGCAGTTTATGTAGCTGTCTGTTTATGTGTGAATTAAGCTCACTAATAAAGTTTTAAATGGACATTAGACCCCCAGCCAACCCAAATAGACATTTCAACCCTCTCTGTCAATTCATTAAATTGGACAACACTTAATTTCAATTGCTACAATTAAGAGAGCAAGGACTCTCTCCAGCTCTCTGTACACACAGCCCATATAAATATGCTGTAAAAATTTAATTTTTTTTTTTAAAAGTAAACAACACCAAGGGACAACAACAAGTAAAGCCGGCAAAATCCCAACTCACATGTCTAATTAAGCAGCAAAAGGACTAAGCAGCAGCGTTTGGCCGTAGGAGTAGCTGGCAGGCACTGGATGGGGTCATTTTCATATGAGCGGCGCTAAACAAGTTTTGGACAGACCATTTTTTAGTCGTCCGTTCGCTTTACAACCTCAGAACCCACACTGCAGCTACCTCAATTACTAGTCAGCCATAAAGCACGGGTTTGTAGCTGGTCCGAAAGGCCAGCCAGACGAGCAGACATCGTCGCCAGTTAGAGCAAATGTCAAACAGACGCAGATGCCGGCCATGGCCATGACAGTGGCCCAGACCAAGTGAATCTGTCCAAGCAAATCATTCAACCCTTAAATTGGTACGCAATATCCAACCAGATGAATTATCTGCAACCTGCTAAACAAGCTAGCCAGCCAGCCAGCCGGGTGCCAACCAAGCTACCAGCCCGAGCATGCAGCAGCACAGCCTCTGAGCTATTTGCATAACGCATGTTGATGGCAATGTTGGCGAGGTGGCGGTGGAGCCTAGGCGTGCCACGAGTACGGCGGAAGTTGTGGGGGACACTTCAAGCTTTTGTCAAATGTCGGCCGATGTCAAAGTGCTGGGCGCCGTGACCATAAATCACAGCCGTGCCAGCTGAAACAAAAGCGAGAGCGGGTATGAGGGTTTAGGTTTGCTACGGTTCGAGGGTGTTGGTTGCCGCGAGCAACCTTAAAGCACTTAAAAATGTATAGCTGGCTTAGAACTTTAAGGTTCAATGACCCTTGTCAGGGCAATGTGAGTTATGCTGAAACTCTCAAGGAATAATTAAAGTGTTTTGGGGATTAACCAATTAAATAGAAAATATTCAATGGGCTTCGAATTGCAATTTTGAACATGTAAAATTTTGCAAGAATTTTAATATCATGTGGTACTAAGTCAATTATTGGAGTACGTAGAGAAGCAGGAAGAGCAATGTTACCACATAATTTTTTTTGGAAAAACTGTAAGGTATTCTTTGGAAATGATTGGCCTTTAAAAATGTAACTTCTGTAGCGCAAGAGCAACTAAACCGTGTAAGGGCCAACAGTTCGATTTCGCCCTATTTTCATACATAAAATGTTTTTTTTTTATTTTGAAATTCTATTTATAACTTTCAATCATGTTGGCACTTTAAACTTTTCACAGGGCAAAGCTCTGAATTAAATGTACTATTTGCGGTACAGACTCTAGAAGACTTGAATTTTTTTTATTTCTGCTTTTTTTTATGTTGGGTTCTCGTGTAGCCGAAAATCAACTCAAGTGTAAAATTAAAACTCGAGCAATGAAAAATCATCAACGTCAGCTACCACAAGCACAACAACAGCAAACAGTCTCACACTACACCACAATAATAAATACAAGGAATAAAAAAATATTACAGTAGCAAAAATGTTTTTAGGGGTGTGATGACACTGGGTCTGGGTATTAAGAAAAAAAAATAGAATGTACATCGGAAAAAAAACGCCCTACGATCAAAGGAAGTTACACTGCGGGCAGCAGTCTAGCACTTTAGTTGGGGTCTGTCGTAGCGTTTCGCCCCCCACAGCGCCTTGACGAATGACGGCTAAGCGCCAGACGAGGAGCTGATGGCGACCAGAACGATGCCAACGATGACAATGTCAATGCCGACATTGAAACCGGAAAATTGCTGCGGGTCTTTGACAATTTATCTGCCCTCGCGCTACCCACACTTGTTGTTAATTTTTAGTAAAAAAAAAACAAACACATAATAGAAAAAAAAGCACGCAAAAATCCATGCCTAATTGAGACGATTAGTGGGCGGCACCAGCTGCACAACTCAACAATTTGCCGTGTCAGCTATGCAACTCCAAAGGCGATGACACTGACAGCCAGAAGGAACAGGACGAAACTCTTGACATGACTGCGTCTTGTAATTTATAAACTAAATTGCGTACTCCGCTTACCCTAGCGCTCCAGTACCGTGTAGTCCCGTCCTGTGCTGCCTGTCATTGACATATTGCACGTCATCACAAAAATATTAACTGTTCATCGACAGTCGCCATTGCGGCAATTGCCGCCATTGCTTGTCAACGGTTACGGAGAGCGTTGTGGCGAGTGCGTTTAGTTTCCGGTGTGTGCGGGAATGCCATTTCCTTGATGGTATCAGAGGCGTATAAAAATAAGTTTCATTCAAAGTTTTGAAAAATTGGGCTAATCAAATTGAAGACTTGTCCTTTTGCATTTTATTTATTGTCGAAATGTTGATGGTTGTTGGGATGAAGGCAAGGGGACTTGAGTTCCAAGTAGTGCACAATTTAATGAAACGTTAAACTTTTGATGATGCTGTTGGATGGAGTGCGTATGATTTTTAAGCAGGAGAAGGCACTGTATGGCGCAGATAAAGTATTAAATATTTTCTTTACGGGAGGCCAAGCGTGTGGTTAGTTTACTGTTTAAAAAGTAATAGTAATAGTAAAAAATATTTATTTATTTCAATTTAAAAGTGTTGAATTCTGAGGATTGGTGTCTGCCACTATATATTGTATAAGCCGATCTATTGTAGTGAGTACTGAGATTTTAACACATTTTCGCAAAATTAGTTCGGCATCTTAAGCGCTTTAAATAAAAATCTTACTCTGCGCCTCTGAGACAGCTTAAATTGTGCAACTCGTATACTCAAGTCAGGCCGTTTCCAGTGAGTAGACAGCTTTTTGCAATTCATTTTTTTTGTATCTTGTGTCCTTTGTTTGGCTGTGTAATGTTTAATTGAAAGCGATTTCATTATGTCAATGTTCGAAATTCAGTCGGTACAAGCGTTTGGCAGTTTGAAATCGACCTACGTCCACTGAATTGATGTCTGCTTGACGCTGTACCAGGCGGAAATTGAGGCTTTATTGTGATTCACTGATTTTGGTCTCTTACAGCCCATACTGCGCCTTCTCAGTCCCATTGGCTCTGCTATGCCCTGTTGATTTTGGAATTTCATTTGGATTCAGTTCATGTGTGGGTGTTGGTTGTTGCATGCAATTCGATCGGGTTATTAAGTGCACACACACGTACACATTGACTCACCCACGTAGCATTCAGTCTATTGTGAATGCTTTGCTGGTTGACTGATTTCGACTTCCATTTTGCAATGAGGTGCGAAACTAATTTGCGCTGGAATTAGTTTTTCTTTCTATGGCCAAATCGACCCTGCTTTATCGTTGTTGCAGCCTGCATGCATATTGTGACAAAATAGTGGAAGTGAAAAAGAAGGCACGCGCTACATGAGCTGCATTTGCCACATTGAACATCATTTTAATGCATTTAATGAGCCGCACATGTCCGGCAGACAAGTACTGTGCAAAGGACATTCAGTGGCCATGCGAGCAGTCCAATACTTTTGTCTTGAAGGCATTACCAAGGCGTGTGGCATCATTACATCGGTGATTAGTGACATACGCTTTAGGATTTGCTCTAATATGCTATAGGGGGTGTTGCGTTAACGAGCAGCTAGGAAGTTATGGCCAGCGGAAGAGCATAAATCAATCAAAAATGAGGCGTGTTAGCATTAATTTTACGTAACCACACTGCTTTTAAGGGAAGCTTGCACATAGATTTAGGTAATATAGGGATTTCTTAAAAGATTTGAGCTTTGATACCTTTAATTTTAATTTTAGTGACAATTTCTGTAATAACGTAGACGACAAGTATTTTGATTCTATAAGAGAAGTATTTTTTATTTTTTCAATTCTTTTATTAATTGACTTTTGGGTTTTTCTATTCTAATTTTTTTAATTATGAGCATTTTTGCTGAAAAAACGATAACAGAAGTGCGTCTTGACACTGGTAGAAAAATCTGACTTCGAAATGAAATCAAAGAAAATGACATAGTAAATGGTGTGGCATCCATTACAGTTATAACTCCGGAATTTATTGTTTCCAGCAGCCCATCTAAACCCAGCATATTGAAAGTTTCACTTTGCATTTGTTAAAATTTTCAATACAGTAAGCAATTCTTTCACAAACGTATGACGACGTACGGGACAGATTCTTTAAAAACAATTGAAAATTACGAAATTTACTATCCACATAGCCTGCAGCCTACAACTACTAACTCAATTGTAATCTTAAATGAACAAATTTAGAAACCGCATAAATCTACAGTATCCAAGGAGGCACAATTATTATTATTATTTGTCAACTCTCAAAAATGCTTCGCGAAAAGCAATTCCTTTTTTCAATTCCCATTAAAATTCCACTCTAGAAATAAACGTTGTTGTTGTTGTTATTATTATTTCGTCTTTGGTGGCTTAAAATGTATTTAAGCGTGTAGAAAAGCCAAGTCGAAAAGTCGTTGGCAAAATGTCAGTGACAAAATTTCAGCTTGACGCATAAATTCTCATGATTTCATTTTCATTTTGTAGCCGCCAAGTTGGCGTTATGAGCTAGGGAAAATTTTTGGTAGCTGGTACGGCGAAAAGTCATAAATATTAAAATGGGAAATTTCACGTTTTATTAATTTAACGGCAGTGGCAATGTAACGTTAGTTTAACGTTACCAACGGCAGCATCAAATACCGTTCTAGGTGTAAATTATGTAAAAACAAAATACAATAACAAAATGGCGGCAACACTTGGCGCTTACGCCAAAGACTGTTGTAAGCATTCTTGCAACTCGGGCAACACTGAGCTGGCCACTGAGTTGACAGCTTGCTCTTAGTTTTACATTTTTCGTCATACTTTATTATGTTTTTTCATCTTTCGTCCGAAGGATTTGCATAAATTTGCATGACCATTTTAATTGAAAAACCAGTCGCGCCGACTTGTGACATTTTAAGGGGACGCATAAATTATGTGTAGTAGCTACAGCTAACTCAACCCCTGCTCGCATGTTGCATGCCACAACGCTAACTGTATGCAGTTAAATCATTGGCAAAATCTGTTGCATCAGCAAATCTCTTGGTGAAAAAGCAACACGCCAAGTCTGGGAACTTGAGCAACTGGCTGTCTTGCAACTTGTGGCACATTTGAATTATGACAGACTGCAACAACATATACAACAAGCTACAAAAAACATGTCGCTCTTTGGCATTGCCGCAACATTAATGAGCTGCGTTCTTTAAAAGTAATTTTAGTAAGCAAATTCCATGCCACTCCCCGTGCCAGCAGAAATGTGGCACCCCAAATATTTGTGCGTCTTGGCTCGAAGAAATTGCAGTTTTCACACGTGCTTCCCATTAAATGAAACGATTACAGCGCGATTTCAAGTCATAAGTGAAATTTATTTGCAACACACTCTCTGTGTGCGTGTAAGTGTGGAAATACTTACTTATATTGTGCCCCATAATGTTGCATGTATATATATATACATAAATGTCTATGCTTTATGATTTTATGATTTAAGTTGGCAAAGCAATGAAGAAACGCTATATAACTCAGATCCCCAGTTGCCTTTCTACTATTGGCACTGTTCTTGCCACCC
Organism: Chymomyza procnemis; assembly: GCA_035046065.1. Lineage (NCBI taxonomy): Eukaryota > Metazoa > Arthropoda > Insecta > Diptera > Drosophilidae > Chymomyza > Chymomyza procnemis. Next base: position 15,754,455 of record JAWNOJ010000013.1, on the reverse strand, counting down.
TGCCTGGGTGCTGCTCCATTGTGGCATAAAACACTTTGACATAAATTATGGATACTAATGAGCTCTATGTGTGCTCATAAAGCATTTCTCTGTCTGCATCGATGTCGTCTGTGATTTCTATAAATTTGCAAGAAAATGAAATGCTAGATTGAAATATATTTAGACATAAAAATTTGAAAATATTTTAATTGGCTAAGGAGGCATATACGGCTAAGTAACCATGACTTTGCGAAATATGAAAGAGTCGAAATGAAAAATCTATTAATATTGAAAAAAAACAATATTGGGGAGGTGTAAAAAAATGTTTGTTATGAGTGGCTCGTTGCACTTTTTCCAGCGCTTGAATATCATCAAAATAGAACAGCTGCTGCTGCTACTGGCGCCATCGATTGAACAAACGTCAAAAAATTATTTATACGTTTATAATTTCAACATTTGCAATAATATTTCTTGAATAATTTTTTGTTTCCTAAATCAATTTAGAAATATCTTTACAATTCAAATTTTAATTTTGTAAGTATTTTTTGACCAAGTACTTTTAATTTTGTAGAAATTAATATACCGTTTCTTGTTTTAGATTTCAAAATATCTTATTGCATATTAATTCTGCGATTGACAAATGCAGATTTTGAAGCCGATTTAATTAAATATTCTAAATTATCCTTACTCCTTCTAGAAGCTTAAGTTTCCAACATAGCACTTCCACCTGTCCCAGATGCTCCAAGCTCTTTAAACGATTTGCTAGTTTCCTTCTTAACTGTTCTTCGCCAAGTAGTGTGGGGTAGCTCAGATTTTAATATAATTTAAGTGTTTAAGAACAATTATAGCCCAACAAAAAATATTTTTTCTAATGCACAGAAGATTTTGGAAAAAAAAATTGAACTAAATTCGACGTCGTGCTTTTCTTTTGAAAATATATACGATATGACGCATAATTTTCGGCAATGAACCTCCAACAAGGATCTATGTTTGTCGATGATATGATGAATTTAGCCAAGGTTCACTGCAAGACGAGGTTCATTGCTGCTATGCAGAAACTAATATTACAAGATCCTCATGTGAGCTATCTTGAGATTGAGACAACAAATAAATAATAAACTCTCTTTCTAATGAGCTGCTAAACGAGTAGCATTTAATATTTTAAATATAATTTAAAATGTTCTGCCTAAATTTTAAACAGCTCTTTCTATTCTAGACAGCATTCGAATGAAATATTTTTATTGCTCTTAAGTTTTAATATAAATTTCTCAGATTGCTAGCAACTGATATATACATTTGCCTATCGTTATATCAATTAAAATGTTGTAATTAATTTTCGCAATTTATGCACTATAATTTGATATTATTTTCACATGAAGCTTTCCAACTCCGTTAGTGTCCGTCAAGCTTCAAGTCATAGATCTTTTGGTTAGTTAACATTTTGTGATTATAATTTTGGTGGTATTGGAGTATTTATGCACGGTGCCCTTTAATTACGTGCACAAAATGCAGCAAGAGAGTCATCTAAGTATAAATGGGGGCCTGCTTGGACGGGGCTAATTAACAGGCAACTTGGGTAACAAGCGAATGAGCATAATATCGTAGTTCAAAGTGAAAATCAAGTTGAAGTCGAGTAAAGGACAAACACATATGCACTCGCACACATACAGACATAGCAGCATGTACATGTAGCTGCAGTCACAGAAATTCAAATTAATTATGCATTTATGTCGTTGCAATATGTTGCACACACACACACGCACACGCACACATACAGACATACATAGGCAGCATTACAACAATGGAACAGGCCAGGCCACAATTTTGAGGACAATGGTGGGCAGTTGCATAGAGACGGATTGCCCAGTCAGGCAGCCATCAAGCCATCCAGCACATTTGACCGCAAACAATAAAAGCTTGCAACTAAATGCACTTTAGGGGCACATACAAATACATGCCACATATGTAAATGAGTTTGTGCGTGTGTATGTAAATGGCAAATTAAGCACGACAAACAAACAAAATGGACGCCAAGACTGGATCTACCTACCCACCTACCTACCCGAGACATTGGAAACAGCAGCTCGCCCAACCAAAACGTGTCGTGAGTGATGTTGTTTCAATTGCTGATTTAATGCAAAGTACCAACTACTTGGCGGCCCATCGGTTTGGGGTTATAGTTGGATGGATGGCTAAATGGATGGACGGATGGATGGGTGTGTATTCTGCACTCTTGCCAAGACAAGGAACATGCATCTTCTTGACAATGCGACAAACGATGACGATGACGACAATGACAACAACATGCAGCAGCTACGACTTGACTTGGCTGCACACAGTCGCAACCAACAAGCCAAGCAACACATATATCAACAGTGCCCCCTCCCAATACCCGCCGACTATGTGCTGCACTCCTTGGCTTCCTTTTCTTGACTGTTTGGGGTCTCCTTGTATATCAGCAGAGCATTTGCTCGTCTGTCATTGTTGACTGCACTTGTTGGTTGGGCCTTACGGACAGCTAAGCAGCAGCACTATGCAGCTGCACAGTGGAACACAAAATAGGATTTTTTTAGTAAAATAATTGAAATTTGTACATCAAAAAGGCATAGCTGGGACCACATTAGTATGATTTATTTTGAAATTCGCAACTTCAAAAGAGACATACCATAGGATGGTACTCACAAATTTCGATAAATTACGATGAAAATCTGAAAAGTGAATATTTTTGTAATTAACAGTATTAGGGAAGCGGATATAAAAAAACAATTGGTAAATTACGTATTTTTTACGTTAATTGTATAGTATTATTTTTCGGTTGAAAAAACTGCGGAAAAAATTTGTTATTATTAAGACCGCTAAGAGCATATTTGGCGTATTTTTTATACGAAATAAGATTAAAATTTGATGCCAAATACATTTTAAGTTGGCATAGAACTTTAAGTTGGCATTACTGTTCAGATGACGACCGATTTAACAGCTATAAAGTGATTTATTTTCAGTTTAGTTTGGCAATTCATGATAAATAGACTCACGATCATCAAGCAAGGCGTAGATTTGTCGAGTGGGACCATAACAAGATTGCTTTATTCCCGATTTTCATAAGCGAATTTGAATAGCAATGAAGCGCATTTCTGGTTGATTTTAGTATTTAGAGGAAAGCTAATCCCCCGCAAAACTAAACGCTGAAGTCAGAAAAACTGACTGTTTGATGTGCTTTATGGGCTGGTGGAATCATTGGTCCGTACTTCTTTAAAAACGATGATGGCCGAACGTTACAGTCGATGGTTATCGGTATAGAGCCATGGCCACCGCCTAATTTCATGTTTTGGACCAAGCTCTTCGGATTTCAAGACACAAGCGCTAAACCATTTGGTAACTACAACCACAAATGTTAGAAAAAGTTATCGAAAGTTTGACGTCCAGATTGGATTACGTCCGAGCCAGCTATGGATGTGATATGCCAGATATTATATTTAAAATGTTATGCCACAAAATAAGTATTAATGCTTAAAGTGACGTAGAAAGATAGTATTTTGACCGACATGCTTTTAATGTGAAAGTGCAATTAAGTATTTAATACAATACTCTGCATATTCATTAAACAAATGCTATCATAAATTTATAAATTATCGAAATGCACGCTAAATGCGTAATTTTTAGTTTGTCATAAATAGAATCTATGGTCTATCGCAAGATGTTTTCAGTGCCGAAATTATAAGTTATAACTTTTTTTGCGTATAAGCTGCTTTCTATGAAAACTGACACTTTATCTGAATTTGTACCACTGTGCATTGTTGCCTTTTAATGACAACACTGGTGCCGGAAGGGGTTAACCTGATGTTTATGTTTTAGTTGCTGCTGTAGTTTTTGTTGTCCTTGTAGTTGTTGTTATTTTCGTTGTAGTTGTTGTTGCTGCTGTTGTGTTTGTTGTTTTCGTTGTCGCTGCTGTTGGGCTGCTGTCTTTTGTTTAAAGATGATTAATAGCCAATGTCGCTTACTGCAGCGCTCAATGCATTTCCATTATCATCAACAGCATCAGCAAGCAACATCATGCACATCATCTTCCAACTCATACTCATCGGCATCATCTTGTTTATACTCATTATTCCCATTATAATCATCATCATTCACGTCATCATCTTGAGCACAATCTCGTTGCCTTGCCCCATAATCCGTTTTTAGTTTTTAGCCAAATTGCACAGTCAGTGCCACCTTGGCTCCCAATTTCCCTGCATGCAAAGTCAAAGTCGTTTGCTATTCATTAATACTCTTAGTTTTTGCTATTAGCTGCCACCTCCTCCTGCTGCCACCCGGCCCGACTTCTCTCTCTCTCTCTCTCTATCTGGCATCTATGCGTGGCATTGCTTTTGCAGTTGTTTGCCCTTGTCTTGAAGTTGACTTTTTCTTGTTGCTGATAATTAGCTGTTCTGTCTGTCTGTCTGTTGTTGGTTTTGTGCCCCAACACTTGCCACTGCAACCCCATACCCCCACAGCGTTGTTGTTTGTTGCAGTTGTAGTTGTCGCTTGTTTTATGTATTCTGTGGCTGCATTACTTCCGTTGATGTTTATTCTTAGCTGTTTGCATTTGACAAATGACATTTTTGGCATTGTGCAACTCTGCCAACTTGCCACATTTTTTTTGTTACCCCTTAGCTTCATAGCTCTCTGCTGACGTTGTCTACTGCTGTTGTCTGCTGCTGTTTTTACTTTTTTAATTTCTAAGGAAATCTAAATTATTTTTTGAGTTATTGCAGTTTGTTCAGCATTTGTTTTTTTTTTGCTTTTTCTGTTTGAGTTTTTCTTTTTCGGTTTACTTGTAATTTGTCTTTGCTACACGTGTTGTAATTTATATTCCAAGTACGTAGAATGAAGTTGAAAAGATTTGTACAAAAATTATTTAATGGCAAACGGATTGAGGTAACAACGTAGACAAAAAACAATGAGTAAAAAAAAAGAGTTTGAGTAATTAATATGGAATAGTCAACAAATGTGTTGTATAAAAAAGTTACCAATAATTCTTTTAATTTGAGTTTTTCGAAATGTATTTTTGGTGATTTTATAAAAATCTTTGATTTATAGCTAAAAATTGGCATACGATCAGTATCACCTGCGTTTAATATTAAGTATTGTTAATCCATATGTAAGCATTTTGCAGTCAAATAATCGGAAGGTTTGTAGTATGAAGATTTGCCAAAAATCAGAAGCTGTACCGCAGCACTACACTACGCTCAAAGGAGTAAAAGCAAATGGTATGGAAATGGTATATTAGGAAGCCTCCATGTAAGTAATTTTAAACAAAACGGCGTTTGCCCTTTACAGATAAAAATTTTGGTACAATTTTGAAAATAAATTTGCGGGTTTTTGTAAATCAAAATTGGCTCAAATATATTGTATGATTTTCGCTCATGCAGCTGCACAATTTAAGCGCTTATTTTCTGCTATCAAATTACTAAAAATCACATGATAGGCAATCTTTAAGCAATGGAAAACTTTCTAAGTAAAACGGCCAATCTGAATCGACCAACATAATAAATTTTCATATTATTAACGTAATTTAAGCGTAGCTCACTATCGGTTCCTTATCACTAAACGATTTTTTTTGCACTTTAGTATCTTGAGTTAAAATAAAAAAAGGAAAACGATTTAGTAATAGCACATCCGCTTTTCGACAAACTCAAAAATTATTTATAAAGCCATCCAAGTAAATGTTGCACTAGTAGTGCAGCAGCTTGCCACACAAGTACTATGCCCAAACTTTGGCCAACTTGGCAACCCCCCAGTATCCATCCCGAAACCAGGTAGAAGCAAAGTTTTTGCCAATTCCAAGTCGCTGCATCTTTTGCTGGTGTTTGCAGCAAACTTAACTCATAATTTGCTGTTATTTAAAACCATTCATTTCCGCTCATTTTACTGTAGCTTCCTGCTGCAGGCGAACCAAACCCTAACATAAACACACACACTCACACACACACATATTCACTCCATACGCATTCCCCTGCCCCAACAAACTCATAAATTTGTGTCTATTTTTTGATGCGCTTTCACACTATCGGCACTGGGTGCATACCACCCCATTGCCAGTTCCCAGTGCCCAGTGCATTTCCCAGTGCTGTGCATTCCATTAAAAGTTTTACACGAAAAATAGTTGCACACTAAAAAGCTATAACTGTAAAATTATAGTGCCCAGAAAGTCAAACTTTTTGCACGCCAAGTGGAAAAGTAGCAAAGTGTAGGAAACAGCAACATTAAATAGCAACTGCAATAAACCATCAAATGGTCAGAGAATGCACGGAATGGCTAGCCTTATTAATAATTTTTAATTTCCTTGATGACTTCCAAAGTTATTAACAAGTGCGACGCGCTGAAAAGTAACTACAACTAAGACTTAGTTGTGTGTACAGTTGTGCTTGCTGCAGCTAATTTTACTATGTACTTTGTGAGACTGTACTTTTTGCACTGACAGCTAGCTACTTTGCTTGTTTGCTGCCGCTGTCTTGCTCTGGACAGTGCATCAAAAAGTTTTGGACAACTTGATGCAACAACGGGGAACTGCAAAACTACGAAAAGGACCACGACGTTGATGGTTACGTTGACAAGGACGAGTGAAGCGACTTTTACGCGTATTTTGTTTATTTTTATAATTATTGCATGACAACTTAACAACGGCAACAAAATTATGTAGAGTGTGGCCTATAACCGTAAGGCAGCTTTCGGCAGAGGCTGAAAGAACTTTACAACTCTTGACAGTGCTGCTGCTGCTTCTGCTGCTCCTTCACGGTTTTTAATTGCCTTTTATATTCATCGTACTCATGTTTTGCTGTGACTTTGTTTGCTGTATCCTGCGGGTTTTTCGAACGCTTTCTGCTTTTAAAAGACAGCTGTCATTATTGTGTTGAAAACGTCCATGAAGCGTCTATATGCGGACATATAATTATATATATATATACTTGACAATAATTGCGCTTAATTTGATTGATTGGGTATGGGTTGCATTGAGTTTTCTTTGTAGTGGCAGCATTGGATGGTCTGCACGTGGCATAGGTTAGGGTTAAGTTGGCTTCAGCTGCAAGAATGAATAGCGTTAGCAATTATTGTTTTAAGTCGACAACATGCTATTATTAAGTGGTGGACACTTCTTTATAATGAAACCCTGCTGGTTAGATTTTTATGCGTATAAAGTGATTTGCTGACTATCGAGCCTTAAAAAATTAATAAAGTAATTGGCAATTTATGCAAAAATTGAGTTAAAGAACAATGTTTTGATGGGTTTTATGGAAGAAAGCAAAAAATTTCCGAATGTTCGATTTTATGAGAAATATTGCAATAATATAAACGTTTCATAAAGCGACTGAGCTACTTCGTGTTGCCTCCAACGAAAAGGCATTCAAAATGTTCTACTTTGCCTTCAGTAATGCCTTTGTATATACGACAACGGGAAATCTTTAAGGAAGTGCGACTCTGTGAATTGTGTTAGTCTTCAGTTATACAATTTTTATAAGTTCTATAAAGAAGATGAATAAAATAAAATTAAAAAAATATGTATGATAAGTGTCCTGTCCCTAAATCAATCAGAAGGGCAGCTGTAACTTCAATCGAAGTTAAGTTCGAATATTCGCTAAATTTCTTAGCTGCTCAAAGAATCATATAAAAACTGAATAAAATAAAATATTTTTATAAGTTGAATTAACTGCTTGTCTACTTGTTGCAAATAAAATTATATTACGGAACTAACTGTTGGTCTCGCTCCGCATTATATGTTTTCTTAACAGCATAGAAAATTCTTTTATAGACGATTTCCACGGCAGTCGGTCCCATACTCCGGAATCGACGCAGCCCAGGCCTGCCCCGGTCTGCCAACCCGCCTCAGTTCCGGAAGCCTGGTGCACCAAGACAGTTACAACAACAACAACTCTTTTATAGAAACAAAAATAAACTTCAAAATTTCAGTTTTTACAAAGAAATGCAAACAAATCAATTTGTGGCTAAATATCCTTAAAAATATAGCCATGGCGAATACATCAAACGTGTCAAATTTGTTTCGTTTCAAAGTAACCCTTACACTTAATTTATTTTCATCTTTTTTTTTAAAGAAGCTACAGTAAATCCTTAATCTTACGAACTGCTGTGAATGAGAAATTATAGAGGAAAGAAACCAAAAAATGTAGGTAAAAAACAACAAGCCGCAGGCTGAAATAAAGAAATAAATAAAATGCAGTTAATAAATAAACAAATAAATTATACATAAAAAAATTGGTTAAAGTTTACCGAAAGATATTCCAGAGTGAAAACAAGAGCTGAAAATTCAAGTGGAGCGTGTGTCGAGGCAATATTTACAATTTAAACAAATATATATATATATATGTATAATATTAAGGGCGGCAAGGACTATAGCCTGAGGCAGTGTTTATTTTTGCAAAATATGTTGGGCATATATTTACGCACACAAACACATGTAAACTGTAGGCACACAGAGATACACACACACATAGACACACAGATATTGACATATGCGTCTCGTTTGCTTTTTTGGTAGATTTTTGAATTGGGTTTGCTTGACTTACGCCCTCTGCACTCTTACTACCTCTCTCTTTGTCTCTCTCTCACTCTTTCTCTCACTCACTCTGAGCAGCATACTCTCCATCGCACACAATTGCTCTCTCTCTCCCTCTCTCACTTACTCCAATGGCACATATCTCTTGCTCTTAACCTGCATTGAATTGGTTTTTGGCATTTTGGCCTTACTTTAAATTGCTTTGGCACTTAAGTGGTTTCCTTTTAACCCCTCTAGAGATTTTGAGAACATGCCGCGTGCCATCGTTTTACCGTTAAACGAAAATTACAAAATGTTTGTTTAATTAGAACTTGTGAGTTTTGAATTATTATTTCAAGCTATTGAATATATGTATAAGCCCAAGCACAACATGTTGTACATATGTACACACACAAATCTATGTTGCATGCACACGCACACACGCATATACCTTCTCCTCCCCTAAGTCTACCTCTTATTTCGAGTGGCAGTTACCAGTTAGCCGCTACAAAATCTCCCCCATTAAATACGGTCAACTTCATTGTAAAGTGCACTCTTATGTGGTTGTATTTGGCCTTTTCCCACACTAGAAATGCTAGCAGTGTTGTATAATTCAATTTGTATTTTAATTCACTTTCGGCTAGACTTGTTGTTGTTGCATTTAAAAATCTTTCTAGGGGGTGCTTCAGGGGTTTATCGAGAATGTTGTCAATTGGGTTAGGTGCATCTAATGACACTTATTATACAAATGAAGTGCTCTGAAATGTGTGGAATTTTGGAAAAAGGCTAAAGTCGAAATTGTTGCGGTATTTAATAAATATTTTATTTGCAGCATTGCATATTTGTTATATTACTAGATTTCATACATTATAAATATTAGTGCACTTTATACAGATAATATAGGGTCTTCAATTTTTATTGCACATTAAGCTTACGGTACGCAGCAATGGATAAAAATAAAAATGAAAAAATATCGCAGAAAATTACATGCCAATCCGAATTGGCTTACCGGAGACAACACGGCTATCTAGCCGAACTCAGGGCTCCATAAACTCATAAGATATGTAAACCTATGGTTAGTCTCATAATGACAAGTTATGGGATCTTAGATTCTGCGGAGTACCCTTTTATACGAGCTTCTGTTAATCAGTAAATCTTACAGAGACATTACTATTTTGCAGTTTTAACTTATCAATCATTATTAAAAACTTAGCTTATTTGTAAATAGTTTCCAGCTTTCCTTAGCATTAGCTTAGGATTAGGAACAGCAGCACGATCGATTTAGTGGTTTTCAGAACTTCTACTGAGCATTCGCAAATTAAAAAAGTAGGCAAAAAACAAAATGGTTAGATTTTTGTTAAGATAAATTTAAGGCGTATTTCTCAATTTACTTGATATTATCTTTCGGGATTACTGCCATAAGCTGGTGCTAATTTTTCCGACAATATTACAATTCAAGCATTAAATCTTAACAAAATTCTCTAAGCACATTACCCAAAAAATAACTATGACAACGTGTTAGCCACCAATGCCGCGTCCATGACAAACTTTCTCACCCGCTGGTAATATGGCGTTAAAAAACTGACTTTCCGATTTCCGCAGACCAACAAGTAACAGCGGCAGCACTACCAAAAACAACAAAGACCAAACCGTCCCCCCCCCCCCCCCCACCGAAAAGAGAAAAGGAAGGTGTGCTTTGGCTGTCGCCTGTGTACAACGCCAGTGGGCAACACTTCATCAGATGGTGTGTCCGTACTGGAAAAATGCAACGCACCGCATAACTCGAACTTCCGCTCGAGCAAAACTTTTCACAGTGCACAAAATGTCGGGAAACGTGCAAAAACTTTTGATATACTCGTTGTCCTCCATGTTTCGTTTTGAAATTGGACAACATGAAAAACAATATGAAAGTCAGTTTTTGGGGTTTCGGTTGAAATATTTTTCTTTTTTGTTTGCATTAGTCTATTTTTGCGTAAAAGTTTACGACTGCCTGCGCTTTAATGTGTAGATCGTAAAACTAAATAGTTAAATGTTTATAAAAATTACTAATTTAAGTTTTTAATTTTTTTTTCAGGTGAGTGTTTCATGGCATAACTATACGCAAAATGTTGTATTTCAGGTAAATCGCATGCAACCATTTTTAAAAATCGCTGGAAACATTTTATATTGAGAACTCGAAGATATAAACAGTTAAAGTGCTGAAGTTCCTTAAAAATATGCCCATGTTGGGTCTTAGTTTTTGACGTGTTTTGGTGTGCTTTGGAGTTATGTTCCGATTGAAACCGTCCAAAACTGAGGCCTGCTGTGCGGTACAAGCGTCCACAGAAAAAAAACGAATAATAATTATAATTCGAAAGTAAAATATAAATATGCTCAAATTGTTGAATTTAATTACGAAAAAAAAAATAAAATTGGAGTACACCATTTTTTTTAAATTTCTAAACACAAAAATAAAATTTTACATCAAATCCGCCAAGTAAACATAAAAAAACGCTACGTGTACATTTTTGGTTTAACTTCTTTTATTTACCTTTTTTTAAACTATTTGCTTAAAATTTATTTACTTTTTTATTTATTTGCACTGAAATTTTGTTGTCAACAATAAAAGCATATTAATAAAGTGTTTGTGTGCCATAAAAGTGATTTATTTATTTACAATAAAAGTGATTTCGAAAATAGAAACTAAAGAATTCATAACTTACAAACCATTTAATGCATGATTTATGCAATACATTTAACTAGTTATGTTTATATTTATTGTGCAGTATTTTATTGTGCTATATAATTAATGAAAAACTGCATAATCTGGTTTTGCAGCGATTTACTTAATAAATAATATTAAATATTTTATTTTATAAAAAAAAGAATTGTGAAAAATTTAATCTTTTTTTTTGTAAAAACATTTTTGAGGTTTACAAAATTTGTTTAAAATCGTTAAAATTATTGCTACTTCAATCAAGTTGAATATATCGAGGCCTTCATTAAGTGGCCACAGCAAGATTTGACCTTTTGGCGGCGTTTTTAAATAACTCCACAATAAGAAGTCCGGTAGGATCAAATCCAGAGATCTACTTGGCCATACAATGTCGCCAGCATATTTTCGACGCTATGCATGTTGAGTTAAGTTAACTGAACGATTGTTTTCAATGTATAAAGTAAGTATTTCGGCGATTTCTTTAGGTGTGAAGTGATGCATAGTTGAAATTGTACTGAATTGACCTTTCCAAAGCCATGTGAAGTCAAGTCAATCGGTTGTCAATTGTTTCAGTTATTCAATATTGAAATACCGACATAAGAAATGGCGTACCCTGTATTTCATTTAAAATTCATATATTTTTCTAGGCGATTGTTTGATTTTTATTTTAAAGGCACACAAATCTGCTGTATAAACTATATTATAATCTTAAACCGCCCATGTAGTTAAAGGTAAAATCTATTTGTACCTCACTAACCCATCAGTATGCATTTTGTATAAAAATCAAACTTATGACCCATAGAATTGGGATGTATGCCTTCAAAGTAATTATAACATCTGACAGACACTAAAGTTTCCTAAAAAAGCATTAAACTCTTTCACTTTCTGCATGCACCGTTCTCAACCAAGTACTAATTTTTGCAAAATCTGTCAGACCGAACAATCCCTTGTTCAGTTTTAATGTTCTCAGAAACTGAGTTAGACCAGTCTGTGGAATGTACATTATGTCCTTCTGCTTGAGAGTGTAGTTGTCTAGCAGCTTTGCGCTTCTACATCTCAAGGCTGGGCAGTTAGTGATTAGACGCTCCATTGATTCGGCATCCTCCTTACAAATGCCGAATGGTTCTACTGAGCAATTCTACTTTTTCTCCAAATTGATTATCTAATTGAGTATTGTTAGAGATTTCAAATCCTAGAACAATTGCATGCTAACTACTGCAGCTGGCTGGATCTACTTTTTAAGTAAATCACAAGTCGATACTGTCTTCAGTACGCTTGCTGAAAGCCGCGAATATATGCCCCAAACTACCAAAAAACTCTGATTGACATCGAATGGTTAAATCCACAACTGAAACTGCTTAAAAAAACACCCTTTATAAACACGAATGGCGGCCATTTTAAATGCTACATTTAAATAAACTACGTATTTCTGATAAAAAAGTGCTTACATCTTTTGCATTTTTTGCAAATAAAAACTTTTGTTAATTTTAAATTAAATATTGATTCTGCGCATAAAAGTTTTACAATAAAAACAGCACAATTCATTTTCTTGCGCGCAAAAACTATTGAATGCGCATAATAATCGTTATTATCATAATTTTTAAAAATTTATTATTTCTGTTTTTTGTTGTCTGTCATAACAAAAAGTGCAGAATGCAGCTGAAATTGTGTGGAAGCTGATTGTAAATTTATGAGCAGAGACACTTTTAAGTATATTTCTGTTAGACTTTTTGTTTCGGCTAAATGAGTCAGAGTTTTCAAGCAGAGTTGGTTTAGCGAAGGAAAGAGTAACAAAGCGACTAAGTGCTATTTTAGTGTAACTCATGATTAAGCTAAAGCGTATTTAGCAGATAACTGAAAAACGACTATATGAAATAATCTATATATATATATGAAGACCGTGACTTCAAAAGATTGAGAATATGGCAGCACGAAGCAGAAAAAAAATTTAATGCATTTCTCTTGCGAAATTTATTGCGCAAATAAATTATCGTAATATCAAATAATAAAAAAAAAAGAATAAAAATGGCAGGCAAGTTCGAGGCAGTGCACGCAAGAGAGCCTGCACGAGCCAGTTGATATACGCAAGAGAGCACGAAATGCATGGAAACGCACAGGCCAAAGCCAATGGTTATTAACATATGTACGAAGCAAAAGACAAGCAGCATGCATTGGGGGTGGTATCGGTTGGAGGGGGATGAGGGGAACTTGAGCTGAGGAATTTGCTGAAGACTAAGTGGCAGAAGTTGTGGGAGGGGTATGGAGAAAGCTTTAGGTTGTTGCCACTGCGGGTAGGGCTTGGCGTTCTGGAACAAAAATCCTCTGCATGCACAATTTAAGCAGGATTTATGGCTGGCAATATAGCCCTTATGCTGTTGGAGAAGATTTGCCTGGCATAACCCCCCCCTGCACGTCAAAGGTATGTGCTTGTATGTGGGAGCGCCAAACGCATAGCTTTGCGTTTGTGCGTGTAAGAAATTAAATTGCCAAATGGCCATTACTTTCAAAAAGGGTTAAGTCTTGAGTGGTCTTAGTTCGCCCGTTGTCCTTGTTGTTGTCGTTGTTGTTGTGGAGCAGTTATGAAAATTGCTAAATTATGTTAATCTTTTGGTTGGGTGTGAATATTGAAAATTTGATGACCAAAAAAAAAGACGAAAAAATAAAGTCCGGGCACAAATCAATAAGCAAGTGCAAAGAAACTTTAATGCGTTACAATCTGAGCCCACTTCACCTTGGCTCTCACATAGATTTTCAACCCTAGCCATTATCATCCACGCTTAAGCCCATATCCCTGAGCATATTAGGCTGAAAATTGATTGAGAAATTGCCAAGCGGGTCAAAGTTGTTGCCACTTTGCTGTCTTCTATGGCAGTCAGACAGCCTACTTTACTCTTTGCCTAAAAGCAAAGAAATCACTTTTTTTTGCACTTTAACTCAATTTTTTTTTCTTCTCTGGGCTTATATAAAATATGCCATACAACTAAACCCATTTGGTAGTTTGTTCGTAACCTTTTGCACACAAAAGTTATTACATTTGAAGCGCCACAATACAACAATGGCAACCCTGAGCTGACTACCTGCAGCACACCATCGCTCCTTCCCCACGCTCGCCGCAAAGCACAATACAATGATTTCTGTACAGTTCGATATCTAAATATTTAATATATGTATGGCATATCCTTAGCATATCTGCCTTTGGCAGCTGCATTCGTATATGGATATGTATGTGAGCATATTTCGTTTAAGTCATATCGAGGTTATTGGTAGGTATTTTCCGTCTGCTTTTTGCTATTCGATTTGCTTTTGTTTTTGTCATAGATTTATCGCTTATTAGAAACGCATAAAGTAGAGCTTGGTATGTGGGTTAGATATTTGGTTTTTCAATCTTAAAGTGGATTACAATGCTTCAATATAGATCTGTTGCCAGAGCGCATATAGAGTGCGTTTGAATTTTTGAAATATTGAGGTAGAGAAAAGTAAGTTGTCAGCTGAGAACGAGTAGTAGTTACTAAGTTGGTTGACAATTTGAAGTTATTTAAGTTAAGATTTTAATATAAATAAATATAAATAAAAATATAAATTTAATATAAATAAAATGTAGCATCATCAAAATGTAACATTAATTTGATGAGGTTAAGATCTCTTTAGTCTCTATATCTATGACCAACTTATAAAGTTGAGAGCTGACAGTTTACAATCGCTTTATTCTGCAAAATGTTTATATATATAGCCATTTAAAAAATGTACAAATTTAGTTGATATATTATATTAGTTATTTTTATACATATTTGTGTTGCATCATTTAAGTTTTCTCATTTAAGAGTATTAAGATAATTATTTATAAGCGTATTAAGAGAGTGATTATCTGCTTTTCTTAAAATAAGTTGGTTCAGTAATTCCGAAAATTGTGTGTGTGGAATAAATAAATTTTAATACTTTTATAGTTGCACAAAAAATCTTTCTGCTCAATAAATTTCAAAATGAATTTTTAACAAGTTCTTAAAAAAAAAAGTTGGCTCCCTCGTACATAATTTTGAATTTCGGCACTTTTCGCCACACAAGATCGTACAAAAATTGCGGTATAAAAGTACATTTGAAAGTTGAGCTTTCTGAGAATTTCCAAGAGAAAAATGTGCAAGCTATGCATAATTTCAAGTCAATAGTTACACAGATGGAACTATAACGCTACTTTAGAAGTATTTCGCTAAACGTTTTACGAATAAGTTTTACAAATAAAGATAATGTTCTGAAATTTACCAATATCATGAGGTGTATCTGCGGCCAACCTTTTAAGTTTCTAGAGAAAAGCGCTGAACTACAGATAGTCATTCCGAAGAAGGATTTTGAAAAGTATTATCATAGCTGTAGAAATCTTTGGCATAGTTGTTTGAACAATTTAATTCAACTGAAAAACTTTACTTGTAAATTGATCAAAGGAGAAATTTTGTCTTATTTCACAATATTTTCATTTACTAACAATGTCATAAAGATTTCATAATAAGTTAGATCTGACGGGAAAATTTTGTTTGTTTTTTATTATCAAAAATTTTTTGAAATTTGTTCTATGCTATTTTTTTTGTGTTCCTAAAAAAATAGTTTGTTGTTGCGACCGATTCATTTATTACCATTTTTTTGAAGTTTTTCGCTATTATAATTTTCAGCAAACTTAAAATTTAAGGATATGCTATACAAATATATATTTGATAATCGTACATATAGATGTGTATGTAAGCTTTGAAGCATACAAATGAAACGGCAGACAGGTGCTCAACTAAACAGACTTGCATATACATTAAACCTTGCCCTAAACTTTGCCCTTCATAGCCCCTTAGAACTGACAATCGCCAACAAGCTATTATTATGATAAACATAAAGGCTTCGACTAACGGTAAACGAAGGATCCCACAAATTTATACAACTGCCCGCATGCCCGTTTACTCGCACAGCATCACCCCCTTCGCTCAAATGCCGGGCTATTGAAAAGTTAAGTCGCGTAATCGATTGATTTGCAATGCGGCGCGCTCTTTTCAAGGTGCTCCGGCTAAACTTTGCCTTTGAATTTACGTCTGGCTTTGCTACCTTCTTCCGCCTTTGTGTGGAAATTGAGATTTATTGCAAAATTTGAATTATAATGCAATTTATAATATAAAATGGCAAAAGCCGCCTGTATATACACATATATATGTGTTATATACCTCTATATTGCTGATAATAATGATGATTATGATAAAGCTGTGTGCCGTCTGTGGGGAATTTCAGTTATCTACCATAATACTGACGTTGGCTTGTTAATGTTGTTGATTCAATTTTACTTTGGTAAATAATAGCAATCGAGTGGGACTTTTCACTCAAATTGGCTCTAAGATAGCCTTTGAAAATCGTTTGGACTTAAGACGCTGCTAAAACCATAAGTAGCTTGCATTTAAATTTGCATTGTTAAGAGCTAGATAGGATAATTTGCCTTTGCTTTTATTATGATCTGATCTGGTTATTTAACTCAGTTAAGGGGCTATTAAGTGCTTATGGCTTAAATAAGCTCATACTTTGCTATTTCATGTTGGCAATAACAAAATATTTTTGATTAGGCAGTCGTCAGTTGCATAAGTCAAACAACAACAGCAACGAAAATGGCGAAAATGAAAAACTTGTAACTTGTTACTGTTGAACATTTTCCAAAAAAATTTCGTAACTGTAAACACTAATTTCCTGTAGTTAATTGCAAATTTCTAAATATTCCAAACAACAAAAACAAGTACGTAGAAAAACAAAAACCAAGTTGAAGTTTAAGTGGAAGTTGTCTCCACTGAATTCCTGTTTGAAAACAACCAGCTCTAAATTCAATATGTAATTTTTGATTGAAATATGCCTGTTTGCGGAACAGGAAAATACAAACACTCTCAAGCAAGCAGGCAAACAGCCCGCACAAACATATAGATAGCTTCAGTACATAGGAAAATAGTAGATGTGTTTAGAGACGAATAACTTTTTAGTTGCCTGCCTAACTGTGTAGGAGTGTGTGTGTGTATACGAAAAAGTGATAGTGCCTACACTGAGCATTTAACATGAGTGAATTCCAAACGCGTAATAAGAGCTGCAACATTTGTTGAAGAATTATTCATTTACGCAAATAATTGGCTCAAAAACTGTGTCAGCATAAATTTAACTAGCCATGAAAACAACGAAAATTATTTTTTCAATTTATTTATAAAATAAAATGATTTTTTTATATATATTTCTGCATATTTTATGCAAATAGTGTGTATATCACTATTCACTTTAGTTAATAAATATTAAAAATCGGTTTGACTGACACATAATACTTCAATTGAAAAGTGCTCGGTCCCCAGTCAACATAGTTCCCTCAAACTTTTCGATACCATTTTTGTAGTACGATTTCGACTTTGCTTCAAAATAAGCCTCTATTTCGGCGATCATGTTTTTCTTCGACGAAAATTTCTTCGCAGCGAGTATTCTTTTGAGATCTGTGAATAGGAAATAGTCGCTGAGGGCCAGATCTGGAGAAAACGGTGGACGCGGAAGCAATTCGAAGCCCAATTTTCGAATTTTTATCATCGATTTCACTGACTTTTGACACGGTGCATTGTCTTCGGGAAACAGCATTTTCTTATTTTTTTCAAAGACGGCGGTTTCGTCCTTCAAACTCTACGTAATAGTTACTGCTGATGGTCCTTCCTTTTTCAAGGTAATCAATGGAAATGATTCCACGCACATCCCAAAATACAGACGCCATAACGTTGCCAGCCGACTGTTAGGTTTTCGTATGCTGGCTCGAATTTTACTCATGTTCTTTCTACTGTGTATCTGATCACTTTTTAAATTACTTTAAATTGAGTCTTCAATTTAAAGTTTATCAAATCGCTTAAGTTAATCGAAATTTGTATTTCGAAAGTTTTATTTCGTGCAGTGTATTTTTGTGTAATGAAGTGCGTGCAAGTGGCAGACAGAACCGAGGCCCGTCAACTGTATCTGTATCTGGAAGGATGCGTTGACGCTGTTCCGTATATTTGCTAAGCCTGTGTTGCTGTATTTGTATATGCACAAGTGTGTGTTTGCGTGTGTGTGTAACTGTGTGCGTGTGTGTGTGTGTATTTTTGCTTGTAAAGCAATATTTCAATCAAAACAAGAAATAAATTACAGGCTTCACTAGCACTGAGTGAGACAGCTAGATAAAGTAACTTAGGTCGAGAGAGAGAGAGAGAGGGCAAAGTAAAAGCTGCAGAGACAGCACAGTTGGCAGGTTCAGGCCAAGGCACAGTGGGTCTCGTTCCAGTCAAGTGCGGGCCAAGTCAAGGCTTCAGGGGTGCCAGTTTTGCAACCCTAGCGGGAGGCATGCCACTGACTGCAGTCAAAAACAATGCAGCGAAATAAGAAAAAAAAAAAAAACGAAAATGTAGTAAGAGAAATAAAGAAAACTTGTGGCAGCGGCAGAATTTTTTACCCCCTGGCAAAAGAAAGCAAACTAAAAAGTTCAAGTAGAAGTAAGTACAAAACTATTTTGTAAACAGGCATACACGCATACACACACACACACATAGTCATGCACGTTGTGGCACACTCGAAAGTTGCAAGTTGGAAAATGAAGTGCAGGCTGCACGTAGGTGAAGTTTGTAGGCAGCCTGACAGCAGGCGGCACTCGCAGGCAATTCAAAATGTCAGTCAGAACGGGCGCTACAAGGGTAAAAACTTGAACCTAAAGCGGGCAACAAAAACACAAAAAAAAAGTAGCAAGGGATATACGCTGGTAGCTACGTCATAGACAGTGGCACACACTGTAATTTGCAGTTGTCTTAAAAGTAAAGTATCGAGCCTACGTTTGCTTAGCTATTCTTGAAAATACAGAAATTCTCAAATCAATTAACTGCAGTTCAAGGAGCTATCTAGTATTAAATGAACACATATGATCTTTAAATCTCCCATTTTTCTACATTTTCTAGTTGTTTTTGCCAAAAACAAATTACCTGCCATAACCCCATACTAAGTGCAGGGTATTACAATAATGTTACGCTAAAATAAAGCTTAACTTAGACTACTATATATGAGGGGGCCAAGTGGGTTTAGCTCAACATCATGCTGTGAGTTGACGACAGGCGCCGCAGTGCTCTTTACACGCACATGCCACAAGCCGGCCTAAAAGCATGCTACAAAATGTGGCAAAAGGCAGCAGCGTCGGCATTGTGCTAAAAGTAATTCATTTTATGTCTTAGCCAAGCCATAATGGTGCTTGTTATTTACTGCAAACTGGCTTTGCCTTGTAGTGGGCGCAACCAGGAAGTGCGCCTGCGAGTATGCAACAAATAATTTAAATAAGCTAAGCAGCGGCACACACACAAACACACAAGCGTTTGTGTTTACATGTGTGTGTGTGTGTCTGCCTGCCATTTTGACATGCAACCGCCTAAGGTAAAGGCCAACGCACAAAACTGTAGCGCTGCAAAGTATGCAACATTTTTTGTGTGTTTAGATTTAAAAGCCAATGTCTAGAGGCGTTTCGTTTTGTTGACTTGTTAATGACTTGAAGAAAATATTTGATGCAAAATAAATAACAAGAAATACTTATAAAATTTTGATATAAAATAAGATAATTTATAAGCACGTTATATGTATAAAAGCGTTAAAAAATGTTCATCAGCTGACTATAATAAAATTGTAAAGTTTCAAAACGATTTTTATTTAAAAAACCAAAACAAACACACACAAAGAGAATAATTTTTTAAAAAAAAGCCTTTAAAATTTTTTATATTCTATATTCCCTATAATAACGTTTTGAAAACTTCGATGTTAACTTATATGCGAAATGAGCAAGAATTTCAACATTTTTACCTTGAAATGACTAAAGATGCAAGGGGTTAATGCGGAAAATTATTCTTACGGAGAGTTGGAAGAACAAGCTTAAGATACTTTACCGCCCATGAGAAGACTATTTTTTTTTTAAATTAATATCTGCTCGATTTGCATTTAAAGAACTTCTATGTCATCATCCATTTCGTTTTCCGTCATTTCGTTTTTGGAACATATGACAAAACGATTATTGCTGTATGTGTAATATTGTGTATAAAAAATAAAGTATCGTAAACATAAAGTATCTTAAGTATCTTGGCATGTACTCCTTAGTCAATGGTTTTGAAGTAAAAGCAAAACTGAATATTCTTTGTTCTATTTTATTCCAACACTGGATAGTGGATCAATTGAAGCAGTAGATTACCATTACGCTCTTTATTTTATAAATTTTATATAAATATAGCAAAATTCCATAGCAAAAGTGCAGAAAGAAGTTCAATGTTCAACTATTTACAAAAATAACAAGAATAAATAAATAAATATTTATTCCAAAACTTAAGCATACGAAATACTTGAGCAAACAAATATATTTTGTACTTGTTTTTATAACATTTTAAGACGAAGCTTGTTTTAAAGCTCAAACACTCGCCAAGCCATCTGACATGTCTTATTTGAACCAATATGTGTGTGTGTATAAGTCCATGACCATTTACCATATCAAAAGAAATAAATATCAATTTGTACCTGAGCTCGAAATCGAAAAAGAAATACACAAATTACATAAATAACATGCACGTGGGCATTTCTGGTCGCCACGTTCGACTTGTCGCGCCCATTTTTGTAGCGCGTCTCTGCCATGAGCCTCAGACTCGTACGCCCGCCCTATATGCCTAGCCGACATGGGTAAGAGAAGGCAGCATAAAATGCCATAAATCGGTAAAAATCCATTTTAAATATTATTATGCGTTCAGACATACGTTCCATGGGTTTGCTTTACTTCTTACTCGTTTTTCATGCTTTTATGCGGCAGCGCAGATTTTACTCCGTATTGCACATATTTTTATGTTGTCTGGTAAATGGATATGTGTAGTTAAGAAGCAAATGTTGTTGTTTATAGCAGGTAAATAATACAAGCAGGTAATTTAATATTTGTTTAACAAATTTAAATATTTTTAATGGTTGATAACTGGCAGTCTAGATAACTTCGATAAAAATGATAGAGTTAATGCGTGTGTAAGAAATATAATTGCGTCTACAAAAATGTAAAGGTTTTTACAGACTTGGAATATTTATTAAACGGGAATAAGAATCAAAAAATCAACTTAGCTTAGTTAATGAATTTATTTAGTATTTTTATTCGAATATTGATACAAATTCGAAGAATTGCAGATTAAATTATCAAATATTTTTCCAAAGAACCAGCTGGCTGGCTGTCATTGTCTGTCTGACACTTCCTTCATACAGCAAGAATGCAACAAGAAAAGCGAAGTGCTACCGGACTTGTTGGTCTATGGAACTGATGTATTTTCAGCACTGACGCAACAAGAACAGGGGAAGGAGAGGCTGTTGAATCGAAAGTGTTGACCCAAGCACACCTTCTACAACTGACTGGCTGTCGTTTGTGAGTGTGTGTGAGTATATAATTCAACACCTCAACGACGACTGAGGCAAAAGTTGAAAAGAAGAAAAACATTTCTATGAAAACCCAGCCAGCTGACAGGCATTCAGGCAATGTGAAACTAACTTAAATTTACTAAACGAATGTCAGCTGCACTTCAGTTGCAAGTCGAGTGTATCCTTGGTGTTAGTTAGCAGAATTAAATACATTTTATAAATAGTACTTGCTGACAATGACAATGAGTGTTGGAAGCTGCTGGGCGAAAAACTAAAAATTAAAACTATTTCTTCTTCAACTGACCATCGTGTCAGCAATGGCTGTATAATTTATTTAAAGTTAGTAAGTAAATGTTTTTATCGACGGCAATGCATAATAATTTTATGCATAAATTTGAATTTAGATCTAGCAACCTGCATTAAATAACCACTGAATGGATCTCTTAGACATTATTATATATATTTTTTTTTGTGTACTTGTAAGTTGCCGGCTTATTGAGCTGCAATCGAGACAAAAATTGAATAAAAATGTAAAAAAGGTTGTAGCAGACATTGAGTCTAGCGAAGGCAGCAAAGGTTAGAGCCGCAGCCGCCGTCTGGTCTACAATGCTAGGTAGGGGTCTGCGGCTGAGTTCTCAGTCTAGTCATGAGCAGAATTCCATAGTTGGACTGAAAAGCAAAGGAAACATGGTAAAAAGTTTTTTGTGTGCAGTTTCCTATGCCATGTCATTGGCCTGTCGGTAAATCTGCTCTAAACTGTCCTGGCAGCAGCAATGTCAGTTGACAAACAGTGGACGAGTTGTGGCATGCAACTGGTAAAAAATAATAGCAAAAACACAACAAAGGTGAGTAATGGCTAAAAGTGCTGATTATTTGCTCAGCTCACGAATGTATACGATGCCTTTTTATAAATAGCCAAACGCCGATTGTATACTTTCCAGATTTGTTTTCCGCTAAAATTCTGATTTTGTTGAGTTTTCTTTGCCCGATTTTGCATTCTACATCACCTACCGTACATTGCTTTTCAGTTAAAGTTTTCGTCTGGGATCCCAATTTGTACTATTCAATTTTGTACCCATTACAATTTTACCTAACATTTAGCGTTTCTCGTCCACTGTGCACCATCGCCATCATCTTTGTGCGGTTTTGCAGTCAACGTAGAAAATTGACTTGATAAAAGTTAACATACTCTTATTATTTTGTTGTTGTAAAACTCCATTTACTGGACGACGGCTAAGAAAAGCGTGCAACAGAAAACTATTACACACGCACTGACCTCGGCAGGACTGGAATGGGTTCCAGACTTAGCCGCAGTTGGGGTTACTTACTGGAACTTTTGTATCCTTTACTTGTCAGTTGTCAGACGGTCTCTGTATCTTTCATCTACACGTTGTATGAATTATAATACAAATCTTGGGCATAAGTTTTGTCAACATTTGATGTGCCTGTCTGAAGCCTTGAAACTTATTTGATAATGGCACATATCTACTTGGTTTAATTTAGAGGATTTCATCTAGGCTGATTGGGGTTTTGCACCCGAGTATGGCAACGATTATGCAAAAGTTTCTAGTTTTACAAAAACTTTTTGAATTAATATGATTGGTTTTTTTTTAAGCAATATTTTTGGGGATACATGTAAGACATGTCGCTGTGCGCAAGAAAAAGGCATAAATATTTAAACAAGCCAAAATATCCCTGATGTTTTAGAAAATTATCTTTCCGACTTATTTCATTTTAGATTTAAGCGTTATTAATTTACAGTTCACGAAAATCACGAAATTTTATTTAAGGTTTGCTTATTAATTTTGGGAACACTGGAATTTCGGACCTGGTTCTGTTTACTTCTAAAATGGAGCAAGAAAGTTAGTTTGGGATTAAGTTGAATTATCTGCGCTGTTAAAAACACAAAAAATAAGAGCTTCCTAAAAAATTATGGCAGAGAGTACAGTGTATATAAAGTTGTTCCAGCACTTGAGTGCAATTTCTTGAAATAGAGTTCTGTGAAAGTTCAAACTTATCTACCAACACGTAGTGATAGGATTCCAACCTTTACTCACGTGAAATCAATAAAGAACTTTTGCGTAAAATGCCGTGACTGCTGTTTTCGAAAATGCCTCATATTAAAGATGCTCGAAAGGAGGCATTAGTTTTGCTTATGCATTGCTATGTGTCCCATACACTTTGCTTATCGAATTCCCACATACCAAAAACCGCATCGTACCAAAGACGCCGCTCAATGCTCTTAAACTCTTAGGCAATCGGCCAACCACTAAACTATGCGCCATCCAACCAAACTAAATC
Organism: Chymomyza procnemis; assembly: GCA_035046065.1. Lineage (NCBI taxonomy): Eukaryota > Metazoa > Arthropoda > Insecta > Diptera > Drosophilidae > Chymomyza > Chymomyza procnemis. The sequence continues at coordinate 15,730,537 of JAWNOJ010000013.1, read as the reverse complement.
AAATAAAGCGAAATCAAATAGATGTTAAGTAAGACTCCGTCATATGTAGTTGTAGATGTATATTGAACGCACTTAAGTGCCGGTCCGTGCACACGAAGTAGCCGGAGAGTAGCAAACACGCTAATACAATTAAAAATCCAAATGAAATTGCCCACGACGACGTTGTCAACGTCAACATGCTTAACGTTGTTGTGTGATGCTCCTCCAATTGGCGGGGCAACGGATACGATCTCCAAAATACTACACACTCGACCTATGCCCTAAGCGGCATTGAGGTAGCAAAATGTCTTTGTTGTTGTTGTCGTTGTGGGCTTGGGAACTGAGGTTGGTTTGTGGCACAGTGTCAGCGACAGAGTTTTGATGCCATTAGGCGTAAGTGGCATTTTCCTTTTGATTTTGGTGGCATTTGACTTTATTAACGAAAACTATATGCAACGCCAGGTAGCGGCCATGCTGCACTTGCGGTGCGAGCGTGTGTGTGTGTCGGCCAAGGGGGAATTGTCTAGCATCATCAAAATGGGTCAATATGTGTGCCCAGGCTTACACACTTGGCGCTATACAAACAAACCTGAAGCTCATGTAATATTCACTACAATCATACACACACACACACACACACGCACACCCGCACACACACACCAAACAAGCACTGACATCTTTTGATGCTCACAGATACGCACACGCACATAGCGTAGCTGCCAATGTATTAGTGTTTACATTTGGTTTATGTTGCTTGGCACGCCCTTAGGTAACCTTTGTCACGTGTGCGCCTGACTCTTGTTCCTGACATAGCCTTAACTCCTGCACTGGGCTCATCTTTAACTACCAAGACATCTTTGAATCTCTGCTCACTCTCTCATAGCCTGCTCAATCATTCATTTTGCTTTTGTTTATTTATCCTACTAATGGAATTATTTCATTGTCCCATACCCGCAGAACTTAAGCCATATGAGAAATTGTACAGGTAGCCCTGGTGTTTGTACACGTTTGTTGGTTTGTTTTGATTTTAATTATACCCTACTTAGCTGGGAATGCATGCTTTCCAATGCCACTGATATCTATCAGTCTAGCAAGAAGTTTGCTAGCTGTCGATAACTATATAAGGCAGAGTAATAACGAGTGAGATAGTTGTAATTATAATATCTTTAATTTAAAGAAGTCGCAAAATTTCTTTTATTTGTTAATTAACACTACAAGATAATGTATGATATTTAAGAAACACAGTTTTATTCAGTCGGAATATATCCATTTCTATACTATTAGTGCTGCTAAGTGGAAAATATTTGAGGTACACAACTCAACTTTCATCGAAAGACGAGCAGGTGTTCATGTAGTGGGTTTCTCTACCTCTTTTACTTTTTCCTTTTTCTACTTTCCAAACACAATCTAATCCAATTCCTTTCTGGTATGGCACAAGAGGCTATTTAGACTGAGTGTCTGTGGCAGTGTTTATCGCCACTGCCACCCTCACTTCTATCTATCTATATATGATCTATCTGTCCATATATTTGAGGTTCTAAAAGAAAGCACTCCTAAAACCAGGATTATTGGAGTTTTACGATTCAAATTCAATTGTTGCACTTTTTTTTTGACAAATTGAATATATTTTAAATCCTTGCATTGTTTTCGAATTTTTCTATTATTATAATGAATTTATTTATTCATTTATTAAATGTTATTAATTTTTTTACATATATTTATACAATTTTAAATACGTTATTTAATTTTTTAATGTGGCAATTGGTATTTGTTTTTTTGGGAATATTTATTCTTTTTTTTATAACTATAACTCCCCGAACCATAACTAACAGCAAAAATATTATCAATTTTTAATTCGTTAATAAGCGAAATATATAATATTCGCATAACATTTTCAGTTGAGAAACTTATTTATTAAAGCTATAAAATACTTTACAAAATTTAAGAAAACTATATGTTTCTTTTGCAATTGTTTTTTTATATAATGGCTAGTAAATAAATAGATTCGGCCTTGGAACAGCTATAAATAGCGATTTCTACATGCTCCGCCTTTGCAGCGAGATCCTTGTGAAAGCAAATATATATGACTTTATTTTTGCATTTCAACTTCTTTTATTAAGTCACTTTTTGAGCATTGAGCGTTTTGAATAAATATTATTAGTTAAGTTAAGCTTTGCAAGATATCAGAGTCGCGGTTGACTTTTATATCGATAAGATTCAACGCAATAAATAATATATAAATATTCTCAATTTTTTTTTTATGGAAGAAACTATTTAAATTTAACTCGATATCGGCTTACTATAGAAGCTAGTGGAGAACTCTATGTCTGCGAAAGTCAGTGTAGCGTTAATCTTAAACCTTTGTTTACAAAAAAATAGAAGAATTTTTAGTAATTTAAAATATTTTAATGAATATTTAACGATTCATTTACTTTGAATTTTAAGTATAATGAACGTAAACGGACGCCATTTGTTGCATGCGTGTTGGTTATGGCTGACTTTTACAGTTATTTGCTTTGCAACTGTTGTGCTAACTATTTTAAAGAGCATCCGGGTAACGGTATATCAAATAATTTCTAAAATAAACTTTTCTCTTTAGTTTGCCTCATACATTCATTTATTTCGTCGTCTTTTCATATTTACTTGTGCGTACTTCGCATGTTTGTGTCACTGTCTTCATCAGGATTGCTCGACACGGTGTCGCGCTTATGAAACGTGTCTTTTGTTCACAAAATGTTTGTTTCCTTCTTTCCTTCCTTCCTTCCGTTCTTTTTGTCTAATTGATTTCTGTTAGTAATTGGCCTCATTTTTTTCTCATACTTTTTAGGTATTTCCCCCATTTGCTTTGATTGGTTAGCAGCTTGAAGCCAAAAATGATTTCCAGTAATTGCAAAGTATTGATTGCATATATATTTAATATTAAAAGTAGTAATACTATTGTTAATGTCTTTATTTCGAAGTTGGTGCTAGCGCAAATACAAAAGCCTTATTCTATTTCTTCATAATATAGTTGCAGCTTATTAAATTTGCAGCCAATCAAAGTTGAAATTAAAAAATAATATACGTTCTTTATACGAACTTGCTGCATATTCATTTATGAAATATCATTTTCACTGCTTCTAACTAACCAATTATTGTGTTACTCATGCCCCACCATGCACACACTATCCCTTGCCTATGCCAATCCAATCCAATCCTGTCCAATCTTGTTTGGAGTGTCCAGGCGACCAAACCAACCAACCTTTGTGGCTGTAGCATACAAGTCCTTCGGGACTTATTATTTCAACGTTGCAAATATTACAAGAGCATGCTCTCATGACCCGTGTGTGTGTGTGTGCCCCGTACCCCCTCCCCTGTGCTCTTGTAATGCAACTTGAAAGCGTTTGGTTTGGCTTGATAGCAAAAGCGTTGCCAGATGCTGTGGCTGTCGCTTCAGGATTTGTGGTTGCTTGTCCCACTTTGGATGTTGGTTAGAGCCAGCGCTCTGTATGTGGTCAAGCTTATATGAGTTTTTATAAAAGTTAATTGCTTAGTTTCAATGTTTTGTTAACTACACTTTCCATAGGTGCCACCATTTTTTTTTCCTCTTTTCTTGTAGTTGTTGTATTAATTACTTGCACTGGCCACTGAGTTGTACAAACTAAATCTGTTGGGACAGTTTTCACTGTTATTTAATTTTTACTGTGCAACAGTTAAAGTTAGTTTCTAAAGGGCATTTGATATATGTTGGTGGTTTAATTGTTAGAGATTGTTCTTTTGGAGTTAGAGATTTCTTACGAAGAAATGTAGTTATCAAATGAAGAATATTCTATATTTTTGAAGATCCGTAATCCAACGTATTCACATTATTGTACACAATTTCTGCAGTTGCGCTTTTGGTGGCGCCAGCGCAAGCTGCCTAGATGGCGCCAGTGGTTATATGCCTAAGTCGTCTTGGTTGAAGTTCCATTTCAGGTTTTCGTCTCATTTGTACAGTTTCGTGTTGAAAAAGTCGCAATATGTGCTTGGAACATCTTCCCATTAGCATTTCCTCAATCATTTCAACGTAAAGATCGCGGTGAATATCATAATTTTGTATGTACTAATCTGCATTTGTTGTTGTCCTTATTATTTTAGAATGATAGAAATTGGTTATGTAGTAGGTTGGACTTACTGTAAAGTCCCCCCTATTTCCATATTATATATGGACTACTCTTACTCTTTCAGCTGACATTAACACAGTATCATCCGCAAATGTAGCTATCATCGAGGGGTAGTTTATAGTTACAAATAGTATTATGAGCGAGTGCTAAGTGTACCTATATTATATACTCAATTAGACAGTCATTTTTTAATTTACTTAGTCTTAAGTAAATTTCTGAGCTAAGTTTTTGCCATTTTTTTTCAAGTGCAAGCTTTAATTGTGGATTTAATTTTACTCTCTCTCTCTCTCTCTCTTTTGTGTATTTGTTATCAGTTTTCAAATCGCATATACCATGATCTTCTCTATTATTTCATATAACTTTCAAACTTTTTCGGTATTCTTCCTATGTTATAATTTTTTAGAGTTTAGGCACTACGACAAAAGTTGTTTTAAAACACAGAGTACTTATGGCACCATACAAGACGCAAAAATATATATATCCAAACTATGAGTGCTTCAAAAAATCGTATCGATTAATACCTCAATTTTTGTTTGACTTCTTCCCACAATTGCCAATCGATATCGATCGAATATAGTGTCAAATATTACCTTGCCCACATTTGCTTTCAAAGTTGTGGAAAAGTTGTGTCTACAAATTTATGGCAGCTAATAAATTTTCAAAAAAACAAAGTGAAATATTTCCTAATTTCAGTTAAACACGAAACTGCCCAAATACAAAGGCGGCGTCTCAACTTAAGCATATCTACAACATGTTCTTGCTTCAGTTTCTATTCCAGTTGCTTCTTTTATATTTTGCCCATCTTCTGTCGTTGGGCACAATCAAAGACTTTGACATTGATTAGTTTTCTAGGAATTTTTAATACATATAGGTATAGCGTCTACTTTTCGTTTTTTTTTTCTCTTCTTTGATGACAGAACCTGCCGGCAATCAAGCAGTCCATTAAACGGGCGTGTTTCGACACGCTTCATTTACTCATTTCATGCAATTTCTTAATATCAATTTTCCTTGATTTTTCTTTCTTTTTTTAATGTTATTTTTTGGTCGCATTTTGTTTCATTTTTTTTTTGCTTTTACTTTAGTTTTTTAGCACGCAATGCATTTGTCGGCTTGGGTTTTGTGTCCTGTGGAATTTTATATACGCACGCACACACACATGCAGTCCGAACCTGCACACCCGCTGCTGACGCCCCCAGTTCTGGCTGGAAGCACCAACTGACAGCTAGTAATTCGCTGTCGTTTATATTATTTTTCCTGCTATCCTAGATGACTTTTTGCTTTTGCCTCAAACGCCTTTGTTGTGGCAGCACGTGAGCGCAATGGCTCTGACATGGAACTTGGGTCGGTTGGGTGTGGCCATAGCTGGAAAAGATATCCAAGGATTCGGGTGTTGTTGGATAGCGTGCCGCATGTGTCGCCTTATTGAAATGACAGACTAAATTATTAACAGGTTGTAGCAATATTTTTATGTCTCTCGGTTGTATCTTAATGATTTAGTGCATTTTATCGACATTTAAGTAAAATTATCTGATAAATACTTTTGCGAAATGAAAAGTCTCTGGTTCATGGTTACATGGTATTTTTGCATTGAAGTTTTGTGATGAAGACAAATTTATTCTGTGGTTCTTGTGGAACCAAAAAGCATTTTGCAGAAAATTTCAACTATTAGTTGACAGACTTTACCTTTACCTCACTTTACTTCATTAAACCAGAACTATCCATTGTGGGTTTACCGCCGACCCAACTAGCTCTAGCTAGACGCATCTGCTTTGAGCGCACCTTCTTAAATTGATCACACCAAGTGAAGATAGGTCCTTCTCCACTTGGTCTTTCCATCTGAGCTTAGGTTGTTCCTTGCGTCTTTATTCGTCGACTTTCGCATCGAAAACCCTCTTCGCTGAAACATCTTCGTGCATACATGACATGGCCGAACTAACGTTATATCGTTGTAAATCGCTTATACATTCGTCATTCCAGGTGCATATCCTCTTTTCGTTGTCCTCTTTTTCGTATGCAGTTATAAAGCGATGGGTGTGATTTTACCCGAGTCTTTGATTTTGGTTTTCATTGAATGGTTTTTTTTTGTCACCGCATTCAGGCTGTGTCTCAACTTGCAATCAGTTGAGACAGAGATCGCTCTGGCCGCTGGTTGACAGCAATGAAAAGATTTACTGTGTTCAAGTAAAACCGAGGCCTTGCCAGATACAGTTCCATCTCTTACAATTTTTGGGAAGAGAGGAAAATGTTTAAATGCAATGCTAGTCGGGCTAGGAACACTGAGTGCAAATGTTGCTTGTCACGCCCACCGAATGTTTTGATGTAGCATTTTTATAGAGATTAACTTTCGTATCCGTCAAGCTTTTAGCAGCAATATTCAGTATCTCTTTATTTTTCTGGTCTCATATATCCATACAGCATTTACCCTCTCTATGGCTGTGTTATTATTAAAGTCTCTTATTGTCATTTATTTATCTCTCTTCCTCTAAATATGCATCCCCTTCCTCAAGTAAACTCATTTCCATACTAATTCACAAAAACTAATTTACCCTTATATCAACTTATTCTTTTTAATAAAAGCACAATAAGTTGTTGACTGAAACACTTACCTACCTAGCATTATAAATGCGTCTGCAGTTCAACAATTTAAAACGGTTTTGTTTCCGGATGCATCATTTGCAAATAAACTTCCGACTTCCAGCCTTGCCATAAATTGTTCATAAATCATACAATTTTTGCTGACATCGAGTTGAAGTCATCAACAGCCTTGATGTGCGTTCCTCCCAATGAGACCCCAAACAAGTTGCGTACTGTCAAACACATCTGTTATATTGACAATTCTACTTAAAAATTTTACTCTACCGTGCCTTTTGATGACTGCATGCTCAATTTTTAATAGCTTTTAATTTTTACTACCCTTTTTTTCGCATACCCTATACTTGGGTTATATTGCTTTATGCAATTTTGTCATTCAGAATGATTCTGCAAATTTTAACAAATAGTTCAACTTTTTCGATTTGTAAACTCGGCAGATATGGAAAATGTTTCGACTAAGAAAAAGATACACTGAAAGCAATCAACAAATCTAAAAGAAAATTATTGTTAATGATAACGCGTTCGTTAGGGAAACTAAGGCTCTTATAGCGTATGCAATAATAAGCACATCCTATTAAAATTTTTTCTTTTGTGATAGCACGAACTCATTATTTTTATTAATATGATTTTCACTGCACTTCATTGCACTGAAATATTTTGCATTTTTGTAATTTTAATTTTCATATTTATTAAGCAAGCCAATGCAGGGCAACACGTTGATGATGATGATGATGATGATAATAACGATACGTATGATAATAATGCTTTCAAATAATAATGATTAAGATGCCTGCATTCATTTTGCATTGTTGCCTGTCAATATATTTTATTGTTCTCTATAGCATTCATGCACTCCGACACTTCATTGAACAGCATTTATTTGCAATTATTTGTTTTAAGCATTAAAAATACAAGAGCAACGCGAGTCATCATAGTGTGAACGCCTGGGAAAACATTCTGTCCGTCAAATGCGCAGTCCAATGGCTGGAGAGGGGTTGGGCAGGCGAGGGAAAAATGCGTTCTTAATTGCTGTCAAAAAGGTTTTCACATTATGCGTGGCGTTGTCACCGCGTGTTGAATGAATTATGCCAAACAAGTTGTCAAACAGCGGGCAATGCTGGTCCAGTATCCGTAGCCCTTTAGGCTTTTTGGCTGGCACGTTTGTGGGCATCGGAATAAGAAGCAGCAGCAGCAGCTCATTGACACACTTTATGGATTTTCATTTAATCCACTTTTTTTCCCCACTTTTTTGCACTGTTTGCGTTATAAGGTTGATGTTTTATATTCACACTAAAAGAGTGTAAACGAAAGAACACCATTGGGAATGGAAAGGTATAAACCCAAAAAAATTGCTGTGGGATATTTCGTGTTTTGCTGTTTAAGCCATGGACAATGGGCGGCGACTGCTTTATAAGCTTTCAGCTTGTGTTCCACACAACAAAAACTTAAAAGAAAATAAATTTTTGGTTATGGATCGGTCAAACGGCGAAGATAACGGGTGATCTACAGTATGAGCCGAAAAGTAAATAAATGGTGGCCTGTTTGCTTGGATAAACTGGAAATGGCGAAACTGTACCACTAGAACTACGCAGAACAGTTAATTCTGAGTGGTACACAAGCATTTGTTTGCCAGTAGTCTTCTAAGATATCAGAAAAACCAACCGTAGAAAATGGATCACACTTCACCACGACAATGCGTGCTATCACACATCGGCTCAAACAATGGCATTTTTGAACACTCAAAATATCGAGTTGATGAGTCGATGCCATAAAGTCCTGACTTAGTATCGTATGAGAGGTCAACTTTTTTCGACAGCTGAAAAAGCGGTTGATGAGCTTAGAATGCATGTTTTGGAGAAACCTCAAACAAGTTTATAGATCTCAATGGGGAATACTTTAAAAAACAATAAAGCGATTTTTAATAATAAATATTTATTTTTGTTGTCTAGTCACGAAGTAAATATAAAAGACAACTTTACTTACTTTTGTAGCTCTTTATAAAAAAATTGCGTTGTACTATACTAACATTTATGATTTTTGCAGTTTCACCTCCGAAAAATAATCATCATGCTCAAAAACATGCCAAGATTTTTTAATCAAACTTAAAGTTTTATGTGTAAATATTAAAATATTATGTTTCGTCAAAATGTATGTAAATTTGTTGTGTTGTCTAATGCTCCTAAGCTTTATATTCGAGGTGAAAACAGCTTTTGACTTAGGCAAATTTAAAAATACCGGAGATTGTTCGTATCTCAAAGAACTTGAGTTAAAATTCATTTGTAGAGGCAAAGTAACAGATGAAATAATGAGACGCTGGTCGGACAGACGCGCAAGAAGGGGTACCGTTTATGCTGTATATGCGCCGGGAGATAATACAGATACTATGATGGTTACATTTGGTAGATCGCGTATTTTTCGTCACAAAGTAATCACAGTAAATCCACAAAAATACAGTATAATGGTAAACGGCACAGATTTAAATATCAGAGCCTCGGACATGCATTGTTTTAACCATGGCCTACGTTATTTGTCAAATCTGCACAGTCAGTGCCTGGGCAAGAGTTACGATCCGAATGACATTGTTAATAAGCCTGTGCTGCACTACGCACGTGGCGGCATGGGTAGAGCGAGTATAAAACGTGAATGTCATTTAATAATTGTATTTTTCGTAATTATTGTATTATATGTTCAAAATTATTATGGTACTATTAAAATTTGTCTAGCACTTTATTAAATTGAGTTTAATCATATAATACAAGAAATATTGCAATATTTAGAATGAGAAATATCTCAACAGCTGTATATTGTGTTTCTTAACTTTATTTGATACTTCTTCACAATTCTAACATGAATCTTTTGATTCCGACTTTTGTGAAAATTATTGGTTACAATCTGCATTGTCAAGATGTACAAAAGATTTGTAGACTATAACTGCCTACATTTATTGAAAACATATATACAGTCTACTCTTTTGTAGAAATAGCAATTACTTTAACTGTGTGCCAACCTGCACAGTTACTAACATCTTCATCAACGGCATTGTTGGCTGATTTGAGTCCGCAGGCAAATTTTGTAGCTAACACCTGGTATGTACAAACCAAAGTAGATTACCAGCAACGCCAGCTGTGCATCATATGGCATGTAATTATTCTGTTCCAAAGAAAAATGTCAATAGATCTCTCTTACTCTTTCTCTCTCTCTCTCTCTCTCTCTCTCGTTATCTCTCTCTCTCGTTATCTCTCTATCTCTGTCAAGAAATGTTGCCAGTGGCAAAATTGCGCGTTGCCAACGCAAAACTATAACAACATTTTGATGGAAATCCAGTATACTTATGCGCTCTCGATTTGCTGTGGCGCATTTTGAGTTTGAATAACTCGAGTAACGTGATTGTGATTTTGGCACATCCAACAAGAGTCCGTCTAGCAATCAAAGGCTCATTCAGCCATGCAGTCATTCAGCGCCATTGTATGCCTGTTGGCTGTTTTGACATTTTTGTGACTTAATTCAATTTTTGCCATTCATATGGCAGTCAATACACCTGCGTCCTATGGCATGCTTTATATGCCAGCATGCCGAAACACCATGCCCCGCCAAATCTATGCTATCCCCATACACTTAATACAATTTATTATTGTAATATAATAAAGGGTATAAAAGAAAACGCATGGCGCGCACAAAGAATGAAAGCTCTGCTTGGAAAATCTCATAAAAAGGAGTTAAATCTGAATTGTCATTGAAGCGAAATTGAAAGTAAATTCGTTTTTATTCTCAGTACCGCCTGGGCCTTAGTCGCTTCGCTTTACAACTCATCTCTCCTCTGCTCTTCTCTTATTTGAGTTGCATTCTTTATTGCTGCAGTCCTTTTCAGACATGTATGTAAATCAATTTAACAAGGAATTCACTCTTAGCTTTTTTTTCAGCTATGTTTACTCAAGTTTATTGTTTCCTCACGTAGTTGCTGCAACTTTCACATAATATTGTCGCATTGTGTTATCTGTTGGCCGAACTTTAAGAGCAAGCGAAAAACTTAAAAGAATTTCTGACTTCTGCTGTTGACATATTTAATTTTTTAATCTAAACTTTAGGTGAAAATTTTGCTGTAGGAAATTTGTATGTGAAGAGTATTTCCTTGTATTTTTGTAACTATAGTTAGCTATTTAAGAATCGTTGGATTTGGGCATTATTATAACAAAATTTTATATTCTATATAGAAAACATCGCCTTAAAATTTAACATAAATAAATGGAAATTATTTGTGGCTGTTGGATTTAAATCAAATCAAACTTAACACCAAATATGAAGTTAGATCAACAGCGTTCGATAAATAAACAAAGCGGCTAAATGGCATTGCCTTACCAAAGTATACTTGAAGCAACTAATTGGAAATTGCCTTAAAGCCGACGTTCTTAGATATCTTTAGCAGTCTTTTATATAGCCAAAAAAAAATGCCTTTTGAATCCTTTTTGTACATACGTTTGCAGAATTTACAAAAAACGACTAAGTCAAACTCATCACCAACGTTGGTGCCCTTGCGTTCTATGCAGGACAAAACTTTCACTAGATTCTTGTGGAACTTTTCTTGCCTCACAAAACGAGCTGAGAGAGTAAAGCACGTGTAATCAGTTTTATTCATTAACTTGGCTTATTTCATTTGTCTTTGCACGTCCAAATGTCTGTGCGTTGCGTGATGTGGGCGGTGGGCATGGGTAGCATAAGGATGCAAAGCCCAACCTTTAGAAGAAAAGTAGCGAAAGTAATCAAAGTCTGGGCAAGTTTGAGCTTTGCTAACGATTGGTAAAATTTCAATGAAAACTTGCCAGGCTTGGAACGTTTAACACCGTGGCGTATACGTTACATTTGAAAGAGATTAAATGCTTGAAATGCTCGAATGTATGTGTATATGGCTTGCTGCTTTTGTATGTGCTTTGAAAAGGAAATTCATTGGAAAACCTTGCAAGAATTTTTAATTACTTTGATTAATTTGAAACAAGTTTTCCTCTTGTACTTGCCAAAGTTTCGAAGCGTTTGTAAAGTTTTGCAATGCTTCCAATGCATGGACAAGTCAACCAATTCATGAGGTCCTTTTTTGGTTTATTCGTATTTTATTGATGACTGCATTTGCTCATATTGTACGCATCATGAATTTTCAAGAAAATGTTAACTTTTCCACAAGTACAGTTTGTAGGGCTTTTTATTAAAGTAAATTTGCTAAACGAAAATAATAATATTATGATTGAAGAGAATAATGTTGTATATATATGTCCAAAGTCTATTTGAAGTGCCAACTTCTACTTGCAAAGAGCAAAGCTTAAATATATGCGACAAATTTATTAAAAAGTTATTTATAATTGAGTTTGTATTTCTAAAAAAAAATTGATATAAAATATATAATAAAAAATAAAAGCTTTGAATGCAATTTAAACTACGGTATCTTCTTTAGTTTTAGAATGTATCTGTAAGCATTTTATTTGCACAATCTTATTCTATTACATTTAATTTTAATTTAATTTAAACAATTATCACAATTTGTCCCAATTTTCAGCATTGTCTTTACAATGTTAAAACCCATTTAAAATAAAATCGCTGTTTTGTACTTCGTTCATCGCCTGCTTGTCATTGTCCAGAAACGGGGCATTTAGCCACGAGAACTCGTGTGAAATCTATTTTGTAGAATTTCCATGCTCATAAAAAATTATATGAAAGTGCCCAAAAATTAAGCTTTTGATTAAATTTGAATTTTTTGCAGCCATTAGGAATAGTTCTTAGTTCGTCTTACTAACTCTAGTGCATCTTGCTTTTGAATCGACAGATAATTGCTATTGTTGACAATGGGCAACAAATGTGCAACATTAAGCTGGCACAGCATCCAGCTACAAAAAATTATACCAATTCTATACACAAATAAATAAATTCTTTTGTTTTTCTTATCCCAACACACCGGAAAAGAATCTTCAAATAGTTTTTGTTTTTTTATTTTTTATTACTTGCGCTACCTGCATTGCAAGATTTCTAATTTTTAACTTTTAACAAAATTTTGTTCATATTCATGCACGCTCCCTGCTGCTCCATATTCTTTACATTTCTAGCTTAAAATATCTCCAATTAAACGTTTTATACCTTCGCTAAGAGAGGAAAAAAATGCAAATGACATTGTGGAATCATCACTGTCCATATCGCTTGAATACATTTGTTTTGCATAGATGAAACCAGTTGTGCCTATAACGTCAATAGAAGATTCAAGATTCGGATTCGTACAACGTAACATTAACTCATCCACATAACTGAAGCTGTTACTTTGACAATGCAACTCCGCACCTTCCATTTGTAGCGGAATCGTCTGATTATAACCACAGTAAAACTCCAGATTATTTGACAACATTAACAGGCCCGAACATTGCATAAGCGGTGAATTGTTAAATGCTATCAAGATGTGCATAAAATTCGAATCATCTTCAAGTCCCAAAATTTTATAGGGTGCATTAAGTTGAGCCAATTTATCTTGATACTTTATGTTGATATTGGTATTGTAGCTGCCGGAGCAAATATGTTGTAATGGCGCGTTCATCAATGGTTTGCATTTTCGCCGAAGTATGGCTCTATTTTCGTCATCATCCCCAGCATAAGACAAAAGCCCAAGGGGCAGTTGTATTAAAATAAAAAGTATTTCGAATTGCATATTTCTGATGAAGATGCTTCACTGTGTTATTTTTTACAATAAGCTTGTTTTTTTTTTAGTTTAGTTTTGACAAAAAAAACCCAAAGTTTTTGATGTATAATTCTTTTTTTTTTAAAAGAGCGTGCATGATTTCGGCATCTGTAGGGTCAGCCAACCTGCATTGCGCACCCTTCGTCACCCATGTACGATCTCCCTCATTGTAAATGAGTGTAGACGATGTCTCCTCTGGGTACCGGGACACTCAGGTATACAAGGAAATGAGATAGCAGTTGCCATTCCAGCCGTACTTCTGACCCATTCATACCTATCAGTAAGGCGGTAACTATGAGACACATAGCGGAACTAAGCACCAAGAGTTAGAAGTATCACTGGAAACTTACAGCAGGTTGCCGAGTTACGAAATACAACGTGAAAGAATCCACAACCAAAGCAGCAGACTTCTTCCTCTATCTCGGAAGAAGGGATCTGAAAGCTTTGGTGGGTCTCATCACCGGACACAACGCTTTTGGTCAACATATGGTAAGCCTGGTATTAAGTATGTACGGCTTGTCTCGAGCAGCCGGACATATCCGAGCACTTCCTTGCAATTGTCCAGCTTTCTCAAGAACAAGGCTGCGTAGCCTGGGCAGTGATGTAGCACACAAATTACTACTGCAGCCACTTCTCAACTTTTTCCGATAGAAAGTGTAGTGGGTTTGTCTCTCTCACTCTCTCTCTCTCTCTCTCTCTCTCTCTCTCTTCTGCCGCTCACCCTCTTTCACTTTCACTGCTTCCCAGCTACTATCTAACCTCTTCCCTTTACGGTATGGCACAATTAAGCCTGAGTGTCCGAGGCGTTGTTTGTCGCCTCTGTCACCCTCACATCTAGCTACCTATCTAGATGATTGCTTTTTGAAGCAAGTCTACGTCACTGCTTTACCTCAAATTTAGTTCATAAAGTTTAAGTAAGTTGAAATTGAACAGCAACGTTATATGTGCTTTATGTTAAAAGTCTTGAAATGTTGCTTTGCTTTGTATAATTAAGCTTAAAACTTTAATGTTTGTCTTTTGAGGCGGAATTTTGCTGCTTATATTATTTGTATCCTTTTTATATAAGGTTTTTCAACCATGCATTCAAAAGTTTGCCAAATATTATGGCAAATGTCCTTGTGGATTGTGTAAAGGCGTACTTGTACGCCATATGCCCTACGCTTTGTCCTTGCAAGTACATTTCATATACACTTGTGCGCAATTTTATCTTTAGAAATGAATTTTTATAAAAGCGAAAGCTCCTTCAAAATGAAATTCATACAAAAGCTGCGCGCAAATGCGCACTTTGCTTTGTGTCCTTTTTAAATTCATGTATATCTGTGTGTGTATGTGTGTGTAGCTGAGAGTAAGCATGTGTGTGTGTGGATGTGCATTATCAGTCATGTGTGAAAATCAGGACATGCGCGTGAGAGGAATGCTGCTTTGTTCATGTTTAACATTTTGCACCTTACCAACTAATGATAATACACAACTGTGTGGGTGTAAAGTTGCAGAGGAAACTCATCCTGGTGCTAGTGTCTCTCTCATAAACAAATCCTTTTTTATTTTATATATATTTGAATGTTTTCTGAATAGATTTGATTACCGTTTGATGAAGTTGGCAAATTGTGTGCAGTGGCTTTCGAGTGTGAATGTCAGTGATAAGAATTGGAATTGTATGAAATCGGCCACGGCAATGGCAAGAGTTGAATATCTTTGAAAAATGAAATTATAGTAAAATTTTATGTTTATAAGATACAATATGTTTTCAGATTTTAAAGCACAAAGCAAGACATGGATTCCTGCTTTTTTTCGTGTGCTTACCACTAAATCGAAACGAAAATATACAACTAAATACGGCTAGATTTTTACAATTTATTTACTTTTGATTCTATTTTGACAAAAAAAAATCAAAGCGAAATCAGAAGTATATAAAATAAAAACAAATCGTCTGAGTGATTTTCTTCTTTTTTTTTGGAATGTAATTTTATTTGAATTCATTTACTTTGATTGAATTAAAAGTCATAAAAGCGCGCTGCACGGACATACAACTGATAAATAGTATGTAGCTGAACTGGTTTGCTTTTGAGCAATTAAAATTTCTCTATGCTCTTGTGCAATATTTTCGTTATTGCCATATGTGCTTTTTATTTAAAATTTTGTTGTACATTTTATATACTTTTTTACAAAAATTACGTATACGCCAGCAACTTGAAATGGCGCAACATGGTGCAGTGTTGCCACATTTTTCGCGTATCCATGCTGTTTCCGTGCGTCACCAAACCCTAAACGAGGGAAAGAACTAGAGGGAGAGAGAGAGGGAGAGAGAGAGGGAGGGAGAGAGATAGAGTGAGAGTGTGTGTATGACACCGGTAGAGGGTGCCGCGTAGAGATAGCAGCAGAGGAAACAGCCAAGCGGCAGATACGTTGTCGGATTGTATCTATAAAATACGCAATTACAACATGTTGCCGCAGTGCCGAGTGCGCGTTGCTTTATGAATTTATACATAACATAACGCTATGCAGCTGCCTCTGCTACCCCCGTCAGCTTTACCCCTTGCTGACCCTTAGCAATGCACTACTTCCCATTGCCGTTTCAACCAACATGCACACGCTTTGTTGCATCCACTCAGCATTTGCCATTAGTGTGTATATATTAAAAAAAAAAAAAAAACAAACACAACTAACAAAAAAAAGGGTAGATAGAAAAGAAAACTATTTTAGTTTTTCACAGAAATGGCAAAAAAAAAAGAAGAAAAGCCGTAAGCTCTGGGATATCTAATGGTCTTAAGTGACACAGCGTATATGCTCTATAGTCAAACCCCTCTCTTATAGCAGCTCTCGCAATAAATTTGAGATAGTCGATTTTCACACGACCCTCTTGCAGCTATTGTTTCACCAGCAAAAAATTTTTCGCAGAATGTCTTCTTTCTAACGCCACCTTACTGCATCCAATCCATCCAACAACGCGAGATACAGCTAACTTTATGGAAAAAATAAACGATTTCTTTTATTTAGATTTATAAAATCCTTAAAACTTAAAAATCATGAGTATTATAGTTTTGAAAAAGTTAAGTTCAAAAACTAAAGATTTTAAATTCTGCTTAAATTAAGCAATACAAATATGAGTAGATATGAATTTGAGTGAATTTGTTTCCATATCACGCAAAATCGAATTCGAAACTAACTATTCGATTAGATTTTTCATTTTTGGCATGACGAAGCGTGGAACTAAAATAAATTTTGAAATATCAGCTGATTTATTTCTATATTTTTACTATTGCACATTAAAAATTAATTATATTTCTTCAAAGACGCATAAATATAGTATTCATCTGATTCAGGCATGGTTCAGTCTTAAAGCTATAACTCTTTGACTTAACTCGCCAAATCACGCACCTACAAACAATTCCAAAAGCATTTGCCTTATTTTGTAGAGTATCCGAACAAAAAAGAAAAAAAAAAAAGTACAGGAAACTGTAGGGAGCGGCAATCATGACAGGCACCTCGACGACGCTCGTTAGGATTGGTTTGTTTGCACTCGTTGCAGTTGTTCTTTTTATTTTAGATGTTGTTTTTATTGTCACCAACGTTGTTGTTTTTGTGCAGTCAACTCTAAATGGCTGCAGGGTAATGTTAGAGGGACACATGAAGTGGCTGCGCGGCCAGGGTGTGCTGTCTGCTCACCCGGTTATGCCCAGCGATATGTGCAGATAGTATGCAGCAATCCGTAGCTCAGTTCAGTAAGTTAGTTTTGTATATTTTATGTGCAGTTAAGCGTTTGCATAAGCCAAACGTATCCAGAGAACCGGGAACAGGTGTCAAGAGGTGTCTTGCTGTGTATGTTGGCAGGGTAAGAAGAAAAAAATACTTGGTTGCCGCATGTGGCTGAGCTTAGCTGCTTAATTGGCATCAAATGGCTTCACTGCCAAAGATTATATAGAGAAAAACTCTTTTCAAGCTTTATACCGGCTCAAAAAATAAAAAATAAAATGTCTAAGTAGTGAAGTGAAGCAAATCCATAAAAGCATTATTAGTGGGATTCATTTGATTTACAGAGCAATTGACAGTGTAAGCTTCACAAAAACCACAGCATTAAATGGCAAAATGCTTACCCAAGTCCAATTCAGAGCGAGTCGTCGCTCTTGCAGGCGGCAGGCAGTCAACCGACGCGCCACTTGATCATTAACAACGCCAAATGGCGGCAATGGAGCTGCGCTATTTAACAGCTTCGAGCAATTGCAAAACGTAAATCAAATGCCACATTCTGCAGTGGCAGCATGGCGGTGGCCAACGCTAGTGTATCTACACCATGCCAAACCCCGCATACAGCGTATACCATCATTGCAGGTTTATTTTATTTGCAATTTTTAACAACTTGAAACTTGTGTAAGGCAACCAGGCAGAAACGCACACTTGGCACACTCGACACTCGGTATTGTGCCCCGGCTTGTATCCGTGGGTGCACTACCGCCATGCTGTCTCAGTGCACTGCATCGAACTCAGTCTCATTTTTCCAGCAGCACAGCATAATACTATGCAACGTGCAACTAGCAACACTTGCACGCGTATGCAACACTTGTCTGCAATGACTACGTATGCATCGGTGGCATAGCCCGGTGAAGGGAGTTTACTCTGCTGCTTGGCATTTTAACTGCTACACATACACACACACACACACACTCACACACACCTGTAAAGACAGCCACACACACCAACACACAACAATTTTGATTTATTATTTTGATTCCTGTTACTTTACTACCTGGCAGGATGCTGCCATTGCACAGCTCCCACCTCTATGCCACAATACCAAAGCCTCTCAGCTCACTTTACACGCTGCATCATCGTAGTTTGGGTTCCCTTCATCTTTGCTTTTATTTTTATTCACACGGTTTTCTGGTTTTATTGCTCCAATTACTTCATGTTGTACTTGCTCCATGTACACCACTCGAATAGATTTAATATTTCTCCACGTAACCGGCGTCAATTTTTTTTTTCTTTCATTTTTAGAGTTGTATTTCGAGTTTCATTTATGGTGTAGGTTCTTTGATATTTCGCTGATTTTTATGGGCTAACAATGGCAAAAATGTTATAAGATACATTGGTTCCCCCATCATACAGTTTGCCGATATTTGCTTACCATATTTGTCAGCCAGTTTGCAGAGTGATAGAGTGATGTTGAAAAAAATCTTCTAAAGTTGTTGTTCTAAGTTGAATTGAGAGTTGTATAAAAAAGTTTTAAAAAATAATTGGTTTGTTTGTTTAAGAAGTTAACATTTACTAATTTATACGTCTCCAAAAGCTGTTTTAGTTAAATCTAAGTTGTAAGCTTATAGATGCCGTCCTAGAATAATGCTTTTCTTATTAGATGTGTACAGATCCTGTGCTGCAGTAATGTTATGGCTCTTGAAGAAGTTTTTTGGTCACAGCAAAATGCATTTGTTTTGATGCAGAAACTAGAACTATACCGATTTGCACTTTCTTAGATTTCAACTGCATTCCATGGCAAGCAGTAGGTGTGACAGTCTTCAAGCTCTTTCTTCAAACATACCTATCATAATCTTGGGTAGCGATAGAGCTGTGATAGAGCCACTTAAATCTCAGAGTTCATATGAGCTAGAGTCATCAAACTCTACAAAACGATGCCAATTTGTCTGCAGATTTGTTAAATCATATCGATTTTTTACGGTGCTGCCCCCAGTGGAGAAACGAATGTTAGCTTCGATTATATATAGCTTCGGAGAATCGTAATCGCCTGACGCCTGATTTTTGTATACGCAATACCAAACATATCTCCAGTAAAAAAATTAACTGAAATATTCCATTTTGTTTTTCGATTTTTACCATAAAATACGTATCCGCGTTATTGCAATTGACACCGTGCGTACGAACCAACTATTCCTGTTGTAGAACTCTGCCAGGGCTGTACAAATTAGTGCGACATTTTGTTATACTTTTTCGAATATGCAGAATAAATGCATATAGTATTTATAGTAATATAATTTTTTTTTAAATTTTGTTTGAGAAGCTGTTGGCTGTAATGCCCAGCTTAACATGCGTAATGTTTTTTCATATGGCTGACAGTTCGGACTGGGTTGTATTCTTAATTACATGCAATCCGGTAACTGGGTCATGAACAATATATATGGTATGCACTGTGGTACTTATGCCATGTAGCAAGTGCAGCAAGGCAGCATAAAAATACTATATATATGTATATATACTATATATATGTATATATATAAATATGCGATATATGACACGAGTCGGCTGCAATGTATTTAAACATTAAAAACGCAGCACTTAGCTTAGTGCGTTGCACTTAAAATGCCGCATTTGTGGCATAAAGTATGCAGGAGCATAAAAAAAAGTGCAACACGGCTGGCACCTAGTCGAAGTGATAGACATTGTATATATCAGAGTAAATATTGTATACCATCTGTGTGTACCTTAAGAATACAAAAAGAAATTTAAGCCATTTGGGCCATCATATGGTAATTCGTGCCAGTTTTGAAGTCATGCGACGGATTGCTTAGTCAAATGCGCGTACGGCTGCAACCAGCCACAAAGTATGCAACAATTAATTTAAATTGCAACAAATCATTGTTTTTGTTTTAAGTTTGTTGCCACTGTTGTTTCATTTTCAGAAATGTAAGTACAACTGGCAACACACACACACACACACGCACATGCACATGCACATGCAAAGTTAACCCAATCGACCAAATGTTGGGCAACGAAATTCAACCGAAAGACTAAAATGCCTGGAGTTCTGCTGAGCATACTTCATTTTTCACACTGTTTTTTGGTTAGGCTTCGCTTCGATTAGCTTTTTAAAGCGAATTTATTGCACTCTCCAACTTGTCATATGCCATTTGACTCTTATAGACTTATGGATTTTCAAGACTTTTTGCAAGACGTAAGCTATAACTTTTATTCAATCATTCACTTAATAATTTTTAATTTGAGTAATAAAAGTAATAAATGCTCAACTTAAAACACATTGCACGGCTGTTAAGAGTGATTCTTTAAAATACAGCCTTACGAAGTATAATCTAAATTTTTTCAAATGAGCATTGTACATTGACAAAGCTTAAATTGCAATAGGTACAGCAACTTGCCCATACGGACGCATAATTCAACGATAGCATACCATTAGCTTTGGCGTATGTAATGAGGCTGTTTACCTTTTTTTAAAATATAAAGTCTGTAGACGCTAGTACTAAGGCAAACATAATATAGAAAGCATAAAAAGCAAAGCTACATTTAAATATTTTTGACTTTGTGTAGCTGACCTTGCCTGTATTTTCAGCTGTTTACTGATAGAAACCTTGTTTCTTCATTTAAAAAACAATTGGCGAAGAAGTGCATGTCAATTACAAGCCGGAATAACTAGTGTTTTCTGCGGCAAGAAAATGCTCTTATAATTATATGCCTAACGAATAACGCTGAGATCACATACATGCACCTTAGTTGGAGCATAAGTGAACCCGAAAAGGAGTAAACAAAGTAAAACTTTTCAAGTTTTAAAAAGGAATTGCGTTAAATTAAAGCTCATAAAAGCCTTTTTCTTTGATTTGCTTACATGCCGTGTGCTGTTGGCTGAAACAACGTTTGCAACCAGCAAACGACGTTTTATTATCGATAAATACAAATATAATGCGTGTTCAAGACGAACTTAATATCTAATGAGTCTTACATGGCATTAGCATTAGCAATCCTACCAATCAATTTTATGCGGATTGGTTAAAAGAATCATGGGAAAAGAGTCTCTAGTCTCTCCGCAATAAATGCAGAACAATAAAAATAGATCCATAAAAATGTTTTGGTTACTCACGAATTGCTTCATTTTCGGAAGTTCCTCAATGGATTCACACCAATTTAAGTTTATTTTTTTTTTGTTAAGCAATATCGCTATAACTCAGCTCACAAAATGTATAACGCAGAAATGCAAACAACAATTTTACCAAATCCCCAAAAAGTCTTTTGGAAGTTAAACGGGATTCGAAGTTTACTAACTTAACTTTGAATTCTCTGCGAAATTCCATCAATATAAATAAGCTTACTCGAATAATTAAAAGCAATAGGAATTTGAAATATTTTTATTTGTAAACTTTCATTTTTTAGTGATCGCAGTTCACTTTTAACTCTTTGATATTGAGACATTCAATTATTCAACTCATTTCATTTCATTTGTGAAATATTTATATACAATTATTTGGAAGTAAATATTTACGACTGAAAACAAAAGAAAATAGATGTATAGTTTGTTACATTACAAAGTTAAACAATTTGCACACTTACGAGGAATGAATATGGTATAGAATGTCAGAATTATTAGAATAATCGCAAGAACAAATGATATTATTACTAATATTTTCATTTTCTAAAAAGAAATCAATGGACTTATTAAAATTTATGTAATCTTTGTTTTTTTGTTCAAAATTTTTATTACCTTGAAAAATCCGAAGAGCAAAAGAGCTCCAGACACTATACCAAGTACACCTGAGGTCACTAAAAAATAAGAAAATACGCCTGCTGATGAACCATCCCATGCATATGGAATATTGATTCTGGCTGCATCTGAAATTAAAAAAAAAAAAACGATTACGTGTAAGGTAGCGCATGCGTAGTTCTTATTTATACCAATTATTATAGTAAAATAAGAAATTAAATACTGATCTGGGAAAAATTGGCCACGGTACATACATAACTAGATCAGCTTTTTGAGAATTAAATTGAACGGCTTTGTGCGCTCAGAAACTAATACATACATTGTAATAATAATGGACACGGAACTTACATAAAATAATATTCAAAAGTCCTGTTACTATATTGAAGATGCCTATGAATAATATGGCAGTCTTATACTGCCAGCAGAAGCAAAACTTTCCATCTTCACACATTGTCCTAGGGCACACAGAAAATTTATATCCAAAATATATGAATCTTAAAAATTTTGTTCAAAATCTAATTTAAAAGTACAATAATTTTGAAAGTAGGTTTAGAGTAAAACTAAATCAAACAGTAAGTTTAAACGCAAGTCCTACTATTTGGTAAAAATCGAATGATATTTGTTTTCGGTTTAAATTGTTACAAACTTTTGCTTATTAATATATTCTCACTTATTGGTCAAAAACTTCTGCAGCTCTTGAGCACTCTCAAAGGGAAAAACTGACGGCTGATGTAAAATTTGTTATAACAAACTATTTCTTGTCAGTTGCATCTAATACAATCGATAATGATAACGATAACTGAGTATTTTAGGAACATGGTTCAAAAAATCTAAGAATATCGGTTGCAACGGCGCTTGACAGTGTAAATGTGTAAAAATGTTCTACGATCAACGCATGCCATGAAGAAGTGGCTGAAGAGAAATAATGCAACAGAGACATTCACTATACCCAAATTACATAAAAAATCCAAAGCAGATCGATAGCTTTATAACAGATGTTTTTAGGTAACAATTGATGGTTGTATGCGAAATAGAAATGCCAGGGAATGCCATATTGCGCTTAAATGCCACGGCGGCCTCTACGAAAAGAGTATATTTTCGTATACCCTTGACTCACTCGAAAAGTGGTTTAAATATTAAAAGTTAGAAAAATGTGGCAAAATAGGTTGGAAAATAACTGACACATGAAGGCTTATAAGAACGTGCAGAAATAACAACAGACAAACATGCAACAAACCAGTGGCGTGCATTTTCAATAGTGATATGAAGAAGGAGTCATTTATGGTCGGTGGCAAGCAGCGATTTTCACATTAAAATGCAATTATTTTGCAACGCTTGAATCGAGTTTAACATGCCACATGCAACAATAACAACCATGACGTGTTCTGATTGCCAGTTGAAGTTGAAGTAGAAGTTGAAGTATCGAACGAAGTACTTTCCGCGAGCCCTCTCGCAAAGTCGGTAGGCACTGAGAAAGGGTTAACGATCGAGAAATTAAAAGGAAATGAAGAATTTTAAAATCATTGAGAGAAATAACGTGACTGACTTTGTATTTGGCCAAGGTATTCATAGCAGTTTACATTAAGAGAAATCTTTTATAAAGTAATTATTATAAAATATAACGTATGGATTGTAAAATATGCATCATCATCATTCAGCTCTACAATCCGGGTTGGGTTTTGGCTTTCTCAACAATTCTCTTCTATTCGTTTCTGTTGTTAGCAAGGGCGCGCCAGTTCCTTACTTCCATCTACAGCATGTCATCGTCACATCGACCTCTGTTTCTTGTGGAGAGTGGTGTGTATGCCAACACAAGCAAGACATATCCTACCCATCTTAGCCTCTGGGATTTAAAAAATTTGACTACATCTTTGCCATGGTTTAAGCTCAATAAATCATCATTGCACCTTGGCACGTAGTCATCGCGTTCATTTATCTTTGTCTCGAACGCTTTTCGTAGTATTTTTCCTTCAAAGATACTTAGCGATTCTTCGTCTGCTGCAGTCATGTTTCAAACTTCTGCTCCATATTGGCCTTATGATGGAATTATAAATTCTTAGCTTGTATGCCATCGATAACAGTTTTGACTTGAAAATTTTCTTGTGAGCGTAATCGGTTTTATTAGCAGCTACAATTCGATCTTGTGTGTCCCCTTCACAGAATCTTCTTCTCTCGATGTATCTAGACAATGTCATATATTCGATCTTAGACGCCAGCATGTCAACCCTATTGCATGGACATGTGGGTTTGCCCACTTCTGCCTTTGGTGCAACTTTACGCCGCCGTTTTTTCTGTCCGCAAACTAACAGCAGCCACTGTAGACTAACGCCGACCAGCACTTTCTTGCACTTTGAACTTGACTGACGTGCTGCGTTCTCTTTTCCTTCCTCTCTCTCACTCTGTCACTCGATTACATTTTCTTGATTGTAGGACAACCATCCTGCTACGTTGTTATCGTTGCTGTTGGTTGTATCGCGTGCTTGAAATAATTTTCGAAAAATGCCTCGTTAATGTTTCTATTAACGGATTAGAGACGAACGTTGGCCACGTCAATCAGCACCCTTGCCACTGCAGTTTCGTCTGCTGCAACATGTTTGGTCCGGCACTGGCACAGTTTGGCGTTGACTTTCACGTACGTCGCTCAAGGATTAAATTGGAATTTTTTTTTCTTGCTGTTACGTTACGTCACACATCATGTGCACTCTGGGCGTTTGTTTTTGTTGTTAGCACATTGACACGTTTTGCATAAATTTGCATTTAATTATGCCTTGGAAAATCAGTTTGGATCGATTGTAAGCGCTGCTTTTTTTCTTTTTTTTTTTAGTTCATTTATTTTTAGCGTTTTTGTATATGTAGCAAAAACTATGGCAAATTAAAATTTTTTTATGCATAAATTTTTTGTGTGTTGTTTTTGCTGTGTAAGCGAAAACGAATTATTGATCTTATTTTTATAATGCAATATTTTATACATTAAATTCTATGTAAGTCGAAATATCGATTTGTGTGGTAATAGTTCCTCATATAATAATGGGTAATTTTTCAAAGACAATCAAAATGATTTATATTTTAAAAGTTTCTCAGCAATACAACAACAATGGCCTCAGTTTAACGAAATAATTTTCAGTTAAAAGCTGGTAAACAAATAAATATATTTATAAAACTGTATGCAGTGATTGAAGGCCTCAACCTGCGAGAAGAGTTCCTCTATTTGAATTCAATTTTAAATCGAATCGCTGTGGAGAGATTGCCTGTATTAAGTTAACTAAATGCTGAATGTGTTTGAATTTAGCAAAACTGTAGAGTTTGTAAAAAACCAAATAGTACCAAATTTTTTCAAATAGTACTTATAAGCTTTGAGGTTTAAATAATTTTCTTCCATTAAATGCAACAACATTTTTTGTTCGCTCCGGCTTAACGTCTCTGGTTCCCCGCGCAGTGTATTCAAAATATTTAAAAATAAAAGTATTTTAGCATTTTTACTGCATGGCAACATTTGCTCAAACATTTGCACAGGTGCGCGGCCAACTTACACCGACACGGTCACACCCAGCCGCACACACACACATTTGAAAAAAAATACAAAAATAAAAGATAGTCTAACAAACTGGAAAAAAAAAATATCACTGCAAAATGAAAACATTTGCATACTTTTTGGTAGTTTTAAATTATTCAAAGGGTGTACAAAGAGCAAAAGCGTATAGAGGGCGGTAGGGGGCTGGGTAGTAAACCATTTGCCAGAGTTGTCGCCAGTGACAATTAAGCCGCTGCCGCTGCTGCTGTTGCTCGAAAAAAAAACACACACACACAAATTGCTTTTTGCTCGCACGCCCGTAAATATGCAACAAGATTTTTATTTAAATACCACTCCATTTTTAAATCAAATCCCAACACACGACACAACACTCCGTTGGTTCCCGTTGCTCCCGTTGCTCCGTTGCTATTCAGGATATTTTTGCTTAGTGCTTTGCTTTTAATTCTCGTTCGTTTGCTGCCTTTTTATTTTCATCTTGTTTACTTTAACGTCATTTTCAACTCTTCGGTGTTTTCTTGAGCACTTCGCACGCGCTGTCTTTGTCTTTGCCGCTTTGGCCTGGGTCTGGGTGCCTGCCCATTGTCGTTGTGCTTGCTGTCATTGTCGCGCTAGTCGGAGCCACTGCCACCGCTGCTGGCTGCCGACTGCGTCTTCAGTGCTGCTTCAGTGCTTATGCTTATGTCGTACTACTATGCTCTGCGCTACTCGTGAAGTGGCACTCATCCGCACTTTTAAGCCCTACTGAATTCCTTTTATCCCTAAAATAAATATCTTCATCCACAGCTACGCTGTGTGCGTGTGTGTGTTGGTGTGTGTGTCCTTGTCGTCGGTGCAGTTGCTTTGGCTGACTCTGTTTTTGTTGGTCCTGCAACGTTTTTATAGCCAGTCGCTGCCTTACAGCAGCCATTGTCTTCTATTGGTGCAGCAGTGGCAGCTTCTGCTGCTGCTACATCATCTGCTTTATACTTCAGCGCTCTAAAAGATTTTTAATAGAGTTCTAAGGCGACACTTTCGATTGTCTTTGTGTGCAACTTGTGTGGAAATTAAACGTGAAGTGTAGAAGCCCTGCAGCTTTAGGCAAATTAAAGTGTTCTTCCTTCATTGTCTAAAGTTGCCATCTAAACTGCAGCTGACTTCTCCTTGAGCACTTAATGAGTTGATGTATGTGGCGTTTAATTAAGGATAATAAAAGTCACTAAAATATTACTCAAAGCGCATTTTTACAGATATATATTGAAAGATGAAACGAAAAACTAAGTGTGTGCATTTTAAAGTATAAATCAGGTATACTAAGCAGAACTATGATTTACAATATGGTAACGGCCTACAAATTGAGCTGCTTTGGATATTAATCTCAAAGAGACAAATTCCAAATGACAAAGTAGAATACCATTCAGACCAGAGAAGCATGATCTAGAGTAAAACGGCTGTAAATCACAAAAATTTTGGAGTTTAATAGCGAACTTTCAAGAAAAAGCGTTCTCAGCGTACCCATCCCAATAGATTTCCCTTGCTTATAGCTTGTTTGGTGGAAAACTTAATTTTTGTAAGCGAAATCTAGCAGATTTTACTGTAAGCTAGTCTTAATTGAATTCCACATGCACCAGCTTCTACAGATTCATGTCTTTCCAGCTACAACTGAGTATAGCGAGCTAGTGAACATGTCACATCAAGCATGCAAAAATCACAATCAAATAGCCAATTCAACCAAGACTAATCGCAGCAACCCTTAAAACAAATTCCAAATGTGGAAATCCCTATGAATAAGTGTAAATAATCAGGCGATAGATTGAAAGATTTAACCAATTCAACCGCTTCATTTATCTGGCGGCTAACATGCCAGCTGAAAACAAGCTGACCAAATCCAGAAGGATACCATTCTCTCGACAAGTGCTTAACTCTCGGCAAATACCAAACTGACAGAACAACTCAATGACATTATAATGACGACAATTGACAATGAAAAACGAAAAGGATTCGCAATGCTTCCACTAGGATTCGGCTAGTTGCTCATGCCAAAAGCACAAAATGGCATTGAAACAAAACGCACAGCACAAAAGAAAGCGCAAAGTAGAAATGGACAAAACAAAAAGTGACAGTGCGATAGAGTGAGATAGAGAAAGGGGGAGTGGGAGCATGAGTAGGTAGAGAAGTAAAACAAAAATACAAATCAAATGTACCGCAAAACTGAATGAAGTCAACAAAGGATGCCAACTGACTAAATGACTAAATGACCGAGCGACAAAGTAAGCGACCAACTACCAACTCTCGCAGGACATGAGCCGTATAGCAATGAGCATGTGAGCATAGAAAGGTCGAGAGACGAATGAGAGTGACAAATAAATTGGCGATTCCCAGGGGCAATGTTGCTCTGGGCTGTCTATCGAGTTGCATTGTCAAATGTTCACTTTCATTGTTGTTGCTTTACATAATGTGTTTCTTCAAATGTTTGTGTGTATTTTTGTCCTGCAGTACGGCGCACTGGCAAGGAATTGTCGAAATATGCAGCCACTGGAAGACCAGCATAACCCACCGTTGGAATTTCGCTTTTTCTTTGAACTTTATTCATGCTGAATTGTAACTGGAACTATATATTATTTAATAACTTTAGCAAAAGGCTATGGCATGTTTTCTGATACTAACAGGGCATTAGGGATTTTGAAAATTTAACCTTAATCTTTATTTAAAAAAATGATCATCAAAGCAACAAAGAGCAGAATAAGTGCAAACGCTAATGCAGGAAAACATGTGAGCTTTTGTCTCTTCCGAGCGTCTATGGGAATTAGTTCTTTGGCTGGTGGCAAATCGCCACCATCAATACTGCAGGGTATTTAACTGTGTGTGTATTTGCGAGCGTGTTGGATGGTTAAGCCCCATGAGTTGAAATATTCCAATTGAGTAATTTTCATTATAGCGACATTTTATAAATAAAACAATGACAACGTTTTCAACTTGTTTAAATTTTGTGTTGTAATAAAAATGACTGCATTAATTTAATGCAACGTAATAACTTTATATCATGGGTTCCAGTGACTTTATGAAGAGAGAATTTTTAAGTAAATAAATTTTTCCCTCGACTAAGCTGTCATCGTTCCAAAGGCGCAATATGCATGTAACTCCAAAAGAAGGCGTTTATAGCCAAATTCGTACGGCGTAGTGTTTAATTAAAAGATTAGATTATTAGAACTTCCAGCATAGCGTATACCAAACGCATTTTCGTATTCACTCTGCAAACGTTTTATGCTTATCAGTTCAGTATTTTGTCTTGAACTCAAACCCAATGCTTCCCTACCTCAATCTGAACAATATAATACCCATAGAACATTGTCTATGTGTTTTGGTCGCAGCACAACACAACAGATAGAATATAAAATGTAAATTATGCTTCTTTTATAAAATAACAAAAATTATGCACGATATTTTCTCTTTCCCGGCCATAGCGCGAATAGTAGTTAGTAGTATCAGATATCGTAGCGCCCGCCCAACAACTCCCTTAACAAGTTCCACACTCATCCCCTGGCTGGCACTTGTGCTTTGGCCTTTTGCTTTGGTTACGTTCTGGAAATGCAAAAATGCTAATTAAAGTCAAAACGCAATGTTGCGGAAAAATGTTTACAGCAGTTCTGGACGGGTGAAGCAATAGTCTATGAACAGGCAGGCGTTATGCTTGCCCTGTGTCCCGGGCCAGTTGGTGCAAAAACTTTACGGTTTATGTGCCTAGCCGTTTGTCGCATTGCCGCTTGTTTGTAACTGTTTTTGTTTATGGCATAAAATTTAAAGCGGAATTTCAAGGAAATACAAAAAATAATTGTACTCGATTTAATTTTCCAGTCCAGTTACTGTCCATTCTGGCTGGAACATGTACCCACGATTTTAGTTTGCGCTCGGCGACGCGGTGTCAAGTTGTTGGTACTGCTACCATTGTCAAGTCTTGGCTTTTCCACAGCACCGGCCTTGTATTCCATTCCCATTAGGATATCGGGTTTTCAGTTTGGGGTTCCGGTTTCACAGTTGACGTTATGCATTGAAATTAATTAAATCACAGCAAATGGCTGCCACGGCTGTCCGTTTGTTGTCCTTGTCTTCTACACAAGACACAATGTTTGGTTGTTTCGGTTATCCTTGTTACACATTGTAACTGCGTCATTTATGTCAACCCAACACCAAAAGCAACTCTGCTTCCTTTTTGTGGGCCCTTAAATTAGTTGATATCAGAGAAAATGTTGACATTCAGTTCGGTAATTTGTTGTGGCTAGCTAAGGGTGCGTTGTTGCTTTAGCCTAAAGTTTTGCTGCGTATTTTATAGTTTTGGTAAAGAGTTTTTATTTGGTAATAAAGCTAGTTTGACGTCTCTTAACAGTTTTTATAATAAATCTTTTTGGATGATTGAATCAAATGCATTCTTTGAGCTCTAGAGTAAGAACTAATATTATCAATCGTATGCAGTCAGCGGAAATGTGCGTAGTTTCAATTATGGTTGAAATCTCTCATTTTTAAGAAATCCATAAAATTTCGAAGCTGTTTATTTGTTATGGCAGAAAATGGCGTCGTAAAAAACATGATATTCTGCAGTTATTTTAATAATAATAAAGATTTACAGCAGTTTAAAGTAGAAACAAGCTTATTTTTAAGAACTTAAGTTATAAGATTTGCTGTACCACTTCGAATACGCACTTCCTAAATATAACAAAGTTTACCGTGTACGATTTCGACTTTGGATTATTTAGAGTAAAATCAACATAAATGGTTTAATTTGCAAGAGAAAATGCCATTATTTGACAAAATTAAAGATTGAATTATTGGCAGAGAAACTAAATAATCCATTTTTGTTATATTTCTTTTTCTTCTTTTCTTTATGAAAGAATTCACTAAAACACTATGTGCACAATCTCAGTTTGAATACCCAGTTAGTATGCTGACTCCGAATGTTGGTTCCATTCATGATGTACAGATCCAGCTACAGATAGCTTAGCGTACTTTTGCTGCGTTTTCTCGTGTTTTGAGATCCGCCGTCATTAGAAGATCAACTAAGCTTCAAGAAACCTTTCATATGACGAATGCTACAAACAACAGTACAATGCTTCGTCAACCGATGTCTTAGCCGCATAGTCAGTACTTTTTGCCCTAGACGAACCCCATTTAAATGGAAAACGATTAGATAGACTAAGTTCTCAAAATAATGCTGCGTTGTAATAGGAACATGTCAATAATAAAAATGAAAGAATTGGAACCCTGCAATATTTCATGGCTTATAGTTCGGCTGTAACCCGATAAGGGATTGTCATGGCGAAGTAAAGTATTTTTTTAACAGTTTGTTTATTCTAACTTTATAAATTTAAGTAAATCGTTTAAAAGAAATGAGAAATAATTTGCCAGAAATAATTTGCATTTTAAAAAAAAATTTGCAGTAGTGTGAGTGCATCGCAATGGAAGAACTACGTTTCAGTGGTTCATTCAAAAAAAAAAAAAAATACTTTAGCATTGTGTTCTGGACATATAAAGCAATAGTCAAGATTGAAGTCACCTAAGTTGACATAACTGCTCAAGCATTTTCGGGAAAAACACAAGCAAAAGACGCAGATATTTTTAAAAGATCTTGTAAGTCTACTATGGATTTTTTGTCATATTAAGAAAATAATATTTTCTTTTCCATGTTTTTCATCAATTAATCTTTAAATTTTTTTGTCTTTACAGGTAAGTCGCTTGGCATGGTACAACAGTTTCTGGGGTAAGGTATACATCCAACTTTTTAAGAATAAAAAAAAATTTACTTAAATTTTGAGTCAAAAAAAAACTGTCAAAATAGCGTTAGGGCATTGTTGGCTGGTGTTGACACTCCAGGAAATCCAACACTAATAATGTCTAATGACCGACATTGCCCAACACTCATGGCATGTAATTTATTTTAAACAAATTTACGCAGCGTGGTCCCAAAAAATAAAAATAGAATTTTTCAAAAATACGCAACAAAGCAAAAATTCATGGAAATTAATTTTTTTTTCTTCACTAAGATGAATTTTTCGCGTTTTTTTTTTATTATAATTTTATTTTTTATTATCTTTTTGGGTTGCTGCTGGTTCTGGGGTAGGCGGGTAAGCTTCTTGGGCGCATTTTATGGCCGCTTTGGCCGCTTCTAAGTACATTAAAGTACATTTTGTTCAGGATTTTTGACTTTGTGTCATTTATGCGCGAAATTTATCACCTTTTTGTTGTTTCACTTCTTTTGGGGCAGAGCTTTTCTTTTTTTTTTGACTTGGCGTTGATTTCATTAGGTCCAGCTTGTTGGCTGTTGCTGGATTTAGGCTCAATGTCTGTCATTTGGTGGTTTTGCTTGCTCAACGATTAAACGGAGTTTTTGCTTATTGTGTAATTTTCTTTTAGAGTTTTCTTTTTGGCTCATTAGCAGTCGACGATTTGCTTATCTTTAATTTTGTTTTACATTTTAAAGCGTTTTTCTTAAACTTTGTTAGATATATGTTATCTAAATTCAAAGAGACTAAAATATATTGAATGCTTTTTAAGATATCATTGTCGTGAATAATTGTAAAGTCCATAAACTTGATCGTGTTATAAAATCGCGTAAAACAAACTTTTTGCTTTGGTATAGCCTTCGCAGCATTGGAACTATGCTATTTGCGGAAACTATTGTTCTCTGATGCTTACTTCAAATATGACTTATGCTCTTGTAATTATACAACCATATAACCACCATATAATTTCAAAAGCTCAATACTATTCCCCTTTAAAATCCAAAAAGAAACAACCCCTTCCAAAACTCTAGTTAAATTCGAAACGGCTGAAAATTGTGGCAATGTTTTCGTTGGGTTTGTTATTTTCGATGTTGGATTGCATTCGCTACACACGCACATCCATAAGATACAAATTAAGAAAACCTGTCGCAATAATTCTTCTACTGGAAAACAAAAAAAAAACAACAACAACAACAATTTAAATTTGAATTTGGCCTACGAGCTGTGTAAACTGATGCTAGAACACGCGTTCTAAATAATTTCAATGTAGTACAAAGCCAAAAAACCGTAACAAATCGCATTTAAATTTACCTGCCACGGGACATGGCATAGGGCATGACACACAGCGCACAAAGCACAAAACAGTATCAAGGGCTGAAGAAGTTCATTGCAAAGACAACAACCACCAAAAAGGATGCGATAATTTATAGCATTTCATTTGCACAATATCCTTGTGCCTGGGCCTCGTCTCTGGCCTTTTGACTCGATAGTAACTTCTAATTTAAATTTTTGTAACGCAGCAATAATAAAATAAAAGTTCTGCAGTATTTGGGGTATATATCAGGGGCAACAGTTCAAAAAAAAAATAAAAACAGAACATGAATTTTATTTATGTTTCTTAATTTGTACAGTGCGTGCAATAGCAATATTAACAACAACTGCAACCTTTGTCTGCTGCAAAAAATATTTTATGCACTTAATGCTGTGTGGCAGGCATCTTGTCAAAATAAGGGGTTCTGCCACCAGCTTGCTTCTTGGCCAAAAAGAACGTTAGTATTTTTGCAACTGTTTTAACTACTTTTTCAACAGAGTTTAGTTGACTAATTTTAAGAACAGTTTGTTGCGTAGATTTTGCAGTACAAATTGTCAGGATTCAACACACACACTTCCAACGCTTTACACAGTATAGCAGATACCACCTTTAAGGTACTTAAGTTCAATAAATAAAATACAAAACTTGTAGTCCCCTTAAGCTACATATTGCTTTAGGCAAACGCCGAATGGTAACTTGCTTGAGGTTCTTCGGCAAGAAAATGTTCGATTGTCTTTTGCAAGAAAATCCTATCATGGGAAATTCAATGCAAACATATTAAAAAAATCTCTATTCCCAGCTTTTCTTCCTTTTTCCCCCAAATTCAGTTATCGAAAATCTCAACCGATTTTCGTTATGATAAAGGACATTCAAGATTCGTATCTAAAAACAATGCAACTCATGGCAGCTCAAGCATTTTGCTGCAATTAGCTTCAAAACAACAACAATAATCATAGATACAAAAACAATAGCAACAATAAGCAAGGGTGACAAGGGTAATCCTGCGTAGCGGTGACTTTTAATGCCTTTTGTGTTCTGATTGTTGTCTGTTAGTTTGTCATTTGTCGCCTCGTCACACATGTAAGAGTTACACTACCTCGCTTTACCTCTTATGCTCTATTGTCTTCGAACAAGTTCGCTCTTAGGGGCTGCAGTTCACACCCTTTCCATGCTTCTTTTTTTTTTTGTGTTTTGCATTTTAATTGTCAAAATTATTGCATGTAGTACAACAAAATAAATGAGAACTAAGAAATGAGGGTTGGCAAATTGCACTCTACACATAATTCAAGTGTCCTTATAACTGTAGCGGCAATAAAAGTTTTGCGTCATATGGCAACACTGTATCCTCCCTATAAGCAACTAAAATTGCACGAAAAGTGTTTTTTAAATTTATGCAAATTAAAAGTGTTGTTCATAAATGAACCAGAAGTCAAAACAGTTCCAACGGCGGGAAAAAAATATATGCGAAAAAGTAAGTTTAAAATTATAGTTGCATTTTGTAGTATTTTGGATGGCAATTATGGCAACACTTTTTCGATGACAGTAAGGGACGGGATGACTCGTAAAAAAGTTATTGGATTTGTGGGAAACTTTGAGTTTTTGGGAAATTTTGTAACTACAAACTCAAAGTAAGAAGCACAAGACAAGCTTGCAGAAGTAGTTCGCTGAAGCACAGTCATTTCTGTATTTTTCATGGTTAAGTTAAACTTACTTTCGAAAACCAACCTAGTGCATTTATAATGATTAAAAGATCGCTCTAAATCGGAAGATTTATAGGCGCTTAAAGTTGATCAAGGAAATCGCTAAGCAAATACAAATTCATTGAGATGCGAAAAAATTGTGATTTTAAAAAGATACCATGATTTAGCAGGGCTGTGATAATTTCTTAACTCTTGTGGCTGGTTTGGATGTGGATCTATGCTTACTTTCTACTCTAATTTTGTTTTTTGTAATCCACATTTTATTTTCCGTAATCAAAAAATGTAAGTAATCGCATAAAGTTGATGTTACATTGGAATACGGACTTTAAGTATTGTAAATTTTTTTTTCTACTTTCCATGTTACAGCAAGCCTTTGATTCTTGAATCAAAAATCATTCATATTACTCATAAGTGACAACGAACGATTTGATTGCCATTTCGGAAATTCACAATCAATTAATTGTGGCAACCACATGTCACCGCAAACTTTGTCTCTGTCAGCCTTTTCTAGTATCTTTCAAAGTGCTTAAAGTACTTAAATACTTAAGAACTGTCAGAGCAGCTAGATCTACCAACAAACACTGCATGTTTCTTATATTTAACAAAATGTCTCAGTGGCGCATAACAATCAAAATGCCATTGCCCAAATCTAAAACATGCAAAAAAATTTATACATAGAAAAACAGCAACAAGAGAACAAGAAAGAGGGAGAGACGGGATGCCCATAATCAAATTTTTGTCACATTTAAAGCACTTTTGACACATTTGAAAATCAAATTTTATGGCCAAAACGTTTGGCAATAAAACGATGCAAGAAAACAAAATGTAGCCAGTATCTAGGCTGATAATATAGAAAATTTGCACAAAATTTGCGTTCAGGGAGCGATGAAGAAAAATATGTATGTATATACACACGCACACACACACACTCCGTTGCAGACGACTTAAGTTATTTAAAGTAAGTTGGGGACTGGTGCTGATACGGTTTGTTGGGTACTACAAGGATCTCAGTCAATTTTGAAACAATTTTATATGTTGTGCTTGTTGTTATTGTTGTTGCGGTTGAGTGTACTTAAATCCAATTGACAATTTGAAATTAAAATGCCGAAAAGTACAACGCACACACACACACACACACAGTCAACCACAAAAAATGTATCTGTAGCATGTGTAACTGTAAAGCTTAAATGAAATGCAACGCTGCACATTGCAAACGCAGCAAATTGTCTTTGTGTGCGTGAGTGAGCGTCTGTTTGCGTGAGTGAATGAGTGTGCGTGCGTGCGTGCGTGCGTGAGTGAGCGAGTGTATGAGTGAATGAGTTTGTATGTATGTGCAATAGACTGTGTATATGCCAGGAATAGAAATTGCAATGTCAGCAATTGGCAGCAGCAAAATCTAAATAAACATTGTCACAAAATGCAACGCCCTCTAAAAGCCACCCTTTACCTCTGCCGCCGTGCAACCGAAAACCAACGCCCTGGCACAGCAAAAGGGTTATCCTGTCAATAGTATTGCAAACTGGTTATAACTGGTACCAGTAGCAGTGAGGACCAAAGGACTGAGACACGAAAGCTGTAACTTGCCAATAGGTAGTTAGACGGCAAACCAGCAAATGCAGTTTTACATTTTGCTTGTAACACAGTGGAACACAGATACATTTATATCTATAACAAGTACACGTTGACAGAAGGCACTGAAATGTAGACTATATAAGGTCGAATTTTAAATACGCTTACTAGTACAACACGGTAATGTGATACTGTATGAAACAATTTCATAAAGTAGCAAAAATCCTTTATATTTAGGCTTCTAAAAATACATACGTTTGTATTACTCTGACTACAATTAAAAAATTTTTATTGATACTTATCTTATACAAACTATGCTTCAAGATACATTGCAGAACACTTATTGCTTATACCATTTTTTACCCAAAAGTAACTCACGGTTAGAGCATTTTATGTTGACAAACAAACCTAGAGATGCATCCTGTTGCTTGACTGTGTATCTGGCAGCTCTGGCACTTGGGACTTTTGTCGTTTGCTTTATAAATAAATGCATTTTCATTTGCATGCTTGCCACACATGCCACATAGTCCTGCCCATAGCACTTCAGTTTTCCCCAGTTTCTCTACCGCTCAGCCTTTGCTTCTCTGTCTGACTGTCGCTTGATTTGTCAGCTTGATGCGCTGTCGTCTTACCACCTAACTATATATTTTGTTTATATATATATGTGTATATCTAACTAGTATGAATATAGTAACATTTACTTCTATGGAAAAGTTCTATTTGAAATTTGTAGTTTTTGTTTGGATTGGCAGTTTTTACTTCAACTCATACGTTGCCACAACTTTTGCTGTTGCTGTCCTTATGCTCTTGTCCATTTGCAACTTCGACATTAGTCGACACCGTTCAAGTGCTGCAATGTCAGCAAATATCTGCAGGACATAATTTTAATAAACTTACTAACAACACGTCTGACTATGGCTAGCAGAGCTTACAGGCTTGATTACAAAACTTTACACTTTATTTTTCTTCATTGCAATTTCAAATGAGTTATGAAATTGTGTGCCACAATTACATCAGGCATAATATTGTGGCTAGCAATTTGTATAACAAAAATAGCCGAAGGGCGGATCTGCTTTTTGAGGTAGCATATAGCGCATTGTAGAAATACTTAAGCAGTGCCTTAATTTTTGCAAAAAAAAAAGCATCATTTCGTGCATAAATGCACAACAAGTGTAAATGGTTGGCCTATTCTGCTAGAAGATCTAATCAAATTTGAATGTTTTATTGCTTTTGTACATGTTATATACCCCAATTGCCACCACCTAAACACTTAAGAGCTTAAAATTTAATACCCATTGTTCTACATAAGTTTTTCTTTTAACAAATCGATTCATGCTTCTATTGTTCTTTATTATTTTGCCTTTTCAACTTTTTTAAAGTAATTCTATTGTTGTTCACATAAATAAAATTTTATTTAACTTAATGCTTTGTGGTTTACCAAGCTAATTGCCCCAAACATAGACAAAAAGAGTCTTAAAATACAATCAACTAAGTTTGTATATGAGAAAAAAAGTATAATAATATTTACCAAGAATGCAGATAAATGTTTTATTATTTATTACTCTTGGGCATCTATCAGAGCTAAATGGCAAAAATGTGCAATTTAAAAAACATTGTTTGGCGAAAGGTTTGATTGTTCAACATATACACAAAGAGAAAAAATTACTAATTCATTTTACACAGATTTACTTCTAAATCGTTTTTGTATTATTTGTTTGCATAGAATGAGAATACAAGAACATAAAAGCTATTGAAGGAAATCTTTAACTTTTTACCAAAAGAGTTTCCTGTTTGCTCGTCTATACTAATCCATTGTAAAATTTAGTAACATAAATCAAAGAATGTTTACATTGATAATTTTACCCCAATCAGTTGAGATATTTGTTTAAAATTCTTTAAGCTGTAACATGAAAAAACATAATTTTTAAATTTATTAAAAATTATTCCGTTGGACTATGGTTAACGCTACAAAAAGGCGAAGCATAGGCTGAATTTGCTAGGTTAATAGCGTCTATTTGCTAGCCATATGGCTGCTAGGCAAATGCATCAAATGCTGCTGGGTGAAATCGAAGTACCGATATTACGAGTACACTACCACTAAGCTTCATATTTTAATTATCGCTTTGTTTTTTCAAACTGCATTGACTTTTTTGAAACTCGTTTCACACTATCGTGAGAAACTTTTAATGAAATATTGAATAATTCAATATCAGAATTTTTCTCTTTGCACTCCTAGTTTTTATTTCTCACTTGAAGAATAACCCAGATTAGCGTGGTTAAGTTATTGGCAGGTAGAAAAAATTTTCTAAAGAAATACAATAGCAGAATTATTTTTTGTATCAGAATCCTAAAATAACTTTTAGGTACCCAAAAATGTCCGATATTTTGCTTTACAGTAGAAGCAAGCGAGTCAGACATTTTCGAAAAAATTCTATACGGCTGATGACCAATGTACGTGACAGTGTTTACAAGTCTTCTTCAGAAAATACAGGAGCAGTTGCTTCTTAGGGAGAAGCACATACTGTACATCCCACAGACTGGTCTAACTCAGTTTTTGAGAACATTATAACTAAACTAGGAGAAAGGGGGTACAATAGACACATGGGGGTCGCAGTGCCGTAGGGCGTAGGCCCACCCTCGTTCAGACATTACATTACATTAGATACAGCATTCGCTTCACCTTCACCGCCTACAAAGAATTCACGAAAATGCACAACTCTGTACCGCAAGTTATTAAAAGATCTAAAAAAATCGAACTGTTTTCTGTCATCATTTGTTCGAAAAATGCTACCAAAATTATTGTTACTGATAAATCTCATTTTTCAAATAAATTCGTTGGTAAGCACCTAAGTAGTTGGTAAAGAGAACAATCGAATTATATGGAGTGTTGTATATTTAATTTTTTACTCTTTCATCTTTATGAGATTTTCAAAAATTAAGTACTTTCGTCGGTGTTTAATTGCGCAACGAATGTTAAAGGCCGTAAACTTTAGCAATATTGGACTAACGCTAAATGGTATATCGCCTAAAATTACTAGTAAGTGCTTACTTGCATATTTTTCTTTCAGTGTATACACTATATTAAAATGTGTAAATGCATTTAGTAAACAATGATAGGTTTACCATAAGCCCAAAACAATTGATAGACAAGTACTTGAATATATTCGCACATTCTGGTAACTTATGCCTAGTGTCTACACTGATATCTGTGGCTGGGCATGCATCCCATCATCTATAGATGATTCTACAAATTTGGCCATTGTATATGCATTTATCGCATTACCACCACCAGCTACTAACAGCAACATAGGTCTCCTAGTCAAGTGCTTTTGAGGGGTTTCCGGGTTTGGGTTGCGTTGCAGCATTGGATTTTACTGGTGATTTCACTTCAATTACTCGCACCAAATGTTTTTTGTTTCCATACTTTGGTTGCTAGGCTAGCCTAGGCTCTATTCATTTGTTTGCCAGTGTTAAGCAATTATTGTTGTTCCTGTTACTGCTGCAGTTGTTGTAGTTGTTTGATAATCAGCAGCCATAATCAACGGACATACAAACAAACATATGTATATAAAAGTTACACTATATATATGTATATATATACCAGCAGATATTGCTTTGGAAAAACAGTAATAACTACAGACAAGTTGCGGCAATTGTTGAGGCGTGTACCAATTCCAATTAGAGTCAATTAGATGGCCGAATTGATTGCTGTGTTGGCCAAATGTTTTTGGCCCAAAGGCAAAAGGCAGAAATAAAATAGACAGTTAAAACAGACGGCAAAAGTTATCAGCACATAGAGCTCATATAAGGCACAAGTGATTGGTCGAGTCAATTGGCAACAGAGTTTAATACTTTTTATGTATTTGTTTTAAAATTCTGTTCTTCTCATTTTTTATAATTTCCTTAATTTTGGCGTAACTTATTTTACTATTTTGTTAAGGAAATTTAATGCATTTAGAAAACGTGAGTAGAATTATGCGATATGGCTTAAAAAAACTTTATGGGTATTAAGCTCTAGTAATGCATACAACAATCTAAGAACTTAAATTATTCCTAGGAAACTACTAACCGGTATAAGGTTTGTCTTGATCTGATTAGGCTCACAGAATCTACTTTAGTGCCTGTCTACATTTGGAAGTCCAAATCAGATTTTTAGCACAAAGAATGCAACCAAAACAGCAAACTACCGGAGTTTTCAACTATATCTAGTAATTGAACCAATATTGGTTCCCTTGACTTGGTTACTGTCACCGTTTAGCAGTTTTCGAAGACTTCCCACTGGCGAACTTGCGACTCGAATGTGGCAGCTACAAACACGAGTTTAGCGTACAATTAGTGGAAGTATACTGCTGTACCAATAGAGTGATGATTAGGCACAGGAAAGAATATTTCCCTTATTACTTATGCCAACCAAGAGTAACTTGAGACTTACGATTAAGAATTTATGCTACTTTGGGATAATCCCAATATAAAAATGCTGCCTTGTTAGTCAAAAGCCGCTCTAACCTAATCTAAATGTACCTCAGTATCAGATTAACCCCAAAAAACTTTAGTGCGCAATACCGCCTTATTAATCCCAAATATCTTACAAAAACAGTCTTAAAATGGCAACGATGAAACCTAAAATCTTACTTTATCTGAGCAAAGTGCTCAAAGTAACGTTAGAAGCCTTTTTCGATGCAAAAGATGCGATAAAAATCTCATAGTATCTTGCTTTTTATTTTTCTTTCATAGCTGTTTCGGTTTAGAACAACTTAGTTATTAAAGAATTCGAATTTCTGAATTATACCTTTTTGTATAACAAATAATAGTTCAAAATGACTTCAGTTTCTTGAGTGCATTTTTACTTTTTGCTGACCGGAATCTTAAATGCTTTACCCTATTGCAAAAATATTTATATGCCCAGCACATATGCCTGACATTTTAACTACCTTTTTGCAGCCATATGTGCAGCTATTTGAACCATTTCATAAGCTTTTGAAAATTAATATAATAACCCAAGAACAGAAGCCTTTGCTTGTTACCCAAACCCAATAAAACACAACCTACTAGGGCCACCAAGTGGACTCATTATAAGTTCCAAGCGCATGCTAAACAGCTGACGCATTAAACAACAAAGCAACAACTACAAGATATCAAGATGAAAACGTGGTCCAAGTGGGAAACAAAATCGCATTATAAGGGTTTACCTTTTTTTGCACAAAATATGCGAGCTAGTGCAGAGAGAAGAACGTACGTACCAGAAACTGCAGGCTGTGAAGCTACCCCTAAAACTTGCCGAAAAGCCAGCTATGCGACAATGGTTGAAGAAGGAGATGATTTTATTTAGTGGGGTGCTGCACTAGAACATGGCGACAACAACGAAGGATATTTTGCAAACAAATAATAAAACTCCAATTTTACATTTAATCACGCGCTCAGTCAAACAAAAAAAAAAGTCTGTAAAAATGAAAAAGGACACAAAACACAAAAACTTTCAAGGCGACGCCTGCTGCTGTTTCCATTTTTAAAAAGCAAGCAGGGACATTCAGGCATGCACACAATGCGCCCTGTTAACTGAACGCGGCTCAAGGTGACTCAAGTATTTCGTATTTTGCTTAATTTATTGCATTTTCTACGCTGAAATGCGCAAAAACTTTGCAGCGCCAACAAAATTAGGCTGCTCGACAGGATCAAAAAGACGCAGCACAGGACTAAAAATAAAATATAAAGCAGCCAAAAAAAAAAGTGTCATTATAAATTTAAAAAGCGTGTTAAATGTGCCAGTAGCTAAAGGGCTGCAACAGCCCCTCTCGCAAAAGTGCACACACACACACACAGGCACAGTGGTACATTTCTTGCATATAATAAATTTCTTCATTTTTCATCATTGCAATTTTTGCGCGTAATTTTTCGTACATGTCGCACATAATTCATTCACACTGACAAAATGAAAAGCAAAGCAAGTGAAGCAACGGTTTTAAAACGTTAAACGAACTGCGCATACTCTATAAAAAATATGTAATCAAAAGCAACCTTGTGGGCAGCGTTTTTAATGGAATAAACTCAAGTTTTTATTGATCTCGTCGTACACACATTAGATTTTATTCTTCGCAAGTTTTTTTTTATTTTGTTGTTTTTAGAAACGGTCACGCTAATGTAATGCTATTTAATTTAAAGTATTTGAAGTTAATTATTCCTTTCTATTTTTCCTTTGGTATATTTTTCCAATATTGCAATTAAAACTGAAATTTTTCTTATATGTCTGGTCACACATTTATGTATTATTATATAGCTTTTTTTTGTTTTTTGTTTCCAACTAATTTTGAATAATTGTTTTCAAATGCATAAATTTGGCATTTTATTTATGGCTTTTCAGATCTGTTATAGCTTTCAAAAATTATACGAAATTTTTGCTCTCAGCAATGAAACTTGCTTGATTTGCTGCAATTACATATTTTTTGAAAATATATCATCACACTATTATGCCAATTAAACAAAAAAGATATAAGTAGTTTTTCTTCTGGCTTAAATTGGCAGAGAATCTAAACTCTTACTTGCTTCTTTATAGATACGGTCACACCAGTAAATTTTGAAGGTTGCAATATTAATTCTTTTCGATAGTAAAGGTTATTGTTAGCAGCGTTGAAAATTATTATAAAAATTATTTGATGATGATATTGTATTTTGATATTATACAGCAATAAGTATTTTGGCTTAATATTTGTAGAATCCTTGTCTCACTCAGAAATTCACTTTTAATTATATATTATATTGTACATTATGTAATTTTTTTACCAATTTCTTCGCTGCAAGAAATGCGCAACTATGTGCCAATAAAGTGCATACCAAATTCGTGGTTGCTCAAACAAGTCCCACTTGGCAGTTTTGCTCATCCTGACTGCACTTGAATGTCAGCGCGCGACATATGGATTAAGTGCCATGAAACGCTTCCGCTTTTTGCGTAACATCTGACGCAGCTCAAACCCAGGAGTGGGCCGGTCGTACCTTCCCCTTAGTACCCATTACCTGCGACCATTGAAAAATTAACATTTGAAGTGTTTTTGTGTGCGCCTTTGATTCGCATTTCCCGAGCAGACACCCCTGCCAGGAACTAACCTCCCCGTAGTCTTGGTTCAATGGGAATTTCGCACTTGTTTTGTATTAGGCTTTGATATATGTTTGGGCTTATAGAAATAGATAGAAATGCCTAAGAATGCTATTGAGTAATGGAACTGAAAACTGACAGAATTGTCTGGTTAAATTAAAGCGGCTTTAAGTGAGTACTTAAAATGGCAGGCACTTTCTTTACTCCCATGGGAAAACGTGCAGACAGTTAAAATTCTCTGACTTGTATTACTTTTGTGAGTTTTAAAGTTAAAGTCAATATAATACGTGTTGCTGAAAGAGCGCTTTAGCGCCATCAACAAATAACTACAGGCAAAAATCTAATTAACACTAATCAAGGCTCAGTCACGGCCGCCACATCAGCCGGAAGTGGACTACCCAGCTCAATGCGCTAGATTCAACGTGATTTCCGCTTAGGTAACTTAGTGTCCCAGTCCAAGCAAGAGGCAAGAACTGTTCAAAGCCTTGGCG
This sequence comes from Chymomyza procnemis, assembly GCA_035046065.1. Lineage (NCBI taxonomy): Eukaryota > Metazoa > Arthropoda > Insecta > Diptera > Drosophilidae > Chymomyza > Chymomyza procnemis. The sequence continues at coordinate 15,687,240 of JAWNOJ010000013.1, read as the reverse complement.
ATTGGTTATAGGCGAATGGGGGGGGGGGGGGTGGGCGGTAGAGAATAACGAATGAAGAATAGCGAATGGCAAACGGATGCGCGAATGTCACAAGTGGCGAGCAAACATTTCATTAGAGCAAAATTTTGCTTTGCTTTTGCCTTCAATTTTGTTCTCTTTTTCCACTGCCCGTACTCATTTTTGTAGCTACTAATGAGAAATGTTGCGCCATGGTCGCGTGTCGTTCTATTCTCTGGTCTATTTGCTAGCGCAACGCGAATCCTTTTCATAAGTCGCCTGCAGCGAGATGATGCAAAAGAAAATTTGTTAGAAACAGACTAAAGGACACAAATAAAAAACTTGGTTTAGTTAATGCCGGACAAGCAGCTGGCAAAGCGGAAACAGAACCAACTGCCGTTGTGTGAGGCATTTACAATTGAATTTTAGACAGCGGAAATAAGGTTGGAATTAATTAAACTGTTACAAAAAAAAATAATAAAAATAAAAGCTTTCAGGTAGTGCGAAGAGAAAGAGATGACTGAAGTTGGCTACAAACGCGAGGCTGAATATTAAACATTGCGTTAAATTTTTTTAATGGAACTTATACTAAAAGTGTTTTTCGAGAAGTTATGGTAACTACTTACTGATTGTGGAAATGTTAAGAACTGCGTTCCCATAAACACAACCGATCAACCATTTTGGTAATACATAACGCGAAGTTGTACAGAATTTGTTTCAAACAATTTATAAGCACAAGATAATTGCTGTGATATAAATTTGTTCCATTCTAAAAATCTAGCCCTATTGCGGGAAAACTGCTACAAAAATCGCATACCACATATAAATCAGCACACCACGCATTTAGCACCAAGATGATTATGTTTCTTATTCTAACCTAAATCATAAACAGATGACACATTTGGTACACATAGTACATAATATATATACTGATTTTTTTGTGCGTTATTTTTTTCTATTGCCGCGCATTATTTATTCATAATTTCTTTTTATTGTGTTTTATTGTCAGGCGTATGGGCAAAAAATAAAACTCGTAACAAATCCAGACAAAAGTTGTCGTTGCACCCCGCAAATTCATCATTTGTCGCTCACACGCACCACGAGGCGTATACGTCACGTGCAGTTGTCGCTATTATTCCTTCTTATTTTTTTTCGTATCCGAGTTTTTTACGCCTGCCTAGCTCAGCGCAATCAGTTGACACTTCCTATAGCATGTTTCCATTTATCTACCACCGCTTTGCCATTTTCGTGGATCTTGTTTCTTTCTGTTGCTTATTTTGCAAATTTGTATTTCTTTGTACAACTGTCAAGACTGGGGGCTGTTTTTCGCAGAAGACGCACAGCTGCTAGGCGTTTACAAGATGCTGTATCTGCGTGCATTGGCACAGCCTTTACACTTTTTTCGCCTTTTTGGTTATGGCCAACCGACGTTGTCACACATGTTTCACTGTTTTGCGCTCGACTGACCCCAACAAAGCAGTTGTCATCAACATCAATGTCAAATATGGGGATCCTGGCGGAGTAAAGGCGTTGGCGCTACCAAGCTCCAAAGCGTCAATGTCAGCATCAGCAATGCAGTCATTCGCTTACAATTATCATGGCACGTAAATTTGGATTTTGCGCAATGACAAAATGATGGAATTGGAAAATTAAGAAGTTTGAAGTGATGTCGTTCATTTATACGAATATACGAAAATAGCAATTTTTTTCGAGTATTTTATTGCGATAATAGTCATACGAATACACATTTTTCTTATGAATATTTATAGTTACTTAAGGCATTATACGATTGATTATTCGATTAACATTAATTATATTTATTCGAAGATAAATATGATTTCTGGCATATGACCGCCACGGCTGGCTCGGATGTAGTCCAATCTGGACGTCCAATTTTCGATAACTTTTTCCAACTTTTGTGACCATATATCGGCAATAACACGGCGAATGTTGTCAAATGGGTAAGCGTGTGTGGCTTATCCGCATAGACCAATGGCTTTAGATAACCCCACAGAAGGTAGTCTAGCGGTGTTAAAACAGAAAATCTTGTAGGCCAATTCACAGTTTCAAAACGTGTCTTTCGATAAATCGATTGTGGCACGAGCTGTGTGGCATGTTGGGCCATCTTGGTTAGTGATCAATTCTCTATACCGATCACCACTGACTGTAACGTTCTGGCCATCAAAGTCTTTGAATAAGTACGGACCAATGATTGCACCAGCCCATAAAGCGCAGCAAAAATTCAGTTTTTCTGGAAGTAACCGTGTTTCAACACATTCTTGAGGTTTAGCTTCACTCCAATTGCGGTAGTTTTGTTTTTTGACGAAGCCATTCAACCAGAACGAAATTCGCTTATGAAAATCGAGAACAATAACAATCATGTTTTTAACCTATTCGATGAATCTAAGCCTTGCTTGATGCTCGTTTGGCTTCAATTCTTGAATTCCCAAACCAAACTGAGAATTAATCACTTGACAGCTGAACAGTGATGCCAACTTAACGCCCTTCATCTCCAAGTCTTCTTTTAGTAGCTTAAAATTTATAGAAAAGTTGACGATTTTCCATTGTTTTGTGGAATGCAAACTAGTTCTCTAATCATGAAGGTGTTGTGTGTTTTCCATGTCTGAGCAGTATGTTATTCTCAATGGTATTCTCATGATATCGCTTTTATTAGTAAATCTTTGAAGCTTTGTATGCTCAAGTTCTTTGGGCACCATAAAAGTACGTAGTTTAATTTTAAAATTTTAATTTATAATAATTCAAACTTGTGCTATATCCGGTTTCTTATAACTTAATGAAATATAAAATAATCATTACTGAGTTTCCGGATTTTACTGGTAAAAGTTGAGGAGCAATTTTAGTTAGTTTAGCGATTTGCTTTTTAAGTTCTTAAAATATGAGATGCGATGATTGATAAAAAAAACTACAGATATATTTTAAAGCTATTTTTTCAATGAAGTGACCCTTATGCTTCAATTTCAATGGAGAATGTTATATATATTGTATAAAAAAATGAACAGCAAAAATTTCTGGAACTTGAACAAAAGAAAGAATACGTTCCAAGTTATATAAGAAATTGTAACCACTTTGAAGTGTTTAATCCTTATGACTATTATATAAAAAGCATAGCTTTACAATAGTTATGTTTTCTATAACTTTGTATTTTCTTATATTTTCCAGGTAAGTCCCTAATCGTAAGAACTGCTCCCTTAGCATGTAAGTTATTTTCTAAAATTTAATAACCATGAAACAGTCTGCTCGAAACTTCAACAGCTGGTTTTTTTTTGCTAGACACAAACTGAAAAAAACCAGAAAATATGAGTTTCAAATTAAATTTTCTTGCAATTTTCACAACATTCCGTCGTTGTTTTTATGGTTTATGAAGTGTTGTGAAAATATCCACGGAATAATACAAAAATAACTCGGCAAATAAAATAAAATAAGAAGCAACTGAAACCACAATGCGATGAGCGTAAGGTATACAGACTATACCGAAGGACATGGAGCTGCGCTGAATCAGCAAAGACAAGGAGTAAACAGCAGGCAGCAAAGTGGCTTCTGGCTTCGGCGGAACGAAACAAAAAAAATATTAACAAAATAGTAAAATAAAATTTCGTTCAATTCAGACGAGCGTATGCGACTTTGATATGCATTGTAATTTGGACATTGTCGGAAATATATTATGATCCAAATAAAAGTTGGTTTACCATATCATTAAGAATTGTCAACAAATTGAGGACTTCATTTGAGAGGCGTAGTTTAAGTGTATCTGTAACATATAACTTTGGAGTTACGAAATATATTAAGCTTTTAGAAACTTTACATTGAAAGCATCGCAGTAGACTCAGAGAAAGTTCATGAACTATTCTATATTGTGCTTTATATTCTTCAAATTATACTAGAAACTTAAAATATCTTGTTTGTAGTATTTACTTTCTGCATGTCTTGGGGGCGTATTAGGCGCTTAAGCTGGTGACGAAGCAATAATACATTTTTCCTTAGCCCTTAACTTACTAGAGATAAGCTCTACGATTTGAGCCGCTAATTAACGATACATACAACATTCTTTTCATAGCTGAAGATCTGTAGAGTGGGCTATTTTGACAAGAAAGTAAACTTTTGTTAGAAAAATTAAAAAATTCACATGGCTTATAAACTTCCCACGTCATATAGTCCTATTATATCATCGAATATACACAGATTCCAAGTTAATCTTTCATATCAACAAACACATCTCTATTATCTTAATGTTACATTTCTGCGGAACAACTTAATACGCCCATTGACCATTTTGTGTATGAGGTATCAAAAAGGCGAAATGTTGCCACTGTTTGGTCTGGTCGACACGGATTGAAGTCATAGCTCGAATCGGAGTCTAACTAGCAGTTGGAGAGGAGTGTTGAAGTTGGTGTTGGCGTACTTCTGGCTGTAGCCACTTGAAACAACATGCAAAAGGATTTTCGTCGATTTTCGAGTGCTGTTTGCCACATGTGTGCTCTTTTTCCCCATAAACATTTCAATGTGGCTCCGTTTTTTTTTTCTTTCCTTCCTTATTTCTTCCTTTTTTTTCCACTCTCAAGTTTTTTCTTTGTCAGCTATTTCGTAGTTGCCATTTTGTATCACTCTTGGCTCTGTTGCTGTTGTTGCCATTGTTGTTGTTTAGTGCTCAGCGCCATTTATTGTTTTGGCGTCAGTTGTTGCATTTGTATGCCAATTGCCAACTACTTTTTTCTTCTTACCATTTCCCGCTGTTCTTTCGATACATTTCTTACTCTTTTTGTTACTGTCACTCTTGCGCGCATTCAGCATTTTTTACAGTTTATTTGGTCAAGGCAGGAAACCAACCAATGACCAAGTGAAGTATAAGCTTTGTTTGTTGGTTGCATGTTATCCAATCGGATTTTATCTGCAACGAATTTAAAAACTTTAAATAGTTTAAAGTTTTCATTGATTTTGTGTGGAGTTTGTATATTACGTATTCTCTGTCATCAGAATTTGTCGATTTTCATGGCAATTCCTTGAAACTATATAAAGAGAATGTTTTGTTCAGTACGCCTAGATGGCGTAAAGCCGATAAGAGTGCGCCAGCCTTGCTCCATGTCAGCCTTTGAGCAGTTGCTTTCCTAAGATAATTGTTTAAATTCTACTATTTTACCGGTGCTACATTAGGAAGGCTTCTATCACCATGGTTACCTTTATTAGGTCTTGGCGTCCATAAAAAAAAACATAAGTCAGCTGCAAGTAAGATTGCTCTTTAATTTAGCCTGATACACAATCTTAGCTGCTGAAGATCTGCCGAAGATCAGTGTATGTACTTGCTGCTTAACGGGGTTAATCATCGCCGCTTGTGTACTATCCCTAATAAGACATGTACGCAAGTATACACTTTTTTTTTTAATTTAATGATCTAGGATTGGAATGCTGAAATCGTATTCCCACATCTCTGAAGAAGCGTAACAAAAGAGAAAGCAAAAAGGCTTAATACAAGTTCATAGTGGAAGAAATTGACTCAAAATAATAATTTAGTAATTAATTTTTAAACGAAAGCTTCTACCACAACTTATTCTATTAAGCTTTTTTGGTTTGAAAAAGTCTTCATTTTAATTCAATAGTCTGGTCTGCTGTGTTAGCATGGAAGATAGGGACAGTCTTGGATAATAACACACAATAACATCATAAATTTAAACAATTAAAGCAATTCCATAATTTGCCAATATAAAAATACAAAAATATATAATGTATAATCTATATATAGGTAGAAAAATGCCAATAACTTTTAATTTGACAGCATTTATTTTTGGCAAATGCGGAAACGGATTTAAAAAATCTTACGATCTTATCACGTTTAGCAAATAGAAAAAGACTTTTAAAAATGCTGCGAAAATAATGTTTGTGTCTGGCTTGATTGTGATCGCTTAAACGAAACAGCGATATTATCGACCTCTATAGAAGGTAGTTTAGTTCTGCTACATATCATATATGCGACGAAATAACATTTCGCTGTAATACGTATTAGTTCCGCCTGCTATATGCTGTTTGAACTTCAAAATAAAAAAAATCCAATTTCCATAAAATAAATCCTGCATATTTGGTTGGTTTTAAAATTAAATGCACATCACTTACTATAAATCTAAACAATCCATGTCATAAATTAAGCAAACTGACAAATCAAATTGCTATCAATGTATGTACACAACTTTCAAGGGCTAAAACAACAAACCGAAGCACAAAAGTATGCAACAATAAATCCGCATCAAATCCTCAAACAATTACAGCATCAGCAGCAACAAACAGACAGAAGAGAGTGCGAGACGTACGTACGGCCAGACAGACAGTCGAATAACAAAAGTTGCTGCAAAGAGCAAACAGAACAAACAGTCATAAAAAGGACTAAAAAGAAAAGCATATAAAAAAAAGCAGGAAAAGCCATGCAACGGGCAAAAGAGTCAAACTGCAAGGACAGCAAAACGTCACACAATTAACAAAACGAGTTGGAGAAAACCAAAAAAAAAAAAAAATGAATATAAAGAGAGTGAAGCAAGCGAGAAAGCGGAATGAGTGTAGACAGACGACCAAAGGCAATGGGGCACACGAGATTGAGTGCAAATAAGAGCATGCAGGGAGACACGAAGAAGAAGAATTGCAATGAATTAGTGAGAAATGCGAGGAGCACATGAAGCGACGAAACGTTTAACGTTTATACCCCATTGCTATATGCTTCATTTTATGCGATTTTGATATGCAGCTTATGTAGAACACACAAACAAACGCGCTGCAAGGATATCTATGAATATATATGTCATATATATGTGTGTGTTTACGAACAATGTTATACAGTCTAACCGACGATTGTATGCACTCGCTTATAAAACTCGGATTTCTTGAAGTAAAATTTCATTTAAGCGTATGAATTTTATCTGTGTGAGCAATGTGAGGGCAGATACACCTAAAAGTGGTAGGCCGCCGCCAACACAAGCAAAATGGAGCATAAATGTTGGGCCAGCTTTATCATCATTAGTGGCCTGACGATCTTAATTGAAATCTCCTTCATTCTTCACAGTGTAGAGCTAGTGTTGTTTAGTTTCTTTTTCCAAGACGCTCCGCAGTTAGCTCCGCATTGTATATCCAACGAGTATTTGGACGACCTCTTCTTCTTCCTCCTTCGGGTGTGTTTTTGAAGACTTTGCTAATTTGGCTACTGGGGTTCATTCTTTAGACTAGTCCACTGCAGTTGCTTGAACTTGCTGCTTTCGCTGATTGCTGGTTCAACAAGTTCTAAAGGAGCCATAGTTTGTAGAGTCTGCCAAATGTCTTATTTGCTGAATTTATTCGTGCGTCTATCTCTTTGCTGCAGTTGTACATGGTATTTATTATTGAACCCAGATATTTGAAGAATTCAGCCTGTCCAATGTTGCCTTCGCCCAACCTTATCTGTTTGGAAACTGGCAACTGCTTACAAATAATGTTTTCTCAGTGTTAATATTCAGTAATACAAATTTTGCAGCACGTCTAAAGCTATTGAAACTTTCGTTTGGTGATTTGGTATTGCGAGCTACAATATTCACATCATCAGCAAAAGTAAAAAACTGGATGGATTTATGCCAGATTGTTTGTGTCGTCTCGACATCTGGTTTTGGCACTACATATTCAAGGACCAGAAGCCGGATCTTAGACATCTACTTGTTTTACACCAGCTTGTGTGTTAAAGTTTTCTGCTCCAAATTTGTCGAACAAGTCTCCTTTGAGAGAGTCTTCTAAATTGCAGAGAAAAGTCTTTCTGGTAAAAGCAAAAGTTCCATACGCTCTAATAATTCGGCAATGCCCTTGTCTTTTAGTTAAACGCATAAAAAAAAACAGTTATGCCACAAAGAGTAAGTGCAGCGACCGGCAGATGACCGCAACTTGGCTTAAATTTTAAATGCATTTGAATGTGTGTGTGTAACTTTTATCCTTCTCTCACGTTTGCCGTATGTGTGGCATTGCAGCATCAAAGCCCTAGAAGTATGCTACAATAATTTAAAACTCAACTACTCAGTGCTGCTGGTTGCTGTTATAGCTTCTGCAAATATTTGTGCGTTCCACCTATAAGAGTGTGTGTGTGTATGTATATGCATGTGTATCTATAAAGGCCAGGCAGTTGGCCAAAAGTGCTGCACTTCGAAGTCAGCCAATTTTTCACTTTTGAAGCATAATTTTTGGCGTTTTTACCATATATCTCTCACTGCACTCAGTTGGTGTTTGTTTTCGGTTTTTTTTTTTAAGCCAAATACTTTATTGAAGCGCTGCTCACTCGCCATTTTTATGGCCACTGCAAAGCAAAAGAAGCAAAAATGAAAAGAAGGTAAATTTTTTGGGCTAAAACCGCAGTTGGCCAGCACTATTTGGCGATTTTCTGTTTTTTTTTGTTGTGTGTGTGTGGTGTTGGCTTAACGTAGCCATAGCTGGCCATTTTATGGGCCCCACGCGATTTGGAGCGCTTCTCAAATTGACGAACTGATGGGATGGCTCCGTTTTTGCGAGCGTCACTTTGCTAACAGCTTTTATCTGTATGTATGTTTAGTAGAGTGCAGCTTACTGCTGTTGTATAACTTAAAGTGCATGTGTGTGTGTGTTTGTGTGTGTGAATTTAGCATCTCGAACATGATGCCATAAACTGCGCCATGTGAGATCTTTGTTTTATTTCCGTTGCCGCATTCAACATTCTTTTTGCGGTTTTTTTTTTTGTCAATTAAGTACTTTGAAGTTTCGTATAAACTGGCAGGATTCCAAGTTGCTTTGTCTCGTATTGTAGGAAGCTTTGTTTTTATTACCCCGATTAGGCTATACGGAATACCTTAGACATTGTTGCTTAAGTTAACTAAAAAGTAGCATCATACACAAGGTAGTGCGATCTTTGTGGATAAGTCCTGTACAGAGTAATTATACTTTCGAATCGCATCAGTAATGCGACTTTCGCAGAGTTGGAAAGTATCGGCAAGAGTCAAGAGTCTGCCTTATTGCTGGTTCTGGTAGTAGGGATTTTCCTTAAAGTCTCTGGAGCATTTTTCTTGAGGCGGTGAGTTTTCTTAGAGTTTATTGATATTTCTGATGGGAATAGTGTTCGAATCACAGCAGTTGGCGTATCTTCCGAAGAACAGCTTAATTTTTTGCTAGCGATAGTAAATCCTCAAAAATTACAATTCGCAAGAGAATCTAAGGTGCAATAAGCAAATTATTTTCTTTGTAACAAAATGTTTAAATGTTGTTCAGATGCAAGTTGGAGAATCATTCTAAGCGGCGCCACTAACAGCCACCAATTGTACAATACTTGCACGCTGTTTCAACAGTGTCCCGGGTAGCTCACTTGAACTACATTCATTTAGAACTTTAAATTTGCATCTGACCTTACCCATAATGTTGGAAAAATTTGAAAAAAAAAATATATATATGTATCTGCGAAATCGGGTGCGAAAAATGTCGCTTTACAAAATTGTTGTAGGGGCCGACTTGCAGTGATATGTGCGTTCACGTTGCCTACAACGAAACTTCATTAAAACTGCAACATCAATTGAATCGAACGCCGCACAAACTATGCACAGTTCATTTTTACACGGTCGCCTGGTTGCCTGGACATATTGTTGCCACGAGGCGCCACATCATCACCGCGTTGCCAATATGTTTTCGTTGTTAGATGGGCAGTAACCAACCAACCAAGCGATGCATAGCATATATCAAAGGACCCACGTGTTACAGTCAATGTCACCATGGTATGCACTTTCTAACCTAGCCACAACCCGCAACAGTTCACCCCGTTCATCCGGCTTATAAAGTTTCTGCTGTTGACCCCAAAAGCGTTACCAATTTGCACTGGCACCGAGTGTGTCAGACGCCGGCGGCGTAGTCGCTGCGGCTTAACTGCGGCCTCTGTTGCAGTTCATCATTACGTGGTCGTTATCGCTTTTTTCGCCGAATTCAAATGATGGCAGCCCTTACGCACAAACGCAAGGATACGAACATGGGCCAACCAAGTGATTTGAAATTTAAGCCCAACACGCATCAAAATGCCGCATGGCATAGAACTAACTCACTTGATTGTTAATGAGATGGTAAAGCTCGAAACTGGCACAGTTGTTGCTATATATATGTAGGTTCATAGGCGGCATAAAAATTTAGCAATTTGTCCAAAATGATGTGGCCGACGATAAGATACTCTTTTTCATTTTCATTTCAATGTCGTTATGCCAAATCGTTTGTCTAGGCTGCGTCTCAGTGCTAAGGTCTGTGGGACATATGTAGTCATCTGCACGTTATATTTTCAAACTGTTGATTTCCGCTTAAATGTTCTCCACAATAAATAGAGAAATCTTTATCGTATTGAAGTGTGCTTGCGTCTTGGCTTTCATTGGAATTAACTTCGTATCCAACTTAACCGTTTTAACTCGAAAGAAAGTAGTCTTTTGGTATAACTTCAGAAATCATTTACTTTTGTTTGGAAACCCGCTCAATACTATACATCAAGACATGTAGTGTATAGACTTTGCTTGCTACCTTGGTTCACACTTTGAATGTATTTCATGTCTGAAAGACGTATTTTTCCCTATAAAATAACGGCAAAGAAATCAACTCAAATCGCTACACCATCTCATATGTCTTTTTTGCCTTTGAAAATAAAGAGTATAAAATATCGTACCACTCATGGGGGTTTTATCGCACAAAACTCGCGTGTTCCAGGTCCACAACTTCATGCATAATTTTTGTGGCAGTACCCAGCATTCAGTTTAGGCCTCTATCAGCCTCTGCCATGCTCATTAAAATCCACGAAAATGTTGTAGGCGAAATGCTTTCGGTTTGCCTTTGAAATGTCATTTTACGGTTCCCAATTCTGCATGTGCCACACGTTGCACGTATAGCCAGCCATAAACATATGTGCATTGATGTGTATCTGTGTTTGCGTGTGTGTGTGGGTTTGGCTGAATTTTTTGAATTGGTTTGGTATGGTGTATTCGTAAGCTACTAAAAATTGTTGCCTACCCTTGCAGCGGTTTGAATTGTGCCAAAAACCTTGGACCCGAAAAAAACCCCATTGACATTGTGCGCATTTGGTGTTGCCTGCTTTTAGGCTCTGCCATTTGGGAGTTGGCTTTTCCATTTGTATACGATTTTAGTATGGTTAAATGTCATAAAATAATACTTTATGTTTTGTGCTTTTGATTCTATATTGATTTTATTATTGTACATAGTTGCAAATATATATATTTATTCATATGAAACGATAACGAGGAAATTATAAGCTGTGGAATTTTTGAGCCAAACAGATTGAAAATTTGTAGTTGCATTGCCTGGAATTTCTGATTTGAGCCTACACATAACTAGTCTCGTTTGAGTAACCCTAGCCAAGGTGTAAAAAACGCTGTTAGACCTTTTATTTTTGGCTTCACGAAATTATTGGCCAAATTATTGCTACTGAGCAAATACTTTTCATTATGATTCCTTCACAACTCGATTTTATTTGCTTATTGTACCATAATATTTTCATCCAATGACAGTTTCAGAATATAAGTTATTTCATCTTTAATTGCGCCTTAGCAAATACCATAGTTTAAATTTGTGCTGATAGTTAAAAGTAACTCGGTTCAGCCGTGAATGAATCAGATAATTTTGTATGTTTGAATTTTTATGAGCAAATATTTGCTGCATCTATACTCGCTTCAAACGGAAAGAAGTTCGGAAAAATGTATGAATCAATCCATATTGCATTATCTAGCAGTAGCCTAGTGCTGCTATACCACATTTCAAATCTGTGCACATAAAAACTTGTAAAATATGGTGGCAAATGCGTTTTGGGCTTGCGATAACCCGCTGATGCCATATAAATAACAGATTTAGTGGTCTCGGCTGTCGGCCATTGGCCATGTTTTGTAGTAGGCCGCCTTTCAAGAGCAGGCAGGCAACTCAGGCAGTGATAACGCACAGCGGGCAGGACCCGCTGCTGCGGACCGGTTTTATGTGTCATAACCAAACAGTAACAACAACAACGATAGCAGGACGAGCAACAACCACATGGTTATTCATTGTACATGTTTGGCTAGAATGGCGGCAGCGTTGGCTTTTAATGGCCATCCAAACAAGCGTCGAATGTCGGCTATAAAAAAAAAAACAAAAAACAAAAAAAAAAACATAAGGGAAAACATGATTTGGCCAAACAATGCACGGACATAGGCTTCATTGACTGCGTTAATTGCTGTCATTCATTTGAAAAGTCATACGCGCCATTTTTGTACCAGAAATCCCTTTGGCTGCAGTGGCTCGTTAAAACTGATGATTATGCGTTTACTCTTTCGCTTTCATTCGACAATATTGTTGTGGATTTTGTTGGTATCGTTGACGATGATTATGATGTTGTGTATGAGTATAATGATGAGTATTGTTTGGTCAGGGCAAAGATTCCATAACATTTAACGTTCTCATCATAAGCAGCACAATCATCGTTTACTGCAGCTTCTATAAATCTTAATCCCCATTGGGTGCAAGAGTAATCTACGCTTTTACTTTTATTTTACTTGCCACCACCCTTCATCTTCATTCATTTATGTCATATTATCTGCTTACTTAGCCTGCCCCCGTTTTACACAAAACCGAACATTGGTCGTCTACTCCTTTATATAAGCATTTTTTTTGTGCTATTTTCAGAAATCCAATTTAGCTGCTAAGCCGCCAAGATTTTGCTTTGCTTTCTTACTCTATTTTGTATACCCTACATTCATAGAGTGTATATGGATTTATGCAAAAAGTGAAGGGGTTGGTTGCTACATATGGCAATGGTTTTATGAACATACGGCTACTAGTACTTTATTTATATTTTCTATATATCTAAATTTTAGCAATTTTACAGGCTTTTAACAAACAATCTATCCTACTTACGCTGATGCTCTGACAAAAGACAAATTTAATTAATATATAACAAATTATATATTTTGGACACTATATATGTGAAGATTTTCAATGAAAGCTTTCAAATTTTTAGCTAAGCATTTTGGCTTTTTAATGTTCTTAGATTTTTTAAAAGTTTTATTAGTTCAGGTAAAATGCATGCAGCACAGCAATAGTTCGTTTGGTATCGAACTGCTAATAGATAACAAGGAAATCAATTAGCTAATATTTGAAACCAATAATGAATACTATGATATAGTCTGGAAAACCTCGACAACACCACCCATAAAGAACTCGCAGAATGCGTAAATTAATAGTTTTGGAGATTTTTTTATTATTTTGAAAATATAGATACATATCTTGTATCTATGGGTTTATCCTGATCATAACCAACATTCGCATTAATATTTTTAGTAACTTTACTTACAATAGTGGATTGTTACAATGTTTCATCGAACAGTGTTTTATTTAGGTTTACCATTCAATCCACATAATGCATGCCTAAAGTCGGAGTATCCCATAGTCGTCTATATCTAAGCTTACCATATTTTTTTTGGTAACTGTTTATTGATTTTTCTGCAGATCCATGTACTGACCAACTTGCCACATGGCTAACTCGGTAAACTCGGCTTTATCACTGCAGCTCATCGCCAGCCATTTGCCATTAACCATGAACAATATAGAAAGCATTGCTCATACACCCTGTCGTACCAGCACACAAGCCATTTGTGTAGCAGGGCTTTTCTTGTATTTTTTTTTTCATTTCTTTTTGTTGCTGATGTTGTTTGACATTGTTGTTTTTTTTTGCAACTGGTTTATGAAAATTTAATAATAATTTCATGTTTGGACAGTGCTAGGATGTGAGTTAGCTTTATTTGTTTTTGCGCACGACAAGGCATTGCAGCTTTGCGTTAAAAATAATCATGCAATATATAATAAAGTGTATTTGTTGAGGTAGTGTAGATGTGTACTTGAATAAAGTCAGTCATTATAGTGAATGTTGTCGACTGCTTAACGATGATTTTATATTTTATCAAATAGATAGCCTAGTTCAATTAGTTATATATTTTCTTCGAATATTCTCATAATACTCCAATTCTATGCTTACTATAAACCAACCTCATTATGAAGTATTATATATTTACATGATACCCACAACATTGCCCAAAAATGATAATGATGCAACAAGATGATAATGACGATAACGCTGCCACAAGCGTGCACACACAGCGTATGAGTAATAAATTTATAGGCACACTGTTTCACAAAATGCAACAAAACACCAACACAACGGCATATGAAAATTTACATTTTGGCAATTTCCAGCTGTCGAATGACCGACAAAGGCGGCGCGTTCGGACCAAAGCATAGGATTTGGTTATCGCACGTTGAAAATCTTTGGCGGAGTGCAGCGCGTAAATTTCGCAACGATGCCGTCTATACGTTCAACGGTCTGCCCTGCTCTGCGCTAGTCAGTTCAGCTTGGCGCAGCTCTTTGCCTGCAAATGCAATTTCCTAATTTCTCACTTGGGAAATGCAGTTAAGAACGTGAGAGCGTATGGTTAGTTGGATGGTCGAATATTCGACTGGTAGTAGAATGGCTGGCAGATTGGGGCTAAAAGGGTTAAACGAGCGGCCAGCGACCAACGGATGGCCAAAAGTCAGCCAGAAGTCGACGCAGTCTATGCTTTAAAATTAATGACCCAACGCTGCAGACGAACAAACGGAAGTGAAAAAATCGAATGGTGCCATGCATTCAGAGACAACGAAGTTCAAATACACTTACCCAAAAAAATAGATTTCTATTGGCAAAGATAACTGCAGATTTGCCTATAAGGTCGACATAGGTGCATGCACTAGCAAATTGACGTAGAGCTTTCGATTCCCAGATCTTTGTACTTGCACATTAAATATATCTTTAAACTAACTTGCTTGCCAAACCTTGGTAACCTTTCGATATAACTCTACTACGATATCTTTCGTAAATTAAACCGCAGACAATGGCACATAAATGCATAAAGTGCATGACGTCCAGTAAAAATACAGAGAAATTACAGTGTTCGGAGTCGTTTTGGCCATGTTAGTCATGTTGTTGCTTGTCTAAGCTTATGCAAAGCAAATTGGTTTATGCATGAGCCTGCCAAGCATGAGTGCAGGCCAGGCTAGAAACTCTACCCGAATCCCATACGTTACATAAACCAAAGATAGCATGATAGCAAGTACCAGTGTACAGATAGATAGTAGCACTCCCGACTCTGGCAACAAAAGTTGAACTCATATTCGCAGCCGTGTTAAGTAAATTGTTGGCTTAGCTTTTGATTAGCTTACCCTGCGATGGCCAAGTGGCAATACCGCTGTTTACAATTGGGGTTGCATCATAAAGACAGCCTTCCTACAGTCTAGGTAATGCATTTTAAAAACCACACGAGCGGAATTTATATGCATCCGTTAGCTTGAGTTGCGCCTGATGGGGCTGCAGCATGAACATGGTGGTTGGCTATTGGAGTTAGTGTGGGCGCTTGAGTGCCCAAGTTTGGCATTAAAATTTTAATATACAAGTCCAGTACGAACCCATTGAAAGGGTCTACGGGAAACAGATGAAATGCAATGTTTTGCAAAGTGCTAGCTTAATGGTTTGCATAGCAGCTCATAAAGGAAGTTTCACCTATTGCATAGACAGAAGTTATGCCCAATTGTTAGAAGTTCGGCTATGTGATTTGAGAAAAAAGCTTAAGATGATTGGGGGACCACGACATGGTTTAAAAAATATGAAAATCTATTGTGTATGATTGAAATATTCTTAGTTAAGACGTTAGAGATTTTTAAGAATTAAGAGTTGCTGCATACGCGAAAAATAACCCGCTATACTATATGACCAACATATTAACTTGAAGCCCTTGGAGCATATATACCTAATATGCATTGTAACTACTAAGATTTATTCATCTAAAACTATTTCCATTCATCTAAACGGCTTCACCAGAATCATTGTTTTGCTGAAATTTATCTAGGAACAAAACGTACCACTCACTCCAAGCTAGGGCAGAACGGAATGCGCGATTAATTTGGCTGTTTGGTTTCCAATAGTTTGGCAGCATTGGCCGGGTCGACACAATAACACCCATTAAGTCTGGCCAACACGTAACCGGGCAATAAACAAGCGTGACAAATGATGCTGCTAAATGAAAGTTGATTGCCAGTTGACGGCCACACCTGTTTCTGTCCTGTCCTGTACTGTCCTAGCCAGGATGCCAGACAAGCTAGACAGCGTACGACGGAGCCAACAATCAAAATTGTCAGTCAAAGAAAAAATAACTGTATTGCACTGAACGAAGTTAAAAGGAAAGCAAAAAAAAAACATACAAAATCACGGCACGAATGCCACGCAGCGGAAGTTAGCACAAAAGCAAATGTCGCTCACATCGTTCCGGCCGGACCAGCAGCAGCAGTAGCAGCAGCAGTTACCTGCACTGGGCTACGTACGATCCTTTGCTGTGATGCGGCGGCAGCCATATTAATAATGATGGCGTTGGCTGTTGCAATGGCGGCGACAAAACGCAAAATGGCCGTCGACGTCACGTGTTGACTGCGCTGCGTGTGATTTTCCGTGCAACACACAAAACGGAAGCGAATTTTTGCTCGCAGCGCAGAATGACAAGGTAAGAGACACAACACCAAAAGGAAAATGAAAGAATTAACTGCAATAACAAGAAAGTGAACTCAACTGCGTCGAAATTCATTTACAAAACTTACTAAAAGAGACGCTGCGGAGGCAGATGTGGCTGGCAGTTGCAGAGACACCGGACAAGAGTTGATGCCCTGCTGTTGCATTCAAATATTGTATGAAGCGATGCGCTGTGGCATGTTGCACATGGCTGCTTGGATGTTGGACATTACAAAATAACAATAAGGGCAAGCTGTTGCAGCTACGTTTTTTTTTATTTATTCTTTTATCTGTTTGTTGCATTCAAGTCACAATGAATACGTCTTGTCAGTCGATAAAAATTAAATAAGTTTACAGCTTTGATAAATGCACTTTTTTTGTGCCGTTGGGGGTTCTTGTCTTGGTATACATATTTTTATTTAATTTTTTATTCTTATTTGTAAAATTAATTTGAATAAATTGAAATTGAACAAAAAAAAGCCATCATGCCAGTGCACCAGCGGGAGGCTATAGAAACGCGTTTGTGCATAACAGAGAAAGTAAGAAGTTATTGCAAGCGTTTATTTACTGACATGAAAAATAATGTTAAATTTTTAATAAATACGAATGGTTGTGTTGAGTTTCGGGAGATTTCTTTATAGTGTAGATATGATTGACTTTGTTTTTAGCTACTTTAAAAGTTCGCAACTGCTTAGCGAAATTTGCGAAATAAACTTTCATTGAAAGGGCAAGATATCCCATATTAAATTCGGATTACTCGCTTTATTTAAAAGCAGTTTAGTCGTTATTATCCTGTCTATTATATTGCATGCATTTTATTCTGATATGGTTGACCAACTTAAAATGCAATAATACGAAGAAAAAGTACGTTCAAATAAAACTCCCTTAAGAAAGACATTTTGCCCACTTAGAAGGAATGAACAATCTCTATTCAAAGTAAATACTTCACAAATGGTTACGTTTATTTGTCTTCCCTGACAATTCCATCAATATTTTAACATATTTCCCTTAATTCCCAACGACAGCTTAAATCAGCTTATCCTTTAAACTTACACTTTCAATCAATTGCAAACCTCAAGTTACTTAAACACCGCAGACAGACAGGTGTGATAATGTGGCATGTGTCCGAAAACAGTGCTCTCCGAGTACTCGCTATAAAGCCATTTGCATGGCTATATGATTGTTTGCTTCAACGAAATATCCCAAAGCATTTTTGAATTTTCGTACTTTTCAACAAGTTGCGACTGCAACGATGCTACGTGTATATCGTCTTGTTGCACATTGGAGCTTCATATTTCTGCGGTTACCAGTTGTCTGGACCACCCAACCAGGCTGGGTGGCAATTTTGTAGCTCCGAGTATTTGGCATCATCAAGCGTCGGTTGATTGCTGGGTATGCAACAACTGGAAATAACTCCTCCAGTGCAGTGCTCCCAACACAACCGTTCCACATGTGTAAAGACAATTTGATAATCGCAAAATGCTGCATAGTTTGAGTTAATGAAGCTTGTGTGCCTGGCCATAGTCATGTGCCAAGTGCCATATGCAATATTAGCATTCCCTGTCCCGTTGCTCACTCACGATGCCAACACGGGCGAGACCAGACGACGTCATAGTCGTGTTGCTTGTTGGAAAACAAGCAGAGCGTTTTGCTTGCCAATTAGTAATTTGCTTGCTGGCTGCCAGACTAGGCAACTATATAGTATGGTTCGAGAGAACTGACAGACTGACTGACTGACTGAATGTCCCTGACAACCTGAGGGAGTTTTAAAATGTCAAGTGGGAGTTTCCATCTCATGTTTACTGAGTGACTCGTAGTCTGCCGGACTACCGGATTCAACTTTGTTTAATCGCTTGTTGGATGTTGTTTTATGCCAATTGGCTGCTTTAATTTAAAACTTTACTGAAATTGCTTTGTAGATTCTCCTACAGCTCTATTGGTTCAATTATTGTCAATTTTTTCGAAGTTTGCTTTTCAAATTACGGCAGATTAGATGGAATAGTTTTGCCAATTTAAGGTTATTATGTGTCAAGTTTTTTGCAACTTAATCAAATTTAATTACGTGTTGTGGTTACCAAAAGTAAAATTACAGCAGTAAATAAATAGAAAATGTGCGAATATAGGGATTAAGTGTGCGTTTGGGTCTGATGCGGCTGCCTCCTACATTATAGGTGGTAGCACGCTTTAAAGAAATATCTATCTACCAACGCCTAAGACAATATAATATTTGATTTCGATGCGCGATATGCTATAAGATCTTAATGAGAATATAAAGATCGCATTTGCAATCCGTAGTTGAGGTGTCGTGAAGAAGTAAGAAAGGAAGAGTATTTATTGTAGGATTAGCATTCATGGGAGTAACAGATTGGAATAAAGAAATTCGGGTGTTGATGAATCATTAAAACAAAGAGATAAAAGTTGTGTGAACTAAGTTTCTTTGTCTAGCATACTTTTATTATTGAAATTAGATCTTAAATAAGAGTCCAGATATAAGCTTAAAAAATTAATGAAGGTTGCTTTTGGTACATAATAAAAATCGCATTCGGCTATGAACACCGACATACGGATTGGGCCATAAATATTATGGCTGTTACGCATTTGAAGCGTTGACAGCGTGCGCTCTCTTATTATTTCTTATATAAGAAAAGAATAAGCCAAAAAAGTATTACTTTTGGGTTATCAAAGCTGTCATTGTTTGGGCGAAGAGGCTGCATAGGGCTTGACAATTGAGAAGGCATCGGCTGCCCGCACTCTTGATTGATCTTGCGCTCTCGAACATGGTTTCTGTATAATGATATGTCAAAAAATGATTATTATAGTTGGACGTTGCCTAGCACTGGTTAAGAGCACTGGAGGTGGGAAAGAGAGCTTGGCAACTTTGAAAATCTTCCCCTACGCGCACCCTTCATTGATTGAAACATGCTGGCTGCCTTGCAGCAGGATCGCAATATTCAGCTGTGAGCTTTTTGAACTTTTTGCTAAGGAATTTATGTTATAGTTCTATAATAACGATAATCTTTCTCTTAATTTACACATAACTTTTACAATAACGATCATTTTCCTT
The DNA here is from genome assembly GCA_035046065.1 of Chymomyza procnemis. Taxonomy (NCBI): domain Eukaryota; kingdom Metazoa; phylum Arthropoda; class Insecta; order Diptera; family Drosophilidae; genus Chymomyza; species Chymomyza procnemis. Next base: position 15,667,606 of record JAWNOJ010000013.1, on the reverse strand, counting down.
GACTTGCATGTGTTCTCAGCTACTTAAAGGCACAGTGTAGGAATCTCTGTTACTAGCTTTTCGAATAGTACTAGAACTAGGATCACTAGACAGTCCTTAAGTGCGCATATTTATACAAAAGCAAAAAAATTACAAACATTTTTATTAATTTCGATTTAAATAAGCTTTAGTCTTAAGAGACCAAAAAAAAAGAGAGGTCACAAACCATATTCAATCCATTAGGTCCAAAATTTTTTTATTTCACTTTCTACTTGCTGCAAATGCAAAACTTTTACTTATTAGAAAATTAGGTTACCAAGTTGGATGCCCACACAACTTACTTAGATGGTAAATATTTGCGCTTTTAATTAACGTTTGCGAAAGTAATTGGAATTGGGGGATGTTTGCATAGGGGAAGTTTGTGTCGCAGCGGATAAAATAAATCGCATGGAAATTTATCATTCGAATCTTTGGCTAACAATAATTTGACACAGTTGCAAAAACTTGGCAAGAAATTTGCAGCATTGGAGTCGTTTACATAATAGCATGTGCAAATGTGTGAGTGTGTGTCTGTGCGAGTTTAGCCTAATTAATCATAATAAAACTAAAGACAGCTCTTTCAGGTAAATACGAGCCAAAAAAAAGGCCACAATTTTCTTGCATTTTCTTTGCCATAAAAATAAATGAGCCAATTAAGCGGGCCACAAGTGAAAATTGCTGCCCAATGACTTGATGAGGGTACAGCCCAAATCGCCAGAGAGCTTCCAGGACTCAGCGAAGCAGCAGCAACAGCAGCAGCCAGAACATCAGGTGTTGCGCTTCAGCAGATTGTGCACAAAATTGAACCAGGCAGACAATGGGGCAAGGTGACGCCCTTTACCAATTTATGCGCTCTCCTGGCAAATTTATTTATACTTTTTATTACCGTTACTTGCTCAGTTTGCTGTGGTTGTTGTTGTCGTTTTGGCCGACATTTTGTAACTTCTGTTGACTGAGGTTAAGTCGCTTGAAAATTTGTTGCTAATGAAAGTAAAAGAGCCGCTAATTGTTGACGTTGTCAACGTTCTTGCAAAAGTTGAAAGCATTTGCAAAGTGTTTGTTGATTTGGTAATGTCGAGCTGAGAATATTTTTTATATGAAATAGCATTGGTTATCGGTATTTATGCGTCCATAGTCGGGGAGGTCTTCCATCGCTTATTCAGAATGTTTTCATTAAAAAGAAAACGTTTTCTTTACGTGGTGTGCTTGTTAAAACTAAACTCTGCTACAGTGAATGTCGCCAGTTTCCACTCACAATCACTTTTTTCGACATTTAGCAATAGTTGAAATTGACACTTGAAGAAGCCAGCTATACAGGTATACAACAAACTTCGGCTTTACATTCTCGCGCAAGGTCGGCAATTCGACATTTTGTGCTATCGTTTCCGTATCGGTATGCGCGAGGCACTTCTTTATAAAATGAGCATAATCATAATCATGAAAATCGATAATCGATTTTTGGCCAGCTTTTTAGGCTCTTGGAAGTAGTTGGAGTGTTCTTTGCCAAACAAAACCGCTAAATAATCTTAGCCTTCTTAATCCTTTCTTTAGTCCGCTTTTTAAATCAAAACCTGTATATCAAGTATATATCTTCTCTGAAGTACAAGACAATGGATATTAAATTGTTTCTACCTCATAATCTACACCGCTTTTGGGATGTCGCGTTGTAGCATTTTCGTATCACCTGAGTTTTATCCCATTTTGCAAACTTTTGGCAGTTATCCCTCTCGCTCGTTTACAGCGATTACCCTTAACTCGGTTAATTGATGTATTTCGATCTTAAACAGCTTCAGAATTTTTAGACCCTAAAAACATTCTGTGCAGCTGCCACTGTCTTCAAAAAGTTGGTCAGTTGGATTCAAACTCGCAATTTTTTTGGTGTTAAAGACCATGTGCGTGATTCGATACTGTAGCTGCAGAAACGTTTGAGGCTCACGAAATCCACAGAAGCATGCCCTAACTCGAGTTAATAATCTTTAAAAGGCTGATCTGATTAAATTTGCTATCAAATAATATCGTAAGAAATGTTGTCCCCAGGCTCAAGTTACTTAAACACCGCAGACATACAGGTGTGATAATATGGCATGTGTCCGAAAACAGTGTACTCTGAGCACTCGTTATAAAGCCATTTGCATGGCTATATAATTGTTTGCTTCAACGAAATATTCCAATGAAAAAAATCGTTTGTCAAAATTTAAGTTGCTATCAAATAATATCGTAAGAAATGTTGTTCCCAGACTCAATTATAATTATTTTCTCAATAAACCAATGAAGCTAAAGTGCTTATATTTATTATTGTCATTGTACTATTTTTACTTTATCATGATTCCTGCTAAATATTTCTGGCAGCTACCTAAATGGAATTTCCGTTTTGTAAGTAAACTGCTTTAAAAACCCCAAAACAACAAGCTTAACTATAATTACTTGCAATATGTTTCGGTAAGCACTTTTTATTTATTTGCGAATAATAAAAATAAGCTTTTTGTCTAACTTGACGTCAGTTTAGAGTATACAGTACAGCCTTACTTGGCAAACCAAATAGTTGGTACTTTACAATATTTTAAATACTATTTTTGTAGAATCTTGTAGAATGTATTTATTAAAATACTTTTTTTAAAATCTTTATTATATATGCACTTTGTGCCCTAGGCAATCCGTATATTTTCCAAGTTAGTGCGAAGCGTTAATAAATTAAACTTGAATTAATAGCATTTATTCAGATTTTCTTCAGATTTGATTAGGATTGACGTGTTGTATTCATGCAATAGTTCTATTCAGACAATGTTTTTGTATGCTTTTGCATTCAACATCTGCTTGGATTGCGCGCTGAAAAATGTTAACTAATTTATTGAGAAATCACTTGATTTCATCTTAAGCGGCTGTTCAATGAATCGATTTAATGCGCTCCAGGTGATTTATCATAGGTAATGACTTTACTATTTATTTTACAAAATATTTAACTAGTTTTCTATTATATACTTAATTTTTTTTAATTAAAAAAACAATATTATTTTTGTTATTTTTAAGTGGCAAGTTTTGTTATTAAGTTTTACCAAACAAAATGTGCATTTTGCTGCATTAAAAAAAAAAGATAAAAAGTTGTAAATTTTAATGAACTAGTAAAAATATATACAAAAACTAGAAATATAGTTTACATCTATCTCATCTGAAAAATTTTTATTTTATTATTTATTTATAAATATTAATTTAAGTAATGATTTTTTTATTGTGAGCATTGTTGAGCTTAAATAATTTGACTTTTTATTTTTAAGGAAATTTATATTTTTTAAGAGAGTCGATTGTGAAGAAATCAATTTAGATAGCATATATTTGATATTTTTTAACTTTATCAAAAACAAAAAACACAATTTTTCGTGCAAAGTATATTGATTTTATTTTATTTTTGGATGATGACATCACTGAGCGACTTGCCAAGCACGTTCAGCGCTGGGGAGGCCTTTACCAGACACCTAGAGAACTTGGACTACGCAGACGACAACTGTTTGTCTTTCCACTGGCTCTGCGACAACCAGAGCGAAACTGATAACCTCGCAAGGATAGCAAGCAAAGTCGGACTTGAGATAAACGTAGCCAAGACCACGGCAATGCACTTCGACCACCACTATGGAAACGCAATAGAGTTCGTCATTAGCTTTTCATATCTTGACACCATCATCTCCAACAATAGCGGCGTGGATGATGAAAGCAAAAGCGACTTGCCAAAACCCGATCAGCAATTGGGAGACTCTACCGCAATGAGGAGGAGCAACAAAAAATTAAGCTGACGAGCAAAATAAGGAAGAAAAAATAAACGGTGATAGGGTATGCTCTCTGAAGAAACCCAAGTAGAACTGTCAGGATGGCACTCGACTGGAATACCCAAGGCAGCGGACTGATCGGAAGACCCAAGGCAAACTGGAGAAGATGCATCCTCCAAGAACTGGCCCAGTCGACAGTCTACATGGGACAGAGCTTAACAGATGGCGCAAAACAGAGTTGGATGAAAGGTTCTAGTAGAGGCCCTTAAACTTCCAACGAACCCTGTTCTCCTCTAGTAGAGGCCCCAAGTTTCCAAGCGAAATAATAAAATGATCAAAAAATAACTTATAGACTTACACAAATAGCGCTGATGAAGATTAGCAAGTATTCCGATTATTAAAACACAAATCGCATTAAATTCGAAACGAGCCGTCAACGCGAGCTCTGCGGCTTCTTCTTGATATTTCACTTTCTTTGAAATTATAATATATTTTACATAAATTTCTATACATATTCAAAAGAAATTATTTTAATTTATATTTAAGTTGAATAACACTTTCTGATGGCAACCACAGTTGGTTCAAAGTTGAAGTCTAATCTAATAGGGTTGAACCACGGCATGTTGATAAACACAAATCATGTGACAGCTGCTGCTGCTGTGCAACAGCCTCATTGACCACACTCCGCGTCTGCAGCATGCTCTCATTAGTATGAGGCTGTGTACTGTTAGTAGAGCTAAGTTGTTGCTCCTGGGGCGCCGGGAGCACTGCTGTTGCTGCTGCTGCTGCTGCCTCTGCCTCAGACATACGCACTGCCACAAAGGCAATGACAGCGCCCAGGAGCGAGCCAACCGCAACATCCGACCAATGGTGTTTGTAGTCCAGCACACGGCTTAGACCAACGTACCAGGCCGCCGACACACAGCACAGTTGACACAAAGGCCGCAACAAAGTGCTGGGCCGCCATTTGGTACAACGGTGTAAGGCAAACTGCAAGTAAAGTGCCAGAAAAATCAGTCCATAGAATGCCATGCTAGAGTGCCCGCTGGGAAAGGACACATGAATATCGCGCAGCATTTTAGGCGTTGCGCCGGACAACTCCGGCTGACAGGTATAGTTGGTATGATAGTAGCCGCCGGCTCTATGCTGAGCATCCGCACAGCTACCTCCGTCGCTAAGCTGTGGAAGGCATACATAAAAAAAATGCGGCCTCAGACGACCTATTGTATATTTTCCTAGGCTCTTGAGTGTACCCTGCGCCGCATAGCCCATGATAAAATAACGCATTGTATTGTAAAACGATGAAAAACTTAAATGTCCTGTTTTGCTCCAGCAACGCCAACAATTGTAGCTTTCCAAAATGATGAACACCAAGAGCGGCAGATAGAAGCTTAAGCCGTACAGCATGGCATTGCCAATCGTACTTTCCCTGTAGGGATACATAAGCGTCTCGTCGTCACAATAAAAGCCACGCTGAGTGGGTTTTCCCCAAACTTTTTTAAAGTTATTCGACAGCCATAGCAGTGGTATCAGAATCAGAAGATCTACAAAAAATCGCAACACTTGATTTTTTTTCAACAAGATAAAGCGCATATCAAGTGCCATCGAAGCGGTTTGTGTGTACCGTACACCTTCACTATTGAGATCTCACTAAGTCGGGGCGCTGGCTAGCAACTGACACCCAGCTGTGAAGTTTATACAAAGCTACACTTATAATACGCTGCAAAAATAGTGTATAGAGGGTATATTGAATTCGAAAAGTGCGCAAGTTTATTTAGTGCAAGAGACACGAAGATGCTAGAAATGATACGATCGATTTTTAATCGGTTTATTAATTATTAAAATGGAAACTAATTTTTATTAGTTTATTTTTAAAATAAGGCAAAGAGTTTTAAAGTGTTTCGATAATTGTTCTACTGAGACACAAAAAAGGCAAAGAAAATAAGACACAGAAAATGCAGAGTTTGCAACAATTCTTTTAAAAATTGTGCAATGAAGATTATTTTGCGCTACCAGTAGAATCGGTTTAATATAAAGAAGAATTTTAATAAATTGCAGAAATTTTCTTAAAACATAAAAAAAATTTTTTTAAAGAGCAAACGTTAAAATATCTTATTTTTTAGGAAAATAGTAACTGCAGTTTTTGTAACAATTCTTTAAAAAATCTAGCATAATGAGTTTTTCGAACTTCCACTAAATTCGCATTATATGCAAAAATAAATTGAAGAAATTTTTTGAAAGCATAAATTGATTTTTTCACTTAAAAGATAGTAATACTCGGCGCAGTATGATTAAAATGATGCTTTATATATACTTTTTCGTTCTATACAGCGTATTTGCAAGTCGTCTGTTATTTTTATTTCATGCTACTTACTTGGTATTATTTAGCAATAATAATAACAATAATACTGCAACACTTGGTATTACCCGCTTTAGGATTAATTGAAACTTACACAAGTTTTTAATAGAACCGAAACGTTTCTAATACCATAAGAAAATATTGTGTAAATATTTTTAAACAACTGATATTTATATTATCTGGAACCGTTGTGTGTATTAGATTTTTACTTTAGAATTAAAAGCTAAAGAAAAAAACCTTAGCTACATCAAACAAATCAGTTAAGTAAGTTGCCTAAACAAATAAACAAAAGTTCAGCTTACAAGGTGCGATCAACCGTCCATTATGTTATGCTTACATTTCAGGGTCCCAATAGGGAATCGCTGTTTGATTTCTTGATATTGCTAGATAAGTTTTGAAGTTTTCTGTCTGCAGACGATTCAATTCCTAAAATCTGACGTGATGTCTTATTTTTAGTTCGAGTGTTTATTTAGCCTTCGAGTTTTTAAGATTATCTCCATGTTTTCAGAATTCCATACCTTGATTAAGCTGCTTTAATTTGCTGTGGACGCGTTTTATTCGCAATACAGTTCTCTTTGTTCAGCGTGAATGAGCTTTCTTAGGAACTGCTGCCAATTAAAATTACGAAAAACACTTATTTCAATATAATACTTCAGCCTTACATAAAATGTATCTTGAAGATCGCAGTGCAATTACTTGCCAAGCATTATTACTATACGAAGGTTCTGGCATTATGAGTAATATATATTATTTTGTAAATAAGTTCCAACCTTGGGGCTTACCTTGGTGCACAACCTTGAGGCAAAACAGTCTCATGGGGGTCGCAGTGCTGAAGAGCGTAGGCCCATCCTCGTTCATACATTACATTACAAGTTTCATTCTAATCGAGCCCGCTATATGTTGAAAACTTTGAATAATATCAGAAATCTTTTGCAAAAGACAAAACAAAGTATATATTGGGAACTGTTTCATATTACCCAAGCGATAAGTGAGTGGAACTACATAAGTTCGAAATCTATATCTTTTATTTAAACCAAAAACAAAAAATAATTTGAATAATCGATTGGCATTGCAATAAAAATCTTTTGTTAGTTTAACTTTACTAAAAGGAACCCATAAAAGAGTATGAGAGAAAACAGAAAATAAAACGTTTAAACTGTGATAAAAAACCAAGAGATTTGAGATTTGATTTTCAATTTAAATGAAGTGGCTTCTGTATCAGAAATGTATTGGAAGATCTTCGATAGTGTTTGGGCAATTGCAATTTCTCAGCAAAATATTTAGTAAGGTTTTAAAAGATTTTCCGTTTTTAAAAACCTCAAGCATGATACTTTTATATCTCCCTGCTATTTCAGGCGTTTACATTTTAACGCAGCTTTAAAATTAAGTCAAACTTTATAAATCTCAGGCCACTGAGTAGAGGCAAAAAGCATTAACTCAGTCTACCTGCTAAATTGTCTCACGATCGTCAGTCAAAAGCTTCGCAAGCCAAAAACTTCAACAAGATGCGACTTCGATGATTATCTAACCTTTCAACTTGAGTGAACCAACATAATTCTGACTCAGCAAAACCGAACCAACCGTAACATACAATCCATATGTAGTAGATACGAAAAGCGTTGTAGGTAGGTAGCTCTCCAAATAATACAAAAAAAATACGAAATAAATGCTCTCTGAGTCATACAAAATTTGGGATAGCTACCGGCATTAAAACCAAATAATTTGTCATTGACAAAAAACAAAATAAAAACACACACACATAATGAAACAATAAAAACGTATTCGCAAATATTTAAACAATTTACAAATAAATGTGGGTGAACATCGATGGCATTGAAAATTCAACGAAAGCAAAAGCTTTGTATGAAAAGAAAAACCAATATTTGTTGTATAAATAAAAGTTTTAAATAAATATACAATTTTATAACAATATATAATAGATTACATATTGGCCTACATTGTGTAATATATTTAAATGCCATAAGCGCTTGATATCTGCCGCTCTGAATTTATTGTGAATTAAATTTTAACAATTTTTTTCAAATTTTTCATATACACATTCGTGCTTTATTTATTGGCAACTAATTCAGGAACAAAAACAAAACATGTTTATTTTATAATATTATTATTTTTAGTTTGGATTCTGCAACGAATTAGAACAGTTCTTAAAAATCAACAATATCCATTGACTTATTCATTATTTTTAGTTTAATTAAGTCGATAACTGGTATTTGCGTTTAAAAGTCTCAGAAATAAAAAAAATAATATTTCAAATTTGAAAATTTGTAAAGAATTTTTTTTATATGAAAAATATGAATTTAAAAAAAAGCATTCTGTGCCTGAAATATATTAATATATAGCTTGCTAGAGCAATATTCTTCGAATTTCTTGCGCACTAAAAACTTACCCTTTATATAATATTTTGCTTAATTTCAAGCAAATTTAAATTTAATCCCACGCCAAATTATATTTTTTATGTTAAGTTTGCATAAAAATGGTTTAAAATATTTTTTTTTAATAATATTATTTTGCTTTTTCATTTGTTCCAATTACAAATAATACCAAATGCTTAAATTTATTATTTATGATTTACTTATGAATTAAATACATTTAAATGAAAGCAAATAAACATAAATGATATAACTTTTACAATGTGATGATAACTTAATTAAATAAACATTTAAAACTAACACAATCTTACAAAAGAAAAACTAACATACAAATGTTGAATTTAAAAAAAAATTAAAATTAGAACTTCTAACTTAAGGAACGCATTGTACATAAATAATACCAAAACAGTTGAATTACATGATACATTTTTATTTTATTTTAATTTTTTTAATGTAAATTTTATTCATAACTTTGGATGCAGCATTTCGGAAATTACTTGCTTAAATATTTTCAGCAAGTTTTTACTATTTTTTTGTTTTTTTTATTTTTTAATATTGGTAGTTAATTTTAAGCGCTATTTAAGTGATTGCCTCACACTTTGGTGCAATATTGCTCCTGCTCATCACTGTAACTACTGTTCATGCAATATGGTGGCGGCGTGCTGGCACACACCTCCTGTAGTGTTGCCGAGGTATCCTCTCTTCTCAAACCACCGCCGAGCAGCACATTACAACAATCCGTTTGCCAGAACTTTGATACATAACGCGCGGTTATCAGCGCGCCCAAGATGCCAATAAGCGAACCCATCAACACATCGGACCAATGATGCCAGTTGTCCATGACACGTGACAATGCCGTAAACCAGGCCAACATGATCAGCACAAACTGCACAAAGTGTCGGCACAGCTTGGAACTACGCCAGGTGAGCTTGTGATTAATATACAGCGCCATGTATAACATGGCATAGAAGGCCAGACTGGAGTGGCCACTGGGAAAGGACAAACGTGCCTGCCGCACATCGGCCACACTGTAGCCCTCGCCAGCGCACTCGTAGTTCTCCACATAACGATGACGATTGATCTCATCACTACAGCTGCTACCATCATTAAACTGTGGCTGACATACGGCCATAAAGTGTGGTCTCAGACGGCCGATTGTGTACTTGCCCACCTCAGTGGCATCAAAGGTGATCAGCACGCCAAAATTAAAGTAAGCACCCTGACGCACCAGCTCCATCAACCATGTAGATATGTGCCAGCCCAGAAATTGCACAGTGGCTGTTTGCTCGCCAGCGCGTAGATATCTGACATATTCCACAACCACGAATATCAACAGTGGCAGTGCACCCACCAACAAACCCAACATGACCGGTGTGACTGTATTGCCATGGAAGGGATAACGTATGCTTTCATCATCGCAAAAAAAACCGCGTCGTGCAGGCTCTACGGCAAACTCAAAGATGCAGATGGGTATGGTGAGCAGCACCATGATCAGCAACTCAATAAGCAGGCGTTGGCTTAGTTTACGCTGTGCTCGGGCCGCGGCGGCGGATTCGGAGCGCATTGCAAGTTCCGCCGCATTACTGAGGCTACTCTCATTGTGACTCTGGTTGGAATCGCGCATTTTATGACTTGTCGTTGCGTTTTTAATTAATTAATTTTAATTTGTTTTTTTTTGTAGAATAATTAACTTTGCGTTGCTTTGTAATTCGTTCGTTGGTTATTTTTTTTTCTTTTCTCTATAGATTATTATTATTACCCGTTCCCACTCGCGTCGTTTGTTGTTTTTTTTTTGTGATTTTATTTCGTTTTCGGAGCAAGAGTCGTCGTTATGGGTTCGTTGTCAATAGTTGACTGAGTTTTTTGCTGCCAAGTAACGTTCTTTTAAATTAACAGTCATTTGCCGGCTCCCATTTCATATTGTTTTAAATAATCTCTCTCGCGCACACTCTCGTTATATCTCTAATTCAACGCACAGTACGTTCAGACATTGGATAATTATGTTTATTAAAATTTTTATTATATCTTTTGTCGTTGTTGTACTTGTTCCAGCGCCCACATCTCTCAAAAGTCACAGTAGCTTAGCTTTACAATTCAGACAGTTGACGTTTGCTTTCTGTTTGCGTTACCCAACACTGAAAGAAAGAAATCAAAATGAAGAAAAGTTAGTATGAAGTCGTTTAGATAACATTTCAGTTATTTAATTTGATTGATTACTTATATTTTTCAGACGATTGTAAGTCTATGGGGGAGTAAAAAATTGATTGATTCGTTGTATTTTTAGCTTTTAAATAGATAAAGCTGCTTAACTGATCTAATAATATTTGATGACCCACATATGCGCCGTTTAATGTTTTTTGTTTAATAACGAAAACAAATTACAATTGCTTATAATTTTGTATTTTTATGATTTCTAAATTTTATGACAATTTTCTGAAAATTGTGTAAAAAACAAAAATAAATTGATAAGTTATATTAGTCAAATTTCAATTTATTTTAGTGATTTGCGAAATAAAAAAACAGAAGCTTGAGACGGATTATAAAGGGTGTTTTTTTTAGAGGTATAGAGCTTTGCAATAAAACAACGATGGACTATTCGATTGACGTGAATTTTATTTATCCAAACGCTAATCTTCTGGCATATGACCGCCACGGCTCGCTTGAATGTAATCCAATCTGGACGTTCAATGTCCAATTGTGGCCGTATATCGGCAATAACACGACGAATGTTGTCTTCCAAATGATTAAGCGTTTGTGGCTTATCCGCATAGACCAATGACTTTACTTAGCCCCACAGCAAATAGTCCAGCGCTGTTAAATCACAAGATCTTGGAGGTCAATTCACAGGTCCAAAACGTGAAATTAGGCGGTCACCAAACGTGTCTTTCAATAAATCGACTGTGTCACGAGCTGTACGACATGTTGCGCGGTCTTGTTCGACCCACAGCTCCTGAACATCATGTTTGTTCAATTCAAGAATGAACAAGTTAGTAAACATGGCCCTATACCGATCAGCATTGACTGTAACCTTCTGGCTAGCATAGTTTTTGAAGAAGTACGGAGCAATGAATCCACCAGCCCATATAGCGCACCAAGTAGTCAGTTTTTCTGTATGTAATAGTGTTTCGACATACACTTGCGGATTAGCTTCACTCCAAATGCAGCAGTTTGGTTTGTTGACGTGGCCATTTAACCAGAAATGCGCTTTATCGCTAAAAAAAAATTCGCTTATGAAAATCGGCAACAACGGCAATCTCGTTTTAGGCCCATTCGACATTTTGCGTTTGATAATCGTTTGGCTTCAATTCTAGGATTGCCAAACCAAACTGAGAATTAATCACTGGACTTGGTCGCCAAGTTAAAGTTCTATACCTCCAAAAAAAAACTCCGAAAATATAAAGCGTAAAGTGCTTATGCACTGGTAACTGATTGAAGAAGTTGCAAAGTTGTGCTACTGCTTTGGCGTGAACGACTTTTTTGTTGTGTTGCGTTGTATCTTCAGGTTTTTTTAAATTGAAAATTTGGTTGTAACACCCACAGCTTGATTGTTATAAAAAATGCATTTTGAAAGTTATAGTTTGCATAAAACTCCTTAAGTATTATGTGCTGAAACATGGCAAAAACACACAGTTTCGTATGATTGCATGGTGCAAAACAGTCATCGGATGCTCCATAAAGTTGCTTTCAGGGTGCTTGGGATTGAAAAACGTACTATATGAATAGGTGAATTTGAATTAATTTGGAGGCGACATACAGCGCCTCGGACACTCAGGCTAAATTGCCCATTGTGCCATACCGGAATGGGAATGGGTTAGAAGTAGAGAAAGGGAAAAAGTGAAAGAGGGGAAGAAACCCACTACACGAATCTCCTCGTCTCTCGGAGAAAGTTGAGAAGTGACTGCATTGGTAATTTGGGTGATTCATCGAGCTGGAGCACATCGCTGCCCAGGGTACGCAGCCTTGTTCTTGAGAAAGCTGGACAATAGCTTAGGAAGTGCTCGGTATTGTCAACATCCTCTAGAAAGGCCGTACATGTTGGACTAAAGGGCTGTTTTTGGATTTATTTATCTTTAGTTTCGCAAATATTTCAGTAAAATCGCACAAACACTAGCTATTATTTCTTACAGTGTATTGCTTAAATTTTGCGTACAAAATTCTCAAGATCATTTTGATAAGATAAATCAACGTGTGCCAGATAACAAAGTAATGCGCTCACAAATGTTGTCACAGAGAGCAGCAAAGTCTGCAGACCTTACTTCAAACACGCTCTTTTGTTTTTTTGCAAATCATTATATCGCAGCAAAAATTTAGAAGTTGAAAAAAAAATTCCCAAAATTTGTTATTGCAGTTAAAGTGCGTTGAAGTTAATTGTAACTCAAGGCATGCCCAAAATCCAATGTAAATAAAGGGTAGTCATTATGCTAGAATAAACAAGCTTTGTTCCTTAGTTTATTAGCTGATAAGGCGTAACCCACGCAATTGGTGCCAAACTAGATCGGAGTAAAATGTTGACTGATTGATAAGTCTATCTGCGCGTTGTACGATTACTTGCAGATTTCTTGGTTCAGTAAAAGCAACTAGTATGACTCATGTTTACTCATCATGGAACTGCATGCTCGGGCTGGTAATTATCTATTTATTGTGCCAAAGCAATGAGGCTTAAAATAGACATCGGCCATAAAACTTAACGATTTGCATTATCGGCATCCATAAGCAAGAGTTGAAGTTTACAAGTAGCGCCATATTGTAAGAGCGTTACTCGCAGGCGCAGCGCTACGCTAATCTCTTTGAACTGAAGAATGGATCTTATTGTTCAGCCATTTGGCTTTTGATCTTTAGCTGTCGTCAGAACACTGACTGTCTGTCTGTCTATGTCTGCGCTCATTTGTTATCGAGGGAGTTTCTGTTGAACTCCCCGCAGAGAGTTGAACTGTCAATTATGTTAAAAAACAAAAAATAAACATACATTGCTGGGAGTACTTGTTGCAGCGTCAAATGGCGCGACCTTTAATTGAATGAATAAGCGACATTTGATTGAATTAACTCGCATGAGAATGTGAATACGAATATGTACATACTCGTATATGTTTCTTTTTCATATACTTGTTTGAACTATATGTTGGCTTCGCACTTGTACAATATGCTATTTGCGATCATTTAAATGGCGCTTATTTTTAACGTTGATGCTGGAAAATGTGTCATATAATACCAGCATTTCTAACGAAAACCTATAATATTCTTTATAATCGGAGATAAGTGTTCATAAAGACATTCAAGGGTCTAACCTTTTTAGTTTTGAAATAATGTAAGCTTTAAATTTGCTTCTTTGTTCGGGTTTCCTTTAAAAACTTAAATCGTTGAAATTGATATTTTTTGTTATAATTTTTTAATCTAATAATAATCTTCAATTTCAATGCATAAACTCTATTGTGTTTATTGAACTTTTTGGCATTATAAATTAATTATTTTATTTATTTATTACGTGCTCGTATTATTTTATGACTTTTGCGTCAATTTCCTTATATTGTTTTCAAGATTCTTATTCGAAACTTTTCTTTATACTTACACTTAAAATTTTCTTTGAACTCTTTATGTCTATTGTACAAACACGCGATTTATGGTCAATATATATTTATAACTTATTTCTTTGAACGATAATCATTGTGAGGCTAATATTTTAGCAATTATTGCAAAATACGCCAGATTATATTTATTTTAAAAGTAGTAATGTCTTCCACACCATAAATAATAGACCAGTTATTGCAACACACACGAAAAATCTATTACAAAAAGTACGAAACATTAAAAACAGTTGTTAATAAGTAATCACAACTCCTAACGTTTTTATAATCCCAGAGACGTTCCGTCTTTCATACTATTGTAAACCTTCAAGCGCCGTCTGACGATCGCAACTAAACCCTAAAAACATCAATGCAGTTCATCATGATGTTTACTTTGTAAACAAATCAAGTAAATTGAGATCTCTTGTGGGTCGTTATTCACTTGTCAGCTGCGAGAGCGTAACAATAGCAATAAGAGAGCGAATCAAGTGCGTTTTGTTGTTGTTCTGTTCATGTCTCTTTGCCTCGCTCAGCTGTTTGTGAACGCGTGCTTAATGTTTACAGTTAATGTACCGCATGCCCAATTGGAAATTTGGCGCGTAAAGCGAACAAAGCTTATTTATATTCTTAATGAATTTTTCTGCGCTTAAGAAGCATAGTTAATAGCCGAAGCCGAATTATTTTACAACCCAAAGAGTATTATTGTTAATTTTTCCAAAATTGAAAAAGTTGCAAATATTGTGACAAAACTAAACTGAATCCGTTTTGAATAAATAAAAAATTAAATAACCCAAAAAACATAATTTTAACTTAAATAAATAAATTAAGACTTATTTCATGCAAGCTATTTTTAAATAAACGGTAGCAAAAAACTTTGTGCGCTTTTTGCAATATTATGGCAGCAAAAGAAATGAACGCAATAAAAGTTTTCAATTAAATTAAGCAAAAATCAAATATACGTATAAATAAAAAAAAATACAATATATTAGTTTATGCTTCACTTAAAATGTTAATAAGAAAAAAATTCTTTTTGATTATTTGTTTTTTAAAGGCGGTGATTTTCTTTTGTAAATAGCGTATATTTGCTTGCTAGGCAACAGTGCTGCTGGGTGGAATCGAACCAACCAACTTCCAAGGCCTAAACGCATCTTTCGTTAAAGATATTCATTCTGTTATTCGGTATTTAGCCGAATCCGAACTGCGGTCTCTTCAATTAATAGACATTTTCCCAGGTAAATAGTGTCAATTAGCTAGCCATGTGAGACGGTGCACATCTATTAAAAATTCACCCATCAGGCTAGGAATACGGATTAGTTTTATTATATTTTTTCCTCGTTATCATTTATTACTTCAAAATTTTAGAATGTTTAACTTGTTTAATCTTAAGGTCAACTGGACTTAGTTGTACCCTTAAATATTCATAAATAAAAATAAAAAAATATCATTACTAGGCAAGTGTACCAGTGCTGCTATGTGTATATCGAACCACCAATCTTCCGATTTAGAAGCGAGTACTGTACAACTCACTCTATCGAGTCCCAACTTCACTTTGTTTCCACAATTTCCAATTGGTCACTTGCAGTTACAGAGAGCGTGGACGCTTCGTTTTCGATCTTATCAATAAAATGAGCGTATCTGACCATTTTGTGAGCAGCTTCTGCCTGTGGAACTTGTTTTGTGGACTTAAAGCTTTTTAAAAGTTAACGATCGCTTAGATTGGTTTAAAACTTCGATGAAGCTTTTTGAATATAACTGACTTTTCCTTAGTTAAAGTTTTGATTTTAATTTCCGTTAAAAATTCAAAAAGTCAAAAAAGTTTTGCATTAAATAATTTGTATTTTTTTATATTTCAAGATTTTTTGGTACTAAATTGTGTGTCTGGAAGTTTATTTTTTATACTAAGTGTAGGATGGCACTATGGCGACTGCTTTGAAGTCGTGGGCAGACAAACGTTACAGTGGCAGACCATGGACGCGTCCACAGGCTCGGCACCTCTCACCAAGAATGGCTAATCAACAACGTACCGAGCTTTAAAACGGCTTTCGTATTAGCTAGACGTGAATCCAATGATGTATACTCTTTAAGCCATTTTAGAGAACAAGACTCAAAATAAAAGATTCGGCAGTCTCGAGTCGCTGAAAGTGGCCGTTGCCAGCGAGTGAGCCAAAATTCATAGTAAACGTGTCAAATTCAAGGCAAATGGCATCACATCGAGCAAAACCGAACTATTTGTGAATTTTATATTATTTCGTATACATATTATATTATTTATTTTGTTCTTAAATTATTATAATATTGGAAAAAGGTCGTCATAGGGCCAGCAAATAAATTTAAGCTATTTACCTAGAAAAATATCTATTAATTGAAGCCACCGCCATTTGGCTGCGGCTAAAAGCTGTAGGTCCCTGTACTTGAACAGATTCCGCCTTTGGGGCAATGACCATGTAATATATGAACGAGGGTAGGCTTACGCCCTTTGGCACTGCGACCTCCATGTGCGAATTCCATAGCCAAGGGATCCATTTATTTTATTTTAAAATTATATTATTACTTTTTTGAAAATAAGTTCATAAATTTCATCTTTTTTCAGCATTCCATTTTTAATGACAAATTACTAAATTTCTGTCGTTTCGACCAAAAATTGACCTTTTAAGGGTCGAGAAAATAGTACTACAAAATTTTTTCTTTTATTTTATTTTTTAATTTTTTTTAGTTACTGCTGAAATTTGGAAATAAATTTGCATGTGTTGCTATAATAAATTTCTTTATCGGATTATTTGGTGATCAAATCTAATATCTGTTTGTCCGTACAGGCAGGCGGACATGGATGTTGTCTGCTAAGATCGTACTTTAGGGAACTCCGCAATCTCTTTCTGTGCGTTACCGACTTTGTTGGATTAAAGCAAAAAGATTTAGGGAGCAGCAAAATTGTAGGAAAAGTATTTTTAAAATCTTTACAATAATAACAAAGATATAATAAGTAAACGAAATAGAAGAAAAGTTTTACAACAACAAAAAGGTAAAAAAACGACGTTTTTACGCGAATGCTGGGTTTGACAAGCCATTGACATTAAAAATCGACAAAAATAATATAAAAATCAAGGAATGGATAGAATGGCCCTATAGAGCTACAGCCTTTAGCGTCAATGCAAGATTTGCAGCAGTCTGACGTACTTGGTTAAGTGAACAACATTCTCGTGAACCAGATGTCCCAAACCAAACATTCTTATTACCATAACACGAAATGCAAATTGCCTAGAGAAATTGCAATTAAAAATAAGAAAAATAAAACTACATTTGTAATTGTTCATATAAATATTTGCTTACAATATAAAATTTATTTAAACGAATTGTATACACTAACTGCATTGAAATACTACTAGAAATACCACCCACACAAGCCGTTAAAACCCATAAGTGGGTCGTTCGTAGCAGCCAGTAAGGCCGTAAATTTGCTCGTTAAGTGGCCGCTGCCGTCTCTTGACACGCACGCGCCTAAACAGGTGTGCCACAAAGAGCAGCACATAGAGCGCCATGCCACCACCCAATGCAAGGCCAGCAGCCACATCGGACACATGATTCTGGTATGTGGACACGCGCTCCCAGGCCACCAACAGCGCCAGTGAGGCACAAGCAAATTGCAGTGTGCTGCGCAACATACGCAACCAGGGCGTGAACATGCGCACCTGCGCATAGCAAACCAGAAAGCACATGGTATAGCCGGTGCAGGCGGCAAAGCCGCTGGGAAACGATTGTCGCACCAGCATGAGTAGCTCTAGTGAGGCGACAAATTCCGTGCATTCATAGTGCTCAATATAAGTGCTAGCATTGTTGGGCGGCTGAGTGGCGCAGCTTTCGCTGCCCAGCGCACCCCAGCTGGGCTGGCAGATATCAATGAAATGCGGCTTTAGGCGTCCCGTGGCAGCCTTTGTGTAGCGTACGAGTAGCAGCAATAGACCCAGTCCAAACAGATAGACACCTATAATGTTATAGCATTCGCTGACAAAGCTGGGTATGCGTGCACCCACAAAGACGAAACGCTGCTTGGACTGCGTTTCGCCATTGGCAAATGCAGCACGCAGCATTTCCACGACAAGCATAAAGGCTGCGGGTAGCGCGGTTATCAGAATGACCAAATGCACCTTGGTCAACCAGGGTTGTTGATACGGATAGCGCAGGCTGGCATCACTGCAATGAAAGCCGCGCTGGAAAGTATGCAACAGCTGTGGCAGGATCAACAGCGCCAAACCATAGATGCCCAATAGCAGCAGAAAATCAATGATGAGCCGCGAAAGTAGACGCGTGTTCGGATTGCCGCACATTTTTAGACTGCTTGGTATGCTGGAATGCCTAGGTTTCGACTGGTTTCAACTTATTGACGTTCTTTCATTGAGAAACTTGTTTCGAAATCTTGTTCTTTGTTGGGTCTCAGACAATAATAATCAACAGAAGGTATGATCGCGCTAGCCTTCAAGTCAATGGGTTAGAGAGAGCTACAGCTGGATATATTGCTTTTTGCACTATACGCCGTCGCGCTTTATCGATTGCTTAATTATGCTAATTTTAATTAATTTATGCAGTTGTCTTTTTGGTTAGCGTTAAATTTTTGTATCCAATACTTAAGGCTTGTACCCGTTCGCTAGATAGCTGCTGACATCTTGAACTCAATCTTGGAATAAAAGCAAAAGTAACTGTGAATCTGTTGGGCATATTCACAATTTTGTGAAGAAATGTATTATATTTTTGTTTCTATTATAAAAGTCAGCTCAGTTTTGGCTAAAACTTGGCAAATGCTGTAATATCTGAGCAATGCGCTGTAGCTAAAGTACTTTTCTGTTAGAAACAAAGGTTTGCTTGAAGAATTTTAATACGAAACACAACTAGTTTGGGATGTAAATAACTGAAGGGCTAAAAAAAGCCACCAAGTGTAGAGAACAATGCAAAATTCAAACGGCAGTTGTCAGACCCTGTCGTCATCTAAAGATTTTTTATATTGTGTGTCAAGGCGTAGAAATAATTGTTTATTATATCAGAATATTTATTCTTCGCTCGATTAACAAAATGCAAAAAAGAATCCGGAATATAGTAGAGAGCAATTTTTACAACCTAATGATAAAATTCTTCTGAAATCCATTCTGTTTAATTAATTGGATTGCGGCAGATAGGTATGCAAAATGCCATCTGGAACACAAAAATTTAAAAAATGCCTTTGAAGACAAAGTATGTCCAGTATTCCTGAATCACATTAAAATCCGTCTCATTTACTATTTGTCGTAACTTTTGATAAATTTGATATTTTAGAAAAAAAACAAACATTTTATTTTATTTATTTTGAGACTTTCATGCCATATTTTTTGATTTTTTAAAATATTTTTTTTAGTAGCTTCGATCAGGGTTTTGATACTTTTATGCAGTTTAAAAGAGATAATGGAGCTGGTTCACATGAAAGTTATAAAAACGTGTAACTCCAATAAAAAACATCAGATATCTTTGAAAATTTAAGGACTTATTTTTATTATTTTTTCGTAGTAATAAAATATTTGTTTGGCTTCTTAGACTGCTACTTCGCTATATCGTCGTAATGTATGCACGAGGTTAGGCACTGCGACCCCTATGGATCTATTGTGCACTCGCTATATCATTATCAAAATAATGCTACCCATATTAAGTTAAGAAGAATTTGATTTAAATATATACTTTGCTGTGCCTTAAGTTGTCTTTATAAAATATTTATAATAATTTCTTTCTTTTTCTTTTTTCAGGTAAGCTTAAATATGGCTGAAATTTAATATTTTTTTGTAAGTAAACAAAGTTTATTATTAGGTAAGTAAAATTCTAAGAGTGTTTTCTGCAAATTTCTGCGAATTTCCTTATGCTTTCAATTTCAGTTCACATTTTGCTGCAGCGCTACAGTGTCATGCGTCACTTGTGTCATCATTAATTATTATTAGTATTTTATACAGTCTCATTGGTTTATACTAATTAAACTTTAGTTCCTCTGCTTTACTCATGCTTAAATAATTAGGCATTTCCTGAACGTTTGCAGCGTCTTCCGTTAAATAAAATCATTTCCTTTGATAATTTTCTTTATTTATGTAAAATTATATGCGTTTACCTGACTTAGCCTTTGTTTAAAAGCAGAAAGTTTGTAATATTTTTAAAAGCAAAGCAGTTAAGTTGAGTTTTGAGAAATTGCAATTCCATCGTCAGCAAAACAAATCCGCCAAACGTCTTATATTTTTATTTTTCTTAGTTTATGGAATAAGCACAAAAGTCTTTTGATTTTGCGCTCGCTACAAAAAACCAATGAAACTTATTTTAAAAATAAAAGGTTTCAAGTTAATAAAAAAGCCTTTTAAGTAATAGCCAAAGTTTCCGGATTTCATATTTACTAATTATGGTAAAGTTACAAAAGTGAAATCAGTGCAACTTTGGCTTTTAATCAAGTAAAATGCAGATAAATGGATTAATTCAAGATTTTACGACAAACATATTTTTATGAAAATTAATTAGTGCTTGTAGTAAAAAAAGATACATCAATTTTGCAATAGATGGCGTAATTTAACGGTATTTCAGATGGCGTGCCGCAAGATGGCGTTATAAAGAAGATATTCCGTACTCATAAAGCCGTTTTTCGATTTCGGCTGAAAAGCGAAAAGCTTTCATGATCGTAATACTAACGATACGTCGATTTCGTTTCGCTTATTTCGATGTCAAAGCTGCACTGTGCACTGGAAGTAGATAAAATCCTGAACATTGTCGAGAAGCACAACTTCGATTGCCTAAAAATTAAAGATTGCCTGAACCCTTTTGGAAAGGGTTGGATATGAAAAGAAACTCGATGTATACAATAATGCATTTATTTTTATTATCTAATATAATATAAAGTATATAATATAATAATATTATACAATCCCGTATAATTTAGTTTCCATTCGAACTTTAAATATCTCATCATTATAGATTCAGAAGAAACCAGAACTAACTGCCATTGATTTAAGGTTTTCATATTTTAAGTAATTTAGAACTTCAATTTGATGCTAAAATAATGCATTTCTTTTTACTATCCAATAAAATATAAAGTAGAACTTAGTTTCCATTCAAACTTTAAACATATCAGAAGAACCAGAGTTGCATCTTAACAAACTGTCATTAATTTAAGTATTTTATATCTAAATTATAGAACTTGTCACAAAAAGTCCCCCTGAACTTGCGTATGGCGCAGAAGGGTACTTGACCAGTATTATATACAAATTCAATCCATACGATGATTGTTTACATCTTTTGTGAATAATTTATTTGTTTTGTGCTATTATCTTATTCTTACGTTAAGCTATCAGGTTTCTAAAATATTTTCCATGTAAACAAAAATGAAAACCCAAAGAGCCTCAAATCGCATGAATAAATCGATAAAAAAAAGCTTTGCTGCATAAATAAACTTTTACTTATAAATATATGTTTACTGATAAGCTCAAATTAAACATGAATAAAATTCGAAAAAATAGAAACTATAAAAAAATGATCACTTTCTACATTTCAGCTGCTCCACTTGACTAAAGAGCAGAAAAAATAGCGATTTGATTTTCTATATTGGAGGCCTCTTTAGGCTTAAAGGGATTTCCAAAAGCATAAGTTTTTATAGAAACGTATATTCTTTTATAGTAAATTTTATAAACAAATTTTTTTTTTCTTTTTATTTCGCTAATATAACAAAACAATAATATGTGTGTGTGTGTGTGTGTGTGACTTTATGTGATGATGTATAGGGGAACTTGAAGCACCTCAGTTTAACTTAATCTAGCAGCTGCACTCAAGGTACATAACCATGATTATGATAGGGCTGAGCATATTGCGCCTGCGCTGGATGTGCCAAATAGGGTAGCGTGCCAAAGGTGTAGGCGGGCAAGGTTGCACCGGCTGCTGTGACAGCTGCCAAGCTAGAGTTAGATTTGGCCGAGCTCTTGGGTGATATCTGCGCTTTTTTCGCATTGCCATAAGCGCCGCGATTCCAACGCTTGAAAGCAAACAAATCCGCCACATAGACGCTGGTCAACCAGGCAAAAACAATGCCCAGCACAACGCCAGCGAGCACATCGGACCAGTGATGCCAGTAGTCAGTGATGCGAGACAATGCCACATACCAGGCAAACATAACGAATAGAAACTGCAACAGATGCTTCAGCAACTTGGAGATGCGCGTGCTCAGCGTGGCCTGCAAATATATGGCCAGATACAGCATGGCATACATCATCATGCTGGCATGTCCACTTGGAAACGATTGATTCAGTTGCAGCAATAGAAAATCACTTGAGTTAGCATTGTTGCAGCTGTAGCTGTCTATATATTTGCCCAAATTGTGTGCATCCGTGCAGCTGCTGCCATCCGGCAGCATGGGCTGGCAAACGGCAAAGAAATGCGGACGCAGACGTCCAATGCAGTGCTTGGACAGCATGGTGGTAAAGGTCAACATGGCCAGCCCGAACAGATAGTAGCCAGTCTGTTTGTAGAGCTGCAGCAGGCGTTGACCCAAACGGCAACCCTTGCGTTTTTCCGCATGGTTGGCTGAAGCTGTGCTTGGCAGCTGCTTGAACAGCTCCACGACCACAATAACCACGCTTGGCACGCCCACCACGATGCTGATGAGTAAGGCGGCGCCTATGGTGCTAACACGCAGTGGATAGCTCAGTGACTCATCACCACAAAAGAAACCACGCTTAAAGGGTTTCACCACTTTGTGCAGCATAAAGATGGACACGGATAACGCGAGAAAGAGCAATATATCGCATATGCTACGCGCTGTTTTCGTATACTTGGACATGACGGATGCACTTGCTCTATGACAACAGCGACTCACACACATTAATCCATACACTACAACGGGCACAATTAACCGCTCGAAGCGACTTTACTCGCTGCCAAACCGCGCTTAACTAACCCAACCAAACGGCTTTAATATCTTGCTAGAGTCCAACTTTGCTTGTGATTTGTTTTGTGGCACAGTCATCGCGTCTGGCACAGCTGTTTTTCCACGTGTGTGTGAGTGCGTGTGGTATGAGCATGTGGCAGAAGTGGTTAAAACGGGTGGGGGGGGGGGGGATCTGCTAGGCGTACGGGCGACGCTTTGGCACTTGACGCTGCTTTGCTTTGCGGTCTGTCAGTCGGATACGAATGTGTGAATACCTTCCTTCATACTCATCCTATGCCATTGTTGTTATTGTTGTTGTTGCTTTGGCAACGACGTCAGCTTTCAATGTCTGCGTGATGTTCCCATAGACAACTACGACGAGCATAAACATTTATTGTTTATTTATTTTGAATAATTACAAACGAATTTTTGCAGTTACTTTTCGCACACAGCGAGAAAAATATCAAGAAAATAACTATCGTGTCATATGAACGCTAAGTGAAGAAGAGCTTCCGATTTGTTTGGAAATTTTTTCGTCACATTCCATTTTTTCCAAGCTTCATGTCAAACACCTTATGGCTCTGAAATTTTTTCAAGTGTATTTTCAAAAACTTAACACGTGCACACCTATGCAGAATCATGCAAAAAAAAATTATATATGTATTTATAAAAATTATACAAAATTTCACACATTACAGCGAAAGAAACAAAACAATAAGCTACAACCAATACCCCTTAAACGTCTCAATATATTAAAAACTGGTTTCACTTAACTTGGAAACGTAGAGAATTTTATACGCTACCAAATCTTGAGAGCCTCTTACAACCAGATATTGGTGGTGAAGAGCTTGGGCGCCACAATTATTCCGCACCACAGCCGTAAGCAAAGAAAACAACACGAAAACGAAAACTTGTTTTTTTTTTAATAAGTTAAGAGCAGCAGAGCCTCCTCTCTTGGTCTTGGCCAATGCGATTCTGTTGTAAGACCCATCTTACTTTCGGCCTTTCATTTGCAGCTTCAGGCTTAGTTAAGGCGGCGGCGTGTGCATAATTTGTGAGTATTATGTTGGAAATGTTGGCGGTACCAACTTTAAGCTATGGTCAGTGAAGTGTTAAGACACGGAGCAGCATGTGGCCATACAGTAGACACACAGACAGATGAGTGTGCAATTTGGGGATTTTCACTTAACTTTCCAGTGATTCATATGCTGCTGTACTATATATTGTTTATACGAGGGAATCATCAAGCGCATTGACCTAGTAAAAACCTCAATTGTATCTCGTGCTTTCGCATCAGCAACACACCTGTTGCTCAGCGCAACTGTGACGTCAGCAGGTGCAAATCTACACGCATTCTGACTTTTGTGGTATTGCATTGCAAAGGTGGCACCTCTAACGTAATGTTTTGACGCGTTGATATGCATATTAGCTATGCGATAAGCTTTGAAAGCTTCCAGTTTTTAAGCGCAGCATGTCGCAAATCAATTATGGTTAGACCTGTTTAGAAACACTTTCAAACTTATATGGTTTTATGTCTCCGCTAATTGAATAAACCTATAATTTTTAATACTTTGGTGGCTCGTTAACTGCTAAAATTAGTGTCAAATTTTGTTTTTTGCTAATGATTTGTGCTTATTACAATATGTTGGTGGTATAATTAAGTCATTATAGTATTATTATTATATAATTTTTGAAATTGTACAGATTCTGAGTAGATGTTATCAAGATAAAATATAAATGTTTACTGCCTATGTTGGTATAGTAGTTATAACGAAGTATTTAGGATAGCTTTTTAGGCATACTGCTACATTTGTCCGGGTAACACTTGTGAGAAAGTATGAATCTTAAAGTTATAATATAAATAAGTATATATTGTAGAAAAGTTTTGACATATCCTATGAGATATGCTGCAGCTACAGTTTAAAAATAAAATTATGTTTTTTATAATTTATATATGTCTAAACAGCTAAAATATTCTACTTAACTTAACCTTTAAGTTCGAGTTCTATTATGAAACATAAACATATTTTTAGAAATCCAAATGCTCTTGCTTTTTATTGCTAATCGGCGAATGCAATGATTAAAGTTTTTAATATGTAACTGAAATATTAGAACACAGATCTTATAGGAAAGGTATCGTATATTGTTATAATCGCTTTTTAAGAAAACCTGACACCGTTGAACACACTGGTAAAAAAAAAAATTGTTTTTTATGCCTACTAAAAAGCTGGAAAAACGGAGATTTTAAATCTGAAGTGGAAGAAACAAAATACAAATACTCTGGGCATTTTTGAAACTTTAAGCAGCCTCGATAATAAGTAGCTATGAATTGAAGTAGCTTCAAGAGTAGCTGACCCATTTTATTAGTTTATTTATTTTAAAATATATTATCTTGGAATGAGGAATTCAATAAATCGATGGAATTGCAAATAGCGTATAATTTCGGGAATTCAGAGAAGTAACCCAAGCCAAATGATAAGAATAATAATTGCATACAAAAACTTTTCTAAAAACTTTTGTAAAGAGGCTGAGGTCGGTGTTAGGGTTTAATTTGCAATTAGTTGCAGTTTTTTCGTTCCAAGAGCTACTTAAGCTGTCAAATTGTAGCTCAATTGGATCTGTATAAACATTGAGTTAGTGCCTTCTTGTACATAATTTAAGATTTTCTCAAACTCAGCGTGAACCATATCAAAGCCTAAAAAAATCAACGGAGATGTACACAAGAAGTATCCTAGTTTTATTATAACTTTTCACAAACAAAGAAATATGCAACAATTAATCATTTCTTGACGTCAGTTCATATTTATTATTATTATTTAATATTTATGAGTAATATGTGTTGAAAACAAACAATTCCTTATGCTAAAACAGTGTGCTCTTTAGACACAGCACAAGATAACAAGTTTTTTTATCTGGTTTATATTTTGAGTGCATTGCACGTGCGCATCAATTAAAATCAATTCAGCAAGATTTTCTTTAATTACAACTATTAAGATTTTTAATCAGTTCGATTTTAAGAGAAATACAAGTAAATTGTGAAAAAGACAAACTTTGGCAGCTGCGGCAGATTTTTAATTAAGGCAAATATGAGAATCAGTAAACATGATAATATCCCTAATTGTTACAAGTTTGTTATATTAACTTCGTTTGTGCATTAGAAGGGTAGAATGCGCATACTGGAAATCTTATTGCTATATACATCTCAAACTTCCAATGTGATGGTCCAGTTGTAAAACTTAATTTAATATTTATTGAAAAGAGAATTCCTTCAAATAAATGTGAAAACAATTGCCACGGACTTCCTGTTGAATTTGCATATTCGGCATTTTTTTGAACACGAGTTAAAATTTGAGCAGTTTCAGTTTACTTGTTTTTATGAGATAAAAAACAAAAAAAAAAAAACAAAAAAGCTTTTAATTAAAAAACCGCAAAATTGCAATTAACTAAAGTGCAATCTGCAAGTAATATATAGAATGTTTGTCGTAAGACAACGACCTTAAAGTACACTATAACTTAACTTTATTTTTTATTTTCAATTTAATATATGTAAATGTTTCCAGCAATGTATTTTGTAAACAATCAGCAAATAATTGTAAAAAAATATCATAGTTTTTCTCTAATGAAGCAGATAAAAAATGTAAATATTTTCTTAAAAAATGTTCTGAATGAAGGATGACATCAGCGTTTTTTTCGAATTTCCGCTGTAGCGCCATCCAGAGTACTTTTGTGACCCTCTTTAGTTTTTTTTTATTAAATTAGACGATAGTTCTTGCCTGCTAATCTGTGTTCCATTGGCAAATTAATTTTACGCGAACTTACTTTTGTTTCAAAGCACAAATTGATATTGTCTCCTTTCTTTTTAAATTCATTTTAATCCAAATTTTTCACTCTATTATTTTAATATAACTTTAATTTACGACTTTTTTTTTTAATTGAATTTAGTTTCATTTTCATTACATTTGTTTTATTTTATTAAGCATTTACTTAAACTTAAATTTAATTCACGATTTTAATTTTTTAAAATTTAATTTATTTGAATTATTTTTTTAATTTAAATTTATTTTATTTTAGCAAAAAAAAGCAAAAATTTTAAATTTATTAAAAAAAATGTTAGTTAAACAAATTTTTATAAACAAAGGTATTAATAATTTAAAAACCTAAGAAAATAAAATTTTTAAAACATTTAAAAGCTTGCAGTTCTTAGTTTTAAGCGTTCATATAGATGGAAGCAACAAATACTTCAGTATTTTTTATCATCTACACAGTTCCTATGCTGAAAACCACCAGGTCTTTCGTATCTTCATCTACAAGTTTCTTTTTTAAAATAAACTAAATATACTCTTTACCCAGAAAGTGTATTACATTGCATTGGAAACAAAATCAGCTATGTTTGGTTTAGAGGGGCGAAGTGTGTCTTTAAAAACCCAAAGCTTGAGAAACCAATGGTTGGAATACATATATCCTAAGGCGACTGTATGTTTTATAATAAGTTAGTTTTCGCTAACCTAAAATGTGCCTGAAATAACAGATTTTATAAATACTAAAAACCGGGAAAATCGGATTTCTTAAATCTTAAGTGGAACAAATCAAAACTATAAGCAGCCTCGATAATAAGTAGCCAACAAATATAGTAGCTTCAAAGGTAGCTGACCCATTTTATGTATATATTATCTTGGAAATCGATAAATCGATGCCATTCAAAATTAAACAATAATTATACGTTTATTTATTTGCACTTGACTTGCAAATAGCGAATAATTTCGGGAAATATTTTTGAATTCAGTGCTCCAATGCGCACTTGCGTCTTTGTTTTTTTCGCTACGTCAAGCGAATATATTATAGATACGACTGGTTGTTGTGTACTTTGTGGTTGTTGTCTCAGATTCATTAAGAATCTTTTTTTTATTTACACTGGCGCGTGTTGTGGTTGTTTATTGATATGGCTTGTTAAAACATTATCATAACTACAGATCTGAGACTTACAGAAAGTGTCTTTGAAATGCTGATCCTTATAAATGGCACATTTCTTACAATATTTTTGCATCATATTTCACAGTATTAGCGTATCTTCTGGATTATCGCAGCTTAAGGATGAAGTCTCAATTATCAATGTTTTTGTTGGACATATTAAATAAATAAATAAAACCAGTTTTCAGACTTTCAAATACGCATAATCGATATAAACGAATAGAAATTTGTTTGTGTTATCGGTTATCGATAAATATACATATTAAGCGAAATGTACCAAACTTTCGTTGTTATTTATTTTATAATATTGTGCTAAGAAAGAAAAAAACGAATTAAAATTAGTTAATATTTGAAATGATAAAAGCAATTTCCTAAGGGGAATATTTTCTAAAAATTATGAAAATCAAAGTGATATTACTTTTCAAACTAAGTCAGCGACAAGCTAAACTTTTAAAGTGTGTTTAGAATTAAACAAAAGATGAAAAATCGCATTTCAGGCAAACTTCAAATATTTTTAAGAAAAGCAATTCCTTCAGTTTCAAATTCAATTCACGCCATAAGCTCGAAAAATCACATTTAGAAATTCACAAAATTATATTTTCCAATTTAGTTCGTGAAAGTTGATCACCTTTTTGCTCATTTTATAAACTGCAGTGTCTTTGGACTAACATAAAATATCAAAATTCGGCAATAAATTATGTGAACTCAATATCGTATGGCACAAAATTTAAACCAATACAATTGCAGATGTTTTGCACACGACGTCTAACTTTCAAATTGACTTAAATTGTTTAAAATTACCATTACAATCAAGCAAGTCGACATGATTTTCGAACAAACACTGCTCACTATGCAAATAGCTACATAAATGACTCGACTCTCAATGTATGCGTTCATGCACTTACTTATTCACTTGCGAAGTCATGAGCATGCACAGACAGCATTTCCAGAGTCAACATCTATAGATCCAGAGACCAACAATAACAACACTTCTGACGAAAAAGACCTACCTCAAGAAAATGCCATAATGGGCAAAGAACAACAACAAAGGCCGCGGTATGGAATGAGCAACAAGAGCCTATTAAGCGACAATGTAATGACCTACTCCAATACACTTGGCCACTCCTTCCAGATAATACCAACTAAAAAAAATAAAACGCAGCCAAACTAAACAATAAAAAAGGGAAAAAAACTAAGCAGAATGCACAAAGTAAACCTTGAAACAATCCATTGCAGTTTCCTCATTAGCAGTGCTGACGACAGGCCGGTTTTTAGCAGAGACTGTGCTAAAATACGTTTGCACTTAGAGCAGATCGCTGAGGAGCTGCCTACGATACAGTAGAGCGCACTGTCAGTGATAAGGGCCTCATTGAAATTTAATATCAATGCGAAAAGCACAAACTGTTTGCTCTGTTAGGTTTTGTGGATTCCATTCCCAGCAACAGAGAGAACGAACGGGCGACATACGCACTATGGGACAAATGTAAAAAGTGTGATGCATATAAGTGTGATTTTGTTTTTGATTTTTGATGATAAGCATTAGTCTATTATTCGTTTTGTGAATATAATAGTAACAATTTTTTAGCAATAGAGATCAAAAAAGAAAATAAAAAAAAATGATTCTGCTTAAAATATTTAAATTTCAAAGTTGCAGTTCTGCACAGACGCTTTACGATTTCAATATAACATATAATAAAATGAACATAATAACTTGCCCTACAATTTTGTTTTATTTAAAACATTCAATATTTAATAATAAAATCATTCATTCATTTCGCTACAATTTTGTATATGTTGTGATATTTTAAATAAAATATGTCTTTTTAAAATATTGTAGTATGGGGCGATCATATACCGGAACAAAAAGCAAACCTTATGATCGTTCTTCTAACGAAGTACACTTATCTATAGCTAAAAGTCTTAGTAAATTGGACACAAGACAGCTAAAAATAATAAAACCAATAAATGCTTTAAATCGCATATTTCGAGTGTCTAAAAAATTTACTTCTTCTTTAACAAACAGAAGTAATTGTGTGACTTCTTTATTTATTTCAAATAATAACGTTTAGTACATTTTGAAGAACTTATCGTCAAGATTTGAACTATATTTTTTGCTATCTAATCAGCGCAAATAGATTTCCTCGCCAGTTGCTAGTCTAAAGTTTACTGCTTTATAAGTTTAAAGCTTAGTAGCCTGTAACTTAAGACTCTTTTATGTTTTTATAATATCTTAAATAATTACAACATTGAAATAATACATACCATAAATGGTACTCAAGCAATTGTTCAATTGAAATTGTTAAAACTTAAACCTTCCCCCAAATTAATGTTCTTTCTATAATTCGCATAAAAATTATGCTCGCGCAACTTTTAAACGACGCTGCGTTCCATAGTGCAGCAGTTTGAAGTAGTCTACCTAACCCATCCCAAGAAAAACAACCCAAAGTTGCAAACAGTCGCTACCGACAGCTCTAGGTTGCAGCGCGCTTCACGATTGTCGTAGCCGCAGTCCAAAGCAAGAGCAAAAAGCTTGTGTTGTGGCAACGAACTGCTTAGACAGCGTCAAGAGCGCGGTCAGGTTAGTTGAAGCTATAAGATCGCAGCGCTGGAAACTAATTTCCCAGCGAGTGACGAATACGTCGACTTTGACAGCCGAAATAATTTGTTTTATTGTGCAACAGCGACAAAAGACAAAGCGTAGCCAAATCGTTTGTTGCACGTGTTCTCTGCAACAGCGCCAAATAAATAGGCGGCAAGTCACTGAAGCGATACTGTGTTTTTTCGATTTACGAAAGCAAATCACTTTTGAGTAAATGTGACAAACGTAAAATCTGTGAATAATAAGTGCGCAATTTACCAAAAAGTGAATGAATATGTACTTTATAATCATTATAAAACAAACATTGCGGGTTCAGACAAGTGCGATTTGATAACTGAAAGTGTAATCGAAATAAAAATGAGTTTCAAGGGAATTATAAACAGAAAAGGCAGATGAGTTTATTTGCCAAATATTTTTTAAATTAAAAGGCCGCTACGCTAAGATAACAGAGCTGAAAAGCTATAAAAAAATATAAACATAGCACAGTGCGTATACTTAATCAGCTAATTTTGATAGTTTTATTGTAACTACAAAACTTTCAATTAATTTCTGCACAAACATGTAATCATTTTGTTATTGTATATAATAATATAATTTAAAAAGAAAAAATCATTAATTTAAAAACTAAATCTGCATTTATGAAAAAATATTTAAAAAGTGTAAAAGCAATTTAACGTTTTAAGCAACAATTAATATTCAAGTTTAACAACAATTTAACTAAAAAAATTTATGATTCAACAAGTTTTAATTATTATTAGTTTATAATAATAAATCTAAAACCCAAGTAATCCAACGTAGCTGTGGAAAACGATTTTTAATGAAAATTGCAAGTCTCTTGTGACGTCACGGGTTCAACTCGAAGCCTAAAAGTGCAAATCGCATAAGTTCCCGCCCAAAATATCATGATGCGCGCCTTTAAACGTGGTTTCTTCTGTTCGGATCTTTCGTTGCGCTATCCCTATCATGATTGCACCATCACTGTGCCCATGCTGCTGGTCATGATGCTGTTACTGCCCATGCTCTTTATTTGCGTGGTGGATATCATGCGCATCTGCAAGCACTTTCGCATGCGCCATTATTTGCGCCATCTCTGGCGCAGTCAGGCCACATTTAGCTTTGGCTTCATAGCCACCTATCTGACCACGGAGCTGGCTAAGAACGTGGTAGGTCGCTTGCGTCCACATTTCTATGCCGCCTGCCTGCCGCGCTTACACGACGGCAGCAGCTGTGCCGATGCACAAAACGCCGACATCTACGTGGAGCACTTCTATTGCACCAACCGCAACATAACCGCACGCCAGCTGCGTGAGCTGCATGTTTCCTTTCCAAGCGCGCATAGTAGTCTCTCTTTCTACTCAATGGTCTTGCTGGGCTTCTACGTGCACAACGTCTGGCAGGGACGCGGCAGCATGCGCGTTTTGCGTCATATACTGCAATTCATGCTGCTTATGGCCGCCTGGTATATATCGCTTAGCCGCGTGGCGGACTACTGGCACCATTGGTCCGATGTGCTGGCCGGCGCCATCTTAGGCGTGGTCTACGCCACGATCACGGCCATCTATGTGGGCGATCTGTTGCGTACACGGCCCCAACATGCCGGACCGGCTGCACTGGGCTACATGTGTGCGCCCACCAACAGCTGCCATCATAATCGCCAGCATCAGCAGCACTTGGCTGAGAATAATAATTCCAGTGGGTCCGACAAGGTGCACTTTTTGGCAGCGACCGCAGCAACCAGCAGTACGGCTACAACGTTGGCTGCCGAAGCAGCGGTAGAGGCGTCATTGGACTGTGAATTTAGGCCGCCCACATCACGTGGCAGCCCAACGCCGCCGCCGCCGCCGTCGCCTGCCTCTGTAGCTGCATTGACCATGCCAATAGCAGTTTAAGCCTAAGTTGACAGCCAACTGCGAATTATCGTTCCTAATCTGCTGCAGTCCGGTCCGCCTGCTTAAGTGCCGCTGCTATTTTAGCTATTTTTCTTTAGAAATCGAATTGTTAAAGAAATATAAAAAAATATAAGTATTTGTGATAAGCGCGCGGCGCACTCTTTACCTGATATGTATAAACATTTAGGTGTATATAGGTACACCTTATAGATATATATATATGTACGACTAATTGAAGTACTGTTGTTACTTTACCACAAAAGATTTACGAAATCCAAACGAGATTGTGCAAGTGCTTCGAGGCAGTCTGGCACAGCCATAATGTTTAATGGTAACGAACTTGAATAGTGCATTAAATAAAATATGGTACAATTTTATTTTTAAGCTATGTATCTTAAATATTATTGTAATTTATAATTAAAGTATAATATGCTTAAGATCAATGAGATGCTTACACTTTAATAATAAATTTAGTAGTGGTAGGCCCAAAAATGTTATTATAGAATTTTTATCTATATATATAAATATTTTTAGCTAAAATTTAAAAAAATTTTATTTAAATTTAATTTTATCATATACAAAAAATAATAAATAATAAAATGTGAAATTTTATTAACTAAAAATTTTGCTTTTTATAAGTGGTTTATTATTATTATTATAATAAATATATGATTCAAGAAAATTAAATTTCTGTTAGATATTTTTGTTAATATCTGTAAATTAGTAAACAATAAATTGAATAACAATTTTAAATTTAATAAGTTTTTATTAGATAAGTGAAAATATTGAAAATATAGCGGTTTCCTGGGTGCGTACAAAAAATTAAAAGTTATTATTTTTTTATTTATTTTAATTCAATTGGTGTATTATTTTTGAGATAAGTCAATCTCGATAAATCGTGATTTTGATAATAATTTTGATTGTGCTTTTTTTTTGGGAAAATTTATGGATTTTGTTTTGAATTTGTTTTAATAAATTTATTTATTAACTAGTTCTCCATCAGGGCATTGACGGAAACTATAATGGCAGACAGGTTAGCTAAGGAAGGTGCCGAATCTACAGATACGAAGGCTGAAAATTTAGGGACACCTCTAAAGACACTAAACATCAAATTGGAAGTATGCGCTGCAGTCGCTTCAGACAGTAGGTGGCACAATACGACGAACTGCAAAACCGTAACTAGTCAAGCACATCTTGCAACTTCCTAGAAAAGACTGGCCAGTCTGCCTGTCCGCAGTCCATGCCAAAAGACTGGGCATCACTGACGGCGATGTATTTATTAAGTGCAAGGAAGCAGAAGTCAAAGAAACCCTGGAACACCTTCTATGCAACTGACCTGCCCTCTGTACTTCGAGAACTAAATTTCTAGGAATACCAATGTTTGACTCGCTCGCGGAGGCAGCTCGAAAGGCCAATCCAAAGACTGTTAGCTTTTGACTAACTCATGCATAACCACGACTTACGGCCGACAAACTCCGGTTCCACTAATTCTCACACTGATCTTTCTTCTCTGGGGTACTGCTGGCTTAACCTTACCTTACTTAGTTATCCAGAAAAAAAACCAAAACTACTTAAAATATATAATAACAGAATATCTTGAACCAAAGATGTGTCGGTGGTTCGATTGCATCCAGCAGCACAGCTGCGATTGCATAGTAATGGCATAGCTAGCAAATAGACGCTATTTACCTGGCAGAATCACCCTATGCCTCGCCTAATGTATATAATTTTTAATTTTGTGGTAACAATATTGTAATATACGTTAAAAAGTGAGTTGGATGATTCTTTTGTATGTAACGATAATTTCAAAGCTTTTCGAATTTGTTTACTTAAATAATTGGTACAAAATTCGAGTTGTTTACTAGTACCAGAGTCTGCGGCGCACATAAAATAATAATAAATATAATGATAATCGGCATGCGAGCCTTTTTATTGCCATTTCATAATACAAGAATTTCAAAAATGTCGCAACTATTTATATATTGCATAAACAACAATAATTCTTTGTTTACAAAAAATACGCCAAGTTATCTATATATATGTATGTATCTATTGATGACTTTCATAATGGTTTTTTATTTGATTTATTTTGCATCTGTAAATGTTTACTTATTGTGCAAAAAATAATCCAACGCTATTAAGATAGAACGAAAATTATTAGAAAATATCGCAATTCACGAATAAAGACAGTGTAGAATTGTCTGAACTACATTGGCAAGCAATTCCTAGCCGGAATATATCTTTAATTATAGCTTTTGCAGGGCTACACTTAAATTTAACTATTTTTGTAACGCTTCGTTCCACTGTCACAAGCCGTTCAACTGGCTCTGGCTTTGTGTTGGGGCTAGTATCGTATACTTCAACTTAGCTGCGACTTGAAGCTTGTTTGTTTGTAAACAATTCCGCAGTCACGTCGCTGCCGCCGCTTTGATGTGGCCAGCAGCAAGCCGCCAACGTGCAGCTGTAGCAATCAGCTGAGCCAATCAGCTGGGGCAGCACAGCGCGCGGCGGCGCAACGCCGATATGCTAAGCCGCTGATATCGTATATTATATAAAGCTAACCGTAGAGTCATTATAATTATTAAAAAATTTCGATATATTTTGACGACTCACAACAAATGCCCAATTCTTTTACAAAGCAGCTAGGACTCACAGCTTTTAGCCAATTATTATTAAAGAAATAAATAACTTTTGATGGCCGACTATAAAGAATAATATCTAAAAAACATCAAATTCTAAAAAAAGGTTCTCAATGCTGTACCTTGTACGCTTTACCACAATAGAAGCTATTAACTTATTCGGGAATTCCGCTTCGATTCTACATACTATATTTTTTTGTCAAAAATTAAATAACTTATCATAATTTCATCAACATGCCAATGCTATTGTTCACTATAAAGAAATTTTAAATATTTCCGTACAGACCAATCTTCTACGAATTTAAACTGTTATCAGGTATTTCATGGCTATTGGCGTTCACTTCAAGGTATAAGTAAAATTTTTTCAATAAAAAGCAAAAAGTTTTTAGATAAGACAACAGCCGTGCTTAAGATAGTCGCTGTCGATATAATAAACATTATGAAATTACATTGATTAAGCTGTTTTTATATAAAAAGTACTTACGATCATGTCCATATCTAATCGCGTGATAAAAACTTGGCATATACCTATAAGTAAACTTTAGCAGTACCAACATAATAATTTTGCTTAAATAATTGCATTGTGGGTACAACAATTGTTGGTACTTGTGTACTTCCTAGGTATATTTTGGTTTAAAAATCCCCCAACAGCTTAGTATTATCTTTTATAAATGGAATTGCGGATTCTTAGAAAAGCAATACCTGTTAGGTATATAGGCACTTTGAAGTTTAACGCTGAACATTTTTTTTTTTTGCTAAAGAAGTGGGTTTTGTAGTGCTATTTGGGTTTTCATTTTGTATCAAAAGCATAAAGAATGCCGTATTGTTATCAAAATTAAGCTTCTTGAAAATATTTTATAGGTCCGATTTGAATTTTAAGTATAAGTTTATTCGGACGGTTTAAATTTTAAAACTTAGTCTTTCATATAAAAGTTTACACCAAATTCCTATATAATGAGACCTTATTTTAAGTGGAGATAATTGTATAATTGGTTTAGCATATTGTGTTGGCTTTATCGATAAAATATAATTTGCGTTTAAAATTCGATAGAGGCAAATTTTCATGTTATTTAAGCTCTTGCTTCAGTGGTGGAGTCAGCTCTTTCGCAGGGGTCTATAAAACCTATTTTTCTACATAAACTTTGTTGCCCTTGCTTATGTTTCATGAAAAGGAAACCCCCATATACACTTATTGCACCACTGGCGCTCATCTGTCGCAAGAGGCAAACATCCTGTAACATTTAAAAAAAAATTCATTTCACTCAAACTGCTTACAACTAGTTCAATCGAGAAATTGCGCCCTTCCTTCCACCTCTACTTAGAACTTAGCTCTGACCAAGATATATTGATTTTTCCTGAGTGTATAGGTTGGCATCCCACGATTGATGTTTAATTTGGCGCAATTGAAGCGCATTACACAAAAGTCACCTAGTTAGATATAGATACAGATATCTCTTTCGCTTTGAACTATAACAAAAAGCTATTGTGGTTATGCGAAGCGCATAAAATACGACCGCAGCGCAACAACTACAAAGCCAAAAAGCCATAGAAATAAAACGCAGAACTAAAGCTTTGCAATTTATATTTTAGGAATATTGCACATACATCTCTATAAACTCAAGGTATTTTATACTAAAAATAAAATAAAAAAGTAGAAATAAAATCACTCTTTTAGTACAAAACAATTGTGTGCAATCATATGGATAAATTTTGCTATTTGTGGGTTGATTGGGATTGGGTCTTTAAGTATGCAAACTGCAGCTGCCTTTTGTTGTGCAATAACGATATCTGCTTTTTTGACATTTCGCCATGGCATATGTTTTAAATGCGAAACTTAATGCAGTATCTGTTGAACAATGGTCCAAGTTGGCTAAAATGCGAAATCGTATATTAAGTGATGCATAGGAAAATGCAAAATAATAGACAATCGAAGTAACTATTTGTTCTTTGCTGCCTTGAAAAGTTTATTTGAATAAAACTTGGCGCATTTACGCGTCATTAGTTTTAGAGCAAAAGGGTTTCGACCAAAGTACGATAAACGCCAAGGTGAATAATTTAAATAATGTCATTATTATTTTTAATATGAGTTTTAACACAAGACAAATTCATCCAATACGTTCGAAGTAGCTGATTAAAATTACAAAATTTTTTTTGGTAATGCGACTATATGCGTTTATTACCCCTAACGCAACAATAGCCACAGAAAGTCTGCTATTCACATACATTTATTATTATTATTATCTTCGAGATTACTGACATTGCAAAACCCATTGTTAAATATCGAAATCGAGTTATTCGCTAAAAAGGGATGATTTTTACAGCGTCCACTTCAGTCCGCCATTTTGAAAATTTCCTATCAATATATACGCGGATTACCTTTTATATTTCGAGTTAAGAGACCAAAAAATGAACAACAATCATCATTATTCCAAAAATTGCCCATGACAATTGTCGTAGCTCTTTTGCCACTCTGATTGAGATATCTCCAAAAGTTGTTCTGAGTGCTCAAAAATGCAATTGTTTGCGCCGAGGTGTGTGAGCTCGCATTGTCGTGGTGAACAGTGATTAGCTTCACTAGCGATAATCTCTTTATGTAACAATATTCTCCAATTCCTTTTTTTTTTGAGAAATAAGAACTTATTAAAACAACAAAATTTTCACCCGATACCATGTTTTTATTTTTACTTTTTTTGTAGAATTTCTTTAATTTTTACCATAGTGTTTGAATATCTGCACACTTTTTCCAAGCATTATTCTATTGACAACTTGTTCTCTCTATACAAGTCACAGTGGGCATATTTTTTGAATAATTAGTCAAAATTTTCATTAATCATATATTTGTTATGTTTTTTAGTTAATAAATAATATTTAATTAATCTTATGTTTGTTTATACAATTTTCCATTGAAATTAATGAATTCGCAATGTTGTCCTAAAGTAGGCAAAATCAGATCGTTAAAAATATGTTGCAAACTTTTTGCTCCCTTAATAAAGCTATTCCGTCCACTGTGCAGTACGCAAGTGTCTTTTTGTATGTTTGCAAATAAGACATGTTTTTTTTTTCTTTCTTATCATTCGAATTATTACTGTCACATGCGAGTGGCAGACAGCCACATCGTCAACCAGCCAATCCGTGCGTCAATTCGTCAGACCCTCCAACCGTCAGTCATTCAGTTTAGCATCTAAGGATATAACTTTAGTAGATAGTGTACACAATGGTTTCTAGGGGAAAACCTGTTTTTCACTTGAATTTTCCTATGCCCGTCGGCCAGGTGGGGATATGCAGGCATTTGGGGAAAGTGAATGCCACGTCTTATATATATATATTTTTTTTTTTTTGGCGTATGCGAAAATTTAACGAATCATGAAATACAATAATTGAACCATACACAAGAGTTCATAGACGACAACGTCTTCAATAGCTATTTTGGGTCTGCATTATAGCTCTTGTTAGTATGTATATGTGTGTGTATCTGTGTGTGCTTGTGACTGCCTATGTGTGTGGCATAATAAAATTTTATTGTAACCAAAAGTTGTTACAACTTTTTGAGGGCATAGTTTTAGCAAGCAGCGACTTACAGCTGTAATTGTTTGTGGTGTCTCCTTGTCTTCTAACGAGAGTGTAACCAGGCGGTGGAGTTGCCAAGCTAACATATAGTTATAAATTAGCGAGCATGCCATTCCATGTGCGTGTGTGTATGTTAAAGGTCGATTTTTTTTTGTCGCAATTCTTTACTCAAGCAAAGTTTATGTCTTTTTTGATTTTAATTCATTTGGTTTAACTTTGCTGCCTGCGTCGACAGTGCTGGCAGCTTCAACGTTAGTATAAAGTTAATTTTTGTTTGTACAAACTTCGTGTAGCATACTTTTAGGCTGTGAGCTTTATAGGTGCGTAGGGTTCTAGTTAGTTGCACAAGAGGGATTTGGCATTGATTAGTTAAAATTTTCGTGTAGTTATCGCCATACGAAATGTGCGATAAAAATATAATTCAATCAAAAAAAATTAAGACTGCCATTGGTACACGAGAGAATGTTTGAGAAAAGCTTACAAATAACAGAAGAAGAGTCAGCCCAAAAGTTTTATTAAAAGTAATCATAGTGTATTTCAATAAGGTAGTTGTGTTATGTCTACTAAGGAGTTATGAAAATAAAAATTTAACCGAATTTCGTTGCCGCTAGCTAAGTGCGCCCGAAGCTATGCTCAAGTTTTGCTTATTCGATTGCGGTTACCTTGTATTTTCATAAGCTGTTTCTCAACTTCTTTGAGATATTTATCTGGCAAACAGTTTTCTCGCATAGCCGCAATTTTGGAATCTATGACCTGCTTAATATTTGACTCGCGCTGCTGTTGCTCCTGTAGCCATTCATTAACACGTTGACGTTCCATTTCCGCCAGACGACGACTCTCCTGCTCTTTGTCCGCCATTTGTTGCCTCAGCTCATGTCGATAATTTTGACGTCGGCTCTCACGTTTACGATCCAAACTCTTTTGTTTTTCTTCTTCCTTGCGCAAGCGTTCCATAACCTTTTGGAATTCCTCCTCGGCGTGCGCTATTTCAAGTGCCAAACGTTTTTTTAGATCCTGCGCTTGTTGTGTACGCACTACTAGTAAATCTCGTTCCGTTTCGCGTTTTCGAATGACGGCCTCTTTTTCTTTCTGCCGATATTCACGTTCCAGACGATCACGTTCCCTCAAAAATTTAAGCTCATCTTTGGTCTCACGCGTCTCAAGTGCAGTGGCTGCCAACTTAAAGATATGCTGTTGACGACTCTCAAGCTGCTTTTTGGCCAGCATTTGCATTTCTTTAAGTTGACGTTCCTTTTCACATTGTTCTCGCATATAGGCCGCAATGCGCAAATCCGCCAGGCGTTCCTGTTCGCATAGCATAGTCTTAAATACGTTGGACACTTGACGTAGACGCTGAATTTCCTCGTTATAGCTGCGCTTACGCATTTTCATAAACTCACGCTGACGTTGCTCCTCTTCCTGCAGCAGCATTTTAGCCTTGTGCAGATCTTTAGCCTCCTCGGCCACACGCTGTGCCTCCAAAGTGCGCAAAGCCTCACGCTCACTCAATTGTTTGCGTATTTCCTGCGCATATTTGCTGCGTCGCTCGTCATTTTGGCGCTCACGCTCGTCATCTTTGATGAGCGCCTCCCTGGCGCGTTCATTGACCATTTTGGCCAGACGCTCATCATCTTGCCGCAATGCACGCTCCATTTGCTGTTTTTCCTGTATTTGCGCATCCCTGACGGCCTTGCACTTAGCGTCCAGTAACATGCGATTGACCTGCTTTACTTCCTCCTCTTGTTCCTGCTTGGCCAAGAAGGCGCGATTTAAAATAGACATTTTGTCTTCGAGCAATTCCATATCCAGACTTTTGGGCTTATTCTCTTCAGAGACCAGCATACGTGCATCATCATATTTCTTAAAATGCTCTCGTGCTTTTTCAATGATATCCAACTGCTTCTGATGCTCCGCCTCCCAGTGCTTTATTTCCTGTATATGTTCATTGGCAGTCTTCACTTTGCATTTGGCCTTTAGCAGCTGCAAATCGCTTTCACGCAGCACCACCTCCTTGGCACCCTGATTTCGTTTGCGTTCTCGCTCATTGCGAATCAGCTGTTTTTGATCGTAAGCCTGGAATTGTTCACAACGTCGGTGGAAAGGCACAACACCCAAATGACCGGAAGTTGTTGGTCTATAGCCGCCTACTGGTGGCTTATAGGCAGCCGTCTGTGCTCGAGCCTTTAATTCTTGACATTTTTGCCTCAGTTGAGCCTCGGCGCTTACAAAACGCACATTTGATGCCGAAAAGCAGGGCATATCACAGTGTAAATTTAATTTGCAATTTGTGATTAAATGTGGGCAGTGGGAAACAAAAAATGCAACAGAACTGGACAACGAATAGAAATGAATGTACCCTAAAAAAATAAGTAGTTTTATGAACAACCCTACATGTTTCCCAGCAATTGTTTTGAAATGTAAACACAATGTTGCTAAGTGACCAAATTGCCAAAAGTGGCCAAGGTGTTGGTTACGCGGCAACCTTGCTGTTGGTAAACTTGACTGACGTATGACTTGGGTATAGGATGTATGGTTTGCAAAAAGGGGAGGGAGATCATGTGGTGCGTGCTTGTTTAAAAATATGCTAGAAATTTCTCTCAAATAAGTGGTATCTAGCTAAAGGCTTAATTGTTTGATGTATCCTTAAGTATTTTTTTCCTTATTATTCCGCTTGGGAACTTAGGGCCTCTACAAGAGCCATCCATCGAACCCTAATTTGCGCCGTCTGTTTAGCTCTGTCCCATGTTGTGTTCGCCTGGGTCAGTTCTTGGAGGATGGATCTTCTCCATGTCGCCTTGGGTCTGCCGATCCGTCCATTGCCTTGTGGATGGATGCCAGCTATCGCTATCTGCAGTTTCTCCATTTCTTCCTCGAACTGTGCTAATCTTGATGGTTCCTTTTAGGGTTCTAACATTCCATTGTCCTATTCGTGTCCGTTTTTTTTTTGAAAATACCTTTGGACGTCATCGAATTTGGGGGAGCCGTTTTATGTTTAATTCTCTTGTGTTGGTTTCTATATTCTGCTGTTGAGTTTTTCGATCGAACTGGTGATTGGCCAGATGCGACTTATCCCAGTGGTGGGGCTGCCACCTGACGCCTTCTGGGAGACTCG
This sequence comes from Chymomyza procnemis, assembly GCA_035046065.1. Lineage (NCBI taxonomy): Eukaryota > Metazoa > Arthropoda > Insecta > Diptera > Drosophilidae > Chymomyza > Chymomyza procnemis. The sequence goes on along the minus strand of JAWNOJ010000013.1, from coordinate 15,625,841 downwards.
TCTGCGCGTGGCTGCGCGGAAAGGCTGGGCGATACAGTCTTTTTAATTGTTGGCATCATTCTAGCTGGTGTTGTTGCTATACGCCGAAAAGCTATGAATGGCGCTTGGTTCTATGGTATACCCTCCATTTAGCGTGGGGGGTGTGAAGAGTGGGGAAAGGGGGGTTGCCAGAAATTGTTGAAAGGCATTGTGCAAATAGAGAAAAGCTTTCTATTAAGTAGAGAAGCAATTTTTAAGAGGGACGTTGGAGTGGTCATGCTTCTTGCCATTAGTGGGATTCGAACCCACAACCCCGCGTTTAGAAGGCAAGTGTATTACCCACTTAGCTACGAGGCCCCACTATCCTTAAGTATACTGAATAAAATTAAGTTTAATCTTTTTTAGTATGAAAATAAAATGAAATTTTAAGGGTTAAATTTTTATAATTAGCAAGAATTATTTAAAAGAAGAATGCGAATTCAGAAACCCAACTGGCTAAAAACGGCCACAGCTACGCCAGCCAGGGAGTTGCTGCCTACGAGGCTCTTGAAATGCCAAAATTTTTACCCCCTCTTGAGCCTTGCATTATTAACGATTTAGCAATACATCCGTTCGCCATAAAATTGATGGCCAATACCAAAGAAGTAAGCAGTAAAGGTGCGACTGAGCTACTTAAATGTTCATCAATGTGGACCCAGTAACAAACGCCCATCGCACTTATTTTCACAGTTTCCAAAGAAAATCCAGCAAATTGTTTATTTAATTTTTAATGTTTCCAAGTGCCAGTCAGTCAGTCAAACGCATCTTTTAGCATGTATCTGGTGGATACAAGATGTGTAGATACTTTGCTTTATGGCCATTAGCGTATGATTTGTCTTAACAATTAAGCACAGCCAACTGCATCATTCACTTTGCTGCGGTTCGCGACTTGCATTCTATCCATACATATTTTAAGACGCAAGCACATGTGGATGCAACACACAGCAACCAAGCGTGCCTGCCACAGTTGCGGCTGCCAAGCACTTCAAAAGAAAAATGTGCAACATGTTTAGTATGTTTTATTTTTATTCCCTCTTCGCTTAAGTACTCTCTACTTGGAGCCCATTAACTATAACAATGTTTCTTTGCAGCTAAGGAAATATTGTTTTATGAAAAGCACGCGAAACTTCCAAGTCCCATGAACTACTTCATAATCCCATTTTTAGACTTCATCTTTTATAAAAGCTTCCATGGATGAACTTTTTTTTATAAACTTTGTTAGAGCATGTAAAGGGAAAGTGTGTATTGTAGTCGGCTCGTTCGACCTACACTTGTCGTAGTTGTTACGTTGGATAGCACATTTTGGTGTTTTATGAGTACGCCTAGCTGATTGATGCGCCTATTAAACGATTCATCATTTGTGGCTATTTGTCTGAGTGAATCCTTAAGCTCTGAGCTACGGCAGGTACATCATGCCAAAGTTCTTCGAGCTTTTGGAAAATTAACCAAGATCCAAGACTTTATAGACTAGTACGGTACAGCAAGCATGCGGAAGTCATGCAGAGTAGTAAATTAATTTTTCATAAGCCACGAAATGTTGGTAATAGAGTGAAAAGTGCGCTGATTGTCAAATCTGCAATGTGTGTGACTTAAAGACGCCTAACATACTAAAAACATATTAATCTCTCTTGAATTAGTACGAAAAATAAATATATGAATCAAAACTTTAAAAAGCTAAACTGATTATTTGTTTCAAAGAATTCCCCCTTTTTTGTTTTTAAATTCTTCAACTTGAGCTATTTTCTAATTTCCTGTCAGACACATTAATAAACTCAACACTGCTAATCGTTGATGCGGCGTGCTCATAAACTTTTTATATCCACCCAGATGCTCCACTTTGGTATTGGTAACCGGACTGCCACACAATTCGAATTGCGCCTAATGTCTGTTGAATAAAACCTGTCGTCAGCAGTTCTGCTCCCCTTTACGCCTTGGGCGTCTTAGAGTTGTTAGAACAACGATTTTGTCACCTCTTTGCGCCACGCCATCACTATTATCATTTTATTGCTTGCCCTAGTCTTTAGATTCTAGTTTCAGAATATGCTACAGCCCCCTGCCTCTTGTGAGTCGAGGAGTTGGGTTGGCGGCGAGTGGCTCATTAAGTCGTAAAAATGCTTTAATCGCCGGCATGGCTGACATCCTCGGCGGTCTGGTGCGCTCACCCGCTTGCGAATCCATAAAGAGTTAATAAAATACACAAAATCACGACGAGCACAATGTCTAGAGGAAATGATATAAAAAAAGAATTTATATACTTCGTTTGTACTTTATAGTACTTTAAAGCCCCAATGGGAGCTGTTTTTTGTTTGTTTCTTTTTTATTTTATATTTTTAAAACCAAGGAAAATAATTCCATTACTCATATGGTAGGCAGACTTGCCTTTTTTTTGTATCTTTCACATATTGTGATTGTCTAAAAAGATATGTTTCGCTAAATGAATTTTTAGCACAATGAGTCTTCATACTTATTTGACTTTTCGGTGCGACAAATTACGATTTATTAAAATACAATATAGTAAAATATCCATTTAAGCCGGAATAAACTAAATGAAATATTTAAAAAACTTGAGTAGGTTCTTTAAAAAGTCTGAGAAAGCAGCAGAGCTTAAGCTGCCATTGAGAGGTACGCTAGCAACGAGATCTGGTTGAAGATTTCAAAGTTCGCACAAACATCCAAGTCCCCTGTCCTTCATTATATCTAATATAAGGCGACGCGCTTCAACAATTTTCGTCTATTTGTTGAAAAGCCTGGCACTTAATCTATCAGGCTTTAAACTTAAGCTTTGCAATTCCAAAACATTTATTCAAACAGTCGAAAATTATAGTTTGCATAAGATTTTTGAAGAGTGAGGGTTTTTTTAGTAGGTGAGATTAACAATATTTTGGACTGCGCGTGTTCTACAAAAGTTGTTTGAGTTTAAAATAATCAAAGGCAAGGTATCATACAGAGAAATGTAATGTTATAATAATTCCAACGAATCTTGCAATTTTTCGGAAAAATATGCCATTCTTAGAAGCAAATGTAGCTGGACAAAATATTTGACGAATATAGTAGGCTTTTAAAACTAAGAATAGAACGAGAAACCTTTGGAGCAATTATAAAATTCGCAAACGTTGCACTAAAATTCAAAAGAAAACATGAACCAGTGTTAACAAGAGGCAGGTCTGGCAAGTCCATTACAGGCTAATTAGCTTCTTAGCACTTGTTTCAAATCCAATAAAAATAAACAATAAACAAACAGTAAATACAACAATATTAAGCCCTCATACTATTTCAATCAATTTCCGTAGACGCACATTTTTTATCATAAATTTACCTTACTTTCGAAGACAGCCATGGTATTCAGACACTAGTCACAATAAGCCACAGATCCAAACATAAACTACAAGCTCGTATATTCTCGCTTTTAATAGCCATTGATTGTAGATGTTTAACATAAACTTCACTTGTTCACAACTAAAAACTACAACAGAAATCCATTTAAAAACGGAATCAACGATGACAACAATCCAAACAACAACGTTGGCGGCATCTACAACAAAATCCAGATTAACGAAATCGAAAAACAACGCCTCCAAATGGAACCGCAAGTCCCCCTCTTGTACACAGGCAACAATGTCTACGATATGCTGGGAATGCAACAAGACCAAAATGAATTGAACAAAACGGGTTGGAGCTGGGATTTGGATTCCGGGCATCCTTTCAACAAGCGAATTATTTTCGTTTTCGATAATTGTTTTTGTTATTTTTTTGTTGTTTTCAATTTATTTTTTATATGTCGTATTTTGTGTTGGATAAATTATTGCGACAAGTTTTAATTTTGCAAAGGTAAATAGCTTTGATAGCCCGAGGTATGTGGCTTCCGACGAGTTACTTAGCGGAGAGTTGATCTTGAACTTTTATTTTCGTATAACTGCAGTGAATCGTTGAGTATGGATAGTTTTTTATAGATTTTATATTTGTGTTACTTTTTATGCTTCAAAACGCTCAACACTAACTATGGTTTGTTATGGTTTTAAGTGTGACCTTAAATCAATATATTTTGTAGTTAAGTAAAAACCACTTTAATGTTTCCCCTATATGGTGCTAGCAAATTGTTGTATATTTATAACAAGAAAGTTATCTTAACTCTCTGCTCACAAATATATAGAAAGTAATAAAGTTAAGATTGCTGTTTCGTCTACATTTAAACAAATGGCGGCTCAGACGTTACCATAAAATAATGCTTAATTTATGTAAATATCCAAGTTTTTGCTTTTTTCATTTTATTTTAATTTGTTTTCAATTGATTTGTTAAGTATTTTATTTCTTTTGCATAACTTTACGGATGGAATGCAAACAGATAACGTGGGTGAGTCCCACAGGTGTCTCGCGTATTTCTGAATAATTTCGATTTATTTACTTGTAGCCCCTTGTCTGCGTAGTTCGGCAGCTGTCTGCCATTTTTATGTGTGTATTTGTGTAAGGATATTTGTTTTTGTCGCCGTCTAGACTTGGCATCCATGTCAAGGATATTTCAAATGTTATATTTTATTGTTTCATGCAATTGGGAACCATTAAAATTGTCGCTAGATATTTATGATAATTGCTATCGGACTAACATGGAGTTTGGTTCTTTAACATACAAAACTTGTGGTATTTTTTCGATTTGTTTATAATTGTACATGTATTATGCATATTATATTCAATAGTTTCTAAGCGGAAGGTACAAATAGTGAGTGATGTATCTTGAGATTTCTGTTGGTAGGTAATCTTAGAAATCAATTTCTTTTCACTTAAAAACTACATTAGATAAACCAGCCATTTAGTTACCTCTGATTTAATTCTGCACTAGACTTCTATGTCATCTTCATCTATAAATGCTGTTCAAAGAGTGCAAGGACCCATAGTTATAGCCGTCGGAAATTCGAGATAAAAGCGCCTATATTAATCCAAACATTAAGCAATACAACTTACAGTGATCACAAACTTGAGCTAGTTTTAGTTGAACTAAAATATATTCCGAAGTATTTTGGAGAATTTTTTTACCACTCATCTGCACAGGAACACTTACGCATTTCCATGCATCGCTTTTCATAATTGATGACTGTTAGTTATCGCTTAAATCAATATTGCATTCTAGAAACATTTTGCACAGCATCATTAGTGTGACCATATAATGACAATGTAGTGATCGCTGGTCACACTAAAGCCGAACACAGCTGTATCATTTATAACCAACATCGTGTTGGAGGTTAAAAATCACTTCCAGACTTTGTTGCAAGTTGCTTTCGTGGCCAGTTTTCAAGGCACTACTGATTTTCGCTGTGGTTTATGTACTCTCCACACAGCAATATCCATAAAATATGTATGCCCATACATAACTGATGCAGTACCACTTCAGTCCAATGAAGATCTCATCAAGTGCAACATGTGCATGTGGCAACGTTGGCTTGGCCAGTTTACCTGCCCATCTTTCGGGTTATTTGTGTAAACTTGTGGCTGGTCTTTTGACTTTATCTGTAGCCTTTAATTTATTAATATTCTCATGGACTGCCCACTTCACTTGGCTTGCACACGAGGAATATGTGAATTGTACATATATAAATTTTTCAATTTGCGATCTTTGAACTATAGACAATGAATTCTTTATAGCTTAACCTTTTCTACCGCTTTGGCTGCCAAGAGATTCATCCAGACTTGGATGCACACCTAGACACTGCAGCGTTGGGCCCCTCGTAAGGCGCTGCGGCTGCTTAACTTATGTGCGAGCGCTCGTAGTGCTTGCATTTTATTGCCATCGAGGAGCACGCAGAGTTCTAGACAGACACCGGATAGACATATGTCTGCAAAAGCCTGATCGTTTGCGTTATAAAAATAGAATTTGTTGTATATTGTTGCATATTTTTCATGTAGCATTCTATAACGGCTTTTTGCTGGACTTTGCCAAAGTGTAAATCTATAAATTTTTTCTCCAAGTACCTGCTGTTGATAAGCGTCAAACAAAAATGTATATATTCATTTACTCAACTGCATATAGCATGACTAAGTTTATTAAAAAATCTGATAAATTTTTAAGACAAATGATGGAAAAATTGCTTAACAGAAAACTTACTGTGAACTTTGAACTTGTTGCAAGCAAAGAGAGAGAAATTCAACAAATTGAAAAGAAACTGTAGCTAAAATTATATTGATAATGAACTTTACTGCCAAATAAAAACTAATGTCACTGCAACATGAAACTTGCTGTTTCTTTTTGTTTTAGAAGAAACGCTCGCAGTAACTTTTCTATGAATCACGAAGTAGTCGCAGAAAGCAGCAACCAAGAACTAGTCACATTGGTACAGTTGCGACATAGAAACTAAAGTATACACTGTAACTTGACTAATACTTCAGGTACTTGAAGCCTTTAGAAAGTTTATTTGTTTTTAATATTCCTGCAGATTTTATATACAGGCGCTCCCAATTCGTTGTCTTCTTAGCAAACACCATTGAGTAATATTATAGCGCAAATTCAAAATACTAGTTCAGACGATAAGTAAACTGTTTGTGACTAGTTCTCAAAGTTGCTTGGAAAAACCCCTTATGATATGGCCTGGCTAGCAGATATCTTTGTCTAGCTATTCAATCCCTCTTAAGCTGCCAGCTACTTTGGTTTCTACATTCTGTGTCAGCTGTATGTCTATGCCTAGGTAACTCTTGTAACCACTTCAAAAAAGGGTATAAGCTTTACAAAATACAAAGACTGCCAATATTGGAAACTGAATTTATTGATCTTGATTACTTGATGCTCGCCGCACGCAACCATTACATTCACAACAGCAAAAGTTAAGTTTGTAGAAAGCCAAGTGGAGATGCCCCTCGGCAATGGCCCAGAGAGTAGGTAACCCTCAGGCTGTTAACTGAGCGCTGCAACCTGTTGCGGAACTGGTTCAGGCCTTATAGAGAGCAAAAGTTGAGCTTGTTTTGCATCTTGTTCAACTAAATCATAAAATTTATAACGCATGGGTGGTATGTTGAATGTATGGCAGTTGCAATTGTTGCAAGTTTAATTTATTGGTCAGCCGCGTCATCAATACGTTCAAAATGAATGCGAAAATTCATAAATAAAATGTTACCTTCCAAATTTGATGTTGTTATGGACATACAGGTAAACTACCATTAAACGCAAAGAGTAGATGCTACCGAAGTTAGAAAAATTCAACCAATGGGAGCAAAAGTTTCTTGTCTTTTTTTCAGGTAATTTTCGGATTTGGCAACAATATGAAGAAACTTTCTTTTTGAAGTCACTTAAGCCGCATAGAAGCAGTTAAAGATCTTTGTTCATGGAGATTTTTTTGTGTTAGCAATTTAAGCTGAAGAAGTAGTATAGCATACACAATCCACAATAGTATAGCATACACATGAGATTATAATACAATTTTTCAATTAAAATTAAATATAATATTTGTGCAATATAAAGTCTTGCCCTAATAAGGAAACACGAACTCTTTAAAAGTTAACATATAACTTGTTTTACAGTTGAGCCAAAATTTTAAATAATAAAAATATGACTTTAGTTTATGGTATTTCCTACGAAAAATGAATCATGCCGATTAAAATCAACAGCTTACTGTGATTTTTTATCAATAATATTAACACAAAAAAAAAAACCATAAAAACATTTCCCAATAAAAGTTCCACAATAATATCGATTAAAAGCCTCCAATTTAATGGCTTATTAGACGCCACAAGAAATCGTTTGCCACAAAAACTGTGCAATTTCATTGGATTTGCTTGAACGATTTTTTAATTCCTGTCATAAAAAGCGTGTTGCATTCAAGCGAAATGATCTTTTTTATTGAGCATACTCATTCAAAAACTCGTTTGTGTGCCATTTGTCAGTCCTAAAAACCATCAAATGGTTTATTAGCGCTTTATATCATCATTTTTTTCTCGTATTATTAAGTATGCATAAACAAAAATTACTCGGGAATAGTTTTTGTGCCAGACTTAACACTTTTCTTTTTTATATGTCAATTGACGGATTTTCTGTGACAGTCAATATTTTGGTATTTTTTCTTTCTTATGAAAAAGTAACAGTTTGTTATGCATTATTATGATAATACCTGGGCAACGGTTTAAAAAATCAATCATTGCATGAAAAGCTGTCTATAAAGGCGACAAATTATGTAAACCCTTTTGAGCTTAACGAATTCTTGTTAAAATTGAAAAAGTTGAAAAGTTGTATTGCATAAGCTAAAGTTGTGAAAAAGTATATACTTTTGAAATGGAAAGTGGTAGATTAAAACATGGGAAAGTGTATTATGAAAGAGTTTTAAAGTCAAATAAGGGACTGTATGCATTATTCTATGTGGTGGCTACATTGTGATGTTTTGCCGACCAGTCTCAAGGTAGTAAGAAGTTACGCCTATATTGAGCGATTTCTGTGTAGTCTACACAGAGAGTATAACACTTAGCAGAGTCAACAGGCTGAGGAGCCCCTAGCTATGACTATTTTTTAAACTTTTTAAAGATCTTCATTATAAATCAGGGAGCTTCATTGTCTGCAATATGACAGAAAAATTGTGCTTAGTATAGTCCCACTCTGTTGGTATACACACCATTCTCCACAAGACAATATTGATGATGATAATATGCTGAAGTTGGGAAGTAGGGAACTGGCACGAACTTGCTAACAGCCGAGACGAATGGAGAGGAATTGTTGAGAGAGCCAAATCCCAGCCCGGGTTGTATAGCTGAATGATGATGATGACTATAGTTCCACTCACACATTATTTTCCGACAATTATTTTTCAGAGAGATTTTATAGCAAGTAAAATTGCGTCTTTATTCTCTTTATTTTTGTTATGCTTAACTACCAAAACAGACTTTAGAAAACTGAATGAAACACATAATATTTAAGATACAGAACAAATGCAAATCCATCTCTAGCACAAGATAGAATACTTGTCATAAATTTTCTCTGTAGTTTTGCCATTTTATGGATCTGGTGGGATCTGTTGGTACTTACAATCAAGTTCCACAGCAATTAAAAAGACAAGTGCAATATTTGTCTAAACCAAAGTTCTGGATTCGGGAAATTTTTTTCGAACTTGATATTTTCACACGTTGCTGAAACATTACAGTAAGGTATTCTACTTGGAATGGTTGCGCAATGTATAAATAAGAAGAGCTAGATTTACTTACTAAAAAGAGGATTCATTGTTTTGTTTATAAATTTCTTTGTTTTGATTTGCCCCCCATATATATTTATACCAAAATAAAGGGATTTACCGCAGTAATAAACAATCAAAATCAAAGCAAAGGATTCTCTTCTACTCTGGCAGGAGTATAACGATGAAGACATACACTTTATTGGTCACGCTTGGTTAGACAGATGTACCGAAAGTTTATTTCAATTGCAAAAGGACAATAATGCGACAATGACTAGACGGGAGTGTCCAAGTTGCGTGTGTGGGTGTGGTTGTATTTGGTGTGTGTTTCTGAATATTTATGGTGTCTGCTGCAACTTTGCAGCCAAAACAGTCATAGAAATTTTTACTGCTAATGGCAAAAGGCCAAAAGCCTGTGCTAGCCCGAAACTCATATAAAAAATATTCATGTACAGCGCTACAAAAAAAAAAGAAAGTACTTGTGGCGCTTATTGAACGTCGATAATGCAAAAACGCTAAAAACGCTGCTAAAACAAAATTGGCGCCACGGCGTCGTAACTCATTGCAACAATTGCTCTGGCATATTGCAAAAGTTTTTCAAGTTCATTTTTCTTGAGATTCCTCTTTTTTTCTGGTGCAGAGTTGACTTCAAAATGATTTACCTGACTTGCCAGCCTGTCAAACTTTTTGGCTTGCAAAAAGTTCAAGTTTTAATCTCATTATACGCTGACTCTTGTTTTCGTATTTCTCCCTTTTTTTAGGTTCTATGCTCTTTATTATTATTCCTGCTCAACGCTTGCTTTGTAGGTGTTAAGATTTCTCGCATTTCACAGTTGTCGACGGGAAAACTTAAGACCATAAACTAGATTTGGCATTTCGCACATCTCATAGCCATGACCATAACCAAAGCCAAAGCCATAACCAAAGCCACAATCCAATTGGACAGCAAGTTGGCAAAAGCAGCGACGTCTGCTGTAGCATTCATTAGACGCGGCTGTGATCCTAAATGAATAAAATGAAATGTTAGGTATATCCATGTCTCAGACATGCGTACATTTACAAAACTGCCTGGGTGGGCCCCAAAACTATTTGCATGAGCTAGTTAAACTTGTCTAATGTGATTAGTGGCAAGCTCTTACTGGGGAACTTACCATTCTTGCAGTACACATTGAGATATATATAAAGAGTCGTAAGTTGAAAAGTGTTTTAATAACTTGATTTTGAGTGGGTGTCATATGACTTAAAGGCAAATAACTTGAGTGCTAGATTTTAGTTTAAGTAAAAAAAAACAATGAAAATGTTTCTTAGTGTTATCTGCCAGGTTTTGGGGGTTAAATCTTGACTGCAATATGCCCTAGCTCAACTGCAGTATAAAGTAGAAAAGCTACTTTTACTGCTGGCGCCATCTAGGGTACTTTTTTTTATATTTTTATATTTCTAGATTTCTAGACTGCAGTTTGTACTAGGAAGTTGATATGACTTTGTTTAGGAGCTGCATATGCTACTTATGCCATCTACGACACTTAAAGTTGATTAAATCAAACACGAGAAGCAAAAGCTTGGCAAAAATTTCGAAGTAATATATTTTGATTTAATCAACTTTCTATGGTCGAAATGCGTCTTAAAGACACACCCAATTGGTCGTTGGCTTAACTCTCAACTCAAGAATAATAAAATCAATCGACACACGTTCATATCTTCAAGACTCATCAATATGATTCACTAAATTACGAATTTTTATTTCGCTGTCAGCTGTCATTTACCAACAATGATGGCAAGTGAATATTGTTTGGAATTTCATAAAATAAAGAGTCATTAAAAACGATTAAAAAAAAGGTTCAAATAAAAAAAATAATATGTGAGCTTTCAAAGAACTGCGCTAATTGTATGGCAACCAATGCTCTGAATACTTAATTTTGCTTTGATTTGAAGCGTGCTGGGATTGCAAAAAAGGCAACTATCGAATAAACGCACTCACCGATAAATTTATTATGCAAAATTGTTTTTATGTGTAAGTATGTGAGTGCATGACTATTCCCGATTTTCCTGGAAAACTTTGGCTCATGGCACGCATTATGTATGCCATGCTCTTGCATCGATAAATCAGTCAAAACTGTCAAATGCATATAAATTATATGCAAGCAACGTTAGCCCCAACAACAACAGCAACAACAACATTTCGGAATACATAGTATTACTACACTGGTCAGTGGGTGTGTGCAGCAAAATCCCAGTTGCAAGCCGGACTCGCTTGTCAGACCTCAGCCTGAGTTCGAACCCCTTCACCCCCAGGCCGTGTAAGTGCTGAGATGTCGTTGGGTAAGCGTCAGAACAATAACAAGGCACGTATTGCATAAATGCAATATGCAGTATGGACGTACCTTCTATGCCAATGGGAGGTATTACTACTGGCCAACAAGAAACGGGGATCAAGCGGCCGCATCTGTGAGGGAATGTGCGTGGGTTGGTTGGACTGCGGCATTAAGTCTTAACCAGTTCAGGTAAAACATTTTCGTATATTTAAGTATGTTTGTATGTAGGCGGTCATGGGAGATTGTGTATACGCGACTAGTGGAACTTGTTGATGAGACGCAGGCTACAGCGTTTACGAGTTGCAGGATGACAATGATGTTCTTCATGACATCGCTGATAATGAAGTTCATGATGATAATGCTGATGATAATGTAGCTGACAGCATGTGGGCAACTTTAGCCCCAAGTTTTGTTAATGGGCAATGACTATAAAGCTTTGATTTTGATAAGCTCAGGCTTGTGAGTATATGTACTGGAGTACTCCACTGGAGTACCAAATGAGCTGCTTTAAAATGAGCTATGATGAAGTCATTCCTTTAAAATGTTGTAAATTAATAAACTATTTGGAGTACTAAAAATATTTTGTAGGCATAAAGTCGAGTCGTACGTTTGTTATAAGAGACTAGCGTGCGAATTGTTTCGCTCGATCGATTTGTAGTGAATGGGTGGAATAAATACTGCATTAGGGCAGCAGAATGTTTCTTGTTCTTGTGACCAGTTTTGACAAACTGAATTCATACATGGTTTCCTACATAGGTGCATTGCTATTTTTGATAACAATTTAAGTTCGAAAATTATGGCAATAAAACAAAATAGTCGCAAAAAACCAAACAACTTAAATGGAGCAAAAAGCTGAACGTGCAAGCTGTACATAATTCTAGCGATGGACAACGCTTTATAGTTTCCTAGCAGCAAAAGTCAATATGAAATTTGTTCAGATCATTTGAAATTGTAAATATTTTGAAAGGTAAAACTACACAAAAGCAAACTAAGTTTAAATTCTGGTTCAAACTTAATGAGAAATTATATGACTATGTCATTTACTCTTGCTTCAGAAATGAATGCAGCAACGTAAGGTATAAAAATAATATAATTGAAAAGAAACCTTTGGCCAATCTCAATTCCTTAAGCCACTACTGACTTAGAAGTTGTCGAATAACTTGAAACAGCCGTCAATACTACGATAGACGTAATAACAAGAACGGCCGTGTTATCATCGAGAAGCTGAGTTCATGGCGCTTCCACCTCCGTTGCTGTTGCAGAACATCAACAAGATGAAAATTTGGAATTTTAAACGACTTTGAGAATATTTAGAAATGAGACCTTTGCCTACTATTCATAACATAAAATACGATACATCTATGCCTTTTTAGCTCCAGTTATCTAAATTTTGTTTATATGTTACCGAACATTAAAGTATTTTGAATAAGTGCATAGGATGTAGTCATTTACTTTGAGAGATATTAACCACACATACATAATCCATAAAAAACAAATAAAGTTCGTTTATTTACAACTTCTATATAGCAGATATTTTTTTTCAAAAAATTTTTGTAATAAGTGAATGGATCCGGGAAAAAATATTATTTAAACTACACACTTTATTTGGTATAACCCAGACAATGAGAGAGTGGTGAAGAAGGAATAGAAGTTTTTTCCACTAATCTGACCATCTTACCAATATCTTTTTATGTATCTTTTATTTAATAAAGCATAAATCTGCTAAGTACCAAAAACTTTTGTATGATATAATTGCAGCACTTGAAGTGACTTTCTTATCACAACCACATCAAATTCATCTTTTGTCATACAAATTAAGAGCATTCTATTCCGTCTCAATGTATCTTTCAGTAAATAAATACGAGTCATATACTACAACTCAAGCACTTGGCTGTCTACAGTCTCAAGATCTTTCTGACTGCTTTTTATGGACAACATTATAGCCTAATTTACATACGCATTTCGCTGTCTCGGCAAAGTTTTGCTCAGCTCTCTCTCTCTCCACTTTTGAGTGGATTTTAATGATGTGACTTTGTGCTTTTTCCCCTTTGACGACAGTCTATGATCTCAAGCAACTGATAGCTGCAGCTCTTACTAGGCACTGCATAAATGCATTTTCGATGATATGCCACTAAAAATAAAAAAAAAGATAGAGTAGATGAAAAAAACAAAATTCAAAATAAACCCCAAAACAAAGCTAAAGTTTGTACAAAGCCGCAAACCGATATCTAAACCAAACAAAAGTTCTATGATGATGATTGAAATAATGTTGCACAATGACGTTGCACAAAGTTGCTCGATGTCGTGTTGGCTTGAGCATAAATCAATATTTTTGAATAATTTAAATATCTGTTTCTCGTTTTTCGTGTGCGTGATTTGTAAGAAATGTTTACCCTTTTATTTATGTTTTTTTTTTCTTTTGTTTTTTATGTAAATGATTGTCTAAGACACAATGTGGCATGCAATATAATATTTTTGTTCAAGCAATTAGAGCTGACCAAATATTTACGCAACAATTATGATATTATCGGTTGCTTAACCCTTGCAACCAGTTGAAAAAAAAGTGAAACTCTGAACTTTGACCTAGTTTGTTGTGTAGTACACGATACAAGTACAATCATAGTAAAATTCTGCGCACATACTAAAAAGATTTTTTGTTTTCAGTTTTTAACCAAACTATGCAAATGGGTTGACTGACGGGACAAAAAAAAAGAAAAACCCCTGGCAGAAGGTTTAACTGTCTGTCTGTCAGTCGGTCTGTCTGTCTGTTTCAGCTTGGGTCACTTGAAGGTGACAATGCAATATGTACAAGACAAGCTCACGGCGCACAGTAGCACAAAAACCAGCAACAACAACGACAACAACTTGCGACAAACGACAATTGACAGCTGCTGTTGGGTTTATGACAACATGCAACATGCAACAACACAAATGTTGCATGACGCCAGCCAAATGCAAATGAGACATGAATAAGCCGCGCGTAGGCGACAGTAGTTGAAAAGAAATATGTACACATGTACCTAGTACATATACTTATATATATTTAAGGAAGAAGCCGCATGCAACAGAGGCAAGGCGCAGACGCAAAAGCTACAATAAAAAAAAACGGTATATATACTAAGCCATGCTTTGGCGACCTTTGAACACTCTTATTTAGTCTGAACAAATAAGAAATCAATTTGTTTAAGATTTATCAGAAAATTCATTTTAAAAGCAATTTCTGCAGCAGCAAAAGCATTATTTTTATGTCCTCCACTGTATAGCTTTAGACCGTTGTTTTGCAGGAGAAAATACGCTACTTTGCCAACCGCTTTGCCAACCAGTTTTAATCAAATTAAAAGTTAAAAAGGAAATTTTAAAGGTTTTTAAAAACCTAAAACATTTTCTTTACGTAACTTGATGTTATGATTAGGGGCGCTAGCTGTGCAGCAGAACAGGTTGTATCTCAACAGTATAAAATGATTTCTAATTTTAGAAACTTAAGATTTATAATATAATCATATATTATATAATAAAAACTACTGCTTTGAAGATAATGTGTATAATCAAACCAACGTTTAGATTCTTCAATATCTAGAGACTAAACTAGACTGTAACTTGCACTACCCATTGTCAGAGTATAATGGTATTTTCTTTAATGCAAAGCATGCCACATGAAAGGAGCTTACAACAATAAGCCTGAAGAAAGTTACCGTGATGGTGCCTGCCCATCCATTGGAGCCAGTAATTTGTGCCAACTGTCAAAATAATGTAGTCAAAGTTGTGTGATCGTCTCCTGACTTCAACAAGTATCACGCGCAATGAGCAATTAAATATGCGCAGTCGTGTGTGCTGCCTGCTCAGGCAACTGTGCCCCTGCCACCACGATCACTGAAGGCTTTCTTCAAATGGTTGCAAAAGCAGATGCGGCTGCATGACCTCAATGGTTTGTCTTCGAGTTCGTAACCATAGATGCTTGCAGATTGGGAAAAAGTCAAAGAGTAACTTATAAGAAAAGTAGAATCTGTCGCAAAAGAATGTTGACTTAGTGTCGAAGGTGCAGAAGAAGAGACTTTTTGTGATATTCGTTTCGGGAGTGTGTGTTTTGGCCTATTAATACTGCGCCTAATTTGCAGTTGGGAAATCTAATGGACAAACCCAGAGAACGCAACATCTATACTGCATCTTTTTAGCCATTATGTCTCAGTGCCAGTAACAAGAATCGATTTAGAATCTACGCCTTCCTGCTCAAACTACAACCTATAAGTACTGCATCTCATTGCTGTACAATATCTCAAAACAAAATATAAATCTGATGATCTTTTGGTGTATATTCACGCGCAAATGTCCTATAAAAGGCATCTAAAGATTTTTGGTATGAAAAAGTTATATAACTTTACTCCGAACCTAATGAATTTATCTGCTCTATCTCTATGATTATACCAAAAAAAATAATTTATTTATTTACTTTTTTCTTTTCAGGTATGTGAAAAATTTTCTCCATTATTTACGCTAAAGTGCGATGGTAAGCAAACACTTTAAAAAGAGTCTAACTTCTAAAGACAGTTTTAATGCAGAAAATGAAATAAAACGAATTATCATTCAAAAATATGCAAAGGTTTTTACTTAATGACGGTTACAGCGCTGTACTAAGAGCTGTTGTGATCTGGAAAGTGTTACGCTACTTAAATGTGACTCTTCTGTCTCAAAAATACTTTGTACCGAATATAATTGAAAGCCCTTAAGTACTCCCAAATGCTGCCAAATAATTTTGTCTATTGCTATGCTCATGAATACCCTTAATACGTTTTGAAATATGCCCCAGCATGAAACTGTCGTTTGACTTGAATTTCTTTATCTAGCAACTCTTACAACTCTCTAGTGCCCTCTGGCAACTAGTCAAGCAACCAGCAATTAAGTTGAATACCCTTTAATGCAGTAATGTCTGAAACTTTAGCGCTGTCTAATACTAGATACAAAGTATATAGTATTTGTTCGAAAAAAAAACTTGAGTACGATAAAAGTTTTTCATGCATGCAGCTGCCAGAAAGAAAACTTGGCTGGCAATTTACAAAATCAAAACACTAATTTATTGCACATTTGGCAAAAACAACAAACGTTTCGAGCAGCCAAAAAGTAAAATGCACCAACGGGAGTTGACATCCAGAAGTCACTGTGTGACTACCTACGTCTGCGTCTCTGACTGTGACGGCATGGATGTTGCTTGCGGCTGTGATTTCTACTGAGATTGTGACTGTAGTTTGCAGTCATAAATCACTTTCGCTGTTGACGCAGCTTTCAAAGACAAAGTAAATCTCAAAAAAAAAAAAAAGAAAAAAGTCAGGAGTAGGAAATAAACTCCAAGCTCATATAAATTTTTCAATAGCAGTGCTTTCCACTGGGCAGGAGGGAGGCTCGCTTGATTTCTGCACAAGCAGTCTATGGGGTTCCCTTTTCCATGGCCATAGAAAAGTACAAGTTGGCGACCAAAATATTATTGCAGTTGTGTAAATAGTGATGTTTGTGTATGTTGCCTTATCATCCATCAGACTCCCTACCCTGCTTGAGTGTGCCCGAAATTGCTTGTCTACGAACCGCATAAACATAACCTCAAAAAAAAAAAAATGTTTATATGCTAAAGAAAGAACAATTTCAAGTGCACTTTGCATATCCTGTATGTTGTCCGCTCGGTACTTCTGTCGCTTTGGTCGTACAAATGTAAAAACGCACTTGAAATGCCGCTGCACAGGCTTTGCAATACTTGCATATATGTAGTTGTGCCTTATAAGAAATTATAATAAAAAATCCTTGCTGCTTTATCCTTACAGTAAACAAGCGACAATCGTCTGGCGTCTGCAGACAAATTCCCATACGCCTTGCTAAACATTTTTGATGCTTTTGTTTATTTATTTATTTTTATGAGCACAGTGGAACAGTTGTTATATTTTTTTTTTAGAAATATTTATTTTAAAATTTATTTTAAATTAAAAAAGGAAGTTTAAGCTACTCAATGATAACTTAAATGGCCAAATATGTTACTCGCTGTTTATGGTATGGCTTGAGCATGATAACTTTGCGGCCAATATATCGCTGATGGTATATATAAAAAAGGCATCTTGGGAATTTTTCAGATTATAACACTAAAGCCAAAATGCATGAATTCGTAAGTTCGCTAAATTTACACTCAAATCTCTGAATACCTATTATATTCATCTTAAATGAAGGAAACCTTAATGTGAGTCTCGGTAGCGTATTGGTAGCGCTCTACCCTATAAATCGGAAGTTCGGTGGTTCGATTGCACCAAACAGCTCTTGTGCATTAGCAAAAAGACGCTATTTAACCTAGAAAAATATCTATGAATTAAAGATACCGCCATTTGGATTCGCATATATTCTCTTCAAGCAGCTATGACTAGAAATATTTCCCCATATTGTTTTTAAACCTAATAAAAACAAATTATACCATAATCAAGTTTTCGATTAAAACTCTTTGACATATATAGTAAATTCATAACTAAACTAACTCTTAAACTAATATTTAATATTAATTATAAATAAACGCCATAGATGGAAAAATTTAACCCTACGATGTAGCAGTTGTTGTTTGCTTTAACTTCTTAAGAAGCGATAAAGCTATATCCTTGAATCCATTGCATATAAGTCGTACAAATTGATAAATATAACACAACTTACGTATAGCATTTTGCGTTTGAAAAAAATGTAAACAAGTAAAGATACTATTGTACAAATTCTGCTAAATTTAAACTGTAACCACCGTTTAAGTAATTTGAGGGAAAAACCACATATAATGGCAAAAGAAATACCCTCAGAAGCACACATTTTTGTGCTTGTCAGTCTCATTCGGCCTCGTTGCTATTTCCCGTGTAAAATTACACCAAAATGCGGGCCACGCAAACAAATCTGAGTCATGAACACATGAGACTCAAAAACACATACAACCAGCTTCAAATGCTCGAGTAGTTCAGATGGTGCATTTTGCGAGGTGTGTTTAGAAATTTTAAACATTACTTCTTAAATGCTTTTAATTGAGTTTCAAATTTCTAAAGAAACTTAGTTTTTAATTGTTAACCTTAAAAAAATCTTAAGTAGTACAAGAACACCCAACAAAAAAGCTACTAGGATAAGCTGGAAAACTACTACTTTTTGTTTGAATGTAAAATATTACTTATTTTCAACAAACTGCAAGCAGCATGTAAGATACTTTTCAAGATGTTTAGCTTATTAAACAAAGCTTAGCCTTAAGACATAACATAAAAATATAATTTTTATGTAGAAAATTACAAAAAGAAAATGTTGATATTTATTATCGATGTAGAAATACAGAAGTGCTCAACTACAATTAAGTGTTATTGCTAGATCCCCGTGTTTGATTATGACGACTACGACTTCTGTTCTGCACAATCTTTGTTCACGTTCTCCTATCCTGCTCACTTTTCAAGCTACCCATGCAGCATGTGATCCTTTTTGCCAGTAGCGTGCACATCACAACTAAACTTGTTTAAATCAATATATTTCTTGCCTAAATGAACTAACTTACATTTTGCGTAAATCAATATGTACAACTAACTATTCGACGTTCCATAAAATTGCTTCAATTAAACATTTTAAGTGCCGCCTGCAATCAACAGTAATGAAATCTTTTTGTGGTTTTGTCAGCAATGATTTACGCGCTATTTTTCAAAAATTTTAAATGAAAATCATAGACATATGTAGTAGAGTTGCCTATACGCTTATCAATGCATAATTTTATGTACATCCGTTTTTAGTTTTGGTATATATATATAATTTTTCCCCATGGAGGTATTTTTATCAAAGCATTTCCAGAGCACTTTAGCGTACAGCCCGACTCATCAATAATCGTTTGGGCGCACGTCTCTGGCAAGTTTTGTTTATGTAGATTTTTTGTTTCAATTGTTTTTATGTAAAAACCCTTTTAGCAGTCTGCCTCTAGTCCCTCAAGTATGATTAACGATGCAGCACTGCTAGCTAGGCGTTTCCAAAATTAGCCTAGAAATGTCGCAGCCGCATCATCGCGAGTGTTGCCGCCGTTTTCAACAATTTGGTGCATTAACATTATCTGTACCCATTTTCAATTTCCTTATGGAGTTTTTCAAATGATCGAATGCACATTGTGCATTACGCCCCCCCGCATTTGGGTTTCCAGTTCCAGCATTATCTGGCAATGTCAACTGTGTATTGTCAGTCGTTGATTGATTTCTTATGCCTGACACTTGAGGAAAACGAATACTACTAACAAAATTAGCCGTTTGTGAGTTGAATTTTATGTCGGTATTGTTTTTATAGGATTTTTGTTGTGGATTTTGGTTGGTGGTTTTTGGTATTTTGTTTGATATGAATCATGCTGGATAGGATGAGCGACAAAACAGATGTTCGAGCTGTTGGTATGTTATAAAATAAAGCGCATCTGTATTAAAAAGGGTGTTTTTTTTTAGAGGTATACAACTTTATATTGCAATAAAACAACGATCTTCTGGCATACGACCACCACGGCTGCTTCGGATGTAGTACAATTTGACGTACAATTTTCGATGACTTTTTCCAACTTTTGTGGCCGTATATTGGCAGTAACACGGCGAATGTTGTCTTTCAAATTGTTAAGTTTTTGTCGCTTAGTCTTGTGATGTTAAATCACAAGATCTTGGAGGCTAATTGACAGGTCCAAAACGTGAAATTACGCGTTCACCAAACGTGTCTTTCAATGTGGCACGAGCTGTGCGACATGATGCGCCGTCTTGTTGGAACCACAGCCCACGTACATCATGGTTGTTCAGTTCAGGAAAGAAAAACTTGGTAATCATGGCTCTATACCATCGATCATCATTGAGTGTAATGTTTCGGCCAACTTCGTTTTTGAAGAAGTATGGACCAATGAATCCACCAACCCATAAAGCGCATCAAAGAGTTTTTCTGCATTAGCTTCACTCCAAATGTTTTAATTACAAATAAACAAAACAACAGCAATCTAATTTTGGGCCCATTTGGCGAATCAACACCTTGCTTGATGATCGTTTGGCTTCAATTCATCAATTGCCAAAACAAACTGAGAATAAATCGATTGACAGCTGTTAAAATGGTCGCCATGTTGAACAGTAATGCCAACTCAAAGTTCTTTACCTCGAAAAAAAACACCTTTTATTTTATAAAGTATTCTATGGCGTCTATATTGGTAGACTACAAATGGCATAGTCTACCCCACATACGCAAGCTGTGGTACATATATTTTGGTACATATATATGCATGCTCTAAACAACAAAGCTTTATGGCAAAAGTATCATTTTATGAAAACGACTTCATATTGCATAAATAAAAAGTAAATATTTACATAAATACTGAAAAAGTTGCATACATAGAAAGAGAAAACATAAAAAAATGATATAAGATTAGAATCATTGGGCTGTCGTTGACCTATGCACAAAAGCAAACCCAAAACGGCTTGCCTATGGATTTTGAGTGCATAATTAAATTATTTTTTTTTTACTCTTGTATGACTTTTGTGCCTAATTCTCTAATAGTTGTCAAATCGTTATGGGTGCGCATTAAGCGCATTTCTAGGAAGAAGTCGCCATTAGGCTGAGTGAAACGGTATAAGGGACTGGAACCGTTCGACATTAACCTCATTGCATTCACAGTTACAACTAATGCATTTCACTTATGAAGTGATAAAAATTCAATGATAAACTTGGGTTGACAGAAGCTATGACCCATGAGCTGTATCAGTTTTTGAATGACATGCCATAAGCTGGCCCGCAAGAGATGGAAACTTCTTCGCCGCTCGTTTATCTTTTTTGAGATTGAATTACCATAAACGAAAGGGCAGATCTCATAAGGGATCTCATGTCATAGCTTGGCTTAGGCAGAGTAGTTCAAAATGCAATTTTGATAGGGATGCCGTAAAGTTCTACCAGGCAGCACTACTATTAAATAATTATATACTAAAAAGTTTGTTCAAAAATGTTACTCAATTTCGCATAGCTGCCATAGAATAATTGAATCTTTTCATTGAAGAACAATTTTAATGTTATCGCTTTATAAATCAATTTTATTTTTTTTTTTTTGTTATGTTGTTTTTTTCTTTTGGACATTCGTATATTGTGTACGCTTGCGATGTAAAGAACATTAAAATCAAAGTGAGTAATTGGTATTGCTGAGTCATGCTTTGAAAATACTCCGCTGCATACTAATTTTTATCTTAACAATTCCTAGAAATTAAGAAAATTAAAGTTTTTTGTTTTTTTTATGATTTACTTGTATTGGCTTTCAAAATTGACCACTTTGAAATAAGCCGAATTAGTCACTAAAGAAATCAATAGAAATTTATTTAACTATTTTGCAAGCTTTTTAAAATTTTACAACTTTAAAGTCAATCAAAATTTGAAGGCATTAAATGGAATTTTTATTACCTAATGTATATATAGCTATATCCATCTAGGGTTTGACTGACAATGAGCGTTGCCCCCAAGGCTTAAGTGCCAAATGATTCACAATTTTATTGAAAATAATATTAAAATTTTATGAGCGGAATATTAAAATATGACCTTTTGCTGGGAATTCGTAAGATCGCCGAAAGAGCTTTGTTTAAACTTGTTGTGAGCTGATTTTTATTGTTACTGTCAATGAAATAAAAACAAGGCATAAGAAGTGTTAGTTGACAATTTATCAATTAGCAAATAAATAAACATTAAAAAATTCAAAAGTTTTCACAAAGAAAATGCCTAGAAAAGGTTAAGCTGCATAAGCACAGCATTTTCTTTTATGTTCCTTAACCCACTTAAGTTCATTAAAACCATTAGCACTTTATTTTGATGGAATAAAAAGCTTAAAATAATCAAATTCAATTTCGTAAAACTCTTATGTACCCAAATCTTGTACCCAATTCAATTAAGCCCAAGAAAATCATCGAAGCAAAACTTTCAATTCAATAAATATGCATAATTGACAAGATATTTTCTATGAATTTCATAAAAAAAATATTCCACAAGCACTGGACGACATGTACAACATCAGCCCAAAAACTGAACTAATGCAATTTGTGTATAAAGTCGTAAGGCTTACATGAAAACACAATTTATAAATTAGCAGCATAAAGTATAAGAGAAAAACAACAAATTCAATGCCAGCAAAAATATTATCAGGAAATCATAAATATTGCACGAAGCCAAGAAATAAAAAGCGAAAGGATTTTCAAGAAAAATTTTCATGCATCAATGGCAAATAAAGTTTATGCCCAATATTTGTATTTTTTTTTTACGAAAGTAAGTTTAAAACGAAATAAACTAGAAAACAAAACCAAACAAAAACAAAAAGGAAACCAAAAGAAAAAAAAGCCCCAAACCTTCAAAAAGGACTAAGCCTGCATAATCAAATGGTTTTCGATAAATAGCGCAAGGGCTAAGGATATATGAACAGTTGATCGGCTTAGACGACTTTGATATACCCTATAACGCACGTCTTGTTAACTTTATAAGTTTGTTCAAAATGTGCTTTTAACATTATAGCGAAATGTGCATATATATATATATCCAATACAACGTAGAATTTTAATAAAATAATTGTTCGAATTAGAGATTCTAAAACTTAAAATATTTTATAAAATTTATTCAATATACAAAAAATAAAAAGTTTTATATTCGTAGATGTAATTCTCTCATGGACTAAAACGTGCATGAGAACAATGCTTAGCTTCAAACTCAATACACATCTTACCTAAAATTGCAGTGTATACAAAAAGGCCAAGTCTAACATTTTTAGCCCCAACCACTCTTAATCGAATATTTTTGTGCAAAACTTCTTAGCCTTCGAACCATCCACCAAAAAAAAGGACCAAAAAAGCGCCAGTTAACCCTTTTTAGCTTTAAGTAAAGTTTTGTTATTTTTTGTTTCCCGAAAAAGAGACGACTTTAACTTAAATATTACAGCCAACTCCTTGGCTGCATTCAGCACACCTCTATGACTTTTGTCTATTGACCCAGTTTTGTTGGCACTTTTTCGGATTGTTTTAATTTCCTGGTAACTTCTTGACGTCTCACCTTAATGCTCTTTCGCTCTAAATTGCATCCTTTTGCAATAAGGCAGGCCTAACTGCCAGTTCTAACTATTATTTTGTTTTTTTGTGTATTTATTTTTTTGTTCCGGCTTGCATGCTCTATATTCAGTTGTTGCCACATTTCCGGGCATCTTTGGTCCTGCTACGTCCTTCAGACTTGGTTTTTAATGATTTTTCAAGTGAGAATTTTCGCTATTCTGTTTGTAATTTGTTTTATTTTTATTTTATTTTAGGTTTGTTTGGGTATTTTCTTTGTTTTACTCTTTTCATTTTTCCATTTCCATGCAATTTTGTCTACTTTTTAATTCGTTTTTTTTTGCACTTTATGGGTTCATTTTGTTTTAAATAGTTTTTCGTTTGTTCTTTATTTTTTAGCGTATTATTGGATTTTTGCAGTCTATCGGCTTTAAGATTTGTTTAAACAAGAGACAAGCTTAAAGCTTTAAGTAGATTAGGAATTATTATTACGAAGAATCAAATATCTAGAAAAATTCAACATAAAAGCTTGGTGATTTCTTTTTCATCTTTTGTCAAAGATGCGCGACTTGGCGTATTAAAATGAGTGAAGATAAAGAAAGGAATGAATTGTATAGAATGTTCATATGATAGGAAATAGGTAGTGCTGAAGGTTGAAACGAATTACTTTGGATGGAATGAGAGAAGATACTTTGTTAAGGAGTGTCATAAGAGACAATGCAATTTACAATCAATTAGAGAAGTTAATTTTAGACAGCGAAGTCTACAAGAACAGGACGGAAATCGAATGTTGGGCTACCAATTTAAGCCCGAAAGAGAAAAAATATTTGATTTCATTTTAAGGCCTATATTTTATAGCTTTTTATTCTGTATCTATATTCGAAAGCTAACTGAAATACTAAAGGCTGAAACTATCTAGCTAGTGTGTTTGTATGCTTAATTACTTAAAATACAAAGTTCACAATCGAATACTGTGATTTGTTGGTCTGAGAACAATTTACTGCTCGAAGACTGCTTTCAACAACACTACAGATAATGCCCCGAAATCCAGATTTACGATCTAATGTTAAAACATTGATGACTGAATAAACCGTAAGTTCCAATGCATTCTCATCAAATTCTCCCCGCCCAAAAAAAAGCAACTCCAATCCAAAAACATGTCGAACAAAATGCATTTCGAATAAACCAATTCATCTGTCAAATTAAACAATTGAACGCAGCAAATGAAGCAAGCCAAGAGCCAAAAACTAACTATCAAACAATGACACATTGGCAGCATAAAGTGAAAAGTGCAAGCCAATAAACCAAAAAAACAAAAAGCAGTAACAAAGAAAGCCATAGGAGAAAGCAAAAGGGGAGAGAGAGAGACCAAAAAAAAGGGCTGCTGAACGACGATGGATGCGATAGAAACGATGAATGAGAAAAGCTTGAGAATACTCAAGTACCGTGCGGACCCTGCGGAGAATGAAGCCCATTATTGTTTCCATTTAACTTACAACATTTTGCACTTTGGCCATGGCCTGAGCAATGAAAATCAGCGCCCGGCAAAGACGTACAGCCAAATAGAGATAGATAAAAGGAGAATAACAACAACGGCAGCAACAACCAGCGCAAAAAAAAAAAAAAATGGCCAAGAAAATTGTGTGTGAAAATGAAACTGATTGGAAAACTGAAAGCAAAGATGAGGCAAGCTCATGAGAAATTGATGTAACTAAACAAATACTATGAAAGAGAGCGACTAAGTGTGAGAGATCAAACCGGGCAGAGTCAACAAAAACGTAAAGAGAACTAAAACTCACAAAGGATACCATCTAAAGCAGTTTAAAGGATGAATGCCAATATATGTATGCATGTAGCTTGAGTGCTGGCAGTCAAAGTGAAGGACAAGCAGATGTCCGAGAGAGACGAGCAAAAAAAAGTCAAGTGAAATGAGAACTTTGAATAGCCGTTGATTTTTATGAAGCTGTCAAATGTATTATGGAATGTTGAAAAGAAAGAAAGAAAAAAAAATGGGAGGGAAGCGAAATGAAATATGTAATCAAATACAGTTATTACTAGTACTATTAGAAAGCATAAAGAATGAGAAATCACAAGAATTGAGTGAATTATAATCTAATAACGAAACTTTAAAGTTACTAAGCTGTACTTTCTTAGTGGAAAAGATTTATATTCAGAATCTTGATTTTTTTAGATTTATTCAAATATTTAAATAAATTGTAAATATGAGACCAAATAATATATCTTAGTAACTGTTTAGGTTGAATCGAACTTTCTTTCAAGCAATTGTAAGAAGCCCACTCTTCGAATTACAAAAGTTTAAAATCATGTTAAAACAGCAAGTATATCAAGAGTAGGCTTGAGTGAATGACAAGCAACTCGATTAATTTCATTTCAACAAAGTTTAAACAA
This sequence comes from Chymomyza procnemis, assembly GCA_035046065.1. Classification (NCBI taxonomy): domain Eukaryota; kingdom Metazoa; phylum Arthropoda; class Insecta; order Diptera; family Drosophilidae; genus Chymomyza; species Chymomyza procnemis. The sequence continues at coordinate 15,599,927 of JAWNOJ010000013.1, read as the reverse complement.
TTTTAAGTATTCTTCGACCAACCAACTGATTAGATTACTTAGCCTTTATATAAAAATATCCATTGCTTTTAACACTTTACTTATTTTGGTTTTGGTTATCAATTTTTTTCGATAATTTCCACGGTTTTGGCCAACGTATCGGTGGATGTGGCTGAAATTCTGCGCCTCATATTGTCTTCAAGTTGAGCTACGATCCTTGGCTTATCAGCGCCTAACTTGTATATTACATACTCCAAAAAGAAGGCTAGTGACATTAGATCGGGTGATCTTGCCGAGTCAGAATCAACATTTTTTTATATTGTCTGGATAACAATGATCGCCATAAAAATTTTATTTTGGCTAGCTTTCAAGGCGGTATGGATTTAGTTGATCTATAAACTTCTGGCAAAAGTTTAAGTGCTGCCCGTTGGTTCCACCTTAAATGGCCTACTTCACTTAATTTGGCCATCGCAATCCGTTATCGGGTTATAGCCGACATACCTAACTCGCGCCTTTTTGTGATAGTCTGTCACACCAAGTGAAGATAGGACCCTCTCCACTTGGTCTTTTCTTTTGAGCTCAGTTCTTTTTCCCCTTCATCTTCCTTCATCGACTTTCGCAACGAAAACCTTATTCGCTGGAGCGTATTCGTTCCACATACCGCGCCACTCAACTTACGCCAACTTATTCGTGTGGATCTCATGCAGCACCCTCACTCCGGCAGGGAGCAAAATATTTGCGCAGAATTTTTCGCTCAAAGCGCAGCTGCATTCGTCGTAGCCCAATAAGGAGCTACTCAACACTTAAAATGATCAATATAAAATACCCTAGTTTCCATTTTTGTAAGAGAGTGTTAAGAATATGTAGAGTTACGATAATTATTGCACATTGTGCATTGATATGGTAAGAGAATTCATTGAAGTTAGCAGCAAGTTCATTCTAACATATAACGATCTTTTAAATTTTTAATAAATTTGTTGATAGAATTGCAAGTTTTACAAAAAAAAAAATAAATAAAAATCTCATACATTTTTTGCGCGTTTTCTTCAAACGCTTTGCCCACTGTATATTGATTGCTTTCCAATCCATTTGGCACAAGAACTTCTTCCTCTGTCTGACATTGGGAATTGCAACTTAAAGTTTGAACTCGAATTCATGTATTTGCAAATACATATTAAATATTTTTGTCCCACTCTCAAGGACTGACTACTCTCACTACTACTGTCACAAGTTTATAGCCCAGAACATCATCATGAATGTCTGTGCCTGCATTTCATTGCTCTTTCTCTCTCTCTCTCTCTCTTTTTTTCTCCTTTTCTCTCGCATTTTGTTGCTTTTATTGTTGCTACTGTTGCCTCTGGGCAACCTCCTGCCCATGTCACAAGTTGCAAATAAAAAAAAATAAAAGTTGCACAGTTTTCATGACAATGATGACGGCGTCTGTTTCCGCTTTTTGATGCTGACTATAATGGTGTTGGTTATAGCAATGGCGACGGCGCCAGCGACGCCATTTTAGGCGCTTTTTGTCTCGATACGCAGTTCACTCATCCTGATGTCTCGCTACACTCTTGGTGTGCGACTACTCTTTGAGTATTTTTGCGCAAGGGCCTGCAGCATTTTGTCTCGAGCCTACAATTTTTACTACTATTTTAAATTTTTGTTTGTTTGTTGCAATAACTACAGCAGCAGCAGCGGCAGCAGCAGCAGCAACAGCAACAACTTTGTTGCAGACAAATGTCCTGAGCGTTGTTGCAGTTGTCGCAATCCTTGTTGTTGTGCGCACACGTTGTGTAAACTTTTCCACTTCATTGCATGATTGCAATTTTTACGCAAAACAATTTTATTTGCTTTGTTTTAGTTGTTGTTGTTGCAGTTGATTTTTGAATCTGATTGTTGTCTTCTTTAAAGAGTTTACTATTGTTTTAGAGTAAGAAACGGAACAGAAATTATAAGCAACCTATATCCTCTATACATACTTATGTGTGCAAAAAGTACCGGGAATTTAAATTCCGATAGGTATACATCGATTGGCAGTAGTGTCTTTGACATCCAAACAAATCATTGAGAATGTTGCAGAAGGTCTTTGGGCAACAGGCTCTATAAAATTTATATGGTATAAAATGCTCAAAGTGGGCAAAGTTTTGAAGACGCAAAACGCAATGAAAACATCAAATAAAACCTCGGATAAGTTCGCACCTATGGTAACACCCAGCGGACTACGATTAAGGGATATGCAACTGGAATTTCCGGATACTTAATAAGAATGGTGACCCTATCTAACTGGCGTATACGCTCGAAAAATGTATGCGCAATAGAGAGACTTTGCCAACATATCGTCAAATTTACTCCTGTGGGTGTGCGTCTGGCTACAATCGGTATATCGATAAGATATATTAATCTTAGCCTCATTTGCACACTGCCAAAAAAAAAGAAAAATATGTTGCTATTGTTGTTGCATTCTATGTTAGAGACGTAGTAGAAGAAGAATTAGTAAAAACATTTTAAAAGACCTTTTGGGCCTCCGAAAAGTCGTCTCGTTTGGTGCCAAAATCATTCAATTTCTTGGAAAAACAACGACGCGTTGATTAGTGGGCTCTCTGACTATCAACATAGACGAGACTTGGAGATACGCTTATCTAAAGGCGAGCAAAAACCCAAAAATCTGCGCAAAGTCGTTCCAAAATCAAGGACATGTTGACGGTTGTTTTCTTGTTTCAAGAGGCCAAAATTGTGAAACAATAGTTGGCTTTTGCATCATATTGATGCACCGTCACACACCGCACTCTTACTTCGCAAACATTTTGCCAAAATTATCGACAATTATCATTTCACAATCGTCTTAGTCACCTGTTTTGACTGCGTGTTCAGAAGTCACAAGCTTCGTTTAACTCAACTCTTTTGAGAGACAAACAAAATCGAAGAAGGAACTAAAGGCGATCTCGGAGAAGATCCGCTTCGGGGTCCTCGTTTTGGTTCGGTTGAGGAGATACAAACGAAATTGAAGAAGGAACTAAAGGTGATTCCGGAGAAGAACTTTTCTGGCTGCTTTGAAAACTGTAAAAAGCGCTGACATAAGTATAATGCAACGGACGGGCACTATTTTGAAGGGAACCAAATAGATTAAGAAGAATAAATAAAGAATTTTTGAAATATTAGCTATAATCGCGTTTGTTTTTGCCCGCAGTATATAACAATCCGTATGAAGAGCACATATGGATATTCCTTTTTATTTCAATTAAAGATTGAATACAGTTTTGTGGAACAGTTTTTGTATTATACAGAGCTATCCATCTCTTGATTCAACTTACTTAACTTTGTTTAAATGGCAAAACTGCCGTGCGCTTGTCAACTCGTTGGTTCATCTCGGCATATTATGCACTCGGTAGCTATATGGAATATGGAATATATTCAAATTTCTATTTCTAAGCAATAAATTGCAGTGCCAGCTACGAGGTAGGCATAAAAAACAAATCCCATCTAAAAGCATCTAAAACGTTGAACCCCCAATTCCATTATTATCGAATTCAATACATAATTCCTTACAATTTTACGCGTATACCCAAATATATATATATATATTTTTATGCCTTCAAATTTTTAGCGCCTTGCTTGAGTCCTTTTGTGGCGCTGCTTAAGCCCTTAATTTTTTATTCATTACGCGCTGCTTTTATGTTGTCCAATAATTTTCTATGGCTTTGCACTTTCATTTTAAGACATTTTTTGTTTTTTTTTTTTTTCAATTAACATTTTTTCTTTAAACCTTTTTTTGCATTGTTTATTTAATTATCTTTTTTTTCGTGGATGGGAGCTATGGGTGTAGAGAGCCATTGTCAAGCGGTTGATATTGTTTGGGGCGTGTGGTTAAAAGTGCAAAATGTGAGAACATTCGCTTTGTAAAGAATTTTAGATGACATAGTCTGGGGGTTAGCTTAGGCCAAGTGCAGGCTTCAGAAAATACAATAGGGTAGCACGTGACAGGCCTTATGAGTTTTGAAAAAAGTGTCGTCTGACAAGCAATCAATAAAAGTTTTACATTTTTTCAATTGAATTTATTTAAATTTTAAGGCCCAAAATACTGACCGGCTAGCTTATCTCAGCAGCGCTAGACTAAAATAATTTATGTACCGACACCTGCCCTTGGCAGCGCGAAGTAAAATCTTTTATTTTATGTCTTCTCGTACCAAGTAATTTCAACTCTTTAGTGCGTCTACTGCTTATCTGCTAAATGCAGACTTACTGTCCACCTATGAACTCTGCTGTCAGGTATTCGGTAATTTTAATTAAAACCAAATCTGCAGCTTGGTAGAACTTTGCCAAACCGCTAAAAAGTAGGCTTTGCATTCTCAAGCAACCATCGCACAAAGAATAAGGCATTAAGCTACAAACGCTGCCACTGCTGCAGCAACAACAACAAGAGTTGTAGAAACCCTAAGAACTGGATAGAACTACAGCAAAGAAATAGTTGTTCCAAACTATTTGCGCGGCGCCATTTTCATATGCAACGACAAGTTGTGCCATAATTTTAGGCCACAGCAGGAAAACTTATGCGGTTTTTTATGCCCCTGCTGCTGCCACGCCTAATAATAAGAAATTAGAACTTACGAGAACCACTGAGACTGTCCACAACAGCAGTAAAAACAACAAAGACTGGGTGGAGAGAGAGAACCATAATCGCCTTGCCATGGAACTTTAAGTTAACCACAGAATGTCCTGGCCCAGTAGAAATGCGCAAAGTTTTGCTGCCATTGCACCTGCTCAGCCAATCCTGCCAGCTACAATGGAGCATAGCAAAGGAGAGCAAAAGATTATGTTGTCCGCTTTGGTAGCTCTTTTACATTTTTTGCTTCGATTTTTTTATTTTCTTAAGTCTTTTCGAAATGCGTTCGTACAATAGTTTAAATACGCTTTCCATGGAAGTTGGAGTGGACCACCTAAAAGAAGGCATCTTCTTGTAGTTTTATTAGGCCGCAATACGAGAGTTCAACACTTTTTTTACATCCATCATTTAGTTGCTTGCGCAAAAGCATTGCAAAAATCAACATTCTCAACTTGCTGTAGGGCATTAGTATCGTCAGTCTTTGAAAGTCTTTTGGTGTCGCTCTTCGTGGTGCTACTGGTCTTGACGATTTGCTAAAGCTGCCTGTTGACTTCCTCTCAACTCGGCGCTTTTATTCCCAGTAGAGCAGAGCAATCCCATCGTTCAGTGCAGTGAAGTGAGCGCAGCGCATTATTTAGGATTTACCTTTATGTTGTTGTCAACGTTGTCATTGTCTTTTTCGTTGTTGTTGTTGCTGTTGTTGTGGTTGTTGTTGGTATTTCTGGGCTCCTTTTGCTGACTGCACTCGTTGGCCTGGACCCCAACGACAAGGTTGTTTCACATCGTGCCTTCCACTTCTGTCCCTCTCTGTTGCGCTATGTAACTGCCTAGTTTGCTGTTGTAGTTCTCTAGTAGGTCGTTTATAAAGGTGTAGTCACCGTGCTCGTGCTCATCCTTACGCCAGTGCTCATCATCCTTCTATTCGAGCTCATGATGTTGGTGATGAGAAAATGCGAGGCTCGTGTGACATTTTCATTATCGTTGTGGGATATGCGCTTTTCTCCATTGCACCCACAAACGTCCCGCAGCGTCACCTCCTGCTCATGCCACTGATGCTGCAGTGAGATGTTGTTAGCTAAGATGCTGCTTGACATTGCCAGCACAGATAAGGTTACAAAATTATTAGTTGGGATTTACAATGCTCTAGTTTTAGTAGCTCCTGCTCTATGGCCGCAACTTGGCCACAATGCTTTCAGGTTATAACAGCGGCTGTCTGTGTGGGTGTGTGTGTGTTAACGTGTTTTTGATATATAACTGTGTATGATAGGCTTTTGTTATTTCTATGAACTTTAAGTTTTCCTGTTGGTAGTTTCATAAGTAAGATTTAAAGTTCTTGAAAATTAATATGAATCTATAGTCAGCGGGATAATTCTTATGTATTATATTTCAGTAGAAATCTAGAAAAGATTATATTGAAAAAGTTTAAGCTGTACTAAAGAGCCTTTAAATAAAAATGCAGCATAAAAAGCTTAGAATGTTATGGGAAATATACACTGAGAAAAAACGTGCACAACTCAAGCCTGGATTGAACTCAAAAAACAAAGATTTTTTATTGTATGCAGTTTTACTCCTCTCTAAACCCGAAGTAAAGGGTTTACGTGGGAAAATCACTATTAATTAATGATACCGTCGTTTGGGTTCGGCTATAAACTGTAGGTTCTCTTCGAACAGCTATTAATAGAGATATACCCATGCTTCACCTTTGGAGCGTTGACCATAGTCAAGGGAAAAAAAATGTAAAAAAAAAATTATATCCAATGCACTTTGTTGTTAGTACATTACACATGAAACTGTTGTTACTTTACAAAGAAGATTCAAATTGCTTAAAACGCCTTAGACATCCTTTCTATACGTATGGACCCAACGTACGTATACGGCCAAAGTAATTCTTTGCAAGAATTGTGCAATATGTTGTAGTAACTTGAAATTTCAAAAGATTAACACAATTTCAACAAATAATGGAAACATAATGAAAAAGCGAACAAGCGGTATATATAGTGAACTGATGCCCAACAGGATGCGGATGTGAATGCGACAGCAGCAGCAAAAATATATTGCAAACAGTTGGCAATTGGCAATCATGATGCTGATGGGGGCGGTGGCACTCTGTCAGAAGTGGGGCTTCGGCAGAGGTAGCGATATTTTTCTTTATCATCATATAAATTCCATTTCTGCTGCTGATAAAAATAGGATAAAGCACAAACATGATGATGATGGTAAGCAGGAAGATGATGCTACAAGTAAGCTGCAAAGCGCAAGCGAGATAGACAGCCGGTGAGATAGAGCAAGCGTAAGAAAAATGCAAGTTGGAATTTGAAAATTTTCAATTACGCGTGCAATGAAAATTACGAAAACCCACAAAAGTCATTTCTCTTGATCGATTTTTTTCCCCCTGCTCTTTTCCATTTCTTACTTGCTTTGCTTTGCGCTAAAGCTCAAAGAGACGAACACCCCAACAATACCTGGAACTAAAATGGCGCTAAAGTTGCGGGCAAGATGCGTTTGCTTGTAAGGGCTACGGCGGGTACGTAGAGCAGCGTGGTTTTTTTTTTGGTGGGGTGGGGCACAGTTGGCAGGGGCAGGCTAAAGTTGATTCTTGGTGTGCACTGCAAAGTAGAAAAAGCAATTTCGAAATCCCAAAGAAATTGCAAAATTCCATGTGGTGGCAGGCGGCAGCCAAGAGCCACATACAGTCGACAAAACGACACCGCACACAGGATGCGCCAACGCGAGCATGATAACAGGCACAGACACATACACACACGCACGCACACACATCTGTTCACCTGTGGCAAGCAGCACAATTGCGCCTCAGACGCAATGGGGCACATAAGTAAGGTTAACTAAGCGCTTGGCTAGGACAAAAAAAAAAACACGAAAATGGAGCAAACATGAAAGCAAAGGGTTTACATGACCAAGAGCCTTGTGGACGCCAGCTTAGACCAAACTGCTGGCCAAGGCAGCGCCCGCAGCTGACAGCCAGCCCCAGAGTGCAAGTTTAACCTGTAAGCCAGTGCCAGAGAAACCAACACGCCACCTTAGCTCGCCCATCTTTGCAGTTTTTACCAGCTCCAGCCAGCATTGTTTGTGTTGACATTTGCTGGTTTGGCTTTGGCTTTGGCATTGTTGGCTCCTGGGAGCCACCAAGTAAGCAAGTAAGCCATCCAAGCCAGCCAGGCTACACTTCACTAGCAGCAGCTGCAGCCAACTTTAACTTCATCTTGTGAAAACTACCCGCTCTCTGATGTGACGGCTCCTTCAAGCTGACGTTGTTCCTGTTGTTGTAGTTTTTCTTTCATGTCATAATATTTTCATTTTGCTCCTTGCACCGTTGCCAGTACTGAAAAACACTTTTCATTATTTAGTTTTTCATATTTCACATTTTTATTTGTGTTTTGTGTGTTTGTTCTTCTGTGCGCCCCCATTTGAAGCTATTGACAGCTGGAATGGGAATCACTGATGAGCTTCTTCGCATCATTGCAAATCTGTTGACTTGGTGTTGTGTCTTATGAGTGCCTGATCCTGGGAGTGAAATTATTGTTATGTAAGAAATTTATATTGAAGATAGTTTATGTTTTGTTAGATTGTGGAGTAAAATAAATAAGTTAATTGACGGTTTTTACAAAATTAAAAAACAAATTTCCTTGTTTTGAAAAATCTTACTACAATTTTGTTCTTCTTGTTTCGAAAGACTTTATATTATATTATATTATTTTTGCTTAAGGGATCTCTTTCCAGCACTTTTTTTTGTAATATTTCATATTACAAGTAATTAACTGTGAGCTAGTTGAAGAAACAATTCTTGAAGTGATTGCAAATTTAGCATAATAAAAACATATTATATATTATAAACATTTAGCATAATAAAAAAAGTTTTTGAAAACCAATGCCTTTGAATTAAAAAACATAAGCTTGTTAAAAAAAATAAAACTTAAGGGAAAAAGCCTGCACAGATCAATATTTTGAAAAAATAAATGCTGCTTTGGTTGAAATTTAAAAACTAAATTTGAGGTAATCTCAAGTTTGTTCTCTTACTAAATGTGACCAAGTACAGTTCCAACTTTATTTAATAAATAACAAATAGTATTCTAAAACCTATAGAAACTTTTAAATATTAAGAGTTTTGATGACCATTAGTATTATTATTAACCTTATTAAAAGCTTATTCCTAAAAAGTCGAATAATACTAAGAACGTATTTGTCACAATAACGATCATCTACGCTTCTGTTTCATCCAAAAAAAATCTCAATTTTAAATAAACAAAATGCTTTAAAATAAAAAAAAATTCAAAAGCTGCAACCAGCTCAGCTCGGCTCAATTAGTCTTCCGTGGAAATTTTATTAGATAATTTCAATAGAATCAAGCCAAAATGAAGTCATCACAAATTGTAAACGACTTGGTTCATCAAAAAATTAAAAAGCATGCCCGTTCCTTTAGTATAAAAACTAGGGAGCACAACAATAAAAAAATAAATATGCATATAACTATAAATGACTGTAGAAGAATTTACGTATCATAAGTTAAATGCATCATAAAATTTAAGCGCCAATGCAAAGTGCATTTAAGAAAATTTTTACGATCACATTAAAACCACAAAAAACCACAAAACCGGGTCAAAGTGGCGTCCAGTAATGCTTGAAAACAAATAAAAAAAATCAAAGTCGCCACAAGTAGATTAAGAAAGATTGTTAAAATGCTTTAAGTTTGTCGCTGTGTGTCAGATAATCGGGCAAAGTTGGAAAAGACTTAAGGTTATCTGCTGCAGTGACAACTAGTTAGCAGACTTAAGGGGAAGACGCGAAAGCGGAGTAAGTTGCAGCGGGTATAAAATATATTTAAGGGGAATACAAACAGTACATTACTTTAGGGAACATTAGAAAACTGCTAGTCTATGCGGTTTTTTTTTCAAGAGATATAAAGTATATAAAACAAAGTAGAGTTTCCCAATTCCTGATCGGACTTTGGCAAGTGGGTTTGTGACGTCTTCATACACGCCGCCATTGTTGGAGATGATGATGGCGCCAAGGTATTAAAAACTAGTGACGAACTGTATTGCGTTCCCATAGTAGGTGATGTTTCCTTGGCTGCAGTGGTTGAAGCGCATTGCCTTGGTCTTGGCTACGATTATCTCAAGTCCGACTTTGCTTGCTAACCTGGCGAGGTCATTAGTTTTGGTCTGGATATCGCAAAGCTAGTGAGAAGTCAGGCAGTTGCTGTCTGTGTAGGCTGCGTGAGGCTCCACGTGATTTCACGCTTGGGGTTGCACACTTCTTTCATTAGCTCCACAACCATGGTGATGAAAAGTAAAGGCGACTATGGGGGGAATTACTTTGACGATTTATGCCCAAAAATTTATATATAATTTTAAGTAATTTTGTATCCAATGTCTTTTTCCTCATAAACACATACTTTTCCAGTTTTCTGACTAAAATGCAGAGTATGCTGTAGTTGTCACTCTTCCTGCAGATGAATCACTTTTCTTGTTTTTACTTAATGTTTCTGAGAACGTGCGCGCTTTGCTTAAGCAACGAAGGTTATCAATTTTATGAAGTCGTAGGTCAGACAGCGCAGTCAGCGCCAGCATCAGCGTCGCTGCTTGCCACAGAAGAAAGCCTTTGCAAATGAACAGTTTCGTTTGTTCAAGTGTATGACTAAGCGCCGCCAAATGTCTGTCTGTACAACATTATGCTTGACCACATAGCGGCTACAAAAACAAAGTCATTCATGGATTAATTTTTTTCCTTTTTGTTCATATTCATATTCAATTCATTTCGCGTTCTACAAATTTGAATATGTACGTTGTTGTTGATAATCGTAGCTCGTGTTGTGGTTGCAACGTCGACACTGCCGCAGCTGCAAGTCCAATGACTCAGTTTTAATCTTTCAGGTTGCACTTATTGCGCCCCTTTCTCAAGACTACGTTGGAGCTGGTTTTCGATGTTTTTCTCTAGCTGCTTTACCTTGATTTTGTTGCTGCGCATAGTCGTGTGACGTCATGATAGTCTTGCGGCATGCCAAGTATTTGTTCTCGGGCATTATGTGTGGCAAGTTTAATAGGGAATTAAGCAATTGTAAAGGTGCTATGGTTTGATGATTTACTTGTTGAGTGTAAAAAACTTCAAACAATGTAAATCAATTCTTTGGAAGATACTACATAGCTAGAGCTCATAGCTTATCCACTCTTAAAGCAGTCGTCTCTTTAAGCTAAACGCTATTGTATACACTTTCAAAAGAAAAATCAAGTCACAATCAAATATATTTTCACAATTGCGCTCCATTTTCCATGCCAAATGCATAGAAGGCGTCGTATGTTGCCATTTACCGACGAACTCGCTGCATTTGTTGTATGACAATTTATTTGCAATGCAAATTCAATTTGTGAGCCAAGTTTATGCAACTACAATAACAACAATTTCAACTACAACTACCTAACAACAACAACAACAAAAGGTACATTTCCAAATGGACATAAATTTTATGTCTACGGCAGTCGAGGTGCTGGACAATGCAGTCAATTGATATACCAATTACCCAACTGCAAATGCAATTGCCAAGAGTCCAAGTTGGTCGACAGCAACCAACGCTGGTTACATTTGGCGGATGCAGCTGTAGGCGTACCAACAAAAATTAGAAATACTACGTACTAGAAGTATCCAATAAACAACAAAAGAAGTTAAGGCCAACAAACACAAAAATAAGCCAAGCCTTGGCTAAGATCTGACAGTCGATCGCATGCGGCCACGCAAGGGTCAACTGCTGCGAGTGTGAAACTTGGCCCATTCCATAATTGCACACCCAATGCAATACAAAACCGCAAAATATTATTGACCAGAACCAAAAAACTAAAGCCAGTTAAGTCTCAGTCAGATAATGCCAGTTTTTGTTTAAAACGCTGCACAGTGGTAAAAGTGCGGTGATTAATATACAAAAAAAAAATGAGCTCCTATTTAATGTCAGCGAATTGTTAGATAGTTTAGGTAAGTTAAGAAGCCAACAGATCTGAGTTATATTTTCCAGTTTACTTCAAATAAAATAAAAGTATTGAATATTTCAAATTTTTGGTATACGCGTTATCCAACAGATAGAAAGCAGCAAAATTATGGGTGATATTATTTTTGGCAAATATATTAGTTTATATTAAAAGATAACTCCAAATTGTATAGATTAGAAATTCGTACAACATATTGCCCACTGTACCTGCTGCAATCTCATCGACGCCATCAAAGTCTGCGTCAAAAGCCTGCAACAGCGTCACAGTGCTGGCAACCCGGTGCGCATGCGCGAATTGCTCACATTAGCAGCTTCTTAATAAGTATGGAACGTTGAGATTTTATTGCCCCGATAGGACTTCATCTTCTGCCTCATCAAAGTGCGCGTAATGAGCCACAATGAGTCCCTGTTGTAGTTCTCCTCTTTTTTTTGGCTGTTTACTTTTTTTCATTGGTGTCAACCAAGTTGGCTTTGGCATTTTGGCCATATTTGTCGCCTGTGTGTGGCAGCTTTGACATCCAAACTTGGCTTAGGTTTCAATTCGGCGCTGCTGCATAACTTCGATGCGTGAGCTAAACATTAATTGGCTTTTTCAGTGACTTAAATAACTGTTTATGGTTGCAGTAATTGTGAATGGTCCCCCAAGTTGCGAAATCTTATCTGATAGCTGCCTAGATACATATACTTTACATAGTCTATAAGTAGATATGTGTTTTGTTTGTATTTACGCCCACATTTTTGTTGTTTCATTGGAATTTTAAGATTTTCGCAATGCAACGTGGATTAAAAGTAAAACGTGTAACTGTAATATATGCCGAAACTCCGCATAGTTTATAAGTTTCTGTCAATAGGTTTTGTAATTTACATTGGATGTGTGAATTATAGAGATCAAGTCGTAGAAATTTGGACACTGCTTTTAAACCCATCTCATGAATTTTGAAAATTGTTATGTTTTACAATTCGGATTTTTCATATAATTACTAAAATGCATCACAATTCTCTCGAAAGACCAAAACCTGGACATAAGACTTAATTATAATAAATCAGCCGTGTCGCATTACTCTTTCATTACATCTTCCCCCACAAAAATCAAAATACACAATAATACAGGCATGTTTAATTATTACGTTCAATTTCACGTAGTCTCTCAATTATTTTTCGAAAACTTTAGAAGCTGCGTGTCAATCAGTGTTGGAAGCCTCATGACGTCATACCAGGAAATTTCTTAAACATTCTACGTCTCCAAAGCAGTTTCTATAAAACGAAGTGAAGACAAGCACAGATGATTCTTACTTTAAACAAAGGCTTGCGAAATGTATAGCTAATAAAAACGCATAAATTATATAAAAATGAAGCATTTTCTAGGGTTTTTCTTCAAAATTGACATAAGCTTTTCCAAAAAATCTCAAAATGCAAAATATGTTCTAAGACAAATGAAAATGTTTACCAGATTAAAAGTCGCATAAATTAAATGCATCGAAATGATATCCGTATAATATTGCTGTCTGCTGGACTCAGTAAATGCTTACAAAATATATGAAAAATTTTTTGATTTTGAAGATTTGTTTTGTGTCAAATACAATACAATAATCTACAGATATTTAGATTTTAAAGAAAGCTTTCTTTTATAATCTCACAAGTAAGCACAACTTTGAATAGCTACATAAGATAGCCATACATTTGGAAACAACTAAACAATTTTTAGCATTTTTAAACTTAAATAAATAAATTCCATTCGGTTTTCTAGCATTGAAATATTTTAAAAATAGATTTTATTTTTTTTTTTAATAGAAGTTTGAACTCAAAACAACTTTAAGTGCTCCTTCTTATTTAATAAATGATTTTCAATAAATGTTGTTAATTATTTCAAAACAAAAACGCCAAAAGCCAAGTCCCACGGGACAAACAATAATATATATGCTTTATTCAAAAATATAAATTTATTAAAGTTTCCCATTAAGATAACAACAAAGCGACAATCATATCATTATAAATTTAATGCATTTAAACTAAGCACTCCTTGTAAGTACATCAACTTTATCACAAGATTCAAATAATATTTATGTACATTTTCACTTAATTTAGAAACGAACTCAAGTGCTTGTATAAAAGTTGCTTAAATTTCTGATACTATTTACTCAGGCTCATTTACATAGCAGCTGCAAAGGCCAAACGATCATTTCAGAAAATATTGAATATAATTTTTTATAGTTTTTCATTATCGGCACAATAAGTAATAAAATAAATCGTAAAATAAAATAGAAACAAAGCTGGGTACAACAAAAAACTATGCCAGCAGCTACAACAATGGTATAACATCGACAAAAACAACTATTTCAAATAATACATGAAGTTAGATGTATATTCTTTTTGTGGTTGGGTATGCCGAACCGGCTGCATGTTGCAAGATTAGTTTGTTGCTTGGCATGCAACGCATTTCGGAGATGCCACAACGAAGTGATTTTTATCAGTAGAACAAAACAATGTAAAATAATTGAAGATATTTTCAAAAGTGGAAATGTGGTTGAGTGGACTTGAAGATACACTAATACGCTACGGTATGTAAAATTTTGAGATTTTTGTTGAGTTTTCGTATTGAAAACAAATTTTTAGAATAGTCGTAGTTAGATAGTTAGTAGTTAGATAGTTTGTCATCGATCAAAATTTTTATTTTTTTATTTTATTAATTTTTTCAGATAATTTTTTAAAAAATTAAAAAAAAAGAGAGAGATTTGCATTGTGAACCTTTTTTAAGATTAACCTACATAAACGAGTTTTTATTTTATGAATTTAAAATATTACAATGCCAATTGAGCTGCGAAAACCAAAGATTTTCTTGCGCGAAAACAAAATCGCTGCTTTCATGCAAGAAAGTTGTAAAAACTCAGCAATTTAAGGATAACTTAAGAGGAACATTTAGTCTATTATTATTTAGTTTCTAGTTTGTAGAATTATTGAATATATATTGAAATCAAAAGAGAAGACTATGAGATGCTCAGCAAAAAACAAAATTTTAAGCATTATAAAGGGTGTTTTTTTTAGAGATATAGAACTTTTTATTGCAATAAAACAACGATGAATTATTCGATTGGCATGAAATTTATTTACCCGAAAGATAATCTTGTGGCATTACATTTTAAATATGATTTCTGGCATATGGTCGCCGGCACGGCTGGCTCGGATGTAGTCCAAACTTTATGTCCAATTTTCGATTACTTTTTCCAGCATTTGTGGCCGTATATCGGCAATAACACCGCAAATGTTGTCTTCCAAATGGTTAAGTGTTTATGGCTTATCCGCATAGACCAATGATTTTAGATAAGTAGTCTAGCGTGTTAAATCACAAGATCCTGGACCAATTCACAGGTCCAAACGTCTCTTCTAATAAATCGATTGTGGTACGAGCTTGTTGGAATCACAGCTCCTGGACATCAGGGTTGGTCAATTCAAGAATGATACAGTTGGTAAACATGGTTCTATACCGATCACCATTGACTGCAACTTTCTGTTCATCATTGTTTTTAAAGAAGTACGGACCAATGATTCCACCTGCACTTTGCAAACATTCAGGCAATGCAATCTCGTTTTGTTCGCATTCGACGAATCTACGCCTTGCTTGATGATCGTTTGGCTTCAATTCTTCAATTGCCAAGCTGTTAAATCGGTTTCCGTCTTGAATTTAAACTTAAAGTTCTGGTTGTATTATTAAGCAAAACTTTTAGGAAAACAAGCATATTTTGTTTTTGGTAAATATTATTAAAAAAAGCATACATAAAGTATTACAAACGTTGTGCCTTCCATAAACAAAAAAATCTGACAGAATCTAATTGAAAAATATTTTTAAATAGACATACATACGATTATTGTTATACGAAGTTACCTAGAGAGATACATTTGTACAAACTGTAGAACCACAAGACAGTTGTGGTTGCGACCTTTGTGGCAATTAAAGCGCTACCAAGGCATTTGTCAATTGATTGCCGGCTGCTTTTTGGCTTTTGCCGGCTGTTCCAGCTCAAAAAACACACAAAAAAAAATACAATCCATGACACATAAGGCACAGACGGCAAACCATTTGAGCCCAAAGCTGACCCAGGCACAGACTCCTAGCAATCTTTCTAAAGAAATACATAAAAAATAATAAACAAATAAAATACAACTCGGAATGATATTTATCGTTGAACCATTGTCTCTGCGGTATGACTTTTGTCTTATGGAGTTCCCTGTTGGCTTCGTACGAAGCTGGTCCCGGGTCTTCGTAGGTGCCACTGCGCTCCCATAGCCGAAATGCGCCAAATGACAAATGATTAAAATTTTTATTTATGGACCAGTTGCTGTGCCATTTTGTCATTGGGTTTGTTTGTCAACCAAATGATGCATAAACTACACTGCCATACAAAAGTATGCGCCCAACGACTTAAGTTTAGTGCTTGATTTTGTGCTGATTTTTGCTGTAACTTGTCTAGTTTCAATTGCTTTTTTGTGTCGCATGAAGTGAAAGTGAAAATGTTTGCTTTTGACTTTTGTGACATTTGAATTGAGTTTTGTTGTGCGCTATTGTCGCAGACTTTATTTTTTATTCTCCACAATAGCCAGAGATTACTTTTCTACGAATTGCTGCATGGTTAATCATGGGAAATTGAAAATGTCAAAGATATTGTTTAGAGGCTTAAAACAGCTTTGTTTTGAAAGCTACGAACATTGTCGAAAAAAATAGCTAAGTGAGGTTGAAGCAAAACTATTTTGAGTCTAGCTGAAGAACAAGCTTTTATGAGCAATACGGAATTCTTCACTTTTAAGATCAACCAAACCAATGGTACCAAAGTTTATAGAACTTCTCCAATGCTTAAGCAAGAGTATGTTTCCGTCTGCACTTTCGTCGGAATTTTTTTTAATATGAAGTACAAATTCAAGCTCGAAACTTAGAAGCATATACAAACTTTTACTTTACTTGGCCATGACAACCTGTAATCGGGTTACAGCCGACCTAACCAACCCACGCCAGGCGCGCCTGCTTTGCACTCAAAATTGAGTTTTTTAGTATTCACTTACTAATTACTGTCGAAATCTATTGGGTGCATCTACCCTATCTGCCAATGGTATAGTGAAATTTAAGGTTACTTGCGTACTTAAACCGAATTGTTGTTTGTAAGCAGGAGCTTGAATTCGATATTGATTCAAAGTAAAAAAAGATACACATATTAAACACAAAACGTTAAGCTAGTCTTAGAAGAAACCTTGGAATCAACCATTCCTTACCATTTCTTTCGGCAGCACATCAAGTTTTATATATAATCCTAACTTGCATCGACCTTGTAAATATTGTTGCTCTTTGCATAAGCTAATCTGTTGACCTACAAAATCAACTTAACCTTACTAATTATTATAGCCAAAGTACGTCATACATTCAAGGATTTCTAACCACAAAATGAATCTAATTTGAATGCAACGCAAATTTGCTTATTTGAGTCGGAAATGTGAAAATCTCCAGAGTGTGTGCTTATTAAGGATATTTCCGTCATTAACGTTGTTTTTCAACAACTTAACGGTTAAACGAGCGAAAGAGAGAAATTGAGAAATTGCCAATCAATGAAATTTGGCTAAGTGCTGCAAAACTTGGGACCGTCGAAAATATTGACAAACTGACAAGCTGATTCAATAGTTCAATGCCTAACTTGCCGAACTAACCGACTGATGAACGTTGTTGCTCTAACCAGTGTATGTGTGTGTGTGTCTGTGTGTTTGCGTGCAAATTAAATGCAAATTCAATTAATTCGAGGCAAACAATTTGCTTAAATTAATTAATTGAATGTGCATCTAAAGTGCTTGCAATTTAATGCTGAAGTGGCAAACTTCAATGGTAGCTGGGCGTTTTAAGCCCCGCCAGGATATGGCTAAAATGGCCTCCATGGTTGGGCGTTTTTGACCGCAAACTGGCGAACGTCAATGACTGTACAGCGCTTGTAGGTACACAGGGCGTATGCGTAATTTGCATTAAGTTAATGCGCGCTCTCTGCTCTGTGTCTCTCTTAGCGCTGTCACACTAAGTCAACTTGTTTCATTTGTGCTCTCTCGCTCTCTCTCTCTCTCTCTCTCTTGACCGCTTGTTTGTTATTGTAACATTCAAAATCAACACTAAAATAAACAATTTAAAAATATTCCACAAATAGTCGTACATAGGTAAATATGTATATAAATTGTTGCTCAAACGCACGCATTTGGGCGTGTATTGTGGAGGCGTCACTGTGACCACAAACCCAGTTGGTTGCAATTTAAAATTGCACTTCAATCGATTTCGAATAATAACAAAAATAAATACACTGCCAAAAATAAGAGATTATTTTAAATTTATTTTATGGGATTATTGTAAACCAATATAATTGAAAAAAATGAATTTGTAAGTTAAATTCGAGCGCGAAATGATTTCAATGGCTTAAAACTCTGGAAAAAATATATATTTAATTGTCAGATTTTATTAAATAAAACTATCGCTGCCGGTTGGTTAAGCGCTTGGCACTTACAAACCTAATGCATTTTTGTACTGAAAATGATTGTTTCCACATTTGATTCTACGATAACCTTAATAGACTAAAGATTTTGCACCAGTTCGGACTCGCAAATTTATTGACAATACCTTCAAAAAATTATGTTTCATTATTAAATACGCAAGCTGAGAGTCTTCAGAATATTGTATTTTTTTTAAGTTCCTTAAAAACGTCTATATATGACTATTATAATAAAATGCTCTGGGAGCCTCGTAGCTTAGTGGGTTATGATCTTGCCTACTGAACATGAGATCGTGAGTTCGAATCCCACTCACAAGAGGCATGGCCATGTTATCGGTACGCTTAAATATGCTTTTCTACTCAATAGGAAACATTTTTCCATTACACAATACCATTCAACAGTTTCGGCAACATCTCTTGGCCCTATTCCTCACTCACCCTCCACACTAAATGGAGGACTCACAATAGAACCAAGCGCAATTCATCGCTTTCCTGCGTACAGCAACAACATCACCAGCTATGAATGATGCCAAAATTAAGACTGCATCGCCGGCCAGTCATTCCACGATTTTCAAATCTACTTGTAATTTCACAATAGCACCAAAAACAATGATAATCATAGCCGCCACTGTTAAATTACATCAAGTGTTGCCCCACAACTGGCATTACGCGCATCTGGCGAATCACCTTTTAGATCGCAAACCTAACCGATTACAGAAACCAATACAAGAAACTAAACATAAAGGACTCCCCAAACTCGTTGACCACCATATGCACTCCAAAACTGAAACGAGTTGGACAATGGAACGTTAGAACGCTTGGAAGTCCTAAGGCGACCTGCAGATGAGCCATGCTTCAAGAACTGGCTCAGGTGAGAACAACACGGGATAGGTCTACACCGGTGGCACAAAACAGACCTCGATGGAAGCTTCTAGTAGAGGCCCTAAGTTCCCAAGCGAAATAATAAGGAAAAGAATTGATAAATAAAATATTTATCCTGTCCTATAAATTAATGAACCATTCAATCTGAAAGTTTAGCATCTCAGCATGAACAGAAGAATAAGAGAGTATATGTTAACCTTTTAAGGACCGTACTTAAAAGCAAATAAAGAATCTAGCTAGAATAGGGATCCTGAAAACTTGTTACAGTGTAATTATTGCCTTTTCGGTGTGAAATTTTTGTTTGTGTTTTCTATTTAGTAAAGTGTTTCACGCTCGTTATTCACATTCGAGCCAAATTATGTACTTGATTAATATGCATTCATTGCATTTGGAGTTGAACAGCAACCGCAAATACCAGCCCAAACTTCGATTTCAGCCCCCCCCACACACACACACCAACACAGATACACACACTTAAGCGCCTTCCCGAAAACCCCGCTTTACAATTTAATGTGCTTGCATTTATGCGCATTTGCTTTGTTGTTTATTTTGATAGTTTGCTTCTGTTTATTTACTTGTGTGTGCGTGTGTAAGTGGAATTTGTGTGTATTCTATATTTGGTGTTGTTCCTGGCAAAATGGCTAATATTTCCACACACTATGCTACACAATTGCAAATTTGCGCAGGCAAAAACCAACGAATTGTAAATTATTGTAATTTTTCAATAGTTTACGCAAATTAAAAAATATGCAGCCAAATGAGCTTAACTTTTTTGTATTTGTTAATGGCATGTTTTTAACGAACTAAGAATTTAGACTAGATGTGATTTTTTGCAAACTACAGACTTGATAGCTTAGTAGTCAGCAAAAGGTGCGTTCATGCTTAAACTTTGCGTAAGCTTGCAACATCTATATGCAATAGCTATTGTGAACACACCAAAAAGCTTAAATTGTTAATATTATTATTTGGTACACACTTTTGATCAAAAAATTGATAGTTCTTGAAAATCTTTAATTTCACTTTTATTTAGAACGCTGTGAATTCTCTATAATAACCACGTTCAGACCAGCACAAAGAGCCAAGCTCTACCGTAGCGTTGCGATAAGCTGCGCATCTTTTACTAGACTAAAAATTTCATTTGACAAAAGCTTCGAGACAATAGTTTTGTTTTGCAAATCAGTGTGAAATAATGCAACAATTTGTATTGGCATTTCGTCATGCACTTAAGCAAATGTCAAAAGTGCAACTGGGCCGTGTCAAAGGAAAACCATGATAAAAATTATGTCAAAAGCTGCTTTGCCGATTTAAGTTGAGCGTAAACCATTAAGTTGCCTTCCAGCAGAACATAAGCTTAAAAATAATAAATACGCTAAAAATGAATATGTACTACTACAATATTAATAATAATTATTATAATTATTTTTAAGCCAATTAGTGAGAACAGAAAGCGAACTGGCAAAACGAGGCGTCTCATAATAAGCGTATAAATTGCGCTTTTCACACTAATTAAATGCGAAACGAATCTCGACAACTGACAAATGAATTGCAGTGCAAAAGGGATGGCAATAATAAGTACAACAAGTGCACAGCAGAAATGCAGAGGGAAAGAGTGAGTGTGTGGGAGAGAGTGAGTGAGAAGATGAGAATGAGAGCAGCGCAACAAATCAAAGCTTCAAAATGATTAAAAATGTAAATTTTAATTTTATTTCATTTGTATTGCAGCAAAAAGATTGAGTAGATACAAAATAAAAGAAAATTGCTAAGTAAATGACAATGTAAAGTGGTTTATTGTTATCTCCCCACCCCACACCTCCATCCGTCTATCGCTCTTACACATTGTGTGTGTTTGTGACAAAATGGCGGTATGCAGGATATGCAGCGCAGCAGCAAGTAGGAAAACTGACGCGACAAACTTTGCCGCAGGCACAGCATGAAAAAGATAGAAAGAAGAAAGAATGCGGCAACAACTAAATGCAAAAGCAAAAGCAAAGGAAAACTGATAAAGTAGTAGCTTGCCAGAGGGTCAGACAACAGTTGCACTGAGCCAAGATGCAGTGAAAAACCAGAGTGGGGAGTACAAAAAAATAAAAAATAAAAGCGCTGCCAACAGCCAAGACAAATCAAATTTTTTAGTTTTGCTAAAGTGAAAAAAAAAATTTGTTAAATCTGTTAAGGGAGTTAAATTGGATATTGCGGACCATTGAATACACTGCAAAATGTTGTGCTAGATGAAAGAGCAATGATAAGTTGAGAGAGTTATTAAAAAAAATGGAGATAAATGCAACAAAAACCATAGGTTCAGCCGGCAGGCCCCAGAGAAGAGTGCGGCCTCACATAGACCAGTGTGATCCTTAGTGGAAACAAAATCATACAAATGTTAAATATTTTTTTGTTAAAAATAATTTCGAAGCTGTGCTGACGGATTCTATAATAATTTTGGGATAAGTTTTTTATAATTCTTAGAGATCGTGCGTAATAATGACGGTCGGATAGCCTTTTACATCTTTAAAAATACTTTCTATTTCATAAAAATTAAAATTAGTTTTTTTTTTTAAATAACGCAACAAATCAAATGAATATGTAGGCTTCCTTTGTAGGATTTTGAATGGATTGAATGTCTTGAATACTTATTATCAATAACTAATGGCTGGAAAAAATTTACAATGTTGGATGATACCAAACACATAAGCAAGTTATTTCTGTTGAAAAAATCAACGCTGATGCCTTTTGGAAATCTTAATGTAGGAAACGTAACAGATCTTTGGGCGGAAGAGTTTTCTCAGATAATTGAAATAGGACCAGCATGTCATGGAGAAGGCTTTGATGATAAAAATCAAGCAGATATTTATAAATTAATGGAAGTTGACAAATTTAAAAATTATGATGAAATTAGTGTTGAATCGTATATTGAAAACAATGACCAGTATGTAACATATTCACAATTTGTTTAGGACTTGTACTAGGAAGAAAACAAGGAAACCATTTCCAATATAAACAAAATCTTAATGATCTAAAGAAATCTACAAAGATATGACTAATAAAAATAAACAACAAAAACTATTTTTCTAAAGAAAAGATCTCTTCAAACTATGACTAAAACTACGGCAACAATTGTAGAAGCAGCATCTAATGAGATGCTTTTGTCCAGTGTTGAGTCAGATATTACAGAAGAAGAGCTATTCCTTGAAATAAGCTATTACGTTTGCTTAAAAAAAGAAATTAGCCTTAATTATAGGTAATAGTTTGAAAATATCAAAGTGGGATGAAATAATGTCTAAAAACTTAAAAATGAAATGAGATTAATATTAAAAAATCAAATAAAATGAATTCGTTGAAATTAGTTAAAAGATAAATGCGTTAATGAGCAAAATTTCTGTATTTGGGGAACTCAGAATCCACACGGGTTCCATGTAACACCATTGCATGAGCACGAAGTTACTGTTTGGGCCGGCGTTTGCGCCAGAACCATCATTGGGCCTTATTTTTCAAAGAGCATCAGACGGTCGATGGTAACCTATATCTGTAGTTTTGGCTCACTATGTCCACTTAACATTACTGGTTTCAACAATATGGTTTCACTGCGAATCAAACAATCGAGTTTCTGCATCGAAAATTCCCTGAACGCATGATGTCAGAAAGAGGCGACATTGTATGGTTACCTAGATCATCGGATTTGTCCCCACCCTATATATGATAAAGAAATTTAATTAAAAAAAAAATATTAGTCGAATTTTAGTGGATTGAATATACGCTTCAATGCAATTGTATCTAATTATGCAAAGTTATGTGTCGTCTCTAAAATAACAGTGTATACAAGATTCAAGTTGCATAAGCTTGGATGTTGTAGCACAATGACCAAAGGGCGTGTCAGAAGTCAAGTGCATGTGTACATAATGCAATTGTTTAATGCAATTTACGTCCGTGTCGACAGCACTGCAGCAATTTTTTAATAAATAATTAATTAGGTCGCAGCTTGTTTGCTACCAAAGTCATTTTATATTTTACATATCGCACAATGTAATTTGATTTTCGTTTTTATTTTTTATTTTATAATTTTCATGGCATTTTATTTAAATATTGTTGGAATTTTTTGTTTAATTTTAATGCTTGCTAAGTACTATATGTACTTATGTATAATGGTGTCCATTTTTATTGATTTAAACGGATTTTTGTTAACTTTTTGTGTACGGCTTGGGCTTGTTATATTTAAATTTTCAATTATTTAAGTGGCTGCAGTTAATTGTGCTTTAAAATGATCAAATGTAAGAAGTTTTATGCAGTTCAGAACTGCAATTACTTTGAATAATCGAATAAAATTGCTAAAGTTGCTTTAAATTAAAGCAAGCAATTAAATGATTTAGTAATTACACTAAAATTACTTGAGTTACATTCTCAAACAATCTGTATTAGTTTTTAATAATACTGAAACGCTAGGATGGCATTGCGCAATTATACAGCAAACTTTCATTACTTTTCTGATATTATAATTTAAAACATATTCATGTGATTCTTTCTATATATTTAGATCTATATTGTTAATCTTCCACTATTTTCAAACCAAGCTTTGTGCAATATCCTAACTTGTCTCACTTAAATTCATTGTGACTTTTTTGCAATTTGTCGAGTTTAACGTAGCTTAAAACAACGATGAGTAGTAGAGAAAATATAGAAACCTGCTAAAAGGTTAGCTCCCAAGCCAATTTCCGCAAAACCCTAACAAAACTCTCAAATCGTCTTACTACTGCCATTCATATTTCTTACCTACTTTTTATTTTTTCATTCACTCTTCTTGCTGAGTGAAATGAATCTGCAATTCTATTCCATTTTGTGCGCTCCATTTTATCCTTTTTGCATTTTCGTTTTGGCCTGAAAAATTGCCAGTGGATGGCAACGTTGGCATAGATGGAGTCATTGCAGTTGCTCTTGTTCTTCTAAGTGGCAACGTTGAAGTTGACTGTTGCATGTCCCGATGCCATTGCTGCCGTTTGATGATGAAGCTGATGATGATGCCAGCTAGGTAGCCAGGTGTGGATTTAATGCGCGTGAAGAAGCAACACGACAGAACTAAAAATACGAAAAAAATAGAAATGGGTAGAAAATCCCGTGGCCATGGCTAGGAAGTTTATGCAATGCGCGGCATTTCGACACTTTGGACTGCCAAACACCTTCATCTTTTGCTACTCAGCTTAATACAAAAACAACTACGCATTCAAGGAGGCCAAAAAAATGTAGAGCTCAAATGGAAAGAAATGGAATACAGTGTAACTGATCCAGCAGCGAATGCAAATAAGTTGTGCTGCACTTTTTGCCACTACTCGGATGCGAAACTGTGGCAAGGCTGCGGGTAATCAACAAACGTTTATGGCGCTGCTTGATGAACTTCTTGATGATGGCGGGCAAACATAAAGTGCTTCATTTTTTTATATATAACGTCTAAAAATATATATGTTTTAGTTTATTTTTGATGAAGATAAGTGTTTTGTTGAAAATATGGGGCATGTATTGTGAAAATATTGAGTTTATGTCCAACTAAACTTAGAAGCAGGTATCTGTTAAGCAGGCTAGCGCAGTATTTTTAATGCAACGACAAGTTAAAGTTATATAAGTCACATCATTCAAATCTGTTCGCTCAATGATTTTTGTCCTCATAAGCATTACAACTCATTTGGGGTATTCACGCTTGCATTAAGTTGAGCATTGTGCAAGCAACTTGTGTACTTTTAAGCTGCTAAGCTTACATTCTAAACATTTAAAAGTTCGTTAATATTCTATAATTAAATATAGATAAGCAAGTATGCAAATACAAATGCAATTTATAAGCTCACAAAGGGATATTCACAATTCCGCCATTTTAGTTTATATAGTAACCTGAACTGAAGAGCTTGTATGAATACCTCAAGTGATAGTTTAAAACGAAATACTAGTCGTTTCAACTTTAGTAGCTATATATATACGAATCACTCGATTTTTCAATGTTTTTTCATTGAACACGCTCTATCTTTCAACTTTTTTGCGTTTTATTACCATTTGTCTTCTCCACTGACTAATTAAAATTTAATTTGTTTGTCGCTCATATTTTGCAAATTGAATTTTCGCTTACCTTTGCTGCCTTTCCTACGGCATTTGAAAATTGGTGATTCTATATGCCTCACCGGCTTAGGGTAAGGCTGACTAGCATGGAACATGGCTTTCATTAGCATAAGTACGAAAGGAGCTAATGTAGGCGTCAAGTAATACCAAGAACTGGCGAATTATTTATGAAAAAATGCAAAAAAACAAACATTTATGCAAACCCATGCAAATGACATTCAAATAAGTTGTATAAATAAAACTTAACACGAGCTGTGCATAAAATAAAAAGTTCTATAACAAATTATTTGTAAGGGAAATAGCTCAAAAGTGTATTTTAGAACATTTTAAGAATAAAGCAAATAATGTTTAGATAAATAAATAAATGAGCATGCAAAGTCACACAGATAAAAAAATCAATGACTTAGAGAATGAGAGTTATATAAAAAATAATCCTAGCCTCCGAAAAAAATAGCTTTTCAGTAAAGAGGATCTTTGCAATTTAAACTGAAAAAGAAAAATTAAAAATTTTATAAATCGATGAAAAGATATATTTGCTTTTTCGATAGAATTTCGATATTCAAAATCATTCTGTAATCAAAACATATAGGACATAAGAATAATTCTAAGACGTTGTGGCTTTGTTCTCTGCAATCAAGATGTTCTTACAGACAGAAATACATTTGGCGATATTTGTAGGACCAAACCAAAATATGTCAACAAACTTGAAATGCTTTTTAACAAATATTACACTTCAATCAAACTTATCAAAAGACTACCATCAAAATCGTTAAAAAAAAAACACCTCAACTTACATTTAAATGCTTAACCAAAGTCATAAATTTTGTTGTATTGTATTTTTCATCCTGCATAGGAACTGGCGGAAAATGCATTCAAAACATAAACGTGTATTCACAGCAAGGCGGCGGCAATATGCATTGCCTGGTACTCATCTGGCAACGCCTTGTCTGCTGCCACGACAATTCCTGCACGGAGGACTGGC
This sequence comes from Chymomyza procnemis, assembly GCA_035046065.1. Lineage (NCBI taxonomy): Eukaryota > Metazoa > Arthropoda > Insecta > Diptera > Drosophilidae > Chymomyza > Chymomyza procnemis. The sequence goes on along the minus strand of JAWNOJ010000013.1, from coordinate 15,573,900 downwards.
AGGGCGACAGACAACTATGAAAAACCACACATGTGTGTAATTTTCTTTACGAGCCAGACAAAGTCACAGGATTCTCTGCCATTGAAGCAGTCAAACCAAGATTGTTATGCAGCGACCGCCCAAAATGCCGAGTCGCTCCTCAATTCAGACATCACAACTGTCAGAATAGAAAATTCAAATTTGAAAATATGGAAATGCAATGTCGACAACGACAACGAAAACGACACTGACAATGACAATGGCGACAACCAACAACCCAAGCAAATAAAGACTGAGCACTCTGCTGCACTTGGTTGTGCAGTTTTGAAACGATTCGAACTCCCAGAGGCAGCTCTGACTCTCCCTCTCTCTCTTAAGCGCCAACGGAAAACGGCCGAGAGCAAACGCTGCAGGGTCATAATTCGATTAACACCTCTGTTGACGGCAAACTGTGACTTTACGACCATTGAGGTTTAATTGGGAAACTGCGTCAATGATGGCCGCACATACGGTTCTTAAGCCTTTTATGCTCTTACCAACGATTGGGCTTTATCTCTGGTTATTAGGTGCGGAAATCTTTATTGATTGATGCATTGTTTGTTTGACTAAAATCTGTTCCATTGAAAGCAGTAGTTCTAGGCAAGTGCGTAGAGTACATAGTTGGAACATAATTCTTTCAAACTGTGTGAAGTAGCAGTGGCAGCCAGTGGAGAGAAAATCTATTTAGATGCTGTAGCTCCCAAATTTTTGGAGCACAACCTTTAATTATTAGGGGATACATAGCGCGCGCACACGTGTGTACAAATTCATTTCAATTTGTTTACCAATCAGCTTTAGTGTTGCATGATGTTTTTATGGGATTTGTACAGAATTTTAAGCATATTATGAGATGACGGCATGTTTTATCATAAGAGCGCCTATGCTTTTAGAAATTCGTACTGAAATTAATATAATCATTTTATCGTTTACATGCGAGATTTAAGAACAAAAGTCAGTTTGACTAGAAAAATTTCGTTCAAAAATTAGGACTTCGTGGTTAAAATAGTTGGCCTCAAATGGATGGATGTTCGATGTATGAAGTAGATAAGGATTTCGCTTTGTATATTTTATATAATTAACCTTTTAAAAAAGCGTTAATTTTGAAAGCTAATTTTCATCATGTGCCACTCGCTGAGTATCACATACAAAAGAAAACACTTTTAAAGATTGCTGGAAAATCACAGCAAAATTTTGTAAACCAAAAAATTTATTTTCTTTTTATAAAAACCTGGAATAATAGGTTTTTAATACCTAGAAGAACGAAGTGCGAATTCACAAATGTTAGTTCGCTATAAGTATTAGAACATTCGATAAGAAAGATCATTGATTTTGAATAGATATACTTAAATACTGTACCTAATGACGCTTATTACTAAAGAAAACACCTCTTAAAACTGACTAGAAACTATAGAAACCTTTAATCTTAGAAAATATATGATTATAGATGCTCATCGTATGAAATAAAGCGATGGATAGAGTTTTCGGGTGAATTATTATAGTGTCAAAGACTTCCACAACTGTCTTTATGATTGATGGTATATTTCTTCTAAATGAATATGCAGAACTGAATAATTAGAAAGGCTGCCACTTTTTATCAGTTTACAGTCTTCTTCTTTGAATTTATTCCGATTGTAACCATTTAGTGTAGATATATCTAAAGCAAAGGCACTATACCACCCTTAGTGCGGGAGATCTGTTAAAAATAAGTTTTGAATCTAAAAATTTAGTGTTCTTCGGTATTTTCTGCTGATATTAAAGAGCCATAAATGCTATTAACGTAGATAAGATGGCCTTATGTTGAGAAGACGCTCTAGCTATATGCAATACTGCCTAAAAGCATCTGATATATTACAATATATTTTAATTTTCCATCTTTAAGTATCCTCATTTCAATGTACACGAAGTTAATTATGCAATTCCTGCTATACCAATAAACAAGCAAACCAATTTCCACTTGATCAATTTTATGCAATTAAATTACCCATGTCTAATTAGACTTTTCATCGACTGTTGCAGCCGCAAAATGCACTCAAAATTTCATGCAACATGCCACAAAGGCTTTATCAAAGAAAACCCAACAATTGACAATTTGCATGCCTGAAATAAAATGTAAATGTAAGAACCTAAAGACCATGACTTTATCTAAAGACATAATATATATACCCCAGCTCTTATGTATAACAATTATAAAGACATTCTGTAGCTACACCTTATGTCGCACCTTTGCACACATTGTTTTTGCCCTGCCATCCGCCTACCCACGTTCTTCCGCATACAATTGCCATAGAGACATTCCCCAACCTAGAAATATGCCACTTGTAGTGCTTAAAGCAGCAAACTGGAACTCGATGTGGAATCCAATTGCTTATCACCTACCAGCTGACAGCCATCAGCAACCGAATATATTCGATTTGTTCAAGTTTTTTGGGTGGCCATGTGAAACTCACTCTCTGGATGCAGATGCATGCATCCCTTTGGCATGAAATATAGTATATGCGTTTGACAAAATATGCTGCTACAGTGTCGTCGTCATCGGTGACGTTGTTATCACCAGCATCTAGTCAAAACGTACAGTGGCGTAGAAAGGACGCTGACAATGTGCTCCTAAGGGGTACAACGTTGCAAAAACAATCCCCTTTTCAGGTCACTGCTAACTGCAGTAGCTGCACTGGCATCCACCCACCGCGATAGCTCAAAATATTTGCAATGATTCGTTTGTCGAGACAGGTTCCGAGTCTCTTTTCTAACAGCTCTGCCACATTTGTGGCGTAGGGTCACGACGGGAACTCGTAGCAGTTCAATTGGGTTTTGGTGGCTGCGCATCGTTTGGGTTATTATTATTTCTGATATATGCGGTCTTACTTTGTGGTTGTCAGGCAAAGACGACATCGATGTCGATGAGGATGCCTGGCAGCTTTGGTGCACATTCGTATATACATATGGTAAGTTCGTCGGTGGTCGTGCGGTTGTCTCTCTGGCACCCTGCGCCCTGGCCCCCGCCTTGCAACATTTTAGTCGTAAGCAACGTCGCGGCTGTCTGCCTCACTCCATATGTCTTTCATGGTTACATGCAAATGAAGCGTGAGTTCCCGAAAGGTGTTGAAAACGGCTGCCAAATGTGTGGCGACAACAACAACAACAACAACAACAGCAAACTGCGCCTTTCTCGCCTGTTTGCAACGCGGCTCGCAACTATGGCAACAACAACAAGTTCAACAACAACTGAAACTTGGTTGTCTCTGCCGCACTCTGCATCTGCATAATATTATGCCAAGCATTTCTACTTTTATTCCATTTTGCTTTTTCATCTTTTGTTGACAGCTTCGATGACGATGACGATCAATGTGAGTGCCGCATGTGTGTGGCCCGGCTGACTCCTAATGCCAGCCTTCCTCTCACTCTATCTCTCACTTGCGCTATCTCTCACTCGCACAGTCTCTTCTCGCTCCCTGAATTTTCAAATTCGTACAACATGTTCTCGAAATTGTTTCGTAATTGCAATGTTGACAGCGCCCACGTGGTGCCTAAGTTGAATTGAGCGCTAAGGTCCTTGGACCTGGGCTCAAACTCATTGCTATGACTATGATTTTGACTTTAAAAGTTGAAAAATTTACATTTTGAAATTGTTGTGGGCGGTCATAATATGCGTGCGCTTACGCTGAATATGGAGCAGACAGATATATAGATTGTAAGGCGTTGATATGTCATTAAAATATATAAATATATATTGAATATTCGAAGGTCTCAGTTTAGACAATTTAAAGGCATTAATCAATGTACATACTCAAAAAAATATTGTAGAAACAACATTTGAGATGGTCTTGCAGCGCGTATAGATATCCGTTAATGTTTGTTCAACCTTATTGAATTCTACAAATTCTTAAAAAGAACTTCTTGAGCCAAAATATTTATGTAAAAAATTGCATGAAAATTATAAATTTTAGCCGCTAGGGTGCGATTAAGTTGGAATAGTTTTTTATGGCGCGCCTTCTCCAGCTGTTCGCACCAACTGGCGATAGGTCCTTACCCACTTGGTCTTTTTATTTACGCTTCGTCTTCCTTCGTCGACTTTCGCGAAAACCTTCTGCTCTGGAGCGACTTCGTCTATACAAACGACACGGCAAAGCCAGCGCAGACATTGTGCCGTAATACTCAGGACGATATACTCTTCTTCAATCCGAAAGGCACCGAATATTCTGCGAAAATTTTTTCTGTTGAAAACTCCAAGAGCAACTGCATTCGTACGAGACACAACCCATGATGCTTCTTCGCCATATAACAACACGCGCAGGATGAGCGTCTTGTAGAACGTCATTTTTGCCGATTGATAGAGATCTCTGCTACACATTTACTTACCAAGACCATAGTGACATCTATTGGTAAGTGTTACTCTATACCTACTCTCTGCTATAAACTGGCAGCCTCGGCGGCGTGCATCTCCGTTTGTATACGGCTTACTTTGTCTTGACCTTGTTAACCGCAAGATCCACTTTTACTGACTCCTTTTTGATTGCGGAAAACGCGGCCAAAACATCTCGCTTACAACGCCCAGTGATATCAAGAAAATACTTCGAAATATTATATAAATACTAAAAAACAATCCAATAGATGACTAATTTTCATATATGATAAGTAAATAACAAAAACACATAAAAAATAGCAAAAAAAAAATATGAAATGGTTTAAGATTGTTTTAGCAAATGCGAAGAATTTGACGCAAAAAATACCATATATTTTTGGCTTGATTGACTTCCGGTAATAAACGGTCTATACAGAAATGAAATACAAGTGAAGCCTTTCAATAACAAAAAATTCGTTTTGTTTCCTTTAAATTGACTTTCAATGTGAAATTGTTTTTTTCAACAAAGTCTGAATGAAAAAAAAAATTGGTTAAGCTTAAATTTCTGACAAATAAAACCGAATGCCAAAAATGCACATACTGACCCAAAGGCAAAATGGCCGACGCATTTGTTGCATTAATTTTTTTTAACAACTCATAAAACAAACACATAAAATACATGCAAAAAGTTGTTGTTGCATCCTGTTATATAAACAAAAAGGACGAACAGCTGTGTGTGCTGTGTTGCTGCACTTAAAGTTTCAATCAAGAAATTTGATCGGCACTTAAAAGCTGAGAAACAGCTTTGCCAATAGAGTGAGAGTGGGCGAGAGCGAGACAGCCACAATATGTGGCATGCAACAAGAAGCTTACAAGTGGCAGCTACTTCTACATTCTCTCATTTTTTTTGATATTTTTTTTTTGTTGTTCAATTTTTGAGTTTTTTTGGGGGGTTTTTTCAACTCTTGACCTGAAATCAGCTTTGAACTCTCCAAGCGCCAACTTTGCGGCGTTTCCGCTGCGTCATTTTACACAAAAATAAACAACAACAACAATAGCGAAAAAAAACAACCTCAACGACAACAACAAAAGACTATAACAATGGCTAAGAGCCCAACGTCAACCATTGCGGAATGCAGGTCATTGTTGGCCTGGTCAGGTCCTTTTGGCCGCTTTGGCACTCGAGCAAGCCAAACGGCTCATTTTGCTGCCAATTGTTGTTGTTGTTGGCGTTGGCGTTCCATATTTGCGTGCATGTGTGTGTGTATGTGTGAGTATATGCTTTCTGTATGTGCGTGTGTGTATCTGTGAGTATATCGGTCTTTGTGTGTATGTATCTGTGAGTGTATTTGCGTATGGCATCGATCGAAGTGCACGCAAAAATTTACGCGTTGCATTTTCAACTTTTTTTATGATGTTTTCTTTTCTGCCAAGCCCCCGCATAAAAATTGAATGGAAAAGTACAGAGTCGCAGTTGGCATTCTTTGCAATAGAACAAGTTATCTAAAACTGAAAGCTGTTACTTCTCAAAGCTTTCCAAGGAAGAGTCATAAAGAAGATTATTTCCAGCTGATAGAGCAAATGTAAATCTCAGAATGTTTGAACTAACTTTTTAGTAAAACAAGAAGAGACTTAAAAAGCGAGCAAAAGTTAGAAATGCTCATTATCTCTTTATAGACAGTGTCTTACTTTACTCAAAATGGTCAAACCTTGTGTCAATACTACTAAGAGTTACATAGTCTAAATTTTCAATATTTATATATATATATATATTTTGTTTCCGAAAGTAACTTTCAAAATATATTCACCTCTTGATTTTTTCATAATTAACAAACAAAGATTATTGCAAATAATGCTGCCAGCATCCCTTGTAGGCACGCCACTGTCTCAGGACAACGCCAGTGGTGAAAATTGCAGAGAGTAAGAGTACAAGTGGGTAATAGAGGTACAGACAGCAGCAGAGCCAGAAAGAATTTGGAGGCACACAGAGGCCAAAGGATTGGCAGCACTTTGTGTAAGACCCCTTCGAACTTCATGTAAAAGAAATAAAATTACGCCAGATATTGAATTACGCATTTTAAATTAAAAATATTTTCGCGATTGCATTAAACGAAAGGCAAACTAATTAAAGAGGATTGCGTTTGTGATGCACTGGCTCAAGAGCAGGCTCTGGCACCGGCACTGTCTCTGGCTTTGGGCTCTGTCTGGCTTGCTCAGTTGTTAAGTCTCTCATTGCACGCTGCAGCTGCTGCATTGCACTATTTTGTTTTCGTCATTTAAAATGCAATTTGTAACAGCAAATGAAGTTCGTCATGAACGAGCGGCTTGGCTTAAAAGTTGAAGTAATAAAAAAATATTCATAATATGCAGCGGTAGTCAATTAAAACTTTTGCAAGACCAAGGCTTATCTAAAGCAGTTCAATGTTGAAAGCGTTTCACAAAGTAGCACTTAAAATTATCTGAAATCAAAGAAGATAAGCTTATACTTCTGTAGCTAAAAATATTAGTTTTTAAAAAAAAGAAAATCCTGATTTTTTATTAGTTTATAAGTTATCATTTATTTCAACTGCTATACGCAGCCCAAAAATATATCTCTAAAGAGATATTCCCAAAGAGCTCAGCTTTAAGTTCGCAGTACAATTTCCACTTCAATAGTTCACGCATTCCCGTCATAACAAATACATTGATTAACATATTATGTAAAATCCAGACATCGTATGGAACCTATGCCAATTTTTCATATATTATCCCACAATTTGCATACTCAAGTAAGCTTGTGCCATTATAAGCCTCAACATATCAAGTCCACTTATTGACTTTATTTATTTTCATTTTTTTTTCGCATAATTTGCGACATGTCAGAATCAGATGTAGATGATGTTGTTGGTTTTGTTGTCGAACTAAATGCTCAAACATTTTTGCACAACAGGAAATTGACTTTTCATCGACAGTAACAAGCAGCAGACTAGCTAGCAGTGGCAGATGAGGCGGCATAAGCTGAAGATGATGCAAAAGAAGCAGCAGCATTTGAAGATGAAGAAGCGGCAACTGAAGTGGCATTGCTGCTATGCAAATAGAGAGCGTTGCCAGACTCTGTTAAAATATGTTGCTGTCAGAAAAGCTTCAACAACAGTGGCTCACAACAACAATAACAACAGCATGATGCAGAAGAAGCAGAAAACAACGTTGACAAGAACTTCCGTTACTTGGCTTTGGATTGACATTGGCCTGAACATTGCGCAAAAGTTAAGCCATTAGCGAAATGTCCTTTACTTTGCTTATAACGCAATTTTCTGCTAACGTTTTATGCTCGTATTTTCATCTTTTTCGTTTTTCATATTTTTTTTTGTAAATTTCTTTATTCTTGTTCTTTTTGGTCTGTCCAGCGCATTGTCTGTTGCTTCGTTAGCCAACCAGCTCGGCTTGGCGCTAAATGACAACTTCACTGTCAGCATTTTAAACTTTTCGTAGGTTTTCTCGGTTCCCCGCGTCCTTCAAATGTTTTGGCAATTTTTTGGTAGCTAACCAAAGTTTTTTTTTGTATGCTCTTTTTTAGCTGTTCTTGGCTCGTTTTTTGGCCAAAAGTTTACTGCAACGTTAATGAAGTTGAAGGATTTTTTTTTTGTTTTTATTTCAGTTTTGTGTGACAGTTTATGAAATCGAGTTTTTTTTAGGTGGAATCTTTTGCAAAAAAGTAAAGCAATGAAAGCTTTTTAGAGCTAAGAACTAACTATGCATTATTGGGCTTAGCATATCAACAAATGTCTTTGACAATTTAAAAAGAAAAATATTATTTATTTGCTAATTTTCAATAAGCAGTTTATGAATTATTAGAATTCTGCTATATATAAATAAATAAAATATCCATATTCTTTCTAGTAGCTTAAGGTTTCAACAAAGAGCCTTCACCTGTCCCTATCTGCTATAACGCTCATTAAGTAATGAAGAAGTATTTTATATTCAATTTATAATACATAAAATATATAATGCTTAAAATTTAAAATTAATTAGAACTTTTTAATAATAGTGACATTCCGACCTCATAGTGATATATATATATATAAATATATATATAATTTATTAATTATACATTTTTTTTAATTATTAATTATATTTAAATTATTAAAAATTACTGTATATTGGTTTCTTTACAGGTACGTACTATGGTATTTTCGTATTTTGGCATTTTCGTAACTTTTATATCAAGTAAGTTAATCCTTTTTCAGTTTAAGTAATTTTGAGGAAAAATTCTTTCTTGCTTAGAGCGATACTGAAAGTTACCTTATAAGACTTTTTCTAGAAATAACTCTTAAGATGGGCAGAAACGAGACGTAAACGTGTAAAGGTCTGAGTAGAACTGTACGCTGCAAGCAATGAGCTACCACATTTCTTGCTTAAGCGTAAAAAATATATAGTTTTTCTACCATATTGATAGTAGAATATAATTAATATACTTAGCTAATTATATGGACATTTTTATCTAAAAATGTTCGATTCAAAGGAATGAACACAAAAACATTTTATTTAATTAATGAATCAATTCATTGCAATTTAACTATGAAAATGAACGCATTCGTTATAGTAAGGTTGTGATAACTTTTATAAGTTTTATTATTTAGTTTTTTTAAATAAAAAATATGATTCGCTTCTATAGAGCAACTGTAGGTAAAAAAAAATTAAACGCTAACGCATTCAATAAAATCTCATAGCACGAGATGGCTCGATTATGCGTTGCATACGCCAGACAACGCGTTAATAAAAGAGACTTTTTTTCATTATAATTTGGAAAACTATACAAAAGAACCATACAAGAAGAAAATGGCGGGCGAGATTATTTGGTGTACATTAGACTGTAATAATTATAAAGTGTACATCACTCTCAGTGCAACCTACTTCAGACCACTTGCGCAACAGCTGTGTGAGCTTAAATACCTTAAGGTAAATAAATATCGCATCACAACGGGTTACAATGATAATGGTGGCAACGTAAAACGTTCTGGAGTTGGTCAGCAGGAGACTGTAACATCACATGATATGGTTCAAAGAGTGAAAAAGCGACTTGTGCAAAGTCCCCAACGAAATGCTAATCAAATAGCGAAAGAGGCTAGCGAATTGCTTCCCAAACGAATAGAAATTACAGTCTCGAGGCGGTAAAAAAGCAGCTTGCGATTCGCTTTTGGATTATCTCAAGGCCATAGTTAGCCTAAACAGTGCTGATATCGAGCAGTAGTGAATTGTTCTGAATTTTGTATTATTTTTAAACATTTTTTACTTTGACTGAAGCAAACGTAATTTTCCAAACTGAGTTTTTGGTTTCGAGTGTCGAATCCTGTCGTATAATGTTCAAGTACAATAAACATTATGTTAAGCTAACAGAATGCCAAAAACCATTTAACAGCAACATAAACATACGAACAACTGTTATTACATCAACAGTTACACTAATAACATTATCTCTAACGGTTAACTATGCTAGATAAATTTTAACGAAACTCTTAGGCAGCGCGTTGATGTGCGCAGCACGCGTCATTTCTCCTGCTGCGGCAGGAATTTCCCCAAAAACCTGAAACGGCGCACTTTTAACCTTCAAAATCTGTAGCTGTCGCTGCAATGGTTTCGTTAAGTTTACACCGCCTGCTACAAAGGCAGCGTTGCTGCTAATGTGTGCGTGCGCCGTTGACGCTGGCTGCGGCAGTCAGCGACATGCGCATAGCGTCGACAGCGGCAGCAGCAGCACACGACGACGACAACGACAACAGGCAGGCAGTCAAACGAGTCTAACAACAACAAACGCTTAACGACGACGACTGCACAGCATCTTCGATAGCTCTCAGTGCGCTTGCACGTTGCTCAGCAGCTTGGCGCTCTCATCCAGCTGTTTTGGCTGACGTCGCTGCTGCTGCTGCTGTTTGTTGGCCTCCCACGACACTTGCGCGCAACGGCTACACGAGAGACTTAACGAAGCTGATTAGCTTATGCGTGCTCTCTCGAAGTTTCTCTCTCTCTCTCACTCTCTCTCTCGACGGAAAGAGCGCTCAGCAGCTGGCATACATAAGAATGTTATGCTGCGACGCGCTGCGTACTACGCATGCGCGACCAGGCATCAATGTTAATGTACAGCACGACAGCTTGCTGCATCTCTGTCGTTTAACAGACTGTTACACATGCTTTATTACTTGCACCTGCATGCTTGCCTCGCCAGCTGTTAAGCCAAATATGAGAGCGCGAGAGCACTAAACGCTGGCTATGTGTTAGTTGTTTGACTGCGGCCGTTACTCGTTTCGTTCTGTTTCTTCAGTCTCAAAACGTCGCTCATTGTGTTTTAATCGTTACATGCGCTACGCACGCAACGCCGTCGCGCGCAACGCGTTTATCAAACACACAACAAACGACAACACAAAAGCAAATGGCATTTGAAAGCAAAACGCCAAAAATTTAAATAAATTTTTAAGCCATTTTTGTGCTGCACCCCGCGCGCGGTTTTTATGCGTTTCTTTAAGTGTTTTATGTCCTCAGTCTGTGCGTGTGCATATGTGTGTGTGTGTGAAAACGTCAAAAAGTGCAAACAAATAAATTAGAATAAAAATAGAAAATTTTTGCACAAATTTTAAAGCAATAACAACATAGAGAGCATGCACATACTACATATTTATATTTTATGGCCTGCTGCAGGCGCAAAAGGAAGCCAAGTAAATTGTGCCCCAAAAATAGCCGCGCAGTGAAGAAGACCTAATAAATTGTTGGTAGATTGCGTCAAAATCGTAAAAAGCATAGTAGGGCATGAAAATTGGCCAAAATGTGCACAAAGTAAATAACAAATAAGTCGCAATCGAAAAAAAATGTAAAATTAACAAAAATATTAATAAAATAAAATGAAAAGTGCAGTGTACTAGTGCTTTTTTCTCTCTAAACACAGCAAATTGTTAGAAAATAAAAAAGAAACGTAAAACGTAAAGCGTAAAGTTCACATCAGCCGTAACTTCTATCTTTCATCTACGTCTTCTATCCATCTTTCTGCTGTCGCGTGTAACGGCTTGCGCCTACAAAAGCCTTCAAAATTAAGTTCTCAAAGCAAAATCCGCATCACGCATACCGTCACACGGACAACATCTACGACGGTGGCACTGACACCGACGACGACGAATGTCCATTAGAGTCGACCACAATGAATCCCTATGAATATGAAACCACCTTGGATTGTCGCGATGCGGGCGGCGTACCCAATACCGGACCCGGTCCCGGCACCCTGCCCATGAGCAGCTCCGGCCGCCATCATGCACAACAACAGCCGCAAAGTCAGCAGCCGGCGCATAGCCAAACGTTGCAACATCAAAATCAACAGAATATGCAAGCTGCCGCGGCAGCCGCAGCCCAATCCCATTACGATTATGAGTATCAGCATTTGCCGCATCGTCCACCGGATACATCAACATCAAATACCACAGCACGAACACATGTCAGACAAGGTGAGCAACAAAGCAAAACAAAACAAAACAAAACAAATAAAATGCAACACAAGAGACGAGCAAATAAAGCTAACGACAAAAGTCTGGCAAAAAAATACCAAAACTCAATTATTTTAGCGCAAAAATTAAATTATTTTTGGTTTTAAATTAAGTATTTATGTGGAATTTTTATTTATTTATCTGCCAATGGCAAGTTGGTTTTTTTATTTTAGAAAAGTTTGTACCATTATAGCAGCTGGAGGTCGAGTGCATTTATCGTGTGGGGAATAATACAGAAAACAGTGCATCGAAAAAGTTTCGGCACAGCGCAAAAGTTAGCAATGATTGTTGAAGTAATTTTTATTAGAATTGTGTGTGTTTTTTTATAATTGTAAATATATTGTTTTTACCGAAACTATGCAAGTGAAGATGTTTTGGCGCGACTTAAAAGATTATTGTTAAAGTTATTTTCTTTATAAAAAAAATAAATAAACTAAAAAAGAAGTTAAAAAAAATTGTAAAGGTTTTCCTTTATTTGTGATAATTTAAACTGCTACATTTCAACGCAAAAACAAAACTTCCTTTTTTACTTGAAACCTTTTTTTAATTTTATAACTTGAATTAAATATAAATTAAAACTTTGCTATTCTCTAAAAAAGTTTGTAACAAAATATGCCAAAAGTAAAAATAAAAATTGTTGTTTATCTTAAAGATTCTTAAAAAATACAAAATTTTAATTTCAATAAAATTTGCTTTAATCTTTGTATAAAAAAGTTTAGCGTTTATATTTAATTTCTTGTTATTAGAAGAGAATTGAAAAAAAGTTTAAGTTATTAAGTTATTTAAATGGCAAACAAGTCATTTTCTTCAAAAATTAAGTATTATTATTTGTTTAAAAGTAGATCATAAAAACCAATATAAGAACAATTAAGTGAATTAATTATGAACTAATGTTCGTACTTTCTGCTGGAGGATATAAAATTTGAACCAAATTTGAAACGTTAATTAAGATTGCTAAGAAAAAATCTAAAAAAAATCGTTTGTGAAATAAAATTGGCAAACAAATAATAATAATAATAATATTTATGAGTTAGATCATAGTGCACCGAAGCATGTACGGCGAAAAATATGAAATTGTACAATTTTGCGTGAAGTCTCGAAAATGCACTAAAAGTTTTTCAAACGATTGCTACACTTTTGTAATCATCTGGATATCAAACGTATTATATTTATATCTAATATATGCAAAAAAAAATGGAATTAGAAATAAAATAATATATATGAAAACGTTATCTTTGCACAAAAATTAAAAATTATAAAATATTCTTTATTAAAATTATAATATTTAAATGATATTTTGTCGCGAATAAGCAAAAAAGTTAGAAGTAATGAAATGCAGATAATGTGTTATTAGTAAACGGCAAGTATGTACTTTAGAAATTGTATTATTTTACGAATAACTTTTTTGCATAAAAAAATTTACGAATTATTGTGTTAAACTATTTCGATGCACTGTCTTTCCGTATGTACTTTATAGCAACTTATGCGGCCTATTGCGGTTATTGCTTTAAATAGTTGGATTTTAATAAGAAAATAATATATATTTGAATTTTTCATATATATAATATTAATACAATTTTGATTGATTTTTAACAAATTTGCAATATTTTATACTAAACTAAAGTATCAACTTTTTCAATGTAATCAATAATTAAAGATTAAGGAGCAGACGAAAGATTGCAAAAAATATTTGAAAACTGTTTTTTTATCCATTTTTTATTATAATAAAAACTGCAGAATTGAACATTTATTCATTATAATTTGAATATGATTTTTAAACAAACTCAAAATTATCTTTAATATCTGAATAACATTATTTATTTTATTCATTTAGTGGTGCAATTAAGTTCAGTTAAGCTTATTTTGAAACAATTTTTAAATTAAGAAATATTTAATTAGAATGAGAAAAATATAAAACGAATCCGTATTACTAGTCTGATGGATGTATTTTTTCATAGATGTACATAGATAGATAGATTGATAGATAGAAAAATAGATTGATAGCTGGATAAATAGAAAGATAAATAAATATATGGATGGATAGAGAGAAAGATTTCGGGATAGATAAATATATAGATAGGTGTATAGATAGACAGATAGATAGGTAGATAGATTGATGTATAGATGCATAGATGCATAGATACATAGATACACAGATACATAGATATACAGATAAATAGATACATATATTCATATATTCATAGATATGTATCTATGTAGATACATATTTTTGTATCTATGTAGATACATATCTTTGTATCTATGTAGATACATATCTTTGTATCTATGTAGATACACATCTATGTAGATACATAACTATATGTATATATGTGTCTGTGTATCTATGTATCTATTTATGATACATATGATATAGATAGATAGATATGTATCTACATAGATACATAGATATTCAATTTCAATTCAATTTATTTCAATTCCTTTAATGTATTTATTTATTATTTTTTAAATTTATTGTTCAAAATATAGAGATAAGCTAGCTCTATAGCAGCTTTGCAACTAAAATATTCTAATTTTTATTATCATTGGTGTACTCTCCTATAATAAATTATTAAGAACTTACACTATTCACAAATAGTTTTCGTCCTCCCGGTTTCCAAGTAGTCTTCGAATGCCCTTTTGCGACGATAGCCAATGGGGTTCCATTCGAGAGCTGCATGTGCTATATTTCTCTTGTCTCTCCTGAGGGTGTATCCGCGCCAACTATATTTCACTTTTGACCTTGCATTGCATATAGTTGTGGGCCAGAACACGCCAATAATGTGCCTCAGGCAACGGTTGACGAAACTCTGGAGTTTTCTTAAGATATTATTTGTCGTATGCCAGGTTTTGCTCCCATAAAAAAGAACGGTTTTGACACATTCATTATTATTTTATAAATATAACAAAGATTTATGTTATAGAATTCCTAAAAATCCGAAATATTTGTTAAATTTGGTATTCTTAAAAAAAATAGGGAAAATTTAAAATTAAATATATCTGTATTTTTAAAATCAATTCTTTTAAATTTAAAAGAAATATATTATAAAATCAGCAAAAAGTATTGCTGATTGGCCTATAATTTGCAAAAATAGTTTAATGTGTTTATATAGGCTCAAATGGTTTAAAAATTAAAATGAACTTAGCAATATTTTAGTTATTACTATAGCACCAAAAAAAGGGATCTTTATTTTTATATTCCTAGGCGTGGGTAAAAATTCGCCATACCCAATTGTGACGCATACTCCAACGCTAAGTTGTATAATTTGTTTAATAACAATAGAACAATCTCAAAGTAAGATAAACAATGTTGCAAACACGCTCATTTTATATAGATGAAATCTAGGCTCTCTTAAAAAATAGACAAAAGGATTTTTGCAACTAAAGGAAGAAAGACAAAAAAAAAACAACTACGCTAAATTTGTGTATATGCGATTTACAAGAAAGCCGCTGGGATTTATTTGACAAACAACGGCTTAAATTTAATTTGTCCCAGCGCCAAAGTAGGAAATAGAAAGAAAAACCCCTACAAAACAGAGAAAACCCATTGAAGCATAATCAGACAGTCCGCAGCGAGCCGGGTCGGGCTACTCAGCTCGTCGTAACTCAACTCAACTCGACGCGACTACTTTAAAATGCAGGCAAAGGCAGGGCCACAAACACAATGAGCGAGTCGAAACCGAACGCCACTCCAAGTGGCTCTAGCATAGAATTTTACCGCAGGCGAGCAACGGATACTCACTGCGTATCCTTAATTTGTGCCTAGGCAGTGTGGCAAGTTTGGAAAAACTCGCGAGGGCATGCCACACAAAAGAGATCTACTGTATCCGGGTATTTTTATATTTTTTTGTGTTGCTGCTGCTGCTTTATCTGCAGTTTCATTTTCACAGACGCTTGTTTTATTAATAAGACAAATAATAATAATGAAAACTGTTTGACTTTGACAGTCGGCTGGATAAATGCGCTCAACCGGAAAAATTTACAAAACCAAAAGTAAAATTTCGAGTGAGCCACATATATAGTAATGAAATATGAAAATATGATATAATGAAATGAGCGAACGCGTTGCAGCTAATTCCAATGCAACACTCATTTGCCTTACTGCGCGTAGTTACCCCTATCAGAGTTTTAAATTTCCTACCCGTCCTGCCATTAACCCTGGATAAAACTTGACTTAATTTGTTTAATTTATGCAAAATGTTTGTTGGCGCGATAAGCTCGATAAGCTAATTTGCTCTCAAAACTTGTCGCAAGTTTCTTTTTTCAGTTTACCCCGCTACTGGTTGGGTGCAGCCAACCCAACTATGGCGCTTTTCAATTTTCATACTCATTTTCATTGCCAGTTTTAATTATTTGCCCGTTCAGTGGGCTTTGGAGGTTTGGGTTTTCTTATAGATTTAAGCTTATAAATATGCAAAGATAAAGCGTTTTAATGGCAAGTTAAGATGGGATTAAAAGTATTGCAAACGTTTAGTTAAGTTTGCTATGTTGTGTGCATATCGTGATTATTGTCGTTTTAATGATAATGATGTGCTTCCCGACAATACCCAGGTTCGTCATGAAACTTGCAATTTGTAGAAACCATTTTGTTTACTTTATATATATGGTAAATTGTAGAACAAATTGGCAATATTGTTGTAGTTAGTGTTTTTTTTTTTAAGTAGCTGTTTGGCTTGGAAGTCGTTAAGACGGAAAGACATAGTTGGCTTGTAGATGCAAGTTTAGTTTAGTTTAGAAGTTGTAGCTGCAATTTTTTGTTCGAGAAAACACAAATTGTTGTTTTCTTGAATTTAAAATTCAAATCAAGTTTTTTGAACGAAAATCTTTTCTGCATCAAATTATCACGGGGGATAAATATATAATATTTCGAGAATCCCAATCAAAAAAAAAACATGGCTTTCGCCTGGTGAGGGTAGCCCATTGACTGCGAAGTCAAATCGCTTTGGCCGTGAAACAATGCTCTGGTGGGACTAGTTTGCTGTGTTATATTACTAAAATGTGGTAAGACAGTTAATAAGGATTGCTTGCGACAACAAATAAATAATTTATTTAATGCGTTGATAGATAGAAAAACGGCAGGAAGTTGCTCAAAGACATGGTAAAATTATCTTGTAAGATGACAATGCGGCGGCTCATACAGCTAAATTGCTGAAAGACACGGTGAAAAAAAATTAATTGGTTAAAATTGTCCCACTTGCTGTACTCATCAGACCACCCTCCGTCCGATTATAACCTTTTTGCATCAATGGGACACTCACTTTGAAAAAGTCGAAATATAGCTTGTCGGATTCTTCACAATACCAACTAATAATTTTTGTTAACAAAAACATTTAATACAACATTCTTGCTTGGAAATTGTATGCTTCACATAAATTGTTTAAAGCCTGGTTAAATGGAATATTAAAGTATTTAAGATTCAACGGAAAACGATATTATATACATATGTATTTGCAGAAATCTATTAACACAACACACACACTCACACACATGTAGCATACTTCAATTTTATTATTTCCGACTTCCTTTTTGGCATTTTAACTTTTTGGCCAAGTTTACAAACGCACACACACACCCACCCACACCCATCCACACACGCACGCACACATTTACGCCCATAAAACGGAATTTACATAACTTTATTTCATGGCATTTCCTCCTTTGTACTCGGATACCCTGCTACTCATTTCTTTTATATTTTTGTGGCCGGGTGTTATAAAAACAATTGCAAACAATTGAAGCTTGAAATGAAATATATAAAAACAAAAAAAATGTAGATATAATAAAAAGACAAACAAAAAAAAATAAGTAAACGCTATAGAGAGCTTGTAAGGTAAAGGGCAGTTGTACCTACAAAACGCATAGCCGAACGACTGGAAAAGCGTAAGCTGAAGAAAATTGTGAATTTACAACGAAACAAATAAATTTTCCAAATGCAAACAATAAATTACAGCAACAAGAAGGGACAAGCCGAGAAAAAAAAGTTCTTCGTATGGCACTTCACTTTTTGGCAAGGCGAAATAAAATTCAATAAAGTGGGCGTGCTCTGCTCCCTCCCCCAACAAAGCAAGTGAGCTCGTAAATTTTCACATTTTCATAAAAACAGCAGACGTGGTAGGTGGTAGCGGCAGCACCTAAAAGGTTGAAGCATATTTTGCTTTTATTTTTGGGCTTAATAAAAAAAATAAGAATTGCTTTGGTGAAAGTTGCGCGACTATCAAATACTCTCAATGCGCATTTGCGCAATGTCTTGATATAATACGTCGATAACTAAAGGTTTTGCTATACATTAAATATAAAAATCGAAGCAGTTGCTTGAAATTTGAAAGCAATGTTTTATATTGCTTCGGTTTGTTTTATTTCCGAAAAATCTAACAGACTTCTTTGAAATTATTGTACAACATGCAAAACATTCTACTTCGTTGGGCCGGGAAATATTTACTAAAGCCTTTTCGAATTTAAGCGATTTTAAAAGTTCGTATTTTACTTGAATTCTATTTCACTCCGAAAAGTTCCGCAGCAAATACTCCGGACTTAACGTTGATTGTTCCAAATCTTTTATACCTTTGAAGCTATAAACAATATAATCCATGGTAAAAACTTCTTGTCTACATTTTCTTGCTGGATCCCGCCAGCACTAGATATTATCTACATTGCCGTTTTCCTCAAAAATAATAAGTTTGACAAGCAAAAAGATTTTGAATTTGTTACTGAATGTTGGCCTAAGCTGCTGCTGTAATTTATCGAATATAACAGAATATGTCTTTTCGGAAACTTTTTCGTCGGGAATATTTTCTTCAAGTTCGTAAAAGTCAACGCAAGCTTCTACATCAGTTTTAATTCTGCAAAGCTCTTTTGATGCTCGAAGAATTACTTTTGCCATAAACAGTTAAAATTTTGTTTTGTAATCTCCAAAGACTTGCCATATTTTATTAAAATTTTCAACAAAAAATTGCATAATACCAATTTTCACATTGACATAGCTTTGCTTGAACTCAACATACCCAATTGCTGCATGTATCTTTTGGCAACTTTAGCGATTGATAAAAGATAGATTCATGCTTTTTGTGTTTTTTTTAGCGCTTTTTCAGCCAAGACATAAAAATCCACAAAATCTGCTTAGAAAAATATTAAAAAAAAAAAAATTGCTTTGTTATTCAACAGCTGTTGATGTGTGAAAATTATGGCAAAAATAATAACAAAACACGAAATATAAGAAATATTAATAGAAATTGTTATTTATAGCCTTGTGGCTTTTGTTACATTTATTTTATTTTGGTTTTGTTCGATATTTGCTTGTTCAATTAGTTAAATTAGCCAAAAAACAATAACAAAATTGGCCACTTTGTGTTATTAAAACTTACGGCCAGATGGCCTTCGCTGTCAATCAACCCGAAAAAATGGTAACAAAAAAAAAGTGTGAGAAATGAAAAAAATCATGCAGCTAATTTTGTAAATGGCAAAAAAAATGCGACAAGGTCGCGCAGCAGCAGCAAATGTGCCACAAAAACGAATTTTCATTTTTATTTCCATTTTGCATTCGATTTTCAATTTCTTGTCTTGTTTTTTCCACACATTTGATTTTATTTGTTTATGCCGCGCCTGATTAGTTTATTGCCGCACCCAGGCGGCAGCTTATGCGTCAGCAGCTGTTTTCCAACGATCTAATGAGGCAAGCAGCAGGTTGCACTCTTGACACCGCGCCCCCATCTAGTAGCTGCTATAGAGCAATACTCAACTTCCACTTATGGAGCACTTTGTGCCCATTGCCTACATGCTGTTTATTTTTTTTCATCTATTTTGCAAAATCTATTTTTTTTTCGGTTTTTGTTTTGAGTTTTTCCACGAATTTTATGTCTTGATTTTTTCCTCATGTTTTTCGTTTTTTATTTTTCGTCTAAACAAAATGAATTTTTGATTGTTTGGATTATGGTTTGGCTGTAATTAGTTTGCTGCGGTTCTGGCCCAAAGTGTTTGGATTGGTACTTTAGTGGCTGTGTTTCAATAATTTTGTACTTGATGTAGTGCTATAAATGTTGCACTTGCTGTTTGATTGTTTTGTTTATAGCAGAGTTATACGGATATTTATTCTAAATATACAAGTTTCCTGTGCGTCATAGCATCACTACGTGGAAAATCGTATGCGCGTTAGGTAGGGCCTTTAAAATGAAGTCTAAGTTTAGCGCACATTTTCTTGCTACTTGAGAATGCTTGTGTGCTAAATTTAGTCATAGTGTCAGCCCTTAAGCGAAACTGGAATGAAATTTTGAGCAGAATCCACTTTAGCAATTTTTCGCTCATGGGATCGAAAGTCCTAAGCAGATCCATTGATGAGCATTACGAAGAAACACGTTCTTCGCTATAAAACTTAGACTATAAGTTCGCTTGCAAATTCGTTGTTCTCTTTCACAAGGTCCTTTATTACCCTCAATTTATTGTACTTTTATGAGGTAAGCATCTTTCTTTGCTTTAAAAATATCGAAAATCCTAAGCAGACCCATTGATGTGCATTACGGAGAAACACGTTCTTCGGTATAAAACTTAGACCATAAGTTCGTTTGCAAATTCGTTGTTCTCTTTCAAAACGTCCTGTATTACCCTTAATTTATTGTACTTTGATGATTTAAATCGATTTAAAAATATCGGTAGTCCTAAGAAGATCCACTGATGTGCATAACACGAAAACAAGTTTTTTGGTATAAAACTTAGACTTTTAGGTCGTTTCCAGTTTTATTTTTTCTCTTTCAAAACGTGCTTTGATTTGGTTGGTCTTTGAGGTAAGTCCCTTTCCTTGCTTAAAAAATATCGAATGTGCTAAGAAGTTCCACTGATGTGTAGTACGGAAAAACAAGTTTTTGGTATAAGACTAAGACTTTTGCTTCCACATTAATTTTTTCTCTTTCAAAACATGCTTTATCACTCTTAAATTAGTTGGTCTTTGAGGTCGGTTACTTTCTGCGCTCCAAAACCCTTTATTATATAGTACAGACCCACAAAAAGATATATTCTATTTCGTGCTATATTAGCAAGTCCAACCGTAAAAATACAATCAATAAATCGATTTCAAATTTAAGCAGCAAAAACAAATGTTTTCTGATTTTTCTAAATGTTAATCTTTCCAAAAAAAAAAACAAAAAAGTTTGACTCATCAGAAAATATCTCTTCTTTTGTGTTCGAAAGTAAAAGTTGTTTAAAAACTTAAAACAAAATCGGAGTTTAGAAAATGTTTCAGACCTAGTCACAACAGATTAGCGTTTACTTAGTTCAAAAACGCGCTTTCCAAATGTTCTCTTAATTCAAATACAATTTTAACTATATCTTCGGTATGCTCTTTCAACATGTTTAGGGCCGCTAGCTTTGAAGGCTCGAATTCAGTTGGATACACAGCTGTAATATTATATGCCACATAATCACTCAAAACGATTACAATTCAATTAATTTCTCTTTTCTTACATGCAGAAACGTTGCTAAATTTTATATTTAATGCATAAGAACTAGCTGATCTTAGATTTATAGCACTTTCGGGAAGACGTTCTATATGCAGGCATCAGCAATCTCTTAATACGTTTTGTGAAATCAATTCACTTCAAGGCTGCTCTCAGCTCTCTGATGGACTGCCAAATGTTTAGATCATTCTGCTTAGGGTTTTAATCCTCACTTCTGCCATAAGCTGCTCATAGACTAATCCCTCAAATAAACCTCTACTGCCATTTGGCTCTGGCGCTTGTTGTCGTATAAAAGCGCTCAGGACATGGCATTTGAGGCACAGTTTGGATGCCTGCAATTGTAACTTAACATAATGCGAGCAGTCAAGGCAACAAAATGACACATAAAAAGCAAAGAAATTTGTAAAAGTCCAAAGAAATGCTCATTTCCTTGCGACTCGCTGGCTTTTCTTTTTTGTTTTGTTTTTGTCTCCAAAAGAGAGAGAGTAAGAGAGAGAGAGACTGTCAATAACAGCTAGAAGCTGTTGAGGCATGTCAAGTTATGGCAAGAGAATTTCAACTTATTATTTCGTGACAGCTGTCAAAAAATGTATGCAAACACTCCTTACTCCTTACTCCTTAGCAACAACAACAACGAACGCTACTAAAATAGTTACAAGGAATGTACGCAAAATTATGTAAATCAAAGCGATTTCATGCAGCAACAGCAGCAGCGTCGGCATGAAGATAAAAAGGAGTAGCATATAAAAAGTAGCAGCTAGTGCCGCTGTGCAAAGGAATTGACAGGACATGAACGGAAATTCGAAATGTCAAGCGCAGAGAGCAAGCGTACGCAAGAGAGCGTCAAAGAAAAATTTCTTGGGAAAATGTTTAGAGCAAACAGCAGGACATTGAAAACCTTTTTTGTGCAAATATTTTTTCTTATATTTCCCAGTGAGTAGGTATGTATACCCACACATTTTTGCCAAAGGACCTTGTGAGGGTTGCTCAGTGCTGATATTAATGCAGCGCGCGTACAAAGCAACAAACCGCAAATGAACAAAAATCCTGAAAAAGGACGAGTTTGGTAGCAGGTAGTGCCAGAGCAGCAGTGAAGATAAATTAGCGCTGAAAATTTGTTAGGTGTATTGACCTGTACCTGTTTCAAATTTCTCAAAAACCTTGGCGCACACACAAACACATTGCTGTACGTGCGCGACTGCATGGAAAACTGAAAATTTGGAAAAACTAAACGAGGCCAGCTGATGTGCTTGTTAATGTCGTTTTGTCATTTTGGGATTAGTCGTCGACGTTTTGAGAATTCTTGCTCTGCTTGAATACGCTTCGTTTTATGCGCCATGCCTCATTGGCATTTCTGGGTTACGCATGGTTATGGCTTTTTGGTTGGGTCCAATTCAAACCGAGGCCCCAGCATGAGCAGAACTAACAAACAAACGAAACAAACAGCAAAAAAAAAGGATAAAAGGCAGCCATGTTTTAATTTGATTTTTGTTTTTCGGGCAAATCCGCTTAGGGACACACGTTACGCACTATGTATATGTAGCTTGTAATTTTATTAGTGCATCGCTAGGGTCGGTATTTCCATACAAATTTAATGCTGAGTTAGTGCTTGATATTTTAAAATTGAATTTGTGTGTATAGCTTGGGGCATAGCTGAGTTCCATTAGTTATAACTGAAGTTGGGCACTGCTTTTGACTGCCCAAACTCTTGGAATTTACGTATATGGCGCGCTTGCTGCTGCTGCGCTTAACTCTCTGTACAATATATACAATAATTTTTTACGACTTGGTGTAGTTACAATGTTTCGTACTCTCAAGTCGTATGTCATATGACACGTACCGACTCGACGACTGATGATTGCTTTTAGTAATTGCTGTAGTTGCTTACAAAGAAGTAAAAACTGCACAACCAAAAATTAAATAAAAAACACAAAACAAGTGCCTCCAAACAAGGAATATGAAATAAGTAAAAAAAAGAAACAAAAAAAAAAAAATATTGCATATAACAAGAACTCACGCAAAAGTCGTAAAAAATATACATATATATACTACGCTACTATAAGCAATCAAGTGCTAGAATTGCTCATCTTTGTCTTTGCATTTTTTTTATTGTCGAACATTAAATTTATTATTTTTTATAGAATGTTTCACAAGTGAATGCAAATTTGTTGCTGCCCGCAAACATTTCCATAATTTACTTCCTTTCTTTAATATTTTATGAGCATGAAGATATATTTTCTTTATAATTGTATAAAGTATGCATGCAAAGTTTTATTATTTTCATTTGTACTCGTTTGTACTGTAGTTAGCGCTGAAAGATGCGTCTGCAACGATTTTGTGGCTAGCCAAGTCATAAACATTATCCATGTTGCTCTCGTGGGGTTTCTTAGCCAAGCTATCCAAAGTTGTAAAAACTAAACGTAATGACAAATTTCTCTAAAAACATAAACAGCCAGCAGAGTGTAGCATTTTATGGCCTTTTATGCTACATGAAAGTAGATACTGAAAAGGGGGAATAGGGGGATATGTATGTATAGTCATAAAATTGGTATTGTTTGTTGACTGGGGTTTTGGTAATTGTTAAAGATATTGTGCTGATATGTTTAGTATTTGAAAACTCTTGAGCATTGAGTACATGAGTAATTACTTAAAACTGTCAAAACACTTGGGAGCAAAGAGTTTTGAAGGAAAATGGTAGAAATATTTACTCAGGTTTATTAATACTAGCAAAAGAGCCTTATCTATAGGAACAGCTTAAATTCAGTCACCCTAAGATCCTAGTAAACAGAAATGTTTTTGCATAACTAGCTTAGCTTAAATATTATCGTTATAGTACAAAAGTATATTTAACTTTCAATCATAAGCTCCAAAAATTATAATATAGATAATTATGTTTTGAAATTTTCATTGCAATGATTATTACTTCTACTTCAACAAGTGGAATATTTTTAGCTTAAATTTTATCAAAAAAATTAAACAATTATTGAAAGAGAAAAAGTTCACCATTGGAATTTATATGTGTTGCTAAATCCTCGCTCATCTATCTTTCTTATTAAAAATTTTAATTATATTATTTAGGAGTCTAGTAACTAATAGAAACTTGACATTTTCATTTAACATTCAAACGATTGCTTCGACCCTGAAAGCTGCTCAAGAATGCTGAAAATATAGCATCCATTTGCTTTTGACCTGTCAATCAGAATCCAGAGAGTAAGGATATATCTAGCAATTTTTGCGTAGCGTAAATTTTAAGTTTGTTATTATAGATCAACCTTTTGAGCCTATAAGCAAGATATTTCGAGAATTTTATTCTACCAATGCCAATAGTGTTTATAATATTTCTAAAAGGCCAAGAATACTAAACTTAACTTTCTTTCGATTGATTACATTTTAAAAATATGTACATACGCTCATTTGCCTTACTCCTTCGAGCTCTCAAGCTGCTCAAGAATGGGGAAAATAAGATAGTACCCATTTGCTTTTGAAAAACTCGTCAAACAGAATCCATAAAGTAAGGATTTACCTTATCAATCAACCTTTTGAGCATATAAGCATATTCGAGAATTTTATTATACTAATTCCAATAGTCTGCCTTTTACAATATTCCTAAAAGCCCAAGAACACTTAACTTCTCTTTCGATTTGATTTTAAAAATTTATTAATTAAAGCTTTGTAATATGTAAATATTATGACGCTCATTTTCAAGCGCTCTTGCTTTGGTCTGCTAAGTTGCATATGTTTTCAGACCATCGATGCCCATTTCCGCACTTGAAGGCATTCCATCAAATAGCTTTGGCACTTGTTGTGCTCAGAACTCTTATCGCTAATAAAATATCTGTGCACATTGCTATAAATACTCGCAATGTATGCCACTTGAATGGAATTCATTTCAAAAGCCACAGTCGTCAGTCATATAAACTTTGCATTAGTATATATGTATGTATATCTATATACAAAATAAAAACACATCTTATACATATAAAGCATATATGTATATATAAAGAGAGGTTGTGCGTTGATAGATTTCATTTATCAGCGAAAACACGGAAGTGCTCAATGGCATGTGTGTACAAACTGTTGACCGATATATGGCGAATGGCAGCCAGCAAGCATTATAATAATAAACTGTACAAATAATAAAAACGCTTTTAATACGCCTGGCACCTAAATGCGGCTTAAGATAGAATAACAGCTAGCAGGCAAGGAAAAATTAGTCCTTAGATAAGAAACAGGCCAAGGAGAGCGACAGCTGTCAGTCCACTAAAAAGACAAACAAAATGCGCGGCCACTAATAAAATTTGCGATAAAAGTGGATAACTAGAGTAAGCAGAGCGCAATGTTGGCTTATCACAAAAACAACAACAACAACAACAAAAACAAAAGTAGAAGAAAATCCAACGTTGACAACTGTCAAGTAAAATCAGTGAAAATCATTTTCATTTTTATGCTGCGTACATAAAAACCAGAAGAACCAAAAGAAGCAAAAGATACATAGATAGATGCTCAAACGTGGCATACAGATACAAAACCTACGAAAACGAAAGAAAACAATAAAATAAAATTTAAGATACATTGGAGACCAAAACAAATAGGCGGCAAAGTAGGCGCAGTAAAAGATAGTGAGAGAGCAGTA
Source organism: Chymomyza procnemis (assembly GCA_035046065.1). Taxonomy (NCBI): domain Eukaryota; kingdom Metazoa; phylum Arthropoda; class Insecta; order Diptera; family Drosophilidae; genus Chymomyza; species Chymomyza procnemis. The sequence continues at coordinate 15,547,965 of JAWNOJ010000013.1, read as the reverse complement.
CCATTCTATATGGTATAGTTGGCAAAATAAAAAAGGAAAACTCAGGAAAAGCAACAACAAAGCAGCTGTAGATACATTGCTGCGTGTAGGGAACCTCTTGTTTAGTGTGTGCGAGTGTGCGTGTGTTCGTGCGTGCGCGCGCCCTATCTCTTAGTTTGTCAGCCATAAAGGGCCGCATTGTTTCACTTTTATGGCAGGCGACACTTAAAGTATTTTCCATGTTGTCATGCGAAAAGAGAGGAAAATTATATAAAGGAAAATTTGTTGACTATGTTACCACTTGAAGTACAAGATGAAAGGAAACATTGTTAACGATGCGCCAGCGTGCAGGAAGTTGTGCTGGTTTTTCAAGTGGTTAAGTATTTGTGAGTGCATAGAGCGAAATGTTATAAAGAGAGCGTACACTGAGCTACAACTAGGAAGCTAAGCGCAAGGATTGTAAACGAATATCAAGTGTAAATAGCGCATTGGCTTAGTATTTTCAATGAAAACAATTGTAGAGCAATTTTGACTTGTATATAATTTCAAATGTATCTTACTTTGTAAAGAAAGGCAGCGTACTGTCGCCAGCAACGTTGCAAGTAAGCAATTCCTTACAATATTGGCTTTGAATAGCGGGTTTATGAAGGCGTTCGACATCTTTTGGTTTCAGGAACTCAGTGTCTTTGCTTCTGCACCATTTCCATGACTTTGAGGCCAACACTTGCATTGAATCTGCAACTTCTTTTGCATTTGGAATTCGTATTGGTCAAATAATGCTTCCAATTCTATATTTTCGAAAACGTCTGTTACTTCCACCACCACGACGAACTTCTGCGACAAAGCCACCATTCCTTAAGCGTTTACATCACTCAAGACACGAGCAACCTATTGTGTATATTCTAGTTCAATCGATAAGCAGCAGCCAAATGTTTAATTGTAACAGAAAAGCAACGCTTTCCATAAAAAGGTTGTTTTTTTTTCGAGGTATAGAACTTTAAATTGCAATAAAACAATGATGCTGATTTGATTGACATGAATTTTATTTATCCGAAAGATTATATTGTGGCATTACATTTTATATATGACTTCTGGCATATGACCGCCGCCACAGCTGGCTTGCATGCAGTCTAATCTGGACGTGCAATTTTCGATGACTTTTTCCAACATTTGGCGGCCGTGTATCCGCAGTAATACGTCGTTCCAAATGGTTTAAAATGTCAATACGGCTCAAAAACTATTTTAATAAACAATAACTTTATGATGCACATAGAAGATCTACAAAAAAATGGCCAATGCCATAATGAACAGAGATATCTATGATTGCTATATATCGTTTCGAAACGATTAATAACGATCAGCACTTACTCTTTGAGAGTCTGTATCAGAAAATTGCGGCAGAATTGTTATATATTTGGCATAAAGCAAACTGTTAAAGAATTACGTCAGATTAGTTACTCAAATCGTGACAATCTCAAACGATGAAACAACACACTCGGCATAATACATTATCCCTTAATGTAATAGACATATCCGCAGCATATAAAGATATGATAACTTTTTGTATCTTAAAATCGCACATATCAAAAGTACTAAAAAACCGCATTGCCAGCATATCTACATTGAATTTTGACTGTATTTTGTAGCTCTCGATGTTATTTTTGCCAAATTTTACTGACAAAAAATAAAGTGCGTTTTGCTAATGGAAGTTTTATGATAGTTACACATTATGTCATGACTTGACAATGTTTTTATGCAACTTTTGAGGCGCCACAGCACGAAACACAAGCTCTCAGATATAACAAAATAAAACAAAGAAATTGACTTTATTCACTTTATGCATTAGACGTGAATTGCATAGATACACTTGAACTCACATTTACGCACAATAAAAGATTGCATGTGTGTGTGTGTGTGCGTGTTGAAAATTAAAGGCAACAGCTACAACCAAAAACAACAACAAAGAGAGGAGAGAAAAAAAAAACGACCACATTTTTAGCACATTTTCAGCATATCAACTTACAATGGACGCGTCAAGTTACACGTTTCGGTGCTTGGTCCTTTTTACTTGGGACTGATTGCCTGACCTGGCCTGGGTCCTGCTGTTGGTACTTTCCCCTGCTATTACGTTCTTGATGCTCTACACATTTTATGCATATCGTATAACCTGTATGTTGGCTAGACATTGGACATTGCCACCCTCGTCGTCGTCGTTGTTGTTGTTTTTGTTGCTACCTAATGAAAGACCGTTAGTGCTCATGTTTTAGTCCTGTATATTTCTTTTGTTGTTTTTTTTCTTTTCTTTCAGCTTTTTCTGTTTTCGTATATCAAGTATTTTTGTTAAAAAATGCGGGAGAACGTAAAGCAAAAGAAGCAGGGAAGACGCAGAGTCGTAAAATAATAATAGTGCCTGCCGTGTACCAAAAACAGGTCTCAAAAAGCGCAGCTCTTCTGTCCAGTTGTTTTATCTATTTTTTCTATTCGTTCATAGCTCTCGTTCATAGCTCTTAGCGCTGACTCCAACAAAGTGTAAATGTTACCTAATGTTTTTATTTGATTAGCGTTTGCAACGTGCCGGCATTTTCTTATGCTCTTTGCCTCTCTTCTGCATCATCTTTGTGTGTTTAATTTGAAAATCTTGTGCATTTTCCAAGGAATTTCCATTGTTTTTTTCTACGTTCTTTCATTTGCCTTGACTGGATTTTGGTTTATACTTTACTTTATGCTTCGCTGGTATTGTTCATTTCTCTATCTCTCTCGCTCTCTCTCTTTATCACTCTACGGCTCTGCTGCATGCTCAAGATTAATTGTGTGCGCGTAAATTTTTTTAATTTCGTGGAAATCATATTAAGCGTTTGAATGTGGGGAATTTAATTTGTTTTGGGCCTTATAGAGAGCGCTCTCTATGGGCCAAGCCATGGACTCAAAGGTAATTTGTATTTCGTGATTTGATGGCCAGCATTTTTCGTTTTTCGTTTTTCTTTTTTTCTTGCGTCAAAAAGCTGCCCAGTTCAAGTAGCTGAGAAAACTTTATTGAAATTGTTTGCCGCATTTTTTATATTTATTTATTTGACTAATCAATATCTGTTCTTGTCTCGTTGCAGGTATGTAAATATATTTCCCATTGTTAAGACTAACCCCAGCGCATATTGCTGCCTAATTATAGTACTTGTGGTAAGTTATAATTAGTAGGTGGACCTACGTAGCTCAATATTTTTATTGTTGTACTGCCTCTAGTAGTGTGTGTGTGTTGAGCATGACTCTGCAGAATTTTGTACGGAAGACAGCAGGTCTTTTAGTTGTAGAACAGCAATGTAGGTTACATTTCATTGATTTATAGCAATTTATATGGTAATTATAATCGAAAGATAAATAAAGCAGGAAGTCAATTGATATTGATAACACGTATATAACAAGTCCCAGTGTCCTTTAATTAATTTAATTGTGATATTGCATTTATTGTTTGCATATAATTTAATGTTATTATTTTAACTTTTAATTATTGTGCTCGTTAAAAGTTACTTGTCATCATGGCTACACATGTGGAAAAATTCAAATAAGCAGTATGCACAATAGCGCAAGTGGCAGAAATCCCAAACGAATAACATCTTAAGGCAAGTTATATTAACGAAATACACTAAAGCGCCAACTGGCGCTACTGCCTATTGCACTTATTGTATAATTTGGCTTACAGAACTTTTTCTGCTTTTTACTTGGTATACTTTACCTGCCGAAACTAAAACTGCCAGAATCACTGTGATGCTGACATATATGGTTACACTCAAATCTTCGCAAACATATTTAAGGGAAATTTTTAGAGCGTATCACAAAAAAGCTAGTCTGCCCCAGATTGTGCTACATTTTTTTGCAACTTCTTTGCAGATGCTTTCAATTTCATTTGCACCTACACACTGACAATTACAAATGTTGTCTGTTGTCCTTTAGCTGCAGCTTCCTTAATTGCGCAAAGTTGAAAAGCAAAAGCGAAATAATACTAAAAGAGCAAAACTGTGAACAAGTGGGTTCAGTAAGGGGAGTAAGTCGATTCACGTACACACTGCAGCCATTAGAATTGTCATTTTCATTTATTTTCCAAATCTATTTACACTTTAAATTCTGTCTTCAAAGTTTTGCTGAAGATACATAGCTTAATAAGTTAGGCTGGTAGATGCTTTAAGTAAGCAGTGCAATGTTTGCTGCTATGACAAGTTATACGTATGTTTCGTTTGTTGCAATTAACAAATTACACATACGCCCAGTTGGCATAGGCTCTAGCACATTTTGTGTTAACAAGAACGCCACAGTGCGCTCGAATCTCAGCCAGCTTGTATAGCAGCGTTCTAGGTAAAGCTGTAAAAATAATAATAATAACAATAAGCTGGTAAAAGTTTGCCAAAGAGGTAAAAACTTTAGCTCGAGCATATAATAAAAGAAAGCAAATAAAAGTTTGTGGCAAACTCCCCTCACACACACACGCACACATATAACAAGTTAAGCTCAACTTAACTTCAGTTTTTACTTTTTTGGCCACATATTTTCTGCTAGTTTTTAGACATTTTGCCTTACACATATTTTCTTATTCCCTCTGCCAGTCTGCAAAATAATTTACTTTAACTCTTGCTGGCGCTACTGCTGCTCTCTTCTTTGGCGCTACGTTACGTTTCTCATGGTTTTTAGTTTCTTCGATTACACCAACAAAAAGTTTGCGCCAAAAGTTTTGGCAAAGCATTTCAAGTATGCAGCTATTTTATGCACTCGTTCCACTTGAAAATTTTTAACAATAAAGCTTCTCAATAGTTTTATTTTTATTTCGATTTTTTGGGCTTTTTTTTTCTAGCAGCAGCTGCTGCGAACTTTCCGAGAAAATAGAAAAATTCTTCTGCTGACAATCATTTGATTGTTTTCATTTCATTTTTGGCCATCAATAAGTGGAAATATAATAAGTTCGCTTGCAATGATTTTGTGATTCTGTGCTTGTGCAAGAGTCCAAGCCTTACATTGTTTGTATGTCATGGGTTTTCCGACAGAAATGGATCGTGCAGTGTTTGGAAAATGGACTGTTTTTGTTTGACAAGCGGCACATTTACTGTCAACTTTTCAATAATCATGTTCAATCTAGTTTTGTTGTCATTTTGATTTCGATGTAAAAGGTTTGTATTTGTTGATTATATTGGAGTCTTGAAGGTTGTCAGGGATGTGCTTAAACTATAACAATATGATATACTCGTGTGTGGAATATTGACTGATTTCATTTGTTAGGTTCCAGTGCTTGTTTAGAGTTTTAGGCATAGAGAAATAAAGTGCATATTTTTTAGATTAAGTGGTTTGTGTTCAGAAATCTTCGTTGAATTACACTAAAACATCACTATGCTGCTATATATAAATAATTCTTATATTCTTTTATATTTTTTCTAAGACATTAAACTAAAATTCCTTTTAAAACTCCTTCTGCTTGTCATCATCACTGTTTATTCGAAACATTCATTCAAGTATCATTGCCGCTCTTTATTAATTTTTATATTATTATATTTTTAGATTCTACTAAGCAAACATTTTAATCAAATGAAATAACTTTCAAATGGAGTATATGAAAACCTAAAAGTACAGTCTATACTCACATTTATATAAATTGAAAGCAAAACTTTCTTGCTTTCAGCAGAAAAAGTTCCCGAGTCGACAGGCAGCGGCACTTTTAATAAATTCAACAAAAACACATAGCTATGGAAAAACAAAAAATAAAAAAAGTAATAAAATATTAATGAAATTCCAAACACCTCTCGTGTGTACCACGCTTTCGTCGCTACCCCTCTTCACAACACTGCACAACTTACGCATTCGTAGGGGGGGCAAAAAAAGCAAAAGTCTATACTAGCACCTTGAGAGCCATTTTTTTGCTTTTTTTCTTTTTGTTTTGCTAACAAAGCACGCACCACAAGCGACGTTAGTGCGGAGTACGTGGTGGCAGTAAGGAACAGATAGATGGACGGACGGACAGACATACTGAGCGACAGACAGAGTACGATGCATGGTAGCAAGAGCAAGCAGGCGAGCAAGTGACTTCCGTTACGTGGCTGGCAAGGGGAGCCATGCGAAAAGAGCGCCAACGTTTTGGCCATATTTTCGCACCTAAGCATAATGCTGGCAGGTAAACGTCATATGGATGGCCATAAAACGTAGCGCCAGGCAGCCATGCCGACGACAGTGTGCTGCCAGACCGGTAGTCTGAGAGACAATTGGGATGGATATCTGGCCAGAGAGTATGTTTCTAAGTGAGCTGGGTCAAACAAATGTTTTTGGCCCACTCAAAAGTTATGAGAAATTGCATGACAGCTAGATGACTTGGGGTTTCTCACTAGCCGCATCATGTTCGCACTTTGCTTTGCTCACATTTCATGCATATTTTTGGGATACCATATTTTGCAGGAGGCATGTATGGCACACAAGCCACTTCTGAAACAGAGAAATGGAAACACAAACTGCTGCAGCAGTCTTGTCTAGAGGTTGTTGCCTAGTATGACTTAAATCAGAGAGTTGAACAAATTTGCAATATTTAAAAATATTCTAATGATTTTAAAGAAAACAAAAAAAAAAGAAAAAAAAAAAAAAACTCTAATTAGCGTGCGGGGGATCGCTGGAGTAGGATTAATGCGACACATTTGTTGCCAAAAGCTACAGCAAAAAAGTCGCTAAAAGTTAGGTATATTTTCCATTTTGGCTCGTTGTGCCAGCTAGCTGCGGTATTCTTGCAATTTTATTGCAAAAGTTAAATTTACTTTAAGTTTAGCTGCAAAAGGGACTTTTTTTTAATTTCTAAAGTTTTCCTCACATCTTCACTTTTCTATGTTGAACGAAATTTGCAAAACAATTTGCATTAAATTTTTTGTTATTTTCAGTTCATAACTGAAATTTGTATAATAATCATTTGCTATTTTTCATTACTTTCACATATGTTTGCTTATAGGTTTAACTCTTTTGGCAACAAACGCAAAAGCTAATAGAATTTTGAATTTGAAAATAACAACAACAATGGAATTGTGCAACCAAATAATGCAACAATTTGTGGTGGTCGCCTGCAAAAAGTAACAAAAATAGAGCAGAAATGAAATGAAATTGCAATTCTAAGATGGCAACTTACAAAGCCACTTCCGTTCGTTCTCTCGCATCTGGCGTCTGGCGTCCATTTTGGTTTCTTCATTCTTTTGTACTATAGTGCACCCGCTCTAACTCAATAGACATGTGTCCCACTCTGGCGCATGTAAGTGAAGAAGTTCCAAATGCCAAATTGAATTTACTCGAAACTACAAAACAAAAGGGGGCGTTGGAAAAATACAAACAAAAAACAAGAAAATAAAAAAGTAAAAGAAATTGATTTTAAAAAGCATGCAGTCGAGGCAGAGAGTGGGTTGAGAACAAACCCAAAAAACAAAAAAAACAACCAAACAAATGAAAGAAGAAATGAAGGAGCTGTAGAAGCTGAACAAATGCGGTACTTGCTGCGGCGGCACGAAAAACAAATTAAAGTAAATTCCCCAATTTCATTTTGCGGCAACAAAGTAGGAAGAAAAACCAACGCAACGAATGAAACAATTGCATTTTGTGGATTGTACTATGGGTAGGGTCTTAGGGATCTTGAGAGTGAATGTTTTGTAGCAAAGTCAAATTGGGCAAATGCAATGAAAATGGCGTAAAGTAGGGGAGGCATATTATTTATTTGTTTAAAAAACTTAAGTTTGAAAATAAATAAATAATAAGAACTGCTAGTAAGCTTAAATTTTTTTTTTTGGCAAATTTAATATGATTTCAATGTATTTATATATAATATTTAAAAGAGTGTCCAAATGCTAGAAAATGCAAAGTAAAATTAAATCGAGCAGAGCAGAGTTGAAACTTGCTTGATTTGCCAACCAAGTGTAAAAGCATAAAAATATACATATAGAAATACCTACATATATGATAGCTGAAAGTGGGGGAAAAAAATAAAATATAAAACTTGGCCATTTGCACGTGCAAGCAGCGCGACTGAATGCCGATTTCATCTTTATGATACTGGGCCAGGAATTGTGGTGGACTTCGACTCCTTTTTTTCTTTTGCACGTAATAAACCTGAACGTAAACCAATGCCAAGAAGCCAAGTATAAAAAGTTTTGCTCGATTTTTATGCCTCTGCGCTGCGTCACACTTCTTACTATTCATTCCATCTCACTTGCTCGTGCGCTTGGGTAAAGTATTGAACCCTGTAGGCAACTACAGAACACGCTGCACGCACGATTTGTAGTCGTTCGTGCTGCGCAAAAGTTTTTCCTTTTTACCATGCCATGAAATATATATAAATAACATTTTCTAGTGTTGAAAAATTTATGAAATACGCCGCAGCCAAAGGTATTGATTTTCAAGGCAAACTAAACTAAATGTTTAGCTTTTCTCACTAACTTTGTGCAGCTCTTTCCACCACATTTTCACACTTTATTGAAGCAGCAAAGTAATAATCGAAAGTTGCTTCGATTGTAGCTCTAGAAAAAAAAAACTAACTTCTTTAGTTTGAAACAAATTTAAGGCTTGGTTAGTTCTACTAAAGAGAAAAAAATGCAGCTAAATAGCCTTGGCACATTAAGCAAGTGCCTTGAATTGCTTGCTCTAACAAGCGTCGAAATTATTTTCTCAACAAACTTTAACTAGGACTTTAGTTTTATTTTTTTGTTTTCCAATTTATGAGTATCGTTAAAAGTTTTTATGAGGCGGCAAGTTCTTATCAAGGTCGCACAAATGAAGTTTAACTATCTGTTGTATTATGACCTTTAATGTAGAAAGGTTAACGAAGTAGAACATATTTCTATACTTTAAAAAAGTTTAAAACAAATGAAAGTTTTTAACAATAGACTACACTTAGCTGTATCAATTTGTTCGAAAGTTTTCAAGGTAACTGATTGCTGGTAAAACTTGCTTTGCGTTTTGAATTTTTTTTTTTATCTTCAAATCTACAAAGTAGATGAAGCATAGTTGTGCTTGAAAAAATTAATAGAAGCAATGTAATTGAAAGAGACATAATTGTGGGTTCTGATTGTGGCAGACATCAAATCAAACCGATTAACCAAAATAGGTGGCTTAGATATATTAACCAAGCAAAAATATTAATAAAGATCGTCGGGAAGTTAAAACATAATATACGATCAATAAAAAGCAGATTTAGGGAACCTATTTTACAATTAAGACTCAAATTTAGACTGTGGATGTTGTGATAAAACTGTTAAGAATCATACTTTTCATTTTTTGCCACTTAACTTTGCTGCACAGTTTATTCATTATTTTAAGTTCCAACTATAGCTCACTTATATCACAAACACTAATATTTTGTAAACAGCACATCATAAAATTCATTTCTATTAATCTTTCTTAGCTTCAAAAAATGTGAACATCTCTATTATAAAATTTTGTGAATTTCAAGCTTTTTTTAAGTTCTTATAGTTTTTCAAGCATTTTTTGCTTTAATCAAAGAGCTCACCACATGTTTTTAAAGCCCATCTGTTCCCACTCACTTGTCAACATCTGTAAAAGTAAAAGTTTCCCCCCAAAAAAAATACATAAATAAAAAATCAAGGCACTCAATCAAAGCGCACAAACGATGCAAAGAATCTCGTTGCTTTATCAGCCAATATATATAGCATGCTACATATATATCTGACTTTTCATAAATTTTTACAGTCAAAATAAATATATATAATATTACATATATCTGTGTTCGCGCCATATTTGTGTGAATATCTTGCTCAAAAGCAGTGCCACAAAATAATTTGTATGTCTTGTATATTTTTTATTTTATTTTTTTGACAATTCCCCAGCGCTTTTCATTGCTCAACCTGGTCCAGAGACCCACAAATATATAGTATAATAAAAAATAAATAAATAAAATTCAGAAATCAAAGTGTAGCAAATATAAAATGAAAAACAAAATTTGACAAGGCGTCTGTCCCATCGACGTCGTCACATTTTATTATCTTTTATTTGTGTTGTGCTGATTTTTTTTGCCCCACCTCTCAAAATACACCCACACAGCGTTCCCTTACTCACTCGTCAGCTGACAGTGTTGTCTATGTTAATTTTTATTTATTTTATTTATGTTTTGCTTGCTACATATGTGCAATATAGAAAATAAAAAATTTACAAATTCATATACACATAAAAAAGCAGAAGAAAACGTAGGCATTTTCATAATTTTCGTATGATTTTTATTTTTTTTTATTTTTACATACAAATGTACTTTTTCGCGCGACTTGGCTCAATTTATGTTGACATTTCGCTGCTTTGTCTGACAATGAAAATATTTGTTTATGTTCGCAAAGGATAATGCGAGAGAAAAGACGCCATTCGAGTTGTAGTGTCTCGAACGTTACGAGAGGCGCCAAGTTGCTTATTGTTTTCATTTTAAGAGTTGGTAACTCCTTGGTTTTTGTTTGTCTGTTAGCAGCAGTAATGATACCACAGCATTGTGTACATAAGCTACTTAAATATCTATTTACAAAACAAGGACAATTATGAAAAAAAGAATGGTAATAAGTCTACATAGCATATGCATATGCACGAGCAAAAAGTGACCTTATTATTTTCTTTATTTATTATTGTTTTATGTCATAGAGAGTTACTTTTCCATTTATTCACCAATTTTAAATAGGGTATTCACGCTTGATTTTTTGTCAAAGTATTGCAAATATAATATAACAACTCAGATAAGGCTACAGTCGACGTCTGCTGCAGTTGATCACACCAAGTGGAGATCGGTGCTGCTCCACTTGGTCTTTCCATCTGAGCTTAGGTCGTCCCCACCATATCTTCTTCTTATAAGAAGAAGACATAGTTTTCGGCATAATGGCTTCCAAAGAAACGCCCAAGAAATTTCACACTTTAACACCTGGACGCACTGGAGATTCGCGAGTTGCCACAACTGCATTTCCCTAACGTTCTACCGCTGCACAGAGAAACAATAATCCAAATTTGACGTGAAGAGACTTAACCGGAGCTACAGAAAAAGTTGCCAGCAAAATCGAGCTACAGAATGTCTGGCGAAGAGTATTGGTAGTCGCAACTACAAAAAAAAAAATCAACCACATTCAGCTCAGCAGCTATCAAACGCAAGTGTAAGCAAAGTTCGCGGTATACATATTATTTGACCATAAAATCATCAATTATGAACAGTGTGCGAAATGTTCAATAATCGTGTAACTTGACCATACTTCAATTGTACATTGTGTCATTATTTTTAACCATGTTTTGCGCTTTTGTTCAATTAACACCCAAACAAAAACTGTCGCTAATTATGACCGCACATGAAGCAAGAAATGAATAAAGCATGGAACACAATAAAAGCGTAAAAGAAAGAAAAAAAAACCCATAATAGAACTAACGAAAGTGCTGCTTGGATTAATTATTTTATTTTCCATTTGTTTGCGTAAATTATATAATTGGATTCAAGTTGTTTAACAAATTTGTGCAACAAATAAATTTATTAGCCCTTGGCTGACATTGCATGTCCAAGTTAATTGCCAACTTTAAGCACTTTAAGTACTACCCATGTGGAGTGGAGCTGCCAACCCGTCAACTATTCAGCCAAGCTGCCAACAATTGTCGTTTGTCTTTCGGTCAGAACCTAGTGGGTGGCTAAGACACGTGTGATTTTTCAAGCGAGTTTGGGGTGGACATGTCGCGTGCCAAAAAGGTGTGTGTTTATTTATTTACTTTTTTTGTTGTTGTTGTTTTTTGTGTTTATTCCCGCTTTTGGGTAAATACTAGGTACTATAATTAGTAATATTGTGAAAGGTTGAAGAGTAAGTGGAACAAATTGGTTGAAACATGCAGACAATATGATAATGAAAGGTGTCAAAAGTCAAGCAACTCTGTGAAGGACTAACTAAGCTTGCTAGCTGCTTAAGATAATTGTAATTAAATTGAGTGGAATTGGAATATTATATGTAAATTGTTTGAAAGTGTTTTAAACTGATGATGATCAAGTCTGTTCGCCGGGCTTCAAATTGGCATCGTAACATTCGATTGCCGTCCTATTCTTATAGACCTCGCCTTATACACTCTGTAAATGATTATGGAACATTTGTTAGTTTTGCATAAGCTTTTACGCGGCTGCATTGACCCCAACGCACTACTTAACAAAGTATCTTTTGTCATTTCCTCTAAAGTATCGCGTAATTTCCAACCTCTTGCACTACCATGCCATAGATCCAATTACAATTGCAAGATCCTCTTCGCGTGTAATGCGTTTACTATAATAAATCTTATGAATGTTATAGTCAGATTATCTTTTTCGCTAACTTAACTTTATTTGCCAAATCGAGCATCTTTTATCAATCAATAACTATGAAACCGCTACTCGCACTGAACACAGCGCAGCAAGTACAGTGCGCACATGTCGAAGCGATGATAAGAGCATATGAGGTTTCAAGAGAAGTTTTTATCAAAACTCACTCTTGCATGCTTCGGATTTCTGTTCACCTTATCTGCGGGCAAGCGCTGCCACTATCGGCGCTTACCATAATTTTAGCTAGAATTACTTCTCACTGCAAATCCGGTGCGATCAGTCGGTACCCGGTGTAAGTCAACTTAACACGCATTAGTTCTCGCTGCACATACGAGGCGTCCAGCCGAGCCAACTTAACTCCCTGACCTTTTAAACTAACATAGCTTAAGTTGCCGAAAACTTAAATATTATCAATTAGTTTAAAATTAGATTATTCTTTTAATTTAAGGCCAACAAAAAAGCTTGTTGGTCCAATAGTCAACAAAAATCACTTGACTGCTTTGTCAATAAATGCTTAAACTTTTATGTTGCCTTCTCTTTTACATTGCAAAACCCAAATTCCTAGCCAGCCTCAGACATTGTTAGGAATACGAATTAGTCTTATTTTTCATTGCTGAATTATAATTTCAACAGAACTTAGTTGTACTTCCAAATTAATAATAAAGTAAGCAAATAAACAAGCTATAACACGAACAACATAACATGCGTATACTTAATTTGGTTATAATTATTGTTTTTATAAGCATTGTGCTTGCTATGCCATCCCTCATTATACTTTATAATAATATCTTTGCTTAGTTGTCACAGAAAATGGGTTAAAGTCCGTACACTGTACACAATATTAACTTATAAATAAGTGCAACATATCAATGAAATAACTATCGATTTACTTTGATTACTAGCTGTCATTTCCATATATTTGCTATTGTTACATGCCTGAGGTTTTTGTATTTTCAACAGCCACTCCTTTTGCTCGCTCATAAAACATGCAGTGCAGCAGTACCTAATATGGTTACAATTATCGTATTGGGTTCCGCTTTGAGTAATTATATTAAATACAAGCTCCCTACGAAAATCTAAAACAGTAACAATTTTTTTTAATGAAGCACGTAGTTTATGGCACGTTCAAAGGGTTTAATGGCATTTCTAGCAGGAAATTTTAATAGAATCTATTTTTATATAATTTTTAAAAGCGTACATATAACAATGTAGCTTGTAAATTGAATACTACGTTCTTCGAATACACTGTAATGATTAGTTAGCAAATTTAAACATCAATTTTATATGTATGGGAATGTTTTGACAAGAGTTTAAGTAGTTAAGTAAACCTAGTTTATTTCATGATATTTATTGTCTCAGTAAAAATATGCTACTTCGAATCTGCATAGTATGCTTGAGATGTATGAGAGATGATTCTTTTGCTATTTCATACGTTTGCCAATGCCAATATATACACCAAGCCTTTGGGGTGAAGCGTTAAAAAAGTGTATGGATCCTATAGGGTTTTTAAAATAAAGGTAATGTGGAGCTTGTCGCACATTTGCAGACTAATTGACTTGTTGGCTGGGCCGTATAATGTGTCTAGCATGCAATGCCACGTGTTTCACTCGCTCTGTGTATGTACAGCTTGGGGCTATACACATGTAGCAACACTTGTATAGTGTCGAGGGAAGGGGGCTACGATGGCCTGCACATGTTTGAAAATATGCAAATTGGTAGCACACACACACACGCACACGCACATACACAACAGACATTAAACAACAGAAATAAAACAGGTAACAGTAACTGAAACGAAATGGAATGGGCCAGAATGCTTGTCAACGAATGTTGACTGTTGATGTTGGCTAAGGAAACAAACACTTGAGAGCATTTGGAGCTGTAGTTAAAGGAGAGACTGTGGCGCGGGTGAAGGCGCTGCAGAAAGTAAAAGAGAGTCAAGTAACTGTCCTTGAACGTAAGCAAAAGGCGAAATGGGTGAAAAAAAGTACCTTAGGAAATGAGTTACAAAAATAGCATAACGAAAACGAAAAGTTTTTATGAAAATGAAAATCTCGTTGTGTGGGTGTGCAATTATTTATGTGTGTGTGTGCGACAGTGTGTGTTGGCATGTCTGCCTGACTTTGTATGCGGCAATTTAATAAACATAATAATCAGGACAACACTGATAATAATGATGTTTTGCTGGCACTCATAATGAAGTTGTGCGAGCTTCGTGACAAAATGACATTTTGCTACCAAGTTGGCAAAAAAAAAAAAAACAAAACCCAAATATGTACGAAAATTTAAGTCAATGACTGACGCTGGCTTGACACCCTTGCGTTACCTTACCTTAAGCCTGTGCAGCAGCGTTGCGCTTGCTGCTATCCCTCAGGCATACTCAGCGCAGTGAGCCCGTTTCTTGGCCAGGTTGATAATGAAGCAACAAGAGCAAGAGCGCGCCGCTGTGCTGGAGCCACAACAACAGGCGTAGGTTGTTATTTTAAAATTTAAATTCTGTATAAATATGCACACACATATGACTATATAAGTATATATACTATATAGCATAAGTGTCGTATGTGTATGTATGCTGGCTGTTGCATGCCCCGTAGTCTTCAACGCTGCCAGCGTCAACATCATCATTAAAAAGGCAAAAGACACAACAAGCAAAAGAACAAAATAAACTCACTTAAAATTTCCGCGCACGTGAAGAAGAAAGTGCGTGAGTACTTTTTCAAGAGTTGCTTCGTTTTTTTTTTTTTTTAGTTTTTATTCGTATATACTCCATTTTGTTGCTTGTTTAACGGTAAAAATTGCGCAGAACCAGCAAATGCTTATTTGTTGTTTTTGATTAGTGTCGAAATTTAAGGGAATACATAAAGTCCCCCAAAGGCAAGCTTGTATTATGTTAATTTAAAATGTTTGGCCAAATGATAAATTTTTAAACTTAAATAAGAGTGTCGTTTAACTAGAATTTAAGAGCAATTGTGCAAGTGACTACTTGAAAGTAAGTAATACCAACTCTCTTCATGTGCAAAGTTGCCATATAAAGTTTTGTCAGTATGCTGCACACTGACGAATACTTTGAAAATAAACAAAAATCATTTGACGATTTCTTGTAGCCTTTTAAATGCTTTGCCAAAAATTGAGTATTCAGTTTCTACGCAACACTCAAACGTTTCGGATTGGCATCAATATCTTATGCGCGGTGTTTTTGTTTTTTTTTTTTCCAAACCTAATTGAATAATATTCTGTCTTATCTTTAAGTGCTATGTGTGCTGTTTTAAACAAATTTTTAATGCATAATTTCTTTTTTAATATTAATGAAAAATTTAATTTTTGTGCATTTTATTATATTGCTACGATTTTATATACGGCAAATTTTAAATATAAAATTCTGTCAATCATTTAAAACTTAAAGCCTGACTTTGTATTTTTAAAACCAATTTAAAACAGTTAAAACGAATTCTTGCTTAAGTAATCGACTTAAAATCGGTGAGTAATACTTTCTACGATACTACAAGCATATTCTCGAACAATCTTGAAATGAAGCTTGTATACTTAAAGTTGTATGCTGCTTGTTACAGTAAAAACTCGCACTATGTGAAAAATGTAGCAAATGCGTAAAAATAATTTGTTTTAAATTGTATATTTATTTGGTAGTTTCGTAATTAAAAAAAAATCCATAACCAAAAAAAGCTTCAGATAAAATTATTAATATAACCATTAGTATTATGAAAGATACTAATCTCTTCTCATCTATTGAATTTTTAGTCTTATTCATTAAATATGTTCCGCATTTTTTTTCGCATTTAACCATACTAAGTGAGATTTGTGTTTCCGAAACTTCATCAACTTTTGTTACCTTTAATTAGCTTCTATTTTCAAAAATTCTGCAGCTGCTTAGAGACTCCAGTCAAGTGCTGTTCTGCATGCTTTCTTAATCTCTTTTTCGATTTTTTTTTTTTTTGACGATTTCTACGATCTGCATTCCTTCACTGGTCAAAACCTTTTCAAACCTTCAACTTTCGAAAACTGATTCTTAGCCGACATTTTGAGGCCCCACTGTGACTGTTATTTAACAACAAGACTCCAAATTATTGTTTTGTTTTTCTCTCAACTGGACCTTGACCTTATTCAGTAGCTCATAATATGAGTATCAGGTTCATATTGCGCATTTTCTTGGTTTGTATTGGCACCAATTGTGAGCATGTGACTTTTGTTTTGCTTCTTTTTTTTAAGACCACCAAATATCCATATAATACATGCTAATTTTATTCTATAACAAGCACAAGAGCTGCATCCATCCTCTTCAAACCATTTAATTCGTTTCATTAAATAGGCAATTGAGTAAAAACTTATGCTCCCCAAGCATATATTTAGGCTGCAAAACACTTTTATTGAAATTGCTTGAGCGCGACTCTAAGCACCTTTCAGTCAAATCCCTCTAGTCTTGCTTTTTCCAAGAATTCAATATAAGCGTTAAATGCCCTAGTCTAATGCAATGCGCACCAGCACCTAATCCGAGGCGAGCTTTTGACAGCCTTTTAGCAGAAGACTCACGCTTACACTGAGTGCAAACAATAAATCCATTGTGGCCAAAGTGAAATCAGGCTCAAGTTGAAAGCCACTTCATCGCCACAGTGCGCACAAAAACAAACACTTGAGACGTCTTTGCCAGTTCTGGGTGCTGGGCGCGCTTTTACTCGCACTCTCTAGGCGCTCCTGCGTCCCACTTTACTGGTTAAGGCAAAACAAATGCCAGCCAAAGCTAAAAGTAAAATGTTAATCAAGCTGATTGAGTTGTCGAGAGACTCTTGCACACATACGCACACTGGCTGACAGTGTGTGTTGGTAGTCTAATTTTAGGCGCAAAGGATTTCATGCACTTGCAGCTACACAAAATACAACAACAAAAAAGAAAAACATATATAAACAAAGCCAAAGACAGACTGATATAAAAACGTTTATTAAGATTTTTCTTTCAAGCAGAAAAGCCAAATATACAAAAAAGAAAATCAAGTAAAGTAAAAAAGAAAAACAAGGCTGAAGGTGCAAAACCGACAATAAATATGCGTTAACTTCTAATAGAGACAACGTCAGTCAGTCAGTCAGCCAGCCAGCGAAGACACGAGGGTTGCCAGCCCCTGCCGGGTATTCATGTAAAAACATGCAAATCCCAAAACAAACAATTTTAGTCCAGGGTAGTCTTCCAACCGTTGAAGGCGTGTGCACTGCTTAAGTGGCAACCAGCAGCAGACTACTGATGAAGATGATGCCAAAGCTGCAATAAAAATGGTAAAGAGTGTTGAGTAAAAAAAAGGAATATCGATGTGGTGACATAAAGATGAAAGCGCACAAGAAAAAAAAACAAAAGGCTGTACTCCAGGGAGGGGCGGCAGTGGGCGTGTGAAAACCTTTATTGTTTTTCTGCTACTCTGCCGCTTACTTATCTTTTTTTCTTTTCCTTTTTAATAAAAAATGCGTGGATGGATAGTGGCAAGCAGACATTGCAGCCGGCCACTTTGGCTGATCCAACCGAGCGTACAGCTAACAGATACGTACACAGATACACACATACACACACAAAGTAAACAAAACATGAATGCAAAGTGCTAACGTACGCAAATTTGTTGACACATTGCAAGACGCCTAAATTTATGCTACACAAACAGCAGAGTAATATATATGTTTGTGTGCCTGCGTGTAAACGATAAAAGTGCACAAGTGGGCAATGAACAAGAAACGTGGGAGAAATGGAAGAAAAAAGCAACTGCAAGAGTCCCAAGGATCTAAGCGAAGTAGTAATGCCTTACACCTGAAGAAAAAAAAAATTGATAAGCTTGAAAAGTTGTATTCAAGTTTTTAAGAGCTTATGGATATGGCAAAAGGTGTTGGTTATTAAAAGCGGACTAGGTAGGTTGCTGGAGGCACCTGTAGGATGTGTTAGGGAAGAATATCAAGATGCGCTTTGAGTATGAAATACGAAATCTGTTGGCGAACCTTGACGATAATTGTACTGCAAAAATATATTTCATGAAAGGTGGAAAAAAATTGAAAGTACTATGTTAAAGATAGAAAAAGAAACGAGATATGTGATAATGTGCAGAATTTTCGATGATAGTACGCAAATTAAAAAAGTCCCTAAATCTGTCATCTTCAAAACATATTTTATATGTCGAAGACTAGGAAAAGTATATGCATTCATCCACCATACATCAGCCTTTTCGCAAATTGCGCTATTATACTTAATTTTATGCAGAAGTTTCGATTTTGGTACATAAAGTAACAAGAGTTCCTAAAACCATCATCTTCAATACATATTTTATATACTCGAATTATATTCGAAGACTAGAAAAAGTATAAGCATTCATCTACCATCCGAATTTCCGCAAATTTGCTCTTATACTAAATGTTATGCAGAAGTTTCGATTATGTTACATAAAGTAACAAAAGTTCCTAAAACCATAATCTTTTTTTGTACTTGATTTATTCTAGAAGACTTGGAAAAAGCTTTATTCATTATACGAACTACTACGAAGTAACAATTGGATAGTAATCAGCAACATCGAGATCCCCTTTTAAATACCAGATGGCTTAAATAAGAACTTTTAAGATTATTTGTTTAGCATATAGACGAGCAGTTAGAGCTGCCTATAGCTGAGCTGAACAAGCGATCGACAAATGTAGATCAATATAGATCTTAAGTTTGCAGAAAATCTTCAGTATTGTCTTAAAGACTCAACTTGGTAGAATAAAAAAAGCGCATATAATTTCTGCTTATATGCGACTAAACAGAGTAATCAAATTTTGTTATTTAAATGCGAATATATTATCAGATTTGTTTCACATACAAAATGTCTTTGCTTAAAAATCACACTTAGACGTTTTATTACCTCTGCTACCCCCTACTCACAAAAAAAAAAAAACAAACGAAGCAAATATACATACAAAAACATTCCTTCATATAACTACACTGCCAAGCTGCAGAAAAGCTGAACGGAAATTTTTGCTATATTCATAAGCCAAGCGCTTGGCGTTGGTGCACGGCACGCAACCACTTCAGAGCGCCTATGCCTATGCCATGGAAAATATTGAAGCAGCTAAACAAAAGAACAGAAAAAAAAAGAAATGGAAGCGCATTTATGCGCGAAAACAATGAGAGGGAGTACAGCACCAGTAGACGTCGCGACGACGAAACATAACAAGGATACATGCCAAAACAGGACACAAAGCAATGCCAAGAAAATGAGGCATGCGGCACGCATGCTGCTCTCGCTCCATGTGCAACCATTTCAATGAGCCTAAAAAATATGCCCTACAAAATGTTCAAGTTGTTTGCACAGGCATATAATGACGCTGGCATGCGGCGACTGTGACGCGTTCTTCTGCTGTGCGAAAACGCGTCTCTCTCTCTCAGTCACTCTCTTTGGCCAAGGTAGGCGGCCATATTGGTTTTAGTTGCTTCCTGCCATTATGCTGAACATTTGTTTTTCTTTGCATAATCTTTGGCGCTTAATAATGTTTCAGCAAGTGACGCTTTTGCCGCTCACGCAAACTTGTGGTTCGTGCAGATTTTCATTTCCCTTCGCCTTTTTACCTTGCTGCCGCCACGTGTGAGAGCACACGCTGTAGTCCTCTTTTTTTGAACTCAGAATTCTGTTTGGTTTCTTTACGGTTTTACTTTGGTTTTGGGTTTGCTTTTTGCACTTCTTGTTAGTGCTCGTCAGCTGTAAGGAATCGTCTTGTTTTTTTTATTTTTTATTTTTTAGGGGTTGCTTATTCGTTGGACGACGCTGACTAAACGCACCATTAGTCTTTGAAAATAGCTTAGAGGAAAATTTACATTATTAAGCTTTGGCTGGCAGCAAGTTTTTTCTCATTTTGCATCGTTCGCGTTAAGTGGCGGGCCAGGCCAAGCTTTGCTTTTTCATTTCCGTCGCCATTTTTGTTTTTCCTCATTTGTACGGCTGCCGTTAAGGTTACTAACGGAACTGCTAATGCTACGTTATTACAACGTAATGTCAATATTTATTTTTTGACAATTTTATACAAATGTTTGACGACGGTTGACGCTTGTACTTAGGGCCATTGACGCTCGCTCTCTGCGCCATTTGATTTTCTTCCTTTAGCGCGTGGAAATTAAATAATATTGGCAACCCTGTGCGGGTGCGTGTGTGTGTGTGCGTGTTGTATGCTCTTTAGCAATTTAATTGGGGCATACTTATGGGCGGCACGTTAGTTAAATGTCAAGAGCTGGGATTCATTGAATATAGCCAAAGTGCTGGAACATGACCAAAAGGATTATGGCTTAAAGGCAAAGAGAATTTTGTATTGGAAAATTGTTTGGATTTAGTTCTGTTGAACTAATGGCGGTTTGTGATTTTACCAAAAGGAAACTTAGCTTAGCAAGTGAGTCGTTGACTCAAGAGCTAGTTTCTTTTGATAGAAAAGTTTATTTACATTTGAGTAAGGTTCTGAATATTGTATAAAGAAAAGAAAAAGAGAGTGAGGTTAAGAAGGTATTACTTATTCTTGTTTGCTTAGGTAAAATAAGATAATTAGGCAGATTTCTGTAAAGTTATATAAGTCTTACTTGGGCATATAATTGGGATAAAACTGTAGCGAAGACTTTAGCATTTCTCTTTCCAAAAAGTTCAACAGTTCCACCTAAGCAGTCTGTTTTGTTTGTCATCGAAAATGATGCATAGTTGTTTAACAAATCGTATAGCTATAACTATCTTTTATTGATAGATATAGATTAAGCTTAATTTCTAGACGAGTTTGAAAAAATATAAAAAATAAAAACAAAATTATTACACCAGCCTCTCTAACACAATTGTATTAAAAGTTCACTGGGCTATGATTGCTCAATCCCTTGTTTTCAATGCTTCTTTTACTAATCTTATATAACTTTTATGCCCTATACTTTTCACTTTTACTTATTAACCTTTTTACTCTTCTTTTTACAGGTATGTACAACAAAACCATTTTATGACCACTCCTCGTAAGTAACAAATAATCGCAAATTATCAAAGAAGCAAGATCAACGCTTTCACTTTCATCTACAACAATGGAAATACTTTACTATTTGAAGCTCAACTGGCAAGTGATTAAAATGCGATATAGATGAAACAGTCAAACGCGCAACATTAACAATAACAAAAGCTTTGTTTTTTTCTTTTTGGTGGAATATAAGTAATCCGAGCCAAATGCAATTAGCAATAAGGCGCTTCCATTCACAATAGCTATATCTCTACTGACAACACATAAAGATGCGCCCACAAAATCTCGAAATTTAATTGTAGAAAGTAAAAGACCAAAAAAGGGCGAAACAAAAGTTAAACAATTAGCGATTTTTTTTGTTTCGTCTGCTCCTAGACCGCACAAAATATGATTTAGTATTTTTTTTCTGGGTCAACCAAAAGCTTATACAATAGACAATTTTGTCTTATTATTAAACCATCAGTGGCGCATGGAATCGCAAATATGCCAAAAATGATGACGCAAACCCCAGATGCCCAAAAAAAGAGAATCCCCTAACATAAAGCACACAAGACAGCTAAAGACTAATTAATCATGGGCGACGTCCAATGGGCAAACAAGCAGTGCGCTGCTTGCCTTTTAAATGGAAATTAAACTGCGTTGGTAAGACTGCCCAAGTTACCAAGGCATTCAGTATCTGTAGCGTTTTGTGTACTCCCAATGCAAAGCCTGGGACTTGGCATGTGTTTGTCATGACTTCAGTTGCAGTTAGGCTTAGTTCACACTTTGCCCGACGTTTGTCTGTGACTAGATGAAGCAAAATTTATGCCACTTGAGTCATTAATTTTCATAAATGAATCAAACAAAAACCCAGACACACATGTGTGTGGGAGTTGTTGCTGCGCAGCAAGTAGTGTGAGGAAATGCGTAAAAGCAGACACAGAGCCACTCTAATCGAATTTAATGAAAATGAGCAAAAGACTAGATAACTTGATTAACGCTTCAGACGCCGTAGCTTGTATGTGTTTGGTGTTTTGGTTAATCTTTCTTACTTTGTAGAAAGTGTTACGAATAAGGCGAAAGGCCTTTGGGGAGTTGATACAAACATTTTAAAACTTTTTCAAGAGTTGCAGAGGTTTTTGTAAACTTTACGTGTTATCTGAATTAAGCTTAAAGCTTTGTATGAAAGCCTCTAAATGCTAAACTCTAGACTCTTACATAAAGCGTTATTTTTCTAACTTAATTCCCGAATCTTTCATCTTTTATGCGCGCTGCGTGATTGACATAGCATAATAGTGTTGAGCTAGAAATGACAACTTTATTACCACTAAATATATTTAATGACAATACCAAAAAGCCACATTATTATTGTCAGGCTATTAAAAAACATTAAGAAAATAATGTCAAGAGTCGCTAATTGTTGTCATATGGCTGCACGTATAACCAGTTTTCATAGTCTTTTCAACTCCCCACGCTCTCTGTTGGCCAAGAAATTAGCGTGGGCAGACAGATTGCAAACTATCTAGACGATATAAAAGCTACAATATAACTGAAATAAACAAAAGACCAACAAGGGGCTTAGTTGATGCTTTGAAATTTGCCGCCATTAAATATTGTTTTTTGGCACAGACTCGACTGACACACACACACACACACACATACTATACACATGTCTTAAGCTTCATGTCCATCTGTCGCGCTGTCGGATTTCTGCTGTTGATTAATATCTCACAGTTTTGGCTCTTTGATGAATTATTTGTATAAATCCAACACTTTGTCTGCGCTTTGTTCTGCTTTGTAGTGTTGCGCAGCAAAAAAATGAAAATCAAATATTTAGAATTTAGCACATTTTTTTTTGGCTTAATTTTTTGTTTATTTATTTAACTTGAGCGTTAAGTGTTTGTGGTTGGTAGTTTTATTTAATGGCTTGTTTAAATTTTTATTTCTTTTCTTTAAATTATTTTTTATGGCAATTGATTGATTAAGTTATTTGCATGCGCTGCAAGCTCTGTAAATTTTTGAAGTCACCGAGCAAATGAATTTTTTTTTATTACGATTGTTTTTATGGCTTAGTTCGTCTGGGAATCAAAGGCAAACACTTGTTTTAATTTATGCAACAGATGTTGTCAAGCAAAATTGAGTGTGAATATGAAATGTTGGGCAAATGGTTCGAAACCGACAAGCCAAAGCAATGAATCATAAGCTCGGGTGATCACTTGACAGTTGACCCAATTCTGATTACTTGTGAGAAATATAATCTCAAGAATCTGTCAAGTTGGACGCTTGAGAAAGACTTGGCTAGGCTGTAGCCTAATTTGAATTATTTTTTTAGCTAGCTAAAGTTAGCTATCTTGATAGTTTAATTTTTTTTGCTTTAAAAACGAAGAAATGTCTTCAAATAATATGTGAAATTTAAACAAATGGAAATGCAACACAACTGCAACCAAAATGATGCACTGAAACGAATGGAATAGAATTGAACATTGAAACGAGTGGTAATTGAACAAAAATATTTCAGTTTCTCGTAAAACTTTAGAACAAGTGGAATCGAATCGCGAAAATTGAATATGATTTACGTAAAATAACAATAAAATTATTGCAGTGCTTAGGATGAGGCTGCATTTTGAAGAAATTGACAGCCAGAAACAAGAGAAAATAAATACAGATATAATAAAGACTAATTGTTTCCTGCAAAATAATTACAGTCATTCAAAGCAATGCACGCAAATTGCTTCACATAAATTGCCACCCACCGGAAAATAGGCTTACAATCATGCTAAAGTGAATTTCAATAGTATTAATTTTTGCTAAATTGCTTTTAATACACTTAAAGTTTTCAGCGCCTATTAATTTTGAAATGTATCTCTGCAATCAATAAATAATATCTTACAGTTTTCAAGCAGAAAATACAAAGCTCAACTTTCTGCCTTTAAGCATAGACAGACAGTCTGGCAGAAATCGATTTGCATATAAAATATTATATGAAAATGAAATTTTGAAATTTTAGTGTGCCAAAGGATATGTAAAATTTGTTGGTAGCAAACATGAGCTTATTATGAAAAAAGTGAAAGAAAATTGTTGTAAAAATAAAGTTGTTATAATAATGATTTTAAACAAACAAAAACCCAACAGCCAAAACGTTAAGCTTAAAAAAATTAATAATTTTTATGAGTGTTAAACAAAACAATAAAAATAATATTAAAGGGAAAAACAATCAAAAAATAAAAATTGAAAGCGCTTTATTGGTTAACGAGGTGTGGCCCAAACTGGCTTAAACATATTTAACTGTTACATAGGGGCAATTAAAAGCCAGCCATTAACTAAATAAATACCCTACAATATACAATCAGCGACATTTCAAGGTCTTTTCCACGAAATGCATTAAACAACACTTTAAATGCTCGCTTTGCTGTCAAAGCAACAACGATATAAAGTAAATAAAAGAAATGAAATAAATCGCACAACAAAGAGTACAAAATCAAAAGCAATCAAATTGACAAAACGTCAGTGTAATAAAGCGTTGATAAACCACAATAACAGCCACAGTTCCAAGCCCAAAAGAATTGCGTCTGCGCAACTGGCCAACAATGAAAAGCAAAAATTGATTAGCCAGACCTTAAGTAGAGAGTCCAAGTACAATCGGCGAAAACCACAAACCATGCGCCTGCGCAGCAAAACTAAACAAGAGCCAAGCAACTTGAAACTGGCCAAGACCACAACGATATACAGCAAAAGCGAGCACAATCTTGAAAATTACACACGATTCACGATGCGCACTACCCAGCGGCAGGCTACATAGTTGGCCATTGCATGGCAACGTTGAAGTAAGCAGTTAGCTGAGAGACAGACGACTAGTGTGTATAGGCAGCAGCCAAGTGCTTCGACGCAGTTGTGGTCAAGGCATTCAGACACGTTTGCCACATAGGCAGCGCTGCCCAACCAATTTACAATTTAATAGCAAGCCGCCAAGCCCCAATCGAACCGATACCCGAACCGATTGCCGCCGATCTGGGATCGCAAAGCAGCCAAATAAGAAACTGGCCACATGCTGGCGCACTTGTATATACACAGACATCGAAGCTGCGCTACAGTGACAGTTGCATGCTGGAAATGCAAAAGGGTTGCCAAGTTGCTATTATTTTGAGGTAGTCCCTAGATGCCACTAGCTGCCTACGTCACTGTTTTTTAGCTGAGTTTAGACTATTTAGCAGTTATCCCAGAGTTAAGTACTCGGAAGAACTCCAATAACTAGCCTGTTATAATTTCTAGACTCTTTAAAGTGGCTTTCTATTAAAAATCGACTAATTCTAAATGGCTAACAAATGATTTTAATTGATAGCTTAAAGCCTTCATTTTGGTTTTAGTAAATAACTATTTTTTATTGACAAAGTGCTTAATAGACTATATTTATTATGTTTGTTTGGGGGAGTTGAAAGATGGCATTAAATAATAAGTTTTATATTTGAGATAAGAAAGTAAGAAATGCACACAATTTATAACTAATAAGTAATAAGTATGACAGTTTTATTTTTTGTAAGGTATAAGATAATACTATTATACATAAATATAAATAAGATCAGATGATACAGAAGATAATAGCTGTCGGCTGCAGCGTGTACACTTTGGCGAAAGTGTATCTTTTAAAGATGAGATATGGTAGAGCAACCTCATGAGAAAAAAATGTTATTATTTTTATGTTTTGTTTTGCAAAGAAACGAATTTCTGCTCAAAACAGCTTAAGTGTTACACATTTTTGGAACTTTATTGAACAATAATTTCAGCTCTTAAATTATCGAGCAATGATTATAAAAGCCAAACTATTGCTTTCAAAGCATTTAAAATTCCTTAGCTAATCTTTGTATCTAGAACTATAAATACTCTACCGAAACGTCGAGCCATTTTAAGCACATTATTTCTTGTTATAGACACATCCGTTTCATATTGAAATCCGAAACAAAAAAGGGTCTTATCAATAGGCAGGTTCGAACCAGAAAAGCAACAACAAAGCACAAAAGAATAACCAAAAACAGAACCGAAAATTACGCATGCCTAAACGAGAAATTATGAGCCAACAACAAAACATGGTTGAAGGCACAGGCAAAAGAAACCGAAAAAGAACAATAACAACAACAGCAACAACGGCAATAAAAAGCGATTGGTTGTAACCAAAAACGTTTGGCCCAAAGGCGCAAAGAAGCGAGCACAAACGATGTCGTGTACCTGCAACTTGACTAAAAATTGAATATGGCCAAAAGCGGCAAACAAATGGCTCACACACACACACACACACTAAAACATGTAGCTACAGACCAGGCTTGATGCAGTTTTTGACTGTTGTTGCGCTGCGACGACTGCTCGTTCTACTGCTCTTTGGCTATTGAGCCTTATAAGGTCGCGCACATAAATAAGCGCTGCAAAATATATTGCAACCAAACTGCGCTGCAGCGGCTAGAGACAGAGCAACTGCAACCAAACAGCAAAGAGAGCAAGAGGGCTTAGCTATGCGTTGGCAACGTCATGCGGCATGCGGCATCCAGCAAAGCAGCTGCTGTGGGCAATCGTCGTGCCCCAACAACAGCGACAGCCACAACAACAACAACAACAACAACCGAATACCATCAACAATTTCAACAATCAACTGATGAGAAAAGGAAATGAAAAGTCAACATAGGGCACAATGCAACAATACAATACACTACTAACAACAACATGAAGCTCAGAACCTTGATTGGGTGCGAGGGAGGGGAGGGCTTGCGATGAGACCAATGGGTCTCGTTGGATGATAAAGTCAAACAGACAAAAGCCGTGGAAAAGCGCGCTCGGATGCTATCGCAGCTGACCGCAGCAACAGGCTGTAAATTTCAAGGCAGAAATTGAGGCGCATCAACGGCGGCCAGCCAGCCATCTATCGATTGAAATGAAAATTACTTCTACTTGGATTTGAGATTAGAAATTTGAGCATGCTTTTGGCTTTAAGTTTACAAGCGAGCAAGTAGACAATTTGATGGAAATTTTTAATTCGACTTGGACCATGGACAACGATTTTATTTTGGGATATAACCTAAAATGGGAAAAAAGAAAGTTTTAGCTGGCTCGTTGATGCCTAAAGATAAATAAAACGTGAGCGAAGATGCAACATACTTGCATTTAAACAGATCAATTTGAGGTTGAAATGGTAGAGATGTCAGCTGATTTGTGATGTACCCGAAGCAATTAGGCAGCGTGGCAAACGAAAGTGTGTAATAGGTTTTGTGATGGTATATATGTATGATCTTTAGAGATATTTACTTTTGATTTTTTCACGTCTTCTAAAAAGCGTTACAAAATCGCTAGCTGCAAGATAGCGTTACAAGTGAATTCGAGTTGACATGGCATTAGAGAAGATTGCTTAATGCTTAAGTTTGGCTTTGTTCAACTTGATTGCACTTAAAAAATCGATTTCGCTTTTTATGAGCGTAACAAACATGAGCTAGTTTATTGGTAAACAAAAAGTGTACTCCAAAGATGGTACTTAAAGACAGCTTTTAACGCTCTATAATGTCATCGAACAATCTTGTAATAAATAAATTAAGACTATATTTTAATAAGATAAATCTCCTTTAACATATTTCTTATCTATAAAATAATATAAATTATAATAGCTTTTAACCGGCATTCTTTCCCCGACTAGTTCAAGTAAGACAGATTGAAGTGATGGACACTTTGAGTCAACTGTACCGCTGCACTTGCAGCTGCCAATTGTTGAAACCCTTTCTCTACCTCTCACACTAATATGTCAACGTATATTTAAACTTTAAATAAACCGCCACCATTTTGGCTGTCACTCGTTAGCAAAGCGCCTCCAAAAAGAAAAGCACCCATTAAAGTCATTTGTCAAGCTCAAGGCATGCTGCTGCTGCTACTCATGTAGTTCCAGCAGTTCCATCCACATCAAACAGATCCAACAGTTCCAACAGTTTCAGCTACCAATAAATAATCACCATACTGTACTATGTACAGTGCTATTAACCCGCTCGTACTCTCACTCTGTCATAGACATAGCAAAAAAAAACCACTTAACCTTCAGCTCATACATCATTATGCTTACACATTACAAAAGTGGCACAAGAGTGGTACCAAAACAAAAGCTCCGAACAGTTCTAGAAGTTTTTACCAGCAGCTAACAAATTTTTTGACAGCCAACTTTGCTAATGATTTAAAGTTGCTTTTACTGCACACTGTATGGCTCTAGCTCTATGGATACATAGCTTACTGTTGGGTCGGGACTAATGTTCTAATTAACCATATGCTACGTCATTAACTGCAGGCAGCAGCAAGTCGTTACCAAGTTACTTGGTTGGTTGAAAAAGGAAGCTTGGTCCCAGGTCGATACGTTGCTGCCAAGTTTTAGCCAGTCGTTTTCTGGGTTCCTTTTTATTTTTGCAACAAAAATTACGAATCATTCTTCATGCTGTCAAAATGTCTGACAGCTAATCAGCAATAACTGTCATTTAGCAAATAGTTGCTCATATTTGCACTTAAGCAAATATATAAACGGAATCCGCGAGAGTGCGACTGTAGCAAGCGGGTAGTGGCTACGAGAGCTGTGGCACAGTGTATAGGTACAATATGAGACAGCGTAACGCACTTAAGCGTCACTCAGGGTTACTGACAGGCCAGCGTAATGGCCAATGGACAGCTTTAACTAGTATGGTATAGGTAGTAGGTGCTTGGGGAGTATCATGCTCCCTTCCCAATTCCTCGCTACTTCACGTCATAATGTCTCATTGTAACACTTCCGTTAAAATCGCGACGTACGTACATTGCCAACAAAGTTGCTGTCAGTTTGCTCTAACTGTGACTCATGTCCATAACAGTCAATAAACATAAACATGGCTCGTACATGCAGCTCCAAATGAATGATGGACATCGAGTGGCTTTTGGTGCCAGCTTCAGTTATACCAGCAGCCAAACAGCCAGCCAGTCATTGCCTTTCTTGGTTCTAATATGGTATACATAGCTTGGTGCTTGGCCAAAGCGCATCATTAGCCCAAAAATAGTCGACGTCGTCTAGCTTGTCTGTGCACGGACTTGTCTGTGCCCATTTTGTTGATTTTCTAGGAAATGAGCTGCTTAAATGTTTAGTAAAACGGTAAAGTGGTGTACATTTCCTAGCTGACCAGCTACCAGCTACAAAGCTGCCCCGAAATGCCTGCAACTAAAAAGCATTACTCTCTTCGAGCTATTAACCTTCGCCAAAAAAAAAAGAAGAAAAAATAAAGAATAACCAATTGCAGCCGCATGGTTTGGTAGCATCAGCAGCAGCAGGAGCAGCAGCAGAAGCGGCAAGCCTGCCAGCCAAAAGCTATGAGCATCGTTGCCAGCTTCATCAGCGTCGTCATCATCGTCTTCGTCTTCATCATCTTTATGCAGCACACACAAAAACCGCAAGCTTTAGCTGGGCTCAGCCGGCAAACTTGCCTCTGGTAATGCCACACAGCAGTTGTGATATATGCGACGCGCGCCACACCAAAAAAAAGGTAAAGAATAAAAACAGGGAGCATTGGTAGTACAAAAAATTACAAATAGTGAAGGGTATGGCAGTAGTTGTTGTTGTCACTGTTGGTACATGAATGTGTTTGGGTTTCTTTTATTTTTTTGGAGCAACGCTAAGAATAAATAATACACATATGTTGAATGTCAGGGAATGCACTACGCCTTAAGAGACAAGAATTAGGTTACGGCGATTACTATAAAAATCTATTTTTAGCTTTAAAGTAACACATATTGACGGTACATTGCTTTAAAATTTATTGTTCCGACTTGGGCCTCTCTACGAAGGCATTCAACCGGACTCTGTTTTATGCCGTCTGTTTAGTTGTGTCACACGGCCAGCTGATCTGACCTAGTTCTTGAAGAACGATTCGTCTAAAAGTTTGTTTTGGTCGTCCTGTTCGTCTGCTTCCTTGAGAGTTTCAGTCTAGTGCTACTTGGACAATGCTGCTTTGGTTCTTTCTGAGCGCGTGCCCTATCCAAGTCAATATTCTTTTCCGAGACATATCACTTTCATGATAAATCGATAGTTTTTAAAATTTGCTTAAAGCAACCCTTTATAATATCATAGGAGAGTATTGATAGATCTCAAGCCAACAAGCACATACAAGTAAATCTTGAACGATTTACTTAACAATCGATAACTTTCGCGATTATTTAAGCTAACAAACGAGTTGTCACAACTCATGTAACTGCCACTTGCACAATTGTAGCGCATTCCAATTCAACTGGAACTCAATGAAAAAATAAAAAAATTGCAAGGTTTATCTCAAG
The DNA here is from genome assembly GCA_035046065.1 of Chymomyza procnemis. Classification (NCBI taxonomy): domain Eukaryota; kingdom Metazoa; phylum Arthropoda; class Insecta; order Diptera; family Drosophilidae; genus Chymomyza; species Chymomyza procnemis. The sequence goes on along the minus strand of JAWNOJ010000013.1, from coordinate 15,517,412 downwards.
TCATACATCAACTTTTTGGTTTGCTCCACGAACAGAGCGGCGTGTAGCAATGGACAAGAACAACCATTGATGGCACACGACGACTATGGTGCCTCTGCCGCTAATACTGTTGATGCTGTCTTAGCAACGCTTAAGCTGCACCGCATGCGATTACACAGCAGTTAGTCTTTGTAAACGCTTTTCCCAGTGCCAGTGCATCAGCATGCCACACTTTGACTCTACTTACTTGCAACATTTCTGCACGCTGTCTAGTATTTTGAACTCGCTCTCACTGCAGCAAGCAACTGCGCAAAATAGAATTTAAAACGTGTCTGTGCAAGTATGTGCACAACTTTCTAGACACACACCCGATATTTTTATTTCCAATGCTATTGATTGACCTTAAAGCTTGAACTACGCTGCTACAAAACACGCTGCTTGGCAACTCTGGCTGCAGCACTTGACTCGCTGCTCTAATGCTCTCAGCTTACCTGTATACACAGGGTTACGCAGCAGCAGCATTGAGGTGAGTCCTGTGCACCGCATATCGTGCCGCGCTTTAATTCACTTATAATTCCTACTTACCCGTTGCACATTACTCATCTCATATTTCACTTGATTGCTTGGCCGGTCAGAGCCAACAGCCGCATGTTGCACGTTTATGCAGCAGCGCTTTTGGCCTGCAGGCTGGCTTCCTACCAACGTTTGTCTTGATGACGACAACGTTGCTGATGATAATGATGATGATGATGCTATGGCAGCTCAATTCCAATAGCCACGCACAAAAATAAGGGGTAGACTCACTCGGGTTTATTGCGCTTTCCATACGCCTGGTTGCACATACAAGCTGCTCCTCGCGCTCTCTGTCTCTCACCGCACAGGATTTGCTTGCGCGTTCATCTATGATGTGGGAAAATAATATTTTCATTGATGACTTGATGTGCCAATTCGTTGGCTTTGACCAATGCGTGTGAACGAAATTTGAGTTAAGTTCCAGTATGGTTTTGACCAACACAGCTGACTCGCTTGTCTTCTGCTTAAGTGTTGCAATTGACATAGTTTTTTTCCCCCAGCTGCTTTCAATTGGCGTCATAAAATTTGTAAAATGCAAAAATAGAAATAGCTGCTTTGATGCAACATAAAAAGCCATTGAATGATGGTAGAGACATAAACAACAACCCATTGCTGCATTTGATGTTCTTCTCGTGTTGCATAGAAAAGTGCAATGGCGGCATAAACACTTGCTGGCTACAAAGTGGGTCAAGCATGCAAATATTTTTTGTTGCATACCTGTCACAAAAAGCATTTTATGCTTAATTATCTTAACGTTACAAGGCACAATTGAAATTGTTTGACAAAAAAAAGTATGTGAGATCTGAAAAAAATGTGCGTAGGGGGCGGCACTTGAACCCCTTTGTTTGCCTTATTTGCTGTGTTGGCAGACTTTGGTGTCTTAAAGCAAAAATTGTCTTTTACCATTTAAGTGATTAATTCACATGTCCGTTTTATTTAAGCCTTCTTAAGATTACCATAAGTTGACTTATGCCTGGTTCATGCTATGCAAAGTGTCATCATAAATCAGCAAACTTCTTGCGAAAGCCAGCGTCTTTTTGCAGTTTTCCGTTCATTGTGCATTGAACTTTTGGCTGTAAACCTAAAGTTGCGACAAATTTTATGAGTAACAAGCGTTTTATATACGTGATTTATCACTGATTTAGGTCAGTGATTCATAATATATATAAAAAAAAAAAACTGCACTCAGTTTTAAGGGAACTTGTATATTTTATTGCCAAGTCTGGAGATTTATATGACAGTCGTCTGATAAAGTAGCATATCCTGTTGTATGCTAATTCCAATTTGTATTATAAAGAAATTAACACATAATTTAGCTGCATGTATATTTTTAAAATTACGTTTTAAACTTTTGTGTAATTTATATTACTGCGTTTATTAAACATGTAATTTATGAGACAAATGGTTTTCTTATTAGGGCGCCAAGAGCACAAAATACATACATGTACATGTAAAACTAGATGCAGCTGCTCTGTGATAGGCAGCCAGGGTTGGCAAAATGTAGATCAAAAATTTTGAATGAAGTGCTTTTTTAAAAAAAAAACTGCAAAATATGTTTGGTAAACTCTCTTATGATTATCTTAAAGTTGCTCCTTAAGCAGCCACAACAAGGTTTTGCTTCACAGCACGCACACACTTGAACCATTTGGTTTCGTATGTCTACTGCAACCCTGGTTGTTGGTATTGTTCGTAAAATGAAAGCCTGTCGCGCGCATATCCTTTTTTTATGACTTTCCACATTTAATTAACAAAGCAATTAAGCATGCCAATGCGCATGAAGACAGTAAGGAAGAAGTACAAAAGACCAAGAAGGAACAGCAAGAAAACCATTTTCAATTTAATTTATATATTTCTGCATAATAATAGTGTGTAGTATGTGTGTAATGGCTTTTGTCCTTTATGCGCCCAAAGTAGCGTCACAGCAGCAGCACGAGCCAGTGGCGGATCTAGCGCGAGGGTAATGCGTAACGAATTCAGCATTTATAAAATAACGCCCCTGGCGCATGCTGCTGTTATTATAAAATAATGCACAAAAGTAGCATAAAATATTATCTACATATGTGTATGTGTGAGAGAGAGAGAGAGAGAGAGAGAGAGAGAGAGAGAGGGGAACGCTTAAAGCAGGACAACTGCGTTTACTGTTACTAGCGGACGTTTTTATTGCGCAGCAACAACAAAAATAACTGTAATAATAATGGCAAGCAAATTATTTGTCTTTTGCTGGCACACTTCATCTCATTCAAACGCGCGCGGTCTACCCCTCTAGTCTCTTTCTCTGTCCCATTCTGCGCCTCTTCTCTTGCTTTCTTCCAACTCAACACTGACTGCACTTAAAATAAAAGCCAAATTTATGCACAGTCAAGAATTTTTTAATTAAATTTCACACTTACAGCAGGCATTGTTTGAATTTGTACACTCTGGGAAAAAGATCTAAAATTTCGAGAAAAAAAATACCTTCGAAATATGTATATATGATTTTTTTATTTTGTTTCAAAAAACTTACAAGCACAACAGCTACATTTTTGGCTCTGCTGTCAAATCATCAACTTGTTGGAACATTTCATTTAAAAAGCGGCTTCGTTTCAAAGTGGTCGGCAATACCAAGAGCTACAACATTATTGACTACAGCATCAGCAGCAGCAGCATCATCATCATCATCATCAGCTTTGTCGTCATCTGCGTCGCGTTAACAAAACGATCTGTCATTTTTGACACTTTACAATGTCTGTGACTCTGACACGCTTGAAATGAGCAAAACTTGTACGAACATTGATTGTTTGCTGGTACACTTTGACTTGTTCAATATCGTTTCGTGATATTTTATTTTTCCCTTAATTAGCTACACTCTCTTGATAAGAAAAAAAAATACTTAAAACTCTTTCGACTTAATCCTTTTGTTGCTGCTTACAAAAAATGCAATATCATTTTTTTATAGTCACATCGATCAAAACAACAACTGCAAGCATTCTCTTAATAATCTGTCATTTTCATTGCCCTTAAAATGGCAAATCCCTTCACTGCGCTTGACAGATCCTCGCATGCTATTTTTATGCAAACTCTGCATATCTCCACACATATAATTAATGCTTTTTCGACCCTATAAAGCCAAATATTTTGCAATCCCTAGCTAGTCGTATATTATTTCTGACAACTACAAGTCAAGCCCATGTGTTACATATTAACCCCACAGTGCCTGTATGCCCTACCCCCTGACTCATGGAAAATCCAATCTCCCTCTTTTTTTAATTTTATTTTTGTGTTTTTATATACATATTTCTTTTTTTATATGGCATTTGTTTAAGTTGCTCTTTAAGCAACGATCAATCATAAAAAGCAACCATGTACAACATAATTCATGTAGTTGTAGTTGGTTGCTTTTGTGGGGTTAAGTGTGGGTGTACTTTTGACATTTCAAATACTCTACAATTGCAATAATTTTAATAAAACGTGCATTTATTTAGAAGTGAAAAATGATATAGTTGCTGCTATAAATTTTAGAAACAATTTATTTAAGCATAGTTTTTGTTTGTTCGAAATATTTAAAACCATAAATCAATGACGGAAGAAGTGGTGGCTGGTAAACAAATAAACAATTAATTATAAAACAAAAGGGCTTTGCTAGATATCAGATAACGCACTATTTTTACTCTTAGCTTAAAGACTATTAATTATATGTCCATAGTTGTATAAGAGTTAATGTGGTTTTGGTATTTACTAAAGTTTTAAAAGCAATTGAAAATTTTAAGTAACAAATTTGTAAGTCATAAAAGAGTAATTATTAGTATTTTATATATTGTTGGGCAATAAATGATTGATTGACAATTGCATCATAAAGTAGCCTAAGTTTTAGCTATTTAATAGTTAAGTATCTCATATATGCAGATATTGTGGTTAAATACTGCAAACACATGCTGTCATCATTTTTTTTTTTGTCATTTAATAATACGTTTTTTTTATATTTTATATTATTTAAGTACAAATTTAAAGTATACCAGCAAATCCTTTATGTCTTTGTTTTAAACACAAAAATTTATTGATGAAATTAGTAATCTGACAAAAAATTATTGAAGCTGGTCTTGTGTTAAAACATACAACCCAAAATAACTAAGAATTATATTTCTTAATATTTATCAGATTACTTTCAAAATTGTTTTTACATTAAATCTTTTGGAGCGTTTGGAGCCCTAAATCTAGAGTTGAGTTGATTTAATATTTGCCATTCGTAGTTTAAATTGGGTTTTCAACATCCGTTTGCCGTTCTATTCTTGTAGACTTCGCCTTCTAAAATTAACTTCTTTAACTGATCGCAAAACATGTCCTGGCGTGTTGCCTCTAATGCATCCCTTAACAATGTATCTTCGGTGGTTCCTTTCAGAGTAACTCGTAACTTTTGACCTCTAGCATTACCATTTTGTGGATCCACGCATTGCACGATTTTTTTCGCATCTAATGCGATAACTATAATGAACTTTACCATTTTCTGTCTTATAAACTTTCTGTTCAATTCATCCCCTTCTTTAACTTAGCTCATCTAAATACGCCAAAACGAGTATTTTTGAGCAATCACTAACCTTGAAACCGCAACTTGATCAACGTTGGCTGCTTTGTTAAGAAATGTTTAAACTTTATGTTACTTGCTCTTTTTAACTTTTACATTGTAAAAGCAATTTTCGAGCCTGCCACAGATGTAAGTCCTTGCATATCTATAAAAAATTCACCCATCAGCCTAGGAATACGAATTAATTTTATATTATATTTTCCTGGTTATTGTTTAATATTTCTTAATTTTAGAATTGTTTAATTTTAAGACCAACTGAACTTAGTTGTACCACTAAATTAATAATAAACAAATACATTTATCTCATAGTCAAAACAAAGTCCTTCACAAATTGAAGCAGCTAAGTTTCAGTTGTTGCCGCCTGTGGCCAAAGTAATCTAAATTTGTAAACTTTATTTTAAAAAAGTGATCTATTTGTTGTGCCGCTTTATCTACATCGAATTTAAGCTCTACCACTTTAAATTGCTATTTTGATTCTAAAAATTCTTGCAAAATTTCAACAAACTTGCACAAAACCAAAAATAAAATAATGCCAAAGCAATTACATGCAGCTGTCGTCTGTTTTAGGCAAAGCCAAGTAAACTTTTGCAAAAAAAAAAAAAAAAAAAAATGCAAGCCCCCCAAAAAAATAAACATAAAAAAATGTTGTAAAAACTAAAATATATGCCAAACTGTCAACGCGTACACATGCGGCAGGCAGGCCTGCTAACTGCTAACAACTACAACGACTTGCCACAAGTTGCAATAAAGCGTAGGCTACATACCAAAAGCAACAATGCGGCAATTACAAAAACAATAAACAGTAGCCACATTTGGCCTGACGTGTAAAAACGGCATAATAAAAGCCAAGAAATATTATGGGCCTAATGCGCCGGCGCAAACAGCAGCAACAAAAACAACACAAAGACGCAGCACACCTCAAAAGGTTGCATGAGCAAACATGCAAAAAGCTGCAACTTAATTAGGCATTCAGTTTGTTAGTCATTGTTGTACTTGTTATTGTCTCCCTCTCTCTCTCTCTCTATCACGGCTTGTTGTCTGTCTTGTTTTTGGTATTTTGCGCAGGCGCCACCAGCAAATGGAGTCGCCACCAGTGCTCCAAGAGCTAAAAAAGTGGAAATGTTAATTTGTTGAAACTACGCGTGAGTACCACTGCTCATCCCCCCCCTTCCCCCCTCAAAGTGTTATGGTCACTGACAGTTGTTGATTACTACAACTCGCTACTGAAGCCGCTGCTCGCTACTCGTTCGTTCGTCACTTGTCACTCGTCACATGCGGTGGACGGACGACTGGACGTTGGTACGACTGTACTGCTGTTTGGGGGGCTTGCTCGTTTGTCTTGAGCTGCGTCTGTTGTCCATCAAGTGGCTGGAAGCAGCCAGCTGCCATAGAGAGCGCGCTAACAAAAGACACATGCTCCAAAATTCTGCATTGTCGGGATACAAATTGTTAAAGATAAAGTAATCTTTTTTGCCAAAGGGCAGCCAAGCAGAAATGCTTGCACTTGTTGTTGTTGCTGTTATTGTTATTTTTGTTGTAAACCAAACTCAAGCAGATGATAAATTGGCATGTGATTTTGACTACATCAAGTACTAGTACCGTGTGGGGCGTAAAAAGCAACGAACAAGAAATACACCCAACTAACAGGCAGTCAGCATGTGTAATCTATAACAAATGTCAAGCGCTGTCATAGACATACCAGTCCCGTCCAAGTACATGTTTATATAAAGATTTCGCTGGAACAAAAAAAATTAAGAAAAGAAAAAATCTTTTTCACAAAAAGTCAACTATTTAATGAGTTATGCGTAGAACCATAAGATGATGCTGCAAAAAAAGAACCCCTACTTGGTGGTACTAAAACTTAAGTTGAGCGTTTATGTTGCTACGGATAACGTAGACGGGTATATTTTAAAATAGGCAGAGAAAGATTTTGTGATTCCAAAGAAGCAATATAAGCTAGATAGACTGTTATGGTCTCATGCAAATTTTCAGGAAAAAGAACTACAATGTCAACTTCGGGACGTAGTGCAAGATAGCTCTGGCTTAACTTTTCTATGCTGACTATAGAGCAAGTAGTATAATAGTTTTTTTGGGTTCATGTTTGCTCCAATTGGTTTAAGGAATTGATTGGGAGTACAATTTACTCGAAAAAAATTTTCATTTCCAGCTGCCATATAAAAATTTTAACAATTTTTTATTGCTTTTGTTTGCGGCACTCTACGAAACTTATTTCATCGATGGATTTGTTCACAGAACCAGCAACTTCGCTAAATATTATATATACGAAAGCATACTAACTGAGTTCAACACAGCCGTTTTTTTGAACTTCAATAGAATAAAATGCGTTACATCTTAAAACCAATGCAAGTAAAGTTTAGCACAAATGTCTGAAAACATTATGAGAGATCAAACCTTTTAAACGATCACCATAGGTTTATTACTAATACGTAACATCATCGAATACAATGCTTTTAAGCTCTCGTCTTGAGGATTAAGAATAAATAAATGAATTTTGATTGGACTCAAATTAAAAGCGCTCAAGCGGGGACTATAAAATGTACCTAAAAATCATATCACAATTTATGGCTACTCGAGAGCTTAGACCTTGAGCATTTAGCAGAAAAATGAAACCTTTTCAACAGACACACTCTTCTGCTTAGCTCAAACGAATGTGAACATTTTTGCTTTGCCTATGACTCATAAACAGTCTGAAGTCTGCCAAAAATACGCGTCAAGACGCCCACGTCTAAGCTGCAATAGAAGGCAAAAACAAAGTGAGAACGCCAACAAGACGCCAGCTTGACATTTGAGGGCCCAACCCATAAGGGACTTGTGAAGCTCTGAAGTGTGGGGGTACCCGGGCCCAGGCTGACATGTTGCAAATTCTTAACGTCATCAGCATAACTCATTATTTAATGTCAAATCTATTCGATAGTTTTATGTTGTGCGTGCATGGTGGCATGAATTAGGGAGGAGACAAGGCAACGCGGCTGCAAATGTCAACATGTTTTGCAATGGAAACTCAGCAAGCGAATCAATGGGTAGAGCGCGATACTCTTACTCAGGATTCCAGAGTGCTTGCTTCTTTCTTGCACTCAAACAACTGACATTTACACGCATGCAAGCTCACATAAATCATTTGCGTTTGTCAGTTCTGACAGCCAGAAAAAAGTATCTACAATATGTATCTTTTAAATGTATGTAGAATATTTTTGTTATATTTTGTATTTGGTTCTTTTTTTGAATTAAATTTTATATAAAAGTAGAAAGAGACCAAGCTGCGCATCCACAGTTTGCAACAGTTGTAAGGATATGGCGTTGATATAACGAAATGACTGTCATGTCAGATATGCCTGACATGCATTCATATGCTGCTCACTGCTGCTGCTTCTTATATGTAGATTGAGTGTAGACAATCCGATTCGCATTGGTTAATCAGTCATATTCAGTTTCATTATGCATCAGCGCCAACGGTAGGCCTATAATTTTGTACACCATTGAGTGTAGAATATATTCCGAAAGTGAGGGCTGCTGCAAGTAACGATGCATGCCAATGCATTGGTTACGGTCTGCGGCAAAGCTGCAGCCAATGCATGATTCTTGGAATTCGTTTACAGTCCAGAACCAACTGAAGTTTTAGTAATTTATTTTTATTATTTTTTCTTATTTATTAAAAACGTAAATCTTCGGAATTTTGTTTTTTTTTTAATAGTTCATCTTTTCGTTTTACATGGCATTAAGACATATGCATAAATAATATGCATAGCTGTTTAGTTAAAGGCTTCATATATCTCGAGTCTATAAGTCGTGACATTGTACAGAACCCCCAAATACCAATACCACTGTAGAGTACAGCCGCACACAGATACTCAGCTACACACTGTTGGCATCGTGCGCGCCTCTTCCAATTGTATTAAGTGGGTCATGTGCTAAAACATTATTTTGGGCTGCCTATTGGGGGTCCCAGCCATGACTAGGTATACAGACCATCTATTTCGCTGTTGTTTTCAGTCAGTTTTCATGGCAAGGCTAGTTGCTAGCTAAGGCCTTGTTGGCTTATGCATGAGTTGTACTTACGTTTTGTTTTGTTTTGTATATTAATCCCAATTCTTCTGCGCTTTTGGGGATTTTACCTGCAAGTGGCGCTCAATTTATGAAATGTCAGACATGCAGCCGAAATTGGGGTCAAAAGTTGAGAACTGTAATATGTCAGGTGGAAAATTAATCGCTTGAAAACGGCGCAGCCGACGAAATGGAATTGCCAAAAAAAAAAATTGTTATGAAGAGGTATGGGAAATACCTCAGAAGGCGTGCATAGAAGAATTTGTATAATGTTGTGTAATAAAAGTAATCATGATATGTGTAGAAAACGATGGAAGTTTTTAATGATGAAAAATTTATAAAGAGAGTTATGAGAAAGCAAATGTTGAAAAGTTTACACAGCGAAAATATTTTAATTGGATAAAAGAGAGTTTCTCTGAATTGGTAGATTATTATTATAAATATGAAACTATAGAAACAGAAAAAAACGAATCTATATTTATAGCCTTAATAGTAGTTTTTCGCATTGATAAACTTAACTATTGAAAACATTCTGTTCGTATTCTACATAGCAAATAAGATCGTTTTACTAACTTTAATGTAGGGAAAAAAGGTGCAACCTTGCCGAACGCAAACCCATTTAGCTCGTGCCATTTGTCGCATGCTCCTCAGCAGCTCTAAATCTGTACACAGGGAAGCATGTGTCTCAATATTTATGCAATGCAACTGCTCTCTCTCTCTCTCTCTCTCTTTTCAAGGACGCCGCTTACCGCATAAAGTAATGAACTTTACATATTTTGCCTGGTATCAGATTACCCAAGCGCCCCGCCAGGAACACAAACCACAAATGAATGAACCACCAAAGGGGCTTAGGCTTACACTCTTTCACTTACTCTGCCACAATTGACAGCTCATAAAAGAATTTTATGAAAATTTAAAAATAAAATAATTTGCTTCTCATTTTTTTTTATTTCCCACTTGGCCGCAAATGCTGCGGATTAGTTTGGCTTTGGCTTCCGTTTTTCAACTGGGCTCTAAAATGTCATTAGCCACAACTGTCAGCCAGTTGTTGCCATAGTTATTGTTGTTGTCGTTGTTGCCACACATGTCTTCATAATTAAATGCCACAGCATTGTCAGCCCATAATACATTACAAATTTAGCGATTATGGCAGTAGCCAGTCACCAGTCGCCAGCCACCCTAAGCTTAATTCCCAAAAACCCACCCCGAGGAAACTAAAAATTTCGACATAGAACTCAATAAAATATAATTAATTGCACTTTTTGGCACTAGATGAAGTTAGAGATTTTGCCGGCTCGCCACGCATATGTTGCAACGTTCACACCCCAAAGTGCAACAAGAAGAACTGCACTCAGTGCACCCTTAACTAACGACACATGGTTGAACGTTAGTTTTGCACTCTAGACATGCAACAAAACAACAACAAAAACAAAAACAAAATAAAAGAAAATGTTTATGGCGTTGACAAATAATGTCATTTTTATAATGTAGTCTAGCGGGGGAGAGGTAGAGAATAGGCGTCGTGGCTGGTCAGTGCTGTTATTGGCACTGATAATGCAATTTAGAGTACTCCACCCTACGCCAGTAAGTTGACGATATCTAATGACCTGTGCGAGAAGCAGCAGTGCCTGACAGTTTAATATTGTTGTCATTGTCATTGGCTGTTCTCGGTGTTGCCAGTGTTGCCAGCTTAATGACTTTTTGCTAGCTGCTATTGAACGTCAGCAGTTTCTTTTTTTGTGTTTTCCAACACTCTGGCTGCTCTTTTGGCACATTTTTGGCCAAGTTTGCTATTGTTGTTGACCATTTAATGGCTCATAAAGTTTTAATTTAAAAAAAAAATGTTGCGTACGTTTCTTACAGCTTGGTTGCTTTTGCCTTAGCTTTGCTTTCATTGTGTTTTGTTTCTTTTGGTAGTGCAATTTCTGTTACTGTTATTACTTTTATTCCGCAAGCTGCTCTCTCGCGCTCCCTTTTGTGTTAGCTGACAGCTGAGCGCGCTGTCAAAATGACAGTTGTTGAGGTAATTTCATTTGGTCAACTTTGGTAAATTTTTGCTTTTCGTTTTTGTGTTGAAGTCCAAATAAAAGTTTAATGGCTTATGTTTTGAAATTTGTTTGCTAAAAGTTGGAAATATTTTTTGTTGTTACGTTTTGTTGCTGTACTTTGAAACAGCCTGAAGACCATGAAAATAAAAATTCTTTATTGTCTTGACATTGTTTTGTTTTGTTTTGGGCCAAATTTTATTTTAGTATTGAATTGTTTTGCTGCAGCATCGCACAGAATAACTTGAATGTGTTGTATGTATAATGACAGACAATTGAAATATTTTTAAAGCTTGACATACCGACACTAAGCTTCAAGTAGATTTTAATTGTGAACTCTATATATAAGATAAACCAAAAATACCTGTAGGTTGATTATTAATTTTTATATTTTTCTTTTATTTGCAGGTATGTTTATATTATCTATTTTTAAGTGTGATCATCAAACTAGAGATATTGTAAGTAAGTACCTTTTTGTATAGATAGCGTGAGTTTTTTATAATCTGTTGTAGAATTTGGCTGCATACCCAAAATGATAAAAGCCGTTTGCCGTATTCTAAAGTTTTCACGTCTAACTGGCAAATTCTCATCAATTTCCAGCTTGACTGCTACATTCGATACAATTTGTAATTATAACAATTTTATTTCCGATAATTCGGCTAAAACCGAATCAAGTAATATCTTATTACAATCGGTGCTGTTTGAACGCTTTAAAGCAGCCGAACTTAAAGACAAATGTATGAGCTATAATGCGATATGCCAATTTAGAAAAAAAAACAGCCAATTGAAGGATTAAGATTGATTAAATATTGAGGATTCTCATAAATATTTGAATAACTTTCAAGAAGCTATTTAGAAGCTTCTAGATCTTGCATCTCTGAGAGAGATCACCGTAACGCATATGTTAAGAAAGACCTTTACAAGGGAATTTCATATGAAATCAAGTCTTTACAACAAAAATTTCCAAAAATATCTGCGTTGCACTTCCTCAATAATTTCACGCTACACGCTACTTTAAACATTTTCATGTCTTTTCAGACACTCTGCTTACTTTTGGTAGAAGAACACAGAAAGAAAAGCATAACAAATTTTATGTTGCAATAAGTTTGAGTTTTCAAACAAATCGGGGCCAATCCTGTAACATTTTGCTGTAATAACTCACTCACTTTAGATTATAATCTCAAAGTTTCGTACGAAACGGATGTTCAAATACTTGAACTGCTTTGAAAGCTACCTCAATACTAATTCCATTGTCTTTGTCTGCAGCCTAGTTAATCATAAGATGATACGTAGAGTTGCCATTATGAGTATAAGTACAATTTATTTGCGTCATGTTTATGGATGTTGCCATTATGTACTAGTAGTGGTAGTAGTTTCAAGGAACTGCAACATGCCACAAGCCGCCGCCGCACACTTAACGACACTAAACTCATTAGTAGATGCCATTTTTCAATTTTTGTAGCTGCCGTTGCTGCTGCGAAAGAAAAGAAGCGTATTGGAAACTCTGGCAGAGCAAAAATATTACGTAGTGCCGTGCCCTTCACACGTAAACCATACCGAACCTACCGCCACTACACTGGTCATTCCTCTGCCCTTTGGCAGCGACTATGGCAGCGGCAACCGCAGCCACAAATTACAAATTGAAAGTAGTTTGTATCTACGGCGGGTTTGGTAAAAATAAAAATAAGAGAGAAAAATTTAAGTGCATAAGCAAAGTAGCTGCGGCGGCTCCCTATGTTGTTGTGGTTGTTTTGCTCCCCTTGGGGTAGAAGCGGTCGCAATTTGGGCATACAGAATGTTATGCACTTTTCCTGCGGCTACCGAAAAAAAAAACAAAATAAAAACCAAAACAAAAAAAAAACATAAGTACAACAAATAATAAAAGAGGAAAAAAAAGTTGAAAAAATATGGAAAAAATTCCAAGTGGTCGTCGTATGGACGTCGTCTGGTGGATAAGTGAAGAACCAAACAGACCAGAATACAAGTGAACCAACAAACAGAACTGGCCATCTGAGCACTTGAAAAAGTAGCAATACGTTTGCCTGGTCATGTCTCGATCTTGGGCTATTGTTTCATTCATGAAGTTGTTACGAACGCGTTGTGGCCTGGCCTTTCCATTGCTTTTGTTTTTTGTAAGTTTTTGAGCCTCAAGATTTCGTGTCTTTGTTATGGTATAGCCTTTGGGTGACCAAGAGCTAACCCATAATTTGCGTTTGGGCTTGAAATGAGGAAGCAAAATGGTTGGTTGCTTTTACTGAGTGCGTGTGTGTGAGTGTGGCGATTATCTGTGAGATACTTTGCTAAAGTTTTCCTAAAATGATGCGCAGTACTGCCAATAAAAAAAACGCTCGCTTAAGTGGGAGTAATAAAAATGTTATGGTATAGGGAAACATATGGATTCCGAGAGGGATAAGAAATGCCTGGCTTGCAACTGAAATCCATTTTTATGTGCAATTGATTATGATAACGTACGGGACAGTTGTTTATAGTTGCTGATACCTAAGCACGGGGTATTTTTAGAAGTCGAGTTAAGATCTTCCTGGCTAAGGCTAAGGCTCTTTCTCGATATAATCAGATTTAATATTTCATGAAGTGGGAGTTCCATAAGCTGAACCCTCTTGTCTTCAGGATTGTAACGAAAACTACAACTATTAATTATACATATATTAGATTGTTACTACAACAAATGTGATCTTGATAAACACAACTCACTGACATACCCGTAACCGTAAGCATTCCATGCATAAAAATGGAGAAAGCATTACAATTCTACACCAAGCGCATTGCTCAACTGTATCTAAACTCTTAAGCTTTTACAATTTCTCTACACAATCATTAGCCGCAAACATCTTCAAGTTATACTAATACCATACATAGACGCACTAACTAGACCAGCTGCAGCTCATTTATATGCGTATTTAGCCACAAACTATGTAAAGCCCCTTAGAGACCCTGTCATAAGACTAATGCCACTACTTTAGACAACCGTCGATATAATGTTTTACAGTTTGTCTTTTTAGTAACTTCCGTATTTATAGCTTTAGCCGCAACTTGAAGAATTCTCGGTTCTTGTTTAATTTAAGGTAATTTATTTGCTGCCGACAGTGCCAATGTTTGGCCAAGTCAAATGCGCTTAGTTTAGCATAAGATACATTTGTATCTTGTGCTAATCCTTTGGTCTAAATACGGCATTAGCAACACACACACACACACGCGCATATACGCATACATAAACACAAATAGAGTTGTAGTTGCTCCATATATATCACTGTGTGGAAACCTCAAGTGGAGGCGACAACTAAGACGACTGGTGCACAAGTCTTGGGGATTAGTGGCTTCGACTTTGGCTTTGCCTGACTGACAACAACAGCAAAAGTTGGCAGCGCTGTTCCCTAGGTTGCATTACCAAATGATTATTAATTACTGTGCTTAAATTTACACACACACACACTGTATCTATAGCTGTATGTCTGGTCATCTCTCGCTTTTGTATTTTATTAATATTGAAATGTATAGGGAAGGGCAGCGTAGTCAACACGCTTTTCTTCGTCAGTTTTGTTGCCAAAGACCCCACGCACATGACCGCTCAGTTTTAGCTCGAGTGGCATCCACACATCTAACATCTACGTGCTATAAATGACTAATTCAATGCTATTGTTTTCTGTGAAAGACCCGGAGCACTAGCAGCGTCACCCGCAGGCAGGCCTATACCAAATTCTCCCTTTTGCCTTGGTGTTTATTTTTAGTAGCCGACACTTTTGTTCTTTTCGCTGTTGTTGTGCTGGCTGGCTCTTATGATTGTATTCCCTGGCTATTTTGTCATTTCATTCATTTCAATCATTTGTCGTTTGAGGGCGCATGTCTAGTGATGATTATCGCTGGCCCATGTCTAGACGCACTCTGGCCGGACAGACCCACCACAGTACAACGACGCACTTCTGCACTATTGTTTGGTTATTGAATACTTTTTGTATGTGTATGTGTGGAGGAGTGTTAAATATTTTGACAATTTATTTGGCATGCATTTTCATAAAATAATTTCTATTTTTGTTTATAGAATTTTAATTTATACGTTATTTTAATATGCTTGAAATTTGGTATGAAGCATGTATAGCTAAACGTAAGAGAGATCATATGGATAAAAAAAAATTTCAATGGATATTGCGATGTTTGCGTTTTGACAGTTTTACGAGCAGCTAAACATAGATCAAATGAAATGGAAATTTATGGTTGTTTTTAAAGATATTCTAATATGACGGGACGATAGTTGTGGGATTTCTCTAAAATGTGTGATTATATGGATTAAATGGACTGCAGTAGAGGGGAAACTGCAAAGCTGAACAAGAGTTTTTGTTTTAGCATATTCATCAATATTGTTTCGATGACTTCAAACTAACGAGCTTGAACAAAATATATTATTAAATATTCTTTAACGAGAAGCACAATATATTTTCTTTTTCTTCAGCAATTCTTTAAAATGGTCCATTAGCCGTAGCTAATGAATCCGAAAAACTGCACTATTTATTCTAAATAAGACGTTGCGTCGGTTCGAGGCATATGCAAACTTTGCTGCTGTTCAGAACCTCAATCTTAGTGCGAAGCAGTGATAGAGCGTAGGACCTTCAGCTAAATTTGCCATGGAATATTCGCGATTCACCACTATTGTGTGGTTTGTTGAGGTCAAAAGTATAATGGTAGCTTTCTGCTTCTAAATAACTAGAGCATTTCGGGCATTTCTAGCAGAGAACATTTTTGTAGTTCCTTTCGTTTTAAAAGAAACTCAAGGTAACTTAATTTTGTCTATAAATTAGAGGTAAAGCTGGTACAACAAGATTTAGTTTAGCTCTAAAGCAGTTGGATACATTACTGGAATTTGTTTGTTGCAATTTTGTCTACTTATGATTTGTAACCAACTATAATCTTAAATGAAGTCTAGACAGCTGAAAACATCGATACAACTTTGCTTATATATATCTTTTTAAAGAGAAATTTGATAATAAGATACTGCCAGGTAAGATATTTATTAAAACTATAAAATCAGCTTAGAAAGGATAAAGCAACTTTTCTTTTTGATTATAACGATTTCTTTGCATGTGAATTTCTTTCACATGTGCCTTAATTACGAATTTAAATTTAAAGCAAGTTTCTAGCTGTTTTCGCAATCAAATCATCCAAAAACATCATACATACAATTCCAGCTAATCGCAGCTTTATTGTCTCTTCCAAGCAAAAAAAAAAAACTAAATCGTCTACATATTCTTTTTCGTACCAACATGATTGTTGATCGTTTTTCACTTAGCCATTAAACTTCATTAGAGTCTCTATATAAGCCCGCACAGCGGGCTCTTAAATCGCACCAGTTGGCAGCTCATTTCAAAAAAAAATCAGAAACTTTTAAGCTGCGAACACAAAAAATATTCCCACATTGGCATATTTTAATCCATGCCGCTTTTAAATTCGCATAAAATTAACAAATTATCACTGTACACACAGTGCCCCGCACCTTGTGGCATCATGGTCAGCACGGACATCATGAAATGAAGCATTATACTCCTAAATAGTGTAGGAAAACTTTATGCAAAACATTTAGTATCTTTTTTTTTGTGCTTGTTCAGATTATGTACGCTTTCCATGGTGAGATTTTTCCTTCAAGACTAGCCGCAGATTTTATGGTCAGACATGAGATTGAGCGGCTTTTTAGCTGGCGGCTAGCTAAAGACATAGACAGCAGATGCCTGTCAGTTGGCGACGTTGGCGTCGGCATTGTCAGAGAACCGCCAACTTCATTATGCTGCAAGTCGGAACTTCATTATGATCGCGCTGAGTCCCGCTGATGAACTGACATTGATGCGGCGACCAAGACAAGCACCGAGACGCACGTTTTGTTCTGACTTGCTTAGCTAACTGACTGTTCCTGCTGCACATCCTTTGCCGCTTGCACTGCGTCTGCTGCTCCACTCTCAGCCTTAGCTAATTTTAAATTCAATGCACGCCACAGACGCTGCCGACTCCAAGTGCATTTTAAACATTTTTATTTTTATTCTTATTCTTATTTTATATTATTTTTTTTTTTAATGTTTTACGCGCCTTTGATTTATATTTTGTTTTTATTTTCGAATTTGCTGCATTTTTTACATTTTTCGCCTATTTTTGTTTACTTCCTTTAGCAATTCTTGCGTCTTCCATGCCAGCCACGTATTTTTTTTTGCCTTTTTTCTATTGCTTCCACTAATTATGGCGCTAGATTTCAGTAATGTATGCGTGGGTGGCTGAACAAGCCTGACAGGGTTGACTTGGGCTGCCGCTCATGGCCGCCGGCTATAATTCATGCAGCGTCTGCGACGTAGCACAGTGGACGAAATGTAATATTGAGGGAACAAAAGTTATTCAAGTTTATAAATATTTTTTTTTTGTAAAGTGAGCTTTGTTCAAATAGAATTGGACTGCTAAACCACTTTTTCCTTTCTTCAATATGGACTGCTTGGCACAGCTTACAGATGAGCAACTTTCCGAATAAGCCTTTTAAGAGCTAGTACTCACATTTGCTGCTTATTTTATAATGATAAAAATTGTCTTACTGCTTGAAATAACCATCGCATTAGTAACAGAATATGAAAAACTCAAGCTCCTCTGTTACATTTGAAATAAACCAATTTTCTTGCTGTCACATTCGAGCCACTGTTCGATGGCAGCAGCATCTGTTTTTAAATTGAAAGAAAATAATAATGAAGCAACGGAAATTGAATTTCATATTACTTACAACGTCTTTGGCGACTTTGCTGCCCTCTATAGCTCTGACTGTGCTTCCTCAGCCTTTTGCCTGAGCCTGCTTGCAAATTAATTAAAATCCATAAAGTCATCCGCCCTGATGGTAGTAGTAGTAGTACGGGCCGCCCTCAATTCCTGTCCCTGCGGCTACAAGTCAAGTCAATTTCACAGTCACTGCAGCTTAAAAACAAAAAAAGCCAAATTCCCAGTTCCACAATATCGTTGGCTATTCCATAGGTCAAGGTTTTAAAACCTTTTTTGTGGTCTTGTCTCTACGCTAAGCTCTTAACCTAACCTAACTACATTGTATTTTGATTTATTTTCGCTTTATTTTTTTTGGTAGGCGTGCCTGTTATATTGGTCCATGTATATTTCATTAGGTTAAGCATTTGAATTTCATTATTTTTTTAACGTTTTCGCTTCGGCTGTGTTTTGATTTTTTTGAGGGGCGTTTGCAAGCAGGCTTATAAGTTGTTTTGGAGTTTTGTTGATCCGTGCGTGTACCAAGTCATTTGCTAATGGGTTTTTGAAAATAATTTAGCTAGAGTTTCGAGCTGATTTGTTCAAATGCATAAATTAATATGTATATGAGGATTTGGAATGCATAAATCTACAAGAAGCGCAGCTACTGCTGATATAAATATTTATAAGAAACTGGATTTTTGGGCTAAGCTTAGTTTGGCATTTTAGTTTTGTAACTAGCTAATAAGAAATAGCAGAAATTCTATATAAAATTTAGTTGATAATTGAACGATTCTGGGAAGGATTGCTGGTGGCTAGTAACGCCAGTAGCAACTTTGTAGAGACCTGCACATGTGCGCGCATCTTGTTGCTATATGCAGCTGTCTGAGTACTGCATAAGTATGACATTAAAGAATATATTATGGCTTCAACTTTGGAGTATCTTAGCCGGCGCCAGCAGCCGATTCTCGACGAGACTATGTGTACCAGCCAAATTCCAAAGAGATCTCAGGCATTCAAGTGTTTCAAGTGCATAAGTACGATGAGTTTGCTTAAAAGAAAGTAAGCTATGCACCAGAGAGCACCCAAGCGCTCAAGTTCTCTCCTTTTGGTTAGCCAACACACTGCCCTTGTGCTTAATTAAAGGAAATTAATAATTTATTAAAATAGCTTTGCCACGATTTTCATTTCTCTCTTACACTGTTTCATCGTCATCTGCTTTTTCTGCTGTTCATCTTTGGCATCTTTGTCTTCCTTGGCGGCATTTTGAAAACAACAAAAAACAACAACAACAGCAAACATTGGCAACATTTGATAACATGTTCCAAGTGCCTTGTCCTGTGGTTTGTTGCACGCACACGCAGTGATTTTTATGCCGCAGATTTCTTGCGTGTGTTGAGCGCATTGCTTCTCTTGAGGCACCACTAAATGTTGCACGCAATATGTAGCTTTTCTTGTCGTCTCTCTCCCGGTTGCTGCTTTGTCTCTGGTTTGGAATTTATTTTTTTTTGTTGGCTTGGGTTTTAATGTCGCATGTCACTGATTTCATGTTGGCGATTTTTTTCACGTTTTCTTTTTTTTTTTGTCGTTACCTTGGCTGGTCAGCATCTCGAAGTGCGCGTGGGCGTCTCATTTAGCTTGTTGCTGTTGGAATTTTAAGTTGCATACACTGATGTGGGGCAACCTAGCTTAGGTACGGCTGGGAGTTCGCAAATCGTATGTTTTATAAACTCTTATGCTCTATTGTTATATGATGCTTTGGATTTACGAAAACAAATTATTTAAGGAGAATATATCCCTTTACAACAATTCTATGTGCTATATCTTAGGCATCGCATTTTGGTCCTTTTGGTCAAGTTTCTTAGAAGAAGCATATTATATAATTTTCTTGCAGTACTTAAACCGCCACTGTCTCGCTATTGCAGCCCTAACAGCCAAAAACCAGTAAAAGCAAACAAGTTCAGACCTAGAGAGCATTTAAATATCGTTACCCAAAACTTGACTTTACAAAACTTTTTATTATTGCCACTGATGAGCGAAAATTGCTTGTTTCTAGCTGGGAATAGGTGCTGCACTTTGGCTTGGTGTATCTGCATTTTGTGGCACGTTGTGTGTTGGAGCATTGTCTTTGCTTGTTTGCTTTAATTGCAGCTGTTAGGCACAACCGCCACACATGGTTGGCAGCGACAGTCCCTCTATGTCCATCTCATGCACACTTTCAACTCTTCTCTCTATCTTTCTGTTACTCGCTCTCCCAACCTTTCCCTGCCAGTCAGTCCCCAGTGCATTGAAATTTATGTTGCTGCGTAGGTGTCAGTTGGTTGCGTGCTGCACCCAACAAGTCACTAGCCACAGCAGCCGCTGCAGCAACCGACACATCTTCTGCAGCGCAATTTTCAGCAAGTTATCTTTTCATTTTATATATTTTTTAGAGGTGCGGTCTTTGCATTGAATTGAGCAATTTATACAACAAAAAATTTATATATATAAATCTTTCGAGGCAAAAATAATTTCCAAACAAAATGAAATAACACTTCATTAGCAATGTTGTCTTATAAGCTGCACACCTTCTTGGCTCAAACATACTTCAAGCTAACTACACTTAACCCAAGCTGAACTCATAGCTTTCCAGTCGTTGGTTTTTGCCACATGCGCTGGCTGCAATCCTGACCAGCAACGTTCGCAACGTGGGCTGTTAAAAAAAAATCAACAAAATCGTCATAAAAGGGTAAAGAAAAGAGTAAAGACTTAAAAGTTTTAATGAGCTGTGCTTCGGAAGTGAAAAAGGGCTATCATAAAAGTTTAAGATCTGCAATTTAGTTGTTTACTCGATTCAATGAAGTAACGACTGATAATATGGCTTAAACTATATAGTATGTGAGCGTGGGTTGGCAGTCATTATAGAAAAGGGACAACATAAGGCATCTTATACGAACGCAATTTCTTCAAGTCGTGATTTTGATATCGATTACATCTGATTGAATTGTTGCGCTTTAATCAAAAATTAACTCGAACTTATGTCTGCTGATATTATATATAGTGTAAATAGATTGAATGTTTAGAGTATTCAGATACAAGTATTTTTGCTGTATGTCATAAGTTGAGGTAATCGTAGAATTAAATAAAAGATTCTACAAGATTTATAGGCAAAATCAACCAACATCAAACAGCAAGAACGTCACGAATCTTAAAAGATACAATTAAAATACCACAACTTCACTTTGAAAGCTAAATTAAATACGCGTAAAGTTTGGCGTTTTTGAGGTTGTACGTACCCAGAACGTTTTGACATAGGAGCGCTATTTGTATTGCTTACACTCACTTAAGAGATTTATTTCGGCCAAAATATGGAATAAAGTCGTCAACACTTTCGTGCGATTATTTTTTACAAGTTTCGACATTGATTACCTCAACAAAGGTGCAAGATAAACTTAATGCAATTTTTGGCGATGGAGATCCTTCAAGGCTCAGTGTTTTTCGATGGTAGGATGAACTGAACCGAATTTTGTATGACGAATTTCGTCCAAAATAAGTTGTTTTTCCGGAAACCATTAATGCTGTGCGCAAACTAATAATGCAAGATCGTCATGTATCGTGAGATGTAGACAACCATAGACATTATTGGGACCAGCAAACATTCAATATGGCATGTATATTCAATATGTCAAAAAAAAAGCACTTCCAAACAAATGTTCGCATGTTTTTTCGGAAAACTGAACTATCGCAGCTGTACCACTAAAACAATGCGGTACAGTCAATTCTGAGTGGTACACAACCATTTGTTTGCCAGTTGTCCTGCAAGCACTCAAAACATCATTTTGATAAGTCAGCCGCCATATAGTCCTGACTTGGCACCGAATGACTTCATGGCATTTCTATACGTAAAAAATAAAATGAGAGATCAACGTTTCGATACCTGTAGAAGCGGTATATGCTTTCACAGTGGGAATTTTCATATAGACAGACGCATATACCATAAATGTAATCAAAGTTAGAGTAAAACGGGCAAACTAACATTATAGATAAAGTGCAAAATAAGGAAGACACTGCGGTTGTAAACCAAATAATTTCCTCACTAAATCAAAACACTATTTACGCCAACAACATCGTCTTTAAAACGTAGGTGGAAAATAAGAGTAATATTTTTGTTTTTTTTTACATTCTTGTAACGAAGTTATGAGCCTCAATATGGCGCAAAACGCCGACAGACTAATGGGAAAATTGCATTTAACGAGGCACTTGGAAAATTGGCGACGCGACATTGACGCCAACAGCGAAGTCAACGTCATTTCCACCACTTTTGTTTATAATAAATTAAGCGAAATCTATTACAATTTTACTAATATGTGTGAGGTGCGCGTGGGACGTCCGTCTAACGGTGCAAAACTCTCCGCAACAATCGATTACAATCTGCTGTTTGCTTGTTAAATTACCAGCCAGGCCAATGTTGGAAAGACGTCGACCGACATCTTTGGCTCGACTTACTGGCAATTTTCGTTTTGGCCATGTTTGGCTTTGGCCTGTCCTGGCTTGGTTGGGTTTTTTTTTTTGTTGAGATAGCAGCAATACGTTTTTGGTCGCTGGTTTTACGTTTTGGAAAATTGCTTTACCTTGGTTTGCTGGCTGGTACTTATGCTACGTGTGTGCATAGTTGCCTTTGGGGAACAATCATTTGGCTTACTCATTGCAATTGGTATTCTTTACAAAGTCAGGATGCAGAATATTTGGTACTCGTAGAAGTTATGAACATTCGATAAAGCAGCCTTTGGGTTTGATTTGTCTGGCAGTTGATTAAGTGCATCATAGGCAGACAGACAGACAGTTTTTATCACGTACACTTATTATGACTTGTGGACTTGAACTATATGAGGAAGTACGACAAAACAATATAATCGGTACCTACCACTGGCATTAGCCATGAATTAGTGACTTTTTTGTAATTAAAAACATACAATAGATGTCCGATAGATGCATATAGCTTATGTGCAAGATAAAACCAAATTCGACTATTTTTGTAAAATAATATTTTAACATTTATTTAATTGAATTTCAGCAATACTTTGAAATACAAGCTTCTACAGCGTATGCTCTATTTTATTTATTCAAATTTTCTATTTACATTTGAATATTTTTCATTTTACAAACTTGAGAGCTTATATTGCTCAAAAACTACAAACACAAATCAAATGCTTACAATTTCAAATTGTTTTTCCTTAATAGGAACAAATTGAGCTAAACTCTTAACAAGTTTCGACAGTTATCCAACTAGCACATCAACTGATCCAATTACAAAGGCTACAAATCAAGACACTATTTTGCACACTCACACACACACACACACACAACTATAGACAGTCCGACGACTCAAAGAGCCATCCAATTTTGGTTGCATCAATTATTTTGCACAACAAACAGAAAAGTTGTTGCCAAACTATTTGCAGCAATTTGCAAGTCCCTCGTAGTACCAAAACCATGCATCAAATTGCATGTACACAAAAACAACTCTCACACACATATTAAAATGCCATTAGATTTAAGTTACATGGCTGGAAGGAAAAACCTTTACGCCCACAATGGCATAGGCTGCAGCTGCAACTTCATTACCCAAATGCGCCCACGCCAAAGGCACAGATAATAGATAATGGCCACAATGATAATAGAAAAAAGCAAACACAAAAAATTAGTGCTACGAAAAAAAAAACAAAAAAAAAATGCTAGTAGTCGCTGCAGTTTGACAAAGGCTTTTTACCTTTGGGGCCTGGCCAGGCCAAAGTTGTTCGAAAAGGTTTTCTCCGCTGGCTGCCAAAGTATCTCCAAATACTGCTGCCACTACTGCGATCCAATATCGTGGCACGCAATTTTGGCTTGACGCACAAAAGTTGGTCTAGTAATGTGCACAACGCTACTAGGTCCTCGCTGGTGCTAGGTACGCTGTGTCGCCATGGCCATTGAATCCACCTACGGCCATTATATGGGTGCTCATTTTCGTAATTTTTTTTTTTTTTGTATTTTTGTGTTCCACTCTACCCTTAGAGCTACTGTCGACAGCAGAGTGCCAATAGTATATTGGCTTTGTTTTGCCAGCGGTAATTTGGCTATCGACTAACAGCAGCACGCATAGAAAACTACACTCCCTGGGTTTGAGCTTATGTGCGCTGCTTGCAACGCCTGGTTACGCGGGGCCCGACCCAACTTAGCAACACCCAGTTAGTTCATTTATCTAGAAGGCAGCACGCATATGAAAGGCTATAAAGAGTGTTTTGCTGGGCATTGCACATATGGCCATCATGGTGCTATATCGATATAAAACTGGGTGCGCCATTGGAAGGCAGGCGGTTAACGATATGGAGTCAGGAATTTCTGTGCCGAAATGCAAACAAAATGAAGCCAAGTTGGTAACTCTTATGGCACCTAGAAAAAAATGTAAGCTGCTTTAAAGAAGTTGCAATTATTTGGGGTCAAAAAAGAGGACAAGTTGGATTTATTGTAGTTAAACCCTGAATGCAGGGAGACTCACCACCATGAAGAGCAGATCTTACCTAGGGGTGACAGACATGAAACTCAAATCAGAGAACTAAGCCTAGACGTCCATGACAGACTGCTTTACATACAAGCTATTGACTGCTTAAATCTGATCCTGCAATACGACACTTAAAAGTCAACTTCTAGAGATAAAAAATACTTACAAGCAAGCAGTGCTACTACCAGTAAACTGCTGCTTATGTCATGCACTGCAAGCAGTTGCATAAGATCGTACGTGAAGTAAGACGCAAAGTGTAGTTTCAAGATCGTTCTAAATCCCATCATTGGCATATATCCTTTTTAAAGTATCAAACATTTGGCAACCAATGTTACGTTTTGATCAGAAATTTTAATAGAAATAATATTTTAAAAAATTTGTTCTTAAATCTTTTTAAAAAATATATATTAATTTGCATGCACTTTCTTTTTTTTCAGGTATGTTCTTACATCATTCTAAAGCTAAATATTAGAGAAGCAACTAATTTAAATTTGTAAGTATAGAAATACAGAAAATTCTGTAAATTTATGTAGTAATTCCGTAGAATTGCATATTTTTGAATGGAGAACTGAAGGTGTTAAGAGCGTGCATCAGACTCAATATATTTCTTTTTTGTTAGAATATACATAGAAAAGTTATGTTCGTCTAGTCGGTATAACTTTTCTCCCTGGCAACAATGCACATAGCACTTTCATCTCAAATTAACTTTGCAAGCACAATTTGCCGACAATTGGTTTACGCGTAGTTTCAGAACACAACCTTCATACAACTTTGCGGAAAAATCACGCGCAATATTAAATAAAAAAAAGATACCTAGTTCAGCAGCGGATTGCACTAAGGTATTCAATGTCGATGCCAAACACTTTGGCAACAATTACAAATGGCCGCCAACTTATAAAATCAGTTCCCAATGCTTCCAAGCCATTGCCAAGTGCAAGAAGTAAAGGCACACTGTGCAAAATGTACAAATTGCGCTTAAAATATTTGCAAAATGCATAGCTGCAGCTCGAGTTCTAGGGCTATGTCAATACACTGGAGAATTGATGTCATTACGAATGTAGAATTCTGCTAGAACATGTGTCAGCGCTACAGTACGTGCCGCACGTTGAAAGTCCGCTGCTGAACTAGCAGTGCTGGCGTTTGAGTCGTTGCACAATATCAATTGAACTATGGCAAAGAACTGCAGAAAAACAATACAAAAAAAAAACGACAGATGTAGGAATAAATAAATTATTGACATAATATAACGACAGTCAATCGTTGCGCTAGCAAGGAGCAAGTTATGACCACAGTCTGGACCATAATTGATTTTCAAAAGGCTGCAACTTCGCACAAATGGTTGGCTATTAGAGCAGACAAAAACCAAAATCAAACTTTACTTTGGACTGGTTTTTTTTTTGTAGTTCTCTTTCTCACTGTAGACTGTCGCAGATTTGTTGTATTTGTTGTCGCTTGTGTCAACTCGAGCAAATAAAATATAATTGTAATTGCAAAAGACAAAAGATCAAAAGGATATTGCCACGAGATTCCAGACGACAGGACAGACGAGGCAGACTGGTACGACTAGCAGACAACTAAGACAGACCACTTGTGTGTATTCCCAGGCTGCTACAAAGCTGCGCAAAAATAATAACAATAATAATCATATTGATGATGATAATGATGTTGCCACAGTCCAAGAAGATATAGATACGGATAGTCTCTGACTGTTGCCAATACCTTTGTTTGGCAGTAACTCTAGGCGAGTGACAGTGGGACGGCGGGTGTTGCTGCAGGCAGTTTCAAGAGTGTGCAAAAAACACTCGTTAAATGTGCCAAAGTAAGAAATGCATTTTTTTTTATCTGCGTATTGATTTCAACTGGCCAAGCTATTTCTTGTTTTTTTGTTGTTTAGCTGTCCCATCATACACCTTAGAGCTGTCAACATACATAGGTCTAGGCTCTAGGTTGCTAAAGCCCAGCTACTCCCTTCAGATTGTCGTTTATCTCTATGCGCTCTCTTGCGTTCAAGTACTTATGCTAAGAGCTGTCAAACAAGTTGTAGTTACATTGATTACATGCCCAACTACACGGAACTGTAGAATTCCAACTCGTTGCCTTTATTCTTTTCATTTCTTCAGCTTTATATGAAATGAGCTTTAATATGTTTGTATAATATTATTTAGCTGAGTGCAAGTTGTTTGACAGCTGTTCTGTAGCTAACTGCTGATTGCATTTATGATGACTTAAGTTGAGTTGACTGTAGATGATTTCAGTTGAATTGAAATTGAGCAGCGACTGACCATGTACCTTTTGGGAATTGATAAAGTTGCTCCAGCAATGGACAATGGCATTTATTTGGCTTGTTGCCTGTTGCCTGTTACTTTTGGACTTTGGCTTAATTGTATTATGAAAAGGGCAGCAATTATGATGAGCCAAGTTTGACTATAGATACGCTGGCTTGTAATTCTTAAGTAGTTTAAGTTGAAGTGATTTTAATTGAATTAAGCAGCACATAAATAGTACATTCAAAGCAATAAATAAAAGTATATATACATTGTATTACGGTATGTACAGACTTCTCTTGACTAATGAAGCGCATTAACTTGTCGAACTTTTATTCGAAAAATATAAAAACTTTGCGCTCTCTCACCTAAAGCTGCTTAATAAATTGAGTGGCTGCATGCAAATTGCTAGCACTCAACTACAACAAAAGAAGTAAAAACTAAAATCCTAATACCAAGCTCAGATAAGCTAATACAGTGACTAAAAATAGTTGTGCTACTTTAGTTATTTATATAAAGTGCCACAAAAGGGAGAGCAACAGTAGCACTTTACTTCAACCTACTTGCAGTTAAAGTCAAAGACGATAAAGCACGCAATTGTTGCAAGAACTCAAAAACATTGTAGCAACACAGTACAAATATATATTGTAGTACGAAGCATAAATATAACATATATGTATATATTTTTGCCATAACAATACAATTTCTCACATGAGCAACAGTCTTCAGTCCTGGGGGGCAATAACGCGGTGACAGACACGGTTCGGACGGGGGTCTCCGGCTAACCAGGCAAAGAAGTTTCTCAAGTACCTTTGTGACTACTTTATGGTATTGCCGAGAAAGTAACTGTATTTCGTAGGGGCAAGAAAGGGGCGCGCCTCTTGTTGTCACAGATAGAAAGATGAAGTAGTCACAGGAAATGGCGTACAAAGTATTCACATGTGAATTGCAGGCACTGTACTTAAGTGTGTAAGTATTTATGTGGGCGAGTATATACTAGCTATGTGAGTGTTTGTGCCACTGTGTCATGCAATTTTTCTTGTTGCAGTGTCATCTTTTTGTACAACATTTTTGTATTGCATACTTTGCTGCAACAATTCTTGTTACTTAATGCTGAAAAATATTTATGCCAGCTCTATTAATATTCTTTTCACATGTATATGTACAATTTTTGCACATTTATTAAATTACTATTGCATTTTCTTTCGTTTTATAAAATTATAAAAATGATTTGAAATCGTGAACAATAAATTTATTTGCTGCCTGCGGCAAGTTATTGATTAGCTGCTTAATTTGTATTTTTTATTTACGTTTCTCACAATGAATTTTATATTGAAACATTAAAGTTATATGTTCTATATTTTTTTGCCGTTTTTAAATCAAAGTTTGATTATTAAAGTAAGAAAGTCACAAAGTGACTTAAAAAGTAGTGAGAGTTAAATTGAAAAAACCCCAAATCAAAGTAGTATATTGCAAATAAACAGAATAATGATTTAATCCGTTTTAATTAAATCAGATTAAGACAATCATTCAGTAACAGATTAAGTAAGACATATGGAATTTAAATATAATACAATAAATAAAAATTACGCACAAACAGCTAAAGTGGCATAATATAAGTAAATAATTAATTACAGTTTGAGTTGAAATAAAAAATAAATAAAAATTATTCAAATATCAAAAAGGCTTTTCGTTTTTTAAATGAGACTAAACTATTCAATTGATTTTGAAATAATTTTTTAGTCAAAGTTAGCGATAAATCTACTTTAAAAATCAATTTTGTTACTCACAAAATTTTTTAATTATATTTTTATGCTTTTATATTTTAACTGATTTATCCATTCGCTACAATCGCTAAGATGAAATTTTATATATTTTTTCAACGAATTTTAGTCTGAACTAGCTGTTTGTGAATATAATTTCTGTGCAACTTGCGACTTCCTTATCCCCGCTAAAACATAAAAAATAAAAATGCCAATTATTTTCACTAGACTTACCAATTTCATTAACAATACAACGAACAATGGCCAATTCTTGGCGAAAAGTAAACACAATTTGCCATAAAATATTTTTAATTAAAAAAAATTATCATAAATAAAGTCGAAATTGTTGTGCCCAATCCGTAGCTGTTGAGCTAAGTTTGGCATGGAAAATGGCTTTGGTCATTTGACTTTTGGCTTGCAGCTGACCCGTTGGCCAGCTCTGCTACACACATAACTTGAACGTCTCGCCATACCATGCGGTAAGTTATTTTCCAGCTAGCCACAACAAATACAATTTTCCATAAAGAAAAATATATTTTCTTTCTATTTTTTTATCTGCTGCTCCTTGGACTGAAACCAGTTTTCTGTATGCAACAATGGGGCAACTGCTTAGATTCTTTCTGGCTAGTGGTAACTTTTTAACCCGCTCTTTTCCGCCTGACATGGTATAAGCTTCAATATCCATAAATGTCCCAATGTGTTTTTTTACTCTTCTTGACTTTGTGTATGTGGTTTCTTCTACTTCGTCTTTTTACTCTTTTATGTCTTCGGTTTTTGTGTGTCTGCGTCCAACACAAGCTGTACGCTTCACCTTTTTCTCCCTTTTTTCCTCGAGATTTTATTTTACTTTAGCTATGTCTACGTCTGTTCGAAGATTTTTATCGGTTTCTACTTAAGTGATTGTCAGTCAGTCATTGGCGTTGCTTTTTCAGCAAAGCCTTGGCCTTATGTTGCCATCATGGCTGCTTCGGCTGCTGCTTTTGGCAGCAATTTATTTAAAGCCTTTTATGATATTTGCTAGCTGGCTTTGGCACAACCTCATTGTGGTCTTCATTGCCTTATTAAAATGTTGTGGAACTTCTCGTTGCTCATTCGGATCGTTCCAAATGGGTAGTGTGTGTCTGCTGATAACGAGGCTTTTTATGCATTTTGCTTGGCTTGGTCAGTTGGCCAAGTAGTTCGGTTAGTTGGAGTTAGTTATGCAGACGATAAGATGATCTCTGTATTTTGCGAGCAAGTTTGAAATATGGCTTTTATGGTAAACTTAGTGGGAGTTGTGTTTATGGACCTCACAGGTATGGCTGGATGAGAATGCATTTAGACATAATTAAATTGGTTTTAATTAAGTTTATAAATTTATGTGGGCAATAAAATAAATGAGTCTGACGAAGTAAGAATGGATAAAACATTATTTTAGAAATATAAAGTTAATAAAACAAACATTTTTGTTCAGTCATTTATAAAACAAAAAATTAACAAATATTTTTTTTAAATTTATATGGTATTAAAATATTAAATATTTAGAATTAATTTTTTTTGTACAAAAAAAAAAAAAAAAAAAATAAAAAAAAAAAAAAAAAATAAAATAAATACAAAAAAATAAAGTAAGTACAATAAAAAAAATAAAATTTAAAAAATACGTGAAAATAAAGTAAAATAAATTAAAATAAGTTAAAATCAAATACAGTAAAATAAAATAAATTAAAATAAATAAAACAAATTTAAATCATATAAATTAAATGAGATAATTCAACTTTTTAACTATAAAAAACGATTAAAGGCGAATAAAATATTATTTTTTTTTAATTCAAATTTGTATCTCAAAATATCGGAACTCGATAGGGACTTGAAAAATTATCGCAAATATTTTAACTATTCGCTTGTAGCTCTCAAAGCTTGCATAAAAATGATTAAAATCAAAGAATTGCCTCCAAAGTGGCATACTACACTTCTTAGCTGCCTGTGCGGCTTTCAACTTTAAGCATTACCTTGTTTAGTTTTGTTCATAAAAGAGATTCCTAATTTATATAAATGCTAACGAAGCGTAGCAGCATAAAAGTTTGTGTTTTTTATGAGAAATAATTTTGCTCGCAAAACTACAAGAATTTGTCAAGTGGCAAGTCAACACACACACACAGGTACGCATAGAACCAAGTTAGCAAACAAGTTGCATATACACAAACCTGCAAAGGGAAAACTTAAAAAACATAAATACATAAGAGTACTCACACATACCCACATACATACGTATATCTATCTAGTGGTTAGAACTAAAAAAAAATAAAAAAAAAAGCACAAACAAATATGTAATACGTACAAACAAACAGGCGCGCACACAAACATAAAGTGCAGAAAGCACTGACACACACACACACACACACACACACACACACACACATATTGCGTATACGCCCCAGTACCGTTCACTATTTATGCGCATTTTTATGCACACACACATGCTCACACTCACACACAGATTTGGTTAGGTTTTGCGTTTGCATTCAACTCTCAGCGCCTTCATGCTCACTATGTTTATCTCACTCTTGCTCATGCCACATATAATTTGATTTAATTTTCTTTTATATGGCAACATCATTGACATACGCTCTGTATGAGAGTGAGAGCGCCACAACACACTTACACAAGCTCTATCTCCGTGCACTGCACTTGCCTCTTAACACGGTGTTAATTCTATTGAAATGCTGACAAGCTCGCAACCAAAATCAAAATGCATAAAAAAAATCACCCTGTGCTCAGGCGCCTTTTGTGTGGGTAGCAAAGGGTGCTCGTGTGTTTACATACCTGTAAATAAAAAGCAAACATTTTTCAAAAATAAAGCTGAAAATGAGCAAAAATGACAAGGACTCGCACATGCACATACACACACACACACACACACATACACTTGGGTAGTTATTCAAATTAGTTTTAGTTTTTTAGGCCAACATGGAACAAAAAAATAATAATAAAAGAGAGGAAAGCACTAAATAAATAGCAAAGCAGTCGCACTCGACTTGAAATACTTTTTCCCACATTTGCTAAATTAGAGTTTACGCTCTTATTTTTTTTTTTGTACTAGTAGTTCTTGTCAGTGTGTGTGTGTGTGTGTGTACATGTGTGGGTGGTATGTTTGGGTGTCTGTGTATCTGTGGTTTGATGTTTTTGCCACTTATTCAAATTTTGTTGGGATTTTTTTGTATTATTTGTACAGTTCTTTTCAACAAAAACAAAGTTTTCTATGTAAAATGCAAATATATATTTTGATTAATTTAATTAAATTATAGTTGAAACAAAAATGTTGAAACTATTATATTTGTCCCTTTTACACAAATGAAAGTTTGTGTGTATGTGGTTTTTAGTGTTAAAAAACCAACTCAAAATTGATGCAAACGTTGTTGATTTTTTTTCATAATAAATGCATGTAAAATAAACATTACTTTGTGTGGTCATAAGTTTTATAATATAATTGGTTCTGTAAATTTACTTTAATGAAATTATTTTAATTACTTTACGTAGGTTATGGCGAACAACTATTTTTGCATGCAGATAGAATTCAATTTTTAGCTGCATTTATTTAAGTAGTATTCGAAAAGGGCAGAGTATAGGAAACGATACAGAGATGTTTCTAATATGATGATACTACTACTACTTGGGCCATTTCAACCGGTTATCGGTTCGACAGCAACAGTTATTATTGGCGCCAATTGAGAATGCCATGAATACAAAGATTTTCCGTTGTTTTGTTTGTCGAAAAAGCTGCAGCCACTGTTATGACGACCTTGCAGATATCTGCGGTCGAATAAAGCTTCTTGGCAGAAGCATTATTATCGCAAAAATTGTATTTGTGACTCACAAAGCCAAAGATTATTCAGTAAAACCAACAGGGTTGCTTTCCAAACGGAGATAAAATAATACTATCTAAGAGAGCTGTAACTCCGATCCCTAGCTTAACGTTTTTTACTAGTTTAATTTTTTTTCTCTCTTTACTAAGTCCTTTGTACCAAATTGAGATAATAAAATATTCCGTAATACTTTACCACGAGCAAATTACATATGAGTATGCTTGTATTATCTTTCCTTGTCAAAAGTTTCTCACACACGCACACCTCATCTTTTAATCTCTGACAGCCCTGAGCTTTTCTTGAAGGCAAAAGAGCCACGAACCGCAGACGACCAAGCAGCTCTCACAAGGATATCTGCTCTCTTACAGTACACAAAGTGCATTTGCTTGTATGTGCATGTGTGTGTGTGTGTATGTGGTTAATGTGTAAAAACTTTTGTAGTTGTGTGCACACAAACTTTTATTCATGTTATATAAAACGCGCATTGCACTTCGCCTACATCCTTCAAACTCTTAGGCCATTCCCCGTTTTTTCTCACTCTTCTCTTGGCTGCTTCATTTAGAGAAACCCTTAAATGTATGTGGCGAAAAAGTTTTCGGCGTTGCACAACACACAAAAAACTAAATTAGTAAATTATAAGCCGCTCAAAATTAATTGCAAAAAAATATTTACACACACGCGCGCAAGTCCTCACAAAGTTGCAAGCCAAAATTAAGTTTTAAAATTCTTCTGCCCAGGCAGCGAGGCATTTGTCGGGGATTGGTTTGTGGGTGCTCTCGGTTGAGTCAAAAACTGCAGCAAGCTGCTGAAATCTGCCCCAAAAAAAAGCATTAAAAACAACGCAAAGTAGTGGGCGATGTCTGCATGAGTTTGGTGGTGTTTTCTGTAGTTTTCTAAAAGAGAGGCAACAGGAATGGTTTTAGTTTGTTGTAATTACAACGCAAACCACTTGAAAAAATATTTTTTAATTAAATTACAAAATTGCTAAAGAGTTGGGTACTTGTCAGTTGGTTGGCTGGTTAGTTGGTTGGCTGGCTGGCTGGTACAGCTCGTTGAATTCTCTACGCAACCAAAAGTGCTTGGAAGAAAAGCGAGTAAAAAGCAAAAATAAAAACTCTTGTAAATAAAATGTTGCAAATACGAAAACTAACAAATACTACTTACCATATGGTAAATAAACAGTTTGTTGTTGTTTTTTAAAGTACAGTAACCGCAAAGCTGCGTAAAAGTTGAGCTTAGTTTTAAGTTGAATTTTTCTATTTGAGTTGATGAAATGCAGTGAGATAAGTTGAGTGAAGTATGAAAATAAGCTAAAACAATATGTAAAATCATAAGTAGGTACTTTTTGCGAATTTTAAAAAATAAATTTAAACATTATTGTTGAAACATTTTCGAAAAAAAAACTTAAAAAATTTGGTCAAAAGCTCTTTAAATATCGCAAAAATAAAAAATTATATTCCTAAACATTTAATAAATTCTATTGTACTGCTGCTTTATATGAAGAAACGAAAAAATAGCTTTTAAAGAACTTACCTATAGAATTGAGAACATACTACACACCAAAATTTTTAAATTATTTAAAAGATTTGAAAATTTGAGAAAAATTTTATTCAATTATTAAAATTCTGAAGAATTCTCTAAATAGAGTATGCTTCTCAATTTTGCTCAACTTTTTAGCCTTATCCCGTCAACACTTTGAAATCAAGCTAAAAGTGTCAAAATGAAAGAGATGAAAAAAAATATCTAAAGTAAAGAAAGCTACAAACTACAGTTACACTTTGCAAATATTTTATATGTTAAGTAACTGTAAACAGTTACAGACGCAGCAGCAGACAAACAAGCGCCAGTAGCCATAGACGTCCAAAGACATTTCCAGAGACCTTCCCAAAGACGTTACCAACGTTTGCCATTCCCGCCTTGCATAAGTTGACACCGTTCTAAAAGTCACTGCAAATATGTACGCTAGATGGCGCTAAATGTTTATTTTAAGAGGAATTTATTTTTTTTTTTTGTTGTTGTTGCACGCTCTCATCTTCTTTTTGTCTACGTGGAAATTTAAATAACAAAAGTCGCCTGCTGCTGGACACTTGGAGCTCTTAAGTGTTTTGCCTGGCGTCAAGTGTTGCCGGCAACAAACCACAACAGCAACAACAATGAGAAAATGATGCGCTGGCAGAATTTTGCTTTCCTTTTTGACTGTTGCATTTGCCTTTCAACGTGATGCAAAAATGTGTGCTAGTGACGCCATTTTGTTTTTTGCACAAAATGGCGCTGCGAAATATAGGTGAATGCGCCGCCCTGCGGGCGGTACGCTGTCGGCCATCTTCTTTTGTTTGCTTTCCGTGCAAAGTTTCTTGTTTTCACCTATTTCCCTCTCACTGTCTTCATTATTTGCGGTTACTTTTCAACGCGTCCGTTGACTTGGTTGAAGTTAATATTTTAGCCAAGTAAGGACAGACAAAATGGCCCGGGCTTGCAGTGTTGCATTTTTAATAACACTTAAGGTGTAGCAGCAAGAGGCGTAGTGCTGTTTGTTTTTATAGAATGCAGTTGAAGACGCTTTTTATCCATTGAGATGAGCACTCGTTATATGTAGGGTTTAAGATGTGTGTGTGATGGAAGTAGGTTTCGCTTTCAAAAAAATATTTGGAAAGATGTTAACAAGTCGAATCGAAATCTTAAACTACATTTTGTAACCAACTGTAGCTTTCTTTAAAAGTTTTTGTTATCAGCTTCTCATTAATGTCTAACCATTTTCAATACAATTCAACTCTTATACATCTTTTTCACACCATAAAGTTGACCAACTAATTCCACTTTTCTGCTGCTTTAAGAGATCATGCAGAAGCTCACATTTGTTGCCCATCTTCATCTTTCCAATTAGCCGCTACAAGCTGCTGCTTTTGATGCGTCAATAATTGACGCCTTGGAAAACAACTTTTCTACGTTTAACTGCCACACTCTTCCACTCTTGTCAGCTTGTTTAAACTTTCGTCTTATCTTCTATTTTCTAACTGCCACCGTCTCAGCTGCTAGACATCAACATAAATTATCAACTTTTTTTTCTTATATAAAACGCCCTACTTTTTTGTTTTTGTTTTCGGGACTTTTGTGCTTCTAAGGCAAATGGTGCGCCATCTAATTGGGCTGTAGATCTTGGTATCCCAAAACCAAACCAATTTTGATGTTATCTCCCGTCGACAATGAATTACCAATTAAAGCGTATAAGACTGAATTAATTTGTAATTATTTAAAAATTTATAGCGCAGCAAATGAAATTCATTAACTATTTACGATACGCTTGCGAAAAATACCCCAAACATACAAAAGAAAAGTAGTTTGAAACAACAGTTAAGCTGTTTTTAATTTAGGAAAATTTTTCGGACGGTCAGTTTGGCTTTTTCAAAAGTTTTAAGCTGCTAATTAGTTGCGCGTTGGTTTGTTTGGTTTTGTGCAGCAAATTACGCCTACAGTTATTGATTTTTTTTTAGTTTTATTTTAATTGCTTATTTTATTTTTATTTTGTTTTATTTTATTTAAAACAAATTCATTCACCAAAAATGCTTAATTATTGCATAGTGTATAAATTTACAAAACAAAACAAAACATTTAGCTTGCTTTAAGCCAAATCGTCAACATTAATTTAGACATAAAAATACTCATCTTTGGCATTTATTTATAAAATTTTGTATCTTTATAAATAAATTCATTGTGATTTATGGCACGCTTTATGTTTGCGCTGCCTTAATTTGCATATATTATTTCTTTTTAAAAACAAATGATTAATTTTTGCTTGAATTTTTGTTGAAATTTTTATGCGCTCAAAGCAACGCGAATTAATCAGTGGTACGGAAAATGTTACAAAAAACTTGTTTTACATTTTTTAAATAATGTGTATTTTGATTTAAGCTGTTGTATGTATAAAGTGAGAACTTGATAAAGTTTGAAAAGTGTATAAGGTCAATAACAAAAACTTTGACTAATTTCCAAACATTAGCACGGCATATTTTAAGTTAATTGAAAATGATACTGTATAAGTTTCATTGATGCGTATCTTTTTTAAGTTTTAAAACCGAACGACGAAAGCTGTGTGTGCCTAAGTAAGCTGCATATTCCGTATTCAGTTGTAATTTTATAGCTAGAGGAATACATGCTTAGAATTGAAAAAACAGCACAATAGATAGAAAACCACCTCAATATCTGCAATTATTCTATTGCAAGGAATTACTGCATTTCTTACAGCTTCGCTTATATAAGCTGCTTAAAGACAACTTTTATATCTATAAACTTGTACTTAAAATTTTATTAAAATAGTATAGAAATTTGTAATATTGAAATATGATGTACAAATTTTACATCAAACCAAAAAAAAAAAAACAAAACTGCACATTTCAGAATTCATGTGATATTGTTACCTATTTATTAAAAAGTGTTGGTCCAAAGCGGCACAAAGAGACTTAAAGCTATACTACTGGTATACAAATACCTAAATACTTTTATGTGCAACATTTTGTATGGGTTCGGTAACAAAAACCGCATAAAAAAATGCCTATATTACACATAATTTTTAGCTGCAAATACATAGATATGTGTCTCTAGAACAAAACAAAAATGAAAACATAACCGCACCCTAAAACAAAGCATCATATGCAGGCGCCACATTTTGTTGGTCATTGGGCAAAGTGTGTGTACGTTGAGAGGATGCAGTGTGGGTGGCAACTCTAGAGGCTGCCAGACGCATAAGCAGTATGACAAGAGCAGCAAAAACAATGGCGACAACAGGAGCGGAGCGTCCCAAACACATGAGTGTGCTGCTTTGCTTTGTTTTGGGCGCTCTCAGTTATTGTTATTATATGCGCTTATGTGTACTTTTATTTAGCTGCTTGCTTTTTGTTATCTTTCGCGTATTCGTATAATATGTCTGCTTTTTAAAAAATATGTTTTTGTTATTGTAAATTAAAACAAAACAAAGTAACTAAAAAAAGGATGAAAAATAATACAAATCTGAGCCACTTCCGCATTGCTTTGCAACGTATGAGAATTTAAAGCAACAGCGTCGACTGCAGCTGCTGCAGATGCTTCCGTATGCTGGGTAAAAGTAAGTCAACGTCTCATGAGCTCGTGTGGCACAAGTGTAAGTGCCCCAGTGTGGCGGGCTAGGCATGCATTTATTTTATTTATTTATTAGGGATGGCAAAGTGACTTTTGGTTTTGACATCAAGTGGAGCTGAGTACACTGTTGCTGCTGCTCTTTTAAAGAGTCTGAACGAATATGTGTCCATATGCTGGCATATGTAGTTCATTAGTGCAGCCAACTTTTTGCATAAGTTGTACATAACATTTGAATTAGTGCTGTCAAAATTTGTTGAATATACATTAGGTCTACAAGTTGTAACAAGAATTTTTCGTTGTCTATTTAGTTTGAGTGACAAGCCCACAGTAGTCTAGAAACCATATTCCCTTTGAGTGCGCTCAATCATATCAAGCTGACGAAAATAGCTTTAAAACAATTGCCACATGTTGTTGCATATGCACGTATACGTACGCAATGGCTTTGCCAATTGTCATTGACTAGCTAAAAAATTGATTGATTAACCCATAAGAGCGCGCTATGAAAAACTGCCAAGACCATGTAATATTCATAAGGGTGACCCCTTATTCAACTCAAACGCACACACATTAATATTTAGCTACCGACAGCACAAAAGCGGCATAATTAAAAGTGACTTTTCCAAGGCACTGCTGGCCAGTCATTCTCGATTTACTTGCCACAAACTCCTACTACTGCCACTGCCGCTTTTGTGTATAGAGTATATATATATATGTATTGCATGTAATGCGTCAAGTTTTCGTCATCGTCTAATGTCTAATGGCTGACAGTTGCCTGAAATGATGATGACAGTTTTGGATGAATTAGTTTATTTAAGTAATGTGCTTCATTAAGATTGCTGACTACAAAAGTTACACAGCACGTTGCGCAAATCAAAAACAACAGCTTACACTTATATACTTTTGTTTTATGTGTGCTACATTGTGCTTAGCATTAATTTAGCAAATCAAATTTTACATTCATTTTTATATATATTTATGTTTGACCTATTTGTTTTTTGACATTTACCAAACAATTTTTAAAACAACTGACACGTGCAGAGACACAACATTTTTATTGACACTTTAATGTGCAAAATACATAAAAATAATATTAATTTGTACAACAAAAACAGTCGTAAAGTCGCGTCGTAACGTAAAATATAACATACTTTTTAGTTGTAAAAAATAAACATTAATAAGTTTTTCAATGTTGTTGACACTTTTCTAATAAGAATTGACATAAAACAAAGAAATAATTTTAAAATGACACGAACACTAGATAAAGCAGCAAATGCATTAGGGAAAAGACAAGCTACACAATGCTGCATATACTTTAATATGCATGAGTGACTTTTGATGAAAGTAAGTAATATATTGCAAGTTAGCTCAATGAGTTACCCTAATGCTTTGTGAAGGCCTAAAACAAAAGCATTGAGAGACAATAAAAATGAAAAATATATTATCGCTTCATATAATAAATTTAATCAAACAACTAATTACAGAACATGAACAGAAATATGCTTTCATAGATAATTTAAAATGAAATATTGACAAGTTTAATAATTATAATTTTAGTGCTAAGTGACTTTTCTTTTATATTCAAGTTAAATTTACAATTGCCTAGTGTTAAGCAATACGTAAATGAGGTGAATGATAGTATATAGACTCTCCCTTGAACACACTTACTTCCTGAATAAATTTATAAAATTTTTGAAAAATCTTCACTAACTCTAGCATAAAATTGAGGATCTTAAGTCTTAAGTAAGACTTAAGCAACAAATAAAATGTGGCAGCTACCTGCACTGTTTCTTTAGTTTGCCAGACCTTATCAAATGTCTGTTGTATATCTAGAAAAACCCCTAATCAGTATTCCTTTGTCTGAAGAGCTCAATTGATGGTGTTTGTTTGGATTTTACTTGATATTAGAGAGTTAGTTGCGTCTAGAGCTACCAATTAGCACTTGGGCCCAAACGCACTGAATCCGTCACTGTAACATACAATCACACACACGCACACATACACACACAACGATTGCTGCCAATCAAAGCAGTAAGCAAGCTTATCATTGGCTAGTTAATGCTGCTCTCTCTCTCTCTCTCTCTCTCTCTCTCTCGCTCTTGATCAAATCCTTTGCGCATGCATCATTGGCTTAAGCTTTGTAATGCTCTCAGGCGCTCTCAAACTTATAGAATTGTTTTTGTTTTTACGCTCTTTCAACTGAGCATTGTACGTACACATACACACATTGTGTGCGGATCGGTAATCCTATACAAGATTGCATCAAAATCAGCTACATTCGATTGCACGCAATTTTCGTATACGCTTTCACCTTAACTTTTCATAATTAATTTTGCTAATTAAAATATCTTCGTCAAGTTATGCGCATTTAAAGTGTTCTTTTTGCAAAAAAAAATAAATGAAAATAAAGCAGTATTAAGTTGATTATTTATAGCGCGCCTTTTTAATTGACACTATTTTTCATTTTCTCTGGATAAAGTTCGAATAAGCTGAAAAAAGTCTTTTTATGCTGTTATTGCGCGTGCCTTGGAAAATACATCAACTATCAATTAGTGCGTTATTGGTGCGGCGTTGCGTACAAGTGTGCTGCCATGGCGCAGTCCCCGCACTTTTGCTCAGCTGCTGCAACTTGGCATACACTGCACTTAATGGGCACTTTATACTTTGACCTAAATTATCTTTTATGCTGCTGCTGGGCAGAAGAGGCAACACACCAGCAACGAAAGACACCCACCCTCACAGCAGTCGCTCTTGTTTTTATTACACACACAAATTACAGCATAAAAATTGTTATTAATTTCCATATTAGGCGCATTCATGTGCCACAAGTACATTGCCAAAAACCAACATTAAATTCGTAGATAATTAATGTTGAATTTAACAAACAAAAGTGACATCTACATAAAATCAAACTTTACTTTGTCTTAAATAAAATATGCCTCATCAAAAACTATTAGCTGCCAGCATGCGCATATTATTTTCTAAAGAAAGTCATCATAAATGCAAAAATAATCATAAGTAATCGCATAAAAGAGAGTACAAACAAAAAAAAATTATAATAATAATTTAAATACAAAAATACAGAACAACTCAGACAGCAGTTGACTTTAAGTGCCCTCTCAGCGTATTTGCGTATTAAAAACGCAAAGAAAATAAAACAAGTTCAAAACTTTACCGTATACAAAAAAAGAAGAAAATTCTGCGTAATCTACATCAATGTAGACAGACGAGAGAGCAGCAACAACAGCAACTGTGGGCCAAAAATGCTTAAAATCGCTTAAATGCAAATATGCAAATGAATTTATATACTTGGTATTTAGAGTATCTATTTTTAAAAAAATAAAAATTACTAACGTGAGTAAAGACGATTCGAACTGCCTCATCTTTAAGTATATACAGGTAGATGACTTAATAAGCGCTTTCCCATTACGCAATTTCATGTTCATAAAAGGCTTTGAAATGACAGACGTTTCAGAAATCTTCATTTTCAAAAATATTTCGCAATTCTTCTACCAAACTCTTGCTTATCAGTCTTAGGCCTGGCTTCATACCTACTAACTTCGTATAAGTTCTCAGCGTTCTACGGCAAGCATTCTGTTGCTGGTTCATTTCATCGCTGAGATGGATTTTTAGAAGGTCTTTAAATTGTTTGGCTTGTGCTTCAGTCTCACGGTATGTTGGCCTGCCTTAGACAAGTTATACTTTAGAGGCCTCTTAAAGATCTGTCTTGCTAAAATGAATGACAAGAGCATTGATGAGTTTTATTAGCATCCCGATAAAAAATAGTAGTAGGGCTTTCTTGTTTTCGCACCACTGTGCCTTGAGCTTTTTGGCATAAATTGAAATGAACTCAATGCGCGGAGTACCCAATTTAAGAACTAGGATGACGGTGACGACAACGTTGACCTGCGATAGGCATAGCATAGAATTTGCATATAAAATGCAGTCTAGTCCAAGTAATTGTAAATTCAAATTATAGTGCAACCCTAGAGCCAGGGAGTTTAACGCGGTCTTGCAGCGCATAGTGTTGTATGTAAACAATTTTATCAAGAAACGGAAACTTGCCGCCTTACAATTAAAAAAAAAAAAAACGGATGATAATATATCACATGAATGAATGGGAATGCATTTTAGAAAGCACCAAGCAGCTGTTGCGCTGTGGAAGTGGAAAAATATATAATTACAAAACATACAGTGTATAGTAGCTGTGGTGAGGGTGACAAGTGCATTGACTTCCTGTAAAATAATACGGATCTCAACTTCAAATGCAACAACTTCACCTACTTAACACACTGATGGGATGCAGGAAGGGGGCACGTACAGCAAAGAGAGTATTAAATGCGTGGTTTGGTTTTTTTTTTTGTCTTCCCGTTTGTAGGCGACAATGTCTGTCAGTGATGGCGTTCCAGAGTACCATACACAGGGACGCAGAACAACAAAGTATCGATTACACAACAAAGCTGAGTAATTGAGTGGCAAGTGTGGCATGACATAGAGCGTACCAAAGAGAGTTAGAGAGGGAGTTGTGGAGTGCAG
Organism: Chymomyza procnemis; assembly: GCA_035046065.1. Taxonomy (NCBI): domain Eukaryota; kingdom Metazoa; phylum Arthropoda; class Insecta; order Diptera; family Drosophilidae; genus Chymomyza; species Chymomyza procnemis. The sequence continues at coordinate 15,475,432 of JAWNOJ010000013.1, read as the reverse complement.
TAAAATAAGATGACAGATAGTGAAGTGTAAAGTTGCTTAGTGTGGCCAATGTACATAAAGTGTGTGTGTATGTGTGTATATAGGTTTATATGAAAGATAGTGTATATTGTTGTGGGCTTGCCCAGGCAATTGTTGCAGCATTTTTATGAGTATAACAAACGAGTAGTAAAACTTGGTGTCAAAGTTCGTATGTAATCTTAAGACTTAATCGAAAACTTAAAAAGACAGACAGTAAAGGGAAAAAGTATAAACAAGACGTCTGATCTGTATCAATGTTGAGTGTGCGGTTAAAGTTGTGTTTTGTACAAACGATACTTTTTTTGTAACAACGATAAAATTATATACTAAAACTTAATAGTTTTATAAATAGCTTGAAGATCTTATTTAAAAGATTTGCTTAATATTATATGAATTCGGTTTTGTTCTATTAACTAAACAAAATGAATTTTTTCTTCTACTTACAGGTATGTTTTCTTTGTTCAGATGCTATTTATGTATGCTTGAGTTGGGTAAGACTTATAAAAACTGCAAATTAAACATGAAAGAGATTCACATTACGATGTGAAATCATAACTTGGATATAAAACTTTGCATTTAAGTGACTTGTTGAGGATTAAAATATAGGACACAGGATTGATGTGTCAAGTTTAAAATTAGTCTATAAAAGCAAAGGCAAGAAATAGGAATAGATTTCCGTAGTGACAGAATACACAAAGTTATAAATGCTTTCAAAAACTTTTGCACTACTTTATAATTTTTATAATTTAAAGATTGTAGTAACTGAAGTAGCTTTACCGCTAAAGGCTTTAGGTATGTATATAGGGAATTATTTGGAAACATTTTCAATAAACAAAATACATAAAAATATGCAGGAAATCGATAATAACCATCACCGGTATAGTTTTGGCAAAAGTTTCTAACCAAATTGAATCGAAAAATTATTTTGTTAAACAAATACACATGATGCAATCTTAGATCTTATCGTAGATCTTATTTTCTATGAGGTAACAAAATATATCCTTTATAGGCTTTCGAATTCTTTTTATTGATTTTAAGCTACAATATACAGCAAGTTTTATTTTTCTTGACATTGTTGCATACATTGTGTCAATTGCCCAATTGAGTTCCACTTTTGGAAGCTACTGAATTCAAAAACAAAAAATAAACAGAAAAACACACAAAATACTTAAACTTTAAAATGCATTGAAAACAAACAAGTTGGTAAAGTTTGCTATCAAACAACAAAAAGAAACCGAGCCAAAACAAATAAACAAGCTTAGAACTCGAGTAGAAGACATATGCTGAAGGTCAATTGAAGGTGCAATGAGGCAGCCACAGTGTAGCAACAACAAAGGAATCGATACCAACAACAACAACAAGAGCAGCCATTTTCCATTTCGCCTAAAGTATTTTGCTTCATTTTCTTTATTTTTTTTCTTTTATTCATTTTCATTTTATTTTATTTTTCTAAGAGACGCCAACGACACACGTGGAAATGTCGTTGAAAATAAATAAGCGTGTGGCATTTATGTTTATTTGTGGCAACAAATTTATTTACCATGAATTTGCAAACCGCGCGAATTGCAAACAAACAGTTATCAGTTACAATATGGATGCTACATTTTGCGCATTTGATAGCAGCAAAATTGGAAAATGAAATATGGAAAATGAAAATGTTGAAAAATACAAACAAAAATGGCGAAGCTGGTAGAAGCTGAAACTTTCTGCTCATAATGTGCTTGAAATTTTTTTAAGCAAAAAAACACAAATAAATTATTTTAGATGCCTAATGTTTGATTCATATCCGTTCAACGACACACAAAAAACAATATCTAACGCCTACAGTATATATATGTAAAATATATATAAATTGTTTAGTAGTGTATCCGTTTCTTGGCATCAAATACTTGCTTGAGTATGTGAACGCGTAATACGCGCTTATCACAAAAAAAATACCCGGCTACTTTGGCAGCTGAGCTTCAGCTTATCAGCGCTGACTTAATTCTTTACAAATTTTCAAAAAATATATATGGAACTTATAGAATTTATTGTGTAAACGCTTAGCTAATAAAACTGATTTATTATAAGCTTGATTTTCATTTTCTTTTTTTTTTTGTATTTTCATAATCATAATTTATTTATTGTACGGTCCCTTTGAACATTTAGCTGGGGTTCACAAAAGTCAATGCTGTCTTGATTGAAAGTTCGAGACTTGAGTAAATATGATTGTATACGGATGGATTATTTATTATAGAGTTCTTTGTGCTACTTTTGTTAGTAATTAAAACCACTTAAGGGGCCAAAGATACAAACAGAAATGCAAATATAAAAATTCGCAAGAATTATTTTCAATTTACGAGACATGCTTTTAAGGCAAACGAGAGCTTCCAGCGAACTAGGTTTTATATATTCAAGTTTTTTGCCTAAATTTTAAAATAATTCATACTCTAACTTTTTGAAAACCCTACACAAACTTATGCCGTTTAATAGACACACCTCGTCTGCCACACAATATCATCGATATTGATGATGTCGCAGCCAAGCCTTAACTTTGCCAAAAAGCTACTTAATACAGGAAACTAAAATAAATGAAATGCAGCAAAAAAACGGAATTGCTTTGTTTACCAAATCTATTTAAAGTTGTATATATTTTAAGCCAACAAAAAAAAATTTACTTTTAAATGCAATGATTAAGCAAAAATTTATACAACTGTTGTCGGCATTTTGTACGGGGGAGGCGCGTATGCCAGGGCTTAGTGTTGAAAGCGAAAGATTTACAAGATTTATACACGCACAGGCAGAGATATACCTAAATGTGTCTAACCAAACTCATGTTAAATAATGAATAGAGCTGCAGAACAAAAAAATGGAAAAAGGAAAAAAAAAAACACATAATACAGGCTAAAACTTGCCATATATCCATGAAAAATTATGGCGGCATGCCAAAGCATGACGTTGCACAAAGCGTTAAGCGCCCCCAGCAACAACAATGGACTCTTGTTTGGGTTTCCAAAGCCTACACTTTGGCTTAAAGAACCTCTCTGCACACCTAGCTTCGCCACACTACCCCGTTTGGCTTTATAATTGCTTATGCCAGACAGTGCCGCAATTAAGTACTCTTAAATGTGAGCGCTAGGTAGGCTAGTGTCTAGGAGCTGCCAAATAATGGCTTAAGCATTTTTACGGGGGCAGCCACTAGGGTGGGTGGCATAAACATTGAACATTATATAGAGTTGCCAGCATGCTTAAGTTTTGTTAAGTCGACAGACTCTCACTTTGTATGTTTTGAATATTTTGAAAGTTTTTAAGTTTTTCTCTAAACGATGCCATTGTATCGTTAATTGTTTGAAAAAAAAAAAAGGTTTCAGTGTACATGTGGGTGCAGCGTAGACGCTAATTGCTAACTGTTTTACATTATCAATTTTTATTTTATTTGAAGAAAGTAATACATTTGGAAATTTTATGCGCAAGCGACACTGACTTGAGAATACTCTTTAACATTGTAAATTGTGGCAGCAAATGTATTGGGAATAGAAAAAACTGCTAAATTGGAGGAAACTTTTACAGCGACTACGATCTCGAAGACACGATGCAACTTTTCTTAAAATATTATTATATTATTATACCACAAATAGTAGAAAAATAAGACTGTTGAAAATCTTTGCATTAGTTCAACATGGCGTAAGTGAATACTCTATAAAACTGTTTTGCGTTTAAGCTTAAAAAGTCGCAAAACGGAATATTCTCGCTGCATCAGAATCGAAGTTAAATGGCACACATTAAGTTTGTATCTTACATTGATTTCATCTCACTTGAATCTAACCTTTTGAGTTTATTCCCTCTGCATATGAACTTACATCACATAATTATGTACTTATACAGCTGATATATACCTTATGCTATAGTGTGCTGAGCTAACCCAAAAACTTAAGTATTTCATAAAAAGTACCACGCAAGCGGCGGGGTAAGAACTTGAAATATTGTAATTACTTTTTAAATGCAGCACTAAATGTCTATTTAAGCAATAACAAACATCAATAAAGCAAAACTCTCTAAGAATACGCTTGATCGAATTCCACCAAAAAAAAAAAAAAAAAACAGAACTCTCCCTAAACAAATGTTTACTACCTGTCTCTTGAAAAGGGCTCGCCAACAATGATGACCTACTGCTCCGCAACTATCAACGGAAGACAAGACATAACATTTTTTTTTCGGTTACGCTTGCTTGTAAAAAATTATAGGTTCTACGAGTTATCATAAAAAAAAAACAAAACTTTAAAAGACGCCCCCTTGCGAGTTCTAGAACAGTTAACTGCGCACACATTGCATTGTTTATTTATTATTTATTTAGTTGGTGCGTTGTAATATGCATTTTATTAGACGGCAAGCGATGAAAACCTTAAAAAAAAGAAATTGTTTAGATGCAACAGGAAAAGTTGCAGAGGGTTAGTCGATTTTTCTTGGCTTTACTTAAGGCACGCAGTCAACAGTTGACTAAAACTCAGTAGAGCGTATAACTAGCCGCATACCAAGTACACTTAGCCTACATAGTTTTATTATTTGTTATTGTTCAGTGTTGTTGGCCCTTATTGTTGTCCAACTTGGTTATTTAAATACAACCACAAACTACTTTGACTGCACTAAATTTATCGCATGCAACAACCGAGAGGTATTTCCATATATGTGCCGAATATTTAGGGCGTTTTTTATAGCCAAAAATGTGCTACCACAAAGGGTGACTAGGTTACAACTTTTTAATAAGATTAAAGTGATATTGTAAAAGAGACTCAAGGGACTTTTGGTTAACTAAATCTACATAAAGGGTTTGAGAAAGTAGAGTATGCGGTAATGTACAAACAAAATTTTCATTTGTTTAGAACTCTAGTAAAAGGCATGCATCTATTTTGAGTAATAAACGCGTATTACTAGAATCAAACACGATGCATCGCTTTTCTGCGTACAGCAACAACAACACCAGCTATGAATGATGCCAAAATTAAGACTGTATCGCCCAGCGTTTCCATGATTATCAAATCTACGTATCATTTCACAATAACACCAAAAGCAATGGTAATCGTAGACGCCACTCCCAGAAGACGTCAGGTGGCAGCCCCACCATAACTCGCATCTGGCCAATCAGCATTTCAATCAAAACTCCAAACCGCTTACCGAAACCAATATAAGAGAATTAAACATAAACGGCTTTCCAAACTCGATGACGACCATAGGCATTTCAGAAACGGACACGAATTGGATAATGGAACGTTAGAAGCCTTGGAAGACCCAAGGCAACCCGGAGAAGATCCATTCTTCAACAACTGAAGGAACTGACGGAACAATTAGAACCCTTAAAGAACCAACTAGATTGGCACAAAAAAGGCAACCATTTACAATCGTAACTGCTGCACAAAAATGTTCTAGAACAAGCAAGTAAAAGTGAAAGGATTCTCTTCAAAGTTTCAATTTTTATACATTTTTAAATCGTTTTATAAACTTGACAATAGCTACCACGTACACACAAGCCATATGTGTCATGTAAAATAATCTCAGCTTAATTTATATACTCCGACTGTACTGGCTAATATCTTTTTAATTGACGTGATAAAAATAAATTGAAAATTTGTTGTATTTTTGGCATGCTGCTCATTAAACTTTCGTGTCAATGTCAAAGTTTATAAAAGTACCAAAAATAAAACTACAAAAATATCTTTGCTTGGTAAGAAGATAAATATGTTTTGTAGCTCAAAATTGTTTCCCAACAAATTCTACTTACATGCCAAAGCACAAAAATGTCAAATGAATGTCAGACCAAACAATCTTTTTTGTCCAAAACCAACTTACTTCTCCTTCCAATCTAATTAAGTAACCACAATATGGAAAAGATACACAGCACACACACCTAATAAACGTCACGCTATGGACAATTTACATTGTTGTCATTACTAATTAAATTAAATACACGCAATATAACAAATTGTTAACTAGCCCACTAGAGATACTAAATATATACTATCTATATAAGATAGCTGGTTGGATAGTTGTATATGGTTTGTGCGTTGTAACGCCCACAACTTATGTGACAATCGAGGGGCATAAAAAATGCATGAGGAAATTCAAAACTCAAACACCCACACGTGCAAGGAAACGCAAGTATTGACCACAGTAGAGTGCGAGCCTTCTTGGTTGTGGCCAGTTTGTGTGATTGACAGCTTGACCGATTTCCATGAGTTTCGACCGCAACTCCTGGCTCAATGCTTCAATGATGTGTGCAACCGACGACGTTCAACTGGGAGACAGCGGCGTATTCAATTACATGCAATCAAGCACACATGCCACATAAATACTTACTCTATGGTATTGGGTATATGTGGTATAGGCTAAATTTATACTTTATAAAGTAGGCAGTGGGGGGCAGGTAGTAGAGCGCTGCCATAACTACTGCTATGTACTAATTAGAGCTAGACCCTGGCCCACTACCGGCTGGCCGGCCATAGATTGCTTAGGCATAAATAATATTGCTTTTGGCGCTTGACGACGTGCCAGCAACGATAGCCATCAACTCAACTTGCTGGCATATCATATTACAGGTATATTAATATGCCATTATAGTAAATACAATAGTCGTCCTATGTACACACACACACACACACACACATATATATATATATACTTATGTACATATATCATATGTAATTGTGTTGACAAGCATTATGTTGTTCATACGAATCGCGGCATTTAGCAAAACTAAAGGACAAACAATGGCTATTTATTCATAACGCTCGGCTGCATGTGTCAAAAGTTGTTAGCTCTTTTATGGATTTTGCCTTTTAACTACTCGCACACCACTTGACCAAATATTATTCCTTTCCCCAACTACTGTTTCCTTTTGTTTGATTTTTACTCGCTTTTTGTATAAAAATTACAAGTAAATATTGGAATATATATACAGCTTTTGGTGTGGAATTCTGGCATTGTGGCCTGCAGAACTTTATTTTGTTGTTTCAAAATGGTTTTTTGTTTTAGTATTGCACAAAAAAAAACTTGCGATTGAAGTTCTTTTATTTGGTTGGATTGTTTATGTTATACAAGTACTGCAGGGGTATTGAGCTTATGCTGTTTACAAAATGTTACTTTTTGTATTTGTGGTACTTCCCTGTAAGCCGGAAGCAAACCCCATTGGCATGTTTCTTTATTATTATTGTGCCTTTTTTTGAAAATGTATTTCGAGGGTTTACAACATTTTTGCAAATTTGGTATGCAATTCGAAAAGTGTCTTTCAAGTCGTACGCTTGTCCCAACATAAAATTTTGCCACAAACTCAACTGTGTCAACATAGTATTATGTTGCGTTTTTTCTTCTTCTTAATCAGAAAATCTGGCCATGGGTAGAGTAGTTTTAGCCAACGTCTCAAACCGTAGTTCGATGGTTTTTGATTCAATTCTGAATCAGTGGTGATCAAGAAAAGATATCAGTTCTGTCGAATACAACTACGTAATTATAGGTACTATACTAACATCCTTTATATAGAATTAGTTCGTACCATATATCCAGCAAGTGTTCTTTATGGTTTAGCTAGCTATGGATAATGCACAGAGCTCACTGTTGAAGTAGTATCTGGACATTTGGACTTCACAACTTGGTATTTCAAAACTATATCAGGGCTTTGAGATTTTTGATTACTCTTTTTGGATAAGGTGAAAACTTTAAAATATATGGGCATACGGCTTCTTCGTTTAGTGCAATATCTCTGCTTTTATAGTTCTTCCAAGTGACTATCAAAACGACAAAATATCGTTGTTGTGAATATATTATTGGAGAAACTGTAGGGTAACTCTAAAAAATATGCCTAAAATATAAGCGAAATTTTAAAACTGAATTTGCTTGTCTAGCAGAGGGTACAAAAGGGCATATGTATATCTCTATTAATAGCGGTTCGAAGAGAGCAGTATTGGTGTCTTTTTAATAATCAAAAATGTTATACTTTTATTTTTAAACAAAAGTTATCTGCGCGATGCTGCAAAAGACTCATTAAGTAAAAGCTGCTGGTTCAATTTTGGTATCTATCTAGCTCATAAAAAATATTTGAAAATTTCAATTAGTTTTATGCATTCATCTAGTCTTACAAGCAAATACTTTTTAGTCGTAAAGCTACCCAAAAAAAAGTGTCTTTGGCAGCTTAAGCCAACTTAACTACGCATTTTTTGTTTTAAATTTAATAAGCTATTAAGAAGAATTATATCCATTTAACTTTATTAATGATCTTAGTACAAAGAGCACTTTCATTACAATTTACGGAAGTATGCATCAACATTAGCCTAAATTTTTTTTTTATTTTTTGTTGACCACACGAAGACTTCGTTAGAAACTTAACTAATACTTTAAATCGCGCTCATTAAAATTTGTTAGCTTCCTCTTAAGTTAGATGCGAAAAAAAAACATATTTAACTTTTAATGTCTATTTAATCTGTTGTCGGGGCAGTTCCCACGTTTTAACAACATTAACGTGCAACAATGTTGTAAAAATTCTAGAACTACAGACGTTCCCAACAACAACCAGACAATGGACCATATTGTACTTTCTCTCGTATGCTGTACGTCAGACGCACAAATAACAAAACTTTAGAAATGCTGTACAATTTATTTGCATTAATGACACTTAATGTTGTCTACAGGCAACACGACAAAACATAAATTAGATCGTGTTGGGTACGCGCTGGTGTTGCCTGCCCTCCCCTGCTCCATTTCAACAAAAATAAACAACAAAAATTTCTAAGATCTACACGCAAGAAGCAGTAAAACAATTGTCAAAATAAAAGAGAATAAAATGAAGCATATAAGAAAAATAAGGAACATGTCATTGACATGATGCACGCAAAGCCACAAAAGTATAAAGAATGCAAAAGTTTTTAAAGACCCACACTTCGAGTGCCCGAAAACGGTTCCCTACGTGGGCGTTGAAGATCAACACTTGAGATGACATTTTCCAATTCCATTTGATCAGAATGTCTTGTGGCTTTTATGCTCTTTGGGGAATTTGGAAGAAAAGAGTCCACAGAGTTAGTGCAGTTGTTATTATATTATTTTGGTATGTGATGTCTTTTTTTTTTTGGTTTTTGTTTTTACAGCTGCAGCAGTTCAAAAATTTAAATTGACTTTAGGCAGCAAACTGTACAAAAGCTCACGTAATGCAACTTTTTAAGCTGGCTAACAAATTAACGGCATTAAAAGTTTTAATGCACACACACACAAGCACACACACTTCGACACATGCGTGTTGGCCATATTCAATTTTACACTTGGCTAAAAACATTTGCACGTACCTCGATGTGGCTTAAAAATTCGACCAATAAACTTTGTACGATTAGTTAGCCATTAGTATGTGGTACCTACTCGTTCCTCGTCGCTTCAGGCTTAAAAAACTTTCCAAAGCCTGACAAACATTAATCATGTCCTGGCATGCTGCTGCACTTTTTGAATTGCTTGGCCATGGCTATTGGAATTACTGCATTTTTTTTGGCCCCAAGAGCTTTGTTTTTGTTGTCAATATCAAACTTTGTTTGCTGTAGCTGGCGCTTCATTTGCATATCGCAAAAAATGCTCGAAATACGACAAAAAATAAGCAAAAATACGTTTGAAAGTATTTCAAAAACCCTAAACTGAAAAGCAAAAGTTACGTTATCATTTTGCTGCTGTCTGCTTTTGGGATTCGCATGGTCTAAAACCCAAATGCCAAAGTCACATTGGATTAAAAAACAAAAATGGCTTGGCTTCGCTTGGCATTTTCTTTCTCTTTTTTTTTACTTTTGTTTTTTGTTTTTGTGCTTTTGCTTTCCAACCCTGCATAGCAAAATCAATTTAAAGTTTTGTTGCATAAATTTGCACAGCATTTTTGTGTAACGCTCTCTCTTTCTGTGCCAGAGTAGGGGGCTCCGCCTACCACACACATACAGTGTATACAGCTAAACTTCTTGTTTTTAAAGTTTTGCATTGGATTTTGTTGTACGCTTTACTTGCCTTTCATTCTTTCTCTTTTCTACTTATCTCTTTGCTCCGCTCGTTTCGTTTTTCAATAAAGCTATTTAATTGTTGTGCCAAAAGTTTTTAAGGGGTGGCAGAGGCGGGGGAACAAAAGTTACACAATTTTTTTTAATTAATTGATTAGCGTTGCATTGACAGCTGAATTTGTTAGAATTTGTTTATGACATTGTAAGCGTTGGAAAGTGTTATGCTGAAAATGCTGAAAACATAAAAAGCTAAATTAAATATGGCATAACTTTCGGTATTTCTTTGAACGTATTAAGTTTTAGACAATACATAGAACTTAAACTCGTGGAACTAGCAGCTGCTGTTAGCAAGTTTTATCAATATCTGTAATGAAACTAAGCTTTTAGAAGTTAGATTTTGCTTCAAAACGTTAGATAAGCTTAAAAAACGCGAGGAATTTGTGAGACAAAAGAAGCTACTACAAATAAAATAAAGATAGTTTTGAAACAAAATACCTCTACATGCACTGGTACGAAAAACAACTTGAATATTTTATAATTAGAGAAAATATAAATTAAGCGATTCTAAAACGAAGACACTTCTCGAATGTACGAGTATTGTAGTAAAGATTATTAGATATTAGTAATCCACACAGCAACTCAAATCTATTTGATATCTTTAAATTCGAAGCGCTTTCCTCTGTAGTTACAGAATAAATCCTGAGTTAAGCTTCGAAGCGACTTTATATAGTTGTCTCATAACGAGCTGTGAATCGATATCTGACAACTTTATGCATTTATTGTTTGCGAAAATATGAAAAACCACATAAAGTCAAATAAAATGTAGAATGTGCTATTGTCAAAGGAGGAGCATAGAGATAGCTGTATTAATAGCTTTTCGAAGAGAACTCCTGGGGACTTAAATAGTCCCTAGAATCCAAACGGTGGTGTCTTTAAGTAATAGAGATTTTCCTAGGTAAATAGTGTATATTTATTTGATAGCTATGCCCAGTACTGCTGGGCGGCATCGAACCTTTGACCTTTCGATTTAAAAGCCACTGCTCTACCGTTACGCTGCCTAGGCTCTCTATACCATGTACCAAAATCCCCATGGGTTGGTATATCGGGTACCAATTATACTTTTTTTGAAAGCTTTTTGTAATAAAATTAAAAAATTTATTGCCTTTCATTATGGTCATCGCTCCAAACGAGCATGAAGATATCTCTACTAATCGATCTTCGAAGAGAAGAGGAACCTAGAGTTTAAAGCTGAGACTTTCTATAGCGTATATATATTTGCTATCTATGACATAGGAATCGAACCACCGATATCCAGTTTGAGGGGTCGTGCCCTACCACTACGCTACCGAGGTCCACATCCAGTCAAATACTTTAAATAAAGTTTAATAACAATATTTGTTGTTAAAGATAAAAGAAAAATGCCTCCAAGTCACACTTAAATCTTTTACCACTTAAGAACTTGACTGACAATTGCTGAATGCTGCCACGCCCACCTTCGAAGCTCAAATGTTGCAGACACAGTAGCAACAACAGCAACACCTGCAACAACAAAATGCATAAAGAGCCATTGCCAACCCACAACTTAACGAATTTATGTATGTCTCTGTATGTGTGTGTGTGTGTGTATCTGAGAGGTGTCAGTATATTTGAGTATCTGTGTGCGTGTCTCTGTGTGTGTGTGTGTGTGTGTGTGTCTGTGTGTTGTAATGAAATTATTTAACTTAAACGGCAGCCGCGACTTGGGTGCCAAGTTGTTTCCCGAGTTGGAAGCTCAGCTGCCTGGATGCCAAACTCAATTAAAACGTCAGCGCAGCTTTTAGCTGTTGAATGCCGCCGCCGTTTTGTGTATTGCGTTTGTGTCTTGGCAGTTACTTGCAACAACCGCAGCAACAACTAATAGAAACAGTGGCAACACCATTGGCAACAGCAGCAACAACAACAACTTGTAGTAAATTTAACACACATGCTAACTGATAATTAACTTGAAAATCAACTATTATACACTTACACGCGCGCATTTTGGCCAAAATACTTAAAGACAATTTACAGATGCTGGCACTAAAACGTTTTCAAATTATACGCCAGAGTTGCCATCATTAGCAATAAACATGCTGTAGACATGCAAACCTTCGAACTGGGCCTGGCTTCATAACTTTCCGGTCGTAATAGACGCGGCTCCGTCACATTACATGTTTTGTACCGATAAAGTCAAATATGTTTTTTCTTCTCTCTCTCTATGGTTTCTTTTTCTATTTGTTTTAGTGATTTTTATTTTGTTTTTGTTGTTCAAGCGAAAATTTTGTTTTAGAAACTAATGAAGCGTTGAGTTTTTTTTTCCTCCTACCAACATTTTTTTTCTCACCAATTCAATTTTATTTACGTTGATTTGATTTGATATACTCTATAGTTTGGCTTAAAGGTGTACATAAGGTTTATAGAAATTTTTGTTACGTGCTAGTTGTGGAAAAACGCGGAAAATAAGGGATGCTAGCAGAAATGCATCTAAGTCATTGGCACTGAAGCAAAATATTGGAAGAAGTAATGGAAAACGCCGCAAAAAGGCCATATTTTGCTGTGGCCAATAAAGGCGGCCAATTGTTTAATGTTGTGTTCAAAAACTAGTCTAAATAAAATAAAAAGGATCAAATTGAATAAAAGTAGCACAAATTCTGAAATTTTACATGCCGACATAAGAAAAATTGTTTGTATAGTTCTGTATCATTTATCATTTCGTATATTTTCAAATAAATTCCTATCGTTACACATAATTCTATATGCAGTAATTCATTTCATTTTTATAAGATTCGTATACCATTCATAATTCTTAAATATAAGCAGCTTCCGATATAGTTTTTCCTCGAATAAATAAGCTTTTGACTTCTTTCATCTGCTTTAATTGTTTTATTTGTCAGTAAAATAGTTCCCTTATCTGGAGGCCTACTGGCTTAAAATAACCTAAGTAGAATAGTTAAATATGGAGAAGGTACATCATGAACTACTTATCTTCCATTATCAGCAGGAATCGCTCATGGAGTAGCTTCAGTGGATTTAGCTATATTTTCTATACATTTAGCTGGAATTTCTTGAATTTTTCTGAGAACATTAAAACGGAACTAGGAGAAAGAGGGCACAATAGGCGCTTGGGGGTCGCAGTGCGGAAGGGGTTTGGCCCACCCTCGTTCATACATTACAATATAAGATCAACTGCTATGACAATAGATCGAATACCTTCATTTATAGGATCAGTTCTAATTACAGCTCTTTTATTATTTTTACCATTATCAGTTATAATATTATTAATATTATTAACCGATTGAAGTACTTTGATCCAGCAGTGAAGATCCTATTATTTTGTCCTTTCAGCCTATTTGCTAGCAATTTATATTATACCTGCTCATCACACATAATCTGAATATATATGTGCTTTTCGTTTGCAGCATATCAGATATTCGTTTACATTCCGCAAAAAAAAATACATCATATTTTTTGTTTACTTTGTGCAACATTTGGCTGTTTGTTTTTGTCTAAGACCAAAAACAAAAAAAATCAACACACGCCTAATTCTTTGGCATTGTGTAACGCTTCAGTTGGCAGCGCCAATTTTTAACCCGTTTTTTTATGGGGTTTCGGGTTTTCTTTTGTATAAGTCTGTATATATGTAGGTATGTTCATTAAGGTAGCAATTAATTGTCATTTGTCAGTTTGTGTTGGAAATCTTTTTGTGTCATTTTTGTCTACGGTTTTTTTTTCTTTTTCTTTTTTTTTTGTATTTAAATTTATGCGCGGAACTTAAAACTCTGAAGAATAACAAAACAAAAAGTAGGTTACCATTAAAGCAATAAATTTGGGTGTGAAAAGGTTAGCTGGTAAGCCACTTAATAGCGAGATAAATATTTATATGTGTTCGTTTTAATATTTGATATAAGCTGAACATCTAGGAGAAGCTGCACTTTAAATAAAAACTTATAAGTTAATCTATAAAATAATATCTTAGTTCTTCAGTGCTACCATCTTATCAAAGATCCCAGTGAAAATATAGGTACTTTGCATTACGATCTCTAACAAAAATTCACAATAATTTAGCCAAATTAACATCGTTTTATATTGATTTATACGAGAGTCGTTTGAATTCCACAAAATTAGACACGAATCAGAAAAAAAAAATAACTTGCTGCAAATGAAATGAAAATCGAATTTTTTCTAAAGCCATTTCTGACAACAAGTACAAAATTTTAATATAAAATAGCAAAAAAAAAAATTTTAAGAAGTATTGGCTAGTAGCAGAAGGAATTTATTGTTTTTTTTTTTGCCTCTGTAGCAAAAGTAGCAGCAGCTTGGCTGCACACAAAAAGACAACCGAAAAATGTTGCATAAAACTTGGCGTTACCCAAAAATAAATGCAGCCCCTATCTCTATGAAAACCATTTCTATCTCTATCTCTGGCTGCCTCTACAGCCCCTGCCACTCGCATTTTATGTGCTGCCTGATGGCAGCTGCAATTTTGTGTGCTTTTGTTGGCATAAAATTTTGCGTATAATTAGAAAATTGTGGCAACTTCTTGCAGCGTTGCGACGCCTCTGCTGTTGCTTCTGCTACTCATCCATATCCAAGGCAACGTCGTTGGCAGCTGTTGCACTCAGTTGTTGTCCTGGTATAGTTGTGGTACTCATTGCTGTTGTTGCTGCTGTGGTTGTTGATGTGCAAATGTATGTCAATGCTGCTTGAGTTTCACAACAGTGCACAAGCAGTAAAGGAGCAGAGAAGAGTATGGTTGCGAGAGCCCAGGACGAAGTAGAGACCCAAGAGCAGGCACATCAATTAGTGCCAAACAAAGCCACAAGCACCGAGCGGCATGCTCTGCCCTCAAAAATTGCAACTTCTCTGTCATGCTCGCACTCTCCCTATCTTTCACTCACGTGTGTGTGTGTGTGTGTGTGTGTGGTGTGTCTATAACCTTCTGAACTCCTCACTGGCCCACATGACAGGATCTCTTGTCTCTTTGTTTGTCATTTCAAGTGTAAAATTTGTAAGGTGTCATCGTCTCTTTTGTGTCTTTTGATTCACATTCGGAGCATTTTGTAATTGCTTTAAATTTAATTAAAACATTTTTGTGTGTGTGTGTGTGTGTATGTATGAGTGTATTTGTGTGTATGTGCAATTTGCCACAAAAATTTTTACATGCAAAAATTGCAACTAATCATGCAAAGGCTACAAAACTGTAGAGTAATTAATTCATGTACTCTGGCATTTTCAAAAAGTTTTTCCATAAAAGCAAAGCATTATAACAAATATTTTATGCGAAAATTATGGTTTCAGCAAAATGTCAAAGGTTGTCGTAAAGTATCTTTTTATGGAATACCTAAAAATTTCTTTAAATTAAATTATATGAAACATTTTTGAAAACAAAATTTTGAGAAATAGTTGAAAATTCGAGAAATATTTTACAATTTATGAAAAAGTTTTTTGTAAAGATAATCAAAGCAATTTGATTGCATAGATTAATCATAATAGAGAAAAATTAACTTAATAGCTAAAAAGAAAATTTGAAATTTGAAAAACAAAAAAATAGATTTTTACAAAATAAAAATATTACAAAATTAGTTCTACATACAAATGCTATATTTCTGTTGTCTCTCCTGAGTGTTTGTCCAATCCATCTATATTTTCTGATGGATATATTTCAAATATAATGGATAGAATAAAGTTGATTTCTGAAGAAAAACGAAAAGTTTGCATTTGCAAGCAGGCAAGTATACAAAAAATTAAAAATCGAGAGATAGTGCGATTGAGAAAAAGAAAAAGGCAGAAGGAAACATGCTTACGTGGAAAATTTAGACAAAAATCTACTTTGGAAAATCAAAAAGAAAATTAGACACTCTTGAAGGGAGATTGACAAATTGACAAAAAGAGGCAGCGTGAGTTGGATTCGTACAAAAGTAAAAAATTCAAAAAGCAGAAGTTGATGCTAGAATTGTTTGAAACAGAAAAATAGTACAGTATTTGGATATAGGGGATGTGAAGAAAGAGTATTAAAACTGCAACTCTTTCGAAACTTTCGGAAATGAAACTTGATCGCAACATTCCAATTTTCACCAAGGAAAAATTGTACTACCGTCTCAAGTTAAATATTCAGAGTTATTAAATAAAATTTATAAAAACGAAGAAAAGGATAAAGACTTTAGAGAAAATTTGAGTTTATAACAATGTGTTGTCTTTGGCTTCTGCCAATACCCACATTGTAGATTTAAAAGGTACAGATACATATTCGATGAGTATTGTAGATGAAGTTTATGTGGGGGTTGATGGCCGAAGCGTGCAGGGTCCAAAGCCCGCTAGTTATACAAATAAAAATTAAAAATTTCTGTTTATTAAGTTAAGTTTAAATAATTAAGCCAGCGCTTTTCCAGTTTTCAAAACAGTCAGATAGTTCTTTTCCGGTTTCACCTTCAGTTACTCGATGTGTGACGGTGCATTATCATGATGTTGTCTCGCCACAATTCTAGCCCCTGGAGACTAATTGCTTCACGCAAAAGACGCAGAAGACGCAAATAATATTCCTTATCCAACAGTTTGACCGTTTGATAGGAATTCAAGGTGCACTACAACACGATAATCGACTCCCGGTATTTTTTTTGCCCACTTTTGTATGCTATCAAATTATATTGTACTTCAACTTAAGATAAGTTTTTTGACTCTAACAAAGGCACACGAAGAACTAAAGGTTCATGCACTTTAATTTCATTGCATTGTGCGCATGCATAAAATATTTGCTGGATAATTTAATTGTTCTACAAAATTCTCTCGAAAAATAAAAAAAAAATAAACTGTGAAATATTAATAATGGCACTTATGGTGAGTTTGAAAAAAAAATTGTATATAAACCAATTTTAATTGGCATATTACGAGGTGCACACAATTTTATCGCACAATAATAAACCCTATGCAAAATTGCGCTGCAAGTGCAATCAAAATTTGTTTTTTTTCATTTTTTTTAGTTTTACTTTTTATTTTTTTTGTTCATAATTTTTTGTTGGCCAATTTGAAATGCAATGAACAATAAAAATTAACTGGAGCATCAATAACAATGCAAAAGCCATAAAATTGTTGGTAACAATGTGTAAGTGAGTGTGTGTGTGAGTGTACGTGTGTGTGTGTGTGTGTGTGTGTACGTGAGTTCGTGAGTGTGTGTTTGAATTGGTTTTTGTATTGGTTGCTTGTGGGGTTCACCACATAACAATTACAACAACTACAACAAAATGTTAAAAATGGCGGAATTTTGTAACTGATAAAAAAAAAAAACAAAACAAAAAAAAATAAAAAGTAAAGCATAAATGAAAGAAATAGAAGCATAAATTCCGTTGTGTGCATTCAAAAAAGTTTCGCATATTTGTTTTGTGATTCGTTTTTATTATTATTTGTTCTTGTTGTTGCTGTAGTTGTTGGTGTAATTGTTGTAACAGCGCTGTCGAAAATGTAGCACACAACTGAGCGACCCTCGCCTAGGGTGTTATAAAAATTGATGGATGCCAGCAGCGTACACTCTATACATAGGTAGAACTGACACAGCACGGCCATATGGAAAACAAACCCCAAAATGGCGCAGTCATCGCTGTTGCTGCCAACTCGTTTAAAATGCATAAATAAATGTTACTATGTTGTAGTGGTTGTAGATGTGCATGTTTCTGTGTGTGTGTATCTGTTTTAGTTCTATGCATTTGCTGCAATTTCTTTTGGCCCAGTTTATAGCGAGTGTAGCTACATCAGAGTCATCATCCCTTTTATGCCATAGTGAAAATTGATGAGCGTAAAAATTTGAGATAATAAAATTTATTTTTACTAAAGCGCGCATAAATTTTTTTGTTGCCAACAATTTGCAACTAGTAGCAATAAACCATAAATTTATGTTTTAAAAAAAAAACACAAAAAACGAACAAATAGAAAATTTATAGTCAGCAAATCAAAGAAATCGAAAAGACAATATGTGCTTGATTAAAAAGTACAAAAGCAAGAGAAATAATGAAAACTGTGTTGGAAGTAGTGTATTTGAGACTATATATATGGTACACAGTTAAGTACGGAGACCTTGAGGTTTTGTTGCAATCTCGTTACTATACTACTAGTCCTTACAGGGTCTTTTTAGGAAAGCTAAAATGAAATCTGGTAAAAAGTTTTCAAGACATCTAACAGCTTTATAACTCATTACATTGAAAAAAAAATCATTTTAAATCAAGTCTTAATCTTTATAGCCATTCAATCAGAAGTGCGCTTCATCGCTTATGAAAATCGGAAACAACGACGATCTCGTTTTGGGCCCTATTTACACTCTTTACAAGCGAGTTATTTATGAGAATATTTCAATTGACAGCTATCAAATCGATCGCCAACTTGAACAGTAATGCCAACTTAAAGTGCTATAGCTCGGAAAAAAATACCCTTTATTTAAAGCATTATCGAAATGCGAATAAAAACTATAACTTAGCTTCTTCCATATTGCTGTTGACTGAATTAAAGAAATCGAGTTCGTAAGCTACAAGAAATAAAAACTAACTATTCGACAATCTATGTAATTTTACTTGTTTGAGTAATGGATATGAAAATGCAATCGATTGTCTAATTCTTATGAGCTACAAAAGCTAAATATTATTGACTGAACCATAGAGTTGATAGTAGAAATGTTTTGACAGCACAATGCGACAATATACTCGAAAAAAAGAAAAAGAATGATATAAAAGAAAAATACCGCTCTTATCAAGATATGTACATACTTAACGTATATAAGTATATAAGATTGTTGAGTTCCAATTTTAACTTGAAACTGCAGCAATTGAGCTGTAAGAAGCGTTGCCAAGAAAATGATGACTGCAGTTTTCGGTTTGCCATTTCCTTTACGTCGTCTTTTTTTTATTGTTTAGTATCTTGCTTGCTTTTTCTTATGCAGTACCCTCCTCTTTTTTATTTTTTGACTGCACACACTTCACTTGTCATAATGACAAGCAGCACAGGAAAATGATTGTAAAAATAAAGCAAGATGCCCAAAAAAAAAAAAAAAAAAACAGGAAAGGCACTGCCAAGTGTCTTGATATCTTTTGTCAAAGTTTTGCGGATTTTTTTTTTACTTTTCCTTTTCACTCTTCACCAATCAAATGCAGTTTGCTTTGTTTTCTTACCAATTTTTGTTCTCTCTCTTATGGAGCTGAGTTTGTCGTTCTATATATTAATCTATAAATGGACTTTTGAGAGCAGAGAGAAGTCGTTGTCTTGGTTTGATTTTTTGAAAATTAATATTTTCAGCTTAAAGAAATCAAGCAAGTTGTGTAATATTGGCTTGAAGGTCGGTATATATTGTTCGAGAACGCTTTATTTTGTCCTTGGTTGTTGTCCTATTGACGCTTTGCTTTTACTGAAATTTATTGTCAATATTTTTTTAATTGAATTGAATTGAAATTAATTTGTGCAACTATCTATCAAGTGGTATTAAGTGATCAATTGCTGAAATTTTTTTTGTTTAATAAAGCAACATTTTCTATTGTTTTTCGTGCCAAAGATAGTACATTTTTTAGAATTATTTCAGATTGCGATCAAAATTAATTTTTCTTAAAAATCTCTTAAATCCTTGATTACTGCGCTAGCTAGCAAACTTTGAAACCTTACTTTGTTGCAAAAGGCTCTAGGTACACATATGTGCATTTATATCCTTAGTAGCAAGGACATATATGGAGTTTATCGCAACTTCGGTATTAAAGTATTTGGATACACATAATTTTTAATGCTTTGCACAGTGCCAGATCATTTGCATATTTTTTCTATCAAATATTCTAGCCCAAAAATATTCAACAACTTTTGTTGTCTATATTTGTTAGTTCTTTATGCGAATTCTGATGTTTATAGTGTGTTGAATTTTATGGCATGTTATTACTTGCACACCAAATGCACTGGAAAATCTTTTGGCTGGTGACACTTTTCAATAATTTATGCAATTTTCAGTTTGTTTTTGTCTGTGGCCAACATTTTGTTTGCCACAATTTGGCAAGTTCCTGCGCCGAAAATGCTGCAAACAATTCTTTTCAGTGACTCATTTTATTTGGTTTATTGGTTTGGCATTAAAATGCAGTCATAAACATGATTTGTAAAAATTGCTTTTGGCGCAGCCATTGTTTGTTCAAAACA
Organism: Chymomyza procnemis; assembly: GCA_035046065.1. Lineage (NCBI taxonomy): Eukaryota > Metazoa > Arthropoda > Insecta > Diptera > Drosophilidae > Chymomyza > Chymomyza procnemis. The sequence continues at coordinate 15,455,261 of JAWNOJ010000013.1, read as the reverse complement.
TTTGGCTAGAGTTCAAACTGCAATAGTTATCGAAATTAATACGAAAGCAAAAATTGCGTCCATGATTTGGAGGATATACCAGGGAACAATAGATGACTAGGCAAAAGAGAATATCTCTGGATCTTAAATAATCAAATTAGTAATGAACTACGCAGCTGCTGAGACCGTGATCTTTTGGTTTACTTTTATAAACGCTCAAATATCGGTTTAGTGGAATGGTTTATCTGATCGCCTCTTTATTAAAGACAATAGCAGCTGGAATAGCCAAAGCTAAAAGCTCGGAGTTATTATTGGCTGACCAACTTACCCAAGAAAAATAATCAATATAGTAAAAATTAGAGCAACTAAACTGAAGTTTTTGAACTCTTGTAAATCTTGTCAAAACTTAAATATTATGTCAACACAATGGTCAATTTTTCTTAGCTTTCTGCAGCTACGCGCAAAGCTACGCTTTAATATTAACTTCACACATTCAAATTTGCAACAAATTATTAATTACATGAAATTTATTCTTCTATTTGCAGGTATGTTAAATCTCTTGACTTATAAGCCAAGTATATCTCTTAAACAACCCCAAGCTCACTACTGTGGTAAGTGAATAACTTGAACCTCCAATGACTTTGCCCCAGCTTATCACCAAATACGCTCAAGTGACCTCTTGACCAACCACACACAAAACGCCATTGTTAAATCATTATTGTTGTTGTTATTGTACATACACAAGTATAAGTCCTCACTCAGATACACACACACCCATAGCATACAAAATTTCAATTGTCTTAAGCTGTTTTAGCAATTAGACACAGTGCCCATTGCGTTGCCCATTCGGGCAGTCAGCTGCTGTACAGCCAGCCAGCCAGGCGAGATATCTTCCAAATTCAGCTTCACTTGGCAGAACGAAACGTGCTTGGACAAAGACAATGAGCTGCAAAATTGACCACAAGCCACAAGCTACAAGCGTATCAACTAACAGCCAACTAACTAACTAGCTGACTGACTGACTGACTAACGAACTTATAAACTAAACAAAGCCGCGAGCAATTGAAACGGAACCCAGATACTTACAGTCACATACTAACTTTTTTCCAATACAATGGTCCCCACAACCGTACCAAGTGATAATTTAACACGTACTGCAGCAGCAGCAGCAGCAGCAACTGAAATCCTGGCAAGACATGTAGCCCAAGACAGCAGTAGCTAGCCCAGTCAGAGTACTCACGTTTCGCATGTTCCGTCATAATCAAGTGCGGGCAATGAAGCCTGCGGCATAAATGTCAACGATTTGATAATGGGGCTTGGAGTTTCGAGCATGAAGCATGCAGCATGCAGCATATACGGCAGAGAACGAACCCGCTGTCTGTGTTATGCCATGACAAATTTATAGCTGGTCTTTTGGATAGCCCTGACCATTAGATGGCATTTGTTTTGGTTACCGTGCAACATGGGCGGGCAGGACCGGCAAGATAAATATTTGAAAGAAAACAAAAATTGTAAGAAAAAATAAAAGCTGTTAAAGCCAAGGGTGGTTTCTTTTACAACGCTGCTAAGATGTTTGGTTCCGGCTACAGTTAGAAAAAAAAAACCCTTAGCCAAGCACTTGACCAGCTGTTGACAGCAGCAATCTTTATCGATTTTCTTGAAAAATATTTTCTTGCAATCAGCTAAAACTTCATATATCATTGGCTCTTGGCTTCTTTCGTTACTATTTATAAAATTCGCTCTATTTATTTATTGAATTTATTGAAATTATACGCAACCAGCAACAACTACGACAACAGCAACAACAACGACACCCACACGCCCTTCATAACTAACACATTTTGTTGGTATTTCCATTCAATCTATTTTCATGTAGCTGTGTGTGTGTGTGTTTATTACTCGCTTTCATTGGCATTTATTTTGGCACATTCAATGTGAAAATGTCACCCTACCACCCACTAAGAAATACAGCAAAACCCAAGCCCAACCTCAACTCCAACTCCCAACAACCCATACCCAATATCGCTAACTTAGTTTTGGGGGAGTAAGTGCTGTGGGCGGATTTGTGGGTGGCTGCTTGATTGCTCTCAGTTGGGCTTCAGTTGGCGCCCGGCAGCAGCAATATCAATGCTTCACTTGGCTTGATTTGGCTTTTATGATAAGATATATATACATATATATATAATATATATATAATATATATGTAGCCATGTTCTCATGGCATATATGCGTATGAAGCTTGCTTCGGGTGGCATATAAATTTGGTTGGCTACAAGTCAGGATTGAGAGTAAAGTGCTGCAGTTCGCATGTTGCTTGAAGTAGCTTTTTTTTCTTAACTCAAAACTTTAGCAATTTTTCTCATTTTTTGCAAATAGTATTGATTTATAAGACAGCGTAAAATCTTTAAATTTATTTTAAAAGAACTGAAACACATATTATCTTATAGCCGAGCCAACATACGACTTGACGCTTCGTTCAAGATATCTGTGTTTCTCTATTCGTGCTCTTTCAACATGACTTTTAAAATAACTCTTTAGCAGATTCTCCCGAGAGAAATTTGGTCAACATTTCTTTAAAAACAACAGCTGTATAGCTTTAGGAAAAAATTCCAGCGCTAACAAATATAACAGCCGGAATTATGCAAGAATGCTTTGATTAATCCGAACAATCAAAAATCCTTTATCAGATCATCCTTTATATTTTTGTAGTAAAAGTTCAAGGCATAAAAACCTTATAAATTTAACTAATTTCCACCATGACTATTACAGCAGACAGGGAGTAGAGCCCCTAGTTTTTAAGCTACATTATTTTGAGCAGAAATTAGTGTATGAAGTGTTGCTTATGTTTAATTTAACTAAGATAGATTCTACATATAAATACAATCAGTTTCAGACTACATTTACATACTTCACTTTTCTCGTATTTAAGTTTAGTTTGCTGTTTAATTTAATATTTACCATGTTTTTATAGTTCAGATTAAGCTTTTGCATTTATTATGAAAGAAATTGCAACTAAAAGTTGCTGGCAATTAAAACTGAATAATATTCTATTTCTAATCGTGCACGTGTATTTATTCAATCAAGTATGTATCTTCAATTAATTACAATCCATTCATTATTTTTACTACCCTTTTCCTTAACCCCTTATATTTTGTCATATCCAAACTCTTAGTTACCCTAAAAAAAATTAGAATTTTCTAGCAGTGCTTTTTGATAGCGCTCTCAACTTGCCTAATAAATCCAACAATCAACATTTTTTTCTTTCTTAGTAACTCTCTCTGATTACAAGTTTTTCTTCTGTACTCTTTTTTTTTTTATTTTTCCATCTTGTTTTTTGTTGCTTCTTTTGTTGTCTTGTACTTCAATATTTCCGCTTTCGGTCGGGTCTTGCTTTCCTTTTTTTTCCTTCTGCAACTAAATCGACTTTGGCTTTGTTACGCTTTGTATACTCTCTAGGCTACAATATATGCGGCAAGTCCATAAGCTGCAGATAAATATATACACACATATATATGTGTGCACACGTATACATATGCGTACACGCGCTATACCCCCAACACACATATACAGGATTTCAATTTGTGCGCTTTAATAATTCACAATTCAATAAATGCTAACAAATTGACATTGTCCAAAAAATTCTATAGATTTTTTTTTGTCGTCCTTTACTGCCAACAACCCCATAATCATATGTGTGTCTGGGTTTGGTATGTTGTATGTTGCTGAGGTTGCTCTGAGCGGCCGGGATTGGCGGTAGAGACCGGGGGGAATTATGGGGACTTGGGGCTGAGCTGTGCTGCCAACCTACCAATTACATTGCCAAGGAATTAACTTGAGCGACTTTTATGTCAATTCAATACATTTCATTTACTTGACTCCCAGTCGGTGTAGCTGTTAGTGTGTGTGTGAGTATCTATGTGCGCTACTGGCGGCTTATGATTGTATGTGTGTGTGTGTGAGTATCTGTGTGCATATATTTGCTTTGGCATATTTTCGACATAAGTTTTTGCGCAAATTTTCGCAAAATTAATTTGTAATTTTAGTGAGCTAAAGAAATTGACTTTCACGTCGTTCTCACTCGCACGCAGGATGGGTGGGTCCTCTCTTAATGTACCGATTGCTGTCGTTGTCAACATTTTCGTTGCATATCCTGCGGCGCTGGCAAATTATGTGCAAATAAATTGCTTTTTGTTAAGTGGCTTTGCATAAGAAGTTAGATTTTGCGGTTCTTTTGCACTTGTATTTCTTATTATATACAATAAATATATGCGTATAAGTAGTTAGTATCTAAGGGTCTATAATAGTATCTCGGCATGATTTGATCGCACATGAATATTTAACTTGTTATATACTTGGTCTTACACATACATATACATTCATATATATGATGTGTTATATTCAATTTATGTATATTAATAGTCTTGTGCATGCATTTTGTATGCTTTTTATTGAGTATTTCGCTTATACATTAACCATGATGTGGCTGCAAAATGTATATTGTGGTTAACTGGCCCACATGTCTGCGTGTGCATGTAAGCCGATTGCCTTTGCAGGATATTAAGTATATATATATATATATATATGTATAAATGGCATTTAAAAGATTTTGTTCAGGTATTAGACCTCTTATAACTTTCCCATACGCACATTCTTTTCGACCGCCTCAGAAAAGTTAATTAAACTTGAGTGCAAATTATGCCCAAATATAAAAGCCAAAATCAATTGTATGTTAATGGCACTGTAAAAAGTTTTTATGGCTTGTTATCAGCTAATTGTTAGAAATCTCCAAGTTATAAGTATATAAATATATTTATATATACATTGACTGAGTTCAGGCTATAAATGTAAATTAATGAATGTTACAAATGTTTAATGAAAATTGCCTTGATTGCATTGAAATATTACAATCAATTAATTTTATAATTGCCCAACAATGTGAGAAACAATTTTGGAAATAAATTTTTTACGATATTTGTCAATCTATTTATTTGAAGTGTCTAAAAAAGCAGTTTATTTAATTAAACGTTTTAATATAATTTGAAAATTAAATTAGTTTCAAAATATTTACTTCACACAAAATATACACTTTGAGTTTAAATTGTTCAATTTTAAGTTGTTTTAATGAGCTTAAAAAAATAGTTAATTTAATAAAGGTGCAAACCGATAAACTAGCTTTAATTAATAAAATGTAAAAAAAATATAATAAAAAAAAGACAATTGCACCAAATAAGTAAAATGCTTTAAAAACTCAAATATTTTTTAAAACTTAAAGAAAAATTTTTAGTTTAATTAAAATTTTTAAATTTACATCGAAGTAGACAATTATTTCGCTTCAATATAAAAAAAAAAAATTGTCTTTGTCCACGGCTTTCTGCTTGTACCCTTTAACGTTCTAAGTTCATCTTCAACTCGTTTTGAGGCGCCCGCCAGCACATTTAAATTTAAATCGAATAGACAATTATTTTATTTAAATTAAAAAAAAAAAGGTTGTTTACGAATGCAGCCAAACCTTTCTTCCTTGATATCTCTGTCCTTGGCTTTTTGCTTGTATCCTTCAACGTTCTAACTTCATCTTTAACTCGTTTTGAGGCGTCCTCCAGCATATTTTCTCGGATCTGTTCTATTATCCGTCCATAGATATTCATTGTCGCCGCGATTTTAAGTTACATAATTTTATTTCCACAAGCAAGTACTTATAGATATTCGAATCAATATTTATCTCAAGAGAAGATTTAGATAAATCAAATATTTTATTTGTTTAACTCTCCGTAATTTATAAACTCTTCTCTAAGTTAATATTTGTTTAAAATATCGAAGCTAAAACGTTTCAGTCTGATAAAATCAACTTTCATCCTCACAGCTAGAAATTTCCATGAAAATAATTTTCCTTCATAATTTTTTTAATTAGCTTAAAATACTTTCAAGTATCTATAAAATAATTTTAAGTCTTTTTAGAAACAAATAAAAATATTTAAGTATTAATTTTTGCTTTCCATAAACTTGCTATGAGCTGCGTCTGCGGATTGCATTCTTAACAAGTCTTAAATATGTTTAAACAAAAGAACAAATATAAACAGTTTAACTCATTAAAAATGCTACAGCAAATATATACAATTTGTATAGATATATATAGCACTAAAGATTACGAGTTCTGTTCGTTTTGTTGCCATATATAATTAATTATTGACAGGCGTTACATGGACAGCAACTGAAGTAGCCAGAATATAAGAAAATCAGAAGAAAAAAAAAAGTTTACTTTAAGTGAGTAGAAGCAGGGTGCAATGAACGATGTGGAACCAAGCTTGATTACCAGAATAAAGCCAGAAACAATAAACTATAAACAGTCAAGACAATCTCGGTTAGGGGTCTACGGACGACTGAGCAGGCCGTCATCAATGGGTTAATGTTCAACATGCCGCCGAGTTCCAAGTCATTTATATTAATTTTAATAACATTGTTAAACCTGAACATGGCTTAAACTTTGAAACTCTGGGGTGTTAACGACCAAACACTTTTCGCTCTATGAATTTTTGAACAGCTAATGAAGCAAGCTAAGCTAAATATCTATAGTATCTACAAGTATCTATAGCTATGCTATTTGTATCTATGTGCAGTTGTTGTTAGTATGTGTGCATATTAAAAACAAATTAGCGTTTTGTAAATACAATCTTTAACTGCACTTTAAGCTAGTCAAATCTTCATTTTGTTGTTAACTGGGTTTGGTTTAGTTTTTCTATGGCTTGGCCCAAAACAAATTTCAAACTCTCCGCAAATGTATTTTTAAGCGAATTGGCATTTGGGTTTATTTTGTTTGCTTTTTTATTTTTATTTTGTTTTTGTTATATAATATATAGTTTATGTTATGTTATAATTTATGTACTTTTCAAAAAATTAATTTAATGCCTTTACATATTGGTAATTAGCGTGAAAATGGTTTTTAATTGACACATATTGTGGTCAGTTTGGTTTTAGCCTGTTTAGTGTGGTATACATAAGAGCCGGTTAGTTAGCCGCCTGCATTTGATTAAGCCAAATTGTTCGATTGATCGGCATTATACATTACCAAATTTTTGATGCTCTTGCTGCTGCTGCTGATGATGATGATAAATTGAACATGTATGATTTGTAGTTTATTTTTTGTTGCTTTGTTTGTATGTTTCTGGTTTAATAATTTTTAGTTTTGGCATTGAAAGCGTTTATTGTGTGTGGTATATTGTATAAAATGTTGCTCATTATTTTTTGCGTATTTTGGCCGCTTAGCTTAATTAAGTGATTGATTAGTTGAATCCTTTAGTGGTCATGAATACTGCAGACAGCATTTTAATGGCTGGTCAAATGAGGTTAAGCTGCGCAGCAGACGTATTTAGTTTTTTACGTACAATAATAAAATATTTTTATAATGAAGGCAAAGCTGTTTATTCGCTTAACATGCCTTTAAACATTCGAACTTCTTCTCATCGTCTTGGATACAATGCTCATAGTTCCATAGTTTGTGCACTGGACTGGACTACACTCTGCCATCGTAGTTGTAAGTAGGGAAATTGATTTTGTACATCTTCATTGCATGTCAACATTCTAGAAGCGTTACTTGGGAAAACAATTCTGGTTTGGAGTTATAATATAGGTGCCTCTCAAAGAGTTTTTTTGCGATCATAATGATGAGATAAGCTGCATATAGGCCTCAATCTTAGTCTGCAGAATTGTTCCAAGTTCTCAACTCGTCTAAACCAACAAAAATATATGTATCTTTAGCACAATTTCAGTTAAAAAATCACTTAGAACTAATGGAAAATAAATTGTCTAACTGCTATTACCTAGTCAACTAATTTGCTTTAATTATGAGGTCAACAACAAAATAGACATAGCTCTGATATAATTTTATACCTATAACATGGTTTTCACATTAAGTCAGTAAATACTCCCACATTTGCCCCATCTCAGAATTTGCACTTAATTCAAAATCTCAATTTGCCCTTATATTGGCTTAACCTCATTCTAACAACAACTCCCTTACCCCTCAGAAATCATCAAAAAAGTGGAGTGCACTGTACTGAACCCGACAACGGCAGCGACAGCGTTTTGGGCAATGGCATATATTAATTACTTTTGTTTTTTTTTCTCGCCGTTCGAGGCGTCAAACCCAATTGGTCAACCCATACCCAAGCAACCGCAGTTTGACTATTAGCACAGATACAGATATGGCGCGGGTCGTCAACATCATAGCAGTTGTGATAATGACTAAGCCCAGCCCAACGGGAGTGAAAGGCAGCCTGCTGGCCAGACTGCCACTGGCCTCCAACTACTACTTGGCAACTTTCCAAAAAAAAAAAAAAAAATAAAGAACCAAAAAAAAAAGCACTGGAAAAAAGAAAAACCAGCATGTTAGAAGAACTACTCTTGCAGCTTCCTTTTGGTAATTAATCATCATTACATTTTCGTAAACGAAGCGGATTTTAAGTGGGATTTGCGAGCAGACACAGCCGCAGCTCAATGTTGACGTCGACAGCGCAGCTTACGTTGGCGTTGACGTAAACGGCAGCGTAGCATCTTTAGTGTCAGTTCATCCCCTGCAAAAGTGTATTAGAGCGGGGAAGCTTGGAATAAAAAAAAGAAACAGAAACGCTAAAGCTAAGCAAACCTAACCGTCTAACATGCTCATTTAGTAATGATATTTCTTTTGTCCGTACTTTGAGCAGCACTTGAAGTTCTGTCTTTTGCCGGAAATATATATGTATATGTATATATATATATATATATATATATATATATATATATATATATATATATATATATATCTAGAACAGCTTTTCGTTCACTCACTCAGTCAGCCAGTCATTCATTCATTTGTCGAGTGTGTTTGTTGGGTCGTTCTTGGCATTGCATTGACAGCTTGGTCTGCTTATCTGTCCTGCATTTGACATTTAGCATTAAAAACGCTTTAATAATAACGCAATAATAATGCTCTGCTTGTAACAATTTTTGGCCAAGACAGCGCCAGACCAACCAAACCACTACATAAGAGCGTTATGTACATATAGATATTTATCATTTCATCAATCAAATGCTGTAACAGACTGCAGAGCGTTTGGCCCGGTTTTTTGTTTCCTTTTTTTTGGGGGGGTTTTTTTTGGCATAAGATAAGTCTTTGGTTCTAACAAAAACTTTTCATCATTTAATTTTGGATGCTGCTACAATTACGCAAAGAGGCGAGCAACTTGCTCAAAGCATCATCAATCTCTTTTAGCGTGAGAGCGAGCGTGCGAGCGTACGAGCGACTAGAGAACTTATCAATTACAATGGCCGCCATTTTGTCAAGCCACACACACATACACACATATACTGCATACACACACATTAATGCATGTCATATTTAGACTCAGTTTTATGCTATAAACCACAAAACGTACGTCCTTGACTTCTCTCTTTATGTATTTAGTTTGTGTATATATATTATATACTAAGTATATACCAAGAATATGCTATATCTATTACATACTTGGTTTAGTTTTTCAGCCAACAGCAGCTTTCATGGGATTTTTTTTACTCTCTTTACTATTGTTGTAATAAGTACTCGTCATTGTTGTTGTTGTTGTTGTCATCAAATACTCTCTGCCTTTGAGTTATGACTTAAGCTGACATTTCATTAGTGCGCATTAAGAGTTCCTGTGAATAAGTTTAACCAAGCTCTAGCATTTTACTGTTAACTAGCTTGACTGCTTGACCGAGTTGGCTCTTAAGTAGCAGAAGACAGACAAACAGACAGACATATATACCGACAGACAGTTGGTAAGACATATCTTGGTATTAGCTTTAAAGCTTAAGCATACTTTTAATTAGAATTTGCTACACAGTTTTACTTTTTATAATAACCAAATGGCTGGAGATGGCTTCAAGCTTTATAAGTTAAGCAGAACTTAACAAATACACATTTTATGATATATTTTGCGCATAATTTATTACGATCTGACGTGAAATGTGTAAGTTTTTAGGAAAATAAGAGTTTTAATACTATGGAAATTATTTAATATGATAAAGAGACTAAATTGTTAGACTGCTCTAATAGAACTCTCACATGCGGTATAAATGAAGCTTTTGAGAGTTTTGTTAAGTCTGCTTGTGATAACTGGCGTGGGAACAATTAATTATAACTAATAACTAAGAATAAGCATTTTTTTTACAAGATTAAAAAGGGCTTATTATTACTACCCAAATATTTACACTGACTAAATAAGCAGCGGTGGATTTTGTAATGAAATGGTTGAAGATGTTGTCTCACCATTATCTTCACAAAATTGTATTTTTACAATGAAGCAGAAGATTAAGCAAGACCAAAAAGTCATAATAACTCCTCTTAATAGGGCTATGTTCGCAATAGAAAAGTATGGAATATATATTTGTATTTAAAATGACTTCCATATGACATATATCATCGTCACAATTGTTGCATAAGATCTGCAATAATAGTCTTCCAATAGATCTACTGTTTACCAAATAAAATATTTATCTTAAAATGTTTGCCAATTTCTACTGCAAAATAATACAATACAGTAACAAGAATAATGAATTTAAATTTGACTGGCAACTTTTTCCAGCGCCGTCTCTCTTGGGCGATAGTACGTAATTCATTTCATGACACTCTCCCCTGACTTTTTGACATTTTTAGATACTCTTTAAAGTCATGCACCGCAACAATGTATAATTTTAGAAGTTATGAATTTTAGGCTGATATTTTATGAAAAAAGCGTTTCGAAAAGAAAAGAGACCTACAATTTGTTAAGCTAATGAATTCTTAGCCAGTTAAACGAAATTTTCTTAGTTTAATGAACTTTCCATGCTAGCCATACCAGTGCTAGGCAAATGCATTAGTGCTGCTGTGGGATATTGAACCACCGGCCTGCGGTTTCAATGGCGAGTAAGCTATCAAAGGCCACAAAATTGTATTACAAAGCATAGCTTCGCTGATTTTGGGAGCTGTATATCTACCGGGAATTTTAGGGAAAAATCTGAACTCGTAAGACTAAATTCCACGAGATAAATTCAATGTGTCGTCCCCTGATGAAAGGGAGAATTAGCTAAATGCAGCAATGGGAATTTGAACTCGTCTCTAAAAATGAAGAAATAGCTATATGGAGCACTAGAAATTTGTACTTCTCGCGTCTAAAAATGAAGAAATAGCTATATCCAAGCACAAAATCTTTAACTCACAAAACATCTACGTCTAACCAGAAATATGTTATAGATTTCGTCTACATGCAGTAAAATGCTTAATTGTCTTCGGAAATCATTAATCAAGGAGCAACATTCATTTTACTTAAACTCCCAAAAATCTTAACTTTAAAATAAAATGTGGCACTAGGACCATATTCTCAGCACAGAATTGCAATCGACTCTAACTGAGTCACAAGCAAACAAATACGAATATCGAAACTTGCAATTTAGATAATATGTTATATCTATATCATCAACATTTCGGACTCACGGCTATAAGCTGCTGAAATTTCAATTTCACGCGAGTTTAAAAAAAAAAAACAATTTCGATTAAATTTTCTGCCATTGAAACTGCTTTCATTTTCACAGGTCTGCAATTGCTCACTGCATTTTGTTGTTAATTAAAATTTATAAGACCGCAGGCTTCAAATTTGCTGTTATAATAGTTGGTTTGCTGTTTTTGCTGTTTTTGTGGCAATTGCGATGTATACATCAAATATTCCACATGGTTTCAATGAGCTATATATGGAGCTAAATATTTTAAACGGAGGAATTAATCAAAATAATAAATAAATAAGCAGCAATTTCACCCGAATATTTATATAATCTTTAGTCACGATGGTAGCTCTGAAATAATATAGAGTTACTTTACTACTGCAGTGCTATTTGTTATGGAGATTAACGAATGAAACGTAGCCGAATTTTACAATTAGTCTTTTTTGGGATTTTTTTTTTTTTCAATTATTCTTATATTTACCTTATCTATATGGAAAATTAAAAGCAACTTTAAATGCCAATTCTGAGAATCGGAAAATTCTACTCGAGTAAAACACTTTTAAGAAATAGACTACTTTTGTTCGCAGTAAAGTGTATACCGAAGTCGTACTCGATGGCTATGTTTGTCCCTTTTTATAACTATTTTTATTTTGCTTTACGCTTTTTGCTAACAAATAATTAATATTTAAGTAACGTGCAAAATAAAAATAAAGCAGCCAAATAAGATTTTATGTGTAATTTATTTTACTTGTTTTGCAAACCGCGCTGGACAATTTAATTTTTTTTTTTTTTTTTTCGAGCAGCTTATTAAATTTTTATTTTCAAACTGTTGAACTAAAAATAAAAATATCAATGGTAAAAAAAAAATTAAAAATGAAAAGCAAATTTAATAAACGTACAGCCTCGTAACGTAACGCAAGCTCTTAACTCGAGCTCTTAACCACTCGAGAAGCAGCAACCACAGCGCCACTTGAGTGCATGCCATAGAAATTTTGAATGAAAACTGGCCCCGACTTAACTGACTGAATGACGGATGGTCGCAATGCCGGAATGCCCGAGTGACGTTAGCAACTTAACAACTGAGCAAACGATTTGCATGCATACAAAACATTCGCAGAAAAAAAAAATAATATGCTTACCTATATATATATATATATATAAAAAGTGGACAAGCCTAAGAACTAAACTACTTGTTCATATAAGTAGAGCGGCAGCTGGACTGGGAACAGTAGAGTATCCATCCAGCCAAGTAAGCTGCAGGTCAGTCAATTAATTAAGGGTAAATTAAGTGCAGCAAGGCTGCAGTCATTCAGGCTACTTGGCGATTGGAGTGGCAAGATTATGCGGTACGGCTATGTGGCATAAATACTAACCATATATAAGCGAGTCTTACGGAAACGGTTTAGTGTAGTTCCGGAAGTTAGCAAGCAAAAAAAAAAAACGAAATGAAAAAATTACAAGCCGCTCTAAAAGTGGCAAATAAACAGCCAATCTCTGGCTATTTGACTGACTGACTGACTGAGTGTACGATTGTAGTACATGTAACCCGGGGCATTAGCCTCGACCCAGTTGATGTACGGCCCGTAGTGCTGGCCCAATGGCGTGTGGCGGCCATGTTCTGATAATTTTACCATGCATTTGTATGTGTCGGTTTGGCATTCGCCCAGGCAGTACTTTGCTTCGACCAACACACAAATGCATACTTGATATCGGCAAATAAATGAACTTTCAAATTGACAAAGAAACATGGCGGCCGAAACAGGAAATGCAACAAACTGCCAGCCAAGTACTCTATAAACCATGTACAAAACAAGTTGCACAAAAAGTTGCTAGATTTAGAACACTTGAGGAGAAAAAGCGTTACAGAAGTGGTAATAAATTTTATACCGATAATGGAATTACTCGGCAAGATAAAATGCGCTGTAAGTTATGATCTGCCCTAAAAGTGGGTTGGCATATTTAAGAGGTGCTCAGTGGATTTCAATGAGCATATGGTCACACTGTTTCAGTTGGCTGATATTTCGGATTTTTCTTTATAACAAATCTGTATTGATTCTTATATCTCAACTGGAGCACGACAGAAACTTGTATATCTTCATAAAATTATGTTAAATAGCATCTGTGCTGTGCTTATAAAGTAGCAGTTTCCTTGTAAACATTTTAAATCGAGACTTGCTATTGACATTCGCAAATGATGCTTCTGCAAAACTTGTGTTTATGAAATTCGCGTATATGTAAAATGTAAGCAAAATATTTATGCATTGATTCGATTTTTTATACTATTTATTCTTTAAACAATCAATCTTTTTATATTTACATTTTATGACTTTTATAATATTTACTAGCTGGCACGGAAAACGTTGTTTTGCAATAAATATTATTTTTGGGAAAATATTTTAATAGAAAAAAAAAAAAAAAAAAAAAAAAAAAAAAAAAAAAAAAAAAAAAAAAAAAAAAAAAAAAAAAAAAAAAAAAAAAAAAAAAAAAAAAAAAAAATAAAAAAAAAAAAAAAAAAAAAAAAAAAACAAACCAACAAAGATCAATAAAAAATTAAAAAAAGTTATTGTTGTTTCAGAAATTCAGAATTAAAATTTAAATATCTTGTCCAATGAACATTTTACTTACTTTTTATACTTTCAAAATAAGTTTGCATAACCGACACACTAAAGCTGATCGTTATATGCAGTAAAAATCAATTGAAAGTGCTCATAAATCTTAACAAAAGATAGAGATATTTACCAAGCACGAGTCCCGAGTCTCTTACAGAGTTTTTTTTACTATACGCCTCAAGTTCTTTCAAGGGACGACCAAACACAATAAACTCAATGGACAGACAGGGAACACATTAAATTAGCACACAAAAAGATGCGCATACAATTGCTATGACTATCTGGTCTACCTATCTACCCATCTACTGGGGCTACCTCTGTGGATGGCATTGGAAGCGCAATAATAAAAATAATAATAACCAGGAGTAGCTACAACAACGCCAATGAGAACGACAGCAATAATAAACTCAATGAGCAAATAAAGTAGCCCGGCAAAGGATTGAATGAATGCAGCGAGACAGTTGGACTGGGGACAGGCAGACCTACCAAATGACAGACCTCTGTAGGGGAACGAGCGAGAAGCATAGAGCGAGAACGGCGACATCATATTTGCATGCATTCCCAAGAAGCGTAAAAATAAGGAGGCACGTGGAATATAGTAGCAATATAAAGACTACTGAATACGCTGTAACAGCTGAAAGATGATTAAGAAAATGTGGAGAAATATTGTATGATATTGAATGATGGGTTGATTCTTTAATTTGTCATCAAATATAATATGACTGCAAAAATCCGTTCTTCGTAAAGCTATAGATCGTGCTGAAAACAAGATTAGTATTTATTTTGTGGCCTGTTAATTCCAAAACCTAATAAGCTCCATTTGTATGCAGTGTATTCCTATTCAACGAACATAAAGTAGTTCCGACTTGAACTGCTTACTGAACGGCACACACACACACACACAATTGACTTGCCCCGTGGCATTGCGGGGTCGCTTCATTGTAGGTGTACCACATAATATATGTATATTTGAGGCAGAGACGCACGTAAAATGTTTACTTCGATAAATTAAGGCGCACTAACTAACCAACTGTAAGATAATGGCAAATGAAGCCGTAGGAGTTGCAGTTACATATGCAATTTCAGTACCAGTTGGAAGTTGAATAAGAGTAGGAGTTGTCCATGCCGCCACACCAAACCAAAAAGAAAAATAGCAAAAAACAAGCATTGCAACATGTTGCGCATTCAAATTTTAGTGAATGCCACAAAGATGAGGCAACTGGCAACCAGCGAACAGCAACAGCAACTTGGCAAGTTCAGGAACCCACACACGCTGCCAGGAGCATGCATATCCCCATTGAAATTGTTTGTCTGGATCTCCATTGTTATGACTTTAGCTGCCGCTGCGCCTGCGCAATAATTTATTTCTTATATCACGCGCTCTTCCGCTCACACATCTTGGCTTTGTTGCAAGTTCGGCTTACCTCCGTCTTGCTGGCTTTGTTCATATGGCTCTGAGCCAAAAGTCATTAACTTTTGGTATTCACTGTTTATGTTTGGAAATGTGCTTGCGGCTACTGCACACAAGAATTGTCTTGTCGTTTATATTTCCGATTGCCTACGCAAAATAAATACCCATTAAACGAAGAAAACGAAATATTTTGTTTTGCGAAAAAAAAAATCGAATCAAAAAATACCAAAGCTAAATGCATAAAACTAAGGAAGCTTGATATGTGCAAAAAGTTGGCAAATCTGACTTTTTTTATATTTTGATAACTTGTGGAAGATGAAAATTACAAAAAAGTGAGTCACTTGCATGCCCAAAAATTGAAGTAGTTTGGCGCTAAATATAAAACTATTGAATTATTATGATGCATAAAATGGGTACTTGAGACTATTTGCTGCAATAGCAAAATAGCTGGCAGTTTATTTCTGATTGCATTTTTTCTTATCTGAGTAGAGATAACTACAGAAGAAACAATAGCATTAAGTATATTTTGCGTATACGAACTAGGACTAAAGACTTGGGGATACCTCTAAGGGCTCTAAACCATAAATCGGAAGAAAGTGCTGCAGTCGCTTCGACAGAAGGTGGCACAACACGATGGACGGTAGAACCGCCAGCATCATGTGCGGGAGAACCAATTTGAAATTAGTCAAGCACATTATGCAACTTTCCAGGAAAGACTTATGCTGGAGCTACTTACGGGCCATTGCCTGACCGCAGCGCTTGCCAAAAGGTTGCAGGAAGTGCAGGGAACCAGGAGTCAAAGAAACCTTGAAACACCTCTTACGCGACCAATGTTTGACACGCTCACAGAGGCAGCTCGAAAGGCCAATCCAGAGACTTTTGCAATGACTAACTCATCCATGGCCAAAACTCACAGCCGACAAACTAAGGATCACTCTACTCTATATGAGGTCCCCTTCAACTGAGGGCCTGCCGGCCTAATCTAACCTATGCATTGCATATTTAAAAAAATACGCATAGTATATTATAAATCAATGTCCCATTCATTGGTCAAAACATAAATCTAACTCCATGCATTTAAAATTGTTGTTTATATATCACTAAATCAATTTGTATTTAAAAACTGGAAACTGCAAAATTATGCAGCGCTGTCATATGTATTTTCAAAATAAAAATTTCTCCACGCATGCAATGCATGCATTTGCATATCCAACTCAAATGAATTCATAGTTTCCAAAAAAAAAAAAGTATCTATAAAAACTCAAAAACAATGTATTTAGATAATATGAAAAAGGTATCTGCAAGTGTCATTTTACATGACGTTTGACATTTTATGCGGCTTATATGCAAACAAAAATGAAGCCCAAAAACTTTGTGCATTTTTAGCTTTCTTGTTTTCTGGCTAATTTTTTGTCACTAAATTGTTATATAAGTAGAGTTACCAGCATACGAATTTCATTCATTTACATGACAATACACGAAAAGAAAAGTTTTTCTCAAAAAAAAATTAAAGTATCAAGTATACGCTGGCTATAAAACAGCCGTAGACATTCATTAGGAAAACATTTAAATTAATTTTTATTTTTATTATGACGCCTCTTCTTTTTTTATGTTTTTTTAATGTTGAAATATATATACATTTTTCTTTGGAAACTTGTTACAAAATTAGTTAATTTATGCAGAATTTAACTTGCGTACAAGTTTTCTAAATTTAACAAACTTTAAAAATATATTTACACAAGAATTCAATATTGTTTGTCTTTTAAATTAAAGCTGCAGCCTAGAACTATTTTTATACGAAAATCAATTTAAATGCATTGTGTTTAATCTATTGCAAAAAAACAATTTATGCTTCTTTTGTCATAAGCAAATTGTTAAAATATAAAATTGTCGCATATGAAAATTTGCCATCAAAAATAAAACAAGAACAACATTGTCAGCAAATGGTGCCTGCATTTGACATTGACAGAGCCACAAAAAAAACAGCATGAGGGGGAACGGAGGTAGCATTATGTCCAATGTGGTTTACCACAAAATATGTTAAATGCAATTAAATATTGTAAAAATACATACATAAAAAGTTGACAATAAAAATATGTTATGAAAGTAGTATATAAAAAATTATGTAATTTTATGCAATTTTAATATTAGTTAACTTTTTAAGGCTTACTCGGTTAGCGTAATTAAAGTCTATGCAAGCGTTAAATTTTAATTTAAAAAAAAATGTGAATATTACGTTAAGTTTTTATGGAAATTATTTACAAGTATTTTAGTATTTTATTTAGTTTTTTACTGGAAGCGAAATTTAAAGTTGTTAGCAATTTTTAAAAATTTAAAATAGAGTAGCAGCATATGTTTATAAAATACTTTTAAGAACTTTAAATAAGTTTGCAAAGAGAAGAGCTTTAATAAAATTTTATGTATTTATTTAATTTATTTACAAACCAGCACAAGATAGCAGTAGTTGGGTTCGGTGGCATCAGCAGTTATAAGGGATTTTTTTAGAGATGCAGAACTTTAAATTGCAATATAACAACGATGGATGAAAGATACTCTTGTGGTATTACATTTTAAATATGATTTTTGGCATATGACCGCCGCCACGGCGGGATCTAGACGTCCAATTTTCGATGACTTTTTCCAACAGTTCTTGGCGTATATCGGCAATAACACGCTGAATGTTGTCGCATAGACCAATGAAAGTAGTCTAGCGGTGTTCACAATCACAAGATCACAAGAGGCCAATACATAGGTCCTAACGTGAAATTAGGCGGTCACCAAACGTGTCTCTCAATAAATCGATTGTGACACGAGTGTGTGACAAGTTGCACCTTCTTGTTGGCAACACAGCTCCTGGACAACATGGTTTTTCAATTTAAGGATGAAAAGTTAGTAATCATGGCTCTATAACACCGATCGTTCTGGCCAACATCGTATTTGAAGAAGTACGGACGAATGATTCCACCAGTCTATAAATTGCCCCTAATAGTCAGTTTTTGTCGATGTAACGGTGTTTGAACGTACACTTGAGGATTAGCTTCACTCCAAATGTAGCAGTTTTGTTTGTTGACGTAGCCATTCAAGCAGAAGTGAGCTTCTTCGCTTATCAAAATTCACCTATGAAAAGCGGGAACAACGTCAATATAGTTTTGGGCCCATTCGACGAATCTACGGCTTGCTTGATGATCGTTTGGCTTCAATTCTTGCACGAGTTAGATTTTGTAAGCACGCAAACCAAAATCCTGCATAAATTGAATGGAGACATCTCCAAATCCAGTGCTCTATGGCGGATGGACTCATATGGGTCTTCCTCAATGCTACGCTCTACATCAGCAATAGCTTCTTCTGTACGCACCATGCGGCGTTTCTGGGGATGCGAGTTATCAATAAGGAAAAAAGTGGTGCGAAAACAGTTCATGATTAATCGAATTCACTGCTCTGATGGAAGATTTTGTTGACCATAAAATAAAATGATGTTCAGGCGTGAGTCTATTCATGATGAATTGCGAGACCAAACTGTAATGCGAACTTAAAGTTCTATACCTTGAAAAAAAAAAAAGATCTTATTAATATTTGTCATTTTTCGTTTTTGAATTGCATAATATCATTTATTTACTGGTGTCACAAATACGCTAAACCATAAAATTACACAAAAGCTTACAATTAAAATAGATAAATAATTCCAGTTAATATTACTAGAAGGCATACGCTACAAATGAAATTCATTTTATAAAAAGCAATAACAACTAATTCAATTTAAATATTCTTTTTCTTTGCAGGTATGTTTTTACTTTCAACTTATTGCAAAGACAAGCCTATTCGTACAAATTGTAAGTGAATTTCTTGTAAAAAATTGCAGTGGAACGAAGAATTTGAAATCATAGGCGTCATTGTATTAACAAAAAACAAAGAAATGAATTTTTTCCAAAATCGCCTTAACAGCTAGTCAGTATTTTATCTGAAGTGTTTTGCTATATATTTCTGTAAGTTAAATTTTTGTTCGCTTGTTATGCCACCTGGGAACTTAGGGCCTCTATTAGAACCTTCCATGGAATCCTGTTTTTGCTGCGTCTGTTTAGCTCTATCCTATGTTGTGTTCGCCTGTGCCAGTTCTTGAAGTAAGGATCTGTTTCAGCTCGCCTAAGTTCTTTCTCTTTTAGGGATTCTAACATTCCATTGTCCAATTCGTATCCGTTTTGATATGCCTATGGTCGTCAGCTTTGCTTTCTATTAATTAAGAAAAGCATTTTTAAGAGCCATGCCACTTGCTATGAGTGAAATTTGAACCCATGACCTCGTGTTTAGTAGGCAAGTGCATTATCCAATGAGATTAAATTATGCAGAACTAAAGCCTTCTGGTTTTAAACTGTAAAATTTTCGTACTCTGTCTGTACTCGCTTTGAAAATAAAGCGCTTATCACTTTTTTCACATCCAAGTACTGAGTCTGTTGGAAAATTTAAGCTTACCTGCTGCATTGTTGTTTACTTACAGTAAGCTAACATGAATTAACAGACACAAAAGCTGGCTAAATCAAATGGTCAAAACAATTTTTAGACAAAGATGCAAAGACCAATTTACAAATTTTTAAGCACAACACAGTTACACCAACAACCGCATAATCTCTTTTACTCACACACACACAGGCATGTTAACGTATGAAGAATAGTTTTAATAAAGGCTAACTTGCAGCAACAAGAACAATAACTGCAACAACAATAACAACACGAACATGATGCATAGTGTGGTGGCACTACAAATGTGGCAGGCAGCCCACTGTAGTACACGTGTAGATAGTTTCGTTGCCGCAACAGTTGCCAGCCCCGCAGCTGCTGCTTGTAACCCTGGCTTTATTGTTATTATTTATGCCAGCCAAACAGCAGCTTCCGGTTGTGCCACATGCACTGCAAAAAAAAGAATCGCATAACAGCAACAACAGCAATAACAACATGTAAAGGATGCAACATTTAAAAAAATGCACGCAGTGAGGCCTTGACTACAATATGTTGCCTAACAGCAGGCGGTGTAGCGCTTACATTTTTATAGATTTTTTTTTACGTTTTTCACGAGCAGGTCAGCAAAAGTGCCTTTGGCTTTGAGTGTGTGCATGTGTGTATCTATGTTTTCGCTTGTTATACACTTTTTTAACAATTTATTTAATCATGGGTTAGCGCACATTTTCAACTTTTTTCTTGTTGCACACTTTTAAACGTTGCGGCAAAAATGCAAAGCCAATTGCAGCGCACACACACTAACATATTCAAATATACACACACAACTTCAAACACAAGCGCACTTGCACATGCATATGTATGTATGTGTATGTGTGTGTGTGTGTGTGCGCGCTAGCTGCATCTTTCTCTAACCGTCGGACACACATTTTGCATGCTATTAAAAGTCATATGTTTCTGCGCCTCAAGTTATGCTTTAGTTGCTTGTTTTCATATATACACTTCACGGAGTGACGGTAAAATGGAGTATATTGGAGTTGTGGTAACGATTGTAACAGCTGGCATAAAACAGCGCTGGGTGTTAGTTTGCCAAGACTTCTGAAAACGGATCGTTTGGCTTTAAAATAACGTGCATTTTATAGCTTCTACCTTTTTGTCTTCTTAGACATTATAACATTTAGCTTGTGTATGGTGGCTAGTTGATCGTTGCTTCCGCAACTCATATAGCAAGCAGTTTTTCTGCAACAATAATTCGATTAGTTTTAAATTCCAATCAATGATCGCATAATGAATGCCTGTTTCAGTTAACAATTTGAACTATTTTGACGAAAGAGTATATAGACAGCCATTTTTTTTCCTTAACTTCATGTGCGTTCAGTCGTGTGCAATTTGCCAAACATTATCTAATTATGTCTTTCGGTTGTTGCTTGAAATATTTTATCTGCATTATTTTTTGCCTTTACTAGTTGAACTGAAACACATATAAAACGAAATTTGTCTCTTGAAATGCTTCCTGTGAGCCAATGCAGGGAATATGCAGTGTATTTTAGAGTGTACTTACTACTTGTTTAATATACGCGTTTGTATAGTTACCTTTTATTTTTATTTGTTGCATGCCGACCTATATTTTAATTACTTCACATAATGTAAAGCTGGCTTACGCTTTAGCCTTAATATGTAACTGTTTGTGGCAGTTGTTGTTGCTGCATTGCAGCATAGTTTAAGATTAGTTTTAATTGGTCGTACTTCTGTATGTACACGCTAAAATGGTATAAAAACCAACATTGCAGCATAACCTTGGCAAACCATCATGCTTGCTCATTATGAAGCCAGTATTGCATTTTTTGGTAGGCAATTAACTGACATTAATTGTACAAATTAAGCGAGTTTCGTGGCAACGCAAATAAAAAGTTTTTAATTAAATGCGTGGCTTGCAAAGCTTTTGCGTTGTCAAGTATAGAAACCAATATATTTCACTTAAATGCAGCTACCTAAAGTAAAGTTTCTGTATACCTTCTTTTATTAGTAACTATTTTTAGGCGCAAAAATATAAAGCTGTAAAATTTCGTAGCTACAGGATAAGACTAAGCGAGAGTTGTAAAATTTTTGGCCCTGAAACTTAATATAAGTTCATCAAAATTCGCTCTGCTTAGTTTTTGCTTTATTTTATTCAGCTTATTTTCTTTTTTATGAAATACTTAAATATAAAGTTTGATGCATGCGTCGCATAATTAACGCTAAAGTTTGCTTGTTTCACCAAAAGCAACTTGCAACAGCAACAACAAGTGCACAAAGTTTTCTCAACACTGCTTAACGAAGCTCAAAACCACTCGAAAAAAAAACATAAAATAAGAAGCCCAAAAAATCTTTCAAAAAACTTTCGCTGCTTTTGAATTTAATGCGCCCTTTTTAAGTTGTTGCGGCAGTATCGGTGAGCAGTGCTTGTAATGAAAAATGCATATACATAAAATTCAAAGTGAAAAACTTACTTTTACGACTCTCCAAAGAACTCTCAAAAAGCACAGCAACTTGAAGTGAAAAGTACAAAAGACCAGTCGACAAATTTAAAGTATATTAATACAAATGTCAGGATGCCTTCTGCCCATTATTGCACATAATAAATAAACAAAATGAGACAAAACAAAAAAATGAAAATTCTATGCCAGAAACAGCTCGAAAATTGATGCAAAAAAAAATATCTAAAACTTTAAACGAAGTTCACATAAAAAGACATAGCATAACGTCTATGTAAAATCACAAGTAATATAAAACTTGTAATATATATCAATGCCACAAAGAGGCAAAAAACAACGCGCTTCAAACTTTGGCAGGAGTTTTAATAAATACATATGTACAAATTTAATGATGAATATTTTGATATGATGTTTATACGGTTTACATAGCAACTTTTGTAAAGCAAATGTTTTTTTACAAATTGGTTGTGGTACACTTGAGTTGACTGTTTGAAAAGCAAAAAGTTGATATAAAAGCAAGTACATATATACGTATGTTCTGTAAAGCAATTCCAATTAGAGCTAATATATATATAAAAAAAAAGTTGTATTTAGTTTGCTTTGAGTGTTTGAAATGACTTTAATTTTTTATGTTTCATAGAAAGCGCATAAAAATGTTGTTTGAGTAAGCTGTCAAATACTCGGTAAGCTTTTCAAAGAAGACGCAAGATGCTTCAAATCTATTCTTAAGTCAAGCTAGTATATTTTTACAATTTAATTGGTTTCAATCATATGACTTCACTTAGCAATCATTATGCATATTATATAGAAATTTGTAGTAAGTGCGTAACTTAATTGACAATCAAACATCATACCCATACAACTTTTACGTACATGTAATACTTAGAAGTCTCAAAAAACTCAACCTTAAAAAAGTGCGTTCACGCTATAGCGAGGTTATTTTTTGTGCATCTTTGCTGCTATATGCACGAGTGTGGGCCTACTGCGACCGTCCATGGGTCTATTGTGCCCCAATTACAAAAGTAATCAAAAATGTAGCTGCTGTTATTTTTACAACATTTTTTGCACTTGCGTTAGCTCTTTGGCTACTTAAATGCTTATTTTAATATTATATTAAAGTGCACTCGACGCTAAATTTGAAGGTCGGTGGATCGTTTCTACCCAGCAGCACTGTTGCATTTGTCTAGCACTGGCATAGCTAGCCAATAAATAGAAGCTAGGAATAACTATTATTATTAATCCATTCGGAATAGGTACCTGTTCTCTTTGCAGGTATCTTTCTGTTTCACCTTTGGAGCGTTGACCATAGTCAAGGGAAATACTTTTGTTTATTTTTTTTAATGTAATCATATTTACAAAGATAAATGCCATAGAGAAGTAATTTGATTATAAATAGCAATATCTTTTCCATACCCATCTATTGCTAACCCAATCTTGGCTTAGCCATTAATTTGTCTCCATGCTCCATGCCTTTGAGTCGATGATCATAGGCAAGGGAAATAAAAATTTCTATTATGTACATATATATTTTCTGCCATTGCTCATTTATCTTAAGCTGCTTGAACTTTACACAGAGCTCATAAAGTTAAAACAAAAAATTCATTGCATACTTTATGGCTTGCTAACAAGTTGACTCTTCTCTTTTTTCCTACTGCAATAAACAAGAGAATAAAAATAAAACAAGTAGTTGTTAGAAACACACTCACACGCGAAACACCTTTGGTATTAGACATATGCTGTGGCAAGTTACTAGGCCTGCCGCCTTGCTAAATAGCTAGGTTAGGTTAAGTTCGCTTTAGTTGAGGTTATGTTGTTCGCTTGTTGCACTTGGCCTAAGGCTCATTAATAGAGCGATTATTTTTTATATATATATATATATTTTACTTTTTTTCTCTTGCACTTGACAAAAGCCACACCAAACAAGAGCTATATACATACACACGCGCACACATAGATACAAACACACACGGATACACGCTCATAGATACAAACACACGCACACTCACATATGCACAGACAGCCAAAGAACAAAGCAAAACAAAGAGCGACATGTGACGACACTTGACTTACGTATGAGTGTTGCACGTCGAGGCGCTTGTTGACACTCATTGAGACAAAAGTACTTAACTGCTGCACTTTTACAACACTAAAAAACTACGACTATTTTTTACAACACACGGCCACAACTTGAGTCTTTATTTTCTGCATTTGTGCGCTTAATTTGTTTGTCAGCTGAGTAAGTTTCTTGGCTTTTATGTTGTAGACGCCTCAACCGACGCTGCTGTAAGTTGGCATAAGCTTGTGCATACACTGCAAGAAACGACTTTGTAAGAACGTTTTAAGAAATAAAAAGGCTTTCGATTACAAACTAACTTACTTGAATTTTAAACTATCATTTTGAGACTTTCTGTGTAACAACTTACTTCTCAAAATCAATTTTTCATATAATTTAAATTGGTTTTGTTAAGGGCTTTTATGGTAAAAATAGTACTTATAATTCCCTTATAAAAAAATGCTGATTTTGCGCTCAGTGTAGTAGAACTTACAGAGCGCTAAAAATTGTAAGGCAGCTTGACATTACAACACGTACGAGGCCAGATACAATGCAGATCCGAAAAGGAAAACTACTCCTAGTTGAACCAGTTGTAGTTTAAGCATGCTTGACACGGTGTAAATTATGGCCAATACAATCAGTTAACATCAAAAGATAACATCATTAGATTTTTGGTATACGCCTAGTTATGAGTCAGCTGCAAAAATTAATCAGACATACACAGAAACTTTTGTACTTTGGCCATAAAATCCATGACTATACAGATATTATATAAACTTTTTGCATTATGCCACAATTGCTTACAATTCATGCCAAGTACAGCAAATGCCAAGCCGTCTCCTTTGCCGTCCCATCGCATTCATGCCACTGACAAAATCCCATGCCAATGCGAGAGTTCAAAAATAAAAAGGCTTGCCTACTTTTGCGCGCAACCTTATAATTTCTGGCACTGCCAACTCGTCACACTAATTTGTGTAATTTCATGCGAATTGAGTGCAATTCGAGTGTGCACTCCACTTACTTTGACTACCACTACCATCAGGGCGCTATTTGACTGACCTACTTCAGAACTTTTGCCAAAGTTGCAGCAAGTTGTATGCCACACTCAAAGCTATGACGGCGAGCCAACAACCAAACACATTGAAAAATGTGTCAAATAAAGCATTAAATTAGATTTCATTTCTTTGGCGCTAGTTTTTTTTTTATTTTTGCTTTTGTTTTGCTGGCATACCAAAATATCACAGCGCAAAAGTTTTGACTGCATGAAAAGTTGCACAATTGCTTGGATAGTAGAAGTCATTTCTATTTAGCTTCTTCTATGTGTAGGAGTTGTCACGGCGCATAAATGAAATCGTCAGAAAAGTTACGATTACAGACATTATTATTATTCTTTTAGACGTTTATTACTTGGCAAGAAGAAAATGGCGGCAGCTCTACAATGTGTGTCACAACATTTCCAGCAATTAAGTCTTAAAGTATGCATTGCCATAGCGTTAATTTAGCATATTCCCAGCAAGAGTACCAGCTCCAATGCAACCACATAGTATGTACTCTTAACGACGCCTAATAGGATTACAAGCATTGCACTGCACTTGCCCCATAAATAGGCAGCAGAGTAGTAGTCGCAACGGCAGTAGCAGCGGAAATAGCAGCTGCTGTGGCAACAAACTCAAAACTGGCTGACAGGCAGCTTGTGGCTCAGGTTCCAGCTGCCAGTACTAAGGTCTACTAAGGTACGATGCATGCCACAAAATCAATTAAGCTGCAACGCCAATGACGCTGATGAGGCAGCAGTCTATTTCCGTCTCTGAGCAACCTTTAGAAGCTGTCAAAGTTGAGGTTTTGACAGCTAGACCTCGTTGTGCTGCAAATCCCTTGCAGGCAATTTAAAGAACAAATTGAAATGAAATTGTGCTAAATACGTAAAAGTAAGAGCTGGAGTATTTTGTTTTAAGTCTTCTAAATAGTCTTTTAAGTTTTGTGTTTTGAAAACGCAGTGAATGGTTAGCTAATTATTGTGCATAATTTTTAGACAATGGCTAATAAATGCCTTAGACTCTATTTATCAAAGACACTGTCGTTCAGCTGCGGCTATAAAGTGTAGGTACGTGTTCTTTTCGAACAGCTGATATCTATGCTCCGCCTTAGGAACGTAGACAGCCAAATCCATAATTAAATTATAATAAGTAAATTAAAGTAAAGTGTAATCTGTGCCAGTGCATAAATTTGATTAACGGCGCCAGAAAGTATGCAGCATTTTCCATGCTAATTGTAGTGCTATGAACTACTCAAGATGTGTAAACAAAACATATATAGAGATATATGCTTTAGCTATTGGCACTTGCAGTACACCTTGCTAAGATTTATGTTGCTTGGTTGGCCGAGCAACAAAATGTAACCATACTACAATACCAAAGGGATCAGTAGCTACAACAATAACGACAACAACAATTGCCCTCGAATCAACAATGAAAAGTGCAACAAAAGATTACCAACGACAGGTGCAGTGACAGGCAACAGTGGCATTACAATGCGTATACGCAATGTGGGTCTTATACTATATTTATGCAGCTCGTTGTTGCAGCCATTTTGTTGTTAAACATACGCACACATAGTAACATCCTTACAATCTTAAGCCTTTGTTAAGCAACTAACTATGTAAATGTGCATACACTGTGAGAAAAAAGCAGTATGCTACAACATTAGAAGCTATAGCAAAAGTTCTATCACTTACAGTGTAACAACTACAACTGCTAGCTTATGTGTTCTGCTTTGCTTCTGTATTTGTGTAATGACTGCTACTCTGATTACCATAATGTGGGCCATCTATATGCGTCTACGCGTGCCACATTGTTTATATTTGCGCAGCTACAAGTGCATATATGTTGCTGTCGTTTTATAGTATACTACAGGGTTGTACATTTCGTTGTTCAAATTTGACAACACAGTTTTAATGTTAATCAGAACTCGCATTCAATCATCATTAGTTTAGTTAAGGGTTTGTCATTTGATGTTATGAAACGATAGTGCATTTTGAATGCTTAATAATACTGAGAACTTACAAATAATGCTGCTTAACAACAAGGATGGAGTCTAGTACAAATATAGCTGTGTATTTAAATAAAAAATGCATTTTGTTAGCATTTAGTTACGGAAGCACAAAATGTCTAAGCTTATATATATGCAAGAATTTTGATATGCGTGCTTGATTCTGATATTAGCTACATAACTCTACATTACTATGTACATACATTCATTGTAAATTATGCGAAAGTTTTCGAAACTTTTGTTATAGGCAGAAAATTTTTGGTCAAGCTGAACACTGTACAACGCCTGCCCCATAAATACCCTACTTTAACTTGGGCAAGCTTTTGCGAACATTGTATGTTTATAGTAATGCTTATTAAATTCAACTTGCTGTTAGCTTTGTTTGTCGCCAACTATTTATGTTGGCTGTCATGTATGTATGCTTGCCACAAATGTCTCACCTGCCTGCCACGCTTAGCTACAACATATTGTATTTATTTATCAGACTTTGTTATATGTTTGTCAAACTTTACTCGTGCCATTGTGTTGCTTGGATTTATTTAGTGCAGCCAAAAACAAAAAGGAAAAAAAAACTTGGATTTACTTCCTACGCAATTGTCAGCTTAGTCACGTTTCATGTTTCATGTGCCTTTGGCGGCCACTGGGATACGCCAGCAAATACACATACCTACCTACCTACACAAGTTAAGCAGGAAAACCTCAGAGGCGCTGCTTGTAATACCAAATACGTTATAAAGGTATACGGCGAAATAAAATAAAAGCTAAAAACACGCGTTGCGCATATTTTAATACAAAAAGTTGACGAACGCTTTTGCAGGCTTTTCTTTGCTTAGCGCGCGCTGCTTGTTAAGTTTTGCATTAAATAGTTGCCAAACGTGTAAAGACTAGTTTAATTTTCGGCAACTATTTCTATTTTGGATAATGGCTTAAAGTAATTATTAAAGGGAAAGTGTTTTGCCAATGATAGCAGTGTAAACTGGAAACAGCAGCCAAATCATTTGCATACACAAGCGGTAACATTTAAACACACATGAGCAGTGTTAGAACAAACAAATAGCGCTAAGGAATAAGCGTTGCCAGCGCATTAGTTTATTTAATCAAAAACAAAAAGGATAAAGTTTGCAAAAATATCAACTACTGCAGCGCTACGAATGGACCAAGTGTTAGACAGCTAGATTGTCTGTTTGTATGGCCGGAAAAATGGCAAATGTGGTCGTTACGTTAGCCAGCGCTATGAGCCAAATCAGTTCTATGAAGCATTAAGTCAAAGGCAACAACAATGAGGCACAATTGCTGTGGCCGTTGGCCCAAACAAAACTAAGCAGCTGCAATTGTAGCTGTATCTGTTACCCGCTCTCACACAGCCGCTCAAACAAACGCACACACATGCACACACACGTATACAATAGTAATGCGCACTTTAAGCGCAACAACAAGTACAACGGATACTAATACAACTACAACAGCAACAAGAAGAAAATGGCTGGCAGCAATGGCGCTGATAAGCAGCTTATCTTCATTGCAGCAACACCAAATGTGTGTGTATGTGTATCTGGGAAAGAGAGAGTATGCCTGCATGTTCAGTTTGTTTGTTTTGTTTGCTTTGTTCTTGTTGTTGTTGTCAGTTTCATTTGAATGTGAATTGTCATAGTTGTTGTTTGTTTTTGGTACGCAAAATATGTAATGGCATTTCGTCAGACGAAGCATGAAAGAGCTCAAGAGGAAATAAGGGCGAGATAAATTTATATGTATGTATATGTGAGTGTGTGTTTGAGCTGCATGTATGCGTGCAAGGGTATATGTTGTTTGCTTGTAGTTGTGCGTGACAAAACGAATTTGCTCAGCTGATTTTACTTATTTCTTTTATCTGCTTTTATTGTGAATGCACATTGTGCCATTTTGCCTCTTCTCGCAGTTTTATTTTTTTTTTTTGCACTTTTCTAGTTCTTGCTGTTTAAGTTGCAGGAAAAAACTTGAAATTCCCTTTTGATGCTTTTCTAATGCATATCGAAGTTGGTCACAAATAACTACTGTTCAAGCATTGAAACTTTAATCGCGAAAGGCTTTCAAATTAAAAATCATGCAAATAGTGAAACTTATTAAAAATAAATATTAAATATTCAAATGAATATGCTCGAGACAAATATGTCTGTAAATACAAAACATGCAATAAAAGTAATTAACTTTGTAAAAATATTGTATTAATATCAATATTAATAAAGCATAATTATTAAAAAACGCTGCATAATAAGCATTTTAAATTCAATACTCTCTGCACTAATTAAACAAAAAATGCATAAAAAATTTGCACTTTTGCACAGCACATATCTCATAAAACTCTCTGTTTACAATAAAGTTAAGATAATTTAATCCTGCAGTAATTCGTATTTAAACTTAAATTCAGCTTATTAGTGACTTGAAATTGCATACCACTACAAAAACCCCAATTAAATTCACTATAATAACCAAGGCATTAATTTTTTATGCAACTTAAACTAAATTCAAGGCTTTAGCATTCTAACCAACAAGCACACTTGAGCTCACAGCTGTTGCTTATAGCATTTGAAGTTTAAATTAATAAACATTTGCATGAAACATGCAATCAATTGTAGATTTCAACAGTATTTAATTGAAACATTTGCCCCAATAAGGGGCAGCCAAAATGACAGGCAACAGAAAATATGTTAATTAAATTAAAAGCACGTGGAACAAACACTTGAATGAGGTGTGCCAAGAAAAGGAGACACCAGCTGCTTGTGGCATGCCCGCATTGGGAATGCAAATGAAAATGAGACTTTGACTGCGTCAGAGAATGAGTCATGCCAGCACCTGAAGAAGCAGGCAGCACTTGCAGCATGCTGTGGATACACCAGCCAGCACAGCTCGACCAACAGTGGGAGCATCCAGGCGTTGACGAGAAATGTAAAGCACTTTTGGTATGACAGCTGAAATGTCAGTTAAGCATGAATTGCTGTGCTCCTTGTTTTGCCAGAGAAATGAAAATCAGCCGGAGATGCCTCGACACAGGTAGCACACAAAACGGCACATTGGCCAAGCAGACAAACAGACCTGCGTACAGCGGCACGGTGCGCACGGACACCATCGAATGGCAGGCAAAACTGAGGTGTTGCTACAAGCTTGTTATTGTTATGTATTCTCAGCTTAACCCACTCTACCCAACACTCTCTTCTCAATTTTCTTGTGCACTTTTGGGTTAAATGCTGTTAAATGCAAACAGCAAGCAGAATCGAAATAAGGAAAAATATGGCAATTTTTTTTTGTTGTTTTCAGCTTGTACACAGTTTATAAATGTCAAGTTATGCTGACTGGTTTGCCTTATGAAATTTATGTTGAATGAATTGCAATTAAACCGTAAACATACAAAAATGTGCAGTTGAGCTAAAGCTTGTGGCGAAAATTTGAAAATGCAGCAGTTTTTGCTGCCTGTTAAAGATAGTATGAAATGTAGTTTCAAGATATAAGGCAAACTAAGCTAACTGATTCAATTTAACTAAAAGTGACGTTAACGTTGAAATAATGAACAACAGAATGCACTGCAAGGAAAAAACATATATCAAAATTGCAATAAGCCATTTGCTACAAATGAGTACAGCGCGCTGCTGCAGGCCTAGTTCAGCCAACACAAATGAAATTTTAATCTTGCCCAGCCAGCGACCTGTGCAACAAACTATAGCATACTTTTTTGGGCTTTGCACACACACACACACACACATGTGCATACTATCACCATTCAACAAATATACAATTTCCATTGCTATTTTCCATTTTGACTGACTTCTAAGCGCCTTAAATCCAAAACATAATTATGCGCTGAACAAAAGTTTCCAAAATGCTGCACACTAAACCCTTCTGATGAGCGACACTACTCCCAAAAACTGGATGCCGGAAAAAAAAATCCATGCACAAAAGTTTTTAATCACAGCTGACTGGCCGTGCGTGTCGTCTGCTCGCTCTTGCAGTGTTTTCTATCTTCATATCTAGAAGCTATGCCAATTTTAATTTTTTGGTCACCCAAAAGAAAAAACAACAAAATAAAACCGGAATGAAAATTTCACTTTGCTGTTCCTAGAGCTGATGCTGCTGCTGCTGCTGCTGTTGTTTAACCGCGTGAAATAATCTTTGCTGGCAGCAGTCATTTGGTCGTTGTCATTGTTGTTGTTGTTGTCGCTATTGTTGTTGTTTTGGTTGCTGTTGTTATTGCAGCCACTCAGGCGCGTTTCATTATAACGAAAATCCGCTGCCTGCGGCCAACCAACCATCCAGCCATCCAGCTTGGTGTCATATTTTCCGCAGCTTAAATTTCCAACAACAGAAAGTAGCGACGTCCTCCACTGACTGCGGCTGGCCACTTGTGTGGCTCGCTCTTCTTGGTATTTGCCAGTTTGTAGCAGCAGCAGCCTTTTAGGCGCTGTTGACCAAACCACAGCAAAAGCGTCTTAGCCAAACGGAATGCGATTTGAACTGTATAGAAACAGCAGTACGGGTGAAATCTATCTTACCGCACTAACTAAGTAAAGCGGACAACGCAATCACAAGTGGCCAAGCTCCACACTTTAATCAAGGATTTTGTTAGGCATTTATTACGAAATCGTGTATTATAAGTTTATATCTGCAAAGTAAGTAAATATTTACCTAACAGATTTGGGCGGTACGACTTTGTCGTGTTTTGATTTATAGAGTATCGCAGATGCGTTATATAAAGCTATTGTATTACATTTCTACTAATTAATAAGATATAAGTCAAATGTTGATTAATAATATGAAAAAAAAATCCCCATTATCTATTAACTTTTACCACAAAATTTACGCTAAATAAAATAATTAGTAACCAGACCTTCAAGGTCGTAAGAATTCTTAATGAGTATCTTAGCGATGAGGAGTATCCGAGAAGCAATAAAAAAGTTGTTTGAGTATTCTAGCCTTTAAGTATTTATGGAAAGAAAACCTTTTTTCAAAACATATGCACTTTGAGGCAATGGAAGGTGTAAATTGTAGAATTTTGACTATAACTTCTGAGGTTAAAATAGTATACAGGAAATCTTATGGTCATGTAAATCTACTGCAGGGCAACAAACAGCATCCAAATACGCATACCTAAGGCGTGCTCATCTGCCAAAGTGCCTGAGATACATGTGTCATTCTAGAAGGGACATAAATGTCTCACTCGCTACTTAGGATGTGACATACCTCCTTATGGCAAGTTTTTGGAAAAGTATTGCTGTATGTTATAAAATGTTAACTAAATGAAATTATTAATGTTTACAAAAGTTTTGTTTTAAGCATGAAGCAAAATTTCTGCCATATCATGATATAGTTTGAAATCGAAATTACGTATAAAATCGCAATTTCAGCTGCTGCATAAACTTGTTGACAACAAAATGGCGGCAGCTTATAAGGCGCGCTTTTAGGCGTAGGGGCTTTATGTGTATAATTTTCGCGCCAAGTAAATCTCAACAAATTTTGCCTGTCGCCCTTTGGCGCTTCCGTTCCATGTTGCTGTTATATTATTTTTTCTTTTTATTATTTTTTATTTTTTTATTATTTTGTCATTTTTGCTTTTGGCGTTTGAAATCCTGAACAGCAGCATCCTGTTTCTATAGCACGCGCTGCCGCACTGACAAACACACACATACATAGACAGACAGAAACACACACACACACACTCAGACGCATAGATACAAACGCACACACCCACACACCGACACACACACGTACAGATACATCCGCCCAATGCTGTAAGCCTATAAATGAGCTTAAAATTTTCTATGCGAATGAATGCGAATGCTTTTGAAATTTATTATACAGCACAGTCGGGGGATGCCAGGAGCCAGGAGCCAAGAGCCATGAGACAGCATCCAGTCAACCATTCAGAGTGTTAGCTTGGCATTGGACACCATACTCCAAATATTCATTCATACATATAGTTCCAACGCTGTGTCAATGTGTGCGTCAGAAATGGTTTTCGCCCATATCAAAGGCATTTTGTTGCTGACTCAACGGCGTTGAAATTTTTTAGCAAAGCAAATTGAATTTCATTTCGATTTTTTTTTATATATATATCATCTCTCCACTTTATTATTTTTTTTATTTTGTGTTGCTAACATTTACTTTATTTAAAATTGCCTTTTGCTGTGTAATTTATATTT
This sequence comes from Chymomyza procnemis, assembly GCA_035046065.1. NCBI lineage: Eukaryota > Metazoa > Arthropoda > Insecta > Diptera > Drosophilidae > Chymomyza > Chymomyza procnemis. The sequence goes on along the minus strand of JAWNOJ010000013.1, from coordinate 15,421,587 downwards.
CATAGAAATATTCTTCTCTAAAATTGTACAGCAAAATAAACAAATAAGTACACAATTTTTTTATTTTTTTAAATAAATTAATTTTTGTTTGCCTGATTTTGATCATCGATTTTTTAGTATTTCCTAATGCCAAGTGTGTATATTGCTTTTAAAAATTCATTGCTCACTTTTATGACCAAAAATTCACAAGTTTTTATTTTTTTTTTTTATAAATTTTATGCAAACACTTTTATTGCGCTTGATTTTCTTGTTTATTAGGCAAATTGTTTCAAATGCATATTTTATGCTGAACCATTTTTGCCAAAGCAAATAAAAATTGGAATATTTTTACAGTCAAAAACTGTGCAATTTTTTTTAATTGGTCTTTAGACATGCGTTTTTTAGATATGTTTAAGCCAAATTGTCTAAAGTGGTCGACTTTTAGGCTGAATTTTTCAAATGTGCATGAATTAAATATATTTTCATATTGTTTCGTTTGACATATTTTTATATTCAAATTTTTCTTTCAAACCTGTATCCCTTAACTTAAAATCCTACCTTACAATACTTTTAATTATTACAATTTAAGTTTTCTCAAAGCTCCATACGTACTCGTTTCTAAGTTTTACATTATAAAGCTAGGAAAAATCGTTAATAACTCTCGTCTAATATTACGCTTTTATTGTGCTCTAGTACCCTAAAACGATAACCAACCAAAAAAAAAAAAAACCTCAAGTCTTGCAAATTAAGTCGCACTATAATATAGTTAAACTAATAATAACATTAAACATTTGTAGCTACTGAATAAAACATATAACAGCTGGTTCTAAAAATATTTTGCCAACTCGAGCAGCTTACAACTTTATTAGCAGCCTGTACTTGCATTAATTTCTCATTTTTATTATCCGCATTATATAGTAACATATAGTATATGATTTTTTTGTGCTTGTTTTGCTTTTATTTTGCAGGCTTTCTCCTTGAAGGAGTCACGCCAGCGGCACCACCGGATGTACCACCACGCAATCCGACAATGAGTCGCATGAATAATGGTCGTTTAATTGCCGGAGCTGTTGGTAGCAACAATCCAAATGATTTGGGTGTTGATTTTGAACCATCTTGTTTGGTGCGAACCCCATCGGGCAACGTTTACATTCCTAGTGGCAATCTAAGTGAGTATATACAACTTTTAAATAAAATATATAAGCAAATCGAAATATTGTGTATACATAATAAAAAAATCCGCTCGGTTTTTTGCCTAAAAGCAAAACTCAAACGCAACTTGCTAAAAGCCTGTCCTAAAAGCAAGCAGTTAGGCATATTGTTTTTTCTTGTACCAAGCTAGTTGCATGCAAAATGTGGAGCATAGCCTTCAGGCCAAAAAACCACGCCAAAGCCGACCCAATGAAACCACTTGACTCATTTAAATGTTTAGCGCTTGTGCACAAAAATTCCATTTACCATATTGCTATTAAAATGTAAAAAAAAAAACAGAAAACTGAGTAACTCACTGGCCCCTCTCAGGCCACTCAGGCCCCTCGGCGCGGCACTCTTTGAAAATTTTCAACTCTTTTGTTGTTGGCATTGCGCAGAGCGCCTAAAATGCTGCTATATGTTTGCCATTTATTGTTTTTCCAACAAAAACATTTTTTGTTTTGCCGCACTCCTTTTTTATTTCCCTGAGTATTATAGTATGTGTATGTTTTTGCTTGTGTTTCTGTTTGTATTTGTGTATGCATATCCGCAAGCAAGCTTTAGGGATAAAAAACATTGAATGTGAAGTGAAAATAGTCGGAAAAAAAACCAAAACCGCCAAACTGCCAAAGGGTCTTTGACAGACTGTGTTACAGACACCATAAGAGCAATAACAATCACAACAATAACAAAAACTTGTCAACAAACAAAAAATCCACGAAAAAATGTTGCAACATTTTTAAAGCTCATGTGTAACAATGAAAACGCTGCCATTGCCTATAACTAGTCGGCACTTAACTCTGTTATGTTGCATGTACTTTTGGGCAGTTCGCTGAAATTTAATTTAAGCTACCAATTTTGCGTATATCTGATGTGTGGAACGCATTTAACTCAATCATTGCGCACACTAAGGCACTTTTGGCACGTCTGCGTCTGCAGCTTTTTAAAAAAAAATGTTTGCAAGAATTAGTTTGTGAATAGGCTGAAAATTTCAATAAAATACCATAATTCGTAATTTTCAATATTAACTATTACCATGAATCTCTTGTTTGTGTTGGGATAAATGAGCGAAAATTAATACATCAGCAACACTACGACACATGTATTACTGGTGCAGCCGTATACTCTGCCTGCAGCTGAGCCGCTGGCTACTCACTGATTTTCTTACTTAGCCGATTTTCGCCAATTTGGCTATCGAACCGCCATATATACTACTGTGTGCGACGCCATATTATGTAGTTCCCGCCCAATTATATACGCTCAACGTATACCAAACGGTACTCTGCTTAATTGCCTATGCTATTTAGGTGATCAGACAGAGTACACCATACTCTACAATCACATATATCTTATTCATCGTCAAAGCTGATTGAGCGCTCTCACTGAAACCGTTACTGTGTGCATGTATTGACCACACTCTTTGCGCTCTCACTCAGCGTATACCAATAGCGATCGTTGGAAGCAGCGTTGTGAGTCGACAATAGGAAAAACAGTAATAATTTTTCATCGCTGATTTTCGTAGAAATTGAATTGTATGCATTGGCAAAAATTTGCAAGTCTTAATTGCTTAACAGAACATGAACCATTTTTGACTTAAATCACATGCATACATACATACGCAGCTGCACATGCATACATGTACACGATTACTATTATGTTTGTTTGTATATGTGCGTTTTTACAGAAATATCAACAAATACGCAGAAATATCAACAAAACGAAAACAAAGAAACAAAGAGAAATAAAAAACGAACAGGCAAGAAAATAAATAAAAGGCAAAAGAGAAAACAAAATAGAGCCAAGCTGAGCTGAGTAACGGCATGCATTGTTTTTTGTATTTGTTATTTCTATACATGTGTGTGTGTGTGTGTGCTTGCATGTTTGTGTGCTGTTTGTACATATGTAACTTTGTATAGCATACATTTGGGCTGCGTGTGGCTGTGCGTATGCGAGAGTATTTGTTTTATGCGGCTGCTGTTTACAGTTTTTCTTCATTTTTGCATTGTACCAACATATACGCACATGTGCCTGTGCGCGTGTGTGTGTGTTTGAGTGTATACAGCTTTGCAAGCTTTTTCGTACTTTGCTTCTGCTTGGTTTTTGCTCTTCTTTTGTTCTTCATATACCACGTTTTTTACCAGCATTTATTTTCAAGATATTTTCTCTTGCTGAGACGCAGCTGTTTTGATTGTTTTGCATGCTTTTTGGGTTTTCATTCTCTTTTTGCGTCAGCTACTTGTGCCAGTTTGGGTAAGTGTGTGTGCTACATTTTTGTTGCATACTTTTCAGCGCAACTGTAGAACTGAAATTTAATTGTAAAGTATAAAAACTCAAACACACTACTTATCTGTTTTCAGTTGGGTTTTCGCAATACTCTATACAGCAGTATTTGAAAATATGAAAATGATTTCGAAAAAATCTCTTAAGAATTGGCACATAGAACTTTTAAATGGGTTTCCTAATGTTTTGAGTATTTTGTTAAAATATTTGAATAAAGTTTGATGCATGATATGATGCATCATATTTAATAATCAAGAAAGCGGCCAACATTTCGAAGTATGCTTTTTAATTATTATTATTATTAATGACATATTTATCATTTAAATAAGAATTCCAATTTTCCCCATTTCTTGATATTCTTTTTATTTGCATTTAGAAAAAAATCAAAACACATCAAAAAATTTGATATCATTTTGCAGAAATCTGTCATTTACAAAGAATTGTTGTTCATGCAAAAAAATTTGAGTTATAGTTACTAAAATCATTTTGGTACTCAATCAAAAAGTCACACATAAAAACATTTTGCAGCTGTCTCTAAAGTTGATGCAATATATTTTGACTAACAAATTAAAGAAAAGATTAACTTAATACAATAAAATCGTGAATATACTGTGTATATCTGTTTTAGAGTTAAATGATTTTGGGTATTATAGCGCGCTTACGGTTCAATGAAGATTTTGGCTGAGAAAAACATTTTTTTTTAAACAGGCTATCACACGGCGCTGCAACTCTCCATAAAAATCTAATAATTACTTTATGGAATCTATAGACTTAACTAAGATAAGACATAAGAGATAAATGCTCACCTTAATTGCTGTAGAAAACAATGTTTATATGTTTTTGAGTATATATTTATATATAACAACAAACATATTTTAGCAGCAGAAGTATTTTTAATGGTTGACTAACAAATTAAATGCAGTTAACTATTTTACTTCAGTAAATACTCCGAATAAATGTATTTTTTAAATAAACCTTTTGTAATCAACTATTTTGGTTTAGATTTATTTAGACTTTGCTTAATTAACATCAACTACATATTTGCTTGTGAAATTTTAAAAACTTTAAAATTTTAATATTTATGTTGGCCATAGCTTTCTTTGTTTTCGACTTATCGGCTTATGTACTTTTACTTTAACCACTTAAAATCATTAAAGGTAAATAGCATTTGCAGTCTTTATAAAGGCATAATTTCAGCAACTATACAAATACTGGCAGAATAATTTTTTTGTAAATATTTTGTTGCAACTAAGTGGTCGGCGCTTAGCCATTTATGCATATATTAATATACTAAAATACCCTGGCAATATTTGCATATTGCATATCATCATTTGGCCTAGCTTCGGTAGTTCAATTAAATAACCATTTATAAAATTCTATTTACATATATGCATAAATCGCTCAATATAACTAAATGAAAAATAAACTGTGAGGCAACAAAAAACTACAATGCACACACACAAACACAGACAAACTTAACTTATTGATTAAGTTTTTGTGCAAATTGAGATTTCGTGCACATTTATAGATGCACGTAGGGTGCATATGCATATGCATATGTTAAACTACGAGCCAGGGCTGCAGGCCAAAGATGAAAGTGAGCTGGTTCGAAAATGGAGTCAAATACATCATAACTTAAAGACAAAATGGCTAAGGAAAATAGTTAAAGTTGCTATTATTGAAACAAAACTTTTGTTAAAACTTATTTTTTTTAAAAGATGTAAACCCTTTCAGTGCCAGTAAGAAAAGCTTAAAAAAAGTCTTTTTCAAACTGGGATCATTCGCTTCTCAACAATTTCTCATGACAACAGTCAACCTCTGCAGGAACCCATTCTTTTGAAGAACCTTGTTAAAACGTTCTTTAGCTCTGCGAAATCCTAGCACCCCTACCTATACACATATCCCATTTATTATATTTATATACATATATATTTTGTATTTACTTTGCAGCTGGCAGTGCTTTTAAGCCTGGTACTCTTTCGTATATACGCTGCATATATTTTCATTTCAATGGCTGACGCATTTTGCGCCGATTTTTATGCAAAAATATTGTTTGTTGACTTTTGTGGCTTGCGTCCGTTGCAGTTTCAATGAACGATGCCTACGTTAATGTTTACTCAGATTTTTTGTTTTTTTCAACAGCTTTCAAGCAAAAACCAAAAATTAAAACAATAGCAAAGCATAAAATAAATATAGTCAGCGCACAGATAGAGCAAAAAAAAGTACGTAAAAAATAAATCCCAAAAAACTTTGGCTATATTATATCATAGTTTTAAAAAAATGTTGCGCCTGCAGCCAAGCAACATGTTCTCTTCCACTTTTGCGCCATATGCAAATACTCCACACATATGCAAACAACTACACTCTATATATAGACATATACATTTTACATACGTACATAAATGGGCCTTCTGCACGATTGGATCGGTTCCTGTTGCAGCACTTCACTTCGACTCATGCGAGCTATCAAAAAGCGCCAAACAAAAGTTTGCCAAAAGTTAAAAAATTGCATAAATTGCCGCATGAAATGCAAGCAAAAAAAAAAAAAAACAAAAGGAAAAATAAAAAATGAGCAAGATAACAAAACGTGGCCGCAACAGCAACAAAGACAGCCACAATGCACTCTACAAAAGTCGACATATTGATATGCGCAACTGCTTTGTTGTTTGGGGCGCTGTGATTCTGCGCCATTTTGTTGCTGCAGCACTTGGAGTCGACGCTAAAGCAAATGTGCTGCATACCCAGCTGCAACTACTGTGCGTGATGTGGTATCATTTAAAGTTGACTGCAAGCTTACTATGCGTTGAGTGAAGGGCTTTTCAAAGAACTCAAAATATACAAAAACAAAAATTAAAAACTTCACCGAAATGTAAACTTAAAATATATCTAGCATCCGAAAATTCACCCTGTGTTGGACAAAAGTCAAACATGCGATTAGTTAATTTAATAAATAAATAGCCCAAAAAACACAATATTCTATAATATGCAGACACTTTTTGCAGCACTTAAAATGATTTTAATAAATGCATGGCATGCTTGGCGCTGTAGCATACCATATGTTGCCCCACACACCTGTGCAATTGTTTACCCTCCCTGGCATACTTTTAGGCGCATTAATTAAAAATTACACCAAAGAAACCCAAGTGCGGTGCATAACTTTAAAATTTTAATGACTCATGCGCAGAATATTTAGTGGCACTACGAAGTGCAGTTGTTGCGCCATACTGTGGCACTTGCAGGCTCTTGCCGCTAGGGCTTGGTGCCAGCCGCGCCCTTTTGGCACTCAAAAAACACCGCACAGACATTGCACTTGAAATACAACTGGCAACTAGCAACAGGACGCTGGACATGCAAATTGCAGCAGGTCGAGTCACCCCGCAAAAACGAAAATACAAATACTTTTGGAACTAAACAAAACTATACTTAGTCACTTTTTAACTGCGCCAAGTTTTATGCTACGTTTTCATTATAATAACAGCACGTTGCGGCATTTTTATGCGGCAACTTCTTTGTATTCACTCGCGTTGGCTCTCCCTGTGTGCTTCTTCGTGCTGGCTGTCTCTTTTAATTTTTTATCGTTTCGAGGTTAGTTTGCAAAACTTTTGCTGTCATTGACCGGCTGGCTGGCTGGCCGACCACAAAACCCAAGACCTGAGGCCAGACACAGTTAGACGCGCCGACTATAGTGTATATATATATATATACACATGTATATACACATGTATACGCTAAAGCTACGCCCCACTGTCTAGCTAAGCAAAGCAAGTAGACACTACTCGGACCGTGTCCTTCAACTAACTTTGGCGCGCTTATATAGCCAGCTATATACAGGTCGTTCTCGACATAGACTAGTCTGTCTGCCTGTCTATATTGGCCTGTCCACTGGTGGCAAGTTACGGGTTGACGGGCTGTACTCTCGTCGCCTTTATTGCTTTCGACTGGTTTCGTTTGGTTTATCGCAGCAGTTGAAATAAATTTTGAAGCACCCTAATGCTCAGCCCACTCAAAGTGCTTTAAATTTGTATAAATAGTGAGCACGTTTTGCTTTTTGTTGCCACTTTGCACTTGCTGCGCCTTTGCCGCTGCTATTGCTATTGCCGCTACTAAATTCATTCATAATGGGTTTTTCACTCTGCAGCCCCCATTCATAGTGTATATAAATTTTGCGTTTTTACGCAAACTGAAATTTATTGTGGCGCATCGTAGTAATTTATATTTTATGCCTGCTAAGTACCAGCAGCAGGAGCAACAGTAACATAACTAGAGCATAACGCTCACAGATATAGCCCGGCACCTAGACAGAAGACCATGGACTATCGGAGAGTGCCCAGCAACGGTTTTATTATTATCAGACTGCAAGCTACTTGCAATGAATATGCAGCCAGGATGTATGCAATGCTATCATAGCAGTTTTTATATATTTTTATTTTGCCTTATTTTGTGCAAAAAGATGCATGCGAAAAATAGAAATACTCAAGACTACCGAATACACTTTATTAATTGTACTTAATAATAGAGAGAGAGAGAGAAAGTAACACTGTTGTGTCTTTTAAAGCTGCCTGCTATGGTGAGTAATAGTTTTTTTCTCTCTGACAAAGCTGCTTGCTATGAAAATTGCAACTGTTTGGTGAATGTAACGTAAATTAAATGAAATGAATTTTAAAACAATTGCACCTCAAATGAACAAAAATTATATTAAAATACAACAAAAGCGTAAGAAAGATATGCTGCAAAATGAGCGTTTGAATATATAGTCTTATAGTTAGAGCAACACTGGTTTCATATGAAAAGTATTGCTTGACAATGAACATTGACAAAGCTGCTTGCTATAAAATCTAAGCTTCTGTGCTTAAGTCTGGAATATCGCTTATAAGTCTTATAGAAATAGTGTTAATTTAAGACACTTTGTAATAATAATATAAATAAATATATAGGTATATGAAATTTTTTAGCTTTCCAGCTGTAGAACACAGTCCCAAAAATCATAAATTGCATGTTTTTGTGTCTATTTCGGCAACAAGAGTAGAATGAAATACATCAGCATGGCATTCAAAATCAATCAGTAGTCTCCAAAGTAAGCACATATAGGTAGGTTCGTAAATTATAAGAATACTCAATAAACATAATACTACTACAGTGTATGCAATATTCATATTAAAATTTCATTTGTACGCTACATTGCGATTATTCATTTATTTTTTACCCATTTTCAGCGCTACAAATTGTATCTTTTTATATATATAAATATATATTGTATCTGTGAATGTATGCACTTAACTTCTCGAGCCTTCTCTGTATATCGTCTACATTTGTATAGGTAGCACTTTATAACGTACACACACATACAACGACGTGTAAATATATCTATATAAATGAATTTGCTTTGGTATTTGTGTATGTAATGCATTTATAGCTGGCAATAACCATTTGGCAACTAGAAATTGGCATTTTATGTTCGGTCGTTGTATCTGCGTGAGCGCCTTTTGATTTTTGAGTTCAGATTGCATGAGATTTATTGATATTGAGTAGAGGCGCACTCATGTGGCTGGCCATTGCTGTAGCATACATAGGTGGTATGCCACAAAACATGCATATGCATGCAAAACTGCTAGATTTGTAATATTTGTAGCAAAATAATGAATTGACTTTTATTAAGTAAATGTTTTACTTTGTGCAGGCTGAGGCAAACATGTTGAGTGTATCGGACTTTAAGTTTTTAAACCATTATTAATTTTACTCTAGTGCAGCTACTCAAAGCAGCGCCCTAGAGCGCAAAACTTTTGCAATTTGTTGCCCAAAATTACACAAAAAAAAATAAAATTCTCTTACGTAATAAACTGCAGAAAGTGGCAGAAAGTATGCCATCAAATGAAATAGCACACATTTCTAGACACTTGGGCCATAAACATTTTTATGCAAATAACTGAAACATTTTAATGCTCAAGACTTCATTAAATGTCAGTTGGCAAGTCTTTTGTTTTATTTTTTTGAAGAGTTTGCGCCTAAAACGTGTGTGCAAAGTGAAATTTCTTAAAGCATACTTTTAGGGTGCGCACATGAAACAAAATCTCTTACCTTTTGCTTACGCTAAGCCAAAGCCTTTTTTGTGTACCCACAACAACAACCCCCTAAGTGTGCAACATGCGGCATGTAAAATATTAACAAAACAATTTTTCGTCATCGCCATCTTGCTGCGCGCTGGCAACAGTTGTGGCATTTTTATGCTGCATAATTATGCGGGTTGGCATTTTTTCATGGTCCTTCACAAAATAAAGATTTTTTTTTATTGCAATGCTACCTTCGCTTTTCTGCATATTTTTCATGGGGTAGAGTTTGGTTTAACTTATCTGTATAGCAATTTTGCTGTATGTACAAAAATGTATATACCTGCATAATTTATATGCTTTTAATGATTTTGATTTTGTTGTTTCAATGTCGTTGCTTTGTCTAAAACAATTTTAATGATTTCACATGCAGCGCGCTTTGTTAGACTTCCTGCCCAGTTGTGCTTTCTTTATATGCAGTAATTAAAATTGCAATGCACACACACACACATACACAAGCAGATGCAAAAGAGTATCTGTGTAGGAAAAGGAGTTTATACAAATCCAAAAGCTGCAGCGTTGTCATTGTTGCTTTTGTTGCTGTTTGCTGTTTACTTTACGGCAGCCTTTCTATAAATATGTTAATTAAAATAATGTTACCTCAGCGTCAGCATGAAGACGAAATAAAAAGGAAAATTTTAAATCATTTACAATGAGATTTTAATACACTGCTCTCAGCATGAGTCCAAGTAACTTAGGTCAAGTCAAGTTTTATACTTAACACTGTTCAGGATATCAAGTTGATCTTGTAGAACAGTTGCGATCAATTTTAGGTTTCCTCAAATGAGCAATTAATGGAAATTACAAGTACAAATTCATGTAACATTTAAATAGAACAAGCGCATAATTAAGAATACGCACTTAAACTAAAAGAATTTTTCATAATTTGTTTATGATGCCACAGCAATTGTTTATAAAGCAATTGATAATTTTGCATACATTCATATGCCTTCAAGTAATGCTAAATCTATGATATATACTTTGGTTTGCGTTAATGCAAAGCTTTTCACCACTTCGTAGATACTTTTTATCACAACAAAGAGTATGCACCGAGCAAACAAATGGCTTAGAATAGCTGCATACACGTAGCGCTGAACTTCAATGTACACAGCATTCCCTTAAGGTGTGCATTGTCACCCTTATATATATATATATATGTATAAATCCTACCTACCTACAAATTTATTTTCTTTCAAGCAAGCTCAACGCCTTTTCACAGCAGCCAAGTTGGCTGCTTGCCTCATTACGTTACCTTGCATTACGTTACGTATACGCAACAATGAAAGAGAAAACTCTACAGCAAACGTAAACAAGCATAACCATAAAGACTTCCGTTGTGGGAAATGCCGGCTGACAGCTTTTGTTGCCTGCTTTTTCGCATATTCGTTTTGCATAAAGTAAATTAAAAAATGGGAGAAAATAAAAGTTGTTGCACATGCAACTTGCCCCAAGTCCGTATATGCATAATTATGAACTTGAAAATGGCTGGCAAGCAAAAGCAAACCACTTGGTTGGTCTCTAAGCGGTAGCATATTTAGGTTGGATGGGTGTGCCACAACGCGCATAGAAAGTAATGTAGAAGATTGCATAATTATTTAAATAAGTTTCAAGATGGCGTTACACACACACACACACACACTCCCAAACACCGGCATACACACAGCTATACTTGCCACATGGCACTCATGGCACTTTCTCCTGCCAAGACGACATCTTGAGACTTGTCGAGTGTAGTTGCTGTTACTGCTGTTGATGTTGTCGTTATTGTTGTTGTTGCTGTTGTTGTTGCATGTTGCTTTGGGATTTATATTTTTCGTTGATTATGCAAAAACCATATCATATGCGTTTTTAATTAAAATTGTTTTACATAAGCCAAGGCGCATGTTAATGCAAGCAGTTTAATTTATGTCAAAAATTTACGCTTAAAATCTTGACTAAAACATACTGTTTCGGGCGTGGTAGAAACATTAGCTAATGCTAACCACAATTTTTAGTAATACTTTTTGAAGAATTAAAGACGCAGCGCTACTATGTGAGTGCTTTGGCTGCATTGAATTGTTTGTTTTTTTACTTGTTTGTGTGGTACTTGCAACATTTTCTTTAACATTTTTGTTGTTACCCGAGGTCATTGCAGTTTTGTGCTGCGACACAAAAATTGTCTAGCTGCAGGCACGTACGCACGCACGCACACACCCACACATGATAGGTATATAAACATGCACACACACACACACGTACACGTAGGGTGAGTCAGCGCGTCATGTCAACGTGCTCATCGCATACATATGAAAATTCATTTCAATTAGTGAAATGGTTTTGGGATTTGTATTGCAAGCCAAGCAACCAAACACAAGCAAGCATCCAATGTGGCATGCAACTAAAGCAAACAAGTTAGCAAGCAAGTGCAGCTTTACATATGGTGTGTCTGTGCTTGTTGCAACTTTATTTACCTTTATGCGGCGCATAAATTGTAAATAGATACACATTCTATATGCGTGCATCTGCATGCAACTTGTATATACAATATTATGACTAAGCAAAACTTTGCCGAGTAGGGAAGAGAGAAAGCACGCTTGAGTAGCTGTACTAACTTTGCCAACATTCCACTTTTCTCTCTGCTTCTTAAAGTTCCTGTTTAGTCTCCAAGGATGGCTGACTAAGGGCTTTGAACTGTGACTGTATGCACTTGCTTGGAAATAGTCCAAGTTCGTTGTCGAGACTTGGAAATTAGCGGAGAGTCAATGCTTGCAACTTCTTTATTAAAATATATAGGATCCTTTGAAATACTGAAATCTTCCTGGATGTAAAGATGTAAAATAAGGCATATAAAATTTAGAGTAAAACGAATGTGATGTAGTAGATAATATTGTAGATATAAACTTTAGATTTACCTTCTCCCCCGGCAACCCCACCCCCCCCCCCCCCCCCCCCCCCCCCCCCCCCCCCCCCCCCCCCCCCCCCCCCCCCCCCCCCCCCCCCCCCCCCCCCCCCCCCCCCCCCCCCCCCCCCCCCCCCCCCCCCCCCCCCCCCCCCCCCCCCCACCCCCCCCACCCACCCCCCCCCCCAAAAAAAAAAAAAAACACACCCCCCCCCCCCCCCCCCCCCCCCCCCCACCCAAAAAAAAAACAACACACCCAACCCCCCCACCCCCCACAAAACCACACCCCAAAAAAAAAGAAATAACACACACCCCCCCCCCCCCCCCCCCCCCCCCCCCCCCCCCCCCCCCCCCCCCCCCCCCCCCCCCACCCCCCCCCACCACCCCCCCCACACCCCCCCCCCCAAAAAAAAAAAAAAAAAAAATTTATATAATATACCAATGCTGTGCCGAAGACAAGTATCTTAAGGCGGTAGAATCGCGTATGGCATGGGTATTGTTTTTACATCACTGAAACTAAATCACAGAACTTAAACTGTTATTTAAAACTGTTACGAAAGCCAGAATATCTTTGCTAATACCTACACAAAGCAATAAGATCACCACAGTACGCAAGTACTTAATCAAAAACCTGTAATTTTTTCATAAAACTTTTTTAAGCTCTTTTGGGAGCTTATGGCTACATTCCCTTAACACTTTTGCGCAGTTACTTAAATGCTCTTCAAATGCGCAGCCTAAAAGCAAGCAATGCGTTCGTTATATGCTTATTATGCTACCGTTTCATTCATTTATCAACTGTCTTTCATTATATAATGTACTTTATGTATATATTTATAACTGCTTAGCATAAGATATATGCTTTGATATATTTGACGCCACGTATTTACTCATTTATAATGCTTAAATATGTTTTGCATTTTAAAGTCAACTTCTTGGAACATCAAAACAAGCCACATTTGTCTTGTGCCTCATCAGAAACAGCAATGTTCAAAAAAAAGAATCCAGAACTTTATATAAATGTTTATTTAAAACTTTTTTAGCCCCATCCCGCCTACTTGTGCGCTTGTGTGTATCTTTAGTTGTGTGCACATTTTTGTAGCATATTTAGCGGCGCGTCGAGTTTGGCTTAAGTTGCTCCCCTGACGACACTTTTTTGACGCTGTTTATCAGGCTAAGCAACAACAACGCCAACAACAAGCTTCAATTTATGCAACAAAAAGTGTGCGTTTTTTTTGCCAACTTGTTTCAGTTGTTTTTGTCACTGCGTTGGCTCTGCAATTTTATCGCCCTAAACGTTTGCTAAAAATAAAAAAAAACCCGCCTGCCCCCCTTTTGGAGCATAAAAGTATGCCAAATAGCTACAGTTTAGTTGTTATTGTTGTTGGCTGACTGGCTGCATGTATACACATGTGTGTGTGCGCCGCTGGGGGGAATTTTCAAGTATAGTTTTTTTTTGGGGGGGGGGCCACTACAAGCAACAATAGCGAAAAAATCCATGCACACTTTTAGGCGCTGCAGCAATAAAATTGCAGTTGGCCAAAAGTGTAATCGCAAGGGTCTTAAGATATTGGTACGTGTGTGTGTGTGTGTGTTGCTTGTGGCATACAAAAAGTTACAAGTGGCAGATAAATTTGCATTTACTGCAATGTTTGAGCGGCATTTTAATGCTTGCGCTGCCATTTAAAGCGTTTTATGCTCTTAAGCTCCAATTAAGTTTGCTTTGACAAGTGTGACAAAACCGGAACGGACAATATCCCGCCAAAGTAGCGCGTTTCCTGATTTCTGTGCGTATCTTTAAGTGCAAATTCAGTAACCAAATTTTGTGGTTAAACCTAGGCGCTTTACATATGTACCCAGGTACAACGTTGTGTTAGTTATAAGATTCCCAGCACTTTTAGCTCCCCAGTTGACGCACAGCCATAGGCAAAGCAATAATAGTAAATTTTAACCCCAGCAACCTCAAACTAAGCAGGCAACATCAGGACTTGCTTGCTGTCAGAGATTTCGCAGCTACGTGGAGTCTGTCAGGCCATGCCAAAGTAAGCCCCCCCCCCACTACAGACTCAGTTCCCCAAAAATTTTCACATGACTCGTTAAACTTTTTGCCATTGTAATAGTTCTGCTTCGTTGGTTTCTCTTTCTTTTGCGGCTATATACTCAACCAAAATACATGCATACAATGTGTGTGTGCGTGTGCGTATGCGTGTGTGCGTGTGTTTGTGTAAGTTTTACATGCTCGAAACGCTCTTTGCCCTCTCTTGGTTATGCGCATAATTTATAGAGTGCGACAATATGTTGCTGTCTGGGTAAAAGCTAAGGAAAAACTTTTTCACTCTCGCCAATCTCACTCAAGAAAGTAAGATTTCTTTTCATGCTGCTTCAGGCTATTGTATTGGTATGCTGCCTATGTGTGCTGTGTGTGTGTGAGGCAGAGTATCTGTGTGTGGACTACTTTTTTGGGGGTCAACGCATAACATTTAATAACATTTTGTATTGTGGCATTTTGTTACGTCAATGTGAGTCGAAAGTCAAGGCTATTAGCATGCATTGCCACATGGTAAACGGAACGGAAATGTTGAAATGGTCATATAGAGGATATGCTCGGAACTCGTTTACATTTAAAGCGCGCATTAAATTTAACTATGGTTGCCTAAAAGCAGCACATAAACTTGTTTCTCCATCGCTTTATGGCAGCCAAGCTGTGTATGGGACAATATGTATAGAAAAATTGTGGCGTAGGTTTATGAAAGAGTCCTGCTGTTGGAGCAACTGCTGACGAAATTTTTTGTTTAGTAATGGTACTGAGAGTTGCAGTAGGTTTCTTTTTTTATAAAAATCAATCGTTTTATGCTAAGTCTACGAATTTAGTTACTTGAACAACAAAATTATAAAAGCTTTAAAATTTTTATATATTTTCACACTTTCCAGCTTAAATCATTTGATATATTTTTATTCGATTCTTCTGCTGATTGATTGACTTTGGGTTTTATGCAGTTGATGTTGGTTTCTAATTGAGCTGCAGCTTAGATACTAATCTAAGATATAACCCGCTGGTTGTATAGAATTTAGAGTTCGTATTTTTATGGTTTTCATTACCATCCATACGCGTTAAATAGCTGAGTTCTCATTAAGCAAAAAAAGTGCTTATTTCTCGACAAGATGTGAGATACTTAAGCACTTACTTGCGATCTTTTTGTCTGCAGATAAAATATACTATTCACTAACTAGAGAAAAATAAATAGTATTAGTATAATAACTACAATAGATTGTAAGGACATACAAGCGCTGTTAAATCCAACATATAAAAAACAGTAAATAGTTCTAATTTTTTGAGCTTAAGTGAGAGTCAATATATATTAATTCAGCAATCCCAAGTAATTAAATCAGATCCTTAAGTATTTAGTTTTTAAAACAAATTTGCTGTTTTTTATGCTGGGACGTCTATATAAAATAATAATAATAATTTATAGTTTTTTTGAGTGTACTTTGATGACGCTGTAGCTAAATGCTGCATCTACTATTAAAAATATTAGGATATTCGCATATTTTAGTGCGTACCTTCAAAGCACGAAATAAGTTAATACTGCAGTATATTTTGTCTAGCTCTTGCTCCAAAACTTTGATCACTGCATTATGAAAACCATAAATAGATATTGGTGTTTGTTTTGCA
The DNA here is from genome assembly GCA_035046065.1 of Chymomyza procnemis. NCBI lineage: Eukaryota > Metazoa > Arthropoda > Insecta > Diptera > Drosophilidae > Chymomyza > Chymomyza procnemis. The sequence continues at coordinate 15,405,485 of JAWNOJ010000013.1, read as the reverse complement.
TAATTTATCAATTAATTGCAATGTTGTTCGAAATCATTGAAATATTTTCAACACAATATGGCACATTTTTCATCAAAATTTTTAAATGCATCTTGTGGTTTGGGTCTGGTCTTTAATCTGTTTAGTAATTGTGCTTTGGCAAATTACCGTGTTTCGACGCAGTCGACTGCTGCACACAAACATAATGCGCACACTTGGTTTCGAAATTTGATTGATAAATGAGATTTAGTTGCGAATGCATCTAATTGCATAGTATGCACTGCCAGAACATTTTGCCCAGTTACTCTAAAAATCACAATCATAATGACAGCCGTTATGTACATTATACGCAAACTACTCTACTAGGTTATGATTTTAGTATATGTAACCTGATCGTTAGAAAGGTTGTAGATAATTGCGTTAATTATACAATATGGAGTACAATGAAATGCTGATGTGGCAGCAGCTTAAACAATAAACGTCATTGAGAACTGTTTGAAAATGTGCTTTCTATGAGCTTCCTTTGAATTGCAAACTCAAGAGCTTAATTAGCAAAACGCCTTTGGCAAAGATAGTCATGTATACGTACACTGTTATACAATCCTGGAGAGAAAGAGCGATTTTTATTAGATGATTAAATAGAATTTGCCAACTTTTATCCGAAATTCAAAAAGAAAATCGAATTAGTGGTATAGAACAATGCAAAAGGCACGTGTGCCTGCTGTACAATAAAAACTGACACTGACAGGCCACAGACAATGCAGCAGCAGTAATAAGAATAATCTTTTTAGAAAAACGGAAAGGGGTTAGTTAAGCTGTATGGTATGTGCAAACCACCCTTGTTAAATCAAAGCTTTGTTGATTTTCCTGATGTACAGATGCTACCTAACGCTCTGTACAATTTGCATTTATGTCGAAAATGTATTTGCCTGAATTTTGGACAGTTTACATAATCAGTAAGAGATTATTGAAATTAAACTTGCCTCATTGCCTTTGCTTTTGATGTTCAATGGTTTGTAAATGCCTGTACCCGAAGCTGTTTGATATAATTTTGGGTGATTAATATAAGCAAAATATTTCGTAAATTTTAGTAACAAGCGCACTTTAAAAAAATTTTAAACATTTAAAGTAATAATAAGAAATTGTAGTTTAATTAAACGAATACTTATTGAGTTATAAAATAGTTCTTCTAGTTTTCGAACCAATTTAAAAAAAAAGTTTAAACCAATTTTTGTATATTTTTTTTGGAAATCAAAATCAGCATAATATTTTGTAAATTTTAGAAACAAGAGCATTACAAAAGTTTATATTAATAATAAATATTTGTTGATGCAATGTATACGTGTACGACGTTGCGTATACTTCATATTCGGCTAGCATTTGAGTTACCAATTAGTTTACTGCAAGTTCTAAAGAATTTCAAATATTTGATATCAAAATAAAAGGTTTTTACTTTCTTATGCATTTTATAGTAAAAAATAGTTTTTTATAATATAATTTACAACATGCAACATTAAAGCAGCAATAGCATAGGAAAACCCCTTAATTAAAGACATTATTTAAATATATGTGGAATGTATATACGTACATATATGTAAATATTTTCCTTTGTGCATATTAATGGCGCTGCTCTTGTGGTATCTACGTTTTGCAACAAACTCTCTGGGGTATTTTGAAAATCGAGAGAAAACAAAGAAATACAACAATTTCACGCGCACACAAGCTACCAAAATAATTAGCGTATCTGTGTGTCGTATGTGCAACTGACAAATATATTAAGCGATTTATTATAAATTATTAAAATAGTATGCCAACGAAAGCAAGCTATATCCGGCTGCCTGAACGTACTGGCCTGGTTAACATTTTAATGTGTTAGCCGCAAGAGCAACTATAATAAAATAAAAACAAACATAACAACAACTTTAGCCTCATTATATAGATTTTGGTACATATGTATTGGAACATGCTCTCTGTATTATTTAATAGCTTAAAATTAAACATATTCGACAATTTTTTTTTGTGTGTGCAACTAATTTAGTTTTCCAAAATTTCGTTATTGTTTTTGCAAACAATGTATAAACACATTACTATACAATTTTGGTTTTTCAATAATTTAAGCCGCAAACTTTTTAATTAGCCAAATGATTGCATAGCAAATATGCATGAACAGCAATAGCAAAAATTTAAAAGACATATTTTTAACAAAAAGTAAAACCCTAGTTATTTTTTTTTTTGTACTAATGCATATTTATTGTATCGAAAACCTGTGTCAAACTGCCAAAAATTTTGCAACTGCATTGTTTTTGCTAGCCATATTTATAAAATGCATAGATATATGTATACGCTATCTGCGTTTATAGGGTTATATATGCCATAGTCTAGCTTAGTGCAACAATATGCATTGAATTGACTTAAACAACAAAACCTTTTTCAGGCAGTGCCTATTAGAAAGCACAACAAGCGCGAAGATTTGTTGATAATTACCTTACAAAGTTCAAGTGCTGTCAAAAGTCACGTGCTGCACATTTACATGATATTGTATTCCATTTTAAATGAAAATGTGCTATTTTTATGTGTACACAAAATGGATAACCCTGTATATGCAGCCGCCACAGCTATAGCAACTTATCTACAATACATATTTGTGTAAAATGTTAGCCAATAAACTTTTGACCTCATTTTGTCAAAGCTGTACAAAACACACACACAAACACACAAATCATATCATAAACTATAAACACGCACACACATATGTGTATAAACATATACAGCGTATATGCTGTTGTCGGACTAAAGATTCAAAGTTCTTGGCAAAATATTTGTGCAGGCAACACGCTCTGGCTGGCTCACAGGCATACGCCATAGCTGTAACCTAGCGGGCTTTTGTCAAGCTGCAGCACACGGCGTTAACGGGTTGGACGGTAGTAGCAGTGAAAAAAAAACGTAACTTTTGTTGTACACTTACGACTACTAGATGCGCTATAGCCAGCAAACTAGGCGCTTATAATAAGCTTTAGCCAACCAGCCATAAGCAGCAGCTGATACAAATACCAAATGCACTTGACAACTTATTTATAGAGTATACAAAACGGAATTTAAGCTATACAAAAGACTTGCGCTATTGAGAGGCAGCCATATTGTTGGCAAAAGCAAAGATTATAAATTATAAAAGGCTCAAATGCTTATTTATGTGGTGTCAATGGTGCCAAGTATACCAACGTGTGCAAAACAGAACCCATAATAACAAAAAAAAAAAAAAGGAAGAAATATAGTGCACTCGAGCTCAATGGACACTGGTATATATCAATACATGTGCTTAGTTGAGCGGAAAAAAATGGACACTACAATAACGAACAGAGTATAAGAGAGAGGGAGAAAGAGAGAGAGAGAGAGTGAGTGAAGAAGAGAGTGAGCAAGTCTTACTTTAAATTTAAAAATAAAATTAATAATTTTTTTTCTTTGCCTTAGTAACAACAACAAACGCATTGAGCTTTTGATTTATTTGCTTGACGCGGCGGCGGTAATCATTAATTTGTTTGGCAAAAAGCTTAGCATACTTTTGTGGCAGCCGCGCGCTGCTGTCAGCTTTTGTGGCTAACAACCACCAACAAAGGCAAGACAATGGCTGTGGCAGTGCCAAAGCTAAAGTCGTTGCTTAAGCCAAAGCCCAAGAAGAAAATGCACAGCAGCCAAACAAATTTAAATAAAACCAAACCAACACAAAAATAATCCGACACACGACGCTGCCAAATGATTGCCTTAACGCTCCAAAGCCCACGACACCAATACACAGATATATATATATATATATATATACATACATATACACGCACACTAATCCCATGTGCAGTATCTTGCTGTAGTATATATATATATATATATATATATATATATATATATATATAGAGAAAAAATATATATATATATATATATATATATATATATATATATATATATATATATATATACACACACAAGTCTACACATGTGTCATATATAAAACTGTGAAATCACTTCATTTTATTGCACAGACACACGGATACAGACAGATCCAAAGCTGACACTTTTTTGTCAATGTATGTGTACGTCTGTAAGATTGTCAGTGAGCGTGTGTGTGTGTGTGAGCTTTGAAGAATGTCAAGCAAAGGAAAAATGCGCAAAAAAGGGCAATCATTAAATGAAATTCGAAGAGCTTAAATCAAATTGTCGCGGCAGCTTGTAAAATGGAAAGAAATGAGCATTAAAGAGTCCCAAGATTCTTACGACAACTTCCAAGACAGAGAGAGAGAGAGAGAGAGAGAGAGAGCGCGTCTAAGCGATTTCAGAATCTAAAAAATTAACATTAAAGAGTAACAAGAGCGTTACGGCAACTGCAAAGAGAGGAAGAGCGCGTCTAAACGTTTTAAGAATCTGACATTTGCATTGGGCTATAACTCTTCGATGTACACTTCTTACGTATTGCGTAATTATTAATTTTGTTAGAAAAGTTTCTACAGAATTTCATGAAAACTTATTTTTTATTTACTAGAAAGTTTTGTGCCGAAAACTATAGTACAAGCTCACTCAAAAAGCTGTGTATTCATCATTTCATCATCATTTAAGAAGGCAATCTAACTCTAATCTTCGAAATTGCCCTACTGCAAAACGAAAAATATTTCGTTTTTCCTAATCACCTCACGACAGTATTGCTTAGAACTGACTCCACAAACCAAGCCATAAACCAAATCGTTTTTCTGCACATTTTTCATAAATTTTAATAATACATAAAAGCGAGATTACTCTTAATAATAGTGGTTTTGATAAAAATTAATAAAGTCTTCATAGTTAGTCTCGCAGGCACACAAAATAGCTGTCATACCGGGAGAAAATCGTGCATTTGGTATTGATTGAAAATGTGCACATATCACTTCCATTGTGGCTGCGGCGGCTTGATTAAAGCTATCATTTTTGCGTCAGTAGGTTTTGGTAAATGATATATCGGCATATCATTATCAATATTACGTGGAATTGGCAAATTGTCAGCATTAGAATTATCACTTAAGCTACTTGTGTCTAGAAACTCTGGTTCTGATACGTCTTCAAGTTGTTCATCATTTTCACTGATGTTATTTCCAAACAGTTGTATACTGGAATCGCTGACCCAATTGTGCGGCTCATTTATTACGTAGTTTTCTGGTTTTTCATCGCATTGAAGCTTTTGCGTTTCGCTGGTTTCTTTGGCTTGTTTCGTTCCCTTTAAAATACGTTTTAATATTAAAATAAAACAAAAAGAAAAGTATTACAATTGCTTGCCAACTTACGAAACCAAAGTATTGCTTATAGATCAAGTAAATTGTGCCAATGGCAAACACACTAGTAAATATAAATAGCAATAGGTACCAAAAATTCAATTTGGGGCTGTCGACTACAACATTTATCTCAACCGATTCAATAGCAGATGGTGGATAAAGGAATGCATTTATTTTATGCATAATCTTGGCCATAAGTTTATCCGGAAAGGGCCACAATTTATCTTTGAATTCGACTTTGAATATTTTGGGTCCTTGGGCGCGTGCCATTTTTGTTACAATTTATAAAATTAAAACTACAGAATTTATAAGGCTGACAACAATATAAACTTTAGTACAATGTGACTTTTAGCTCAGGGACTGCTTGTTAGTTTCTATAAGCTTTATAAAACACAAAAAAAACTTTTTTGACTGCTCAAAAAACAAACAAAAAACCAAGCAAGTCAATCGCTTAGCAGTCTTTGTATGCAATCAATAAATCATTGCCTACTTTTAGGTGTCACATTTAAAATGGTGGCCACAAAAAAGCGCGCCAATCAAGCTTCAAATAAGCAGCTGCAGCAAACAGTATAAAAAGCATGGCGTACATGCAACTAGCAACTAGGAGTGCCTCATCAAGCTGCAACAAGCAGCATAGTCATTGATTTATTACAGGCAAACTCTATTACGGCCTTTAGTGTCCGTGCAGCATGGTATGCTTGAAAAACGAACCAAACCCAAAACCCAAACCCAATCCCAACCAAAACCAAACCATCATCAGTCACCAGACAAACAAACATGCTGCAGTGTCATATACAAAAACATGCATACATTACGCCATGGTGGCAAAACATGTAGAAAAAGCTAAAGAGCGCTCTCTCTACCACGTACCGTCGCGTCGTCCGGTTGTCTACTAGTCTAACGTATTTCTGTCTGTCCCGCTGACAGTCTGGCAACCTGCATGCGCCTAAGCTTGACTGAGGCAGCGTTGCCGTTGAGTGCGCGTGTTCTCAAGCAGAAACACGTACAAGAAATCATGAAATGTTGCCACCATCATACCGAAAATTGTATGGCAACGTGCAAGCAATCAAAGCACACAAAAAGGCGGGCCAAGTCACGGTACAGCCACTGCCACAGTCACACGTCTGATTTTTACTACACACACACACAAATGTATGTTGACGTGTGTGTGTGTGTGTGTGACGTCAACTGCCTACTGCAGACAAAGCCAACCAAGTCCTGACCAGGCAGCCAGACAACCAGCGTGGCAACCATCCATCTATCCATCCATCTAGACCAACCAGCTAGGCCAGACATTGAGCAAACTTGAAGCACCAAAAATGTATTGCATAGTTGAGGGCATTATCCCAGACGTGCCGCACATGTGTAGAACGTTCAACTATGGCTGCTTTTTGCTGTTTAAGTAAGCATGCACATGTCACATACAGTAAGTCAGTAGCTGCTACGTCCTGCGTCCCATGTACCTTCAAGGGCAACCAAGTACAACACGCTGATAAGCAGTCTCGGCTATCAAGAAAGTAGCTGCATAGTTTTGTGCGCGTTTCGATGAGTGTGTGTTGGTGTGTGTGTGTCGGCTATGCTTTTTATACCTTGCAGCGTCTACATAAATTATTAGGCAACACTGGTTTCAAGCACCTGGCACGTCTCAGGCCGCGTCAAGAATTTTGTGATTTCCCCAAGCATGTGGCATAGTTTTTGCCACACAATACTTACATATTTATATGTATCGTAAATACATATATAGTTTTTATATGTATATATATATATATACATAAATGTATATGTAGATAAATGATTTGTATATACCGGAATGTGTTTATTGATTTGGAATTTGTATTGCTGACTGCATAAAATTGAAATTTTTGTGTACATTTTTTCGGATAGGCAACTATGCTTCTACTGAGCCGTGAGCTTGAGATTGCAGCGTTTTTCGACAAGCATTGAGATCTTGGACCATTTAAACACTGAGCACCATTGATACTTTTTCATCAGAACAATCCACGAATTTTTCGGTTTTTATGCGTATGCCTCTAGCTGGCACACCGATGGCTTTGGATTTGAACTTCTTTAAGCGCCTCAGTTAAGGGTTTTTGAACAAATATGCTCCTCTATGCGAGTTTAAGCGTTGTTACAGACGCCATCAACCTTAGCATTTTTATCTCAGTCGCAGTTAACTTACTTTACTTTTGTATATCCTGCAATATTTGTATGAATATAGGTGTACGGATCTGATGAGTGTTGCCTACAGTTCAGGCTTTAATTTTTGTCGGAGACAAGAAACTTATTAATACAGATACTAAATTTTGCTGCTATCTAAAAACTTTTCCTAACCAATATAGACATCTGCTTATATTTTTTCTCCATTACGAATATTAAGGACTTTTAAATTGTCATATGTCACTTGAAATTATTCTTAAATAATTACAACTATTTTCGGCTGCTATAAAAAAACATTCCAAATAAGCAAAAAGTATTTTAAAATAGAAGGACAAAACTTAATCACTGCTCTAAAAAGAATTCATAAAAAATGTAAATATAAAAATAAATTTTATTGGTTTTTTGTGTACTCCATGTTGAATGTTTTTTGTCTTCATTTTACTGACCCAAATTTATTTTCCCCATACAAAGTTTAATAAGCTACTTTCATTCTTCATTCGGTATTGTAACATTTTTACATATCGTAGCTCTCATATCTTAAATGATAGATAGCTTTAAAACGCATACCCTCTGCTGGGCAAACATGTTGCTCAACTTTACACAAAATCTTTAATATAAGCAGCTTTCAGCGTATAACTCACCATGAAGCATCTTTACGATATATTCGAAACCCATTCATACACATTAGTTTTAGACCACATCCGTTTACCCTCGCACCACCCTCCACAAGCCCCTATGCATTAGAACTCATATGTTATGCCAATGCAGTAGCAGTTGTAGCCACTTACCATGACCCACAATATTTCGCATATTAATATTATACCATGGAGAACTTAAGAAATGCCAATAGCTGAAGCGGATCCCTCTTGATTTTACCTTTATACTATATTTCATATGATGTGATGTGACCTCTTTTACTTGTCGTTGTTACTTGTGCACTGCCAAGCTTTTAGTATCTATCAAAAATTCATGGCACACACATCGAGAGGTGTCAATAACATGGCTACATTACTGACACACTCGTATCTGACTGCTCTGCTTCACTCGGGGTGTCTGATTGTAAGCTATTCACGAATCAAGTCAAGGGAATCCCCGCGCGTTTTGTCAAAAATAAAGTATCTAACAGTGCGAAATGCCAAAATGTAATTTACAATTACTGCACGCACAAGCAATTTATTTTCCAGTGCTAACAAATAAGCTAAACATTTTCGTGGTCGCCTGTTTATTACGATTTTGCTGGTATTTCCATTGGTGCCGCTTCTTGTGGCGTTAGTGGGAATGGGGTGGGGGTTCCCAGGTGTATTGCAAATCAAAAAATCAGGCAACAAGCAGCATAGCGCACACGCACGCCCAGGCAATCAGTTAAATGTTTGCTGAACTTTGAAGTCCAGAACGAAAACGTTCTCGCCAGTGCGTCTCCAAGGAGCAACGCGTTTTTATTTTGTCGAAAATTGAGTTTACTGCTACGCTTAACCACAGAAAAAACTGAAGAGGAGCTCACCATGTTGAAAAATCGCTTGTCGCAAACGGAAGTTACTGACTGCTACGCACAAGCCATGGAGAGCCAACAAAAACGGAAAATGGTTAAAAAATATATAAACTTTGAGACGCAACCACGTAATGAAACTGACAATTTAACTGAAAGTTGTGCTCCTGAGCAAGTTGAAAAATCGTGTTATCGATTTAATGCGTTACGTTACCCAATACATACATAACGTACAAAGGGGTTGCCTAGCTCGTATGGCGTTTGGGGTTTTTCACGGTGGTTTTCTTTTTATATTTTCTCTTGTGCTGTTGTTTGGCTAGTATTTTTCTTAGCTTTCCCCTTTTCTCAAAGCTTTATCGCCACTTGCTTGTCTTTTTGACTGACTGACATTTTCGTGTGCGCTTGCGATTTCCTGTTTGCCTTTAGCCTTTCGCATTGCTTTTTATTTTCAGCATTTTCCTTTTGCTGTTTGTTGTTGGCTGCCTTCACAGACATTTGATTAATTTGCAGCAGTTTTCAATTTGAAATTGCTTTAGTGGATTTTCCTTTATGTTTTATTTTTTTTTTTGTGCAAGTTTCCGCAAAGGTTTAAATGGGTTTGTTCTACATGTGTATGGATCTGTTTGTTGCTGAATTGACAGCACTTTGGTGTCCCAGGCACTGCATGTATGTGTGGGTAGATCTCATTGGGTTTTTGGCTGCTGAAAGCTGTTTATAGTATTTTAAGTGATTTTTTATTGGTGTGTCCGACACTTTAGTAGAAAAAGAATTTAGTTGTACTTTATAAATAGAATTTAACTAATTTTCTGCATTAATTTTTTTTCAGGTACGTATACGCAATGTGTTCCCAAAGAGCTTACAAAAGTAGAGCGTAAGTTTGTCTAGATTTAATTATGTCTGCTTATAAATGAAGAAGCTAAGCTGCTGATTTTTAAGGGTTTGTAAAATTGAATTTCTGGTCCGCCAGGTGAAACCTGATCAAATGCTAGCATTTATAAAGAAGACTTGAATGCATTTTCGTACCTAGCTTACATGAAGTCAAATAGTATAATATTTTATTATGTATTTATAAAGTTAAGTAGTACAATATTTTATTGTGCATTTATACAGTCAATTATCATATCATCTTACTGTATTTATCGTATTTTGGCGGAATCCTAGCCCTCACAATGACACTTAGAGAATGCTTCAGTTGTGCGGCATAACATCTGAAATTCAAACATTTAGATATAGTTTCCGCCTTACATTCTTGATCAATCGAAAAATTTGTTTAAATATTTCCAATTTTGTATTTCATTTCTTGTTATTTGGAGTGAATTAAAACAGGCAGAGATTTATTTTCTTTTCTATATTCATATCAGTACATATTGTTCCTTTTCTTATGCGTTACAAAAGTCATAGCAAAGTGAATATACTCCTATTTGTAGTGCCTTATAAATTAACACACACAATTGCACAGTAGGCTGCTTCTTCATTCCAACACACACACCAACACAACTCGTCAACAAACACGCACACACATACACGCAAACAAAAGCGCATACCAGTGCAACTGCAGTGGCAACAACAATAAGAATAACAATGATAATGAAGCTGATGATGATTATGCTTATGCTGACGATGATGAAATTTAACGCATTTTTTAAACCAAACAAAAGCAAATTGTAAATGCAAGACACACACGCACACACACATACAGTCGCACATACTCTTAGTCTCAGTCAAATACTTGCTCACACTCACACGCACACAAAGCCAGAGGGAAAACAAAAGACAGAGAGAGCGACATACAGACATGCATACTAATTAGGACAATGCAACAAACGCACATTTAAACATTTATAAACAAATTGTTAATGACGTGCCAAAAGGAGATGGAGTGACAGCAGAATCGAGAGAGAGAGAGAGAGAGAGATATGTAGATCATAATCAACACAAATGTAAATCGAAGCACACACGAACGAGTTGTTAAAGAAATGTTGCAAAAAGTTGTTGCATACATTAATGGGCCGTACAGTGGGCCATATACTTCAAAAGTAACGAAAAAATTGTGTATGTGTGTAGTGTTTTTTTTGTGACGCACAGTTCATAGCTAAATCCGAAAGGAAGTGTGTTTAATTAATAGGGATTTTCTATGACACAGGATTCGACCCACTGACCTTCCGATTTAGAGGCGAGTGTATTACCACCACGCTCACCAAGTCTTACAAAGTCTTCGATTCTTAATTCAGCTTTTTGTTCATATAAACTATCTAAGCCTTTAAGCTCTGACCAAATAGATTTGTTTTTTTTTTTAAAGAAAGTATCTTACGAAGGCAAAAACCAGACTAAAAAAGAAAAGATTTTTTAAAATTATTTTTGTTATATATTAAAAAACGCACATATTTTTACCATATGAAGCAGTACACTATAACTATAGTCGAAAGTGCTAAGAAAGCGCTGAATAAGGCTCATTTTAAATAATGCAAATAAATTCATTTTAGATTTGCGCTGAGGCAACTTATACATTTTTTTTAATCCATTTGCAATTGTTTGCCAAATTGTTCCACTGTGCGTTATGCTGTTAATGAACCACGCACAGTTTGGTGGTTCATCAGTCTAATAATGAAATGCCAAAAGAAATAAAAATATACAATGCTTAATACCAAAAAAAAAAAAGATTGTATTAAAGTTTTGCCTTATTATAATGCGTTTTATTGTTTTATATGCTATATTAAATTATTGTATAATATATTATTGTTCAAATGCAAATGTGCAGTGCAAAAGTTGACAGACAGTTGCAAATATGCAGTCGTATTATTATTAATATGTGCGGCATGTACGAGTAAAACATGATAAATGCTTAAAGCAAATTTCAACAGCATTTATTTGAATGAATGAATGAATGCAATTTACGTAAATGGCATAAGATGCAAACGTGCGCAATAATCAATGCCTATCACTGGGTTGCCAGGCACATTGTTGACTATTGTTGCTACAGCAACAACAACAAGGATATTAAGTAAGATTTTGTATAGAGTGTTAGCAGCATCAGCAATAATTTCATAAATTGGCATTGGCATTTATGCGCTTACTGTGCATGTGGGTGGATATTTACGTGTATATATATATATATATATATATATTTACCATTATTCCATAATTTATCAGCATATTTCAGTTTGTTGCATTGTTTTTGTCAATCAATTTGTGCATAATTTTGTATTCGTTCAGTTGTTTGCCATTAACATAATTTAAATATAAAACGTAAAATGGCGTTAAATATTACATTTTGAAGAGTCCGGAATATGCTGATAGGCAGTCAGCCTTAGTTTATCAAAAAAAAAGTATGCCTGTACATAGACAAACCAAACATAAAATCCTAGCTGTTGCAGCAATTTAAATCATTCATAGATCACAACAGCATACAATAAAAAATCGAGCTCAGCATGAAGTTAATTTTGAGCCACCCTAAGATTCATATGCTTATTTGCAGATACTTTGAATTTTCACTTTTTGGCTTGCAATCAAAAGTCAAATACAGCTGCACTGCAATGCATAGCAGTTGTAGATATCCGTGCCATTATTACACTCCTCATCCCGCAAACTCAAGCTGCCAACTTGGCAACTCTGCATGTTAACTGTTTTTGATTTGGCAGCTCGTTTGGCAGCACTAAACGATAACTGGCAATTGCAAGAGGCTGAGTGCGAACATTTTTGGCAGATGAAAAGTGGTGTGTAGTGTGTGTACAGCACATTTGCAAGTGATTTTATGCATTTTTCATAGCATACTTTCAAGCGCCATTAGTAGGCTAAGCTTTTGCAACCTGCGCCAGATATACACAGCTGCCAAATGCGCAATTGCTTGAATAGGATACCAAGTGTCTGTTGTGCGCCTTAAAGCATGTCTATTTATTAATGTAGCACAAGTTTTGAAAGTATTTCGAAACTCGATTAACATAACTTGACTAAAAATCATAATCAAATTTAAGCATTTGACACTAAACTTTTGAGTAACGCCCACCGCATCCTTTACGTTTTGTCTGTCGCACAACGACGATTGCCCAACATCATCTAAACACAAACCAACCAGCCTTCAGTCAGCTCTATGCGTCTGCAACATGGCCGCCATTTTGAGCAGTCACAAAAATGCGTCTTTTAACTTTGGCGCCGCAAAAACTTAAATAAACTCAAGGCAAATGCTGCTGCCAAGTCTGAAAATTTTGCCAGCAAAATTCAATTACTCAATTAGAAATTTCTGCCACATTTAATATGCCATCGAAATGTTGTGCCATAAATTTTACAATTTGTGGCTTTAGTTTTGTCAGCAGCATTTTAAGCTGAGGCTTGCGTGAAATTAATTTTGAAGTTTTTGATAGTCAGCTTGTAGCTGGGAGTAGCTAGTCGACTGACTGTCAATGTAAAATGGCTGACAAGTTTTATGCATAAACCTAAAAGCATGCTAAAATCTAAAATGTTTTGTGGCCCTAAGACACAGCAAAGTGGCGCATAGCTAACCAAGCAGTCAGTCAGTCAGCCAGCCAGTCAGTTACTCAGTTGGCCAATTCAGTCAGCCATAACCATAACCAAGTTAAAGCCGCAAGCCTTATGTCATGCTTACATGCTTTCAATGATATGGCAAAAATTGCTGGCTATCCCTTTTTTTGGCTTTTCACGCACACACATACAAGCAGGATATATTTGTCAGAGCAGCAGTACGTAGGGCATGTGCTTGTTAAGAAATTGAAAGCATTTTTCGCTTATGTGCAGATACTCATATTAACTTAATTACTTAAAATTTTAAATCTTAATATATTCAAAAAGACATATAAGTTGACTAGTTCCGCTTCATACAACACTTTATTGCCAGTATGAAAAAAATGTATATCTAAATGCTCACAAATGTTGTGTTTGGCAATAGCAATTTTTGTCTAGAACATCGCAGAACATAGTTCTTTACCCTTGCCTAACATAATCATAACTAACTCAATAGTTCCCACCATGCGTTTGCAAGCAGAAAATGTACGAAAGTGCTGGCGATTGACTCCCACAAAGGGACAAGCACTGCGTACTGTAGAAATAGTTTAGAGCGCACTCAAGCAAGTTGGACCCCAAAGCCGCAAGCCAAAGCAAAATGCATTTGTATTGGTTTTTCATGCTCAAGTTGTTTATGTGTGCGTTTGTGTATGAGAAAGCTCATTAAGCTTGTGCTCTTCGGCTGCCACTACAATAGTTTTGGCCTTAATTTTTGACCAAACCTTGTTGCTGTTGCTGTTGTCAAAGTTTGGAACACAGCCAGCCAGCCAGACAACCAAAAGGACAGCAAAGAACTTAAAACCCTTATGCAGCTAATGCAAAAAATATTGTTGTACTGGCTGTATGCATAGGCGCCACGAAAAGGCTTCAATCCAATAACCAGAGCACTTGACTTTGCAAAATCCAGGCAAATAGAACATAAATTCATATTTTATTGCCAGTACAAAGCTAGGCGGCAATGCCTAGCATGACAATTGTCAAACTAACATGCAACATACAGAAACCCGATATGCCAAATCCCAACTCTCTGACCCGGGTGTGTGTGTGTGTGTGTTTGTGTGTGTGCTTGTATGTGCAACATTTAAGAGTAATATGCAAACAAAGAGTGGGGACGTTGAGATAGAGAGCCAGACAAGCTTTACATATACAATTATGTCAACTAGCAATTGTTGTGCTAGGATTAGTGTGTGTGAGTGTTAGGGTTTGTATATGTGAGTATGTGTCTGTAAATATATTTGCTGGTGCATTATATGATTGCATACTTTCAGGTGCTTAATGGAAATACCACAGCAAATACAAACAACACATTTAGAACAACGTGCAAATCAATTTGCAAAGATTCATCCAGGTTGATATACCTATTTATGTCCTGACAATTGACTTGTGCAAAAGCAGAGTCGTTTGCAAAGTTTTGAGATACTTTGCGCTACTTTAAGATACTTTGAGCTGCTTCTAAAAGGCGCTTATTCAAATCATTTTATGCTGTTAAAATGAACATAAATTATTTGTTACGAATAGCTAGAAATTTGCGCCTTAAAAATATAGTATGCCGGTCACACTGATGCAGCAACCTGTAGTTTTACTTAAGTTCATTTAAATCTTTGTAGAATAGCGATTGTATATTTTTACCAACTTCATTCATATATATATGAATTATAAATAATGTAAATACTTCAGAAAAAATTCTAACTAAAATTGCTTTTTCATACACAAATTGCACATAAAACATATTAAAAAAATATTTATTAAAAAAAACTATTTCCATGGCATGTAGCTATTTCAGTTGTTTTGATATGCAAATTTAAGTGGGAAAGCTTAGAATTTACTTTGTTTGAACAGTTGGACAGTTAACCAGAGCGGCAGTCAGATAATCAGACAGACAGTTAGATCAATGAACAGACCAACCGGTACCTAATGCAATTTGCATTTCGATACGTTGAGTGTGTGAATTATATTTGCATAAAAGCCAAAAGTACCCATACGCCCTGTAGTACACGCATAATTTTCAGCACACACTGTCTACCTCCCTCTCTCCCTCCCTATCTCTCTTTATGTGTGTATGTGTATATATTTCAATTTTGCTGCAACAAAATTTGCATATGACTAAGTTGCAGCTGTCAAGTAAAATTATTGCAAGCAGCTTAACAGCTTTTCTCTCATATACGAATGATTTTCATTGCAGTTTTTGTTGTTGTTCCAATTAAACAAAAAATACATATCATTGTGTTTTCATTTCATATTTTTGATATTTTGTATGTGTTTAAAGTGTTAATGTAATTGACATGTGACAGCAAACAATTTGCCAATGTTAGAGTGCAAATAAGTAGTTTTTCCTTTAGTTTATGCAATTTGCATAAGGCTAAAACTTAGTTATGGATATGTGGCTGTTGTAGAAGTAGTAAAAAATGCAAAAGTGCTACGAATGAGTAGCTAAAGAGAAATATATCAAACAAAGCGTAGTGTAAGTAAAAACATTAATCAGCGTTAAAAGTCGCATTAGCAGCAATACCTAAGGGGCGCGGCAAGTGGCAAGTTCTGTGGAGCTGGAGGCCAGCACAAATTGCACGCAAACCCAGCAAACCCAGCGAATCAACGAACCAGGCAACCAGCCATTCAGTCAGACAGTCAGTCAGTCCAACAGTCAGTCAACCTAAGCAACCCAAAACTGTCGAAATGAAAAGTCGAAGAAAATTGGAAAAAATCGTTGCTTTGCTTTTGGGCACGCAGCACGCAAACCTGCCATGGTCATTTCAAGAGTGGGACTGGTGGTGGTTAGAACTGGAGGACCAAATGAAGCAGACTACTAGTGAAAAGGGCATACAGGCAAAGGGGAATGTGGCAAAATGAGTGACTGGCAGTCAAAATCATTAAAAAGTCGTAAAAATCAAGCAAAATGGTAAACAACAACAACAGCAACAAAAACAATGTGTAGCAGAGAAAGGCAAGGAAAGCAAAGTAAGGACGAAAAAAAATAGCAGAGAAAACAGGAAAAGGAAAAGAAGGCGTTGGGCGGGCTGCTGAAAATACGCACGCTTTATAATTAGAATTTAATCAAGCGCAAATCGCAAACGCTGGCAATTTGGACTGGGCACAACACACACACACAGTAGCACACACACATCCGCAGTTACACAGCGAGAAAATGGGCTTGGCAAAGGCGTGGCAAGCCGGGCGGGGGGCAGCTATTGTTTAAAGTGTAATTAAAAGCACCCTACTGGAAACCTTTTAGTACTGCAACCAAACAACGACAACAATAGCTATGGCGATGACAATAATGAGTACGCCGACGACGTTATGATTACGACAACGTCGCTGATGATGACGATGACGTCGCGATCATCATATTAAATTTCTTAGTCAGGTGAAAGCGTATCTAAATGGAATATGTGTTTGATATAACTGCTTTTGAACAAAAATCAGTTTCAAAGAGTTAAACTTCATTAACTCTAAACTTAGTTAGACCTTTGCTTGTATTTTCATTCTTTGGTTAGAATCATCTTACAAATGATTTAACTATATTGCATACTTTTTGCCTTCTCTTTAGGCGTCCGAGTGACTGAGAATTATGTTTTTCCATTTGCCTTTTTGCCTCTTTTCGTTTTTGATAACAAAAAATTGTGAATCCCTGTCCAAGTCATAGATTGATAGCATCTATACTTGGAATTTGTTGGGGTTAGCAACGTTTAAGGTAAACAGAACTCGTTTCGAGTTGCATGACAAATGTACGCAAAGCTTTTCTGCTTCTCTTATATGTTCTTATATTACTACTACAAAATGTCACAAAAAGTAAGCAATATATATAAGCAAATATTATTGATTACATTAATTAGTTTACATCTTAGATAAATATTAGCTCAAATATGGCTAAAGGCTTATGCAGATTTATGATACTAATTTATTGGCGCATTAGGCTTAATATATCAAAAGGATTTCATTTTTTTTTTGTAAATATTTTATTGCTATTTGTGTGAATAATGTAGTTTTTCTGCAAGGGACACGTTTGAACAGATTGCTAAAGTACAGCTGTGTCCAAAATTGTTTTATTTACGAATAAGTTAGAAGCGCAAAAAGCAGTTCAGTTGCTTTTAGCCATAGTTTTTATTTCTGACTTCAAATTAACTTGCCGCAGGTGTTATTAATGCTGGCGCCATCTTGCAACAACTTAAGAGACAGCGCAATTTAACTTTATTATTACTTAACAAACAAATCGTGTTACTTGCAAAGTAAATCTTATCTTAACTACAACGCTTTTAAGTAAATTCGCAATGCAAATTAATACAGTAATACTTTCCAAAGTTTCTATTAATAACTTTTATAATGCATGACAGCTTTTAATGCGCCCTTAAAAGAGTTATGACAATTGGGAGCAAGCTAATCAAGCAGTGCTATTTTATGTCCATGCAAGCCCTGAACTTTTGATATTCTAATTATGAGCAACCAAACACACGAGCTGCTTGCCGAGAATAAACTTTTACCATAAACAAACTTTAATGGAGCAATTATAAAAGTACGAAAATAGCAAGCTAGCGCAACAAAAAACCAAAATGAAAAACGGCAATTTTCCCAACTAAACGTAAACTATTTTTGCGCAAACGAGTTTGCATGACACGCTCAGAATTATAGTTCTAATGCCTGAAAGGTCTTCATATCGAATGCAAATGTGTAACAGTTAGAGGCACGCAGCTCACGGAGTCACACGAGAAGGTTAAGCCGATGACGCATGCAAGTGTAAAAATACCATTAAACGCCCAAGTGTTGGTTGGCCTAAAAGCATGCACTGGTATTCTTCAAAGCAAACCTCCCCAAGCTTGGGTAGTTGTTGTACTAGTACTCCATTTTATATACCAACTTCATTGATATGCAAAACGGGTTGAAGGATTTACGAGTTTGACAAGCAAATGCGTTGCTTTTCATGCTTATCGAAAAATCAGCAACAGCAAATATCTTTATAAATACACGTCCTCACCCCAGCACAACGACAACTCATTCAAAAAAAAAAAGGAGAAAAAAAATATTGTGTATAGCTAAAGAGCTGAACTGTTAAATGAATGGACTCCAGTTAACCCCTTGAGCACAGGATGGGGCAACTAAAGCGCAAAAACTCGGCTTTGTCTATGTCTCTGTAAACATTGTGAATGCGCCTCCGCTGCTGCTACCGTTTTTTTTTTTCGAATACTCTACGCTTGAAGACTTCTATGGGCATAATGCACTTGAAACAAAAGTAGGCACCGAAAAGTAGTTGACTGGTTATTGACTGAGGGTCAGGGTTGTTTTTTTTTTAAATTGAAATTCCCATATATTGTAGCGATCGATCTGCAGACGGCGATTTTTGGGTTTCTTCTTACTAACAGCCTTTTTTCACCCGTTTATTTTCACAAACCTGCATCACTCGAAATTGTAGTGCAACTGAAATTCGTCATGTCTCAGCTATTTTCATTTTTGCCTATTTCTATGCGTGTCTGCATTGCCCCGGCCTCCGCTGAATTGTTTAGACCTGGCTACCAACAATATCTCTACTCTTGCCCGGCCAGCCATGCGACAGTCAGCAATCTATTAAATGTTGTCATTGTGTTTACTTTTAGGCGTAGACAATAAAACTGCTGAAGTGATTAAAAAGTAGACATCGCCGGTTTATAGTTACAGTAGCCACATAGTGCTAGGGTAAAGCCCACCCAGACCATTTAATGTCTATAAACTGCATTGTGTGTAAACTAGCTTGCGTTTAATTCCCATTTTTTATAGCATAGTTTTGTGCGCATCTTTTTTTATTATTATTCTCGCCTTTTGTTTTTTTTTTTGTTGTTTTATAACCAACGTCATTTTGCTTGACGTTTTTTTTTGTCAAGTACTAAAAAAAATCCATTGAAAATCGATTAAGTCTATGGCGCGTTAATGGTTTTCTAGGCTAGACAAAAGTTTATTGAACCGCACGATGATAAAGCCGGCCACAACACTATGACGCTGACGATGAGGATGAAAAGAATATTGGTTGCTATAAGAATCAAATTCATTGGATATGTCCATAAGTTTGACAGACTGATTAAATTTGTCGGTGGTGGTGTGTGCAGAGGCAGAGCGACAGATTGGCATAGTTGTGGCAAAAGCAAAGTTTGGTGAAAAGTTCATAAAAGTTATGTCTAGTGCATGGTGGACATTCAAGGGCTCTAGCTGTTGATTTAAATCAGCACTTAACTTTATTGTTTTAAGCTGCATTAAATGTACTTGCGATTTTAAAGGTTACAACTCTAAATAAATAACAATACTGAAATCTCCACACAGAATACTTTCTATGCACTCAAAGTATAGAATATTATTTGTGCAATGATTTTCCCATTTCCAACATCTATTATTTGAACAAATCGTCCGCTAATCAATATGGACTCCAACATTAGTAAAACACCAAAAATTTCCATTTAATTAATAAATGACCCAATAGTATATCCCAACGCAATGTTTTATTGCCTCGGGCTACATTGGTATGCCAAGTTAGATTGTAACCAAAATAAAAATATACGCCCCGACACGTGCCACTCAAACGAATACCGACACACTTATATATTCACAAGGCCAAATCCAAGACTAATCGTTTCTTGATTTTATATCAAAAGAAAAAAAAATAACCTCAAAGGTAGAAATAATTTGCCTTTTACAAGAAAGGCAAAAGGAAACGTTTTCTTGGCAAAAGGAAAAAAAAGGGTTGGAAAGCAACAGCCACAACAA
Source organism: Chymomyza procnemis (assembly GCA_035046065.1). Classification (NCBI taxonomy): domain Eukaryota; kingdom Metazoa; phylum Arthropoda; class Insecta; order Diptera; family Drosophilidae; genus Chymomyza; species Chymomyza procnemis. The sequence goes on along the minus strand of JAWNOJ010000013.1, from coordinate 15,385,340 downwards.
CAACAACAACTTACTTGCAACTCTTTGGTAATATCAATCTAGATAGTACGCGCCTCTGGCTCTAATAAACGCCTATCTGCCACGCGTTATTAGGAAACGCTATAAAACCCTTTAGACAAAAATAAAGTAACCCTTTTCCAAGAGTTTGCTTGATTTTGTTTTTTTTTCTTGTTAATATTTTACATTTGAATAATGTCATTTTAATTATTGCAACACTTTGAAGCGTAATTCGCATGAAATATAAATTGTTTGCCCCAGAATTGTCAGTTGCTAAGCGCTAAGCTATATGTGGATAATTGGAAACCATAGTTAGCACGAGAAAATAAAAAATTCCAGGTATGAGCAGAACAAGTAGAATCGGAAGAAAAAAAATCCATTTTAATTAAACTCACAAACAGAAAAAAAAGAGAATTCGCTGCCTTTTAATTACTTTTGTATGTGTTAGTGCTTCTTATTTTTTTGGTTTTTTCTTACGGAAATGAGAATGAAATTGAAATAACTTTAAACAAAATGGCGTCAAGATGTGTCAAGATTTATTACCGCGAAATACGGCAAGCCGATTTTACATTTTTAGTGCGGCTAATTTTGTGCTTACATTTTTTTCTCTCCTGCCACTCGTAAGGTACCAACTGTCAGTCGCCTTTTAACGTTGATTTGATTTGTTGCCTTGGCCAACATTTAATTATAACGAGTCGGGGGGGGGAAGAAAATAAAGTAAACTGCACGTAAAATACCTTTTATATTTTTACGTTTTTTAATCTGCCAAGTTGCCATTGTTGTTGTGCGTGGCGGAGCTGGCGTCGCTGCTGTTGCAGGTCTTTAGTGGTAGGCATTACCTTTTTAGGGCTTTGGTCTGCTTAGCTTTGGCTTAGCACCCCCGCAACAGCAGAGGCAAACGAAATCCAATCAGCCGCTAAGCTGATGCCAACATTGTTGCGTAGTTAACTGTGATTAAATACCAAGCTGCGTTTGTCTCTTTTTTTTTTTTTTTGCCCAGAATCTGTAATTCTTATGGCCGCTACTCTCAAGTATGCCAAACGTCGTGTTGAGGCAGCTGAGAAATTTAACTAATTGAATTAAATTTATTTAGTGGCTTTTGGCAAACAGGTGTTAACAATTTAGACGTGTGGTGAATTAATTTACTTTACAACGTTTGCAAAAACAAGCGAAAAGAAATGAACACGCATAAAATAACAGAGCGGTTGTTCAGGCATTGGAGAATAAAGCTTATGTGCAACTTTTCAAAGGCTGCATATGACAGTTTGCGTGAATACCCTGCATATGGTACAAGCAAACGAAAGGTTTTGAGCGTTCGCACTTATGCCAGTTAAATTTTGTGCAACTCTCTAACGAATATGCGTAAGAGTCAGCATGAATACGAGGTTTGCCTTTTATATATCGGGTTTAGAGAATAAAAATATATATTAGCCATTGCAAATGGCTCTATTGTTTCGCCAACAACTTTTGTTGGATTTGGCTCTTCTTAAAACACCCATACAGTTGACTGTTTTCGGGCTCATACATGTATATCCTTGCTACATTACCTGTAACAATGTCAAAGACGTGTTTCGAAGGAACGTGATGTTATATTTGAGCATTTCTTTCGACCAATCGACACGAGCCTTTTTTTTTTGAGCGAGTGAGAAATTTTGTAGGATCCAAAGCGAATAAATATTTTTGTCTTTCCAATTTTTATGCAATATTGAATGTATGCTGATCCCACTAATGCCTAAGGTTGTCTCCATCTCACGATAGGTCACATCACGATATTGCAATATTAGTTTGCGCACAGCATCAATGGTTTCCAGAACAACAACTGATTTTGGGGCGATCTACACGAAATTCGTCTTGAAATGAACTACGATCTCGGTTGAATTCACCAAACCATCGATAAATACTGGTGCTTGATGGAGCTGCAATGCCTAAAATTGAGTTAAGTTCATCCATGATCATCCACGTCCAAAAGTTGTAAAATATAAGCAACACAAATAGCGAACCTATGTCAAAACGTTTTGAGTACGTATAAACTCAAAAATGCTAAACTTTACGATAGAGCTGTCATTTGCCAGATTGCAACACTACGGTTGCCCTATCCCGAACTATAAAAGGTAAATAAGTATCGCTGCCAAAAATTAAAACTGAGAGCCAATAGGATTTTCGTAAATTCTTATCCTTAATCACGCTACAATTTTTGTTTCTCTATATATCGTTTTTATAGTGCTGGATGCGAGCATTTATCCAATAATTTAAATTTTTTTATGCATATTGCCGTCATTAAATCATGTTTAATCTTTGTCATATGCCGTGAGTTTTTTTATTACCATATTTTCACATTTTATACAAACTCACAATGATTACTATTTTTAGAGTTTATTGTAGCAGCTTAACACCCACCCACACACACACATTTCTATGTACAAATGTATTGTATTTGACACATAAAAATAATTACGTTTCCGTGCATTTATTGCAGTCATTTTCAATTAACTTCCGGCTTTTGTTGCAATAGCTTTTTCCAAACCACCAAAAACTAAAGCCGTATTTACGAACATAAAAGAATTGCCAGCGTTTGTGAATTATAATAGGAGCAACCGCTGCTTATCAAAATTAATTAATCACCAATCAACAAAATGCTTGCAAATGTACCAAAATATGCAAAAATAAACATTTTGTGCATTTGTGCAAATATTCGAAATGCATTAGACAACAACAACAACAACGAGTAGAACGATTAGCAGCTGCCAGTTATAACAGTTTGAGCTGTCAATGGACACTCTCTCACACACACACACACACCCTGACACACACACACACACACACACACACACACACACCCTGACACACACACACACACACACACACACACACACACAGTATAACAGTTGATGCTTTCATGTCATATTTATTGCATACCAAAAACTGTCAAAATTGTGCAGTACATAAAACGCCCACACAACGTATGCATTATGCAGCAGGACACACGCACAGATACAACCATCACACACACACACACGCACAGTAGCACATTGTGGGCGCCTTAACACTTAACTGTCCCTCCCTTCCCTCCCCACTCATCACATATATCAATGCAAAATTTCATTTCCGTTTTATGTGCCATGTCTGACAGGTAATGCTGGGTTTTCATATTTGCAATTTTTGTTTTTGATTTTTCCTTGTACTTTTTTTTGCATTTTTTAAAAGAGCACCGTACGAACCAGCGCTGTTTTTGACAATTTTCATGTTTCAATATTTCATTATAAGCGCAGGTAAATTTTACTGCACTTTGTTGTTGCAACGCAGCCACACAATTATTTATGCATAATGCTGCTCAAATGCGCCTATTGCGATCGATAGGGTTGTGCAAAGGATTGCCAATGCAATGAGCGCATTATAATGCGCAGAACCGCATACTGCTCAAATATTTGCGCAAATACTTTACGTAAAATCGTAAAATTTCAACCAGACTAGCTGTTTTTCGTGGTCATAAAGGTTGTTAAGCGCATTTACGTTGAGATTTGCAAACTTTAGCTGGCATCAGCTTTTGTATGATCATTGCAGCTAAATGATTAAAAAGATTTGTGACAGGCATTGGGAATGGCATAGGTTGGGTTATGTGTACGTTAGGCGTAGTTATAGATTAACACAGTTTTACTTTTAGCGGAACGCAATATGTTAGAAATGCCCTAGCAGGAGTGTGCGACATGAGCTCAGAAACGCCAAAGCTGTCATTAGCTTAGCCACCTTTATCAAGCTGCAAATTGTCAAAAGTTTTTTGCGGCGCTTAAACAAAATCTTTGCCAAAATATTTATTTATAAAAATTGAGTTATAAATCAAGCCCAGCTTAAACTCTATGTCTTGCATGCGTTAGCATCAAAGCTATTTTCAACTTAATGTAAGCTGGATGGATATTGACCCAACTCAATGCCACAATAACCACACCAATGTCAGGTGCTTGTACATTTCGGGCCAATTGATGGAATGTGTCAACGCTACCACAAATTTCACAGTGCTTGTCAATGACATTTAATTTAATATGCCAGCTATTCGAAATTGTCCCAAGGACAGTCAGACCCAAACTCAAGTCCAAATTGCAAACACAATGAACAGTAAGTCAAATAGATGTAACAGTTGGCAACGCAAAGAAGACCATAAAATCTATAGCGGCTAGAAAAAGCAACTTTGCGTTAATGACAAAATAAAACGAAATCCGAACATAAATTACGCGCTTATCAATTTCATTTATCTTTCGGATTTCTTAGCCTGCGAGAGCGCGCGCGCTACCATTGGCAATGCTTTCCATTTTGTTTCAATGCGTTTCGTTTTTATTTTGATGGTTTTGTAATTGAGTAATAAAGTTTTGTATCGCTGCTCGCTTTGAAAATACATAAAATACCAAAAATAAAATAAAAGAAAAAAACTCCAATACAAAATGTAGCATGGACTTGCCCAGTTTTTGGCCAGTTTGTGCTGGACAAATGCAAACCCTAAAACGAGGCCACACAATAAATTTCGGTTACAGTTTTGTTACCTTTGTCGCAAAAAAGTTTCCACCATTTTGCCAGCAATAATGAAGCGTAATTTTCAAGATAAGCAGAGTTGCCAAGTAAACCAAAAACGAACAAACACTGTGAAAGAGCAAAACTTTGAATGTGAGTGCTTTGATCATTACCCAACGATAACTATTATATTCACTTACAATATATTGAATGTTGCCATTTTTTGTGGCAATAAATTTAAACAAAATGTAATATTATCGAATATTTGCACAAAATTTATATTGAACTTGTTAACGAGCAAGTTATTTTGTGTTTGTTGGCTATATCAGAGAAAATAATGCTTTGATGCAGAGCGTTAAGTTTTGGCTGCTAGCATGGTGGCTGGTAGCATTTTTGTCATCATTTGGCATTAAAATTTTCAATAGCAAGACAAGCTGGTAGCATTTACGATTAAATGCTTTAAGTATTTTTACAATTGTATAACTTTTTAAGCTAAGAAATATATTATCAAGCAGTCAAAGTACCTAAAATTACTTACTTCCAGCTCATTAGATGCAACTTTTTTCAAAGCAAATACCTTAGCACTTATCAACCCCAGTGAGAGCTTTGTTGCCAAAAACAGCAACCCCCATTATAGCGAAAAAAACCAAATATCCAAACTGCAAACGGCATTCAAGAACTTAACCCTCCTTAACTTTACAGTCCAGTCATTTTTCATGACCTAGCCCTGTATTACCCACACATACATTCACTTTAGTTCTCTCTCTTTTTTAAAAGTGTCAAACCTAATCTATGCATTAGGCAAAGCTTCGCCCTTTTTTTAAACTTTGCAGCCCATTTAAACCAATCAGTCACCGAGACTTGCAACTTAAAACAACCCTCAAAAAAAAATAGAACATTAAACCAAAAAGCAAACATCCCCACTTAGCATTGCACTGCACAGACACCTCCCCACATATCCCAAATGATATGTGCATATCACCATAAACAAAGTAATTTATTTCAATCAAATTTAAAATGGCACATAAATCCGCCCAAAATAAAAAATCTCAAGCAAAACAAACTTAAAGCTAAGCTGAATTGAATGTACTGGAAATTTTTGTACAAAATAAAAAAAGTCTATACAGATTGTCATGCCGCTGCGCCTAAAATGGCACACAATAAATTTTTATTTGTCTGTTTATTAAATTTTATTTCGAACATTGTGCCAACCCAAGCGAACCATCGACCAACTACAAATGCGAATAAGTGAGACCATTTCGAATGTCTGCACTGTCTGCCATTTGTCTGGCATTGACCATATAAAACACTTGTCTATCCAACTGTCCAGTACGTCAGCTGTCTGGGTGATAACTATAAATGCGCAACCACATACACATGCATACTCATGTATATATATTTATATGTAATCCCATGCATATATACAAGCAAACTCAAGCGAGAGGGCGTAATACAAGGGGGAAAAGTCAAAAGAATATATGCCGTAGGCAAGCACCTGAAGCTATCGAAGTTTACATGCTCTTGCATGCAACTTTTTTATATCTGAAATCGTTTGCCGTATTTTTTAATTTCGATATCAAAATTTTACACAGCAGAGATTAAATAATATATCGGATTAGCTGACATCTATCTCTGTATCTAAAGATAACTGAAATGAAGACTGCTTCTAGGCTGCTTTGATTGAAGCTTGTAAAAATGTTTAAAATTAAACAAAATAAACGTGTAATTAACATTATTTATAGTCAAAAATAATTACTACAAATCCGAACCATGAAAAAATAATCCTATAGCTCACTACAGAACGACTGTGAGCCATGGCGCAATGCTCTTCATATCAAAAAGTGCTTGATTTCCGTACTGTTGAGTCTACACCATCCGTTGTTAAAAATGCATTTGTTACTTTACTCTGAAGATAAAATCTGTCTAACGTGGTTACGAGCCTTCTACGGGCTTAGCTTGAAAATTCAATTTTACCAAACTATTGCGGAAATGTAATATCCGCACAAAACTCATATATAAACTTTGGCAAACGTTTTAAGGTAACAAACTGATTGACAAACATGAAATGCTATTTAATTTAGAGTAATGCCAGCACAGAGAAGCAAAAAAATTGAAAAGAAACTTTGTCAGACTACGCGGAAAAAGGCAAATTCATCAATTACTTAATATAATTACTTTTGGCTTTCGGATTATGCATGCACACTCACACACAGATACTCACACACACACACACACACATACGACAAACATACCAACTCTCACACAGATACTAAAAGCATTTTATACTACAGCAGAGCTCTCAAATATAACAGCATCATAGCCAACATTAATACTTAATATAATAAATTGTAGCCAGTACTTGGTTACAGCCTGCTGTGATCTGGCATGCATGATGATGCACTGTATCCGGTCAACCCTAAGGGGTAGCAGCTGCTGCCAAACCTCCACAATTTTGGTATTTTTTGTTATTGCTTTTTTGGCAAGCCACCCGCAAAAACCAAAGCAAATGCCAGAGCTGCCCTAAAGTCCCCACTACCCCTACCCTAACCCACCCAAAACACAACCCACCAACCTATGTATCCCATGCATCCAAAAGCTGTCTGCGTTCGTTTGTGGCGCAGAGAGTTTGACTTGTACTGAAACGCCATACACGCAATTACCAGTAGCTCTGATGAAATTAACAGACTCCCGGATCTCCTCGACCAGTGTCAGTGGCGGGCAGGCTGGCAGGCAGGCCTGTGGAGAGCACTTTGTGATGAGATGCGCACTGGCATGGCATTCAGTTGCCTGTTGGCCTGGCTGTTTGCCATTTTAATGGCTTTTAAAGTGCAACGCAAATACAATGCAAAGTGCATTGATGGTGACGTTCTAGCCGTTTTCATAAGTTTCCAATAAATTGCAGGCCCAGCTCTATAAGCTGCTAGCTGAGATGCAAAACATGTTAAATTGTAGCAAAAGCAGCGTGTGTACAATTATTAAAATTAAGATAAGGGATTTCGAAACCGATAAAATCCTTATATAGTAAGCTGAGCCCACTTTTTGACTTAAAAACACTTTAAAAACATTTTTAACTAATAAATTTTAATCTTTTTTTTTCCTAACTATATCTGCAATTTTATTAAAATTATGTTTTTCTCTTTTTTCAGGTACGTACTCAAATATCGAACAATTAAATTACACAAATATGTCCGTTAGCTATCGTAAGTGAATTTATTGAAAAATCTCTAAACATAAAATTGGTTTGGGTAACTTTTAAAACTTTTAAAGAAAGTTATTAAAGAAAACTCTGCATATAAACAACTTTCACAATTTGGAAAACCTTTTATGTTATTTTTAAAATCATTGTGACTTTCTTAAAAACTACCGAATTAACCTTAATATAACATAATAAACAACAACAAATACAAGTTACTTTTGACGATATTCTAGTATTTATTATTATTTTAAGAGTTTTTCGGGAAAAAGTAAGCTGCGCTAAGCATAAATACCAAAATAACAAATGAGCGTTTCAACAATGATGCCTAAGCACCGCAAACATAGAACATATAGATATGACATATAGGTAGACCAAATGCACAATTTTATTTCGAAAATGAATAAATATGCTTTCTGAACTGTTCAAGGAAAAAGAAATTTTATTGGGCATGAATTTTGGAGTAAAGACCAAACAGCAAACGTAGCAACAAAGGCGAAAGAACTATTATTATTGACATATTTATTATTTTAAAAAATAAATCGCGAAGCGCAATTATGGATAGTTGGGTCAGACCCTAAGCAAAAATTCCACTGTGTGCTTACATTATAAATAAATAAAATGGAATAAAGATATTTGTCTATATTTTTTTAATAGAAAAACAAAAAATTCTTTTTGTTGTCTTTTCATGCCTTTCTATTTGTTTTTATTCTATAAAACAAACTACATTTTAACTGACCAAATATTAATTGACGTTAAAAATGTATAATATGAATTTAGTATTTTTTATTTATTAAAACTTAACTTTTTTGCTTAAAAAGTTAGTCTAATTGTCTTTTAAATTGAATAACTTAACAAATTTTATATTTTATGCATAAAATGGTTTGACATTAATTGCTTTTAATGCGCATTTTGGACTTTTTATGCAATTTTTTAAATTGCTTTTTTTATTATTATTTATTAAATAAATGCATATTTAATTATTAACTGACAAAATAATAATATACAAAAAAAATTTATAAAAAATTATTATTTACATGCAAAATGCCAAAAGCTCAAAACAATTTATTATTGTCAATTTTAAAATGTGTCTGGGGCATTAGCGCTAAATGTCATTAAAAGTTGCTGTAACACAAAGTGTCACAATAAATTAATATTTAAAAAATAATGCAAATAATTACCAAACTAATTTATAATAATTTTGTTTTCAACGGCTTTGTTTTATTGCCTATAATTAAGTTTAAAACATTGCACTTCAACGAGATGCATACATTGTTGCTTAATGTTTTGCACAAACTTTAATAGCAAATAATTTAAGTAATTGTGCGGTTTTTTTATTTATGTTACTAAATAAAGGAATTTTTATTAAATAAAAAATGTAATCAAATGTAGATTTTCAAAAATGAAGCTGCAAAAAATGTACTACATATTGTTAAACTCATAGAGTACGATTATTTGCGATATCAGCTTCTTTTTCGTTTAAAAAATGGTACACAAAAAGGGGATATATATGAGCAATTAACTGCGATTCAATTATGAAACAAATCTCCCTTCTTCCACCACATGGGCCAACAATTGTGTGCCATTAAAAAACTATTTGATACTGTACTGCCGAATATAATATGCATGCCAGTTTTTATATACATATTCAACGCCATTCAACAGACATTACCAAATTTCTTTACATAGTTATATATATATATATATATATATATATAAATATATATATACATATATCCATGTAAGGCAGTCAACCGCACAAGGTCTCATCATACCCACCACTGGGCAGTCAATTGCCAATTTTACACGTACACAAATTTGTAATGGCATTGGTTAAATTTTTTATTTTTTAGTTGTCTGTCACTTGTCGTTAACTTTATTAAATATAATGCCAATCGGAATTTTTTTTCAACTAGCTTGCTGTGGTTATTTTTATTACGCAACGTTTATGACCGGATGCAGGACAACATAAAACAGGAAAAGAAAAGAATAAAAAATACGCTGTAAAACCCAAAAAAAAGTCTTAGCGCGGCATATAGTTATTTTTATGCAGGTATTAAAACAAAACAAAAAAAAACACAAACATTAAAATGTGCAGCAATAAAAAATTATATTAAAATGCTTGGAAAGAGCGAAAATATTGCAGTGTGCCAGTTGTAGGCATGGTTCATTAAGTATGCGCCATGTGGCCATGCAGGCGCGCACAAAAGTATGCAATTGAATTTAAATATTGCAAGTTGTCTGCCCCAAAAAACATCAAAACTAAACAAAAAAAAATTGAATGCTTGCATTTTTATGCTGAACTCTGAACAGCAAGTGGCAGTTGAAAAATAAAGAGTTATACAAAGTTTTTATAAACTTGGTGGCAATTTTGATACAAAAATAAAGGTAGAGTTAGGGAAGTTAATGAAGTGGCCCAATAATTTGCCGTGTTCTCTGCGTACTCTACTTGTTTTGCATACTTTGAATTTTTTTTTTTATTTAATAATTTTACTTTTTAAAATTAATAAAGACAAACTTGGGTGTTTTTATTTTTTTGATTTTTTTTTATTATAAGTTCATTAAACTTTTATTTGGCTGCCAACTGATATTTGCCAACATAAGTGGTTTGATTTGCAATATAAAATATAATGTAAGCCAGCAACAATAACTGCCATTTGCAAACATTTTGTTTATTTGTTCGTAATGCATAATAGCTGCCACTTTAATGTTTAAATATACAAGTGTTTGGCTGCTACATAATACATAATGTAGAAAATTGACAGTTGCATTTGCCATTGTTGTATTTTGTTCTGTCACAAACATGTGGTATTTAACATATGATTGACTTTTTTGTAAATTAAAAACAATTAATTTATAATGCGTATACATAAATTAATTTCATTCGAAATCGTATGGAAGTAATGTTGTGTGGCTGGGAGCCTATGGCATGCCTTTGCATAACTTACAATTTTAACTACTGCAAAGTACTTGATTATGCAAAATCCGTATGCGATACGTAACGTAAAATAATATATTTCAATAAAGTTTTGTGCACTATAATTTTAAAAATGAAGCTTCAAAATAATGCTTGTATGTTAAACTCAAAAAAAACCATTGAAATAAACAAAAAATGATAACAAATGAAATGCTTGCATATGCAAAAATTTTTATTATATATTTTGTACTTTCAAATTTTTTTCTGCTGGCATAAATGTTGTAAAGATATTTAACTTTTTTTGCACTCACTTATTATGTGCGTAAAGTACACTAAAGTTTATGCACACAATGACACAAATACGCATCATTAATTCGAATTTTGTAAATATATATATTGTTTTATTATCAGCTGAACAAAAAAAGTCAAATTTCCTATTTTCATAAATAAACATTAATTTCGATTAATAGCGATAAGGCTTGCATTGTTTATTGACTGTGTGTTTATGGCAACAAACGTATACAAAAAAAAATAAAAAAAATTACGCACGGAAATACACTATTTGCATGCCAAACAAATAAACAATAAAATGTAAAAATATATAAGTGGTAGTAATAATAATACTGTTAAAAAATAATGATAAAAGGCCACTTGCACAGTAATTCAAATTAAATACATTAAAATAATTAAACAAAAAATATATGTATGACATGCACTGACTGTATGTAGTACGAAAATCTACATGCAGATAAAATGCATAAAAATGTCTGCAATAAATATGGCTGCGCTTTACAGTTCATTAAATTGAAAACAAAAGGCTTTGGAAAACTGTTACCAGGTGGTGCTGCCTGCATATTTACCTGGAAAACATAATGACTGCTGTGCAAACACGTTCACATATATATATATAGATAATGCTGGCTTTATCGCAATTATTGTTATTAGTTTGACAAACGGCAGCAATAATACGGTTCGGGAATTATGCAGTATATCAAGCTAATTAAATTTAAAGCCGGAAATAAGCCAAACAACAATAGCAATAATTAAGAAAAATAAAAACAATAACGAAAATGAAATCGGGTAAAACGAAAACAAAAAAAAAACTGCAAGCAATTAAACAAATTTACACTATGCAGACGGCTGCTGTTGTTAAATGAGATCTTGAAAGCGAGCTAATTACAGGCAGCGCACAAAAGTATGCTGTAAATTTTTACACCCCAAAAATTTAACACTAACCGGACACGTAGATAGCACACACACACTCGCATACACACACACGCGTACACTTTAATACGTGCACACACACACACGCACACAGTTACACACAGAGACATTCACCTATAGCATCCAGACAGACACGTAGCAAAGGGCACAGCAGCATGCTCTTTGCCATTGTCCAACATTTAATTGGTCTAAAAATTACACGTCAACGTAGATATATTTTTATTTGAAAAAGTTTATTAAACATTTTCGTTCTTTCAAGCTGCTCACGTAGCAAAAATAGGCTGCCCGCCCGCCCGTGTCCCAGCCGCCCACTAGCTACAGTTGCTGCATTGCTCTCTCTCTCTCCCCCGGCCATTTTTTATTTCCAACAGTCAAATGACTGCTGCTAACTTTTTTTTTCGCATTTTATTTCGTTTAAAAAGTTTAAAATTTTTTTTGGATGTAAAATTTTATTATTGAAAAAGTTTTGTATTTTGTAAAAATTATATGCCAAAGTTGCATTTTGCAATTACAAGCTGCACCCAACTAGACACAAATACTATCCAAAATACTAAAATAAAAGTGTAAAATATTTGTGTGCAATTTTTAATGAAAAGTTTAAAAATGTTTGGTAAAAGTTATGTACGTGTATTTTGTAATTTCTACGTGCACAATAATTTTGACTGTAGAATATGTCAATGTTTCAATGTGATTTGCAGAACGTAGAAACTTAATTTGGTTGACAGTTTAGACTTTGATTTTATGAGTCTGGCAACTTAACAAACATTGTGCATGAAATATGTTTTTATTTCAATTATTAAAACAAAAATATGGTATATTTTTCTACTCACATTCTATCTAAAAGTTGCATTTTTTTTTAAGCTTTGTAGTCTCTAATAGCTTTCTTATCCAAAAATCATCCAAAAGTTTTCTTATTGAATTTGAAAATTATTCTCTTCTCTATCGTGTACTTTGTGTTGTTGTTTTTTTAAAACCTTGGACTTTTTTCTTTAACTTTGCATGCCTTCACAAACTTCATTTTGAACTTTATGTTCTCTTGAATCGTTTAATAGAATAGAATACGATTCCAAAAACGTCATGCTTTCTATTCTTTTTCAAATGCAATTGTTTCTTGTTAAATATAAAATCGCACACTTTGTAGAACGTTTTATTTAAATTGTCTATACAGAATTTTCCGAAAAAAGAACCCATTTATCAAGCTGTTGCTTTGAATTACTTCGTATGCAATGATCTTAATGAAACATTTTTTGAAAGTGCCTTAAGTCAAAAAATTTCTTTAAGTTATTCGAAGCTTGTATATAATTTTAAAGTTTTGAGGCAACACTGTTTTACTTGTTGGCTTGTTTGCACTTGCCACACGCTCATACTCAAAGTCATACAGCACAGTCATAGAGCAACACTCTTTATATGCTTTTGCTCAACGAACTTGATTTAGAAAAATTTATTGAAAATGTCTTTATTACTACCATAAACCATCACTTGTAATTAAATTTTATCCAGCAAGCTGTTTTAGAACTTTTAGAAATGCAAAAACAAATTGACTTAAAATTAATTCATAAACTCAATCAGACCTAATTAAAGTCAACATTTTCATAATAGCTGAACGTGAAGTTGTTCATTTTGCGGCTGTTGTATCAATAGTTGCAGTGTTTGCCACAAAACTTTAATTAAATTTATTTGAGAGAATATTTAGCCCAAAATAAACAAAGTTTAAGTAAAACCTAAGCTATATACTGTATTACAACGACTAATACCCTAAAATAAACACCACCCATGCTACTAATAGCAGAAAAATCTACTCTATAAGAGTTGGTAATAAACTGAAAGCCAGGCAAACAAAACAAAGGACCTACATAGAAAAGCTAAGCAACTTGGGGCGGTCCAGCATGTTGTTAAAACTTATTTATGCAGCATTCTTGTCTTTTGTACTTTGCAAACTGTTATCAAATAATTTATGCGTCTTGCCTCGGAACAACAAATTAAGTTTTGTTTACAATAACAAAAGCAACACCAACAACAACAACAAAAGGAAGCCATAATCCACGTGCTGCTGTTGCTACTTTTAACTCATTAACTGTGCGCCAAAAATGTAAACTGCCCCAGCACACACACGCACAGTGTAGCCCCTCAAGACACCAGACACCCCGCGCACTGTCATCAAGCAACACCTTTTCACGTTTACGCTAAGCTTGAAAGCTCGTAGTCTGGCTGAAGTTGGCTCTCTGGCTCTGGCCATTAAAAGACTTATTTTCACACTTGCATAAACTCATTTAGTGTGAGTCGAGCTGAAAATTGTCTACGTAAAGGTGTCCAAACAACCACCACCACCACCACACGGCACCACAGAATTACATCTCAGCCACCCCAAGTCGTCGTAGGACTTCTAAGCATACCTTATCACACGGACACGTTGGCGCGGCAGCAGCGCATCGTGACATAAAATTAATGCCCAACCGACAATTTTAATCGGTAACAATTTTTGTCTTGAGTTATAGCTCAAGATGTAGACGGCGTGACTGCTGGAATTGCGACTGTAACTCTCCCTCGGAGGCAGTGTGTCTGGCTGGCTTGAAACTTTGTTGTGTAAAGATTTTGAAGTTTTTATATTTGGAACGAGGTGAAAGGTAGAGAGAGAGAGAGAGAGAGAGAGAGAGAGAGAGACAGACACTACAACAGATAGCCGGATGCGTATATTTAAAACTTATTAAATTGCTATAATTTATACGACTTATCTTGTGGGATGGCTAGTGCTTCAGGGTTGCTTAAGGCAAATAAAAAAGTACACAGAATTGAATTATTTAAGAACGAAGTTTATATGCTCTTGCTAGTGGGTTTTTTTTTTAATAAATTGTTACTGTGTCTTGCACTTAGTCACAACAAACGAGTTTTAAAATTTGCATCTTAAAAAATGTGCCTTGCTTTTGAATTTAAATCTAATAAGCCCAAAAAAAAGTAAAGACTTTCCTTAAGAATGTCACATTCAATTATAAGGTACGACTGAGCATGCAACATGGCGTATACTTTATATAGTCTTAAATTGGCGCCAAGTTGAAATACTCTTACTGAAAAGTGTAGCATAGCTGTAGGCGTGCGCACGGCAAGAACTTGCAACAGTTGAGGCAATTAATTTACATGCAAATCATGCCAAAAGTTTCAGTTATATTTTTTGTCCTTGGCTACTTTGTCTTTTCTTAATGCCAATGATATGAAGGCAGCGCGCATTAAAGTATGCTACGTTTTTTATCAACTGCTTTTAAGCAGCTCACACATACAAGAACCCACTTGATTAGTAGAGCCAGTACTCGCTGCTTTTGGGACACCCATGGCGCGCCGCCTGCTTGAAACAATATGGCAAGGACTACAAGGATCAAGCGAAGGACTACGTATGCGACCCTTTTAGGTCGCACGTCGACAGGTTGCCGCGTCGTTAAGCAAACTTTTTCCTTTTTTGTTCTCTCTTCATATTATTGCTGTTGTTCTGTCCTTCCTAACAAATTGTGCAAAATTTTTCCGTTGATTTATTGTACAACAACAATTCATAGCAGAAACACAAAATGAGCGCTCATTAAACATTTAGTAATGAGTTTAAAGTTTTAAATGGAATTTTTGATTATAAGAACAAAACAGACGTAGGTATATATACATACGTACTAAATACATATAACAAAAGCCAACCACCTACATAGGCCCCTTTTACGATTGCATACTTGTATATGCCGTGTCTAATGACAACGGGCCGCAAAACAAGCGGAAGGACAGTAAGAGCCGCCGGTCTGGTATCCTGTCGCGGCACAATTTCGTGTGCCCACTTAAGTCATTGTAATTACGAAAAAGCGATTAGAATTTGGCTTAGCTTTGGCCTCAGTTTGATGCTTAGTTTTCCGGCTTAGGTGCCGTTGATATGATATCACTTGAAAGCACAAGAACTTGCTGGGATATTTTGTGTATTTTACATTGAAGCTGATGCGGTTCATTTGAATTAATGAGAGCTGGCATAGGTCTTTGGTCTTGTTGAAAAATAAATTTTAATTGCTTACAAAGGCAATGAAATGAAGCAGGGTTAAAGGACTTGAAGCTGAAATATTTTCATAATTCTAGCGTAAAATAATTGAAATGTTATTTAAATGGAGTTACATAAAAGTGCTATCTGTATGTATGTATGCCTTGGCACATCCATCATGGGCTTTACTATAACAGCCCAGACAGTTAGCTATAATAGATTTTTTTTGCGCTGCAACTACACTTGGGGCGCATATCTTAAGCTACATCCTATTTATGCCTACTTCTTAACTCAACCCGTTTTCAAGCTTGCTGCTGCTATTTCAATAAATAACTTCGCTTTATCATAACCCTTAAGATTTTAACGCGTTCTTGTCAATCCATCTTACACCTTTCTAGTCCTGGCATTTCATTACGCTTTCTTGCCTTTTATGATGGCTACACACTTGTCAGCGACATTAACCCCTTGGCAAGTTGCTCTTAAATTCCATGCAAATCTTACAAAATCCCAACACTTTGTACCTAAAACTTATCTGCCTTGTCTGCATTTTTTCAATTTCCACAACACAAAACAAGGCCATTAAACGCTTTAAAATCAACAAAAACACGGTGCTGACGAGTACCAAGATTTGCTTTAGACATTGGACCAAGATGTGGAAACGTGCAACAACAGAAAAGGCAATAACGTCGACCCAAAAATTGCTTCCTGAGCGCATAAAATACGGCTACGTACAATATGGCCCCCACCAAACCAAGTCACTTTACCCTACACACACACACACACACACACACACACACACACACACACACACACACACACACACACACACACAAACTCACTAATACAAGCAAACAAATGCTGAGCTTTGCAAACAAACGCACAAAAAAAAAATAAACGAAACACTTTACGGCGATTCCCCCTCTCATACGCTTACTCTTTCCTGCACTGCTGCCTATTTCTCTCTCTCTCTCTTTTGTGCCTTACCCACTTAATACTTAAATGCAAACGTGTAAATTATGTGATTTTTCCCCGGCGGCCATGTTTGTTTGCAAACTCCATTACCAACATGGCGGCTCAACTCAACGCCCGTTCACCTGTTTGTTTAAAGCAATCGTTGTGCCTTGCCATTAGCACAAACACACAGCGGGAAAGTGCTCCCCTTCCCTCATCTCCGCTCAAAGGCATCAAAAAAAAACAAAAACAAAAAAATTCTTGCTAGAAGTGTGTACCCCTTTATGTGTTTTTCATGTACTTTTTATTTGTTTGTCGCACGCTTCGAATTGCTAAGCGTAGGACATTATTTTATGACCCACCAACACTGTTTCTAGTGCTTACAATATTAGCAAATATTCATTAATGGCAAATTGCAAATTGGTGTTGGACAGCGCCAATTAGAAAGTTTGAGTCAAACGTAAAACAATTAGCATGGCCAACACTCAAGTGGCTAATAAAAAAGGCGACATAAAGTTAACTAAACAGCGTATAGTGCTGGCACATGCTTAAAGTGTTGGAGTGCCATTTTTTTTCTTTGAGTTAAAAGTAAATAGTAATCTCAAAGCTCAATTCAAATCAGTTAAAAGTTAATTATTGCACTTCAATTAATTACAATTAATTATGTTTCGTTCTCTATTATTTATTCAATATTGAACAGAGATCAGCATACATTCAATATTGCATGAACGACTTCAAAAAATTTGTTCGTGTTGGACCCACACAATTTGTCAATCGCTCAAAAAAGGCTCGTCTCGATTGGTCGAAAGCAACGCTCAAAAAATACGATCGCAATCATCTATAACATCGTGATAAATTTTGAAGCATAGATTTATGCGTATTAGCCCGAAAGTAAACAGCAATCGTTTGTATGGGTACATCTAGCCAAATACAAGAAAAGTTGTTTACGAACGAAACGTTCCCGGCCGTCTGTTTTTGCGTAAAAACCGGACATATTGCAAGTCAATTCTGATATGTACAAAACCATTTGTTTGCCAGTAGTCTTCCAAAATCTCAGCAAAACGAACCGCCGAAGACGGATCAGTCTTCACTACGACAATACGAACTCCCACACATCGGCACAAGCAACTGTATTTTTGAGCACTCAAAACATCGATTTGATAACTCATCCGCCATATAGTCCTGACTTGGCACAAAATGACTACTTTCTATTCCTTTACGTAAAAAATTAAATAAGAGTTTAACGTTTTTCGATACCTGAAGAAATGGCTGATGCCTTCGGAATGTATGTTTTTAAGATACCTCAATCAGATTAGCAAAAGTGTGTCGACAATTGGTTCAAACGCTTGCAAAAGTGTATAGATCTCAATGGGAAATATTTTAAAAACCAATAGAGCGATTTTCAATGATTAATATTTATGCTTGTTCTCTAATCCCGATATATAAAAGGCAAACTTCGTATGTGATCATTATTTTATTATGATCCTGCAAATTAACTTAAACCAGCGAAAACCGTTAGCTCGATATATAGTAGTTTTGACCTTTTTACAACGAAGCATCCAGTGAGTACAATTGTCAAGCTTTCTAGCAGCTCAGAGTAGAAAGTAGCTTTAATTCTGAATACGCCTTTAAATAATATTTTTTTTTTTAATTTTGTTACCCTACCCCTATTTATATCAGTTTATTCGCATATATGCAGCATTTATCAAAACGCAAGAGTCGTGCTCAATGAAGCAACTTCAAAATGCAATAGGCAGTCCTGCAAAATTATTTCCAACATACTTTTTGTTGTTGTAAAAGTAAATTAGTGAACATGAAATCATTGAACAGCATACAAGTTCTACGGCTTCATCACATCAAGTGGTTCACAACAACTGATTGCATGCTTGAGGAACATCGATTTCTTCCAACATTCTACAACACTTTCAACTTAAAACATTTTGTAGCTTGCAAATTTCTTACACTTCGTCAGCTAAAAATTTCAAGTATCAACTTTCTCATATGCTGGGCATAATTTTCTAATTACGCACATTTAACAAGTTGTTGCCTGTTTCTACAAAAGCAAATTCCTTACCGTGTTTTCCAACACACCGCACATCCTACATACATACATACATACATATATTATATGCTTGAGCAGCTCTGCCTAGCTGAGAAATTCATTCGCATGGAAAACAAATTAAAATGAAATCAAAAACATGCTTCAAGCTTGAATTTTCCACAGCTTACCCCCGCATTTAACGAGCTACCACGATGTTTATTAGTGTACAACAACTGCAACAGTTTGTTACATACAATTATATTTGTTATACAAATTTGTTTTATAAATTATGAATTTAATTTTATTAAAATTTTACATTTTTTTACATAAATCATTTTGCAACAACTGTAGAAAGCAAGAACGAATGATATAAGGTTGAAACGATTTTGGAATACGGTTTACTTTTATATCAAAACTTTTTTAATTTAATAAATAATTTTTAATACAATTTAAAAAAATTATGATTCATGCACTTTGAAAGCATAAAATACAGAAATTAAAATTTCCAAGTGGTACCAAAAAATACAAAACTTAACTTTTACGAACTTTTAATTTTCAAGTCTTGTAGCTACTTGAAGTTATTGAACATTTCTAAATATTCATATTTTTTTATATAACAATATATGCTTAATATATATAAATCGTTAACTTTCGTCATGTATTAATATTAAGTACGAAAACCGATGTCTGTCAAATAAACCAATTATGTTTAGAACACCTTTGGTTATATATATATTTAATTTAAAATTTTACATTTTTTAACTTCTGCTCGTGGCATAAAGATCGTATAGATCGTATCTGATTTCTTAGTTTCTTCTTATAAACCATAGTTTCCGGTATACCCATTATGATATTTACTGCATTGAATATAATTCATATACGTAGTAACAATTATATAAAAAGAATGCCAGTTAGCTTTCGGTCGGGTTTGTTGGGCCTGGCAACAGCTTGGCATTGTTTGGGGTTGACACATATACAAACACATAGTTACACCCACACACACAAACACACAGTTACACACACACACACAAACATTCAGTCACAGATTATACAATAACCATTACTGGCAGCTGCGTTGGCCACACTATTTTTGTTGTTTTTTTTATTGCTTTTTCTTGTTGTTGCTGTTGGCACTGATGTTGCCATTGCGCTTTTGGCACGCCCATTGTGTTGTTGTTTTAATTTAAGCGATTTGCTTTGGGTTAATAAAATGTACCGCAGGCGCATCATGTCTGGCTGCCTGTCAATTTGCATACAATTTATGTACAAAATGTCAATTTTACGATAATTACCTTTTGCCACATATTTTAAATTAAATGAAAATTAAACAGCAAACACATGCAATGTGCATTCGCATATATATTTTATATAAATTAAAGCCAAGCATAAAATTTGATTTGATTAAATGCGCTAGCTTTAAAAAAAAGTTTTTAAAAAATATAAAATTAATTTATGTGCTATACATATCGCATGCAAACGCATACACAATAGACAGCAATAATCTATTATGGTGTTTCATTTTGCTTTTAGATAATAATATTTGATTTTGACTTTGTTATTTTGTGGTTATTTTGAAAAAAAAAAGTCTATCAATTAAACCTGCATTTTATTAATTAAACTTTATTGAAATAATTTGCTAAATATACATTACCCTGTACAAGCCTTAAAGGCTTAAGCCTAACATAAAACTGTATTTAATACAAATTTTCAACATTAATTAAAGATCAGATACATTTTTATCTTCACTGCGCAGCCATGGCAATCAGTAAGCAGCTACAGCAACCACAGCCCAGACATGCACCCAAACCCAAGTCTCACACCCCTAACACCAAACACTTGCCAAGCCGCTCCTATTGCCTCCCGAACACATTTAAAACTATTTACGAGTAAAATGCTTTTATAGCCACTAATTTTCGTTTATGGCTCAAAGTTCAAGTTGCAACAAGGGTTTAGCTACTGTGGCTGCTGCCTCTTGCTGTTGCCTGAAAAGTTCATTGAAATGCTATTTAATTGCAATTAAGCACAAAATTTATCAAACTCAATTGAACATTTATGTGGCAAAGAGCAGCCAAGCAACGAAGCAGCTAACAAACCAGCCAAAAACGTGCGCCTTACACATGACTGCCTGCGTCTGAGGTTTTTACAACTTTCACATTTGAAGAGCCCCCACACAGACTACACACAGTTAAGTTAAACGTTTGGTCTTTGCTGGGTTTATCCGTATCTTATACACGATACTAAGAGCTACAGATTTTATATGTGCTTGCAGAACGAGCAGCTATTTTTTATCAACAATTATATTTAAAAATAAAAATGCATATTTCTATGGATTTGTTAAATTTGTTACTCTTATAAAATTTAAACTTGTCAAAACTGAATCCAATTTTCTTAGCTTTTGCTTGTTTTCTTAGAAAGCAAAATGTAACACACAATCGTACAAAGAATTGCTAGTGTATATCACTAATTTTATAAAAATATTTTCTAGCACAAAATTTTTTGTTCTTTAATATTTTAGCGAAAGTTAATCTTATTAAAGATTTCTTAAACTCAACGCTTGCCACCGATAATATGCTTAAGCAAGCCAATAAAGTTGAAAAAGATAAAACCCATCCAAATACGAGAGTTCCGAAAGCACGTTTAATACATATATAGAATATCCTTTCACCTTTATTTCGTTTTGTAGCAAATGTTTACTTCGTGCTGCACATATGATTAGAGTTTAATCTTAAGCTGCCATTGACATGCTTCAATATACAATCGTATTATATATATATATATATAATATATATATATATAATAATATATATATAATAAATATATATATATATATATACAACATGCTATATGCCCAATCTGCTGCTGTAGTTAAACCTGGCCACACTTTAATGATTCAACTGCAAAAGCAATTTGCTTTCATTTGCCATCATCTGCTTTTGGTAGAATTCAGATACTGCTTTATTTTAAAAGCACCAAAGACATTAACTTGTGTGAATTTATATCACTCGTTGGCAGAGTTGCGCTACGCTTTTGCTATAATGCGTTCGTTAATTATTCACAGAAGTATGCGGCCCCATAGCCATCACACTTGGAACACGTTTTGGTCATAAAAATTGCCAACATTCACACAAATATACACGTCCTCAACTATTATACGAAAAACTCCCATAAGGCGTCCAGACAAGGCTGCGGCTGCGAGTGAGTGAGGTTAAACTGTATGGATAATGGGGCGCTGGTTGGATATACAACCAACTCGCTTAACCTTTAAATCGTAATACAAATGTCTCCCAACACATCTAGACATTTATGCATTTCTTTAGTAGTGGTTACAAATGCGTATGAATTAACTACACACACATACACACATTTAGTATATATAGTATATGTGTAGAATCTTGACATTAAATAAATCTAACATCTCGTATACGCTTAGTGGCATCTTTAATACATACATATACACAGACAAGCATATATGTATAAAAAATGACACCAACATTTTTCACGCTATCATTGCACACACTTAAGTTGGGGGAGTGCGGACGGTGGTGGCACACACCAGATACCGCCCAAAAATGGAGTAAAACCCCTTGTAGTGGCTCCGCTTAAGCCTTATGAACGTACACTTTGGGGCTATCCCTGTCCAGCATTTGGCAAACTATGGCGGCTACTCTTTGAATGGGTTTTCTTTTATCCCTCGCGCTCATTGGCATATAACACATATATATATATTATATATATATATATATAATATATATATATGTATATGTTTGGGAATCAGGTGTGGGTTCTGAGGCAAGTGCGGTTTATTCTGTCGTTTTTTGGTCAAAATTACTACAATTTTTCGTAAAAGCGAACGTTTGTCACAGAGCAAACGAACGATTTCAGTGTGGCACATACAGACACATAATCTGGCAAATACCAAAAATATGCACACGTATATATATATATATATGGATGGCTCATAATGTGAACATGTAGACACGCATTTATGCCACATGCGACACATGTGTGTGAGTGTCGTCTGTATGCGTGTGTGTCTATGTGTATGTGTGTGGGGTAGCCACTCTGTCTGCTGCTAGTACCACAGAATATGTAACCGAGTCTGGCATTGATAGCAACATGCGTTCATTTACTCCGCTACAATTCCTGCTCCGAGTTGCATTTTGTGTACTATAACCTCAAAAATGTACAATATGTCTGAGCATTTATTACTTTTTTTGTGTATTGTCGTTGGTGCTTATCGAATGTATCTTATAGTTACATTTTTTTTTGTGACAGTATTAATAAGTGAAGTAGATGCATACGAGCACAGCAAGGGTATTCATGCTGGTATGCAACGTAGCAAAAGTGCAAGCCCAAATATAACACAAAGACACAAAGATTTATTTAAAAAATAGGCACACTTTACTACATACAACTCTCAAATGCTTGGCATTGTCTTAACGATTTCGACTTAATTTTTCATTTGAGGGTTTTATAGATAGATTCCTATTGAAACCCTAGTAATATTTTATAAAAGAACTATACAAAAACTAACTGAAGAAGAAAAAATTCTCATTTTACAACATGTGCACATACTTTTTGTACTTTAGTTTCCGTGGCAAGCATCTTGAACACCCCAAATGACAATTTGCTTTTGAATGCACTACTTAATATTTCAAAAAAATTGCGTCATTTAGTTGGTTTTTGACGGGCATGAGAAAACAAGCAATATTTTAAATTATAAAATAATTAAGAAAACACATGAAGTTTGAGTGCTGAATCAGCATCATTTTTGCAAACGCTAATCCACTACGGAAATAAGGGAAGAACTTTAGGAAATCGAAAACAGTCGTTAAAATGTTGGTATGTCGAAAGTAAGAATGACGTTTTTGTGCGAGCGATGGACCTAAGCTAAATAGATGAACTTTTCGATCAATTCAATATATGTAAAGATTTTGGCATTTACGAAAAGCTAACCAAGTTTTTCTAAAATATACAATAATAAATCTATATTTTGCACTAAGCTCGAGTGTCTCGAGTGCAGCAACACATAACATTTTACCAACTGCTTGAATCATTTCTGTCAAAGCAGACATTTTTCTGATTTTAAAACGGATTTTCTCGTTCATTTTTGATAGATACTATCAGTACTGCCATGGCTTTTGGAATATTTAAAAAAAAAAAAAACTTATTGGCCATGTGAATGTGTGTGCTCGTACTGCAACTCATCAAATATTCCCCATTCATTGCCCCAAAAAGGTTTCCTTAGCTTCAGAAACTGATTGCAACTTAGCCTTCATGACGTTCCATTTAAATATGCACAAGTCCCTGGCTACCGTTTTACTGCGTCACATAATCGAATTATCATCATGGCGTCAACAAATGATTTCAACTTATGCTGCGACAGCCAATGTGCCACTGGACACTGTTGTTTCCTGTGCAATCCGTGCCTTAGATCCAGACAGTTCCCTACTTGCTGTTCCTTTACACTTCAATTCGTTTGCCTTTACGTTTGCCCGGGTAACCGCAGCTAGCGAAACCTTTCAGCCATATTTTTTTTACGATTTGCTTTCTACTTTTTTTCTCTTTTGTGTGTGTGTGTGTGTGTGTGTGTGGGTGTGTGTTTGTTGCTGTTTTGCCAACGTCATTGTCGCTGGTCATTTTCCCTGCTTACTGCGTTGATTCGTTGGCTTCGTTTGATGATACATACATACACATTCCTTTTTTTCGCTTTCTGTTTTGTCATCGTTTGTTTGAGGTTATGTTGAATGTCAGTTTGTTATCCTTGTGCAAATCCTTTTATACAAATGAAATTTGCGCCAACTGGCGATAAGTAAAATACAATAGTCAATTCTCTTTTTTTCTTCTTTTTTTTTTGTCTATTCTGCATTTCGTGGTTTTTGTGACATGATTGAGTGCCAGAGAAGGGGTTTAAGCAGACCATTCTTTGCTGACCAGTCCTTCATTTTATGTGATTTAAAGAGATATATATATATATGGTATACAGGCAATTTGTTACGGTCAAATGCTTTAATTGATTTTTATGCTTTGCGGTCTGGTATTGGAATTTGGGGAGAATATTATACGAAAAGTGAAAAAATCTATTCCATTTTTTTTAATAGTTTTCGTCAAATATTTTATCTAACTTTCTCACTTTATTTCATTTGCAGACATCAACAAAGGCTCACCCATCGATTTTAAAAGCGGCTCCGCCTGCTCCACACCCACAAAAGACACACTCAAGGGCTACGAGCGCAGCAACCAGGGCTGCATGGGCCCAGTATTGCCGCCCCGCGTCATGAACGGCCTGCCCGCACATCATTACTCGGCGCCCATGAACTTCCGTAAAGACCTAGCCGCACGCTGCTCGGCACACTGTGTCAGCATTGCTGCCATTTCGGCATTTGTTGTGCTCTGCCTGCTGCTGATCTTTTTGACCAGCACCGGTGTATTACATTGGTCACAGGCAGCTCCTTGTACAGTTCTAGTCGGTAATGAGGCTGCCGAAGTGACGGCAGCCAAGAGCACGAATACGGATCTATCGAAATTGCACAATTCCTCGGTACGCGCGAAAAATGGACAACAATTGGGTGGCGGTGTTAATGGAGCCGGCGGTGGTAGTGGTGGGGCTGGAGGTACTGGTACAGCTATGGTCACAACGGCGACATCGAATAGTGGCACGGCACAGGGATTACAATCGACATCAGCTTCTGCGGAGGCAACTTCGTCAGCTGCTGCCTCTGCCACGGCCAGCTCATCGCAGTTAACGCCTTCGTCCTCGCTGTCATCGTCCTTGGCAAATGCCAATAATGGAGGTAATTATGCAAAAGTTTTAATTATTTTTAAATGAGTTTTTCCAAGTTTTAAGAGGCGGCGAAAAAGTCAGTTAGTTAGAGCGGGAGCGTATGCGCGCCAGCAGGCCAAGTCGTTGGGCCAACGCATTTAGCATTTTAGCGCCCTCTGGCGACGTCTCGACGCACAAAACTTTATTGTTTTTTTTTTTGCGATTTTCACTTAAAGTTAATTCCGCCATTTTTTTGCTTTTGACAGCTGCAACGAAGGCGAGGCTAAAACGCAAGTTTATTTAAATGTCATTTTCCTTATATAAGGCCCTTGACGCGCATTTCTTTCAATTAAAGTTGAACAACCAGATCTGTTTGTATGTAGCGCAAAATATTGCATTAATTACTTTGTGAAATTGACAGCTGGACAGAGGTTTTCACTGGGTGGGTCATGGTATGCAAACTTTCAATACGGATGGCTATAAAGTTTGCCGTTAGGTTTTGATTGAATTTGATATAATAAGTACTTAAATTTTGCAACCAAACAAAAAGTTCGAATTCAGCTATAGTGCAAACTGCTTAAGTGCTGCAAGAGTTGCAGATAAACTAGTTACTTCTCTATGCTGTCAATTTTCATCATTTTTAGTTCAGCTACAGCATTACCATGTCATGCATTTTATTCAAAGCTTTCTTTACCCACTCAATTTTACTTGTCAAAATGTCAGAACATCAAAAATTCTCAGCTCTTGTTTTGATATAAATATCTTGCTAATTTAAAAGCATCATGACAGTACGCCTGCAAAAAAAAACCAAAGGGTTTACTTATAGCCCATATACATGCTGAACACAACTCACATGACACTTAACATTTGGCAATTAAGTTGTCAAAAGTTAGTCAACAGACACACACACAAAATCCACTTTAAAAATAGCCCCCGGTTGGGCACGACAATACTTGTCTGTTGGCTGTTTCTACGCACACGTGCGCCTAGTTGCACGCAATGAAAAATTTTCAGCAGACTGATTGAATTAAAAATACATTTTACGCTTAATTTAAGCGAGTATGTGGCAGTTATATATTTTTTAGTAGGGCGGGACTTGGTGGGGTAGTTGACAAGCACGCCTTTCGATTAGTGTAGAGCTTAACAAAGCGCAAAAGTTCTCCGCCCCGAATCGTTCTCGAAATCTGTAAGTTTTCCAAAGCAAATACAAAAACCACAAAGGCAAAAAACATGGCGAGTAACGAGGCTCTTCTTTACCTGTCTGTCGTTTGACTCTATGTACTATATAGGAAGTCGTCAGAGCGATACAAAAGCAATGTCAACGCAGCTGTCAGTCGGCAATGTGGCAGCGGTATGGGTTATTTCGGGCAACAACAACAGACAACAACAAAAACGTTATCGACGAAGTTTAATGGCTACAGACAGCGAGCTGGAGCTGGAACTGGCGCTGAATGAGGCAGTCGATGATGATGATGATGATGGTGGTGGTGATGATGATGATGGTGTTGATGATGTTGATGCGGCTATAGAAACTTTCGGCGACTTAATTACAAGCGAAAGTAAAGTCAATGCTGAAAAGCATTTGGCTTTGACTATGCCAACGGAAGACATTTTGGAATTTATGGCCAGGTCGGTGACACGTGATATAATGGCAAGCTCGCAACCAACACCATCATCAAAGCGCATACAACCAGATACAACAACTCTCACTGTAAAGGCAACGCAAAGTAATTACGATAAAAGTTTGCACAAAATCGATAACATATTAAGTCTTAAGTCACAAAGTGAGCTAGATGATAACCCCAGCTTTGATGACTATGAGTATGAAGATGTAGCTTCTACTACTACTTCTACTACTACTACTACTACTACTACTGGTACTGCCGTGGCTGAGCATGTTGCAGCAACAATGTGGCCAGCAGTATTGCCATTGACTGAGCCTTGGCAGCAGCCATTTGACAAATCATTAAACAGCAATTTACGCGGCATCTTAGGCAAGAAAATCAAGGCAGCAGGTAAGATGCTTAGCAAAACCCAGCAGCAGCAGCCGGAGCAAAGATTGTTGGAAGAGATGCCAGAGACAAGCGATAAGCCTGAAACGGAGCCATTGCTAAAGCTGGAGCAGCAGTCAAGCACAACGGCTGCTGCTGCTGCTGCTACTGTTATTGATGATGATAATCAAAATGACAGCACAACGAGAGCGGAGACGGAAACAACTTTAGAGACGATGACAACCTTTGTGAGGGGTACAACGTATGAAAACGATGACATTGTTGAAATCAACACCAGCCAGCAGCAGAACAACAACAACAACGACAACAACAACGAGAAGAAGCAACTGTCCGGGCACATTATTGAAAATGATTTTCAAATAAAACAGCAAAAACAGCAACCCTCCGCAACAGAGTTGCCGCCTGCTGTTGTCACTGATAATAACAATAATGAGCGTGATTTAGCTGACAACTATGATGACAGCCCCAAGCAAGCGCTTAAAAATCAAACAAACGATATAATGCTCAACGATGAGGCTAACTTTGATAATGCCGATATTGATATAGTCAAATTAGATGATACACACAGACTTGCTTCGCATGAGCAAGAGCTGTACAAGATTAAAGAGTCATTGCCACGGTCTAAGCCTAGTCTCATGCAATCCGTAGAAAATGAGGTGCTCAAGGCAAATGAGCTAGACGAGCCAGCGCCAGCTTTTGTGCCGCTTAAGCCGTATGTTAGCGAACGCTATGATCAACCGGGTAGACGTATATTGGTTAATCTCACAATTGCCACAGACGATGGTAGCGGCTCTATATATACGCTACATGTAGCCGTACCTACTGGACCTGCCAAAGATGGCACACATACACTGGAGCAAGTGTTAACGCATGACTACCAGCCACAATTGCCTCCTGCGGCAGAGTCTAATAATATTATGGATAGTTGTGTGCCAGAGCCACCGCCACGTATGCCAGATTGCCCCTGTAGTTGTTTGCCAACGGCATTGCCGACTTATGCGGATGACATTGACTTTGCAACAACTTCAACGTCGACGCCAACAAGCACAACAACACATCATATAGAGCGAGCCACCATATTAGGTCACAATATTGTCGATGTAGAAGATGATGATGCAGATGATGATGTTGTTGTTGTTGATATGCCCGCTGTTGCTAACCCTGATGCTGATGCTGCTCTTGACTTAATGAAGTTGAAGGTGCAAGAGATTGCAACGCCATTAATCGCATTAAGCACTGAAACCACCACCAACCCAACTAACTTGGTTGCCACTGAGCTTGATAATAACATTGCTGTAGCTGATGCTGGTGAAAAGTTTGCATGCCCCGATGTTATGCCTATACTCATACTTGAAGGTGATTGTACCCTGCACTCGTTGCTAACCTAAGCATAATCCCAAAACCGTAACAACTCTTGCAAACGCTTTTAATTAACCAGATGACTGCATTTTATGTCTAACTAACAACAACTACAACTTAACTGCTGTACAGCTTATTAACTTTTAGGTTAAATTTAACTAAACAAACTAATTTTAACACTATGTTCATTATGTTGTTTTAGCAAGTTATGAGCAGACAGAGACGACTTGTTAACAAATCATAACTAATGCATCCTTAAAAATCTACATTTGTACATTAGCCTCAAGCATGAAAATATGGCATTAACATCTGGCTTTTGTAAATTGGCATCGTCACAACGAATACATTATTATATAGATTATATACATTATTAGTCTTTCAAATTAAGTTGTTAGTAGAAAAAGAAAAGATGATGAGATGATAACAGGTGATTATGCAAGGTGTTAAAATATGACCAAAGTTCTTAAAAGATTGTAAAGAGATGATGAAAGATTATGGTAAGATGAATGAAGTTGGCAGAAAATCATAATGTTGAAAGATAATAATATCAAAGTGAAGTGAAAAACTTAACACCATCTTTCTATATTCGTTTTTTTTCGTCAATAGTATAAAAAATTCAGGGGAATCTACAAACTTTCCTTCGAAAACAAATCATTTGTAAAGAATAATGCGAATTCTAACAATCGCACCTGTATACAATGAACCCATATTTCATTTTTTTTTGTATCATTATAAAATACTACTTTGAAGATAAAAACGTGAAACTAAACTAACCCATACTTAAAAATTTTTGTATCATCCTTGCGCACGAAAATTTCGATCATACTCTACGCTCTTGTATTTGCGCTCGCTTATCATATATGACTGCAATAGGAGCACGCACATTCCCGGCACGCAGTTTCCCACCGGATGGCACTACTTTTGGCCAAATCACTTTGGGTCAAAAATTGACTAAGGAGATACCACCCTATGGGTACTGGAACATGCAGTTCTATCAATCGGAACCGGCTTATGTGAAGTTTGACTATACCATACCGCGTGGTGCCTCCATAGGAGTCTATGGTCGTCGCAATGCATTGCCCACCCATACACAATATCATTTTAAGGAGGTACTGAGTGGATTCAGTGCCAGCACACGCTCAGCTAGGGCCGCACACGTAAGTAATCGTAACGAGGATTGCGCTCTGCATTTGTCTTGTAACATGACTAATACGCATTTGACTAATTTTAACTTTTTTATGTATTACCTACATGCACCTGTCATCTTCCACATGTGTATCTCATATCATGCCACTTGATGTTGTTGCTCGCTTACTTGCCTGGCTGCTTGCCTGCCTGCAGTTGTCCATAACGCGCGAGGTGACACGCTACATGGAGCCGGGTCATTGGTTTGTTTCGTTATACAACGATGATGGGGATGTTCAGGAGCTTACTTTTTATGCCGCCATAGCCGAGGATATGACACAGAATTGTCCGAACGGTTGCTCCGGCAATGGTCAGTGTTTACTGGGTCATTGTCAGTGTAATCCGGGTTTCGGTGGTGATGATTGCAGTGAAAGTGTTTGTCCCGTGCTGTGCTCACAGCATGGCGAATACATAAATGGTGAATGCATATGTAATCCCGGCTGGAAGGGCAAGGAATGCTCATTGCGACATGATGAGTGTGAGGTTGCCGATTGCAATGGGCATGGACACTGCGTTAGCGGCAAGTGTCAGTGTATGCGCGGCTATAAGGGCAAATTCTGCGAAGAAGGTATAGCTTTTACGATTAGTTATTTATCCGTAAACAAAATCTTAGCAACTTACAACCAACTTACGGCATTATGAAGAGCGTTTACTAATGCATTTTGTTCATCCTTAGTTGACTGCCCACATCCCAACTGCTCAGGACATGGCTTCTGCGCCGATGGCACTTGTATTTGCAAAAAAGGCTGGAAAGGAATTGATTGCGCTACCATGGATCAAGATGCTTTGCAGTGTCTGCCCGACTGCTCTGGTCATGGCAACTTCGATCTAGACACCCAAACCTGCACGTGTGAGTCCAAGTGGAGCGGAGATGATTGCTCAAAGGAGCTTTGCGATTTGGATTGTGGCCAGCATGGACGCTGTGAGGGCGATGCATGCGCCTGCGATCCCGAGTGGGGTGGCGAGTATTGTAATACCAAGCTGTGCGATGCACGTTGTAATGAGCATGGTCAGTGCAAGAATGGCACCTGTCTTTGTGTAACCGGCTGGAATGGCAAACACTGTACAATAGAAGGCTGCCCAAGCACCTGTGCTGGACACGGCAGCTGTCGCGTGAGCGGTGAGGGTCAATGGGAGTGCCGTTGCTATGAGGGCTGGGATGGTCCAGACTGTGGCTTTGCTCTTGAACAAAACTGTGGCGACAGCAAGGACAATGACAAAGGTGAGCTACTAATTCATTTATTACCTTTAAATGGCTTTGTTAATCATGTATGCTAAACAGATGGCCTGGTTGATTGCGAGGATCCCGAGTGCTGCGCCAGTCATGTCTGCAAGACCTCTCAGCTATGTGTTTCAGCTCCCAAACCTATTGATGTGCTACTTAGAAAGCAGCCTCCTGCAATTACAGCCTCATTTTTCGAACGCATGAAGTTCCTCATTGATGAGAGCAGTCTACAGAATTATGCCAAAATGGAGACTTTTAATGAAAGGTATGTGCTTTCTAGTAGCCAATTATTATTTTAAGTTTATTTTATGTTTATATTAAAACAAAGAAAAAAATGTAACTGAAAAGCCTGCCAAGAGACGCTATATATATATAATGTTTTTACAATTGGGCTGTAATTTTTGTTTTCTGGCCAACAAAAATGGCGCCCAAGCAGGGCACATATATTAATTTCATGTACACGCTGTAAATTACATTAGCTGAACATGGATTAACAAAAAAATAAAACAATAACCAAAATAGTTTGCATATTTGATATGTTTATATGTTTAATATTTAAATTTTGTTTTTCGTGCCCTCGTCTAAAAAATATCCCAAAAATATCAAAACAACATCCATACTACTACAAAAAAAATACACCAATATCCCAACAAATATCTTGTAAATATCAATCCCTATATGTCCTTTGTTTACAATATCATATAAATGAACCAAAGTTTAGCATTAAGTTTTTGAAAAAAGATAAAACCATTACAAACAAGCAGCTAAAGTTAAGTTTATGTATTTGAGATATTTAGGTAAACTAATTGCATGCCCTTCACAAGTTCCAAAACACTTATTCGAACAAAACAATTATGATACAGATAACAAACTATTCATCTAGTATATTTTATAAACCTCTTTATACACGCAGTCTGACCTCTTTTAAAAAACTAGCTTGAGCGGTTTATGACCCAGCAATTGAAGCTTGTGAAGGGTTCAAAAATTTTCGGTAACACCGAAACCAGTTACACTTAGTTATGTCAAACAAAATAGTCCAGAAATATTGCTAAAATAATAACATTTGGTGACGGGTTCTTATCACTAAAATCATCTACTAAAGAAAAACAACAACTATGCTAATTCAATTATTTTTCTCTCTGCTCTCTTTTTCTTCTCAACACGTGCGACTTAAAATATCTAAAAAACTAATCGAATTATTCATATACCAACTAACTGAATTACTACTACTGTACTACTACCACTCGCTACTAATTATAATAACATGCGATCCCCTGCACACCCATTTAAACAAATCTATGCGTAATCCAATTCCAAAAACTTAACATTAACTAACGATGTGCAACTATGCGCAACTCGTTAATCGTTACTCGCTGTAAAAACCAAAATCATAAACTAACAGCATTTTTTGGAATTATTTCAATGCAAGGTAAGCAAGTGAAAAGCGGTAAACAAAAATACTAAAATACTTCTACTATTCTCGACGGTTGTTTGGTACACTCGTTATAATTTCATACTTTACTCGCTACAATATTTTAAAACGTAAAATTTACTTAATTTGAAAATTTTTTTTCTAGCGTAGTTCTAACTTTTTTTTCTTTAAGATATTGTAGATTTATTTTCTTTCTTTACAAACTTTTCGGGTCTTACAAACAAGATTGTTTTATTTACTCGTTACTTTTTATCACCGACCAAGCAACCAATCAAATGGGTTTTATTTAAAGTATAAGCTATTTATAAATTTTTTTACTAAGGTTAACACTAGGTCACATACGAATCTATAAATCATGTATTAATATATTTATATATATATAAACATACATATATTGTTCGACTTGTAAAACCTTCATGTGTTGAAACGAGTTTTATGTTTTGTGCGTGTGAATTTTTGACAAAATCTTAATTTTTACTTACCTTTTGCATTTTTATTAATTTTTTGTATAATTACAATATAACTATTATTAGTAATATATTCGAATCTTAAGTTCGAAATGCTTGTCAGCCATATAAGTAGCAGAATTCTAAGTATTTCCATATTTTCGTACTAACTTTTGATTTTTCTTTCCCATTTAGCCGCTCAGCGGTTATACGCGGTCGCGTGGTCACCTCTCTGGGCATGGGCCTTGTAGGTGTACGCGTCTCTACTACTACTCTGCTGGAGGGCTTTACGCTCACTCGAGATGATGGTTGGTTTGACCTAATGGTTAATGGTGGCGGCGCAGTAACATTACAATTTGGACGTGCGCCCTTCCGACCTCAATCACGTATTGTTCAAGTGCCCTGGAATGAGGTGGTCATCATTGATGTGGTTATCATGTCCATGTCTGAGGAGAAAGGTCTGGCCACAACCACAACGCACACTTGCTTTTCGCACGACTACGATTTGATGAAACCCGTTGTATTGGCTTCTTGGAAGCATGGTTTTCAAGGTGCCTGTCCCGATCGCAGCGCCATATTAGCCGAGTCCCAAGTTATACAAGAATCACTGCAAATACCCGGCACTGGTCTGAATCTGGTCTACCATTCGTCACGTGCCGCTGGTTATCTGTCCACCATTAAACTGCAGCTAACACCGGATACTATACCCACTACACTGCATCTGATACATCTGCGCATTACCATTGAGGGTATACTCTTTGAGCGTGTTTTTGAGGCTGATCCCGGCATCAAATTTACCTATGCCTGGAATCGTCTGAATATCTACAGACAACGCGTTTATGGTGTCACCACTGCTATGGTTAAAGTTGGCTATCAGTATACAGACTGCAAGGACATTGTCTGGGACATACAAACCACCAAGCTAAGTGGTCATGACATGTCTATTTCAGAAGTGGGTGGCTGGAATTTGGATATACATCATCGCTACAATTTCCATGAGGGCATCTTGCAAAAGGGTGACGGTTCTAATATATATCTACGTAATAAGCCTCGCATTATACTAACCACAATGGGAGATGGACATCAGCGGCCTTTAGAGTGCCAGGACTGTGAGGGTCAAGCCATAAAGCAGCGTCTCTTGGCGCCCGTAGCTCTAGCCGCAGCGCCCGATGGCAGCCTATTTGTGGGAGACTTTAATTATATTCGTCGCATCCTAACCGATGGCAACATACGCACAGTTGTCAAACTGAATGCCACCAGAGTCTCCTACCGTTATCATATGGCGCTCAGCCCATTCGATGGAACTTTATATGTTTCCGATCCTGAGTCGCATCAAATAATACGCGTTCGTGACACAAGCGACTACTCGCAGCCAGAGAAGAACTGGGAAGCAATTGTTGGTTCTGGAGAGCGTTGTCTGCCTGGCGATGAGGCACACTGTGGTGATGGTGCGTTAGCTAAGGATGCCAAGTTGGCCTATCCCAAAGGCATTGCTATTTCCAGCGATAATATTCTGTACTTTGCTGATGGCACCAACATTCGAATGGTAGATCGCGATGGTATTGTAAGCACTCTCATCGGAAATCACATGCACAAATCTCATTGGAAACCCATACCATGTGAAGGCACACTTAAGCTCGAAGAAATGCATCTGCGCTGGCCCACCGAACTTGCCGTTTCACCAATGGACAACACGCTGCACATTATTGATGATCATATGATATTGCGCATGACGCCAGATGGACGCGTGCGTGTTATTTCTGGACGTCCTCTTCACTGTGCCACAGCCTCGTCTGCTTACGATACAGATTTGGCCACTCATGCTACACTAGTTATGCCACAATCTATTGCCTTTGGTCCTTTGGGTGAACTATATGTAGCTGAGAGCGACTCACAGCGTATAAACCGTGTGCGCGTTATAGGTACAGATGGACGCATTGCAGCTTTTGCCGGCGCTGAATCCAAGTGCAATTGCCTAGAACGTGGCTGTGATTGCTTTGAGGCAGAACATTATTTGGCCACCAGTGCCAAGTTCAATACCATTGCCGCTCTGGCTATTACTCCCGATGGACATGTTCATATTGCAGATCAGGCCAACTATCGCATACGTTCAGTCATGTCCAGCATACCAGAGGCAAGCGTATCTAGGGAGTACGAGATCTATGCACCAGACATGCAAGAGATCTACATTTTCAATCGTTTTGGTCAACACGTATCCACGCGCAATATTTTAACTGGTGAAACAACTTATGTCTTCACCTACAATGTCAACACCTCCAATGGCAAGCTAAGCACTGTGACCGACGCAGCTGGTAATAAAGTGTTCCTGCTGCGAGACTATACCTCCCAGGTTAACTCTATTGAGAATACAAAAGGTCAAAAGTGTCGTCTGCGTATGACACGTATGAAGATGTTGCATGAGCTAAGCACGCCAGACAACTACAACGTTACCTATGAGTACCATGGACCAACGGGTCTATTGAAGACAAAACTGGACTCTACTGGACGTTCTTATGTCTACAACTATGATGAATTTGGCCGACTGACATCAGCCGTAACACCCACAGGTCGAGTTATCGAACTTAGCTTTGATTTGAGCGTTAAGGGCGCACAGGTCAAGGTCTCGGAGAATGCACAAAAGGAACTGACCATGCTTATACAGGGCGCCACGGTACTTGTACGTAATGGTGCTGCCGAGTCTCGCACTACTGTGGATATGGATGGTTCTACCACAAGCATTACTCCATGGGGTCACAATTTGCAAATGGAAGTAGTGCCCTATGCCATACTAGGTGAGCAAAGTCCTCTGCTTGGCGAAAGTTATCCGGTACCCGCTAAACAACGCACAGAGATTTCTGGAGATTTGGCCAACCGCTTTGAATGGCGTTACTTTGTGCGTCGCCAGCAGCCTCAGCAACAAGGCAAGCAAAGTAAGGCACCGCGACCAGTAACTGAAGTGGGACGCAAACTAAGAGTCAATGGAGACAATGTTTTAACTCTGGAATATGATCGGGAGACGCAGTCTGTTGTTGTCATGGTTGATGAAAAACAAGAATTATTGAATGTTACCTATGATCGCACGTCGCGTCCAGTAAGCTTCCGACCTCAATCCGGTGATTACGCTGATGTTGACTTGGAATATGATCGCTTTGGACGCTTGGTAAGCTGGAAGTGGGGCGTTTTGCAAGAAGCCTATACATTCGATCGCAATGGCCGCCTAAATGAAATTAAATACGGCGATGGTTCATCAATGGTTTATGCGTTTAAGGATATGTTTGGCTCACTACCGCTTAAGGTTACCACACCACGTCGCTCGGACTATCTGTTACAGTATGATGACGCAGGTGCTTTGCAGAGTCTGACAACACCACGTGGACACATACACGCCTTCTCATTGCAAACTTCCCTGGGCTTTTTTAAATATCAATACTACTCGCCCATTAATCGTCATCCCTTCGAGATACTGTATAATGATGAAGGTCAAATATTGGCAAAGATACATCC
Source organism: Chymomyza procnemis (assembly GCA_035046065.1). Lineage (NCBI taxonomy): Eukaryota > Metazoa > Arthropoda > Insecta > Diptera > Drosophilidae > Chymomyza > Chymomyza procnemis. Next base: position 15,348,591 of record JAWNOJ010000013.1, on the reverse strand, counting down.
TCACCAATCCGGTAAGGTCGCATTTGTACATGATGCTGCCGGTCGTTTGGAAACAATATTGGCTGGACTTTCAAGCACTCATTACACCTATCAGGATACCACTAGTTTGGTGAAATCCGTGGAGGTTCAGGAGCCTGGTTTCGAGCTGCGCCGCGAGTTTAAGTATCATGCTGGCATACTTAAGGATGAGAAGCTGCGCTTTGGCTCAAAGAATTCTCTGGCTTCGGTGCATTACAAGTACGCATATGACGGCAATGCACGCCTAAGTGGCATCGAGATGGCCATCGACGATAAAGAACTGCCCACCACTCGTTACAAGTACAGCCAGAATCTGGGACAGCTTGAAGTAGTGCAAGACTTGAAGATAACACGCAATGCCTTTAATCGCACGGTCATACAAGATTCCGCCAAGCAATTTTTCACCATTGTTGACTACGATCAACATGGCCGGGTCAAGAGCGTGCTGATGAATGTCAAGAGCTTTGATGTTTTTCGCCTGGAATTGGATTACGATCTGCGTAATCGTATTAAGTCACAAAAGACTACCTTTGGCCGCTCCACTGCCTTTGACAAGATTAATTATAATGCTGATGGCCATGTGATTGAGGTGTTAGGCACTAACAACTGGAAGTATCTGTATGATGAGAACGGTAACACTGTGGGCATTGTGGATCAGGGAGAAAAGTTCAATTTGGGTTATGATATAGGCGATCGTGTTATACAACTGGGTGAAGTTGAGTTTAATAACTATGATGCACGTGGCTTTGTGGTACGACGCGGTGAGCAAAAGTATCGCTACAATAATCGCGGCCAACTGATACATGCCTTTGAACGTGAACGCTTCCAGAGTTGGTACTACTATGATGATCGCAGCCGCTTGGTAGCCTGGCATGATAGCAAGGGCAATGTTACCCAATACTACTATGCAAATCCAAGAACACCTCAGCTGGTTACTCATGTGCACTTCCCCAAATTGTCCAAGACAATGAAATTCTATTATGATGATCGCGATATGCTGATTGCTATGGAGAATGCCGATCAACGCTACTATGTTGCAACTGATCAAAATGGTTCACCATTGGCCTTCTTTGACATGAATGGCGGCATTGTTAAGGAGGTGAAACGCACACCTTTTGGACGTACTATTAAGGATACAAATCCTGAGTTCTTTGTGCCGGTTGATTTCCATGGCGGCTTAATCGATCCACACACCAGATTGATTTACACCGAACGCCGCCAGTACGACCCTACTGTTGGTCAATGGATGACACCGCTTTGGGAAACTTTGGCTACCGAAATGTCCAATCCCACTGATGTGTTTATTTACCGCTATCACAACAACGATCCTGTTAATCCCAACAAACCGCAAAACTATATGATCGACTTGGAATCATGGCTACAGCTCTTTGGCTACGATCTGAACAATATACAGAGCAGCAAGTACACTAAGCTAGCTCAGTACATACCGCAAGCCAGCATTAAATCCAACACTTTGGCGCCCGACTTTGGTGTAATTTCCGGATTGGAGTGTATTGTGGAAAAGATCAATGATAGGTTTAGCGACTTCGACTTTGTTCCCAAGCCGCTGCTGAAGATGGAGCCCAAGATGCGCAATTTGCTACCGCGTGTTAGCTATCGTCGTGGTGTCTTTGGCGAGGGCGTTTTACTCTCACGTATTGGCGGCCGTGCGCTGGTTAGCGTCGTAGATGGTTCCAATAGCGTTGTGCAAGACGTTGTCAGCTCTGTCTTTAATAACTCCTACTTCCTGGATCTACACTTTAGCATACATGATCAGGATGTTTTCTATTTTGTAAAGGACAATGTGCTGAAGTTGCGCGATGACAATGAGGAACTGCGTCGCCTGGGCGGCATGTTTAACATATCAACACATGAAATAAGCGATCATGGAGGCAGTGCTGCCAAGGAGTTGCGTCTACATGGACCCGACGCTGTGGTCATTATTAAGTATGGCGTTGATCCTGAGCAAGAACGTCATCGCATACTTAAGCATGCACATAAGCGCGCTGTAGAGCGCGCTTGGGAGCTAGAAAAGCAGCTAGTGGCTGCCGGCTTCCAGGGTCGCGGCGACTGGACTGAGGAAGAAAAGGAAGAACTGGTGCAACATGGTGATGTCGATGGCTGGATAGGCATTGATATACATAGCATACACAAATATCCACAGTTGGCCGATGATCCTGGTAATGTGGCCTTCCAGCGTGATGCCAAGCGTAAGCGTCGCAAGATTGGCAGCAGCCACAGGGTGTCCAATCGACGACGCGAGCTTAAATACGGCGAATTGAATGCGTGAGTAGAGGCGTTAATTATGGATATTGAGAGTGAAGCAGACACAGCTGATGAGTACGGCGAACAGGACTATTTGATCAAGGTCGGTGAACTTGCTGTATTGGTAGCCAACGACGACAGCAATGAGACCCTAGAGTTTTTGTAATTAGGTGAAACGCAACAGCGACTAAAACGCAACACATATAATTGAAAAATACGAACTTTAATTAAGTTTAAAGTTAGGTATTATTAATAGTCAGAGAACAAAACAGACACACTTGAATAAGTATCGAAACGAAAGAGTATCGAATTGAATACACATTCTCACAAACCCTCACACCCACACCGACACCCACAACCCTGCCCTAAATAAATTTATAAAAAATAATACACAAAAGATATGTATGTTGATGTTGAGTTTAGGCTAAAGCTAAAGTAAACGTATTTATATTTAAACAGACAAGGGCTTATATGTCTCGTATGTAATGTTTAATGTAATTTTTTAAAATCAATGTGGCGAATGTACTAAAAAAATTTACATACCGCACAAGGCGTATATAGACATTAATAAATATGAAATGAAATAATTACACGAAAACGTAACGAAACACAAAGTCGCTGCATATAGTTTTGTATAAAGAGTACATTGTATATCCAAGTTAAACTGAGCCCGTGGCATAAGAGTATATTAAATCAGCTAAAACTTAAAAATTTAATGTTAAAAAAAAAATAGAACAAGCTTCGTCTAGTTGTTTTTCGTGTATTTTGTGTGTATTAAATTTGTGTTTAGTATGCAAAATATATAAATTGTCACAGATCAAGTATTATACAGCAAAGGCATATAATTATACGCATATGAATTAGTAACAAAAAAAAGAAAAAAAAGTGAAAATAAATTAAGTCAGCATATATAATAAAATCAATAAAAGTTTAAATGTAAAAATTTTAAAGCCACAACAAGAACAAAAACCAACAAAACCCAGTAATCACTTAGCCTAGCCCACTTATAAGCTAAACAAAGAAAATGAAAAAAAAATACGAACGAACTTAAGAGCTGCTTCATTATCAAAACTGCTTTGTACATATAGAAAAAGAAATACCTTACTATAATATTTATGACATTATTTTCTTAACTTCTATGCTTTTATATTGTTTACACTTATTTTGACAGTTTTGTCTGTCCTCTGTTATGTCCTGCTCGAATTTATATAAATATACATTGCGTATACTTAATTTTATTAGTGCAAAACCAAAAATGTCATAAACTCAAGACAGCATTTATATATTAATTCCACATTATCTATGCTGACTATGCAAAATGACTGCTTTTTCAATACTCCGCCAACATTTTGAAACTCATTTTTACTGCTCTTTTATTTTTTTTTTTTTAATATAAATTTTAAATTGTTGAACTTATTCAAAAAGGCAAAATGCATTATAAACTTTTTACAAATTGTGATATATTTCTAAACATTTCATTTAAATATTGAAAAGCAATTTAGAACTTGCATGAAATGTGAACAGAACTTAAACGAATTAAAGCAAATCGAGTGTAAAGTTTAACAATTATTTTTACTCAAATTTATTTTTAATATATATTGTATTTAGTTGTATTAATTTTATGTTAACTTTTAGTTATTTAAAATGCAATATTAATTGAGTGTTTGCCATGTTAATTTTTAAAAGCCAAGCTGTTCTCGTTAACACAAGCCTCTTGCAGTACCTAAAAGCAGGCATATTTACTAATTAAAAATATATATGTATCATAAATATATATATTATATTATATATATATATACATAAACGAGCAAGAGGCGCTTTAAATACATACCTAAAATTTATACTTATTGCATTTATTTTATTTTTTTGAACTTAATTTTTTGCGCCTGCAGAGTTGGCATTTCGCTAGCATTTTTATATGTTTATATTTATTATGAATATTAAACTATTTATAAATAAAACTAAACTATTGACTATTGAGATATAAACTAGCATAAAACTTAGTGCGCATAAATAATTATTTAAGCAAACAAAATAAAACATATAAACCCAAAAACACATTAAAAAGCAACACCTTGTAATATAAACACCAACTACACTTAGTCACTAAGGTTTAGACGTAAAAAATAAAAACAAAAAAAAACGAATAAATAAATTAAAAATATAAAACATTAGCAACTAACCAATGTGAGAAAGAGCGAAGAGTAAAAACTAAAAAAGAAAAGCGTAGAACTTAGCTAAAGTGTTAGTAATTTTATTAAATAAAATTATAAATAAACAGAAAAAAAAACGTAAAATGTATGCTAAACAATTAAAAAAAAAACTAAACTTAAGCTATGAAAAAGAAAAAATTCGAAATATGTATGCATTAATTATAACATATGTATAACTTATGTTGTGTAAAAAACAAAGAAACAAAAAATAAAACAACTAAATTAAAAACGTTGCTAAAAAAATGCAATTTATATGTTTTTTGCAACGTCTGCAAAGCGGCAAAACGTACACACAGCAAATATTGTAAAATAGCAGCAAAGTATATAAATGTATATGTAATTATTATTAAGCAGCATTCTATTAACCAAAAACTATAAAAAAAAATATATATTGAAATCAGCAAACAATTGTGACTGAAACGAGAACGTAAAAAAAAAAAACAAAAATTGTATGTAATTTTATGCAAAGTTTGAACTTGTGTGCTTCTATTTCTATTTCTACTCATTTTTTAATTTACACAAAAATTTCGAAATTTTAGCATTGAATATGCAATTTCTGCAGTTTTAAATATTTTAAACTATATATATATTTTTTTTTAACTATCGTAAATAACATGCAGCCACAACATATACACATATTCGTATTTATGTGTCTAAAAAAAAATAAAATAAAACACAAGCCAGCATAACAGTATAATTAAAAAAATTTACATAAACTACGATGTGTATTGTATGTAAAAGTAAAAACCCGAACTCAATGTTTACATTAAGATTGAAGCAGAAAATTAATTTAAAATTAAAATTAAAACAAAAGCAAAAAACCATAAATAATTGCAAACACAATGGAAGCGCAAAGCAGCAAACAAACAAAAATTGTCTACAATTAAACATAAAACATTTATGGCAAGCCGATATAAATACATGATAATACATCCATATGAATATATACCTAATAATACGAATAAAAAGCGATTTCAATAAAAAGAAAATTAAAAAAAATGTTTGTGTTGTTTTTTTATTTCGATAATGTCAATTTGCCCAAATTGAAATGAGCAAAATACCAGGCCAACAGAAATGCACAATAAGCAATCGAGTGGCTAAAAGTATGCAACAAAATTTATGGCATTTGAAAAAGTGCGCAACTGACAGTTCAAGCAGCTTTTGTTTGCAATCATCTCTTTGGGCAGTTTCTGCAAATCAAGCAGCTTTTGTTTGGCTGTAATAAAGGCTTGCTTATTGTTTCTGCGCGCCTGGCATACCAAACGTAAGAATTTCGTAAATTTCGCAATTTTAGAGCGGCGCTCCAATTTTTCTCTTCTTTCTGCTTTTCTTTCTAAACAATCAATTGCGATATTCTACGGGGCGACCTAATTAATAAATAAAACAAAACTTTTGGTTTTTTTCTTTTTATTTTCTCGCTTTTTCGTTCTTCAACGGATCTTCACATGTATGTGCCTTATTTTATGCCAAAGCATGACCAGCTGGATTCTCTACAAAAACAGTGCCACCCTGCGGTTGATTCACAAACTTAGAAAACGGCGCCGCTGGCACCTCATAATTCTGATTTAACGCTTGAGCGCTGCGTGCCAACACCAACAACTTGCCATTAAGGTTCTTATGCACAGCTTGCAATTCGCTAATCTTCTGCTGCTGATCGACCACGTATATGTTGTAGCTAACACCATAGAGACCAAAAAGTACTTCCAATTCGCGACGCAACGTAGGTATGGTTAATTCCTGCTGTTTGTGCCTCAGCAAGATGGATGCCTTTTTACCAGCTCCAAAACGTGGTTCGATTTCAGACGACAATAGCACATTTATCCAAGCCACATTGGGTAGTTGCAAATCCTGCGTCGAGCAGATGGTCAGCTTAAACGGAACACCTTTTAGGTCAACCGACTCGCTAATAATCACACGCTTTTTGCCCGCCTGCTTGGCATCAAAAGCGGCAAACTCCGACTTAATAGCTGACTTAATCATGGCATTATAGCTGACCAAGACTTTTTGTAATTGTGTCTGTGTCTCCTGAACTTCCTTCTGTTTGCTGCTGCTGTTGCTTAGCTCGTGATAAATAAGCACCGGGTCAGTGGGTATTAGCTGCGCTTTTTTCTTAAGTTTCTGTACACGATTGATAATCTCACGTGCCAAGCCTTCTTCAAGCAACTCCTCATTGGGTGTCATGTCCATGAGCACTAAGACTTCGTTATCACTATGTGCCTCAAAGTTGCCGCCCATTTGGTCTGAAGTGCAATATATAATGCGCACCTCGTCCAATTCAATACGTTGATCCAGTATATTAAAGTAACCCTGCGACACCTGTTTTTGTATCTCATCATCCTTGAGTGCCTTTATGGCGGCCATAACAGCCTTGAAGTTGCCCTTTAGGCGCTGGCCAAGCGACTGAAATAGAAAAGTTTTAGTTTCAAAAAATATTGGGCCTTGGCAGCTAACTTACCTTATGATCTGGCTCGGCACGCAGCGATACGCCATATTTCTCCTTGTCAGAGCTAAGCGTTAACTTGCGCACATTCAACTCGCTTAGAATAAAGTCCTGCAAGCTTTTAACTTGTTCCAAAGCCTTGGTATCTTTGTGTATAACAATGATTTCAGACACGGGATACTTTACAGGCAGCGTGCGCCTGTCGCGCATAATACGTCCCAATTCAACAACCGATTGCATCAACGCAACACTCTGCTCAATGTCACAACGTATAAACTGCCGCTGACTGACCGGCATCATTTGATAATGCACGGAATCAGCATGCTCCAAACTGCCAGCTGGCTGGAACAATACCAAACGTTGAAAGATGTATTCGGTAAGATACGGCGTGAAAGGTGCCATCATTTGAACCATTGTGTAAAGCACATCGTAGAGCGTGTCAAGTGATTGTAGGCACTCCGCTGCACCTAACTCTCCTTTTATGCGGCGGCGATTTAAGCGCACATACCTGCAGTTTAAGATATTTACGAATATTTCTGCTGAGAAATTCTGGAAAGTCTACTCACCAATTGGTTAGTTGATCAATGAACTTGGTTAAGCGCGGCACCACTGTGTAGAGGCGATACATTTTCATTTCGGTGGCAAAGAACTCTAGCAATGATTCCTTAAAGGACAAAATCCAGACATCAATGACAGAGGCTTTTTCAATATTCTTTAAATGACGCGAAGCATCGTAGACATATTGAGCCTTTCCACCTAGCTCCTCCTTCTCATAACGCACAATATTTTGCAATAGAAAGCGATACGCATTGTACCAAGGCAAAAATACATCTTTAATAATGTCGCGTACACCCTCTTCCTTGAAACGCAGACTCTCAGCCCGCACCACTGGTGAGTTTATCAAGTACAAACGCAAGGCATCTGCGCCGTACTTGTGCACCACTTCCATTGGATCGGGATAGTTCTTCTTGCGCTTTGACATCTTCTGACCATCGGCCGCCAAAACCAAACCACTGGCAATAAGATTTTTGAACGGCGCCTTGTTAAACAAAGCCGTCGAAATGACAAGCAAAGTATAAAACCAACCGCGCGTCTGATCAATGCCTTCGGCAATAAAATCCGCTGGGAAGTTGTTCATAAAGTCCTTTTCATTTTCGAATGGGAAGTGCTGCTGCGCAAATGGCATTGAGCCAGATTCAAACCAGCAATCAAATACAGGAGCAATGCGGCGTAATGGTGGCCGTCCAGGAATTGCCGATGGTATTTCTATGTCATCAATGCTTTCACGATGTAAGTCTTCAATATGCACGCCAGACAACTCGGCCAATTGTTTGATGCTACCAATAACAACAGTCTCATCACCACTGGGTGAACGCCAGATAGGTATAGGTGTACCCCAATAACGATTACGTGAGATCTAGATATAAAAATAAAATAAAAATTAATGGTATCTTACTAATTTACGTGAAGCAATCTTACCGCCCAATCTCTAGCATCCTTTAGCCAATTTCCAAAACGCTTTTCTTTGACAAAGTCAGGCACCCAATAAGTTTGCGAGCTGCAGGCCAACAGATTTTTTGACATATGCTCTACGCGTACAAACCAAGATGGCACAGCCTTATAAATAAGCGGCGTATCTGATCTCCAGCAAAACGGGTAACTATGCTTCACCTGACCACTGGAAACCAAATTTCCCGCTGCTTTAAGCTTAGCTATAATGTTTTTATCCGCATCCTTGACATATTGATTCGCAAAATCAGTAGCCTCTGCTGTAAATCGGCCAGCATCATCCACTGGACATACAACTTCGCTAGACTTGGTTATAATGCCAGCAGCCAAACAAACACGGTAATCGTCCTCGCCAAAGTACGGCGCATTATGTACAATTCCTGTACCAGAGTCCTCGGTAACGTATTCATCAACCAGAACGCGATAGGCTTTAACCTCGGCACCACGTTTTGCAAAATAGGGAAACAGTGGTTTGTAATGCAATCCTTTTAGTGTTTGACCAGCAAATTTTTCCTTTATTTCGTATTCAGCTTCAGTTTTATAGACGTAGGATAACCGTGATTCGGCAAGCACAAAGAGTCGATCGCTTTTCACATCACGCACCTATACGGCAGAAATTCATTTATCAAAATGTAAAACTTGCACCATTTAAAAGAATTATTCAATAAATATACTAAGCGTAAATTTCTTAGAAACGGCAAATCTGATTAAAAATGATGCAACTTAGACTTACCTTTACATAAGTCATAGTAGGATGCACACAACAAGCAAAATTCGAAGGCAGTGTCCATGGAGTAGTGGTCCATACCAGAAAATATGTATTTGGCAGTGTTACAGCTTCGAGAGCTACAACCACACAAGGATCAACAACCTCTTTATAGTTCTGATTAGCCTCGAAGTTCGAGAGTGATGTTGTACATGCTGTTGAATATGGCATTACTTTCACTCCTTGGTAGACCAAGCCTTTGTCATACAACTGCTTAAAAATCCACCAAATGGATTCCATATACCAGGGATATAAGGTCTTATAATCATTTTTAAAATCAATCCAGCGTCCGACGCGGGTAACAATCTGCTCCCATTCATCTGCATAGCGCATGACAATCTTGCGGCACTCTGCATTATATGCTTTGATGCCCATTTTGGCCACATCCTCCGGTCCGCGTATATTTAGCATTTTGTCAATTTCAAATTCCACTGGCAAACCATGGCAATCCCAGCCAAAACGGCGATCAACATGATAACCCTGCTGATAGGCATAACGTGTGACAATGTCCTTGATTGTGCCTGCCAATATATGACCATAATGCGGCAAGCCGGTAGCAAATGGCGGCCCATCATAAAAAGTATACCTAAATGTTGCATATGGTAATCAAACTTGGGCTGATGTAATAATCTTTTGGAGTTACTCACTTTGGTTTGCCCTTTGAGAGCTGACTGCATTTCTCAAATACTTTTCCATCACGCCACTGCTGCAGAATATTCTCCTCCTCGCCGGGAAAGTTCATACTTTCCGGCACACGACAAACATCGCTCCGCTCCAGTTTTTTTGCAGCGCTCATTTTCTTAACACTGTGTTGCGTTTTCAGTTAATTCGCGACAATATTCAATTTCAATCGCTTGCCTTTTAAGTAACAATCTTTCTGCATGAAAATGCCCTGATGGCAAAACAACGTGCACTCCACAAATGCGGCCAAAAAACAGCTCTCTCTGCATATGTTTTAACTATCGATATCGATACATCTTGTTAAAAAGTATCGAAAACGCATCGTACCGAATGTCTAAAAAATTCAAGAAGCAGCAGCAATGTGTACATTTTTTGTGTTTTCTGTGAAAATTAGCTAAAAGGTTTTAAAAATTAAGTAAATAGACTTTAAATAAAACAAATTAGTTCCGCAAAGCGGTTTTGACAATATTTTGCATAATTAACGCACTAGAGTACTTGCTTTGAACTGTTAATATCTGCTGCATGACGCTTTGTGTGCATCAATATGGCACGCCCAATTTTTCCGAATCAGCAAAAAATTGCAGAAAAATTAATTATACTAAATGACCGCGGATTGGGTATTTTAACTCGCATTTACAACATCAAAAAAGCATGTGGGGATACCAAATCTAAACCAGGTTTTCTTTCTGAGAAATCCCTGGAATCATCCATAAAATTTATTGTGAAGCGTTTTCCCAATATCGACGTAAAGGGTCTCAATGCTATAGTAAACATCAAGGCAGAAATTATAAAATCTTTGTCACTCTATTATCATACATTTGTCGATTTGCTTGATTTTAAAGACAATGTTTGCGAGTTGCTTACCACAATGGATGCATGCCAAATACATTTGGACATTACTCTTAACTTTGAATTGACCAAATACTATCTAGACTTGGTTGTGACCTATGTTTCGCTTATGATTGTGCTTTCACGTGTGGAGGATCGTAAGGCTGTTTTGGGCCTGTACAATGCTGCTTATGAGCTGCAGCATAACCAGGCAGACACAGGTTTTCCTCGCCTTGGTCAAATGATACTTGACTACGAGGTGCCGCTTAAAAAGCTAAGCGAGGAATTTATACCGCATCAGCGCCTGCTAACCAATGCCTTGCGGTCGCTCACATCCATTTATGCGCTGCGAAATTTGCCGGCTGACAAGTGGCGTGAAATGCAAAAGCTGAGTTTAGTGGGAAATCCAGCAATTCTCCTTAAAGCTGTACGTACGGATACCATGTCCTGTGAATACATCTCGCTGGAGGCCATGGATCGTTGGATTATTTTTGGTCTTTTGTTAAATCATCAAATGCTAGGCCAATATCCAGAAGTGAATAAAATCTGGCTTTCAGCACTTGAGTCTAGCTGGGTTGTAGCACTCTTTCGCGATGAGGTCTTGCAAATACATCAATATATACAAAGCACATTCGATGGTATTAAAGGATACAGCAAGCGCATAAGCGAGGTAAAGGAGGCATACAATACGGCAGTACAAAAGGCCGCCTTAATGCATCGCGAAAGACGAAAATTCTTGCGGACTGCCTTAAAAGAGCTTGCTCTGATAATGACCGACCAACCAGGACTGTTGGGCCCGAAGGCAATCTTTATATTCATAGGCTTATGTCTTGCGAGGGACGAAATCCTTTGGTTGCTGCGTCACAATGACAATCCTCCGTTGCTGAAGCACAAGGGTGAGTTATTTGCAATAAACTTATTGTAGCAGCGTACATTAACTTATGGTATTTCAGGTAAAAGCAATGAGGATCTGGTGGATCGTCAACTACCCGAGTTACTGTTTCACATGGAAGAGCTGCGCGCCTTAGTGCGAAAATACAGCCAAGTTATGCAACGCTATTATGTGCAGTATTTGTCAGGCTTTGATGCCACCGACTTGAACATACGCATGCAAAGCTTGCAAATGTGCCCAGAGGATGAGTCCGTCATCTTTAGCTCGTTGTATAACACAGCAGCTGGATTAACAGTCAAGCAAGTGGAGGACAATGAACTCTTCTACTTTAGACCGTTTCGCTTGGACTGGTTCCGTCTGCAGACTTATATGAGCGTTGGCAAGGCTGCCCTACGCATTACCGAGCATGCCGATTTAGCGCGCCTGTTGGATTCCATGGTATTTCATACACGAGTTGTCGATAATCTGGATGAAATACTTGTGGAAACCTCGGATCTAAGCATCTTCTGTTTCTATAGCAAAATGTTTGATGATCAATTTCACATGTGTCTGGAGTTCCCGGCGCAAAATCGATTTATCATTGCGTTCCCATTGATTTGCAGTCATTTTCAAAACTGCACGCATGAAATGTGCCCCGAAGAACGACATCATATCCGTGAGCGTTCTTTAAGTGTTGTCAACATATTCCTAGAGGAAATGGCCAAGGAGGCAAAGAATATTATAACCACAATTTGTGATGAACAATGCACCATGGCCGATGCGCTTTTACCCAAACATTGTGCCAAAATCTTGTCCGTGCAATCAGCAAGAAAGAAAAAAGATAAATCCAAATCGAAACATTTTGACGATATACGAAAACCTGGCGACGAGTCTTATCGCAAGACTCGCGAAGATTTAACCACAATGGACAAGCTACATATGGCTTTAACCGAACTCTGTTACGCTATTAACTATTGTCCCACAGTTAATGTCTGGGAGTTTGCTTTTGCTCCACGTGAATATCTCTGCCAAAATTTAGAGCATCGCTTTTCTCGCGATCTGGTGGGCATGGTCATGTTCAATCAAGAAACCAATGAAATAGCCAAACCTTCCGAACTACTAGCCTCTGTACGAGCCTACATGAATGTCTTACAAACTGTGGAAAATCATGTTTTTATAGATGTTACACGAGTCTTCAATAACTGTCTGCTGCAGCAAACTCAAGCTTTGGACTCACACGGCGAGAAAACAATTGCAGCGCTTTATAACACTTGGTATAGCGAAGTGCTGCTTAGAAGAGTATCTGCTGGCAATATAGTATTTTCGATAAATCAAAAAGCATTTGTGCCCATATCTCCAGAGGGCTGGGTACCATTTAATCCACAAGAGTTCTCTGATCTTAATGAGCTTCGTGCATTGGCCGAGTTGGTTGGCCCCTATGGTATTAAAACGCTGAATGAAACGCTTATGTGGCACATTGCGAATCAGGTGCAAGAGCTAAAAACTCTAGTTGGCACCAACAAAGAGGTGCTTATCACATTGCGTACAAGCTTTGACAAACCTGAGGTTATGAAAGAGCAGTTTAAACGCTTGCAAGATGTGGATCGTGTATTGCAACGCATGACAATAATTGGAGTGATTATTTGTTTCCGGAATTTGGTACATGAAGCTTTAGTTGATGTGCTAGACAAGCGCATACCCTTTTTGCTTAGCTCTGTCAAAGACTTTCAGGAGCATTTACCAGGTGGTGATCAAATACGTGTAGCCTCAGAAATGGCATCCGCAGCTGGTTTGCTCTGCAAAGTAGATCCCACTCTCGCAACCACACTTAAGTCCAAAAAACCAGAATTTGATGAAGGGGAGCATTTGACTGCATGCTTACTAATGGTATTTGTAGCTGTGTCCATACCAAAACTCGCACGCAATGAGAACTCCTTTTATAGAGCCACCATTGATGGTTACTCAAATAATACGCATTGTATGGCAGCGGCAATAAATAATATTTTTGGAGCATTATTTACTATTTGCGGCCAAAATGATATGGAAGATCGTATGAAAGAATTTTTGGCATTGGCAAGCTCTTCGCTATTGCGTTTAGGTCAGGAATCTGATAAGGAGGCCACACGTAATCGGGAGTCCATATATTTATTACTGGATGAGATTGTCAAACAGTCACCATTTTTAACTATGGATTTGCTGGAGTCTTGTTTCCCTTATGTGCTGATACGAAATGCTTATCATGGTGTTTATAAGCAGGAGCAAATACTGGGACTGGGTCTATAGATTGCAACTTGAGTAGATCACAAATATTTATAAATTCAAACGAGTATTTCCGTATTTATATAGGTTTTTTTGATAATCTGATCAATCATTATGCTAATCCCTACTATACTGTTAAACGAATCATATTACTATCCATACATAAGCATACTTTGCATTTACACACAGTATGAATAAAATGCATACATACATTATATATGTAAACTGAAAACCTGTCTATTAATTTTATTTGTGGTTCAAGAGTTAGGCAGTTAACGTTGGGGCTACGACATTGTAGCAGGAGCATTGTTTTCACTGGGTATAGCTTCAAAACAGGAATAAGACATTGCGGACTTGTGCTGAAGAGGCCACCGGCTCGCAACAGATGAGAAAGCAAAGGCAAAAAGCCGTGTTCAGCCAATAAATTCAGAAGAATAGTGTGTAGCTAAACTAGCAATCGATTTTTCTAAGCATCAGTCAAATCCAAAACAGTTGAAAATAATTTCTGGTCACAGAAGACCAAACCGCTTTTGTAAATTGCTCACCCGCTTATTTTCAAATATATGAATTGTGTTGCTTAACGATCAGTATTGCTCATGTGCCGAATGTTGATTATCAAATTATGGATAAGTTCAACTACATTTCAGTGACTTTATATAATTTGCATTGCAATAAACTATAAATAATAAAAAAAATGCTGTTTTTGTGAACTATTGCAATAAATTGTTAAAGCAGGGCCTTGCATATTGATACGTATCGATATATGGTTTAGTGTAGTTTTAATAGTTTTTGTCTTTTGAAATAGAACACAGGAATTTTGATACCCCTTTAAAGCCTAAAAAATCCACTATGGAAAAATAGATTTCTCTTTTAATTTTTTCCTGACGCCTAGGTCAGCGATTATAACTCCTTCAAGACAAGCAGAGGTATTTGTTCGTTAACTTAATAGTAGTGCAGAATGTACATGGTATAAAAGGTTTTTTTAATCAGGGCATGTCAATCGAACAGACAAAAGCTCGGGCATACCAGCGCAAGACTACAGATAAGGTCAATAAGCAGTAAAGCAAATAACCTAAATGGAATAACAATATTGTATGGTGTAAATAAAGAAACTGTACAGCAGTATAGGGCAAAGGAATATTTCTTAGAGTTCATCAATTGTCATACATACTGTTTTGACATGATGGTTTGCTGACAGACAATTGCCAACACAGTCATTTTTCAGTTTTTTCTGCACTTGGAACACGGACTAGGTTTTGAATCGCCGATTAAATACATTTGCGTACATTTTCGTTACAAATGTTGATTTTTGTTATAAAACAGTGTGCACTTATCCAGCAAATGCGATAAAAGTAATTATCGACCAATTTGTTGCTATCGGCTATCGATGTACAATTTAATTTAAAGCGTTTTTTTTGAGGTCTAAGCAAAGTTGAAAAACATGTCGAAATATTTATAAAACATCAATGAATGGTTTTTTTTACCAGGCCAAGATGTGCAGCAAACTTATATCAACATTTATGTTCATAATCTATTTATTTTTTGTTTTTATGTTACCCTTTTACACTTAAAACTATAATGGCATTTATTTTTCCATTTATTTATATTGTTGAATTGTTTATGTCAACGATAGTGCATTTTTAAATTATCTTTACCGTTTATTTTTTGCACATTTATTACAAATATTTTGCATAGTTGTATTTGTTAATATTGTGTACTATGTGTTTTTTCTTTTGGTAGTATTTATTATTTGTATTGTTTGATTGGAAAAAGATTCCAACTCATTAAATTATTTGGTCACGTTCAAAAGTTCTTATGTATTAGTGTACAAATTCTTTAGTAAGAATCTAGGTTGGTAATAAAATATGTTTTTTTTGTATTTGTTTGTGATTTTATTTGCAAATATCATTAGCACATCATTTTGCTGCATGTATATTTAATAAGTGTAAAATTATGTAAATTTTATTAAAGTGTTGTCAATTCCACTACAAGAAGTTTTTTTTTGCTTTTGTTTAAATTTTACTTGCGATTTTTTCACTGCGTAAAGTTGTAAAAAAGTATTTTTTGATTAGTTTAATGTGCTTGTTTGGATTACATTTTTATTTTATCATTTTCGTTTTATTTTATTTACCTTGTTTATTATATTTTAAAAGCATGTTAAATAATAAAATTAAATTTAATTTAAAAAATACACATGCATAACAATAATGATAGCGGTGTTAGGTTCAAAAATAAAAGTGTTAAAAAATATCGTTATAATTCTTAGTTCAAAATCAATTTTTTTGCTGCTTATAATTTTTATAGAAATTACTTGGCTAAATATATAAGGGATCACTACATGCTGCTGGAAAGCTGTTCGAATTCAATAATTTATCATAAAATTATTTTTATCTACAATTTAATTTATGTACCTACATACAAACGTATGTATGTAACAGTATTGTAAATATTTGACTAATTATTTTATTACTTTTTTTTATGTTCACATGTTAAATGTGAAATTGTTTTTATGCAATATTTTCATATTTTTTATAGGTTGAAAATGTTTTTGTTGCAATCAGTCAGTCAGTTTAGGCATCTGTTGACTAGAATTTTTTTCGTCATTGTCTTTTGTTTGTTTTTTTCTTTTTTTAGATGTATACTTCTTATACAAAAAAATGCAAACGTTAAAATGAAAACAAAAAATAAAAACATTTAACCACTATTTGGTTTTGTTTCATTGCATTTCTTCATTTAAAATAAAATCGCATTGTTTGCTATAATTGTAATTTTTCTTATTTTTTTTTAAAGCTCTCAAGTACAAAAATCTTTTTTTTTTAAATAAAAATTGCGTAAAAAATTTAAACGCGGCACACACACACGTATTTTATTAATAGAGTTTCATTTTTATTTATTTATTTTAATGCTAATTAAATATTTTATTAAAGTATATAGTATAGTTATCGATATTTTGTTTGTTCGTATATAAAACTTTTTTAAGCCTACGTTTACATATACTTATGTATTTCTTTATGTATGTATTTGTGTATATATATATATGCCTAACTGCCAGTTTGTTGTTTGTGTATTTGTGTAAGTCTCACTAAGTTTATCTTTTGGTTGTCTTAAACAAATTCCTCTGGATCTAGCCAAGGATGTTGCAAGCACTCAGCTGCCGAGGCACGTATGACGGGATTATACTCCAGCATCGGCAGTAAAAAGTCGGAAAACTTTTTAGCTTCTACCGGATCCCAGTCGTACTTCTCAATCAAGACATTCAACAGACTCCAGGGCTTTAATTTGGTGATATTACGTAAGCTACCTGCAAAAGGAAACCGATTTTAAACATGCAAGTTTCTAAATGATTTCTTGGCAAGTAGCTGTACCATAGCTGGTAAAATATTTGAGACCATGTTTTCCACGCAGTATAACCGACTGCGGTATGGAACCCAGCAGCTCTACAATATGTGCCAAATGGTCCTCGTCTCGGGAATACGATTCGCCGGCATGTGGATCAAATAGATAATCACCAGTAGCTAGTTCAAAGGCCAAGCAAGCAGTGCTCCATATATCGGCGGTATAGTTATAGGGTGCACCAAGTAGCACCTCAATTGAACGATACTGACGTGTCTGTATGTCCTCGGTAAAATGATGGTACTGTGTAATAAGTAATAACATATCATCATTATATGCAAATCAGAATGAGCGAAGAAAATTGGGTAAAGCCTGGAGAGACTTGAAATTTTCCAAACCCAGCTTTTGAATGGATATTATCAAATTAAAATAAAAAAAAAATAGCAGCTGGAATTTGTTGCAGTTTTTTTTGAGAGACGCTCTGGAAACCTTAGCCAAGATTAAGGCCATTAACGATTTCTATTTGAGTTTTTATTTATGGCTACACATTGTATATACTTACATCATAGCAAGCATTGCCCAGATCGGCTATTTTGACCCGCACATTGCTATTATTGATGAGCGACTGTATCGTATGCGTATAGGATTGACTTTGATTCTGCGAAGGAATGGCATTGGCATTGACATTAGCTATTGCTCCACTCGTTGTGGCTGTTGTTGTGGTTGTTGGTATTGTTGTTGTGCAACTGCTTCCTGCTGTTGTAGTTGGTGTTGACGTGGTTGCTGTTGCAAGCTCATTACTGCCATTGCTATTCAACAGCTCTGTTGCAGTTGCACTTGTCGTTGTCGTTGTTGTATTGATTGTTGTTGTCGTTGTAGTATTAATTGTTGTTGTCGTTGTTGGCATAAGATGCGTGAACATGTACGTGCTCGTGCTTGTAGTTGTGCTGCTTGGTGGAGTTTGTGCATTATCGGAGTTGGAGCAGGCAGCGGGATAGCTATGGTTTGTTTTTGTGTTGTTGTCGTTGGGGATCGTTGTTGTTGTTGTTGGTGTTGTTGTTATCATGTTGTTAAGATTGGGCGTGCACGTGCTTTGAGTATTGGTGTAGGAATTATTTGTTTTGGAGTTGCTGATTGTGGTAATAATTGTGTTGGGCAGCTGCATTATGTAATATATTCATATACACAAATATATTGTTTTTCAAGGATAATGCACACACAGAAAGAAAGAAGAAAAAGAAAGAAATAAAAATTGTTTTTTGGTGCAATGCGTTAAGAAATAATCCTTTGCGATATTGAGGCACCTATTTGTTTATTTCTAAGCATACAGTGGCTGAATTGTGAGAATGTTATTTATGTGAACAGAAGAAAGTATTTCCAAGTGAAAAAGCGAAATTGAAGTTGAAATTGTGGATAACTCTTGTTAAAAAATATTACAGTTTCTTTACAAATTTATTTGCAGAAACTCGTCGTTGATGTATACACCGTAAATTTGCAGGGTATTTTGAACTTATATCATACAAAGTTCACTTCTTCAACATAGTTCTCAAGCAACTGATTTTAAAAATCGTACCAGTTTGTGACGGCCTATTTTTAAGCAAATTTGGTTTTATTTGAATAAAAGTTATCGTTTATGGTTTTAAGTGAAAAAGTTTTTTAACAATCAAACTTTATTAGAGCGTAAGTTGCATTATTTCAAAGGCCCCTCATATCTAACTGCTAATAGAAAATATTGTATTTGTTTCGATTTGTAAGCAAACATCTATCACATATGTAAAAATAGTTTTGAGAAAATGGCTTACTAAGTTGAAGCCATTCTTTCACTTTTCCCTTCTTTTTCCCAACCACTATCTAACCCATTCCCTTTCAGTTATGCCACAATGGGCTATTTGGCCTGAGTGTTCGAGACGCTGTTTGTCGTCTCTGCCATCCTCACATGTATCTATCTAAGTTAAAGTCACACAGTTTACTCATACTTTATATTTTAATTAATATCATATTCCACACATGCTTAGATATCAATTCATGCACCATCACACCTTGGAATTCACAAAACAAAAGGTTTTCTTGTTGAAGTTTGTTTGGTTCAGAATTGCTTAAAATCTGTAAATCATAAATTTTTTACAGTCTAGCCACTGTATGCCTTATATATTGATTTTAATTATTAAAACAACATTCAGAACTTTAAATAGGCTGTAAAATATATTAAACAGGTTATTATTTAAGCGTGATAATTTTATGTAGCATATTTTTAAGCGTTAAGCGTGTAATTTGTAATTTTATAGTTGTGAAACACATACATAAACATCTAAAGCCATTTTAAATATCAGCTTAACACAACGAAACATTAAAGGTTTGATCGCTCACATACCATATATATGGGTATACACATATGTTGCTTATTTATGGAATCTAAGCATATGAAGTGGTAGTTTGAAAAAGTTTTTTAAAAATCAAAAAGCAAAATCAAAGCAATGTATTTTATACAAATTAAAATGGTTAAACTTACAAAAAAGCATAAACTAGTTTTTGCAAAATATATAAAAAAATATTCAATAACT
This sequence comes from Chymomyza procnemis, assembly GCA_035046065.1. Classification (NCBI taxonomy): domain Eukaryota; kingdom Metazoa; phylum Arthropoda; class Insecta; order Diptera; family Drosophilidae; genus Chymomyza; species Chymomyza procnemis. Next base: position 15,328,847 of record JAWNOJ010000013.1, on the reverse strand, counting down.
GCATGAGGGTAAATTCTTCTAAAAACAAGTGCCTTCCTAATTTTTAAGCACCAGAAGCGAATACTTTATTTGTGAAGATGTTCAAGGCTTGTTTCCAACATGTGGAGAATTGAACGTGTTTGCCAAAATATACCAGGGATTTATATAAATCAGTTGCTATAGAAACAACCAGCCGAAACTCCAAGTTTTTAAAATTTGAAATGTTCGTTTTTTTTCCATTTTTACAGACATTTCGAAATAGAGGCGCTGTAGTTGCCCGCCAATTAAAGCAAGTACAACAGTTGATTACCAGCTATGCAAAATCTTATAAATCTGCTTTACGTTCTTCAGATACGATTACAAACATCTCAGTTTTTTCCCACTAAAACAAAAGCTAGTAATTTTAAATGCTGAACATTTCTTGACAAATCTACGTGTAACAACCAAACGTGGTTCTTCCACATTGGGGGACAAGTTTAACACTATAAAGGTCACCAGATTTTTGGACTTTAATATGATGTACAGACAACTCAGGAATTCAAAAAATATATTGTGGTTACTAATTCTCTTTCAAATGTATATGTATTTAATCGACCAAAATCGAATTCTCTATTATTTTGCTACCCATAAACTACGTACTAAGCATTTAAAAGCCGATGACGACCAGCTTTTAGCAAAATAATTTTTCATTTTGAATTTTACATATATGAAAAATTATGTTGATTATGATAAATGACATGAAGCAGGATTGCATAAAATGAAAACTTTAAAAACTTTGAACTAAGCAATAAGCAACACGCTGTTAAAACCGCAAAAGCCGCAACAGCTGCAGGAGAGCTAAAGTTGGGGCAAAACAAACCTAAAACCACAAAGGGGGTTTGGGGCATTAGTTGGCACTTTGTGACTCTTTAAGTTTGTTATGCGCCGTTGAGTTTTAGGCTCTCTCTGACACTCTTCTCGTGCAGCAGACAACAAAATAACGTTAAAGGCGTTTGAAGGCCTAAATTAGCCACCGGCTGTGGTAGTTGTAGCAAGGGGGTAGGGTAAGTGAATCAATTTACCTTGTTCACATTGTTAACGTCAATGTCGTTAACGTTGTCAGTAAGGCTTACGCTTACGTTATTTGTACTTTCAATAACGTCGCTGTCGGTAGGCGTATCGCTGGCTATGGTGCTAGTATTATCACCGATGGTATCGGTATCAATGTCATCATCGTGTTCGATAGAAGACTGTGCGGATTTTGTAACAAAAATGAAAACATTTCAAAACATAGAAAACATAAGAAGTGTAAAAGCATAAGAATTTTTTTTTGTGTTTGCTGTGTAATAGATTCCAATTAAATATTTATGTACAAGTTATAAACTCGTAGAGTTGTGTAGAGAGTGCAAATTGTTGTTTCACGATGTCAAATATTTGACATGACAAACAAACACACACACACACATACACACACACACACACACACACACACACACACACACACACACACACACACACACACACACACACACACAGACACATAAATGTTAATGATATTTGTTGGCTCTGTCAACTGTCCATGAAAGTGTATGTAAGATTGTGTATTGTGTATTGTGTATCCTGTCCAGCACTTACCTTGGCAGTGATTTTCTTCTCAGCACGATAACGATTATTTAAATTCGAAGTGGCACTTGTTAGTATGGGACTCTCGACTCCACTCACTCCAACAAGGCTGACGCCATTGCACTCGCTGTCACCCAGTAGACTGGAGTACTTGGAAGCCAAAGATGATGTTGTATTTGAGTTGAGTGTAGATGATGTGGTATCATCCTTATCCAGTGATGACATTACCACAGCAGCTAATGGTGTCGATGATGTTGAGTTATTCGCTGTGCTGTTGCTTGTATTGGTCGATCCATTTGGTTCTATGAGTGGCCACTTGGCACGACTTTTCGTTTGCTTCTCAATCGAGCTGACTGCAAGAGAATGTATATTATAATTTATGCCTCCTTATGCAATACACTAATAACTCGAGACGCCACTAGTTTAGCACTTACTATACGAATCCGGAAAATCGGCGCCCTTAACACGTAAACTGTTAATTTCATCGTCGATTTGCTGATTCATGGCAGCCGCATTGTCAATAACTAGCAAAATGTTTTCGGGCTTAACATCCGTATGTATAATGCTGCACTTGCTGTGCAAATAGTCAAGACCCTCCAGCACTTGTTTAATAATATTACGCACTTGGGCAATGGCCAGACCCTGATAGTTATTTTTGACAATGAGCTTGTAGAGACTACAGCCCAATGCCTCAAAAACCAGACAGGTATGCACACCATTGACGCCACGCACTGTAAAGTGATTGAGCAGACGTACAATGCGCTCGCGTTTGGCATCCAGAGGATCCGCATCGCGTATGGCCTCAAGCAGACGTATCTCATCTGCTGCAGTCTCTATATAGTGGGGGGCGCTCTTGACCACCTTCAGAGCAACGTACTTTTCATCTCTGCACAATGAAACGCTATTATTTTTTTTTTTGATATCAAATGTGTGCTTTTAGTGCTTACTTGAGATCACGACAGAGCCAGACTGTGGAGAAATGGCCCCAACCTAATTTACGCACCACACGAAACCGATTATCGAATATATCGCCAATAACTACCGGATGGTAGCCGCCTCGGCAATACTGTGAGGCATCTTCTTGCTCTTCGTCTGAACCATAAACGCTGCTCTCTGGTGAATCTGGATAGATTTCATCTGTGGTGCTAAGCGTGCCGCGTGGCTCCGAACTAAAATTTGAAAAAAAATATATATATTAAACAATGCTCTGGTAGTGTACTTTAACAATGTCATCCCTTTTTTTAATTTTAATATCAGTACTAAGAATCTTACAAATCCGATTAAGCCAATTTATTCTTAATTCAAAATATATTTAACTGCACACTTTTCTACGGTTTCCCAGAGCCGCTAGATCTGAGAACTCATATCATGTTAAAAACATTGTTACATTTCGCATAATCCCGAAAATCTGCGGTATGACTTTATTCTTCAACTCACTTCAATAGTATATGCCTATTTAACGTATTTTTAATATTGCCCTCTTTTAAAAATTCTGGTGGCTAAAAATATGTGCTAGGGCATCTATTATTAGATTTAATGTTTTCTATTTCTATTATTAAAAAAAACACGTGTGCTAAAAAATGCTAAGCAGTTTGAATAGTTTTAAAATTACAATGATTAGAGTAAAGAATGAAATTATGCAAACGCCGCATGTAAATATAATACAATAAAATTTTCGACAAGTTTTGTAAATATTACACCCAACTCTTAGTTATATTAACACTTTGAATTATGGTAATAAGAAAATACAACAACCTAAAGATGATAGGTAAATTAGTCAGAGATGTATTCAGGATGGGAACCTTAACGGCATTTTAATTCAAAAATTAAAGAAAAAGCCAAATATTTGGTAATTTTATTAAAACCAAATATTTTTTGCTTGGTTCCTCCAACTTCATCATATGTAGCTAGACATGAAAATAAACGTGTTTCTATAGACTTCTCAAGTAGCCCTGACTATGATCCCACTTCAATTCCTTTGTCGTTGGAAGTTCTATGAAGACGTCTTTGAGTTCGTCCCACATCATATATTGTATATACTTTACTACTTAATCTCCCATCTATAACCAACTTTAAAGTTCAATTTAATTATCACACAATATTTACGCGCCACACACATGTAATTGCTAATATCCGTCTCATCCAGCAGCTGCTTTACAGATTCAGCGTCGTCTTGTCTAGCTGACAGTACCATGACAAGCGGTTCCGGTTCCTTTTCAGCTACAATTATCTCAGGCTCAACAGTAACAGCCGGCGTTGGCAATTTAATGGTCAACGGTTGTACTCTAGGTGGCAGATAGTTTTCCGGCATGGGCAACACTACACGCTCACCCGGCGCAACTGGCTCGAAGCCAAATACATGACGACGATGATGCTTGGGTCGCTTGGATTGCTGCCTTAAAGCAATGAGTACGGGTCCAGCTGAAACACAAGTACGCTTTTTCGTAAAACGCTTACGTCGTTTTTTTTCCTCAACCTCCAGCAAAGCTTCGGTTGCTGCCTCTTGTGCAGCACGTTTTTCTTGCTCTGATACAAAATCAAAATCACAAACCAGCGCCTTTGTTATATCCTCATTGATATTAGGCAGCAACAAATCTGGCGACTCAGCAGTAGCAGTGCTGCTCCAAACACGCATGCAGTAAATCATGTACAAGAACACCAAGAGCAGACAAATCTGTAGTCCATAGACAAAGAGCGGATCAGCAGCTAGCGTATCCACTATATAATTCAGCAGCAGACAAAGCTGCATCCAATAAATAGAGCACAGCTGATAGTACTCCATGAAGCTATGCTTAAGCTGTGGCCAATAGAGTTGCCAAAGCTCAAGAAAATGCCAGCTAGACCATACGGTGGTGGTGACATTGGCCTCTTTGGGACACGTACTCATATCCAAACTATCATCCCACCAGGCCACAAATTTTATGGCATTCATGCTGCTTTAGCTGAACAGCTTTATTGTTAGTTCGTTGGGCACTTGGAGCACTTTTTGCGCCTACATTGCAACCAAGTGCAGAGTAATGCAGCAATCAAGGAAAGGGCAAGAACGATGCCGATGACGGTGAGCCCCACAATGGTGACGGTGACGCAGTAACCTTGAATTTCCGTATGCGTTTTGTTTTTGCTTTATAGTATTAGTTTTCGCATTGTTTTTGCTCACTTGCACTTTTATTTTTTTTCCGTTTGGTTTCCAAAAATTCACTTACATAACGCGCGCGTCGCGAGTGTAAATAAACGGCTACATATATGCCAAATCGCGTAGTTTTTTCAAATCGCACAACAATAATAACATATAGAAAACGCAAAAATAAAAATATGTGAATTTTGAAAATGTTGAACGGCTAGAGAAAATTGTATCTTTGCTGGTTTTCTGCGCGGCGTTTGCTCGACTGTTTCGTACTGCGGCGTCTAGGAAAATGTTGAAACGCTTTTTGTTTTCGTATTCAAAAGAGCAAGTCAAAGAATTTCGCATATAGTACCACTCGCACTCACATATAGTATGTATATTTATTTATTTTTATTTTTGTTTTTAGTTTTTGTTTTTGTCACAATGATGTTTAGAAGCTGCGCAGCGTTGTTTGTTGGCTGCCAACGTTGGGGCACTCACTCAGCTGTGTGGCTTGCACACACAAAATATTCACACATGTACATATGTATGTATATCTGTATATCTATTTATGTATATCTATGCATTTATATATACATACACACATATATATACGTAAACATATATCTTTTGGCGTCATTATTCAATGTACTTCATCAAATTATTGTACGTCTTGCTGCAGCCAATGGCGGTGGCAACTGCCGGTCATGGAACAAATCACATATACGAAAAATAAGCGAAAGAACGTCATAATCAACGACAATTATCGTCATTATAATCATCATAATCACCATCGATAGTTTCATTATCATGCTAGACATTGTGGTTATTTCGAATTTTTTCGGCAAGGTGCCAATTTTTGTTTGTTTTTGTCGTAATCACAATTGCTTTATATTATTATACAAGAGGGGTATTCAATATTGATAAAAATAAAAAATTAGGAGCTAGTCAGATGTTGGCAACCTTTCGATCATATTTTCCTCAAAGCAGTAACCAAAAAAACATCCAAAGGTAAGTGTACCTTAGTGTCTAATGAAATGGATCTCAGCGATGACATGATCTAGTATCGCCGTAGAACGCTAAGATGGCATACGTACATATTAGTAGAAGCGTGAACAGTTAAGAGCTTTTGGGAGAATCAATATATAATAATGTGTATATTTGATTGCCACCTATACACTTAAATATTAATCCCCAAATAAAAAAGCCGGCTGACTACCCATATTTCAGCCGGGCTTTCAAAAAATACATATCTTCTGCATGCTGAATGCCTATTAGTTGTTCATTCTTATTAACCTCGTTCTAAAAACGAAAAAAAATCGTACTATGTGAGCATTTTTTCTCATTAAATAAATATTTGTATACATTCTACAAGTTTACGAATTTACCCTACAATTAATATAAAAAAAAATAATTGCAGTAATATTCAGTGAGTTCAGTAAACTTTAAAAAAAAATCAGTAAAAGTACAATGTTGAGCTGAGCGAACTCCGTGCAATGAATAGCAAGAAATAGGGACTATTGGAAGACGTTAACCGAAGAAATCTGTGATTAGACAATGTTAGTAAATAGGTCGTTAATAAATAATATCCACCAAGTATCGCACTGATCTATGTGAGGTCCCTCCCCCTCTCTCTTCTAATAAATAATAATAATCCAACGTGTGCCTACATACCACGTCTACACGATATATAGTTCTTAGTCACATAATATTAATATGATAGATAATTTTTATTGCAAAATAATTTCTATTACGTTTCTTACAATGTTATATGCATATAAACTCTGTTCTGAAATTTTTTTTAGAACTATAAAGTTTTTAAAATTCAACTGTTGTTCCCTTAAACCAAAAAGTGCGATAAAATCCCAAATTACCGCAGTTTTGGTATAAAAATATTGCCTTCTTTCTGTAAACTGAAGTAAACATTAAACTTCATACAGATTTGTCGGAGTTGTTAGATTTTGTTGCTGATACTTTTGAGCACAACCTAGGCATGTCTCTTGGCTTTGAAACTGTATAAACTTTAAAGAAATTATTTAATTTGAGCTTATGTTAAGTATTAAATTAAGGCCTTAACTATAAAAGCTATTTAAATACTTTTCTTTAAACATATGTATGATTGTAAAAATAAAACTATGCTAAGCAATATCAAAAAAAAAAGTAAAAACAAAATACACTAACTAAATTTAAAGATACATTGTTGAAAAAAATTCACTAATTCAAAAATAAAAATTCTCTTACGGTATTAGTTAAGAAATATTTTCAACTTTTATGAATTTATATTTTAATTTTATGTGGCATACGTAAAAAAGCCTATGATGAGATACTGCACGCAGCGCTGGAGTGGAACCCGCAGGGCACGAAACGACGCGGTCGACCCCCAACAATTTGGAGAAGAGCGATTCGGAAGTAAACTGGCAAATCGTTTAACGAGCTTCGAACAATTGCTACAGATAGGTCCTATGTTGAAAGAGTATGTATAATTTATACGAAACTCAACTAAACTACTTGGTTTATACAGTTTTCACGCAACGGAGTCTTAAATGCTATTTTTATATCCAACCTAATCAATATCTAAAAAAATGACTATAGGCAGAGGGCTTTAGAACAAAGTCGTTTTAGCTCAAGTACACTTTAAATACAATAGTTTCCTTAAATGACTAAACAAAAGCAATATATTGATTTTTACACCCACTTTAGAGGAGAACCCCCAAATCCCGCTTAAAGTTGGCTTTGTTTTTTTTTTAATTTTACGACAGCTTATTATTAAAGCGAGCACTTGTCGCATGAGTCACCCTAATGAACATATACACACGCACACATACAAACATATACACATACAAAGGAATACTGGCAGCTTTGCGTTTTCATTGTCTTTGTTTGCTCTAGGTGCTTGAAAATCTCGGTGCCTAGCTATTTCCTCAATGTTATTATTTATAGACATGGGACGGACAAGGAATATAAAAACAATAAATCGCTGTTAAATGAGTGCAAAATAAAAAGCACGTGTCGGTGTGAGAGAAGGAGAGTGTGTGAGAATGTGTGTGTGTGTTGGCCAACGTCATCGTTTGCTTGAGTGCAAAATCATAGTATATCCCAGCAAACAATTTTAAGCCGTTTTAAATCCATTACGAAATGGATAACGAGTATCGCTTCAAAATTAACCACGACACGAACAAAAGTTTAAGTGTTGATAAATGATCAATGTGTATTAAAATAAAAATTTAATTCAAATAATTATTTATAAAAGGCGATTTCAATTGTTGGCAAAATTATTTACAAAACGAAGCTTATAGTTTTTGCATATTATTAATAGGATTCCAATCGTATTTTAAACAAATTTTTGTTATGCACGAATAATGCGGATTCGTGATTGAATTTACAAATTTGTTATTCACCTAAAAAAAATGCAATTACACTAACATGCTGACCATTTAAAACTGAAATTTAAGGTTTTTTTAAATAAACCTAAAAATTTTACTTGTACGTAGAGCGTAACATAGCCTGACACAATTATTTGCCGGGCTATGCGTTGTGCCTTTTTTTGTGTCGTTTTAACCTACGGGGGGCACACAGTTGCCACGTCAGGTGGCTATAGCAAATGAAAATCGTAAACAAACCTAAGACAAACTATATACATACATATATCAGCTTGATACGTAACCATTGAGTGGGCGTTCAAAATAAGTGTGTAGGTCTGCATACACAAAGCACTTATGTGATTGATATAAATAATATAATAGTCTGTTACCCCAAATAATCCGCCATTTTACAGTGGTTTCAAATAGCACTAAAACGTTTTGGTTTTCAAATATCAAAGTCGATATACTTTCTTTAATTTTCTTTTTAAGTTATTATTTAATAATATTTCTTCGAAATGATCGTTAAGGTTATGCTTTCTAAGTTATTTACTTATATTTTTATTTTGAAACTTTTGTAATCATATGATATTTCGGCATATTACAAATTGAAAGAGTTTCCTCAACCGATGCCTAAAGCGCATTGCTGGAGTATTCTGGTCCAGAACTATATACAATGCGGGCTTATGTGAGATTATCTAGCAACGGGGCATCAAAAGCGATATATCGATCAGAAAATATAGATGGGTCGGACACACGCTCAGGAGAGACCATAGAAATATAGCACGTGCAGCGCTCGAATATAAACCCATTGGCAATCGTCGCAGAGGGCGGCCGAAGACTACTCAACGAAACATCAAAATCGTTTAATGAGTTTATGTTTTTGGCTTATAATAGTGAAAGCTGGAAACTATTTGTAAATAGGCTAAGTTCTTAATAATTTATTATAAGAGAGCATGCCATTAATATCATTTTTATATTTTTTAATATTTTTCAAACAATTTTATTATTTCGCTGAATCAGTAAAATATTTTATTTGCACACTTTACCCAACCACGGTTACCATATTATCTTGATCGTATTAAACTATGATTAATGTGAAAATTATAATTTCTATAAATAAATATAAAATGGCGTGGCACGAAGCGTGTAAATAATAATACATTGTAATCACTAATTCTGTATGTAGACTCATGTAGGGCCCGAAAAAAAAAAACAAAAAATCGTCGGTTGACCTTTATTGAAATGCACGCACAAACACTTATTGCATAAACCTGACGTAAATTCCTTTGCCATTGGGTTTGGGAAGTGTTTTCGACATTCGATAGGTTTTGTTAAACCAATTCCACTGTGACTATGCGCAATTAATTTAAGATTCTATTTTCAGTTTTAGTATCACTGTACATGGGCTGGGAACCATAACACTTGTATGTACCTTACTAACTTGTCACCGCAAATTTAAAGATACTTTTGAACTAGTTCCATTCTAATTGGGTTAGTTGACATGTCTGCTTATATAATATGTACAAATTGAGTATTCAATGGACGGTATTTAGAATACGGACAAAATGCAGTATCATATCAAAACACTTCAAAGGCAAGGAGGACTACAATTGCAATTGCCTGCAAAACTGTACACCTGGTAATTGCTCCTAGGGAACTTTACTTGTGCTGAACTGCCTTGAATTCTTCTAGCAGACTCTATTTGTGAAAAAAAACTAATCTCTGATCAAATGCAGCATTCTCTTTTGCTGGCATCCTTGCACACAATAGAATGCATAATTTGTTGGTCTTTTTATACATTTACTTACAGACTGACAAATGGTCCTCGCAGCGCAGGCATATCGCGGCGCCGATTCAGCGGCGGCGACAATGACAAGGACAAAAAATCCTGCTGCGCCTTATCCTCATCCACAATGCTGGTCGGTGTGCTATAAATGCGCGTTGTTGGCAAATAGCCAATCTGCTGCAAGAAATCATCGCGATACGACAACTTTGAGTTGGATTGCGATGAACTCAGCGGCAGCGACAGTGGCTGTGACAACGTCGCTGACGTTCCGGACATCACCGTGGACAGCGACAGTGGTTGATGCGTTGGCGAAAAAATGCCCGCATGATGATGCAAATGCATGTGATGATGCGTGGATGTTGCCGGCGTTGGTGTGCCATGATGTGCATGAAAATGTGGATAGGGTATAGGCGGGGGACCGCCCGCAGTGCCAGCAAAATGTCCATGCCCGGCTAGATATGGCGCTGGTGTTATGATCTTATCATCGAAGCTGCGCCTAAAGCTAAACCCCTTCAGCGAGTTACTGTAATTGCGATGGGACAACGGTGAGCTGCCCAGATCAATCGATGCAGCCGGCCCCAACAGCTTCATATTTATGCTGCTCAAATACTGGCAGGATTGCGCTGCCGCTGCTGGGCTCAGCGTTTGCGTTTTGCCACTGGCTGTGGCCGTGGCGCTGCCCAGCATGCTCAATGCCGGCGACGTGCGCAGCTGTGGACTGCCGCTGCCTGCTGTGGTCGTTGTGGTGCCGCTGCATGACGAATTGCCGGCCGAAAGTGGTGGCGATATGGCGCTCAGTGTTGATATGCCGCTGTCGCTGCTGCATATGCCGGCCGGTGGCAACGCTGTGTGCGTAGGAGATATCAAATGATGATGATGCGCCGTTGTATGCACTTTAAAGCTGGCAACGCTGACGGCAACGCCGACGCTGCCGTTGCCACCACTGCCGAGGCTAGCCAGCGTGGCTGCGCCGGCAATGCTGCTGTTGGGTAGTACGGGTGCCAGTTTACAGCCTTGTTGATGTTGTTGCTGCTACTACAGCTGTATGTGTGTGTGTGTGTGCGTGGGTTTTGCTGTGCTGCTTCGTTGTTGTTGTTTTTGTTGTTTCAGTTGCTGGCTGCTGTTTTTGTTGTTATTGTTTGGGCAAGGGGGCATGCTACATGGACTTGCCGCGCAGCCACAGCGTCATGCTCAACCTCATTGGCTCTTTGTTACATAGACTGCTGACTGTCCTTTATGTGTGTATGTATTAGTGTGAGTGTTTGCTTTTTGTTGTTGTTGTTGTTGCTGCTGTAACGCCTTAAGCTATTTTGTCTGAAGTCGTAACGTCATGCTTGGCACACTTAGCTTTATATAGCATACTTTTGTGCGTAGCAGCCCGAAAACGAAAGCAACAGCAGCAGTAGCAGCTGAGCAATGAAAATCAATGAAACAAACATTCAGCTAAAACATTTTAATGCATTTTAATCAAAACCATTTTTCTTTTCACTTGGCCCAAATTGCGCATAAAAAAAGTACGAGCTACATACATACACGCTACACACGCACACACAGTCATACACGCATTAAAATTTTTCCACAGCTTTGCTCTGCTTTCTTTCTCTGGTGCTTTCACACACAACTTTGCATTTAATGCCGCATAGCTGCACTTAATTTGTATTTATCGCTTTGCCCTTTTTTCAACACAAAACTTTTTACAAAAATAAATTAATTAATTTTTGCACTTTTGGCCAGCATAAAAAAATTAATAATAATAGAATTTTCTCGCTGCTAACTTTTTACACTTCAAAACTTCCGTACGAGCCTTCCGACTGCCACTCGGTTTCTGATTTCTAAGTGTGTACAAAGCACACTTCAACGAAGTTTCGAGCTACATACTTCGCCGCTCTCACACTCTCTCTCTTCTCTTTTCTTATTAAATTGCTCTCTGAAAAGCTTTTACGCATGAGCCGTGCTCAGCATTACTGCAAAGCAATTTCAGGCAAACAAAACAAACTTTGAATTGTTGTTATTGTTGAGGGCAGTGCAGCAGTAATGCTGGGTTTACACTTCAAACAGACGAGTTGTGACACAAAGCAATTTTAATACGAGATAAATAAAGCTCGTCCGAAAAACTTATAATTAAGCGTGGTGTGCTAATGTTTTATCATGTATAAACATTTTAAAACTTCAATTCTGTTTTATTTATTTATTATTTTTGTTTAAGTTTAGGTTTTGTCTAATTTTATATTAGTCTCACAACAATTAAATGGGATGCGAGCTTTGAGTCCTTTTATTGAACTGTAAAAGACTATAACTGTAAAAAACAAAATTATTTCCCCTGAATGTTCTGTCACCGCTCGAAAAACGGAGTTTGGGAATATCTCTCAAATAGCGTCTTTGTTCTAATTAAAACCATTACTCAACTGTAATTTTAATTGAAAGAAAGATTGCGCATCATTTAGTAGTACTTCTTCAAGTATATATTTTGTTAAAACAAACGCCGGCCGCACAGTGTAAACATAGCATACATTTTTATAAAGAGAGCACGAGAGCTTAGAGCACGCGCTCTAAGGCGAAAGCTACCAACTGACAGCTGTCAAACCTGCAGCAGCAATGCAAGGAAACAAAAACAAAAAACAAGGCCCGCTCTCAAAAGGCTCTGTTTGTTTACCAAAAAGGAATAATAAACTAACTGCCACTGCGGTCAACAAAGACAACGGAAGCAAACAGAATAGAGAAGCAGAGGCTTAATATTATATGTATGTCTGAGCTATACCAATATTTCTTTGTTAAGCTTAGAAGCATAGTGCTGCTTCCTTTGTCTAGGAGTGGTAAATGTTTAGTAAGCATTGAGTGTTCCACCGGGGGACTCTTCAACTTTTCATACTTCAACAGGAAGTTCACAGAACAATGAAAACAATGTACCACAAAAATATCCTTCCCACCAGCAAATAATAACAGTTAATTACAATACGGTCTTCTTTCTTTGACCAATTTTTGACCTTATCAACGACCAAAACTTTTTTTTAGTAATAACAAGGATAACCTCGTAATTTTTCGATTCATTTTTGATTCAAAAGTCTGAATTTTAAAAATAAACCAAACTGTTAAGTTTTTAAAACTAATAGAGCTTTAGTGGTACAATATTAAAAATCATTGAATAATTTTAGTTTCTTTCTTATATATTGCATATTTCCAGTTCAAGCGCTGGTTTTAAGATATTGGGTGTCCGTCGGCCAGTTGCCTGCAATATTTTAGGGTTCCCATAACATAATGTCAAAAAATATGCATTTTTTGTTTATTCGAAAATTCCCTGTCAACTTTACACAAAAATATTTGAATATTTTGAAATATTTGGATTTTTTGGTTCCGTAGACTGGTAGCCATTTAAGTGCAGCAGCAGCACTTTCAGCACAAATAACAACGAAATGTCATTCAAATGTGCCACTACAACAGTAGCAACGCTCGATCCACTAGAGAACACTGACCTGGTGGCAGTGTGTAGCGCCGATGAGCTCCGTGAAAATGAAATGAAGCAGGTCAAACTTGAGGATGACACATGCATACTGCTGGTCAAGCAAAACGGGCGCTTTCATGCGTTGGGCGCCGAGTGTACCCATTATGGTGCACCCATGCATACGGGAGTGTTGGGACAGGGACGTATACGTTGTCCTTGGCATGGTGCTTGCTTTAATTTGGAAACTGGCGATATTGAAGATTTTCCTGGTATGGATTCGTTGCCCTGCTATAAGACGCAACTGAGCGCCGATGGTCAAGTAATGGTTCAGGTAAAACAATCGGATTTGGCTAACAAAACTCGTATTAAGAATATGGTTAAACGTAATCCGGCTGATGAACGTGTATTTATTGTAATTGGCGGTGGTCCTTCTGGCGCAACTTGCGTTGAGACACTGCGTCAAGAGGGCTACACAGGACGCTTAGTTTTTGTCTGCCGCGAGGAATATTTGCCATATGATCGTGTAGTTGTTTCCAAAGCTATGGATAAGGAAATTGAAAAACTGCAGTTTCGTGATGCTGCGTTCTATGAAAATTATGATATTGAAGTTTGGTTGCGCGTGGAGGCAACCAAATTAGACACAGCTTCAAAGGAGCTGCATACCTCGAATGGTTATGTCACCAAGTATGACAAGATCTATATAGCTACGGGTCGCACACCCTTAAAGCCATCCATACCAGGTATAGAACTCGAAAATATCTTGACTGTGCGTGATTTTGAGGATGCTAAACGCATTATGGACATTATAGAGCCGAACACACGTGTGGTGTGCTTGGGCTCCAGCTTCATTGCGCTGGAGACAGCGTCATTTTTGGTTCGTAGAACAGCTAGTGTGACAGTTGTGGGACGCGACCAATTTCCACTAAAGGCAGCCCTTGGTGAGGCAATTGGCGAACGCATACTTAAGCTATGCCAAGACAACAATGTGGATATGCGCATGGGTAGTGGCATAACAGAAATTAATGGCGACGAGACAGGTAAAGTATCTGAAGTGGTGCTATATGATGAAACAGTTTTACCCTGCGACTTGCTTATTATGGGTACTGGCACCACGCCCAACACAAAGTTCCTAGACGAGTCGGGTGTGCGTGTGAACAAAAAAGGCTTAGTGGATGTGAACGGTTTTATGGAGAGCAATGTGCCTGATGTCTATGCTGGAGGTGATATAGCCAATGCACACATTTACAGCTTGGCCAATGAGCGTGTTAACATAGGACACTATCAGGTGGCTCAATATCATGGACGCATTGCAGCGTTAAATATGAACGGTACAGTTAGGTACAATAAGGCTGTGCCATTTAGTACCACAAGGCTGTTTGGCATGGGTATACGCCATGCCGGCTATGGCTCCTATAAGGAAGTCATCATCGATGGCAGCCTGGAGGATATGAAATTTGTTGCTTATTTTGTGAATGCAGCCGATACTGTAACAGCGGTAGCTTCTTGTGGACGTGATCCAACTGTGGCCCAATTCGCGGAGCTGATAATGCAAGGCAAGATTCTTGGGCGTGTGCACGTTGAAAACGAAAAGAGTCGTCAAGCTTGGCCATCTATGTTATACGAACCACTACCAGCGGCTCTCTGAACCTGAAGAATTCGAGTTTTATTGCATATATTTTTTTATATATTTATATGCATGTTAAATATACACACACAGTTGTTTAACTTAAAATTGTCAAATTAGGCAAGTAGTCTTATTTCACACTTTTCGAATTAGCGTATGCTCCACATGAAGTGTTGCCAGCGTTCTGCAATTAATCCTGTAGCCTGTCACCACTCAGAACCATTTGAACAAGACGATTTTTTGGTGCCTGTTCATGGATACCTTGTATTGGTCTCTAGACACATTAACGATTGTGCAGATCTTTTACGTGTTAAGCTGGTAAGGTTTTCTACATCTGACAAATTCTCTTTTAGAGCTCATTGTGGCCGTATACAAACAAAACAAGATGTACGTTTAATTTATTGATTTTACTTTTAATTTATTTTGTTTGTTTTATAATTAATTTTGAAAACAATAATTACAATATTGTTTGGTTTTACTATAGTAATATATACTTGTATAAATACACATAATTTTCTGTTGTTTAATTTAAATATAATTTATTTTTAATTCTGTTTAAGACTTTCGGTACGAACAATAAATACACACGCAAATTGTAAAAATTTAATTATCATTAATGAAATTGTTGCATATAATTTTTATTATTGTTTTTAATTGATATCAGTGATATAGCATGAATGGTAGATCTTAAATTTCAATCTAATTGCATTCATTTACATTTTAAAGCATTTAAGATACACGTATAAAACAAATAAAATAAAAATACTAAAAATAATTCGTCAAATTTGGAATTAAACTTAAAACAACAAAATCAGTTCGGTGTGAGCCATAAATACTTTTTGGAGGTGTGCTATAATTTTGAATTATTTGTATTGTTTAATTCTTTTCAATTAACTTGGGATATATACGGTATAAGACGTTATAGTTTTTTATTTTTGTTTAATAAACTTTTTTTTCCGTTTTTGTAGCGATTTTTATGTGCTATTTAATCATTTCAATATAAGAACATTTTGTTTTATTGTTAACTGAACTTATTTACATTAAAGTTGTTGAAAAGTGAAGCCATCTTCGATCTTTTAAACATTCGATGCGAAGCCATAACAATTTTTATTTACTGACAAAGAAATCGCACATAATGAAACTACTTTTTTTTTAATCGAAAAATTATGTTTTACATAGTTATGTTCATTAAATATATAAAATGTTTAGTATTGGTTTTTAAAACAAATATTTTTTCTTGCTTTAAATTATGTAATTTTTGCTTTTACAATTTAAATATATATTAAATTTAACAAAGTGCCAAGCCATATAGCCTAAACATATTTAATTTTATTGGTTATGTTTTTTATATTGTTTGTTTTTTAAACATAATTTGTTTAAAAGTTTACACAAATGCAAGTCTAATTATATTTGCGAAAAAAAACACGTCAAGTAAATTACTGAACGTGTATTAGTTGTTAAATTTTGCATATTTTCATATATATTTAATGTTTATGCAATTAAAATAGCTATTATATATAAGATGTAGGGATTTGCAAAAGTTTAGTGCATTGTTTTTACTGAAAAACATTACAACTAAAACTAGTATTAAACTGAAAAATAAAAATAGTTATTTAGCGATAAAAATGACAAATTTTTTTAAATAACTTTTTTAAAAAAATTGGGAAACATAAATTTTTTTGCTAGTTTTAATGTTAAAACAAAACAAAAATTTATTCTGAAAATTTAATACAAAAACTAAATGAGTTACCAAGATTTGACGTATCTTGACTTAATTCACTTGGCGGCTTTAAGTTGAAATGATTTTATTTTTTAACAAAAAATTAAATTTAGCTACATATATGGCTTACAATACATACATAAATATATGATTTTATATATAGTGTTTTTATATATATATATTTCGTGTTTTTTTACAGTTAAGACCTTTTTTTTATTAAATGTTTGAATTATTTATGTTCGAAAACGTACGCATGGATTGGACTTGATTCTCTTGAAGTATGTGCCTAATATTTTTGATTTACCATATCTATATGTAAAAAAAGAGATAGAGAGAAAAATTTGTAGAGTATATAAATGAGTACATCAAATATCATGCAATTAATAAATTTTGTTAAACTTACAATACTTATATACAGTTAATAGTATTAAAAAAAAGAAGTAGACAGAAAGCATTAGCAAAAAAAAGCAAAAATGGCAGTGTGTTTGTGGTTTAAATTCCAAATAGAAGATAGCAGTGATGAACTAAACTAATACTCTTTTTTCAAAAAGTCAAAAAAAATATATACAAGACAATGCAGAATTAATTAAAAATTAAAGGTAGATTTGTTTAAACAGTAAGTATTTTTTGAAGACGCTTTCGTGTATCTATTTACTTGTTAATAAAACAGAATTGTCATTATATTTGTAATTTTTGAAATATGTTTTTATTCAATAAAAAAAACACAAATAATTTCTATCTTTCTTTTTTACTAAAATTGAATTTACATTATGCAAAATGTCAGAACACATTGAAATTTTATATAGCAAGTATAGTTGCAGTAGTGCAAAACTTGCCAGTTTTTAGTATTAAACGAGAAATTATCTATCATTAATTAATTCTTTAAACTAAATGCTTTCTCTTATTAACATTTGTATACTAAATTTTATATATTTGCTGGCAATAATACATGTCACTACATATCAATTAACAAATGATTATTTTAAGTACCCAAAAAAATAGTACTCAAAAGTTAAAAATAAAACTACTTCAGTAGTGTTGTTTAGCAGAAACAAGTTAAAAAACAAAAATTTATTCAATTAATAAAATTTGAACTAAATAAAAAACTAATTATTTAAAAAGCGGGCTGGGGTAATAATTACCTACGCTTAAATTTCCACAATCTTAATGTAATGAATCTGTGATAAAGCAAAATATAAAATATAATTTAATTAACTTTAATTAATGCCTTACTAAGGAGCAATGGTCTTGGTTTATTAGTTAACTCTCACATTATGCAGTTTACTTTTACAACAATTAGCTGACTGACAAAGCTAATAAAAAATTTGCATACTTCAACAAGCAACATACTGCTCTTTTCATAAATTGCAAGCAAGTAAATCGGCAAACTTGATTTGTTTCAGGAAACAAGTGGTTTTCTTTTTTAGTAGATAAACAAATATAAATGCTTGCTCGATTTATTGTTAACGTTATCTGCTGCAATTTAGGTACATAGGATTCAATGGGGCAGCTAATCATTAACTGCCCCAGTCCTGGCACGTAGAAGAGCAAAGCTGCTAGGCAACTACATTCTGAGGGAGAAGGACCTAATGTACATGCCACATACTGGTCTAACTCAGTTTCTGAACGCACCAAGGGGATCACAGTGCCGAAGGGTGTCGTATGCTCACATAGACATACATGAACTAAGCTAAAAACTGTCCTAGTGGCTGGGCAGGCATAGGGACTTTTATATTGTTAACATTTGGTGTTTGCTATTATTATATTGTTGCTTTGGTGGTTTGTGGTAATTAGCGCCTGTTCGTTGTGAAAATGAGCATCTAAAAATAGAATTTTAGTTAAATTGTTTAACTTTTAACTGTGCTACATGAATCTTGTGTGTCTTTGTATGTGTGTACTTATGCTTTAAGAGGCGGTATTATATTATATTACTAAAAGATTCGTAAATTGATACTATATAATGTCTTATGTTAAGATATTTTCCAAGGCTGTTGGCAGCTCAAAAAGTTAACAGTTTTTTTTTTTGGTATCAAACTTTAGCTGACTATTGTACATTAAACATATTTATTTTTGTTGTTGTTGCTGGTAGAGTATATAAATTTGCATATTTAACAAGTTCGATGGTCATAAACGCCTTATCAATGCTATACTTCTGAATATTTAAGTTTTGTTAGTAGCAGTTGAAAATGGTAGTAGCCGTTTTATTTTATTCATTCTTTTTTTCTGTATGTATGTTTGTGTATGTGTGTGTTAACGTTCACATATAATTATGTAGCTGAGATTTTGATTTTAATAATCCATTAAGTATTTTGGCTAGTTGTGAGTTTATATACCTGGCGTATATGTGGTTTGTTCTGTTGTGTTCAGCGAAGTATTCTCTGTGGCAGCAACGGGTGCGCCGGTAAATGGATTAACGCCTACGCCAGCACCACTTGGTGGTGGCATTGCAAACACATTCTGGCCACCTGCTTGTTCGCGTCCAGCTGGTTGTGTGGTGACGGGTGCGCCACCCGCTGTTAGATTAACATCATCGAGATCAACATCCTCCTTTAGAATACAAAAAAAAAACTATTAGTTTAATGTTACGACTCGAATATAAAAAAAAAATATACATTTGGTGCTTAAGGCAATGTTTAGTCAAAAAGTTTTTGTTGCAAGTATTTAAATAAAAATAATAAAAGTAATCTATTATTAATTTGTTGCAAGCTAATTAAGGCAAAAGAAAGTAATTTAGTATTAGACTACAGCAATCAAGCAATATTACAAGCTTAACAATACTAAGTAAAAAAATTTAACTTAGCAATTATTTTGTTAAAAAAAATTAAATATTTTACAATAAATAGCAAAACATTTTATATACAAATCACCATGTTAAAGAGCAAAAGAATATAATTATAATGTTATAAACCCCGAAAATTTTGCAAACAGCTTTGTACTTCAGTCAATTTTTCGTATGAAACATCTAATTTGGATTCTCTTAAGTTGGGTTAGTTGAGGGCGGGAATGAGGGGTGCACAGCTTTTTTCGTGGTCAGTACAGAGTTTCATGCATAACTCGAGCCGGGGTCATGTTCAATACTTACAAGACGTTGCGCTTGTCCCAGAGTCGGTGGCTGATCGCTGGCATCTCGATTGCCATCGGTGCGCTATGGGCGGCACAGGCAATACACATCACATTTACATATATAAATATTTCGAAACGATTTTTGTTTTTTATATAGTTATATATGCAACAAGAGTTTAGTATGAGCCATGCGCACGCGCATTTGTGTTTAAGGTAGTAGGGTGTTGGTATATGATGAGACGATCGAAAAATAGTTTTGAGAATAAAAAAATAAACAATTGAAATGTAAATATTTTTGAAGTTATAAAAAACAAACGCAAACAAAACATTGGGAAACATATTTATAAATTGCATAGAAAAGAAAATTTAATTTTAATTGTAGAAATATAAAACATTAAACAATTAACAGAACCAATTGGTTTCAAGTGAAACATATGATTGAAAAGAAAAAACAAGAAAATCAATTTTTTTCGACAGCAACTTTGTATACGTATAAACAAAAAAAAAGTTTAACAAACTTTGCCTAGACTATTGTACTGATTTCACTGAGTTTCTATAGTTTTTTTTTTTTTGCTATTACTACGCAAGTTACGGTAATGAGCCAAACACAATAATTGCCCAAAATCTAATAAATCATATTTATACAATAAATTTTACAAGCCGCTTGGCTATTTGAGGTTAAAAACAGTTGAATGTTAGCTTGCTCAATTAGTTGCTTTTAAACAGTTTATTTACAATTTACAGACAAAATTCTCTTTAAAAATTAAGTATAAAAAGTTTGTAACGTTGAAGCATTTGATGATTTTCGTGAAGTATTTATTTAAAACATAATTATTTAATTGTTTACAAAAAAAAAACAAAATAATAATGTAAATCTCAAAATGAAATGTTAAAAACTCGAATAAAAGAGTAATTATGATCGAAACATATGTGGGTGTTAGTTATGTTTACCTTTGGCCATCCAACATGTTTTCGCTCATTTTGAAAACAAATACTTAAACAAATCATATAACATATAGTATATACTTACCTTTAAAATTTAAACAAAACTAGTGCTTTAGAGAGTAAGAGAGTAGTAGTAAGTAGCGCTTACAGAAAATTAATACAATAACAAAAAACCGAAATGCAAAAGTGTAATGAAATAAATGCAACTTGGGCTTAGCCATATGCCGTCCAAGTATATAATAGAAATTAAAAAAAAAAAAATTACGTAAATAAAATGTATTTCGTTTTCTCTTTATTAAATGTGTGCCAGTTAAGCGGGTTAGCAAAAAAAACAAAAAAAAATATGCCAGCTAAATTTGTATTGTTAGCTTAACAAAAACGTTTTTGACTAAACATTTGTTTTACAAATGCAATACACATGTATACTATATATATATAAATAAATATTCTTATGCTTATAATTTATTTAGTTTTATTTTTAATGATAGACGCTGCCTCACAAAAATCATCAAAATGAGTTCATTGTTTAGTTAAGCAAATTAAATAATACAAAATAAAGTTGTTTTTTGTTTTTTTTTTTTAAAGCAAGTGTTGATTAATAAAATAATATTCATTTTGAAGCAGAAACACATTCGCGTGTGTGTGCGTGGAATGCTGTGTATGTGTGCGCCTTTTGTTTATATGTATGCGTGCAGTGTTTCTTTTGGTTTTAACATATAAATTATAAAAATTAAAAAAAAAATTGTTTTTCTTGTTTTTTTTTATCTGTCAATTGTTTGATTTTATTTTACTTAGGATAGGTAGAGTATTGTGTTTAATCAAATCAAACATCACTCACATTCAAGTGCGCATACTGATCGTGCGACTCATTTACTGGTGGCTTGAACTTGCCACAGCAGAAGTTGCAGCAGCAGCAACAGCAGCAACAACAGCAGCAGCCGGTCAATAATGTGCAACAAATCACCAATGCCTGTGGGATATACAAGAAATTAGTTATATATTCTCTTAAAATTTAGACAATGGCTCTTTCTAACTTTGAAGCCTTAGTCTGTTAAATTAACAAAGAAACGGTTCACTGCTTTAATTGTTATTAATCTTATTAAAACGCAAGCAGAATACAATTCTCTTTGTTAGCTTAATGCACGTCTGCACCCACCTTGACAGCTGGCGATGTTACCACAAAGTATGCATTAACATTCTCCTCACCAAATTGCTCAGCAATGTAAAGACCAAGTGATCCGTAATTATCGTATATATTGCGTTTAGTTTGATCACTCAATATCGAGTGTGCACGGTTGACTTCTTTGAACTGTGAATGCAAATAATACGTTATTGAATTATAGACTATATTATATGAAAATCAAAATATAATTACTTTATCGGCAGCATCAGCATTGTCTGGATTTTTATCTGGATGGTATTTAAGTGCAAGTTTTCTATAAGTCTTCTTTATGTCATCAGCTGTTGCTGTTTTAGGAAGTCCCAAGATTTCATAAAGTGAATCTCCGGCTGTGCTGTTAATACAAAAAGATACAGCATGAATTATTAAAAATGTGAAAATTCATTTTGCTTAAAAAGTATGATAAACTATTTAATTTATTTAAAAAAGAATCTAAAATCAATGCGCTCACAATTGACAACCAAAATCAATCAAGCACTTGCGCACTATTTTCTCATTGCGCAAGTGCAAAGGGCGGTTTTTTTTGAGGTATTACTGTTCAAGATGGCGATCGATTTAACAGCTGTCAAGTGATTTATTCTCAGTTTGGTTTGAATAGACTCAAGCCCAAAAAACGAGATTCCTATTTCCCATTTTCATAAGCGAATTTTGTTTAGCGATGAAGCGCACTTCTGCTTGAACAGAACAAACTACATCAACAAACAAAACTGCCGCATTTAGAGTGAAGAGTATTCCCAAGTTTATGCCAAAAAACTCTTATATCTAGAAAAACTGACTATTTGCTACGCTTTATGGGCTGGCGGAAACATTGCCCGTACTTCTTCAAAAACGATGATTGCCAGAACGTTATAGTCAATGATGAATGGTATAGAGCCATGATTACTAGCTTTTTTATTCCTCAATTGCACAACCATGTCGAGAAGCTGTGATTCCAACAAGACGCCGCAACATGTCACACAGCTCATGCCACAATCGTTTTATTGAATGACACGATTGATGACCACCTATTCATGTTTTGGACCCGTGAATTGGCCTTCAAGAACTTGTGATTTAACACCGCTGGACTACTTTCTGAGGAGCTATGTAAAGACATTGAACTATGCGAACATTCGCCGTGTTATTGCCGATATACGGCCACAAATGCTGAAAAAAGTCATCGAAAAGTGGATGTCCCGATTATGGACTACATCCGAACCAGCCGTGGCGGCGGTCATATCCAGAAATCATATTTAAAATGTATTCCAAATGCATTGCATTTACAATCAAGCATTACAGTTTTTATACAATTTTTAAGTAACTCGGCAAGGGAAATATCTGCCATTTTTAATAAGCTGACAATTTATTTTTATAACTTTTGAGTTTGTCGATGTTGTCGATATCGAAGTATCGAACGCCATAAAATTATGTTTCTAAGTTAAATAAATAAAATTATTGCAAAAATTGCAAACTGAAAAGATATAAATAAACTACAGACAAAAACAATGTGTCACAATTGAACTCAGTCAATGGTACTGACAGCTGCGGTTAAGTTTTCAAGCACTGAAGCATACTTTAATTTGTAAACAATTTTTTCCCAAAACTTTTTTTATTTATTTATAATCACAAGCAACGTGATAAGCAAATGCCATATATGTTGTGTATGTATATCGTCTATCTGCAAATGAAGTGTTTAAGTGTGGGATGACTAAGTTCGTCATTCTTTGTATATTTTTCCTTTTTATTCCGCGAAGTTTGCCTTAAGTGGCCCTTGATTGCAAGCAAACCTGAAATTTCGTTCTAAGAATATAGTCTTGGTTTTTATTTCAAGCAAATCGTTACATGAAGCTGTCTTGAAAGTGAAACCAAAAGGCTTGTAAGCTGAGGTTTGAAGAAATTTGTGGTGAAACTATAACAAGTCCCCTCAATTTAAGCCTAATCACTAAAATTGCCTTTGACTATTTGAAAGATTATGGCCCGCACAGCAGCTAACAACGCAAAGAATTTAGTAATTGAGTTTTGCATTAAATAAGTTATCCATAGAACTTCCACCTGTCCCTATCTCTAGCTATTACTCGAAGCTCGTTAAAAGATTTGTCAGTTTCCTTCTGAAACGTTCTTCTCCAAGTTGTTTGAAGTGCCCTGCGGGTTCCACTCCAGCACAAACTGCGGGATCTCAATGAGCGGATCTAATGAGTTTTGCATATGTAACAAAAATCTCTCAATTTGTTGGTTTAGTATGCCAGTTTACAATCAAATATTTTATTTTATTTGTGAATCCTTTACAATTCCTAGACTTTTGCTTAAACTAAATACTTTTAATTTTAAATTGCTGCAACTGCTTCTTGCTGCTTGAGCCAAATATTCAAGGGCGTAGTCTGAAATATAAGTTTTCTTCCAACTTAATTTACATTTTTGGCACAATTCAAAATTTATTTCTTAAAAAAAAAACCGCCAGATTCTCCGTTATCGATTGATTTGGTTTCTTATAAAAATGCTTAGTTTTCGTTTAACAAAGTTTCATTCCGTTCTCTGCATTTCAGAGAGTTTAGATATTTTGACGCATCTAGCCAAGTTAAAAGCCATGCTGGAAAATGTATAATTAGTTTCCCAACAAATCAAAAGACCTTGTCTTGTGCAGCAAAGTTCCCTTTTGGTAAAGCATAAAAACGTCTAAAAGTATTGACATTGCCAGCGTAAGAAGGTGGGTGGAGGGGGGTCTGCCAAATGCGTAGACATTAACGTTGACGCTGTCAACGTGGCGACAGAGGAAGCACAACTTGGCATTGATGACGATGATGACGTCGTCAAAGGAATGCAGTGGCAGAGCATCAGCAAAGGGGCAGCCAAGTTGGTGCCACCCGCACAAGCCAAGCGCCAAGTGCCAAGCGACAACCAACAACTACAACAACAAGAGAGCAAAGAAAAACAACAAAAGGTCGCGTGCAGTGAAAATTCTGCACATAAACAGTTATTGTTTTAGCAATGTTTGCATGTGTATTAGTTTGACAGTGTGTGCTGAGAATAGCGCATACATTTGGATACATGGTTTTTCTAGAACAGCTAAGCTAACATACAGTCTCTGACTATTTATATACTTAACCAAGACCCTTGGAACCCTCACAGATATACACCCACACACACACCGCGTGAACAAGTGCAAAATATTACTTGAGCTTGCAGCAAAAGCCCCCTCCTTAACACAGGTCGCCTTGCCTGGAAAATTGCGTATGAAAAGTCCAATCACCGATAGGCGTTCAACGATTATGGAATGCGCTACACTCAGTTTAAATCAGAAAAATGGGATCTGGCTGTCAGCTCACTTTACTTCGTAAATTCTGCGCGGAAAACTTTTCAGTACAAAGCGCGGTTCAGAAAGACTTGCTTCAAAAATAAGTTCTTTTCACTGCTAAAAACTAGAGAATATGCCCAATACATTGAAATACCGATGACTAAATTGTGTAAAAATAAAATGCAGATTATTAAACAGCTAACGTTCCATCGCAAGCAACTAAACCAGTACGGGTGGTTTGTAGGGTAGCATGGTAATGTACATTGAGCAAATCTAAATGCTGATAAGGTATGACTACTACATATAGTATATTACTACAACGTAAAACTAAACTGAAGCCTATAGTATAAGCTCTGAATAAGCATTTTATTAGCCTTAAAATTTATGGTTAAAATAAAAACTAAAGCTGCCTCAAATAGAAAGATTGACACTGCTAACTTAGCTATAAATTGAGTTTTTCATTCGAATACATTGGCTTATAGTATTGCCTGAACAGATTTTATAACGTTTCATTTGAAATAAAGCTTTGCAGATGTTTCGTTTCAAATTACGCCAGCAATTAAATTTGTTTCAAAGAATGTCAAAACACTTTATGAAGGTGCAGATAGCTGTTATTAAGTAATCATTTTCAGAAATCGATAAGCATTCATATTAAATATGGCATACGTAATATATCATATTCCATTGAATATGTTAAGTATATTGCTAATGTGTACCGAAAATTTCTTATCATTATCTTGGTAAAGATTTCTTGAATTACTATAAAGTTAAAGGGGCTCTAAAAATGTTGACATTTGCCCATGTTTTATTCTCTTCTCCGGTTCCAATTAGAATCACGCTGATCTATGTGAGGTCCCCCATTCTCTGGGAGCCGACCGGCTTCAGCTAGCCTATATTCCCTTAAGGTTAATCGTATGTAATATTATTGTTTTAGCTAAGATTCTACTAAAGAAAAATATTTAATCTACCTCGTAGCATCTCTTAAAGCTGGATAGACAGAGAAACATCCATGTATCATTTTTAATATGGTAAAAAATTGGAACATGTACGACACTTTGTACATCCAACATTGGTCACGCTTCAAGAAACTTTTTGTTCTTATTTAAATTTTAGGTAAAATTCTAACAAAAATCGAACACATACGAATTAAGCAGGGGAGGCCAAAATTCAACTAGGATCGGCACGCCACTTATAATGATGATGACCTTTTAAGCAACGTATTTTGTATAAAACTCAAAAAATATTCTCCATTTACATTTGTTCCTATATTATAAATTAGAAAATCATTATATAATATTTTGTTTAAAACTCATAAAATGTTTAGGAAACATTAAGAAAGAATATCAAATGCAATAATTTTTGAAAACATGCTTAGAATGAAACCATTGAAAGTTTTTTAGTTAAATAGATCGAGTTTGTTCTTATATTATAAAGGAAAAAACTATTAACTATTAATATTATTAATTATTATTTCTTAAAAGAGACTAGCTCGAGTTACCCATTTAACTTTTTAAAAAATATAGCTATCAATTGGGCCTCCCAAATATTATTTTTACAAAGAATAAATTATTATTTTCTTATGTGTGTTTCAACAGCTATTCTAAACATGTTTATATAATATTCGACGTTTTATTAAATTATACAAAAATTAATATTCTCTTGAAATAAAGTAATCTGTCTTAATAAATTAATACGTAGTCTTCATTTTTTTCAACATAATCTCTTTATCTTTTTTAAGCACGTCTGGAACAAAAATAAGCATAATAAGCAAATAAAAATCTGATATCTCAACTTGATGCAAGTTTAAAAAGTGCTCGCCTGCCTTGGTGACTGATTTTTAAGAACACATTTTCCGCTTAAGGTAACAAACTATTCATGTCCAAGTTTTTTGTCTAATAGAATTTTATTTCAGTTAAAAAACAAATGCGCTGGCAACGGCTGTTAGGTTTATATATTTTTCTTCATACTCAAGGGTAATTTAAAGCCATTATTTATAACTGGCTACTTTTGAGAACCCAGCGACAATTTCAAGAAAACACAAGCCGTCTACATATTTCTGATGTAGAGTATATAATATTTTATTTCGATTAAGCAAGAAAATCGTTTTAGGGCGTTTGCTCTGTATAGATATGTATGTCTCTCGAGTCGTCAAACATTAGTCATATTTGAAATATGTATAGTCCATGTGTGTGTGTATATCTCTTTGAGCCGTATAAATGTGCGTAAAGGGAATATAGTGGATACTACAATTATTGGGTCGCTTTTTGTTAAATAATATACAGCGCAAGCAACAATTAACTTCGGCCAGAAAAAAAAAAGTTTTTAGTTTGTTTTTGGAAAAGTTGAGACAAGGCGAGGCAACGGAGGAAAAAACACATGCGTTCATTGTAAATCCTTGGACAACTACAAGTAGTTCATTTTCAAAATTAGTCTTTGACGAATGACATAATTACCTGCTCATGACATAATTACCTTGTTAAAAACTAGAATTAAAGCTTTATTGCATAATAATGCACATTTCAAAAGCTTTAATTACAAGTAAGAAAATGTTTTTGAAGTGTTTTAGTACAAAGAAATTAAGATGTTGTGGGTTAGCCCATAATCTTTAGCCGGTGAATTATATCTCTTATAAGAATAATGCTGAGGCTTGAACTTTATCAGTCGGATGAGCTTTTCGATTTATCTTATTTATCTAACGACGAGTTAGGAGTCGATGACTTGAACATGCATTGCTCATAAACTTAACCAACATAAAAGCCGAAGAATTATATCTCTTATAAGAATAATGCCGAGGCTTTAACTTTATCAGGCAGATTAACTTTTTGATTTATTTTGAAATCTATATTAAAGACATCTAATGTAAAGTTACGAGTCAATGACTTGAACATACATGACATATACCAGATTCTAGCATGACCGCTTAGGAATGAAGGAATATTTGGTTGGGAAACTGCGGCCCACACCGAGCTGTAGCGCTGCTAAAAATAATGTAGGAGCTCAGAGAATATTCCTTTTTATAAAGAGTTGGGTTCGGTTAATTTAGAAGAAATTTGAGTTGTTAGCATTTATGCGAGAACTAGGAGAAATTGTTTGCAAAGGTATTCTGCTTCAAAAGCCGGCTCAAAAAAACGAAACTTTAATGAAAGTTTTAATATAATATAATTAAATATATAATAAAATATAAGCTACTAAAGGATACATTTAGGTCTCCCATTTTAAAGGAGTTAACATTGTGTATAAATTAATGACATGACGAGTGTAAGCTTTTGCTGCATGCAAGCGGTTCAATTGTTTAAATTCAATATTTTTTTTTCGAAAAGCAACCGTCTGCACGCCAATTAATTGAAGAAAAGCTGCAATAATTGGAAAGCGTCGAACTAATTATTGAACTGACTGTAGGCGAGCTAAAATACAAAAATGCAACAACAAAACCGGCTGTAATTTCGTTGCGGTACGATAATAAATAAATTGTGTTAAATACAGTCGCACGTTGCTAACAGTAAAGGTGTGCTGTGTACGATAGAGACAGAAATATTGAGAAGGGGGCGAGCAGAGCACTTGTTGTTATCAAAAAATCGGTTAACAGCGATTTTTTATTTTGTGCAAAATGTTTGGCATAAGTATTGAATTATTGAGAAAAAAAGCTAAGCCAAACACACACACAAACGCACAGGACGCCAGCAGCAGCTGGCTACGGGATGAGACAGAGGCAAACAGCGCGCAACTGCAACAATTTCCTTGGCCTTGTCCCAGGACCTAAACAAATAATTGTGGTTTAAGGTAGCGCAGCTGTCGCGTCGCAGCTTGCACCACTCCTTGTTTATCCTGTGAGTCTTTCCTGCTTGCTGACAAAAGGAAAATAAAATAAACTGCGCTGCCGCAGTCGCTGCCAGACGCTTAGCGCTGTTTTGTTGTTGCTGTCGCGCGAAAAATCAATTGAACGGCAACTGCGCTGCCAACGCGCAGCTGCTAACACACATTTATAAATACGTGCGATGGTGTGTGTGTGTGTGTGTGTGTGTGTGCAGGAAAAAGAAGAATGTAAAGCTTGTCAGAATTTTTTTCATTTTACTTACGAGAGTTTTCTTTTGTCCATGCCACTCATATTGCTGTATTGTTAGACGGCACTATGTCACAATTGTTATTAATTAATATTTAACACTTGATTTTTTATTTGACACGCACACGCACATACACTGCCCCAAAGCACACACAGCAACTATTTTCACTGTTTTTTCTTGCAGCAGCACAACAGCAGCAGCAGCAGCTACACACACCAACTTTTTGCAAAATATTACACGACGACGGCGACGTCGTTCTTTACGCTTTAGTACTAGTACTGAACGATTGCAGCGCGATTGCAAAGTTATTTTGCCCGATAGTTAGATGCCAGACAGCGCTGGGACTGAAAGCAATATGTTGGAGTGAGACAAATAGTGGCAACAATTTGAAGCGTTGCTCAGCGATAACTGGTTTAAATTTTTGTTGATATATAATTGACAACTAGCAAACTGCCTACACAGTGTTATTTTTTGCTTTAGCTTTTAGAAATATTGCTTAAAACTTTGGTGATTATTATTAAAATCATATTTGCAATCAATTTATGCAATAATTCGTTGTTTAATTGTACTTACAAGCCTTTAATTTGCGCATACGCGTCGCCGTTAAAAGTCGCTTTATCGGCGTCTATCTATTAAATTATCCCTCGTCGATAACAAAACACACGTGTTTAAAATTTGTGCACACAATTTTTAGAAACTAACTAAAATAATTGTACTAAAATGGGTAAAATTAAAGTTGAACGTATTGATGACGCTGATGCTTCTGTTAAAATAAGTGGCGATGTTACCATCAAGGAGGAGGAGACATACGATGATAAGCTGCTGTTTGTTAATGCCATTGCTAAGCCCATGGCTGGCAAGAAGTTATCAAAGAAATGCTATAAATTAATAAAAAAGGCTATGAAACATAAAACTTTTGTGCGTAATGGGCTTAAGGATGTGCAAACACGTTTGCGCAAGGGTGAAACTGGGTAAGCCATACAATTGTTTGTGTTTTTCTTACATTTTCATTGATTTGTTAATCTTTGTTAGCATTTGCATTTTTGCCGGCGATGTAACACCCGTGGACATCATGTGCCATTTGCCTGCAGTTTGTGAAGAAAAAGGCATACCCTACACTTACACGCCCAGTCGTGCCGATCTGGGAGCTGCTATGGGTGTAAAGCGTGGCACAGTTGCCTTGCTGGTGCGTCAAAATGAGGAATACAAAGATTTGTACGATGAAGTCAAAGAAGAGCTTTCCAATCTAAATGTGCCTATTTAGGCGTATTTTTTTTATTGTAATTTAGGTTAGTTGAGATTTAAATAAACTAAGAATTTGTAATAAAAGGCTGCTCGCTTAGTAGTTGGCATATGATAATGAAAGTGTTAATATTTTATTCATCAACTACTTGAACACATAAACTTAAAAGCATTTCAGCGAAAAAACTTTTTCCCGCTTTTATGGATCGGGAACCTTACAGATAAATAGCAGCAGAATTGGGTAACATAACTCTTGACAGATTTGTTTGGTAATACACTTACTCCTCATCATAAAGTAAAGAAAAAACTACAATTTTTGGCTGTCCCCTGGGGATCTTTTTTTTTATTATTTTATATTTTTTTGTTTGTCGCGTATTTCAGCATTTTTCCATTTTAATTTTTAAAAGTGGCCGCACTTTATTTACTTAGGTTATTATTATATATTTTTTTTGTGTTATGTTTAACCAATTTTTATTGGTAATACATTTTTTTTTCTTCGTAGTATGCAAAAGATTTTTTTTATAATTTTTTTTTGTGCTTAGCCAATTTAAATACAAAGTTTTTATTTTTTTACTTAATTGATTACATTTATAAAAATTAGAAATTTACAATTTTTTGTTTATTTATATTATTTGTATACTTTAAGTGAATTTATATTTAGTATAATATTTGGGTGTGCTTATTGAATTTTTATATAAATTCAAATATTCTTTTGTATATTTTTTATATTGTAATAATTCTTTACAAATTAAAATGTAAAAAGATAATTAAAACAAATTTAAGGAAGGAATATTTTGTTTTTTTTTAGCAAACTATTTGTTTTTTTTTTATATTTAACATTTTATAAAATTTTATGTTACTTTCTAAATATCTTCCAAATAATTAAATAAAATGTTTTTAAAACAATTAATATTATATTTTTACTATTTTTTTTGTGATTTTTTATTAGTTTTTATATTTAATATTAAATATATATATTAATATTTGTTTTAAATAATATCTCTTAAGAGATTGTTTTATGTTTTTCAATTGTAATTTTTATGTACTAAATAAATGTTTGTTATTTAATACGACAAATATTTAATACGATTATTGTTACTATTTTATTTTGATATAAATAAAAATATTATGCGAATTAAAAAAAAAAAGTTAAAAGAATTGTTTTGTTGAATATATTTTCTTAATTATAAAATAATACTTAAAGCAAACGATTTTTTGTTAGTTAATTTTTTTTTGTATAAACACATAAACGTTAAATTAGTGACAATAAAATATTTAATAACGTACGTAAGCCTAAACATGCAGTTAAAGAAAACATTTTAAAAATTATTTGATTAACTACACAAATATTTTGTAACTTTTTCTCATAGACATATTTATATTATATATATATTTTTTTGTTATTGCTGGTTAAGTTATTTAACATCGCACAACAGTTTATATAATCATTGAAACTAATTTTAATTAATTTAGTTTTAGGGAAAGCGAACATTTTGTTTTATAAATTATTTATTATATGTTGCTATGTGTACTTTTTGTTTTTTTTTATTTATGGGCATTTTATTAGTTTACATTTTTACATTAGCTGAAAATGTTACTAATTTATATACTGATTTAAACTTTATATAAATGTTTATGTAATTTATTTTATAAAATTATACTTTTTTTGTAGAGCGCATTGAATTTGAATAAAATTAGCACTATAAGTACAAGAATTTAAGATTTAAAAAAAAACAACAAACAAAGAAACTCATAAATTTTGTATGTTTATTTTTCAAATAATTTTATTTATAAAAATAATAGGCGTCTTACAGCGTATTGAGAGGGTTTTCAGCTTGCGACAACTGATAAATAAAAACATAATATTATGTATGATAATTAAGAATTAAATATATAAAATATTTGATGCAAACAGACAATATAGTTTTAAATTATTAAACTACTAAAAAAATATATTGACATTTACAGAAAATAAATAAAGTTTAAAAAAATATGAATTTTGTAGCAGTATATTTAGTTTATTTTAAATGTATTTTAAAAAATATATCTATATTTATGAAACAGTTAAAATAAAAATTTTTAAATACATAATTTTTTCTTCAGCAATGCTGTGATTTTAGAAACAAGTTTAATGGCAAATAAAATGCAATATTGGGCATGTTAAAAATAAAATTTAAACATTAAACAAAACAAAGCTAATCATATTTTTTTTGTTTTTTTTTTTAAATAAATTTGGTAGAACGTCAAAACATAAAGGAATACAAAATAAAACTCAAGCGCATTTTTTTTGTGTTTTAATTTTTGTAGAAATAGTTATTTGTTTGTTATTAAGATCATGTTGTGTGTGCTTTAAATATTTAATTGTAATGTGTTTGTATGCAATTCGCTTACAATGTTTAGCTAAGTGTACATACAGACAGCAAATACTAAAACAACAAGTTTAGCGTTTGTTGTTGCTGTTGCCCATGGATAAATCTAAACATTTATGTAGCGTATGTTGTATGGTAGTATAATATAATAAACTATTTCTAATACAAGAATTATACAATTTATACTTGCTTTAATTAAACTAATTCTAGTATTTTATAATTTTAAAGTTGTGGTTTACAATTTTTTTTCTCTGTTTTTTTTTCGTTTTATATATATTTTTTTTAATTAAAAAAAGCTTAACATTTTTCTTTAGATTTTTTTTAAATATATATATATAGTATGTAGGTAGGTATAACTATTAACATATGCAAAAATATATATATATATTGTTTATATATTCTAAGTTTATTGCTAATTGGGCGCTCTTAGCGCCCTCCAGCAAAAATTGCGACTTGACAGCGCCTGAGGCGTGTGGTGCAGCAGTATTATGGGCGGGTTGAGTCGGGGCGGGGCGGGGGGAGGCAGGGCAGGGCATGGGGTTGGATAACTAAATTAGTTTCGGCTGTGCAAACTGCTGAAGCAATTTGGGGCGCACTTTAAATAACTAAATATTAATTATTTAACTAAAACGTAAACGTAAGAATATTTCACACATGAAACTTAAAACTACGCATTTAATACGAAAAAAATATTTAAATAAATTTTAATTACAACAAATCTAAAATTTAAACAGGCGAAAATTAATTACGGGACACTTAAGTTAATAAGCTTTTAAAATTTAGTTTTAGCAGTGTTTGGACTCTTTCACATTTTTTTTTCGTTTTCATTTTGTTTTGCTAAAAATTTTTGCATTTTTTTTTCTTGATTTTTGTTTTTCTTTTTTGTCGTTTTTTTTATCGTTATCATATATATGTATATTTTTTTGTTTTAGTTTGCAGCCCGTTTAATATGCCACAGCAGCCTAAAGGCAGGACGCTGCCATCTTAAATCGCATGTTCACTGAAAGTAATTATAAAAGCCCGTGGTGGCCTGGCCCAGTTCGCGTATGGCCGCAAATGGATCTTTCTCAAGCAGTTCATTGCCACTCGCGCCTACATTTGAGTTGGCCGACTGGTTGGCTGCCACTGTCGTTTGTTGTACGTTTGTCGCCTGCGGTCCCTGACTTAATACAGCCGCATAAGTTGTTGCGGAAGATGGCTGCTGATTGGCCGCTCCGCCGGTAACGACATTTTGTGTTACCTGCGTTGGCAATGCCTGAAACATATCCAAATCTTGGCCACTCTTTAATGAACTGTAATTGTTATACAGCAGACCGTGGCTTTGCTCGTTGAGTTTGTGATTATGCTCTGTCACTGCACTATTGGCCTGCAGCAGGGCTTCAATTAGATTAGTGCCCGTATCCAGGCCAGTCAAAAGACCCGACATGTTAAAGTTGTTACTGCTGCCACTGCTGCTAGTGCTGCCATTACCCATTGCCAGTGGCTGACGACGATAGAGAGGTACGGAGCTATTTCCGTTGGTATGCAGGCTGGCATTGTTGTTGTTACTGTTGTTGCTACCGGTATTGTTGTTGGTGTGCGGACCAATGTTATTAAATCCGGAGTAGGGCTTCTCATTAAGCAAGGGATTTCCAGCTGATGGTTGAAATTAAATATAGTTAGATTTGGTTGTTGTATATATTGCATTTTATAAGGCGATATATGTATTTTAATGCATTTGCTTACCGTTTGCCATGAAACCAGGACCAATGCCACTGCCACTGTTGCTTATATGAGCGGCACCAGGTGGCTGTGGAGGTCCTGATACATGGTTGCCATACAGCGATGGTGGTACTTGACTGGAAGTCGGCGGTTTGCCTTGCGGTTGTCCAGGTCCTGGGCCCACGTGTCCTCCGCCCTGCATCATGGCAAAAAGACGGCTTTGATGCTGCTGTTGCTGCGACAAAAGCAAATCACCACCATTCACTATTCCATTGGTTAGATGTGGACCAGTTGTATTTGGAGTTGACGTCACAACTCCCACCATTCCCAAAACATCCCGAAGTATAGGCTGTGCAACCTCATTGGCTCCATTCATAATGGAATTGAAAACCAAATCAATTTGTTGATTAAAATTATCCAACGGTGGAGATGAATCAACAGGTTGCTGGTTTTGGGGTGGATACAACATGGGATAGGGCTGTTGTGGCTGACGTTGAGGTGGACCCATGCCATGCTGATTAGGCAACATGGGTGGTAACTGCTGCGGCGGTCCCGAAATCCCTTGCGGTTTGTGCTGTGGTTGTGGTTGTTGCTGGTGGCCATGCTGCTGCAAATTGGCCATTACTTGTCGCAACATATCGGCAAACTTGTTGGCCGCCTCCTGGCCTACTGTTTCCATCAGTTTCAAATACCATTTGTACTGCTCTTCCTTCGGATTAAAAGCCATCTCATAAATGGTCACGTTGGGTGGCAACAACTCATGGGCCGGCGGAAAACGCAACGCACTGGGTGATGGCTGTTTGCCAGCAGAGTACATGAATGGTGCTGGCGGTGGTCCGGGTGGCTTATCATA
The DNA here is from genome assembly GCA_035046065.1 of Chymomyza procnemis. Lineage (NCBI taxonomy): Eukaryota > Metazoa > Arthropoda > Insecta > Diptera > Drosophilidae > Chymomyza > Chymomyza procnemis. The sequence continues at coordinate 15,293,550 of JAWNOJ010000013.1, read as the reverse complement.
GTTGTTGTACGCAGCGCCATTATGACGCATATAAGGTGGCGGTGGCGCACCAGGTTCCATAGGACTCATTGGGCCATTAGGTACGCTGCCGCCACGCTGCATGCCCATCGGCGGTGGTGGTGCTTGTTGTGGTCCGCCATAAAGATGATGCGGTGGCGGTTGCTGCTGTGGTGGCAATGATTGGCCATGGTTATAGAGCGTTTTCTTAGCTAGATAGCCAAGTTCGCTAGGATTGCGTACAAGTTGCGCGGCACCAGCTGCGTTATTTGGTGGTGGAGGTACGCTACCACCCCGCATTTGCTGTCCTGCATTCTGCGGCGGTGGCGGGCCTCGATTAGGAGCACTTACAGTTTGCTGTGGTGGCTGCCCTTTATTTGGAGGCAATACAGTCCAGGGATTCGATTGTGGAGGCGGACCCCACAAGTTAGCATTCGGATTTTGTGTTTGCTGTTGCTGGGGACCAACCGGTGGACGCCAATGTTGGATGGCGCCAAATTGTCCATAAGGTGGTGGTGGCCCTCCTTGATTTTGCTGTGGTGGTCCAGGCGGCATACCGCGCATATGCGGTTGCTGTGGCGGTCCCTGGGGCGGACCATTTGGAGGTGGCGGGCCACGCATGCCCATATGAACGCCATAGTGATTTTGCGGCCCAGGTGGTGGTCCATTTGGTGCCTTGCTACCACCGACGGCCGCCATCATAGCCGCCTGCATGGAGTACATTTGCGAAAGTTGTTGATTGGCCATCGCTGCTATTTGATTCATCTGATGCGCGGCAGCTGGTCCGGATCCCAGCATTCCCGGTGCTGCGCCATAATGTGGTTGTGGACCGGGTGGACCGTGCGGCGGTCCATGCGCATTCAAATACAAGGCAGCCTGTTCACGAAGGTATGCTTCTGGCTGTAGAGCGCGTGGTACGAATTCTGGAGCTAATGGGTTAAGCACATAACCACGTTTTAGTTCCACGCCGTCAAGCTGCGAGCGTAAATTAGACCAGGTCAAGCCAAACAGCGACTTGTGTTCATCACAGATCTCTATAAAGCGTTCCCAGACCTTGCGGCAGCGTCCAATAGAGCACAAAGCCACGGGATCTCCCACCACGGCGACCAAAGATTGCGCACGCGTTATAGCCGTATTAAGCAGCTTAGAGTTGCTCAGAAAACCATAATCAGCATCTGCATCACCAATGCTAGCCGTGGTAGCCGCGCCAGTTCCACTTCCTTGAGGCAGACAAGTACGTCGTGTACGCACTGTCGATAAGAACACAGCACGAAACTGTTTGCCCTGTACATTAAGCACACGCTCGACAGATATGCCACCCATGCGTCGCTTACGCAGCTCTGACCGTATGCGAAAGACTTGATCTGAATAGGGTGTCATGATACCAATACTTGTGTCGTTTAACTTGCCCCAGGCGCTTGGCCAGCGCTTGCGAAGTTCGGAGACACGTTCAACAACTTCATAGACCTCGGCATTGTTGTAGAAAGCTGTAGAGTTTTTGTCCTGCACATCTTCGCCACGCGTTGTAAAGAATGTCAACGGATAGAATCGCTCATGACGCGGTTGTTTGCCACTAGCCACCAGCTTTTGTTCGTAAAACAGTTCCGAGGTAAAACGTATGATGGCTTCGTGTGCTCGATAGTTTTCGCACAACAATATTTTGCATGGAAAATTGGAAGGGTAATGATCGTAAAGACGCTCCAGCAGTGAGATGTGTAGCCTACGCTCCTTGGCAAAGGCGGAAAACAGTTCCGGACTCATTTGCATGTGATCTCCAGCCAGCACAATGCGTGTGGAATCATTGGCCAAAGCCAGCGGCATAATGGCTTCACATTCCATGGCCTGTGCAGCTTCATCCAAAAATATGTGTGTGAACAGTCCCTTGGGTAGGCCCAAAGTAGCCAATTCCATACTTATGCTTAGCGTCACCACGACTATGCGATGGCGCATTATATCTTCAATACTGGGACGTTTAAAATTGCCCACGCCATCGGTTATACAATACTTTTGCACTACACTATTCACCGTAGCTGACCAACGTTTGTGGTAGTAGACGCGAAGTGGTGTAGCCTCCTCTAGTCCCTCCTCTATCCAGGGATGTAAATACTCTTTGATGTACAGATCGGCTGCTGAATTGGAGTGCGTGCAAATGAGTATCTTGGCTTCGGGCTGCGCTAGCAATTGCTTTATTGCCTGCGCCAGCGTGTACGTTTTACCAGTGCCAAAGGGTCCAATAAGTAAGATTGGCGGCAGCTTGATGCTAAGTGCCGTTGTAATAGCATTCACAGCTTCGCGTTGCTTGGCATTAAGCTTTGGTTCGCAAACGTCAGACCATTGCTTTTTGGGCGTCCACGGTATGGCAGGTTCCAGTTCGGTTGCCGGAAAAATGAGCCTAAAATCTGTAATTTTATCAACTGCATTGTGCCATTCACAGTAGGGCATTCGATTTAACTGGAACTGAATATCCACATCAATTTCGGTGTCAGCCTTAAGATTCATGGCCTCCACGCATTTTGCAGACAGCTTCAAGTATATAACATTCTTGCCTTTGTCTTCTATAAGGGCTTCATACACAGGCCTCGAATCGGTCTTATTGCTCGACTGTTCTTCAGGTGCTGCTATATAGACGCTACTACAATTGGACAAAATAAGTCGCCCCGGTGATGTATCCTCCGAAATATCCTTACTCAAACGCATTAATGCAAAAAGTTCGCCCGCAAGCGAGTACTTGGCCGTACTTGTGGCCATGCCTGCTGGTGTCAGTATATAGTTGGAGGCCACTGTCAGACGCGTTCGCACATTATAACGCGCTATTTGCTCATAGCGCGCAATCTCTTCCACATAAAGCAGCTCGTGTATGCGTGAGCGATAATTATTCTGTGTCAATTTTTTTTCAACAATGGTCGACTGCGTCAGTGTAAAGGTTGCTGCACGTGGACATGGATAACGCTCTTGCAGATCACGCTCATGTTGTAAATCACTTAAATAGGCGTCCGTCTTGAGATGTGTGCCAATGGTTGTTTCAAATCGCGTTAATTGCGTATTAGCCACATCCCAACGTGTGGCGGAGTTATTTATAATATCCCGCTTGATTTCTTCAATTTTTTCGGCATCACTAACGGGTAATACGTCTACGCATAAATGACGCACTAGCAACGGCTCCTGGCCCACATCGAAGCATATGGCTTGGCGAAATGTACCGTAGATTTCTGTATGAAACTCTACAGTAATTTCGTGTTTCAATGTGACAGACGCCGCCGCTGTATCATCCGTATCATCGGTTACAGTGCTAGCTGTGGTGCCGCTATTTCCGCTGGTTACCCATTCCTGATCAGACTTAAGCTCTATGTTGTTGCCCAACGTTTTGATACACTTCAGAGCAAAATGACTGCGATGCGCATCCTGCAGTAATGCAACTGCTTTAAGTGGGCGTTTTGTTTCTACCTGAAAGAGCCATTCCCGCTTAGATGTTTTGGAACTTATACTTGTGACCAATTGCTGTTCACATTTTGCCTCCACGTCGGGCACACGCTCACACATTACACGCTCCGGAGCTGTAGCCTGTATCCATCGCTCTAAAATCTGCTCTGTGTATGATTTTCCATAGAGCTCTTTTTCGCAGGCCTTTTGGACACGCATACGTCTATATTCAAATCGTTCTTTCCACTCGTTCAACTCGTCCAATCCATGAGCCTCCACACATTGCGCTCCATAGTGACATGTATGCGCTTCCGCATACGTTTCACACAAGCTGTATGTGTCCAGTGTAAAGCCACGAGGAGGTGGACGCCATTTCCAATCGCGACCTGAAAGCAATTCAGTTACTGATGTTGGTTACTATAATAAATGGGACACTAAGCAAAAGTGGCTTGCACTTAACAATTTCAGTCATTGCGTCAGTTAAATTTTTTTCTAGTCGGCTTCACATAAAACTTACCCTCGTCACTCATGATAACTTTTTGATGGCTTTCGGTTTGGCAATGCTGGCGCAGTTCATTACGCGTTGCAAAATTAATAGCACAGTAACTGCAAGTGGTAGGTGCTTGCTCCACATCCTGACCAGCTGTTACTTCCGTAGGTGCATGTTTAACTGCGGTTAATTTAATCGCTGCCAACAACTCATTGGTAGTTTTTAGATTTGTAGAATTGCTAGACATGGTGCTGCTGCTGCCGGTGCTACTGCTGCTGCTTGTGCTATAGCTGCCCGTGCTATTTCCATTCTGTTGTTGTTGCTGCTGCTGTTGCTGCTCCCGCTTTTTAAGACCCTTATTGCTAAGCAATTTGCTATATTTATCAAGCGGCAGGTTGTTGGTTGCCCAGTGATCAAGTTTAGTATCCAATATGGTCATTTCATCCTCTAGACGTACATGTGGGATTTTTTGGTTTTGTGGTGCCTTGTGCTGACCATTCATAATCATTTGTATGATTGACTTGTAGCGCTCTAACGTTTTCGATATATCCGAGAAAATTTGCTGACAACTAAGCTCGTTTATCCATTTGCTTAGAAAGTGTTCTGCATCCTACAAATATAAATAGTTCAATTAAATGTTAATGTATATTATAATATGCTAAAAGATAATAGTAAAACTAAAACGCATTAATAACAAAAACTTACCGCATATTTGTGCAGCTTGAAGAGAGCGTGTACGAGCCAACGCCGTGCGCGCGAAACACTTGCCAGACATTCGGCCTGATCGGAAAGTAGCGTTAGCACTTTATAGGCATCCGCTAGACAGCCTTCATAATTTCCGAGCTCCAATAAGCACTCACAGCGGCCTAGCAGGCAGGCAATTTGCTGATCCTTCTGTACACGATTGTTTCCATTTGGGGGCGGCGTGCTTGCTGAAGTTGCGAGTATTTGATCGTATAATGCTACGGCGCGCGACCAACTGCGTCGTCGCACCATATCATGCGCCTGCATCTCCTTCTCGGCTGCCATTTTATACTTGTCTAGACTTTTGTCGGTTTCGTTGGTTGATGTTTTTTATAGTCATACGTGATTTGTGGATTTGAGACGTAACGTTGCTCTGATCAATTGTCGTATTATTCGTCTTCGATTTGTATATATATTTTTTTTTTTTAGTTGCAGATATATATACACATATAAGCAGTTATCTTATGTTAACTTAGAATAATAATTTACAGTTAAATCAAAGTGCCTTAAATTTATAAGTTTTTTTCGCTTTTTAGGGCATTTTGTTTGCTGCAAAGAAAAATGAATGAGATTATTGTATTGGGCTGGCAAGAAAATGTGCAATAAAATAGTTAATAAAAGCATAATATTTCTAAAGATAGCATGTTAGGCTGGGAAAAACTTGCCAGCAGAGTTTTTTAAATGCTTTAAAAATTATAAAAATAAATAAGCTTAATGAAACTTAACCATAATTATAATAAAATATAAACAGACGAATTCTAGTATATGCTAAACGTATGAAGCAAACAAAAAGATTAAAGAAACACTGTTAAATTTCCGAAATCGAACACAGTAGCTGGCTGAGCAGTGTTATTTTAGTATAACTTATGCAAATTGGGCTGTTATTCCAAGAATAAATGTAGCAAATTGAAACTCATTTAGTTGTTGTTAGTAGTATGGGTAGCATACTATGTTTAGTCGCTGCTGTAAAACAAATGTTTTACTTGGAAATTGCAAAAATAAGTTGTATATGGTCTTGACTGATAAACATAAACAGTGAAAATTGCGAATGGAGAAAGGAATGGCACGCAGATGGAATTAATATGCAAAAGCTTATCTGGTTGCACATAGTATATATGTATATACAATTGGTTTTTATTTTATTGTTTGTGCGTAATTTTATAACAAGTTGTACATGTCTGCAGATGACTGCTTGTACAGATGTTTATTTGAATGTGAGTACGGTTTGGCTTTTTTATAATACGAATTATAAATTCTTATTGGCAATTAGATTTGGCTTAGGATTTCCGTGAATTACGCATAGATCCGAAAGAATGAATGTGGCGTTGGGTGGGTGCTGGCTGGCGGTGGTGCTGAATAACAATACTTTTTATGTTTGCATGTATGTGTGCAGCAGTGCCGCATGTGCACATACATATAGGTGTGTGTGTGTGTGTGTGGGTACACACATAAATATACACGCATTACGCAGAAATTATTTTAAAAGTAGCCATAATTAAAATCATGGGTTTTGCTTTAGTTTTTTACGCACACACACACACACACAAACACACATAAGTTTGCTTAAATATGTTTTTTAATGGTTGTGTTGTCTTGCACGGCGTTTTATTTATAAGCAGCTGCGTTTGTTGTTGTTGTTTTTGGCTTATGACGGCTTGCAATATTATTTGCACCTACCGCTGCACTTTGATGCGTACACTTTCACAGCTTAGGGCGTTAGCATGAGCACTCGAAATATAAATTTTATTTAAGTTTTTATCATTTTTTTAATACGGAATTTTGCTTGTGTAAGTTTTTCATTTTCTTGCTGTTTTTGCACGGTCCTCAATTGCAAGCAGGTCGCTCTCAGCTGCTCTCAAAAAGTTCACAGACATGGCGTACGCAATGCATATTACGCACTATGACCTTTTCTTGGGTTATGCCATTTTAATATTTTGGCAATGCCAAAGCACATTTTTATTTATATTGCCATTTTAAAGTAATTTTAAGCCACTTTGTCTTTAAATTGTGCTTAATGTTTAGTTTTCATTATGCAGCAACGACACCGCGTAGTGTTGTAAAATTGCAGATTTATCGCAACATTGCATTTATCGATAAACATTTGGTTAAACAGTTGCTCGTGCAGTTGATTTTTTTTTTTTTTTGCTTACTTTAAGTTAGGTGAAAGTTACATTATATTTGCTGTTTTTTAACACATATTATTTAGTTAAATTTTAATTAAAATATAATACGCATATAGCCAAGCTCTGGCACAATGCTAATTTGCTTTTCGGATTGGCAAACACTTAAATTCAGTGTACATAAACATTTCAATCAGCTTTTTGTTATGCATATGCACAAGCAGCACAAAACGAAATGTCAAATTAATAGGTCTTGCTTTTTGTTATGGAAATACGCAATGATTTTACCGAAATATGTACATACATATGCATAAATATATATACGCCATAGCAGGATTATTGTTTTTGTATTGCGTATATTTTCATGTTTGCCGAAATATTTTCTTATTATTATCTTATTAACCACAAAAACTAAACAATAAGCATACAGGCCTGGCCTTTTGCCAGCGAAATGAGTAAAGCAGCTGTCATTTTGCAAGCGTTAAAATTTTTTTCACATTATCTTGGCACTGTTTTGTTGCTTATTTCTATGTGTTTACAACATTCATTTACCTTTGCACTAATTTTAAATGTTTTCTAGTTACATTATTACTTTCTAATTACATTTTAAGAAAATTATGAGAAAAAATGCACATCCGTCGAAAAATGGTAAAAATAAGCTAAGAAATCGACGACGAATGAGGTGCCCAAAGCAAATTTCGCAAAATGTTATCCAGTGTTGCACAGCCAGCAACAGCAAGTGTTGCCCATAAGCGACGAAAACTTTAACCCTTAGCAAAACAAGTGAATATTTTGCACACATTTATTTTTAATGCTTTAAAACAAAATCGAAATTACACAAAATTGACATTATTAAACACAGACAATCTGTAAACATTGATAAACATAAACGTAAACATTTTAAAAGAAATTTTTGGCTAATTTAATAAGGTCCAGAATTAATTTTAATTCTTTAGCACCGCGCACGCCCAAAGTTTCCAAATCCTCCAGCGTCATTCTTATAAGTACTTGCATATCAATTTCCTGGCGCGTAAACATTTCCGTCAAATGCGTATTACCCGTGCGATTTAAAAGCGAACGCACGCGTGGACTCAACGTAGGCTGCTCCACCGGGGAGCCCTTTTTGAATTCACGTTTAATACGTGGCCGTGCGGTATTCTCAGTTGCACTCAAAGTTGTCTGCGTGGGCGGCTCCTGCTTTGTAGCGCAACCGGCTAGAGGTGAACACAGAAGTGTGCTGTTGCAGTTTCGACTGCCGCCTATAGCTGTGCTCTGGGCGGTAGGTGAAAAAACAGAACGCGCACGCATGTATTCACTGGAGCGGCGGCGCGACATATTGGTACTCCGTAGCGCCTTTCTTATACTTTCATATGTGGTTCCTATTGGGGTTGCGTTTGTATCATCAAAGGTGAAGACTTGCGTCGTAAGTGGTGTTATTGGCGTCAATGGCGAGCGGGGATCTAACGTTAAATCAATTAGTCTTGAAACTTTTTGTTTTGTTTATGCGTATTTAGTTACCTCTGTAAGCACGGTTATATCTTTCCATTACGCACAATTATAAACAATTTCTTATGCTCGTTTGTTTAATTTAATTTAATTTATTTTTTTTTCAATTTTAATTTGTAAAACGCAATCAAAGCACGTAGTGTGTCCGTCCACAAGATAAAAGTGCATAGAAAGTGTAAAAATTGAGAATTGAAGAAAATTGCAAATGACAAGTTAACTGTTAAGATACAGTTGTATTTCTAGAGTTGTCGAGTCTTCGCATAATTTATTTAAGCCTTTAAGCCTGGGTTGCCACTTCTGCACTTCTTCATTGGGTTTTATTTAGCTGGATTTGCATTATTTTTTGCAATAATAACGCAATATATTTTCTGTTTTATTGATTAAATAAAATGAAAGCAGAACAACAGAATAGTAAGTAATTGAAACAATAAACAATGTTAGTGCGTTCTTTTTCTTGCTGCTGTAATTATTGTATATTATTGCTACGTTTATATTTCTAGTAAAAAATTGCTTACAATAATTATAACATTCCTACGTGTTCGTTTGAAACAAAACAGTTGACATGACACCCCGCAGTTTGCATATTTTAATTAAATTTAGAATTTTAATGGATAAAAATTATTTGGCAAATTTATTTATTTCATTTCAACATGACTACTTTTTCATTGAAATAAAACACCACAAAAACTGGCCCTTTGCCAGCCCTAAATAAAGCAAGTGTATAATTTTCACACATTTCTTTTTTTAAACAAAAATTACACAAAATAGACATTATTAAACAGTGACAATCTACATAAACATTTTAAAAGTAGCTTTTTGCTAATTGAATAAGGTTCAGAACTAATTTCAATTCTTTAGCACCACAGACGCCCATCACTTGCAAATCATCCAGCGTCATTCTTATAAGCATTTGTTTATCAATTTCCTGACGCGTAAACAATTCCCTCAATCGCGTATAACCTGTGCGACTTAAGAGCAAACGCATAAGTCTACTCCATGTAGGCTGCTCCACCGTGGAGCTCTTTTTCCCAGTTTCACTTAAATTTGTCCGCGTTGGCGGCTTCTGCTTTGCAGCGCTACCGATTAGAGGGGAACAAAGATTTGTGCTGCATTTGAGGCTGCCGCCTATAGCTTGATTCCGGGCGTTAGGTGAAAATACAAAACGCGCACGCATATATTCAATGGAGCGGGCTCGCGATATTCGGCTACGCCGTAGCGTTTTTTTTATACTCTCATATGTGGTTTCTATAGGAGACGCTTGTGAATTATCGAAGGTGAAGACTTGCATCGTAAGTGGTGTTATTGGAGTCAATGGCGAGCGGGGATCTGCAATAAAATTAATGTTTGAAGCTTTTTGTTTTGTTTAGCTGTATTTGGTTACCTTTGTAAACACGGTTATGTCTTTCCATTGCGCATAATTGAATTTTATTTTGTTTAACGTTCGTTCACAAGATATAAGTGCATCGAATGTGCAAAAATGGAGAATGCAAGAAAATTGAAACGAAACAGGTAACTGCAAAGACACAGTTATATTTCTAGAGCTGTCGAGGCATCGCAGAGTGTATATAAGGCTGGGTTGCCATTTCCACATAATAAAATCTGCCTGATTTTATATGAATTTTTACGCGAATTTTTGCAATAATTTCCTTATGCCTCAATATATCGGTAAATTCTCATACGACTGTAAAATAATTGAAATGGCAAAAATGAAGTATATTTTGTTTTTCATTTATTTAAGCAAAGTAGGCAGAAAGTTGATGAAAATAAGTATAACAAAATAAATGTATAAATAAATGTATATTTTATTTTTGTTTCGGCGTTTCGATTAAATTTTATATGTAACAAAACAAAGTACGAGTTATACCACAAAAAATATGCGATTTGCTGAAATTGGCATTAAGTATGTGAATTCGTAAATGGAAGCATGTCTTATATTATTTTATATTTTTATAAAGAGTATCAACAAGAGAGTAACAAAATTAAAAAAAGTGTTTCCAAAGATTATTGCAAAATTATTTTAATTTGTTTATATTGCACACTATATGACGTTTTGTGTTACTTACTTACAATTGCCAAGTTTCGTAAAATCAGCTGTTGTTTATTTGCTTTGCACGCAGTTTGGCAAAAATAGCTTTTTGCAATTTCTGTTTTATAAATAAAACAAAAATTTACAAAATTTTATTTAAACCAAAAAATTTAACAGCTAAATTCGAAATAAAAAAAAGTTGAAAAACATTTGATTTTTGTTTACAATTCGCAAATCAGTGCTGCAAAATTGCTAAAAAAAGACCTGCCAACGCTTTGCAGAAAATTCTTAATGTGACCGTACAATTTGTTTTGTTTGTTTTTAATGCAGTGCTGAGAATAGTTGCACATTTTGTTTTGTCGAATTATTGCCTTGCTTTTGTTTTTTTGGTTTTAATATTAAATTGCCAAATATATTTGTTAAGAATTAAAGAAAAAATAAATGCCAAACAGTAAAATAAACATTTTATTTATAGCAAGTAGAAAAATAACAAAAAGCTGGTGCTAACTTAACTAACAGCAATTAAAAATTAATTTTTAATATAAAAAGACAAAAATGTTGCACAGTTAACATTTATTTACATTACATTAACGATAAACCGTATAATTGCTGACAATGCCCTTAAATATTATCACTTGAAGTTAAATAAACAAATATTAATTATAAACTAAATGAAAAATATCGTTAGATTCTATGCGCAGAATTCGCATTTCTGGCAAAACTAGCTTTCAACAAAAGTCTAGTTTCAAAGTTCTTCTCAAACCGGCTCACAATGCAGCTAAGCGAAGCTAGCTTGTTGGCCAAAATAAACTTGGCCAAGCATGTTTATATTTGGGTTAAAAGTTTTGTTTTCTTCTTGAACGCTTAGAATGTGCAATGAACTTTTTTTAAATGCGTTTCGAAAAACCGCTTCAATCACAATTATAAAAATTAATTTATGTTCGCTTTAAAAATATGCAAGTTCAAGAAACCCAAATAAAAAACAATAACAGACGACACAGTCTATGCAAATATTATATTTTGCGTTTTGGTGAAATCGAGCAAAACTGTTTAAAAAAAAAACTCTAATTAAAGCGAGTTTGGCCAGTTTGCTGGCTGACATCTTGTGGCTTAGTTTGACGCATCACGGCGTTGAGTTTAAATGAATAAGCACAATTAGGTATTGCTTAAATAAACAATGTATATAGTACAAACAATAAAAATAAATTAGAAATGATTTTAGGCTAATCGAAAAAATATTGTTGAATTTACGACTTGTTCGTTGAGAATTGGCTAACATGAATGATGAAAGTTAGCCGTTTTTTGTGGGTGTTTAGTTGAAGTTATTGTTAAAAATCTAAATTTATTGAGTTTGAGTTTGGTGTGAACTTCAAAAATGTACTAGAAGTAATGCAATTTTATTCTTAAAAGTATATATTTGTACCCACTGAAGTTCATTTGATTACTGTAGTTAAACATTTACTTTTGTATTTAGTTGTATTTCGTCAATTGGTTAAATTTTAATCGCCTTTAGTTATTTTTGGATAGTTATCGAGCAGTTGCGTTTTTTTTTTTAAATAAACAAAATTTAAGTTTTTAAAGTTAAGAAAAATTTAAGTTCCGCCTTTAGTTAAGATCATTTTGCAAAATTTTTCGTATTTTCAAACATGGTTAAAAAACATTTTTTCATATAAAATGTAAATATATAAAACATTAAATAAAAATTAATTTATTGCCCCTATCGCTATGGGGACAGGCATCGTTTCAAAGGCGGCACGTGGCTATATGTCTAGTAATAGCTGTTCGAAGTGAACAAGGCGACGAATCCCTACAGTTTGTACTGCCTAATACCAACGGCGATATTTTTTTTTGTAAAAAAGATGTTGCTAGGTAAAAAATTGCGTTTATAGCAAATAGACAACAAATTCACCAGTGGAATCGAACTGTCGAGTGGAATCGAACCATCGTGTGGATTCGAAAAACTGGTCTTCCGATTTATAGGCGAGTGCGTTACCACTTACGCTATCGATGCCCGCAAAATTACAAAAACATTTCTATAATATTTTAGTACTTATGTGATAGTATTATAAAATTCATCATTTTCGTAACGATCGTAACGTAAAATAAAAGAAAATACGATTTTCTCTATTAATATTTATTTAATAATATATTTTTATTTATTTAATAAGTAATGTAAATTATAATTTTTTAGGTTTTGTTTTTTATTTATTGAATCTTTTCATATAAGAATTAACAGTAAGTTTAAAAATCTTAATGATAAATAAGTTTTGTTCAGTTTTTTTTTTCAACTGATCTGCGATTAAGCGTTCCTAAAACTACCCTTTCGGCGAAGACTGGATCGACTGCTGAGTTGCGTTAGACCCTTCGCTAGGTGGTTAGAATGCGAGGAAAGCTTAATGAGGTATATTTCCTTGTGTTCCGAAATTGTATCTGTGACTGGTGGAATGTTCAAGTCTCTTTAGATGTTTTCATTTCGAACGTACCACGATGCCTCAGAGATGGTTCTCAGAATCTTTGATTGTGCTCGCTGTATGATGTCAATATTGCTGCTGCATTGGCATTTCGCCATAGTTGTGATTCGCAAGTCCAGATTGGTAAGGAGCGTATGGTCCAGACTGAGCGGCCAGCAGGCGTTAAAGGTCAAGGTGTACTCCTAGGTACGTTACCGCTTCTGCTCTCGGAAGTAGTATGTGGTTCAACAAAAGTGTTGGGCAGTCTTGCCTGTTTAACGTAAATGTTACGTGCTTGCATTTTTGCTCGTTTACTTTGTCTATTGAAAAAAAGATGATAAAACGTTTCCAATGAAAGCAATGCACAATTTTGATTTTTAACACTCCCGCTGCAAGTTTATATAAAAATTTATTAACGCTCATTACATATTTGCAGTTGTCTCAAATCAAGCAGGCATTAAAAGTAAAGTACAGATTGCCTTAAAAGTGCAAAAAAGTAAAGTACAGATTATTGTTCTTTAATTTTTAATTGAAGTAGCAACATTATGCAAAATCAAATAGGCCAAATGTAAAAATATTGGAAGTAATAAGAAATATTTAAACTTATTTATTGAAAAATTTTAATTATAGAACTATTCTGTTACACATTATTTTAGGCAAATTTGCACATTGCCTAATTATTTATAAAAATAAAAAAAAACTTTTGAAAAATGCTATATTTGTGTGCATAAAAATTAGTTTGTTTTGTTTGCGGCGGCAGCCGTCTTAAAAGGCCAGCTTCTTTAGACCCAAACTGGCGCATATTATTATGATATCCAATTTAGTTCTCAAAAGAAAAATTAAATTTCGACTAGAGTTTAATTTATTTTTTATACATGTCTGAAACCTAGTTTTTCAGGCAATTAAAAAAAAATTATTAACTCAAGATAGATACATCTAAAAAGATGCAGCGTGTGTCGAACAATGACACGAACACTTCAGTGGCACAAAATAAATAATGTCAACGAAATTAAAACTTTAAGAAAAATTAAAAAAAACCTTAAAATGATTATTGTACATTATTTAATACATACTCGATATACAATTTTGGAATAAAATACTTTGTTTTAAACCAGCTTGTTAATTGCATTAGTTTGATGTATATTGAAACTGTGAAAAGCTGTAAGGTAACAATATATTTACAAATTTAAAAACTATTGTGCATAGCTTGTATCTTATATTTAATAACAAAAACTAAGTATGATGTTTCCAATACTTTATATATTTTTAAATGAAATTTTGACAAATATTAAATACACTGAAACAATTACGTTATATAGCAAATAGCTTTTGCATGACTTGCGGGCACCCAAAAGTATGCTACAGCAAAATATGTAAGGTAAACAATACAAAAAACAAAAAAAGCGCAGCAAAGCAGACAGACAACAAAAACAAACGCACCAACAACAACAACAACACAACAGCATTGTGACGAGCCAGCCACCTGTTTGGCAACATTTTTGCTTTTGTTGTGTGCTGGCTGGTTGTTTTTTTTTTTGCGCTTCTCTTGCTTTGTGTCTCTCTTTCGCTAGCATTCTGCACGACAAGAACAACAATATTATTGTGACTTTGCGTTTTGCCATAGCCAACGCGTTGCGCTGTCTCTTTGTCTGCGCTGCCTATCTATGTTCTGCTTAGCTGTATGCGTGTGTGTTTGTGTACGTATGAGTGTGTGTTTGTGTTTGTGTGCTGTGTTGTTACCGGCTTTTGCCAAAAACAGCTGAGACCGTGCGCTCATTGCTGCCAGTGCCAGCTGCTCAGTGTTTATGTTTTTTTCACGAACACTCAACGCTTGCGCACGACACATGCACAGTAGGCCACAGCGTGTAAGTTTGTTTGTAAAAATTTAGACGCTCGAAAGCTACACATAAAGTGCCGCAAATAAATTACATCAAATACAGCACTTTTTTTACTTAAAAAATGTGCAACAAAATTGCACGTACAAAACTCTTAGATTAATTAACTGCCAATGCTGGTTGCTTTTTTAGCAGGCAATTTTGTTAATTGTGCCCACTGTGCGCCAATTGCCGAGCGCACAAGCCGAAAGCTTAGCTTCGGCTTACTCAGACAATTGGGCGCATATAAAACAAGCACTGCCTGCTGGCTTGGCATTTCAGTTGTCCAACGGAGTTCAACGTAGAAAAGTTCTGTACGCTTTTGCTTAAACTTAACGTTTGTTGAGTCGTAAAGTCGTTTCGAAAATACAATAATTCAAGCAACGCACGCTCTGGCAAAATCATTAAAAAAAAAAATTTAAATATAAAAAATCATAACTAACACAAAAAAAGAGCTTAAAAACAAGTGCGTAGCAGAGAGTGTGAATGTGTGTGTGCCCATGGTATATATGCAGTAAATGACGCATACGCCGCATTGGCCAATGCATTAAGTGCTCTACAAATTGCAATTCTATATGAATGTATACAAAAAAAAGAAAGTTTAAGGCCTTTTATAGTCTTTTACCAATTGCTGCTAAATTTTAATAAAAATTCTTTAAAAAAAAATCACTTATTTTGTGCAGTGTTCTGAGACAGGCAAGCAAAATAAATAAAAAATAAATCAGTGAAGTGTTAAAAAAGTATAAAAATAAAAGTCGTTTGCTTACTTGCGAAACTTTGTCTGCTGCGCCTCAACAAAAGAACTTGGGTAGGTTTTTTTCCATATTTTGTTTTGCCTGACTTCTATTTTTCATGCAAATTGAATTAAGCAATTAAACAATAAAAAGTTGTTTTTTCGCTATATGCTTAGATTTTTTTTGTTTTTTGTGCTTAATGTTATTAATTTTTTGTTATTATTATTGCTTTTGTTGTTTTTGGCAATTGCCTCACACAGCTGCAAGCCGTTTGCAAAACTTTTTCAATGTGTGCAATAATTTTGTTGTTGTTGTTTTTGTTTTAAAAATTTACCAATCGTCAGTTATTGACGTTGCGTTTGTTGTTTGAACTGTTATTGTTGCTTTGCTGTTATTGCACCAGTTTTGAAGTTCCATCCATCTGTATTTTTCATTAAGTAAACCAAAAATAAAAATGTTTTTCAATTTTTTTGTATTCATTTTTTATTTGTATTTATTTGTTTTTCTGCTTTTTTTCTGTTGCGTATGTGCTGCTTGTTTTTGCGCGCGCAAATTCAAATATGTAATATAAAAACCAACCAGTTAGTTGGCAAAGTTTTTTAATATTAAAAAATCGTGTGGCAGTGAGTTTTTCATATGTAGTACCTCATAAATGTGTCTGTGTAGGTGGAGCAATGTATGCAAGTGTCTTGTGTGGGAGCCATAGTTATTGTGTATTTTTCTGCAGCCCATTTAATTGAACAACAAATAAAAATAAGAGTAAGAAGAGCACAGAACTTGTTGTGCTGGCAACAATCATTGCAACAAGAACAACAACTATAGTAAATAGCAACTATTTTCATTTTTTTGAGTATCTTTTTGTTGCTGCTTGTCTTATTAAATTTGACTTTTATTATGCCATCAAATGATATACAAAAGCTTACCGCACTTAAACATATAAGTATTATGATGCAGCAGCGTGCACAAGATTTTGTTTTAAAAAGGGGATTTTAAGTAAAGGTTTCTTTCACAAAAAAAAAAAAACAATCTCGTAAGGGGCTTAAAAGTACGGCTCTGTGTTGAGAACATTATGTCAAATGCAGCAATAATATAAAGTGCGAATACTTCAAGCAGAGCAATGTATTATATTATGTTATTTTTTAAATTAGTTAAACTTTTAAGCTTAAAAATCTGTAATGCACTTTAAACAAAAAACAAATTTGTTTATAGAAAAATATTACGATCAACTAACTCTAAGTCGATTATTATTGCTGTTGAACCAACGATCTTTCTTGTTGGCCTTAAATTACAAGAATATTTTAATTTTAATTGATTAACAATGTTTATTTATGTGTCCAAAACTAGGCCTTAAATTATTTGAAAGGTTCAGATATCGATCGCGCAACGAGAACTTAGAAGTTGACTCAACTGGACGCGTCGGTGGTGCAATGAGAACTAGTTCTAACTTAAAGCTACAATGAGCGCCAACAATGCTATTGCCTAATTTTTAACAATATTTAACCTTATTTACAATATTCATAATAATAAAATAAATCAAATATATAATTTTGAAAAAACATTAATATAATATATCTGCTTTAAATATATATAAATTCTGCAATCCAACCGCTGAAGCCGCTGATTTTTGGCAACATTTTTTATTAATAATTATTTGCAATCAATTTAATAAATAATAATTCATAAATTAACTTGACTGTAAATATCTATTAGCTTGTTGTACTTTTGAATTCTGTTCAAAATAATATTCATTTAACTAAAGAAATTTATTTTAAGATCTATACCAAGTAAATTTGGGTTTTAGTTAAGTTTTAAAAAGAAACTTGTCTTATATTAACGCATTCTCTATACTGTTGAATATTTTGTTTGTTCACCAAAAATATTCAAAGATTTTGCATTTAAAAAACAAATTTATAAAAAATATCAATAGCAGCTCCTATTGTATTTAACTATTGTAAGTATTGTTAATTATCCTCTTGTATTTAAGTTTCAAATAAAACTTTAGCAAACAATTTACGCAAAAATTTTAAAAAAGCAAAAACCAAATTAAATTCTAATACAAATTAAAAAAAAACATTAGTAAAAACACATTTCAGCTTTGAACAGTTTTTTACATTTGAAGAATTTGAATGTTTTGTGCATACAAAACGTTATTGGTATTTTTCTGAGCTTCGTTTTTAGTAAGTTTCATTTATTCAAAATGTGCAAACGCTATTTTCTGACAAAAAACAATTATTTTTGTCAAAAATAACAAAGAGTTTACTGCACAAAAACTGGCTAAAAATAAAAGTATAAATAGTTTTTATAGCCTTTGGCTTTATAAATAATTTAACGCATTTTTCGCAAAAAGTATAAAACAAACCTAAAAAAAGACGGATTTTTGGCAGCATACAAATCATTTTTATGATTCAATTTGCAAATATATATTACATACGCTGCTAAATACTGCCATAAGTCGTTAGTTAAAATTGTTTTTGGGTTTATTTATATTTTTAGAATATGTACGGCTTATGGACATTGATATAAATATTTTTTTGGGAAAATATTTTGGTGCAAGTAACTGGGGGCTGTTATAGATTTGTGCCATATATCTGAGAGTAGAGGAAACTATGAACTACAAAAAATTGTTTCCAAACGGATAAACAACTGATAGAGTTAAACTTTTCTATTTTTGTATCTTTATAATATTGCTTATGTAAGATTTAGACGTTTTCACAATTTTACTTCTGTCTACGCCATTTATTATCGATTCTTGAATTTTCAACGCAACTCAGTGTATACGCTATTCGTGATTGTCACATGCTTTTGGCATCAACAACAATCATTGTTGTCAAAAACGGCAAAACGTTCAGCATAGACACTCTAATAAACTCAAACTAAAAAATAAACAATAAAATAACAAAAAATAGCAGAAAATAATGCTGCACACTTTGTAATAACATTTAAAATAAATCAAAACTACAAAAAAAAAAATAAATAAAAAATAAAAACAAATAAAAATTCATTTAAACCAAAACTAAATACAAAAAAGTGTTAAACTTTGTTTTTATGCATTTTTTTTCCATAAAAATAGCAGATTTTTATTGCACTTGCAAATAAAAACAAAGCTTAGCATTTTTTTTTATTTATATGTACACCATGCAATCATGTTGTATTTAAACTTTATGCAGATTTTTGTTTATTTTGTTTTTTGTTTTTATGAATTTAAAACATTTTATTTCGTTACGTCTGCCAAGTTTGAAGATAAATATGGCAAGTTAAAAGATAAAATAAATGCCGTAAAAGTTTTTGACTTTTGTTTCCTAGACTGATTTGCAGATTTTTGCTTTTCTTTTGGATTTTCTACTCTTTTGCGGTTGTCTATGTCGTTTTTGTGTGCCATCAAAATGCAAATCGGCATTAAGTCGAAATTCTGCTCATCTACTTCACTTGGATAAGTACATTTGTATAAATATAATTAAATTTTGTAAGTAAAGTAAAGCAACTTTCAATGGTAATGAAAAAGCTGTATAAATTTGTTTTTGTTGTTTTAGGAAAAATGAAAACGCATTTAGTCAATGGCATTTGAATGGAGAAATATTTCTTTTTACGGACTGCATGAAAATTGCAATTATTTTTAATTATTTTGCAACATTTTTGCAGCTCAAAGCAAACGTAGGCGAAATCTTTCAAACATAATGACTTGTGAGGGTTGGCTTTTATATTTCGGGATTAGAGAAAAAAAATAAATATTAATCATTGAAAATCACTTTATTGTTTCGCAAAATATTCCTCATTAAGATCCATACACTTTTGAAGCAATTGTCAAAGCATTTTTGCCACTCTGTTTGAGGTATCTCCAAAAGAAGCATTCTGCACGCATCTACCGCTTCTTCAGGTGTCGAAACGTTGATCGCCCATTTTATTTTTTACATTTAGGAATAAAATGAAGTCATTCGTTGCCAAGTCAGAACTATATGGTGAATGCCACATAAAATCGATGTTTTGCGTGACTCAAAATACAGTTGTTTGAGCAAAGATGTGTGAGAGACAGCATTATTGTGGTGAACAATAATGATCCATCTTCGGCGGTTTGTTTTCCTGATTTCTGGGTAGACATCTGGCAAAAAAATGGTTGTGTATCACTTAGAATTGACTGTACTGCGTTTTTCTAGTGGTACGGCTGCGTCATGTCCAGTTTTTGCGAAAAAACAGGCGAGCATTTGCTTGGATGTGCTTCGTGCGCGAACAACTTTTGCTGGATTTAGCTCTTCTTGAAAAACCTACACAATCGACTGCTGTTTACATTAGGGAACCATACGCATAAATCCATGATTCATTATTTATTTCGAAGCACCGGAATCGCATTTCTTTCGACCAATCGACACGAGCCTATTCTTGAGCGATTGACTAATTGTGTGGAATCCAATGGAAACAAATTTTGTTCATAATAAAATGTTTATGCAATATTGAATTTCTGTTGGTCCCACTAATGCCCTGGAGTGAACTACGACTTCGTTTGAATTAACAATGCCATCGATAAACACTGGTCTTGATCGAGTTTTATCGCCGAAAATAGAATTACGTACATTGATGCCCTCTTGTGGTGATAATCAACGTCGAAAGTTGTAAAAAATAATCGCACTAAAATGCTCACGATTTAGTTTAATTTTTTGGTCAAGATAAATATTTTAAGTTAGTGTAAGCAATACAAAAATCGCTCCTTTGTCAAAAAGTTTAGAGAACGCATAAAGTCAAAAATGCCAAACCTTTCGATAGAGCTGTGAGTTGCCAGATTGCAACACTATAGTTGCCCAATCCTTAAATATAAATGGCAACCCTTGTGACTATAATATGTGATTTGTGGCTCCTTTGCAGAAAAATCAAAGTTAAATTTCCATTCAATTTTAATATTTTGAATTTTACAAAATATTTCGGCTGAATATTAAATATTACTAAGCAGCTTTGGTAAAAATTCAAGTACTGCCAGAATTCACTTTTCGCGCTAATGCTTAAACTTCTCCATTAGTTCCATGACTCATTTAATGTTAACGCTTTAATCACTTGGCGCTTTAGACCAAGTTCTAATCACATGGTATTTACTTGTTTGGACAAATTCTTACAATGAAGCAGTTTCCCGAATTTTGGGGTTCTCCGCTTATAAAAAGACTGCCCTAATTTCATCCGAGCCTGCAAACTTGTTGCTGCTGAGTTTTGCTTGATAGCGAGTAGAACTACATCCATGCTTGATGGATGGTAGATCTTCTTCAAAGAAATATGAAAATAATAATGTTATTTTGAATAGGTATTTTCAAAAATTTAAAGTATTTTTATTGTCGAACTACGTTCAAAGTGATATTTGACACAACGACAAATCGTTTTAAGGGTTAAGTTCATTTGGCAGTTAAAACAGCTAAATATTTATTGTCGTTAAGCCAAAATGTCAATTCCATTGTATTTTTTTTTGATATGACTTATGTATATTATTTGTACACTGCGCGACAACCGATTAGCACACTCTCTAACCTATCAGTTTAAATGAAAATAACTCCCTAATCTGAATATGTTTCATGCGCGTTCTATTTTTCCTTTAATTTTATATCATTTTCGCTCATTCTAAGTATAACTGTGAGCTCTGGAAGTGTACCGTTATTTTGCTTTACTTGTTTCTTTGAAGTGCGACAAAAATGCATGTATGTTTTTTGCGACAGCCGATTAGCACATTTTTGCTTTCATGTCACTTTTTGCGTGTAACCTGCCTTGATTGGGTGTTTAAGTTTATTATTTATTTATTGGGACTAATTATCAATAAAATAAAGTAATAATGGGCAAAGGAAAACTGTTGGACGAGTCTGAAAAAGGCAAAATAAAGGCTTACAGGGAGTGCGGGCACTCTATTCTTCAAATATCAAAAATATAAAGCGCAGCCGTAAAGTTAGTACCGCATATTTAAGCAATGAGGATACATATGGGAAAAACATGAAAGGTCGGCCATCATCAGTAATAACAGCAGCTGACAAGCGAATCATACTACGACACGCATCTAATTCCCACGACTCAGCCGCCAAAATAAAGGAAAAAACTAGTGTTAATGCGTGCGTTCGGACTGTGCAAAGAGTTATTTCGAATGCTGAACATATAAAGCATCTATAATTAAAAAAAAAACCACCTCTAAACCAACTTAGAAAGATGCAACGACTCAATTTCTGTCGATCAAATATGACCTGGCCTGAGGAGTGGGAGCGTGTAGTCTTTTCAGATGAAAAAAAGTTCAATTTGGAGGGTCCTGACGGCTATGCCTACTACTTTCATGATCTCAGAAAGGAAGAGCACACTTTAGATCGATTGCACAGCCGTGCAGGTGGTGTCATGGTGTGGGGAGCTATACCATACTTTGGCACTATAGAACTGCAGTTTCTTACCAGCCGTATGAATGCCATTGCGTACAAAGGTGTACTGAATATAGCTTTCCCTGCAATCAAGGATATTTTTGGACCCTTGGAATGGAAGTTCCAGCAGGACAACGCACCTATTCACACAGCCAGGATTGCAAAGTCCTGGATTGATGGTCAAAACGTGGAATTACTGACTTGGCCGCCTTACTCTCCCGACCTAAACATTATAGAAAATGTTTGGGGATGGCCGGCACGAAAGGTGTACGAGTCGGGCAGGCAGTATTCAACTGAAGCAGAACTCATTGAAGGAATAAAAAGGTCCTGGGAGGCTGTTTCACTCAATTATATAAAAAAATTATATGACTAATTACCTCAGCGGATGTATGAAGTCATACTTAACCGTGGAAACTCAACACATTATTAATTTGTTTTCAAAAAAAGTTAAAAATATTTAAATTAATATTAAAAAACAATTTGAATGAAGTTTGAACCCACTTTCTTTTGTTATTGTAAGTTTTCAAGTGACTGTGCTAATCGGCTGTCGCAAAAATAATAGTGAATTTTGTATGTTATGTTGGTTTACATTAATTTAAAATGTTATCAATAAAGTTAGTATCCTATCTTCTCTTAATTTTCGTGTGAAATTATATATTCTTTTAAGGGGAAAAAAATTTATTTGAAAAGCTTTTTTAGTTTTCCTGATATTAAGTTTCTAAGACGAGCAGCATAGGGTGTGCTAATCGGTTGTCGCGCAGTGTATAACATAAGTAAGCTTTATAAATTAACTCAATCCAGGTTATATGTAATCACATCAATCTGCAGGTGTTTCATGTTCAATTGATTAATTGCATTCTGCGTTTTTTGTACTTGAACTTGACATCGGAAACTTGATATGGGCTAGTCGAACGAATCATCCAATCCCTAGCTGTGGTATGACAATTGTATGTAATAATAACAACAAAATAACTTTGCATCCATTAAACAGGTTTTATTTTGTGTGTGTAGCATTTAAAAAAAGCATAAAAATATGTACATGTAATATAGTAATAGTATCGTATAGCAGCAAAAACTGGTTTTTAGCAAAAAAATCATTTATTGCTTATAAAGTAGTCGGAAAAATGTATATGTTAGCAAAGATTTTTCAATTTTTAAGGTACTCAAATAAGTTTGTAGATTTTTAGTGCTTATTTGATAGTAAAAAATGAAAGATTGTAAGTACCGATGATAGTTCTAAGAATAAATAGTATATACATATAAATTTCTTTACTTCATAGGAAATGGGGAATAATTAGTGGTTCTAATATCGAATGTTCTTATTTGTGTTGTTTATTTTTGTTATTAATCTTGTCATCATAATGTAAATAAATGTTAGAAATAATTATGATTACTTGGAAGAATAATCAACTGGTACAGAGCGTATATATAGTTTAATGCCTTCAAATTACGCTTTTAAATAGTCTATTAGTTTTTCAAAGTTATAGAATCTATAGTATTATTCCTATTCCAAAAGTAAAGTCTAAGAATCATAGAAAATATATCGAAGTTGCTAGATTTTAAAAGATGCAAAAAATACTTGGACTTTCACTTGTTTCAATTTAGTTATGAAATGTTTTCAAATGTTATATATATAGGGTTTCCATTTTGGGATTTCAAATATAAAGACCCTCCGTTTGTCAGCTATTCGACATATCTGTCAACCAAAGCGTCATATCGTTAGTTGATTGTTTGCGATTTTAGAATATGAATAGTTTTAGCATCCCACAGAAAATGATGAAAAACTAGTGAATATTTTTCGAGCATTACGAAAGTCGTTTATGACCAATACAACAAGAAAAATAAATTGAGCTCAGAAAATTTGCTGAGCGTCAAGCAATCTGTAATTATCTCTCTCGACGGTATAGTTTTCGAACATTAAATTTAAGTTTTTAAAGTTTGTTCAAAACAATTTGCAAGAGACAACTTATAACTAAAATCCAAAGAATGATAAAATCGCAAAGTGCAAAAAGAGTAAATTCTGAACTAAAAACCTAAGAATGAATAACTAATGCATAAAACAAAAGCTATTTCCTAATATTACACAAAATATAGTAAACGTAAAATGAATGAAAATAGTGAACATAAAAGAGCGACTTATGCAAACGATTCTCACAGCAGTCGGTTCTACACACCAGAATCGACGCAAGAAGCGGCCGGCCCAAGGACTGCCAAACTTCCCCTGCCAGCGCTCTGCATGCTTCGCTAGCTAACCTCGTTGCTCAGCTTCTACTCACTTCACTAACTTCAAAAATAATAATAATGATAATCATCATCGTTATAATCAAATATAACAAAAGTTTTTCAAAGTTATAGAATCTATAGTATTATTCCTATTCCAAAAGTAAAGTCTAAGAATCATAGAAAATATATCGAAGTTGCTATTAGATTTTAAAAGATGCAAAAAATACTTGGACTTTCACTTGTTTCAATTTAGTTATGAAATGTTTTCAAATGTTATATATATAGGGTTTCCATTTTGGGATTTCAAATATAAAGACCCTCCGTTTGTCAGCTATTCGACATATCTGTCAACCAAAGCGTCATATCGTTAGTTGATTGTTTGCGATTTTAGAATATGAATAGTTTTAGCATCCCACAGAAAATGATGAAAAACTAGTGAATATTTTTCGAGCATTACGAAAGTCGTTTATGACCAATACAACAAGAAAAATAAATTGAATAGGTGATGCCAAAATTCAAATCAACTGGCTGACCGTAGCAGATATTGTAAGACCTGTGCATGCCCGAATATGGCCATATTGCGAACGAAACTGAACGGCGCATAAATTCGCGTTTTAGTGGTGTCAATTGGCCATTGAGATCATGTGATTTAAGCCCTTTGGACTTTTTTTTTAAAGATCGAGTCTACGCGCACAAACTCCTGAACATTTGAAGGAAAACATTTGTGAAGTTGTGGCCAAGATACCCCCAGATGTACCGCAAGGTCAACGAAAATTACCTGTTTCGGAGTAAGATCTGCGAAAAAGTCCAAGGTGCTCATGCGAATAATTGATTGATAAATGAAAGTTTGTTTTTAAATAAAAGTTCAAACGAAATTCACATTCTGAATGTGTTTTATTTCAATTATATTGATCAAAGTTTAAAATGGAAGACCCAGTATTATAGTATAGATATAGAGGGAGGCAGAAGTATAAATAATCTAAAATTTCCGAGAAGATCGTGAATGAAAATGATATGTTCATTTATTATTGATAATTTTTTACTTTTCATTTACTTTTGTTAGAACTTTTTTTCTTGGTTTAGTTAAATTTAACAGTAGCGTTCTTTTTCAGAAAACTAAGTTTTAGTAGAAAGCTGCGTTTCGTTCTCGGACCACAAAATCATTTTAAAATTTTATTATTTTTCAAATACAACGATTTCCCTACTTTTGAGGTTATGTTTGGAGTGTGAACATTTTTTTGTTGCATCTGAGCAGTTAGGCCAGCTACATTATAATTAAAAAGTTTAAACTATTGATTCGAATAGGTTTTTCTTCAAAGTTACGAAATATATTTTACGTGTACTACTTCAAATATTTTGTGTCAACTGAGCTACGCACCTAGTAAGTTTCGAGCTTGCAGCAAATTAATTGGAAAGTGCTTCTGAGCTTTCCAGCATGTACAATAGTCGATCTTTCTATAAAATACTTTTTCGTAAAATGCATAAAATTTTTCAGCAAAAAAAGCATTCCAATACTAAGTTCTCAGTCTACACCACAAACATCCTGCCGTTCAGTTGACTGCTTTTAAACCCCCCACCCCAAACACACACATTTACGCAGCATAACGTTTTAGCTGCTCATATCCAAATCACTTACGATTAAATATCATTATCATAAGTTCTTTTTCACTTCGTTTTATATAAATAAATAAGATTTTATCTCAGCTCTATCCTCTTCAAGCTTGCTGCATGCCAACGCACAAACTATTCCATCATTCTGTCAATTGTAATTGACAATCTGCCCGTCAAGTGTATCGTCTAAGTGAAATTTATATTGAAATCTCTGTGCAACTTTTTTCTTTCCCCAACAGCAAGTTTGACAGCAGGCTCGATAGTGTATATCAAATGTTAGCTAAATGACAGTGACCTCCACTTAATGGAATTTTCTATTCTCCAGCAGGATTGCCATTTCGAGTTTGCAGGATATAAGGTTGTGCTTGTCAACGCCAACGCCATTTTGCATAAGCACAGAGCACTCGTACAGATTGCAATCGTGTTGTTGCAAAAAACACAAGTTTTCAATTAGAATGCATTGTTTATATGGATTTGCGTTTGTTTAAACTGAACTAACACGTAATTTTTGTACATTTTCAGTGTTAAATAAATTTGAAAAATAAATTGAAAGAAAACACAATAGGCACAAAAGCCATTAGAACTATGCAAATATATATTTTGTACTTATTTAAAAATATTTTAAACTCTGTGCCATAAATAATACTGATATGGTATGGAATGTAGCAACTTTAAGTACCAGCAAAACCAAGTCAATCTGCCAAGATAGTAGTTATGGGCGTAGTATGCTACAGTGGGCGGCAGAAATAAGTGCATTTTAATATGCAAAAAGACTGGGCCAACGGTGCTGCCAACATTTGCCCATTGTGGCTTTTAAGAATCTTAACTAATTCCCAAACGAAATGTTGTCACTGTCTCGAAATGAATATATATTTGCAGGCATTTATGTGTGTAGATATCTCTGTATGTACATGTGCTTAGCTTGAGTATATGCTCTGCCGTTGTCTTTGTCTGCACGGGGATTTACCAAGATTTTGTGCAAGTAAAATTTATGCTGTTGTCGCTTTAGCAAACAGCAGCCACCAAGGACCAACAGACCAGACCATCCAAACAAACAAAAAAAAAAAATAGAGATACAATTTTCCAGCCCTAACAGCTAGCAAATGCATAAAAAAAAAGAAAAAACACACAACATGCACAATGGGTAGAATCGTAATCAATATTCATAAAAAAATCTATTATCATATAGTACGTTTAAAGTAGCATATATCTTATGGGATAGCACATAAATTTAACTAAAGAACACAAATTGAAATTTATACTCAACAAAAAAATAAAGGCATACATACCTTTTGTTTTAGAATGTTGCTTGGATTGACGTAATGTGCCAAGATTGGTAACACATTAAATTGTTGAAAGGCAAAGAAGCGAACAAAGAATATGGCTTAAATAGTAATAAAATCTCTGCGGCTATTTTGGCTTAAAAAATTTTAATTAAAAGCAATATAATATGTTGAATATATAAAATAATATTATGAAATATGGTTTGAAACTTTTTTATTATTGAAATGTTATTTTTAAAAAGTTTTTAAAAACAATTTGCTTTAACTTTAAGTAGAATACAAAAAACAAAAATTATTTACAAATTTTATTATAAAAACGACAATATATGAAGAAACAATTTAGTTCATATTAAGGAAAGCGTACTAGAATTTTACGCGCGCCTAAACGCTGTTCTGACCATTTACAACAGAGACCACAGCATTTAATTAACTTCAATTCGATTTAATATTTCGATAAAATTTTTTTTGCTAATAAAACCTAATACACGCACAACAAAATAATCATCATCATGGATAGAACATGTTCTACGGATGGACCAGAAAAGATTTTGCTGGCATACACACCACTCTGTCAACCAAGAAAGTGCCTAATTAACAATATTGATGAAGAAATGCTGAAGATGGGAAGTAATGAATTGGAGCGCCCTTACCAACAACACAGACGAATTGAGAAGAATTGTTTGAGAAAGCCAAAACCCACCCCGGTTTGTAGAGCTGAATGATGACGATTTCGATCACATGCTTTACCATAATTTCATTTAGAATTTCAAGTTGTGTTCGTTCATTTCCATTCCATTGTCCTGCACCTACATACATAACAGCTCAAGAACTACACATGAGTGCAATTTTAAAACAGTAAAAGATACGGACAAAGCAAACAACTGATCAAATCTCAACGTGATTTGGTGAGCAGGAAGGACGGGCTACTCAACGTATATGTCCATGCTGTGTGACCGTGTCGTCGTCGTCAAAGTGACGTGGAAAAACGTCAGCAAAGAAACGTTTTAGTAGGTGGTGCCTGCTGTTGCTAGCTTTTGTGCCAGCCTTTGTTGAATGGCGATTGCAATAAAGCAAAATCAGGCAAGAGATGAAATGGCTTTTGGTAGACCAAACAAGCACCAAGCTTTCGACCAACAACAATAAGGCCAACTAGCAACTGCAATATTAAGACGCATTGGCCAAATTGCACAACAAACTTCTATTGAGCCACTTGAAAATGTGGCCAAGTCAATGCCAAAGCCAGCAGTAAAAGAAAAAAAAATTGTCTAAAGCCAGCAAAAAGCTGTCAGCCCGTTTGATTTTGATTTTCAAGTTTTATCTGCACACTTCTTTTTTTTTTTACTATATATCTTGGCTTTTTTATGCAGCAAGCAGGGTATATTAAAAACTAAAGGCGAATGTTTGAGTTTTGTAGAAAAGTGAACTGACTAGCATTGAAAGAGCATTTATATATCTAAGTGTGTCGGCAGTTAGGTACACTTAATGCTTTCGTTAGCTTTCCTTTATGAGCTGTGAACTATAATTATAATACAACTAAAGCTGCTGCGTATCATCACTTTATGCAAGAAATGCTATCCAAACCAACTTATTTGTAAAAAACTTTTTAACTCCTTTCAAGGGCCTCTCGAAAATTTAGAGGCACGTTAATAAAAAAAAAAATCCCCAAATTTCTCAAAAACCCCTTTACAAAAAATCATAACTTTATATATTCCAAAAACATTTATCCCATCAATGCAATATTTTCATTACTATGGCAGTTTGTGGAGCATTCAATAGTCGTGTTATTTCCATGCTCCCAGTTTCGCCTTTTTTTTTTGCACTATATAACTAGCATTTTTTTATGGAACAGCTACCAACTGAAATTAGTCTAGCTTTGATTGCCGCTATAGAATGGCTGTGTATGTGAATTGGTTGGGGGAGTAGCTCTCTTTGACTAATTTAAGTTTGAATTTTGAGTGTTGCTAGTTTCATTACCTCATCCCGTTAGCCAGTCAGCCGTATAACTGCAGTAATATCGTATACCCCGGGAAAGCTTGACTCATAGCAGCATGGCTGCACTTCTCTTTGACTCATAGCAAAAGCGGAAATGCAATAAATTGCAGGAAATTTAAGGGATTAAAGGATATGAAAAATTTGTGGCTGATTTGAGGTTTGATTTTTGTACGTATTGCTAACGCTGTGTAACTTGCTTTCTGTTTTTGCAACCGTCTTTGTGCGTTAATCTGTGTGTTGGTGTATATGCGAGTATCTGTGTGAGTATCTGTGTGCATATCTGTGTGAACGTGTGTGTGTGTGTTTGTGTGTGTGCTGGCAGCAATGAAAATGAATTGCAGCAACTCGGCTCTGATTTTCACATAGGTTTCCATTTCTCGTTGGCTTGTTTGTTTGTCAATTGGATTTTCGGCATTGTAAGTGAGCTGCAAAAGTTTTCTTTCGGGACGTATTGTATGGCTGGGTAGTTCTGGTAGCTTACATGCTTAAGGCTGGCTGTAAAATGCTTAGGTCGTAGGTTTCTTAAGCGCTTTCAACCGTAGGTCATTTTGGGCCAAATGGCAGCTTATTTCTCGGGTTACAGTTCAAGATTTACGTCCTGACTGTAAATGTGAAATTTTGTGCTCTCCAAAGGCTTTTCATATGTTTCCAAAGTGTACTTGTTGGGGTTGGCTTAGTCTTTTAAATCAACGGCTTTGTTGTCTGGACTTAATTTGAAGTCATAAAGTTTTATTGAAAATAATAACTAAACGTCATACATAGGTCAAACAAGTTTTATCATTGAAATTCTACATAAATCTGTGCTGATTTCTACAAAGGTACTATAATATTCTTCTAATTTTTGTCTACACAGCAACTTATAGTAGTACTGAACCCTTACATTCACTAAGATTTAGGGCATACTTTTTGCTCGAATTTCGAATTTGTTTATAAAATACTTTAAAGTTACTTAAGAAGCTTTTGGTTTAGTTTTCGCAGTATTTTGTTGAGGAAACTTGTTCATTCCAATATTAATGTATTATTTTAAACACGACTTATTTGGGTACAAGCAATTTTTTCCTACATGACTTAATTGGATACTGGGGAGTCCACAATTATCATACTGCATTGCTTTATTTTAATATTTCAGAAATTCGCTAAAAAATAAACAATATTTTATTAGTTTTTATTGTTGGTGTGTACCCAAAAACATTAAATACGATAATATTTTTTATGCGGTTCCCACAGCAAAATTAATCAAAATGACCACTTTTCACAACTCTGAGAGAGATATTTCTTTGAAAACTTTCAGATAAGTATAAAACCAAGCCATACAGCCCATTTTAAAATCGCATTTTGATTTGGAAATGCCTGTGTTAATATGGTTTAGATCCATTGTACGTGCTTGTTCGTATGACAAGAAAAGCTAAATCGGCATCTTCTACACTCTAATAACTTAGTTACTTATTTTCATAAAAGTTCTGCATGAGTATTTGATTTTAAAAGAAGTGTAACGTTAAAATTCACGGTATATAATTAGCAGGTATTACACTTCATTAAAATATCTTTGCGATCACGCTCATTAAGAATCTAACTTAAATTGTTTTAAGAACTGGCACAATTTAACCTTTAAGCTCAGACACACCTTAAACGTTCAACAAAAACTCAGTAATAGAAAAATCATTTAAAAAATAATTTTAATAAATGTGCTGAAGTAGCTTTTAACGATACAACGCGATTTTATAAGCTGCGCTTTTAAAATGCAAAGCATTTAACCTTCAAATAAGCAAAAAATATGAAGAAACAAAAAAAAAAACCCACCCATTTGGTTGGATGCGCTTCAATGCGCTGCTGCAACGTTGCCGCGTTGCAGTTGCAACAACAGCAACAACTATTGCAAATATTTAATGATGCAAAATCAATATTCATTGGCATTTTTCACAATCTACAAGTAAAATCAGCGAAGGGCCAGCCAAGCTAGCAAGCTGGTTTCAGTTTTCCACTTTAAGTTCTAACATTTTTCAAATTTTTTTTTTCTCAGTTCATTTCTGAATTATAAGAACAATGAACTAGGGAGGACTTGACGTTGATAATGAGCGCTGTTTATGGCAAGTACAGGCGGCCTAGTTACTTTTTGGTAGTAAAAACAATGAAAAATGTCTACTTGAAAGTTTGCTCGTACTAAACACACAAATGCACTTAACATACATAATCACGTATACGCATAGGCATCTCCAGTAACTTACCCATACTAAAGTAAACTAACAAAAGATAGAACGCCTGCATAATGGGCACTATTCAGAATGGGATCAAGTAAAATTTTGAAGCTTTGCAGATGCTTTGTTTATTGTTGTTGTTGTAATTGGGTCATGGTTAGTTAGAAGAGTTAATTATATGATAATGACGAAATGCTGTTGTTGAACATAATGGTTAGCTTAATTGACTTTGTACGTAAATGAACTGATATAAAGGGCGGCAGTATGATTAGCTTGTAAATATAATTGCCATATTTGTTCGGAAATTATTATTCTTGTTCTTATGGATTTCAAGTAAGTAGAAGATAGATACTCCGGCACAAAAAATTCTTAGGGTTTAGTGTGGTTATGCAAATCTATCTGTCAGCTACGAAATTTTTCATATTTTTGACGCTTACAAAACTGTTTTAATATCTGCATAACATTTTGCCTATTTTGTATTTGATGAAACACCTAGTAGCTGTAATAGTGATAGAAGTTGTTGACTGATGTTTTTGAAAAATTTCGAAATTTGATATTCTCTCCGTCCATTAGACTTACACGTTAAATTAAAAATTGTATTTCGGTCAAATTTTTAAAATACATGTTTCATATTTTTTTATGTTAAATATGCCTGGCACCAGCAGTCAATATAACCCTGGAACACCCTTTATGCAAATGCCTTGCCTTCTATACCTTGCGAACTAACTTTCTAGGGAGACCAATGCTTGAATCATTCGCAGAGGCAGCTCAAAAGCCACCCCAGAGCCTTTTAGATTTCGCGAAACACACGCGCATTGTGGATGATTAACTCATCCATGACCACGACTCACAGTCGACAAACTTCGGTGCCACTAGAGATCACTCTAAACTAAGCTACCATAGATATACAAGTTAAATACTACAATGACTTAACGATTCTTTGAAAGATAATCGTAATTTTCAGAAAAGAAGCCAAATCTACGCAAATTAAAATTGATCTATTGGGAAAAATAGGTTGTAAAGGAGATACTGATTTTTAAACGCTTTATCACATTATTCGCACTTTGGCACTTCAAAATATGAATGCGTATAATGTAAGCGCTTATATTCGAATAAACTTAAATTAAGCCCAATAATTTTGATTCAAATTGTTGCAATTTCGCCCACTGTTAGCTTGTATAATGGGCACAACGACTGGGCGCCCGGCTGGCCGGGTAGACCTACAAACAATGGGCGAAAAAAGCTGTTAATTATCTACTTGAAAATCTACTTCACAAAATACACACACAGGCACACATTTGTACATCCATACACAGACACACGAACACACACATGCACATTATGAAGAAAAGTCTTTTAGTTTTTTATTTTTTTTTTGCTGCAAAAGGATAAAATACGTTAAACTACGAGTACAACAACAATAACAATAACAGGATTACAATGTTGGAAAAATGGGAACATTGCGCCAAACACAGCACATTTTGAGTGAGTGAGTAAGAGACAGCAAAAGAAAAGCCAACAAAAGAGACAGATAGACAAGTCAGACAAAATGTTGAGACGAGTGACGTATATGTGTGGGTGCTTCTTTTTTTTTAATACTCTGTAATCCAAAAGTATATGGGGATTGTTAAATAAAAACGTTATATACTATAATTTATTTTTTTTTTCAATTTTAAATATTGTATTTTATTTTTTTATTTTTTTTTTATAATTATAAAAAGTTGCGTTACGATATACTTTCGTTATATTTGCAAATGCATTGCAAGGGCATCATAAAGAATTCCTGCAAATAATTGATTTCCTTAAGTAAACTTGCAGTTTGGAATAAAAAAAATGTCTAAAGATAATCAGTCAACAAAAAATTAATAGATTTTTTCATTGAATTGGCTCACAACTTAGGTATTTCCAAAATTTTTATTATTTTTACTTGATGCTTGCTTCTTGACATATGTCTCTGCATTACATTTTGTAGTTGGAAAAGTTAGTGCCAAGAACAATTTACTAATAAGAATTTAATTCAAATAAGAAATAAGAATTTTTGATAGTAGGGAATTTTGTATAGTGTATCTAATACCCGCCCTGTTATGGCAGAATCCTGACCCACTTGTTATTATTATTTTTTTTGCTTGTAATTTTTTGGTCAGAGCTGTGGAATGAGTCACGACTATGATGAGAATGGCGGCATTGGCGACAACGACACAAACAACAACAAAAACAACAACAAGAACAACAACCCATCTGCTAGTTAGAAGCGGGAAATGAATGAATATAGCCGAACTATATGAGAACGTACGCGAAACGAAAAGGCTAATGGATGGATGGATAGATGAATGGCTAACTTTGTGGATGGGCTCTGCTGTATAGGGGCTGGCAGACGTACCTAATGCGGCAAGTGTAATGGGGCGCCTGTCAGTTAGTTTTGTGTTACATTCTCTATGAACTCTCGTGTCCCTTCTATGCTGTTTTTTTTTTTTATGATCCTGATGCCCGTCATTGTTGTGCGTTGTTTTGCACGTTGCGTCTGTTTGTCTGACAGCTGAGCACTGTTCATATGGCAGACAAACTAGTCGAGTCGAGAGCTGAGTCTCGTCGAGTCGAGCCGTGCCGGACTGCCTGTCGTCCGTCTGTCGACTTCGTTTGTATTACACGCTGTCAATCTTATATACATCCAGCCAGTATTTATATGAGTATCATGCGCTTGTTGTGCTGTCGTAATACCATTTCCGAGAGTGGCACGAAAAACAGATTATTGTTTAGAATAACAAAAAGAGAGCAGTAGTTACAAAAAATAAAACGGAAAACACAAAAAAAAAAAAGTTTTACTGCAAAAGATATTAAAAAGTTATATGGTTGTATTAGGGAAAACAGCATAATATATAAGCTACGGATTTTCAGTCTATTTGGGTGCGTTTTGTGCTGTTGGTCTAGGAAGACTTAATGTTTTATAGAGCTTTAATTTACTTAGAAAACTGCTGAATTGAATGAAGTTTAATTAATATGGGAAGATATTATAAATAAACTAGCTTTGGTTGGTAAAAGTTGCCGAGATAAAAGCATGCATCGACATACTCAATATGCTGACCATTTATCTGTAGAGCCATGTTATCATATCAGCAGCTATGCGCAACAATTTTGTCTTCTTTATATTGATATTGAGGCCAAGTTTAAGCGCGTTGTCTTGGATGCAGCGAATTTTTCTTTCGATTTCTTTATAACGATGAGCTACAAGACAGATACCGCCTGCGCAATTCAGTTCATATAGGACTTCGTGTAGTTTCCAGCTAAGGTGCCTCACGGTTGGAATGGAACCCGCAGGGGCACAGACGATCTGGTAGATCTCGTAATACATCGGTTGTAATAGTGCATGGTGAGGCTAACGCGCAGGGTAAATCCTGGAACCAATTCAAACTGATTGCCAGGGACAGGCGTAGATGGTGCCCTTTTTTCATTTCGAATGTTTTATGTATATACATTTTTATATATAGATAAATAAAGGATATGTGACAATGTTGATTCGGTGTTGTAGTTGAGTAAAGAACTCAAATGCATGGATCCGAAACGTAATTATGCTATGAGTTTTATTTAATTTGTAAGTTTTTTGATATTACGTAGAGTTAAGCTTTTTGCTATGAAATTTTTTTCTTGAACAAATATTTTAATAAAATTTTGATTGCATCACAAAGTCTAATGTGGCAAATTCAATAACTTCAATTTGAAATTTTTCTTAAAAAAATGTTCCCTCGATTTTAAAAATAATTGCAATGTCTGCAATTTTAAAATATCTTTACAAATTGCTGTCAAATTCAATAAGTTGAAATTCAATTGTGGCCCAAGTATTCAGATAGCTGGCATATTTATGGTTTTATTTCGACAAATTGCTTATTTTTTAACATTTTTAAGCATAATCCCTTAAACTATGGTTCTTTGAAGTCACTTACTTGCCAGCCTTTTAAAATTCATTCAATTTTATACATATATACATATATTTTCATTATACTTCAATCAATTCATATACGTAACTTTTTATTCTGGCGATGAAGCCCAAATTATGCATAATTTGATGGCAAAAAATGTTTAAATATCGACAAATTGGAAAAAAAATAATAATGCAAAATCGTTTGCCAAACTTTCGCCATGTTTTAAAATGCAAAATACGTTAGGAAAAAAAAACTGCAGCAAAAGAAAAAAAAAGGAAATTTATAAAAAAGACCTGTCAGTGTCAGGCTGCAGCAATCCATGCAAATATACCCACTCAAACTAAATGCTATGTAGAATATATAGGGTAAAGCTGGTCAAGGAAAAAAAATTTTTAAATATGTAGAGTGCAAAGGCAAATGCAATTTTGCTGGAACAAATGAGGCAAAAGGATCAACGGCATCACAGCGGGAGCAGGCTCAGCACAGTGACAGCGATGCCAAATAAGTGAAAATGAAAAATAAAAAAGAAGGCATGTGGACATATAAAAATATCACAAAAAGTAGTTGGGTTTGGTTATGAAATGAACAGCAAGAGAGGCGTGAAAAAATGCCACCCCTTTTGGAAGCTAAAAGAAAATGGCAGCTGAAAAACAAAAGGCAGCATATGGAGTGCAGAGCAGCATGGCGGGGTACTACCACTGACACAAATGACACAGTATTCTTTTTTTTTATTTTTTATATTTTGCTGCTTTTCTTTTACCACAACTAGAAATTTTGCTAATGTTTGCAGCCAGCAGGCAACAGAGGCAACCGAGCGCGACAGCTAGAGCTTGCAGTGCAACGTACAGTGGAACAAACAGCAGCCGCAAGGCATAAAAATATTTATAAAAGAAAAGGCTAAAACTGAATTGCTTATGCAAGTGTTAAAATTAGGCCTAAAATTATGCTGAAGGTACTTGGTTTGTAGAAATTAGATCAAGGCAATATCACTATATAGGTTAACACGTTCTCTTCTTACGTGACCTTGTTTACGATTTAAGAACTATGTTCTTCCAATTGATTATACTAGAAATCCTTACGAGGTAATTGATTGAAAATTTATGGCTTAGCTTATATTAGCATAAATAATTTGAACTAGTTTTCAGAGCGGCTAAAATAAAATATATATCTAAACTGTATTCCAACTCTTCTCAATTTAAAAATGTGTGACATCAATGCACTACCCAATCCACTATGCCAACGTTGCCATGTTGCAATTATTATTTCCGGTTGGTAGAAGCGAAAAATAAAGTTGGATATGCAATGAGCAGGAAGCGACACACGCCAAAGTATGGGCGTGTGAAAAAATGAGCCCTGCGAAAAATGGGCCCAAACCCCACAACGCAAGTTGCAGTCTTCAAAAAAAAAAAAACAAAAAAAAATCAACAGCAGCAGAAAAAAACCCCCACAAGGCTCTACAGAGCATCCAATCTAACCAATTCCCAGCGCGTCAGCGCCAAAAAGTGTGGCAGGCAGCGGCATTTCCGCTTTTGTTTGTGCGCAGCGCATAATTTGCGAGACAAACATGCAAAAATGCCAGCAGTGAAACACACTCGAACACACACACAGTTACCAACGCATACAGACACACCACTGGCGCTCGAATCCCCCAACGAGTTGAAGTGCAAAATGGCGTACAGGCGCTAGGGGTTGAAGTTCTGCGGTCGGCTCCGTTCGTTGCGCTTCAAGACGCAAAGTTTATCTTGCGCTTAGGCGCAGCGGCCACATTGCAGCACATGCTGCCCCTTGCACATCGCTGCCCCGCAAACGCTTCAGGCTGTCATACCACCCCGCAGCTGCCTCAACAGGCTCTTTCATAAAACGCCTTTTTCCAATTCCCAGCCCCGAGCGTTTTGCTTTGTGATGGAGTCATTGCCGTTTCTTGTTGCCGCTTCGTCGCTTGCGCTTTGAGCGTGTGTGCGTGTGTGCGAGTATGCGAGTGTGTGTGTGTTGTTTTTAGTTTCGTACATTGCAGCTTTTTAGGCGTTTTTCACTTGTTTATGGTTATAAGTTGATTTCCGAAATGAAATTCTCCAAAAAGGGATTTGCCTTTTGCTGGTTTTGGACAAGCACTACAAATATGAAACACCTAAATTGTAAAAAAAAAACTGGGACAGTGAAAACAGAATATAAAGCATACTTAATACGGCACATATTGACTATAGGAAAGGCTTTGAATTTCTTAAAGTATTTCTTCAAATCTACATCTATGGACTATAGAATAGGCTTTGATTTTCTTAATTTAAAATATTTCTTCGTATCTACTACCACCTGCAATATTAAAAAAAAAAAAAATATTTAAGAATCTGTCGGACAAAAATTTTTAACATCTAAAAAAAAGATTCAGCGTAAATGGTTAAATATTAAAACTGTCTAAAAACAGTAAGCAGGCAGTATTGGATTAGACTTCTGACTTACTGCATTGACTTCTGCAAATTCAAAACTTACATTACCGATAAGGGAAAATTTAATAATAACAAGAAGTCGAAAAAGATAAAAAGTGTAAAATCTACAGACGTCTATCTAAGGGGACTAGAGGTATTATATACTAAAATATTTTACATATATATTGTGGGCCTCGAAAGCGTAGTCTACAACTCACTTTTAAACCGGAAGGTTGGTAGTTCGATTCCGTCCTACAGTTCGTCTAGCAACGGCACAAGATAATCTCAAAAATCACCCCAAGTGTGTGTTAAATCTAAAGGGCCCTAAAGATGGCTGGTCAATTGTATTTAAGTCTGTAAAAAATCTTTCCAGACAATTGATTTACTGGCCATATACAAAGCCGAATTTGAGCTTTACTAGGCTCTCAAATAGTAATTCGTTGTTCAACAGCGGTCCTTAAAGAAGCAAATATACCAACCCATGTATAAATATGTAGCTTTATAGGAAATTGCTCAATTGCTATTGTAGATGATGATCCGTAACTTGGACGTAAAGAGCTTATGTCACCGTCACGCCTACTACTACCTGTGACGCCCAATGCACCAAGCTCTATATCCTTCATTCTATATGAATACAGTATACCAAAAGAGCCTTATATACAAAGTGAAAAATATTTTCACTTGCAAATTCCGCACAAAAGTCGCATCAGTCGTCGGCGCCCGTGAGCTGCCTTTGGCTTTAGGCTTTGCTCGACCGGATCGCTTGAGTCTGGAGTGAAAATGGCGGGCAGCCGACATGGCGTTTATTTACAGGAAATGCGCATAAAGTTAATGCCTGAAGGGTGTGAGCTTTTTTGTAGCCAAATTGATAATTTTTTTTTTTTTTGTTTGTTATTTTGTTCTGGTTTCTCTTTGTTTGGTAAGCTTTCTGCAAAAGTAATGAGTGCATGTGTTTTACCCTGTCTCTGTAGATGTGTGTGTGTGTTTGTGTGTGAAAAGGGGATGGAGCACTTGGAGGCTGCTGGGTAGCTATTGACTAATGGCCGCAGTGGTGGTAAATTTATGACCCAAGCTTTGCGCTTTGGATATGCCAGTTGATGAATTTTTTGATAATAATTGAAAATGGCGTATGGGTAAACCACTATGTGTGTATGCGTATGGCTATGTGTGTATGCGTGTGTGTATGTAGTTTTGTGGCAGATAACAGTAAATGTGATGAATTATCTAAGGGGGAGTGATGGCATGTGCGGATTGAAGTGGAGTGCAATGCTGTTCATCAAGGCACTTTGAAGACGATTTTATGTATGAAGGGTATAGCGTATGGCAGCTACATATCGAGCAATATTTCTTTTTTGAACTTATCTGCATGACACGTTATATATGGAGAGCACCATTTTAGTTTCGGGGGATAAAGTTCACTTTATACAAATTAGCCAACAGTTTTTGGGGATGAATTTAAAGGTAAAGCATACAAGCACTTTATGCAGCGAATACAAAAGAAGAAATTTGATTATACACGAATTTCGTTTTTGTAAAACAGAATGAAATTTTATCAAAGGCTTGAAAAGGCATGTAAAAATTTGAACTAAGTTGTGAAGCGATCTAAATGACATTCATGCATTTTTGTCGAATTTTGTAATGCTTTGGGGAATGCAAAATATTTGTTAAAACTTTCTTTAAAGCTGTGATGCTTGTTGTTTATTAAAATCATTTTTTTAGCTAAGTATTTTTATAGCAACATAATCAGTGTTATATAAAGTTTTTATTATATTGGTAAAAACTGATCCAGATGCACATAATGAACTGGTATCCTCAGCCAATCAGTAATTGATGAGCTGAAACTGTATTATGCTTAGCTGTGCCCTTTCAAGTCTGCTTAAATCAATATTAATCATTGAAAATTGCTTTATTGTTTTCCAAAATATTCCCCACTAAGATCTATACATTTTTGAAACAATTGTCGAAGCTTTTTTGCCACCCTGATAGAGGCTTCTTCAAGTATCGAAACGTTGATCTCTCATTTTATTTTTTACATATAGGAACAAAATGAAGTCATTCGTTGCCAAGTCAGGACTATATGGTCGGTGACTCATCCAATCGATATTTTGAGTAACTCAAAGTACAGTTGTTTGAGCAGAGATGTGTGAGAGGCCGAATTATTGTGCTGAACAGTGATGCGTCTTCGGCGGTTAGTTTTTCTGATTTCTTGGAAGAAAACTGGCAAACAAATGGTTGTGTATCATTCAGATTTCACTGTTCTGCGTTGTTCTAGTGGTATGGTTTCGATATGTCCACATTGAGTGAAAAAACAGGCGACCATTACCTTGGCAGTGCATCGTGCGCGAACAACTTTTGTTGGATTTGGCTTTTTTTTTAAAACATCCATATAACGCTTATATGTCTCAGAACGTATAATCTCAAAAATGCCAAACCTTACGATAGAGCTGTCAGTTGCCAGATTGTAACACTAGAGTTGCTCGATACCGAAATAAAAATGGCAACCCTCGCAAATAAAATGTGGCCCTCGTAAATCATCAAACTCAAAAGAATGCTCGCTGGGAAGAAATGTTCGTCGAATGAAGTGGTGATCGCCGAAACTGAGAAAACTAAATCTTGTTTTAAACTTACCTAAAACAAATATCTTTAAAAGATTTAGTTAATTAAAAACATACGTTTTTTGATTTTACTTGCTGTTTAATTGTATACTCATTAATTTTTAAAAATTCTTTTCATTTCAGGTATGTTCCACAACCTTAAACCTGACAAGACGCTTTAAAATAATATAAGTATTATTCACGTGACTAAAATACATTATATAAATAAGTTTAGTTTTTTTTTTAATTAAGTAGCGACGCAAAAAGATAATGCTTAATTTAAATAACTGGTTTAAAGCAAAAAATTAAAACAATTTTATTTAATATAATATAGTGCAAGCTACATATGCTACGCCTCAAATGTGGGACAATCCCAAGCAGCATGTGCTAAAATTTATTACCAATGTATAAAAACAAAAATAAAATGTTTACACAAAAAAACAAAAATAAATAAAATAAAACGTATTCCGTCAATTTCAGACACTCTTAATGACAGTTTCAATAGTTCGTCGGTATAGGGGGGCAGCAATTCGAGAGATACAAAATAAATAATTTCACAAAAAAATAAAATAAATAAAAAAATAGTAAATGCTCTTGACATATGTCAATAGCAGCAAGACAAACAACAATAAATAAAAATTTTCTGCTAATGAAGCATTAAAGTTCCGGCTATTGGTTTCCCGGTTAAAACCCATACTACGTATCAGTCACAAAAATCTGATCAAAATATAAAATGAGCAACAACGGGCTAGGAAAATTGTGCACAAATAATACAAATAACACTGAAATCAATATGCAAAATTTAAACAATGAAACTGCCATACTACACACTAGGCATATTTATACAATACATAAACAGTGAAAAAATCGTAAATAAACAATGTGAGAGAGACAGAGAGAGTGAAAAAAGCAGTAAGTGGAATCGTTAAAACTGGAAACAAGTGCCACAAAATAAAAACGTAACTTTGGGGCATAAACAAAAAAAAGGGCTAAGCAAAAAGGTCGCGCTTGTTGCAGAGCGTGCAAAACATTTGTTTAGCACTTGAAAAATGTGCTCGAGTGCGCAAAAGTCTCCTTGGCCATGTTGTCATGTGGGTGGCAGAACGCCTCCTACGTTCTATACGGTGTACAGCAACAACAGTGCGTTTGTCAGCTTGTCAACCTTTATATGAATTTTTTATCTATGTTTTTACCCAAAGTAACCGCGTGTCTGCATTTGGCGTATAACATTTGGTGCCACGGCACAGTGGTGCAAATGTGTTGCATATGTGATAAAAAAAATAAAAATTATTGCGTATTTTATTCAATGTGCTATGAATATAAATTTGATTTAAAACGAGTTGAATTTATAGGCATCTATAAGGAAATACATTTATTATATTTTGGAAACATATTAATTTTATTCACATTTTGTTCAGTGAGCAAGCACGTAACTTTATGTTCCCAAAATATTATTAATTGAATACAACTCTGTTATGA
This sequence comes from Chymomyza procnemis, assembly GCA_035046065.1. Taxonomy (NCBI): domain Eukaryota; kingdom Metazoa; phylum Arthropoda; class Insecta; order Diptera; family Drosophilidae; genus Chymomyza; species Chymomyza procnemis. Next base: position 15,252,107 of record JAWNOJ010000013.1, on the reverse strand, counting down.
AAGCTGTATATTTTATTTATGTTTTTTATCGTCTCTTTCAAGTTCTTATTTACATTTCTTTTGCATTTACAAGGGCTGCATATATCGAGTTGTGATTCAAGAAAATCTTACAATATGATTTTAAATAGCCCAACAAATCAACAAGCAAAATCCCTCAACTAAGCGCAGTGATAAATATTTTCCATTTAATTTTTTTTGGCATTATTCTGTCAATTTTTTTTGGCTCTCACCAATTGCATGCGTTCCACAGTAAGGTGTTTGTCCTGCTTTGTCACAGCGGCCGCAACGTTGTCATCAAGTCAACCGCCAGTTGCTGTCCGCCCTCTAAGCGTCAAAGACAAAAAAAAACCCAGTACAACAACAACAAAATAAAAAAAAGAAATAAAGAAATGAAGAACCAAAAAAAGAGACCCAGGCAAACCGAGGAATACAGCATAATTGCAATTTGCGTAATTGTGCCCCCAAAGCTGAATGAGAAATGAGCGGCGGGGAATGTGCACTGAGTCACCATAGAGCGCAGGAGAAGAGTTTGTTGCTTGGTTAGTTAAATTGTAGCGGGAACGAGAGATGGTGTGTGTGTGTGTGCAGGGAGCCATCCAGCGATTCTGGCAGTAAGTCAACCAACCAAGTGGACAGCACGCAGCTTCAATGCTAGCCGGAGGAAAATATGAAACGAAAAGAGTACTTAATAAACAAAATACAAAAGAAAAGCAGCCAAAATAAACAAAATGAGGAATGTGTGTGTGTGTGTGTGTGTGTGTGTGTGTGTGTGTGTGCAAGTGGGAGGTCAGTGGGCAAGAGATTGAAGGAAGATGGTTGTTGTTGTTCTAATACCCTATAACACATAGTTTCAAGAGTATTATAGATTACTTAGACAATATGCGAAAAATCGGCTTTTTTATGAACCTGTAGATCTTCTCAAAGTTTCAATTGCAATACCCTATACTCGTATTTTCATTATTATATTGATATGACTTCTTTTAGGGACATATGGATCTTCTCCAAATTTCATTTGTTATACCCCCTATACTCATAGTTTCAAGAACATTATAGTTTACCTAACATTGACATAATGCGAAAAAATCACATTTTTTATGGACGTATAGATCTCTTAAATGGCCTCGAACTTGGCGTGTGGAGCGTAGATACTCTGATGCTGGAAGCAAAGCTGGCAAAAATATAGCTGCACATAGAAATTGGAAACTTAGACTACTAGACCTAGACTGCTTCTGGCTGCCTGACTGATAGCTTAGCTAAAGCCCCAGTAACAGTTTAGGTTATTTGGGTCAACCATTATCCCTTCAACTTAACTACAAGATTATGACTGAAGTTGTCTGAAATAGACAGACACTGCAGCATCTTTAGAAAACATAGAAAAATGGAATATCCTTGCAGCTATAGTGTATGCCAATGTCATGTGATGTAAGATCTCGACTGATTTCCAATTTTTTTTTGGGGCTATTGTTTGTTTGTTTTGCGCTGTCGTATATAATACAAAATTCGACACTCAAGGCTTTTGGGGTAGGTAAAGTTGGCTCCCGGTTTTGGATACTCGCTTGTGACACAATGCAAAACTGCAGCACGTTTTTAACTACTATACGAAAATATTTGGGGAATTCGTTGTTTTTTTTAGAGCGTGGGGTATTTTTTAATTTTAATATGTTGGACTTTGCCGCAGGCTAAGGAAGTCGCCACAATGTGGGGCAGCGCTGTTTTGTAACCAGTCAAAAAGCTTGCTGCAAGGGATTCAAAGAATTCTATTTTCTGATTTTTTTTTTTTTTAATAAAAGTTTTGTTTTACGCCAATATTGAATGGGAGTTAGTCGCCAACTGTATTATGACAGGGGCGTGGATAGAGTTTGGGGTGTTGGCATAAATTTGCCCTTTTTCGCTCAGAACGAAATTTGAATATTAAATGGAAATATGTACTTGCTGCTTGAAATGGATATTGATAAATACTGAATGTATTACTTTATTTAATTAATAAGATTGAGTTAGTTGAATAATCATAAAGCGTAGCTTTTTATAGATTTTGTTTTCTGTAGAATGTTGAGTACTTGTCAATTTATTGGAGCTTAAATATTAAATATTAAATAAATCATGCTTCTTGGGGAGAGCGGTGTGTATGCCAGCAACAGTTTTTCTGGCCCATCCTTAGAATATATTCTATCCGTCTCAGCCTCTGGGATGTAATGACTACATCTTTGGCATGGTTTAAGCTCAACAATGCGTCATTGTCCCTTGGAATGTAGTCACCGTGCTCATTTATGCTTGGTCCAAACGTTTTTCGCAGTATTTTTTTTTTCAAGATTCTTAGGGATTTTTCGTCTGCTGCCGTCATAGTGCAAACCTCCGCTCCATATGTGACTATTGGCTTTATAATGGAATTATAAATCCTTAGTGTCCCAGGGTATGCATGGATCGCAGTTTTGATCTGAATATTTTGTTGTGCGCGTTGTAGTCCGATCTTGTATGCAGTTCCTTGCGCTGTTGTCATTGCTTATCAACAAGTCCAAGTATTTAAAATTGTCAACTCCTTCGAAGTGTTTATCACCTATGCTGAGATTCCGCGGTCTTCTTCTCCCAACGTATCTTGAAAATGTCGGTAGTTGAGTTACAGTAAAGAATTCAACAATTAGTTGCACGACTTTTGTTGTAATATTTCGTTAGCAAAATATTAGTGAACATAAGCTATGTTGAACTGTGTCTCTTAGTTACCAAAAATTTCTTAGAGCTTTTTGGCTGGATAAGTTTAATACTAATAAATTATATTAAGTGGTCTGAGTTAACTTGCAGAATCTTAATGCTGCTCCAAAAAAGGGGACACCCTACTTGACAAGAGCGTAACAAATTGCAATTTTTTGGAAGTACGCCTAATATTACAGATCTTACAGTTGTTTAAATTTTGTATTTTGTTCAGCCAATCTAAATTTTTGTATCATGCAAACATGCGGTCTAACTTATACTTAACTTCTCTATCGATAAGAACTGCAACTATATTCATGTTGGTAGCAAATGTGAAACTTAAGTATTTGTATTTTATTTATTCTGAAATATATTGAAAATTTTAATTCCACGGCTATAAATCTCCAGTGTTTTTTTAGGCTTTCTTTTACTTTTTTACTACGATATAATAACATTTCTTCATAATTTTATTTCTACTATATTTTTTATAGTATATAACTGTATGAAATTTTTGAATTTATTATCATAATCACGTAATAATCAAAAAAGTACCCTCCTCGCTAAAATATGTTTTCATTTTTGCAACGTTTTCCATAAAAAGATGCTAAAATTCCATTTATCGCTATTTAAACATATTTAAAAAAATTTAACTAGATTTTTGCACTATATTATGTTTATAGTTTGTTGTGTTCATGACAATTTAGAGCCATGCAGCCAAATGGCAACAGATATCCACCTGCTAGAACTGCAGCCAAAAACGGCTTGACCTAGCACACTTTTGAAGAAAACTTAAATTGTGCGTTGTAGTTACTTGCGGCCGACTTTTGTATACGCTTTAGAGCTGAGCTGAAAAACAAAAAGTACCTGGTCGAAAAAATGACTGCTACTTTGACGTTTAGAACTCAAAACCACACATTGTACCACAATGGACCTTCAATGCTTTGAATTTATAATAATCTACAATTAAGATCGTTTGAGTGTGTTAGAAATATTTTGGCGTTAGCTTACTAGCTTCACCTTCTCTATGTAAACGTATGTACATTCATTATCACAAATCGTACATATCCCAACCTCAAACTGCAGTGTATAAAAAATTGCTATAAACTTTTTATAAGTGCGCCAAAAAAGTAAGCAAAACTCATAAAGCATACGGTGGCATGCAACACAAGCAACAGCAGCAACAACAAAAACTACAACTGCAGCAGACGCAGTGAGGCAAAGCAGCAAGATTTATACACAAACTTACATACACCTTAGTTAGTTAGTATATAAGTAGTAGAATATGTTGTTTAGTGTTTTGCCAAGGCGCGGATACTACTAGCCATGGTTGGTCGCCTTCACCTTCTTGCCACTTGCCACTTGGCACTTGCCTCTTGGCTCTTTGTCAGGTTGTCGGTCGACTGCTTTGCCACTTGGGATGCAAACTTGACTTGGAACCGCAAGCCGAAAAACGCCCACGCTCGAAGGCGAAACACACACACACACACATACACATATAATTTACGTCAATATCTTGGCCAAGAATTTGTTGTTGCTACCACCACTATTGCAGCAGTTGCTGTGCCACCGCCATTGGCTTTTGCTTATTGTCAAGTTTTTAAATGCTGCAATTTGGGGTACCAAGCACTTGAAATATGTAATGCAACGCGGTGCTGCAACCATTACCACTAGTGACTATTGTTTGCCTTTATAGCTATTGTAGCTATTGTTCCATAAATCCATTAAAAAAAAATGGGAACACAATCCAGAAGGAAAGCTAGCGGCTTTTGTCTGCATAAATAGGGATACACTTTCTGGTCAGAATACGGTAGAGTGTTTAGGAGTAGATGCAGTTACAGAATTTGTAAATACTTGAGGGTTTTTAACGGCGAAGTGTATGCACATATAAAAGTTTCTAGGAGTGCACTTTTTGGCTGTGAAAGTCGAAATTCAAAGAATCTGTAATCTTTAAAAAATGTTATTTTACTGCATGTATGAATACTTATAGCACTTTTGGGGGTTTACATGCGCATCTGCTTCCGACAAAGCTGAACTTCCAAAAATAATTGTTTTTTCTTTGCTTTAAAAATTGTTCGCACCTATTGTTTTGTAGGAATTCGAAAAACAAATAGATGTTTTTTTTTTTTAATTTGGTTCTCTATTAAAGCTCATATTCTAATTATTAGATCATGGTCAAGGTGTACGCATTTAACGGTTGACCAACCTATAAACCGATGCTGCTCAGAGAAAGACAGAGAGATTATGGAAGAGAGAACGGTAGTAGCTATCTCAGCTGACTTTGATGATGCCTTCTCATTCTTAATACTTTCAATTCACAACCCGACGAACCTTCTGCCGTCGTCGGCTCCGGGGTATTCCATAAGATTTATAAACCCGTCTAGCTTTTAATTCATTCACCCCAGTTCGCGTCTATAAATTTTTTTTTGTATCGTGACGTCACTATGGTGCCCGCTGCAAGGGTATAATAAAGAAGTGTTACTGCCACAAACGGCAGTTGCTCAGCAAGTGTGTGTGAGAGAGGGTACAGTGTATGGGTTATTTGCTCCGATTCGCTAAGATACAAGCAAAAGCCTGTGTAATTTGTCATTCACACCACGTGCATACTAAGAGGCTGTGCTCTCAAGCTCTCTGCATTGTCATATTTTGCATCGACAATGCCGTCTCCGTCTCCGTCTCCGCCTCAGACTTGAGACTTATTCGCAGTTTGCTTTTTCGTTTTAATGGCTGAGCATACGCGTAATACGCGACCATTTCCATAATGCAAACGAACGACGGCAGACGGCAACCGAAACGACAAGGCGGCTCCTGCTCACTGAGCAGACAAAACTTTATGCGCTCAGCTTGTATTTAAGAAAGAAAAATAAAGAAATATATAAATCTAGTGAGCCGTCTATGGTTGAACTAAGCCGACTATCTTATGCACTCTATACGATGACTGAAAAGTTGGAGCACAGTCAAAGCCAGTCAGTTGGAAGAGAAAATTAGATCAGATTTATTTTATTTTATAGCGCGAAATTGTAAACATTATTATTTTATTTACGACCAATTGGTCGTAATTTAATGATTATAATCTTTGGGCATGAAGATTGGCAGCGTTAAATGCAATTTATTTCGGGGTTTCATCTATTGCAGCTCACCTTGTTTTCTTGCAATTTTTTAAGTAGCTGCTTTGTGCTTGATGACACCGACTTGAGCCTCAATTTATAGGGTATTTCAGAAAAACTGCATGTGTTTGGAAAGTTAGCGTACATGCATCCATTGTACAATGCCGCGCACTTTTCTGCTCAAAATTTCGCGTACGTGATCGAAATATGCATCATATCGTAGAATGCGTCCAAGCATTCCTTGTCTGCCACTTATGGCGCATGTTTTACTTACATATAAATTTAGTTTTTTATTTATTAACATTCGCCTCGTTTCCGAGAGAGTTGTTTTGTTTTTGGAACATAGACTTAACTGTTATACGACTTATATTCCCTTATTGAGCTTGGTGTTCTGTTAACCGATTTGGTTTGTAAGATATAAAAGTCTGTCCAATTGCGTAAACATTTTTATTTGAGTTGTCAAAAAAGTAAAAATATGCATACCGAAAACAGACAAGTTGTAGTGGAAAGACTTTAGACATATGTTGGTTAACTTAAAATGTATCTTTATGTTACTGCAACGATAAATACTTATAGTTATTGCAATAAAGTCGCAGGTTTCGTGATGACTACCATAAAAAAGTAAATTAAAAATTGCGGCTTGCTTAATACTTGTGCTAACTTTTAAAGACCCTTTAAGTTTAAAGCAAAGTTGCCAGAAAAACGCAAGAAAAAGTTAAAAGAAAAGAGTCAAAATTTATTTTTTTCAGTTGGAGTATCTGCCGTAGTTGTGTACGTCAAGAAGTTAGAAGCTAAAGTACGGTTACATTTGTTCTTGAGCTGCCTATACGTTCGTTCATTGAAGTCTTTGCTGTCACAGTTTTTAAGCATTATCTTCAAGTTATCTATAATACAATTACGTTCCAATAATTCGGTCTCACTCACAGACAGATGTGCTTTCAGAGTTTTGAGCTCATTATTTTGACTGCGTATAATACGCTGTTGTACGCAAAGTTGCTCCTTAGCATCGGGATCGGGTAGGAACTGTATTTGGTATTTCAGAGTCTCGTACATGCGTTCAACTACTTGCAATTTATGACTTATATTCACGCGTGCCAGATTAAGATTAATATTGCGTCTGAGAGTCAAAATAATACTAAAAATAAATATTTATTAAGTATAAATTTTTTACTTACTTGAGTAAAACTTGTATTTTGCATATAAGTTCAAATTTGCTTGGATCTTTACACATCATAACACGCCAGCGATGCAAGCGACATGGACGCGACAACTCCTCCGTGACAGCTAAAACACGCAAGCGCTCACGATGAAGTTGTCGTTCCAGACGCACTACCTCATGGCGCATATTTGCTGTGTTTTCAATTGAACGTTTCAAACATTGGTTGGACATGCGTAGGTTAAGAATTTCCAATTTTAACAGACGTATATCTGCAATACGCTGATTGTACAGCTGGGTGCCACGATCCAAGGCTAATTGTATGATCGTAATGCGTTCTGTCATTAGACGCATCTCATCGTTACGTCGCACCATTTGCAGTCCAATTAAAGAATTTTCCTTTCGTAATTCTTCCATATCATGTGCCATAGTCTTAAAACGTCTTTCGTCCCGCTCAATGGTGGTCTGCGCATTCTCAAACAATATCTTCATATTCTTATAATCATTACGCGTTACTTGCAGCAAACGCTCCTGATTTTCATACTCCGATATTTTGAGCTTGATTACTCCATTTAAATGATCTATTTGTATACGTTGATTTTGTATTTGCTGCTCAGATGTAGATTGCACTTCATTCAATTGCTGTATTTGATGGGAGAGCTTTTCATTTAAGGCCTCCAGTGATTGGCAATGCTCCATGCTTGCGTCTAGATGCTTTTGCAGTGCAACCTTTTGGCTATGCACGATTTCTCTTTGTTTTTTGACGCTCAAAAATTCCTTCTGTTTAATTTGCAACCTCTCCAAAAGCTCGACCACTCTTTGGTTTTTCTTACGTAAATTTTCTGTGTATCGCAATATAATAGAAATATTTGAGACATGGTACTTGAAATATACAATATTCCAGCTACATACCTGCCAGTGTCTCGAGCTCATTATTCAACTGATAAAATTCTCCCTGTAACTCACGCTTTTCTTTCTCAACTTTTTGAACATTATGATGATCTTCTTTGATTTGCGCATATGCTTTATCCAATTTTAAACGTATATTCTCTAGATTATTGCGCTGATTTTCAGCATTATGTTTTAATGTGAAAATTATATCAACTTTACTTCTAAGCTCTAGTTCCATCTTTTTGTTTTTTTTTTGTACTTGCTCATTCGATTTGAGTAAGTCGTCATTTGAGAGCTTTGCAGTTTCCAATTGTTTTTTGTAGGTTGAAATCTCGTTGCTGTAGGGAGAATAAAAAATGTAGGCTTTCATAAAATGTTTCATTAATCGTTGCATTCTCGATAGATTATGATGTTACTACTTAAGAAGCATATTGTAGATACTTGATGATATAGGTCACATATAGTTTATTGGTATATTTAAAAAACCTCCTTTAAGACGCATATCTTTTGCATACTTACTGCCAAATACAAAACAAGATTATTGTATAGAATTTGTTGAAAAGTCCGAATCTTAGAGATGTTAAGAAGTAGGCATACTTTCAATTATATTAATATCGTATTTGAAATTTAATCATATTTGTTGAACGTAATTATTTGATTGTAATTTTAGTGAAGAGCATCTCAAATTCGTATACCGTCTATAACTTTAAATATTCACAAATGTATCACTTTATATAGTACAAGTGTTGCTATTTATATTGACACCTTCATCATAAATTTGGTATACATGTTTTTTTTTTCCAAAAATGAAATAAATGAATTTTCTGCTGGCGCCATCTATCTAAACTTACTAAAAATAAAGTTTGGTTTTATTGTGTAGTGTTTTATTGCGTCTCCACGGCCTTTTGCATAAAAGCGTGCACGCTTATTAAAAAGGTTATTATTTAAAATTTATTACATTTTCGTTACTTGAGATAACAACCGAACTAGATAGCTTTCTTAACTACTTTATAAAGCTAATATTAACATTTTTCCGACAACAACTTCGCTTTCTGGGCAATATTGCCGAATAGTGTATATAGTGTTAAAATATAAGCTGATCTGGTAGTGAAACGTTCAGGCTGTAGGATGTACATACAAATACACTTTCTTTTCATATTAATTCAGAATAAAAAAGACATTTTTTTGTCAGGACTTACTTGAGCGAGCTTATATTTTCCATAAGTTCCAAATTCTTTTTGGTTAGAATTTGATATTTCGTTTTTAACATATTATTCGATTGCATTTCGCGCTGTAAGTCTAGCAAAACATTTTGTAGATTTGCCTTCATTTGATCAGCGTTTACTTTGTGCCACTTTACATGCTTTGAAAGAGTGGAAATAGTTACATTTTGCAGTTTCTTAGTGTCATCGTAGCGCACTAATATCTTTTGTAGGTTTATGTTTTCCCCGAATAGTCGATCTTTAAGAATACGCATGGCATTATGTTCCTTCTTACTTTTACGAAAGGCTAACTCGTACATTTCCATTTCCCGCAAACGACGCCTACAATCCACTAACTCCCTTTGAAGCAGCTTATATTGCTCTTCCTGACCTTCAAGTTGCACACTTAACTTGTGCTCAAGTTTGTATTTTTGCATCTCCAGTGTTTTCAACTCATTGTGTTGAATGATGCTGCTATCGTTTTGACTCGCTATAATGGCTTCCAAAGATTCAGCATAGTAACGATGGGTTTGTAAGCGTTTTTTATGTTCTTTAAGTTCGGCAGCTAGGCGATCGCGTTCACGAAACACTGCGCGACTGATAGTCGATTTGCTGCAGGCACAGTTGTTGGATCAAAAGTGGCATCAAAAATTCCAAAAACTTGCAACTTACCTAGCTTGCTGCGGTAAAATTGGCAGCATCTGGAAATTATTGGTAGGTAGCGTTTCATAATGGTTATCTCTCGCAGCTTCGTCCGCTTTTAGCTGCGCCTCATCAGCCGTGCGCCAGGCCTCTTCTGTAAAAAGTGTTTTAACCTTTGAGGAGAAACATCTGCACAAATTTATGGCTTGCACCCACCTAGTGCCTGTCTCAAGTGCACTAACATTTCTTCCGTGGCACATGTTGTCTCCAAAGCTAAACCCAGCTTTTCAGTTGCCATTTGTAACTTATCTTTAGTGCTCTGGTTTTGCTGCAACTCCTCCACATAGCGACCATGCATGCGATACAGTATGTCCACATAGTACTTGATCTGTATGGCCAAAAAGCTGTCCAGTTCTTGTGATACATGCTGTATAAGTTGGCTTGAAGTTGCAAAGAACTCCTGATTCAGATCATAAACAAGATCCATTTCTGCCGCCTCTTTGGGATGGGAGAAGTTTTCCAATAGCCGCGAAGTGTTAACATTACTATGTTTTGAGTGGATTGCACTCAATTGTCGATTTAAAATAGATTTTGGCGGTTTCATTTCAAATAAACAAAAACGTTAACAGAATAAACAACGTAGCAAATACAAAATTGTAAAGAAAGTGTAAGTTGAATGTTTACGAACTAAATGTATTAAACATAAAAAAATAAAAAAAAATTACTTTGTGACTTAAAAAAACTTGTTAAAAAGAAAGCATTTTTGAGATATTTTCAATAACGTATGTAACATTAAATTGTATAATTTTGTTTTGTTTGGATATAACATAATTAATATTTTTTGATACAGGCGTTCATCATTAGACCTTAAAACATGGTACAACTGCATAAAACTTCTTAATTTGCTTTGTTTAAATCCATTTCTTAGCTATTCTTCTCTTTCCGTTTTATATACAGCGTTCATTAACAAGAAATACGTTTTTTCGTAGTCGCCGAAATGTTAATATAAAAGTTTCGGCACATAGCAGAAGCTTAAGTAAACTCAAAACACAAAAAAAGTTATATACGACTTTTGGAAAACAATACAGTTAATACAGACTATACATGCACAGACGCATGTACATATGCACGTACGTAAGTAAAAATTAAGACGAGTCAAACAAATATATAAATCTACATAAATGTGCAACGCTACGTATGCGTAATTTTTAATTAATGCCGCACAATTTTCCACTTGCTCTAGGCGGTTGGATTCCGGGAATTGGGGAGAGATACTTACGTTGCTGGCAGCGGAATTTGTTTTGTTTTCGAGACCGCAAACCAACGTCGAAAGTAGCTTAAACTCAAGCAGTAGCAAAAGTTTGTTTTTAGCGAGTTATTATTACGCATACGACACGTTGCATGTCACAACCCGAAGGTTTGTTTAATTTTTTTTTTCGGTATTTTTGCTTTTTTTTTGTTTGTTTTACTAGCTGCTGTTGTCTTTGTTGTACTTTTTTGAGTACACAAACACACACACAGGCACAAGCATACAACGTTTACATGCACATGTTTAATATGCGGTTTGGGTCTTGTCAAGACCAGATACAGTCAACATTCAGCCCCGTCTCCGACTTATAAGCTATATTTGCTTAGGCGTATATGTCTTGGTAGCCGCCAAGTCATGCCCAAAATCATGCCATACAGTGTCGCGACACGATGAGGCTCTCGCTGATGCGACGCCCTTCATCTTAATTACATGCTACAAACACGCGGACACTCAAGTCTCGGCCGTTGGCAATCAGTCGACCAGTTGCGACTCACACAACCACAAGGCAAATGCTCAGCAGGCACAAATATTGATGAATGTTTGTGTGACAATCCAATAGAGCCGTCAAATCGCACCCGGGCTCTTCATCTATCTACCAGCGTGATTAAATTTGTTGCGAGGTTAGTTTTAAGAAATTTTATAGAGCAAGTATTTGGTATTTAAAGAAAGCAAGAAAGTACGCGATTAATAAAAATAATTTATCGGAAAATAGAGAAAACTAAATTTTGCATAAAAAAAATGGGAAAATGAATAGGAATTATGATAGCAATAATTAAATTTATGCAAATGGCAAATTAATTATTTTTTAACAATTTACAATTGAAACAATAAATCATGTTAATTGCGGTACGTGAAATCCGTAGATGCAAATTATTTCCAACTATTTATATTTAGCAAAACATAAAAAAAGTAAAGTAAAAAAAAGTTTCTAATTAAAAAAAAAATTTTACTTCTTATAATAATTTATTATTCCCCTTTGACTATGGTTATCGCTGCACAAGTGATATAATTTTAAAGCAAAAACATAACTCTTAAAGAAAATCACGGAATAAATGAAGCTATATCTCGACAAACTGGAACAAAAAAGTTTATTCCAGAATTGCATAAAAATTATGCCTGGGTAAAAATGGCACAAATTTAATTTAACTTCAGTTAGAGCCTTTCCCAAAATTTTCAGACTAAATTCGTCCGAAACTCAAACAAGTTTTTGCAACGCAGCTGAAAGCCAGCGCAACTTTAGCCAAGATAGTGCACCTCTTGAACAAGGCCAATGTCGGTTTGTAGGCCAAAAAAGGTCACGGTGACAATTTTTGCATGCAATGCACTTGTGTGTCTAGCTGGCATAGAAAAAAATCCACAATTTGTGTTAAAAACTGCTACCATGTTACGCGGTTTTAACACTTTTCTGCTACATAAGTGAAATGAAATGGCTTGCAGTTTAAAGATCTAGCTTGATTATGGAGAAATATTAGGATGTCATAAACTAGTTAAGCAACCCTCGCACATGGCCAGTCACTTTGTTTATTCACTCGCTTAAGCTTCAAACCAAAACTCTTCAGATACTAAGTTACTTAGTTACTCAGATACTTCAGCTGCCCAGCTGCATAAATGCCCATCACAAGGTAAATTTGGGTTGTTGTCTTACGTTGTTGTTGGCTGCTTGGTTGGTCTTAGCCTTTCATTGGCGTTAGACTTTGATTTAAATTTAATTACTGAAAGGAAATTATACGAAAATTGGTTTTTGTATACAAATTAGCCTCAATATGTGCATGTATCTATGTATCTTTCAATGGCTTAAATGTGCACGCAACTGTAAAAATTCGGTTTTCAACAAGGTATTTTATTCATACGACCGAGAAAACGGCCCCAAACGCAACAGGGTAACCGAATATCAACCCATCAACCTATCAAAATCTCAAACCAACAAACTATAGATGGTTTGCTTGTGTATTTTATTTATGGGTTTACTTTGCTTATTTTATGCCCACAAAAGGGCTTTTTAACGTGCATTTTTGGTAACTTTAAATAAATTAATATATCAATTTAAATGCTTTGCTTTTGGCTTGTAATAGAATATAGATAGATTGTTAGTTTAATTATTGCATAGACTGTGCTTGCTCAGCTGTGCTTTGGGTTTTGGTTTGTGCGCCTTTGACAGAAACATGAACTGTAGTACAACCTTTTTGAAGGTTAAGTAGTTTTTGTTTTAGTTTAATGAATGTGAAAATTGACAAAGACTTTGATTAAAAGCAAATTATTTCAGCTATATTGTGCAAAAATTGAAAGAAGTGGCTTAAAATACTACTTTCTCGGCTTGCAAAAGCAAAACTCTCCCTCTGTTGAATGCAATAATAACTTATGAAATCTTGTAAAAATATGTCTGAAATCTGAAAAAGTCAGCGCACAGAATACTTTTTAGAAAATATTTAAGTGCAAACTTGTAGCATCTACTGTGAATTCTGCAACAATTAAGAGTTCGTGACATTCATTTCTAGAAATTCAATTCAATTAGATAATAGGAAATGTGCAAATGTTTTTTGTTTTCTTACAGCATGCAATTAGTGCCAGATCATCTTTTTTATTTATTTTAAGAATGAGATATATAGCATATATTTCTTGAGAATGACTTTGAACGAACTGTTGCTCAATTGTATTTGTCTGGCGGAGGAAGAGCAAAATTTTTGTACTATTATGATATAGAACAAAGAGTTTTTGTTTTAGCGCAGATTGTCCGCAATTTTTCGTCATTAACAAACAATTATATAATTGCAGTATGTTACTTCAAACAAGCCGTTTATGAAATTCAAGTAGTTTTTCCAGTGTCGAAAATAGTATCACATGTATGTAGTTTACTTGAAATTGAACACAAGCTACTCAGATACTTGTAGAATTACTATATCCATGTTTCCAAATGAATTAAGCTTAAGCCAGTTATAGTGCAAGCGTTAAAATGCTTATATCTACATTTTTGGCCTAAAATTTTCCGCATAAAGTTTTCAATTTTTGTATTATGCCATAGACAGAATAAGTTATAAATATTTGCCAAAAGTCGCATTATTCAAAACTGAGAAAACCAATTATCTATAAATTACAATAAACCAAGTTGCCAAAACAGAATTTACGATCTTTGGCAAGTCTTAAAATGAGAGCAGACAGCTGAAGCTAATATAAAAAGTAGTAGTAGTGACCTCGAAGAAAAGTACAAATTTCGAATGCAAAAACTGTCAACAACTGACAATGACTTGGTTGGTCTGAGTATCTAATTGTCTAATGCATTAGCGATACTATGCCAAGAAATGGCCAGAAATGCCGCAGTAGATAATATATGAAGAGTATATACTATCTAAATGCTTATAAAATAAGTATGCGTGTGTGTGTGTGTTTGCGCCAGCTAAATCATAGTTCAAGGCTACTTTTAATGCATTTTTATGCGCAGACGCCGCTCAAGGACGATCCCAAACCGTATGGTTTGCAAGAGTAAGCGTTCTCAACGCCCAAAAACCACAAGCCGCGTCTAAAGTGTTGGGCCACTTTAGAAAAAAAAATATATATCAACCTATATATATATATATATATATATATATATATATATATATATTTAAGTGCTTATAAAAATAGTAATAAAAATGCAATTTTTTATATGCAATTGCAAAGGCAACTTGTGCTAAAATAAAAAATAAATATAAAAGAAAATAACAGCCGGGGTGAATTTTAAGCCAACACAGCCAGCAACAACTACTGCGAAAGCATTTGTCGACCTTGACTCATAAACACATTTACACATTTTTTTTTTTGTTATATATGTGTAACAATTATTTTTATATAATTTTTTTTAACGCTCTGCTGAGTACTGTGAGCACTTATTGCAAAGCTATGGAACCTTTCAGCATTTGGATTGAGGTTGCTGCGGAAAAGTAACAGAACAAATATGAAAAGCTGGGGGTAAAAAAAAAACGTAGAAAAAATAAAACCAACACTTGACTTAATGCAAATATGAGCCATAAGAGTGATGCTTTTAAAGCTACAGATGTGGGTCGTTTGTTGCATGATTTAAAAAATTAATGCATGCAGCCAAGAAGCAGAAAAAGAGGATTAAATAAAGAAAAAAACGTATATATATAAAGTATAAAGTAATATATGAATATGTGAGATAAAGAGCATGCTTATATCGTTGAGTAAAGTAACGATGGCGTTTGTTAACAATGGGCGCGGTTGAGAGATAACATAGCAAAAATCGTGATTTGGATCAACTTTGACTATATTGATTGCCTGCCAATTTTGGTGCAATTTGCTAGACAACTTTAAAAATCGATAACAAAATTTGAATTAGAGATTAGAGTCTTTAGAAAGCAATAGAATTTTTATAACGTAGAAGTTGTCTCTCGGATATAATCAAGCTATTTCGCTAATATTTTTTGCAGTGTTTGGGATTACCAAAAACTTATACAATCGTAATTGTGTCAGACTAAGTTGAGTGACGAAATTCCAAACGATATATTTAAATTGTGGGCTTCGGCAGCGCAGTGGACGCATATTCGCCTGCCATCCTGCAGTACTGATGAACTTGTCTAGCAGTGGCACAGCGATCACAGATGTTTTCGTTCCAATTCGCTCAGTTTATGATTTTAAGTTATGAATCTTAATTTTTTCGATTAGGTGAATTCAGATTGTTTAAATCGTATTCAGGTTTTGTCGTGACTAACGGCAATTCGCATTCAAAGTTGATAAAAATTGATCACAGAATATAAGTGGCTCGGTTTAGGATTTAATACCATTCAAAGCGGTGAGCATTCATTTTTTTCGATTACTACCATTTTTGACTAGATTTGAGATTTCGTCGTGACTAACGACAATTGGCATTCAAAGTTGGAAAAAGTGATAACAGCTCGTTTCATTCTAAGTTATTTTCTGGCTAGCAAATAAATAGACACTATTCAACTAATGTCACAGCCGTTCGGAGTCAGTTATAAGCTGTAGGTCCCTGTTCGCTTTGAACAGTTATTAATAAATATATTTTAATGTTACGCCTTTGAAGCGTTGATCATAGTCAAGGCTAGTACAATATCAACAAGATATGGAATTCCAAGTTCGTGTGACTGCAGTAACTTGAAAACTGTTGGTAGAAATACAAAAATTTTTTTTAAAATATTGAGATTAAAGACTTGAACTTGCAAATTCAATTCAATTCTTCAGATTCATAATCTGTTTTTAATATTATATAATAAAAAAATCCAAATATTTTCATGATTTGAGTACCGCTTTAAGCTGTGTTACTTATCTAAAACTTTTAGATTTTTCGGGGGTGCCCAAAAACAACCAGCTGAGAGTTCTATTTTTGATAACAAACGACAAACGAATTTTGAAAACTTGTTTGTTTTTACAGCTATGATCTATCCCTAGGAGCTAGGCTTTCTGCAGACTAACAGATGGACAAAGATGTATCGAGTACACTCATCACTCTGTTCATACTACTTTATGACTTTTTCTTCCCCAAATCGGCTGGCACATACAATATGATTATCGAAAATTATTATTTTAAAAAGAAATCGCTATCTTTACTTTCAAATAGTTTTTGAATTAATCAACAAATTATAAACAACATAATAATAATTTTAAGATTTCCCAAAAAATTTCAATATCTTATATCAGGTATAATAGCTGCTAAATATAGCTGATATCCGCCTATTAACTAATTTCATCAATTAATCTGTATAGTTAAGAGATAACCCACAAATAAGCGATTTATTTAACTGTAAACATAATGGCAAAATAATAATGCCCTTTTAGAGGTTAAATAAACAGGTTCCATATATATATAAATCTCTACTTTGCTTGCATTAAAGCTGACAACAATACAAAATTATAATTACTTCAGAGTCAATAATGATGATAATAATCATCGAAATTGCTGTAGCAACAATTTGCACGTGACGCTTAGAGAGAAGCGTAGAAGAAGAAGAACAAAACAAACTGAAAGATACAATAATTAAAAGCGCTGCTGCTGCTGTTGCTTGGATGCTGTTGATTATACAAAAGATACAATTATATTTCTATTTATTTTGTATTTTTTGTTTTGTTCGCTGTTTGGCATACAAAAAAAAAAACTAAATAAAAAATAAAATAAATGCCAAGACAAGCTGTGAAATTGCAGCCAACAAGCTAGCTGACAATAACAACAAAAAGCCAAGATTATTAACAACAAGCAACAACTATGACAACCACAACAACGACAATCATAAAGACAACCTACAGCAAAAAAAAAAAAAATAAAAAATGAAAATCGGCAACGTGTAGAAACTCTTCAAGGTCAAGAGCGCATTTATTGTTGTATTTTAAACATTTTTTATTTCACTCTTTTATTTTTTTTTGTTTTTGTATTGATTTCGCATCGTTCAAAAGCAACTTGTAAGAAATAAGTAGCTTGGAACGAGCAATACTTAAGGAAAATATATAAATAATGAGTAAAGTATACTTAAGGTAGGGTATTGAATACTACTTATAGTATATAGAGCACGAGTTACTTAAAAGTTGTTGGCAAACAAGTTCTCTCTTTTTAAACGAAGTTTTTTTTTTTTTTTTTGCAGAGAGGCTGCATTTATTGAGAAAAAAGACCACAAAAGCGCAAGAAAGTTTTATATATATATATATTTTTTTTTATTTATAAACCAAGAAAAGAAATTGCAAACAAGCTCAATGTTAATTAGTGACGTTAATTAAAGAAGACAAACTTTAAGTTCAATACGAAATTTGTTATCTTTGTACAAAGGGTTTTCATGAAAAAGTCGCATTTTATTTTTTTTTAATTTTGCAGTAAGTAAATATGGATAACGCGTAAGTTACATGCAAATAACTTTGGGTTGTCATGTAACATAAATTGTGTCTTTTTTGCGACCCAATTTGTATATACTCTGAAACAAAAGACATTTTTAAATGGAAAGAAAATTTCTCAGCTTCTTTACGAGAGAAGTATCTTCCGCTGTTTTGAATTCCAGTAGAAAAACTTCGAAAAGGATTTGAGAAATCGGAAATATCTGCTTCATTTATTTATGACCCGATTTCACAGACCCATTCACAACCAGAGTATCCAGATAATTGAATAAAACACTCTATGTGTTTGGTCGCAAATAATAGTATTGGAGTTTGACTTCTAAAAGCAGCCGACTTCGTAGTTCGGTAATTTATTGGCCTAATCTTAGTATAAGTTTTAGGGCTTAATATTGGTTGACCACAATATAATTTAAATTAAAAAAAAATATAAAATAAAACTAATCCGTATTCCTAGCCCGATGGGTGAATTTTTGTAATATGATCAACATCTTATATCTTATTTATGCAGTGCAAAAAAATACATAGGCAAAAAATTGTTTCAATAAAATGTTAACCAATTTTTAAAAATTAAAAAAAAAGTCATCATCACTAATTTAACCTCCCTCCTGTTGAACATTAATCTTCTGTAGACAAGCTATGCGTAATATCTTCAGTAATTCGCTGAATTCCTAACAACTCTTCATTGCTTTAAACATATAAAAAATGTGTGAATATTCTATTAAAAACAAACATTGTTTATATATATTTAATTCTATAGAATTTTGTTCTATAATTTTAATCTTATATTTCGTTCTTTGAACATACCAAAGCAGATGTTATTGCTGGTGGAATTTTACCAGGAAATCAACTGTATTTTACTATATCTTAGAATTTCTGTTTAATTCATTTAGTTTATTTCACTTAATTATTTTACTTTTTAACATTTTATTTGTAATACTAATGAGTGATCTTTTTTTTGAAAATCTTTCCTTTCATAGCAGAACAATATTTCGGTTTTGCTCTGATTTTTTCGTTGTATTTTGATTAATCTTGCCAAAATATATATAATTTGCTATCATAGAATTTTCTTATTATTATTCTGAATCAGTTGAATTTCTTATAAGAATTAAATATTCCTCAGCTAAGTTATAATTGTAATTGTAAAGCATTAGATGGGCTCTAGCATTCGTTTGAATTCGCAGAAAACATTGTTCGCTTTGGGTTTACTCCGTGTGTGCGTTGGTTGCTTTAAACGAATCCCCAGCTAAACTTCGAAAATCACAAAAATGCTTTTGTTAGCTATTCTATTTATTACAATCGCTGACATGACACATACGACCTAGTTAAAAACATTGCAGCAGCAAGTTTAGAAAATGTTAGAAAACTTAGAAAAGTTTTTTTTTCTTTGTTACCATAAGATGTGTACTAAAAATTTTCTCATAAACTAGGTTGATCTGTGCGCAAACTTAAAAAGTGCCAATCAAATTCCTAAACACTCACTTCAAAAGTAACACACTAAAATGAAGCAAAAAAAAAATCAAGTGAAATTATCTTTTCAGCTCATATTTTGAGGTTAGATAGAACAAAAACATAAACAGATAACCCACATTAAATAGTTAGACAAGTGTAATCTGTTGCCTGTTGGCAGTCGACTTGTGGAGCCACAGCCTCGAGTGTTGTTGGCATCATGTAAGAGTCAACACATTTTCATGTGTTGTGCCAAGTGAAATGCCAACATGGCAGATACTTCAAAAGTTTAACACCGTCGTCAGCGTCAGCATCATCGTCATCGTCGTCTCCGTCTCCGTCGTCGTCGCCATTGCTGCCTGCCACCTCCAATACGTGAAGAGTGACAAAAAAGTCTATGTTGCTGCAAGTTAAGAGCTCAAAACGATTTGCAGCAGCAGCAGCTCGTCGTATCTAGAATGTATCTATCTATATATCTCCATTGTTGTTGTCGTTGTTGTTGCAAATACCCCCAGAGGCGCATTTGGGTGTCGTTGTAGTTTTGTTGCTGCTGTTTGGCATGTCAAACATATATGTAGATAGATACAGATACAGAGACGAAACAATTGACACTTGAGTTGTGTGTAGATATTTATACTGACAGAAGGTGCTAAAAACGTTAAAATTGAACGGATGACTAACTGGCTGACTGCTTGATTGACTGACAGCCTATTAAATGTTCGTATAGCTAGATATTAGAGATATATCTTTACAAAAGTATCTATGCAATGTTAGAACAAAATGAAAATGAAATACAAATAATTGAAGCCATATTTAGTGACAATTAGAATGACAAACAGTAAGAGACAAATACATAAGTTAAAGCAAATGCCAAAAATGTGTAATGTGACACAGTTTGAAACAAGTAATCAAGTACAATGACAACAAAACGGAATACATTGTAGCTACCGAGGGTTTATGCTGTAGAAGATCATGATATTGAAAGTAAAAGCGCAGCTAGCGCATATGCGTTTTGTTTGTGTGTTTCTTAGCAGCACAATTAGTTCTGTCAAGGTGGATAAGGACTTCTTTGAACATAGCAATAGGTGACTCATAATAATATAACTTCGATACAAAATTAGTGCACCAAATGTAAATCGATTGTTTTTAAAATATACTATTAATTATTACGTTTTAAGATTGGAATCATGAATAAGCAGTCTGCATGCATAAACCCACAAATTGTTGACTATGTGATAGCTGGGCAGGAGGTGAACAGATTCTTAGCAGTGACATTGAAACATTTAGCGTTTTGCAGTACTTTTAATGTGTAACAAGGCCTGTTGTATCTATTAGATACATTTTGGCTTGCTGTTAGCTCGAGCATGACTTTTTTGTGCTTGTTGGTCTTTTTTTGGATCTCGCATGGCACACAGGCACATACACAAAGTATACATAATTAATTTATAAATTGTTAAGACAACGACTTGACGGCATTCTGCGTTTCCGTTACTCTTACCCTGCTTTTCCTATGCCCCGACGCTCCCTTGATGCCATCTCGTTCAGTGTTACAATGTTACAACAGTCGGTTGTACATTTCTTTGATGCTTATCAAGTGTGCGAACAACTTCAGTAGTGGGTTAGGAGGAGTTAGATGGGAACATCACTGTTTGTCTGACAGCTGGCGTTTGCTTCGTTTGGCTTGGCATCGGGTTGACTTGACAGCAGCCTGGCGGGCGACCGGGTGTACGTTCGAGCATCCCGACTGTCTCAATTAAGCGCAAATTGAATTAAATACTTTCGCATGTGAAAACAAAGCCAAAGCACACACGCACGCAGACATACAGATACGAGCAGAATCTGTGTTTGCTATTAAACGAAAAGAGATAAGACTAGAAAAAGCAAAGCAAAGCCAATGGCGCAAATGCTTCAAAAAGTTCTAAAGCAACACCAAACTCAGAGCAGCACCTACGCTTAGACTAACCAACAAGACACCCTCCCAAAAAAAAGAAGAAACAAAAAAGATACTCCAGGCGATATAATTTTATTTCACTTAAATGTGTTTTTATAGCAGCACACTGCAGTCTTAACCACAAGGCCGCACAGTGTGGCAAAGTTTTTTAAATAATGCTGCAAGAATGATTACCAATTGCATATTAACATAATTCGAAGTTGATCGAAAACGATTACAATAATTAATGGAATGTATCATCGTTGCAAAAGCAAAGAGCAATATAGCTATGCTAGTCAAATGCACCAGTGCTGCAGTGTGGATTCCACCCAACCAATCATCGAGTTTGGAGGCGAGTACGACCCTATGACTACGCTACAGTGGCCAATGAAAAATGAAATATTAAGATTTACAAAAATTATAAAGTAAACTTCAATATTAAATTGACTAATATTACAATATAAATATATATCAATTATTTTCCTAAGTACTAGTTTTTTTGGGCTGGGATTGGATTATTATTTGTTGTTGCCAACATTTTTGTTAATATTTATTTGGCGTTGACGTAATGAACATTCAATTTGCAGCATCTTGTACCACAGTGCCACACGCACATTGCTCTGATTCGCAATAGCGCCGAGACTATTACGTGGTTAAACGCACAATGTCCACAGAGTGCCCCAACTGGGCAACTGACTCGTCCGGTCGGTTGGTTGGTCAGCCAGCCAGCCAGCTGGGCTAGTTGTTCAGACAAATGCCTCTTCAGTCATTCGCAAAGGCGTCATGCACACCGGCACACCGGCACACATACACACAATAGGTCTCACTTGCTCCTACTTGCTCTCCGTTGAAGTCAATTTCTAAAGATATACACACAAGCACACACACAGCATATATCTACATAGTTACAGGAATTCAATCTTTTACAGCCTTTAGATGCGGCATCGTCCACTTTTATTCCTACGATTTTGCACTTGTTACTAGGGCTACCGCTGTCCGTTTTGGCTTTTGGGTTCCATCTCTTTTGTTTAGTTTTGTTTTGGTTTTGTTTTGGTTTTGTTTTCATTGCACGGACTTTGTTTCTCTTTATAGCAGTTACGTTTTGTTACAATTTCATTCTATGCTTGTTTTTGTTTTGTTACATTTCGTATTCTTCCCTCTGCACACACACACACACACACACACACACACACACACACACACATACACTCGCACACAGATACAATTACAATCTCATTCACGCACAGCCAGAGGGAAGGCCGATTGTCGAGTCCTTTGGCATGGCGCGCACTTTGTTGTTGCCTTTTTGCACTGAGCGTTGATTTGGTTTTATCTGTGTGTGTGAGTGTTTTTTTTTCACTTAGTTTTGGCCGGCTGGATTCGGCTTTAATTCATTAGACCGCAATCCTATTAAATCTGTAGGCAGCATCGCAATTTCTTTCTTACGCTTAGTTTCGCCCTCAAACACGTTTTAACACATACACACTCAATCACACCAACACACACACACACAAACATATACACAAACACGCATACAGACTGCGTTTGACCAAACGAAATTTTAGGGTTGGACTAGTTAAGCTGAGCTTTTGATTTGGTTCGTAGGTCGGTTCATCAATCTTTTTAAGGGGTCACGTTTTGGTTGTGAAACTGGTAATCTTTGTTAAACTTTATTTAAGGTTTATCGTCAACAAAATCTATTATATAATTGACCTTTTGAGCGCAGCGATAAAATGGATGACTTCAATGTTTATCGATAGTTTTTACTTGAATTGTTTTAGAAAGGGTTTTTTATTTTGAACACAATTGTACATCATAGAAATTTCAAGTTATTTCATAAAACTTTGTACGTTCTGGTATTGCGTACATACTTTTATTTTCTATAATTTTCAAATTTCATAGAGTAAGACTAGTTCTTGAATGACAAATTTTTTTATTTATTATATAATATAAATCATATATTTAATATGATTATTATTTTACATTAACTATAAAACGTTATTTTTCTATAACCTAGAGTGCATGAGCAGGCGATATCACTTCTTGGTAAAGCTTAAAAATATAATTGAATGCACCTAAATAAGCACAACTTTTCGCAAAAAAATATTAACAATTGTTTGGTTAGAAAGTTCAATTTTGATTATATAACATCCTTGATTTCATTATCTGGCTCATTTAAAAACTGTTCCTTGGTATGGAGGATCAGGAAATACATATAGACCTCCCTAGGTTAAAGAGATCAGCGAATCAGTGCAAAAATATTACGAGAGGCTTTCGAACCAAGAAAACTGGATGGCAATTAACCTACGACTACATATTTCACAGTCTGCAATTTTTGAGATCATTTTGTATCATAATTGTAAGACAGTCATAACTAAACGATATTGTTGTACATTGATTGAATTCGCTACAATTTTGTTTTGTTTTATATTTTTTTTTTTTTAAATTGCGAAAAACTTAAATAAAAGCAAAAGTAATTAAAAAGCAAGCCTTAAGTATTATATTTTAGCACATTAATCGAACTTAATGAAATTGCAATATAAGTTGGGATAAATTATATTGAAATTTAAATTTAATTTCGTTTTTTAAAATTTTGGTTTGGCGCTGCGCTTTTTACGAATATTTTATAAGCTTTTCAAAACAAAAGTTTTGCATTTAGAAATATTATTATTTTGTTATGATATATATTATATTATTATTTTGTTCATATTATTATTTTGTTCATATATAATAACATCGTATATTCATATAAAGAAAATTTTTTATCTCTTTTTAAAAATGATATTATTTAGGTAGCTAGACTAATTCGTATAGTTGGTGTCTTGCATAGAACAACTTTTGTGTAGTGTTTAAATTAGGTTTACGTTTTAGATAAAACTTAATTTATATTAAAAATAGCTCTTTCTTTTTAATCTGCGATCCTATATATGATTTAAGCGATCACACGAAATTTATTAAAAATCAATATTAAAATTTTTTTTTTAATTAGTTAATTAATGTTTGCAACCAAGTTGAAGTACTCCTCTCGGTTGGTAGTGCGGTGAACAAGATCTTCAGGTCTTCTTATTCCAGTCCATTCTCTGATGTTGCGTAACCAAGAAAGTTGCTTCCTACCAATGCTGCGTCTGCCCTCAATTTTACCCTCCATAATGAGTTGAAGTAGTTGACATTTAGTGCCACGCACTATAAGATCAAAATATGCTACTTTTCTGCGTTTACTGGTTTTTAGAAGTTCCCTGCTTTTATTGACGCTTCTTAGGACTTCCTCATTTCTGATGTGGTCGACCCAAGTGATTTTAAGCATTCGTCTGTATATCCACATCTCAAATCTTTCTAGCTTCTTCATATGAGTTAGTTAATAGACTTTAAAAGTTGGCCTTGAAAGCTGTAAAGTTATTGTATGGCTAGAAATATCACAATTGAAGTTTTAATTCTAAAAGCAGCCGACTTCGCAGTCCGCCAAATAAATAACACATTTTTAATTTTAGCTAACTTCAAAAGCCTCGCTATGAAGTTATCTCAGTATTCTTTCTATTGAGCTATTTGAAGCAGAACAACCTGCAATTACTTTAAAATTGTAAATTTTTTTTATTGAATTTAACACGATTTTAATTAAAACACATATACGTTAAATTAATTGCCAGCCCTGGCAAAGTGTAACATTTTTTTTGTACGTTCCATGGCATCGCTTACAGTATCAAGTTGTCTGTTGTTGCAGCATGTCAGCCTTCGCTTGGCAGCCATGTTTAGACCAGGTTGCGCTGTGATTTCCGTTTCCGACACCAGCGCCATTGCTGTGTGAATGTGTGTCTGTGTGTGTGTGTGTGTGTGAATGCGTTGTCTCTTTTACGCTTTTGACGTCTCGCACGTTAACAGCAATGCGTGTCATGTCTTTCAATAACAAAAAAACGGCAAACCGAGCAAGACAATATGTAGCACGACAAGGAAGCATTGCTACAAACAAGCACATAAGCATACAGACATACGGGCCCTAACACTCCTGCACATTCCCACTACCATCGCCATCACGCATACGTGTGTGTTACCCCAGCATAAAAAATAAAAATCAAATTAAGCAAAACAAAACTGAACAAAAACAAAAAAAAAAAAAGTAGAACAATAGTAGAATTGCAAAAACTTCAGACATGTTCCGCTAATAAATTCGTCAGCGTAATAATTTTTGAGAAAATAAAAATAAAAAGCAAAACAAAAAAAATGGCGCAAAGCGGATTTCAACATTCTCGTTGTCTTTATCGATGACGATGACGATGCCAATGTCGTTGCTGATGTGAGTGCGTTTATGTGTCTGGCTTCGCGTGTCTCTGCGCGCGTGTGTGTGTGTGTGTGTGTGGCGCCATCTTTGTTGCTGCCCGCTTCACAGGAAATCAAAGCTTATCAGCAGCAACGACTACGACAGTCGTCACGCTGATTTTGCGCTGCGTCTGCCACTACTTTGAAATCCTAAGAAACGCTTCCAAGCCCACTTTATAACCATTGTCACTGCCTGCCCGCCATGCTATTTCAAGCTTGTTAGAAGCTATGCGCCAACGCCAGTCAGTCAGTCAGTCAGGCGTTTAGCTCCTTTCAGCCCAAACTTTGCCTTATTAAATTGCATGACGTTGGCATTTTGAGCATTTGGTTTTGGGCGCAACCGCCCAGCTTAGATACAGCAGCACGACTTGGGCAGGTGGATGTGATGGCCGCATTTGGTGTAGTAATCGCATTGTGTGGAAATTGATGTCAACAGGTTAATAAGATCTATATTTATGTTGTCTGTGTGCGTGTCTGCACGTGTATGTGTGTACCTGCCAGATAAAAGATTATAGCCTTGTGGGTGTGTGTATCTCTACACGCTGCATTGAAACTCAAGTTGACTAAGCGGATGAGTTTATGATATACAATATGATTTACGTGGTTTCGTATATGAGAAACGGTTTTGTGGTTTTATATGTGAAATGTTTTAAGGTATGTGCATGCGTGGGAGTGAGTGAAGGAGGAGTATTTGTTGTGCACTGATACCACTAAACGCCAGAAATAAGGAGCAAAGGAATTTTCTGTTTTTGGGCGGACTAAAATATATCATTTCAAAGGTAACAAAAGGTTAAGTGTTTCTTATACAACAACAATAGCATGACAGATGCGCGCAAAGATCTAAAGATGAAAAAGTGTATATTGACGTAGGTAACAAACTGTCCGATTAGGAGTGATATTTCAAACCACTTACGGGGTTCTAGAGGCAAATGTAAATAATGTAAATAAATCACACTTACAGTTAGCAATTCGATGAATTTGCTTAATTTCAATATATTGCTTGAAAATTGACAGTATTTGTGAAATATAATAAGTATTCCCCTCGTGACTTTTAACTGGACTCGATCCCTGAGAGATAATAATTGATGACTCGCCAGTTAGTAATGGCGACAAAAAATTGTATATTTTCAACACATTACCTTAATTTTGACTCAGTTGATAGACAGCACATTCATGGGCTGAGAATACCTAGAGACCTATGAGTGAAAGATTTTTACTAGTGTAAATTCTTGGTCTAGAGAAAAGAAACTGACACATTTCTGTCAGTACCAAAAGAATATTTGAGATTTCCTATTCGTTCCATTTTTTTGAAAGTCATTTTGGACAAATTGCAGAGGCAAGCATCGCATGTTGGCCGAAAAGTTCAGAGATATCATTGTGACTTTTACTGTACTTAAAGCAACAGATTTTGTCTACGATCGAAATTTCTGTTGATAATCGGGACTTATTGCATTAGTAAGAGATCACATATCTTCGACTTTTTTTTTGCTGTTAAAATAATTGCACGCTTGAACTAATTGTCATCCATTTTTAGTCAGTTTGCTTGAACACATTGTAGAATCATTAGTTATATGGTAAGTTTTCATATTTGTAATATATGACAAATGTAATTGAAACAGTGATTTGGAAATATATACAAAGAAATGGATGATCCTTTATCTAAATGATATGCCGAAATGTTCTGATGAACCGAAAGCAAAGGGACCTACAATCTCTTTGTGAGATTTCTCACTTAAAATAAACTTATGCAAATTTTTTAATTTTAATCTTTTAATAAAGGGTGTTTTTTCGAGGAATAGAAGTTTAAGCTGGCCTCAAGTTTATGCCGAAACACTTTTACATCTAGAAAAACTGACTGTTTGGTGCGCTTTATGGGCTGGTGGAATCATTGGTCCGTAATTCTTCGAAAACGATGATGGCCTGAATGTTTGATTACCATGATGACCAACTTTTCCTGAATTTAACAACCATGATGTCCAGGAGCTGTGAATCCAACAAGACGGCGTAGTTTTATTTAAAAAGCACTATGATACATTTAATACGCGCGAACTTAAAAAACTCACCGACACGACTACCCTTGGATATAGATAATCTAGCTGTATAATTTTAATTACATTTTAGTGTAAAGTCTTCGCTTCACACTGGCCAACAAATACAAACTTTAATCATTTTACTTTTACAAAGACAAAAAAAAGAAAGTACGAAAAATCAGTAATACTTTGTAGAACCATAAAGTATATGCGCTACACCAGTTTGAAAAAAAGCTGACTTTTTTACACTCCATTTAATTTAATTAATTTTCTTGTGTAATAAATTTTGTTTTTGCTTTGGCTTTGCTGCCTGCTAACATTTTCGACAGTAAAAAGTTACGCGCTTTGTGTCATAAGAAAAATTAAATTTAAATAAAAAACAAAAAAAATTGTGCAGTGTCGCGCTTATCGTGTTGACGATATCGTTGCCTTCGTGCTGGGCAACGTCAGCGTGTTCGTCATTATTTTTTGGCAACCAATATGGCTCAATAGGACAGGCAAAGCAGCATCATAAAGCAGCTTTGGCTATGATTGACTTTTCCACTTAGTATTGCGGGTGGCAAGTGGCGCTGTGCAAAGGCGTTGGGCAAAAGGCAGGGGACTGCCTTGCGGAATGTATCCGGGCTATCTTTAATCAATTTACACAATTTCCTCGTCATTTCCGCGTCGCCTCAAAGCATTCCCATTGATTTGACTAAGCTTGCCAGCCAGCCAACCAACCAGCTAGAAGTTGAATTAGTTGCTTTGCTGGAAACTTTTCTGGCCTTTTCTTTCGTGTGTTTTTTTGTATCTTTTTTAAGGCGCTTTGACGCTGTGCGTTTCTAATAAGCAGTGCAAAGGACCAGAGTCCATACGATATGCGGAATAACTACTGCAAAGTCGGCGTTTTTCTGCTTTTTTATTTTGCCCTTAGTCCAGCTTTTGAGATTAACATCTCCACGAGCAGCAATTAAACATGTAGCAGACAGACAGAATTGAGCAGCAACAAAAACACTAAAATAGCCAATATCAAACCGTAACAAAATGTTCTATATATGTGTGCACCAAATAGATATACAAAGCCGACGACGTAAAGTCGACGGCTCAAAAGGCTCCTTGGTAACTGTGTTCCGTGCCCAACCCCCTGATCCGCCGGAAATAGCAGCAAAGGCATAAGAAAACACTTTTTTCTTATTTTTTGTACATTTTTTTTTTTGTTTCTTTGCTTTACTTTTTTTCCTTCGATTTAGTTGTGTTTTGTGGGCGGCGCACATGACTGGAAATTATTTAAGCAGCTGTCAGCTTTGCACCGTCGCACGCGGCATTGTCGGACAGTCAACCAAGTCAAAATCTTGGCCAGCAAAGGCAGGAAAGTTCAGACGATCGATTTGTGCTTTATAGTGTGTAGTGTGCTTTGCGAGACTGTTAAGTATAAAGGGGTATATGAATGTTATGGATCGCTTTCGTTGCATTGGAAATGGTTTTTTTAAGTACTAACTGCTATAGGTATAGGATCCCTGATATTTCGGGAATGGTATTGGTCAAACTACAAGCAGAATAACTTAAATAGTATTTAACAGGCATTACGAAATGTATAAAAGATACAAAAGCAAGGCACTGGAAGAATCTAGGGGGTTCAAGCACTCAAAATGTTTTGCGTGCTCTGATGCAGCAAGAGACAAGGAAGCTTTCTTAAATAGGATGTGGTGCGTTGACAAGCCATTTTACCTGCAACGGCGTAGATTCATTCCCCAGAACATGTAGATTCTGTGAGGAGAATGTCGAGTTAATTGAACACATAATCACTAACTGCCCAGCCCTGGTACGAAGGAGATCTAAGCGGCTAGGCCTCTGTTTTTGAGATCATTAAACTTGAACTAGAAGAAAGGGAGCACAATTAACCCATTGGGGACGCAATGCGTAGGGCGTAGGCCCACCCTTGTTCAAACATTACAAAGTTTATATATAATTTATATGTAAGAATGTTTTTTGCCTTCAAAAAATTAAATAAATCTGCTTGCTGACTGGCAAGCAGTGCGGGAATAGGAAGAGGATATATTCTTATATATCAATTTTTATTTACATAAAAATTAAAAGGATTGATTTATAAGTTTTTCAAATAAATACTTTATTTTCAATATGATAATACTCTAATTCTCGTTATGTTCGTCAAGACTACAACGGTTTGGATACAACTTTGGATTTCTATGGGAATTTGGTAAAGTGGATGACCACTGCCGCTAGACAATATAATTCTTGGTGTAAATAATTCTACAACAGTCTTACTTTGCAAAATGTCTTGAACGCGGGACTCCTTGGTATTAAAGAATTATGATTGCTCTGATGGATGCTGTACAAAAGGACATTTTCAACAACTGATTATTTTTATAAGTGAATTCAACAATACAATAAAAGCTATTTTAAAAGTATAATTATATTATGTCTTTTAGCAACTAGCTTATTAGTTTATAATGTAATCATAAGTGTGAACAGAGCATCGTGTGGCTCAGCTAACTATGGAGTCACCTACAAATTGGCAAGTTACCGCCCGTTCCGGCCGGTTTTGTTACTGCCTTTGACTTTGCTGAAAACACAAAACGCAGTTTTCAAACATACAAAGAAAGCTAGAGATAAAGAGACCGAAAGAGCAGAGCATCAAGATAAAGAGAACGGCAAAGAGAGTGACTGTATCAAGATAAAAGGATACTTGTCCGAAGCAGCGCCCAATACACAGCGAAAGAATACACTGCAATTATGATTGCAAAAAAAAAATATATATTTTTTGTTTCTTTGCCAAATTTAAAACGAATTGAAAATTGATTAACAAAATTTGAATACATTTACTTAAAAGAAAATTAACTTTGTTAATAATTTTTTTAATCCATTTTGATTTGATGAAAAATAGAGCGAAAATTCAAAGACACAGATGAGTTTTTAATAGATTATAGGGTATGAGTCTGAGTTTTACATACTGTCAAATATTAAAATTTTTGACACTTGCTATAAGATGAAAATTTGGTTAAATGGTTTTTTGAATTTTTTCAAAAAGTCAATTTTTTTTCAAAAATATATTAGGCTGCAAGTATGAGACGTTATGCAATGTTGGTTTTGCCTGCAATTCCTATATTCAAAACAAAATAAGTCTTAATATCCTTGCACCCATGGAGGCAGTGTATTAAAAAAAAAAACAAAAATATATAAAAAGGATGCCATACTAATGATGTTGTGGTAGTAATAGATACAACTAGTACGTTGTGCAGCATAATGTACACATGTACGTGTGCTACTTATAGTACGTACGCCGTAGTACATACACGGAATATGCTTCAAAAGGTTTGCTTAAATCAAGACAGTTTATAGTTAGTTCAAAGCTTGTACATGGGAAAAAGTTTTGCAGCTTTTCAATCAGTTAGGGGGTTGCCACCCCGGTTGAGGGTAAAAGGTTGCATTCTGCCAGACGAATGCAATTGGCTGGTTACATAGTATCTATACATATGTATATGTTCAGCCTGCCAGGAAAAGTGATGTAAGTACTCCCAACTGTGGGAAGCACAAAAAAAGTATACCCATGCAATTGAGATTTCAGTTGAGCTGAGCACTCCCAGTGTGCTGCCAGGTGGTACTTTAATTGGAAAGGGTGCAGCTCCGTACTATTTACACTCCATTTGAGAGAGGTTGACAAAACTGTGTCAATCTGATTTGTTATTGGGTCTCCATACATAATGAAAGGCAATGTTATACAGAATTCAAATTAAATGTCGAATGTCAATTAAATGGGAATTACATGGAACTGCAGTAAATGCTTCGTTGGAGTTTAAAAACTTATTGAGTTTTTTTTTTTAAGAAATCAACTGCTTTTTGAGGTATTTGATTTGCTTGCTATCTTTGACGACTACTTTTGTGGCAAAAGGCACAAATAACTAGAATCAAACATTTTGTGCTATATCGAAAACTGTGGTTTTTAATTAAGTGAAATGTAAGAGGCATGTGGTTGACATGGTAGACTAGAGATTGCATAGAACCACAGTCTAACAGTTTTTCTCTTGCTGCCATCTGTGCAATTTAGTTGACGTGTGAAAAATTTTGACAATACGGCCTACAAGCTGTGGCTTTGAGCTTAAAATTGGGCCAATAGTCGTCGTTCCATTCCATGTGATTCACATTTTGCTGCTTTGTATATATGAAATTTGAATATTTTTTCACTGCCAATGTGGCGCTTTGGACTAGCCAGTCAAAATTTTTCAGTTTAAACATAAGTTAAACATAAACCACAAAATCGGTCATGGCAGCACGTGTTTGCGTTCTCAGTCGTTCTTGGTTTCCTGATCCGTACGCTCATTTCTGTTGAGCTTGTTTTTGTTTAAGCTGTTTTTGTTTGGAAATGCTAGCTAACGCACACACACACACCCACGCACATGCACACAGGTAAATCCGCACGCATAGCAAATGCTAAGAACGTAATGTATCTCACAGATATTTAATCTAATAAAAGCTTTGCCTGGCTAAGGCTATGGCTATGGTTTGGATTTCGCTTTTGACTAACGCAGCGTAAGCACTGGTTACACACGGAGAGCAAAGCCGGGGGAAAAAAACGATAGAATATATGGTGTGTCACCCCAATGGCAACTAAGAACTGAATTGTATCTACGAATGGGTGGGGCAGATGGGATGTGCACGCACGGTATGCGGCATCTATGTTGTCTACGTTGGCTGTGGTTAAAGGCAAAGTTTCTCTTGGGCTCTATGACTGTTTGTTTGGGGGGTGTTTGGGAATTTATTTATTGGCGCTGCCTTTGCCGCTGGCAAGGTTGGGTGACATTTTACCGCCGGCTTTATGCACCTGCAGTGACTCTAGAGTAATGGGTTAAATAAAAAGCCAACTGCTGTGCAGCGGGCGTGCTGAAACCCCAACAACAACAAGAAAAAAGCAAAAAAAAACAACGTTTTAACTGTGGCTTTAAATGCTTAATTGTAAAATAGTTTGCCATTAAGCTAGTGCAGCGCCATCTAGCGCACAGAATGCCGACAACTTGTGTTATACAGTAAAAAAAAATAAAATAATATGTAGAGCTTGTTGTGCCATTTTATTAAGTTGGCTTTGGTGCTGCTG
Source organism: Chymomyza procnemis (assembly GCA_035046065.1). NCBI lineage: Eukaryota > Metazoa > Arthropoda > Insecta > Diptera > Drosophilidae > Chymomyza > Chymomyza procnemis. The sequence goes on along the minus strand of JAWNOJ010000013.1, from coordinate 15,219,484 downwards.
GGACTAACGTTTTTGTGGACAAAAAAAAAAAATATTGAACATAAGTCTGTGTGCCACAGTTGGTTGCAAACAGGTGTTGTTTGTATGCGTCTTCTTAGCAACTGAAAATGGTGTAATAGTTAAGTAATTTTACAACATTTGGGGAATGACACAAGTCCTGAGAGCCTAAAACTTAGGCCAATATGAAAATAATTTGTATAACGTTTTTGAAAACTTATAGACATAATATAGAAATAGTGAGATAACATTACCACATTATGTGTTTGCATAATAAATGGGATAGAGATTGATAATTTTGAATCAATTTGTATTTTGAGACAAACGCATTTCTTAATCGATTTATATGGCAATATTTAACTTTTGGTTAGAGCGAAAAAGCATACAACAAAATCATAGATCATTAAAATCGCTTGAGCTTTGAAGTATCTATACGATGTTGAAAAAATACCTCTTTACTCCAGAACAGAAAAATATAAAGTTTGCATTTGTTTCAAAACAATTGCAATTCTATTCTGCGAAATATTGACATTAAAAGTCTATAAAAAATTTTTTATTTTTTTTTTTGAAAGCTTTCTGCATGTGCTAAGTAGACTCATTTTGAGATTTTTAGATTTGTTGATAGAAAACTGTGTCGCACCAAAATATTGTATCCACTAAATACAAAACACTTTCCACAGAACAACTGAAACAAATCTAAAAATCGTAAACATTTTGAACGATTTTAATTGAATCTTCAACAGAACTTTGGAAATACATTTCTTAAACTTCATTTCACGACTTACTAGCTTCCCTCGTATGGCTGTGTTGTAATATCTTGGACGTTTTTGTTGTTTGCTTGATTTGTTTACCCTGTCTGGCATGGTTTATTCCGTTCAAAAACGTATCTAACAGCTTGGTAATTAAAGTGAAATAAAGTGCGAGTGGCGTTATCCTTGTCATCCTTTAAATGTTTGTCTAGCTGTTTGCTATGTAGCGTCCTTATCCCCAGTAGTAACCGACATCCAAAACTTCTTTTCGTGCCAGTACGGGCAACCCAAGCCTCCTTTTAGGCGTCTCCTCTTACATTCATATATACATGTCGAGTTATGGGCGTGCTCCGCATAGTTGTTACTGTTGCTGTTGTTTTTGTTTGCCATTCATCGTGGCAACAACGTCGCAGTCGCAGTCGTAGACAGAGTCGGTTGTTGTTTCAGTATTTGACACCCTGCATCCATGGGGGTTAACAGGGTATTACAGTTTTGGCGAAGGGATTTTGTATGTTAACTACAGAGGATGTTGGCAATTGAGATAGATCGTGCTGCAGCCAGAAGAATAAGATCTTAGTAGTCGGGGAATTTTGGGGTGATATAAAGTAGGAAAACATTGAGATTGGAACAGTGTCTTAAAATATGCAGAATGAACGTGACTTTTGTTACAACGAGATTTCACGCAGTGGCCCATCTTGTATCACTTATTTCGTGGCCAATAAAATACAATCACAAAAGATTTATTTACGTTTACAATATATAGGTACTAGCAGTAGGAATTTGTTTTTTCTCCCCACAAATATCACACTATATACTATAGTCTCTCTGCCTAAAAAGTACTCGAAGTGCATCCAACAGTCGTCGTCCCATTCCATATGATTCACATTTTTCTGCATTGTTTCTGTTGTTTTTGTTGTTCGTACAACGTAAAATTAATTTGCACAGCCGTTTTTCATTTCGTTTGTCGCTTCAGTGTTTAATGTTTGTGTGGGTGTGTCGGGGGGTTGTATGCGGGTTGGTATGTGTGAATGTGTGTGTGTGTGTGTGTGTGTGTGGCGCTTGGCGTGCGTTCCTTGCATATTTTAGCTAGATTGCATTCATTCCAAATTCATTCACCCTCCCAGCAACCGTACTTCATCACGCCAGCCCACAATCTCAAATAGTGTTGCCACCCTCGATCAACACTCCAACACTTCTACATTGAAAAGGCGCTACAATCTTTTGCTACTTGCTGCCAGTGTTGCTCTAGCTACTATTGAGAAAAAAATAAAGTAAAAGTCTAGCATCTAAAGGTGAATTTATAGTGTACTATATACGTCTGAGTACTTCGCTACTGCTACAGACTGTGTGTGTGTGTGTGTGTAAGCAGCATTTAATACGCTGCTGGGCTTCCAGACGCACTGAACCCAGCGAGTGGTACCAGCCCAACCCTAACTCTTTTAACAACGAATTTATAACGTTTTTAATGCAAATTTCTATGAAATTAGCGTCGCGTCGTAGAAGAAGTAAATTTCTTTTATGAACAAAAGGAAACGGGTTCTTAAGTGGGTCTCATTATAAGGTGTATGGCGAATGGCTTTACGTTGCTTAGCAGACGGGTCAAGAGCAGATTACATTGAATGGCAGCAAACAAGCGAGAAATGAAGGCGTAGTTGTTGTAGCCAACTTGGTTTGGCTCTTTGGTCTTCGCTCTTTGGGCCATGGTTTGTTGCAGCTGTTGCCCGCTGTCGCTTCTCTGCATATTAAACCATTCTGTTTATTGTGGCTTATTCTCATTTGATGGCCAGCCAAGTTGAAAATGAGCTTTCGGGCTAAGTACTCCGGCACATTGTCGTCGAAAAAAGGTTTTTGCATTAGCTCTAATGCTATTTGTTATATAAATGCCATCAGTAGAGAAGAAGTGCTAATTGGCCAGGCTAAGTGTTAATAAGTGCCAAGACTTGACTATGGATAATTATTTCGTTCCAAAAGTGTTTAAATGCTTTTCGCTGTTGTCTAGTAAAAGGTGCTAAATTGAAAGCTTAACGTTTTGAAGATGTTTGTCATAAAATTTGGCACAATTTTACGCAGGAAATTGCAAATTTATGATGAAAATTTCCAAGAAGAACATGTCTTGTGCAGCAACAACTTCAATTAAGATCATTATAATAATAAACTTTAATTATAAATAAAATAAGCAGTTTTGTAGAAATACGTATTTTTCTTGGTGTTGAAATTCGATCATTTTTTGAGAACTAAGAACTGTCGAAAAAGGAACTGAACCACTCATGTGAATTCATTTCGCAACCAAGTGGTTGGGAAGCATAGTTTTTTTTTAGTCAACCCAGTAGAGTGCAGAACTAAAAAATAATTTTAATTCTATTATTTTTAAGTTGTTAAAGCATAAAATTGCTACTAATCTGATAGAACTTCTTTACAAAATTTTTTTAAATCGTGTAAAGCTGGATTCATATTGACCAAGCAAATCTAGGCTGCCCAAAAAATATGATTTACTAAGAATCTAGGGCAATTTCGAATAGAATTGTTCACTGATTCATTGATTTTTTAAGTGACTAGGTACTCTTTTCCAGATTTTAATTAAATTTTTTCATTGAGACAACACTAAATATTGCCGATACGCTATGATTGACAAGCGATCATCGATGAAAAATCTTGTATCTAATAAATCTTATATGCTACATGAGGCAGAGAAGAAAGATCTGTTCTTATCCAAAATGTGTTTGTGTTTTTTCTTTTACAGTCTCTGACTGAAGCAAAACTAACAACCAATGGATCTTGTTATTCTTTACAAAAGTCCCCAAAAATACTGAAGTAAAACTAAGAACCATAGGAACTTATTATTCTTTAAAGTTTCTAACTGAAGCAAAACTATGAACCTTAGGATCTTGTTATTCTTAAAAGCCCCTGACTGAAGCAAAAACTAAGAACCATAGGATTTTGTTATTCTTAAAAGCCCCTGACTGAAGCAAAAACTAAGAAACATAGGATTTTGTTGTTCTTTAAGGTCGCTGACTGAAGCAAAAACTAAAGACCATATGATCTGGTTATTCTTTAAAGTCCCTGCTCCCTTTCTTTCTATTCTAAAAGGCTTCTAAAGAAACTCGACAAGCATATTGTTGTATTCTCATTTAAAATGATAATTTATCGAAACATAAAACACTTTTAGTTCATTTAAATTTTAGTAGGTCACTAAACACCATAATTATTAATACACAATACTATATATAAAAACATATTAAAATAGTACTATAATATAATTAGATTTTACACTTTTATATCATTGTTCAATTTTATCTTCCCATTTTTATAGATACTCAGCGTATATAACGAATGATTTGCTGCGGAACTTTAACCATAAATAAGTCATCTTCGACGCGCGAAGGATTAAGTTATTATATCCTATGAGCAACGTAAGTGCCAAAATATTTTATCATAAATTTTCTGCCTAGTCCTCATATGCAGCACATGTTACATATTGCATAATATGCTGTACATAATATTTATGCATAACTTAACTAAATAGTTTGAAACTTTTTAGACGAGCTAAAATCTAAGCAAACACTTTCAAAACAATTTCTAGTATAGCAGCCATAATGCTAGAAATGAACTTGATGAACTCTCTCTATATAAAAAGTCTTTTGGAGACTGGACCAACTTACCAACTTTTTGTATATACTTAGCATACTTTATATAAATAAGTAAACAAGTTTAACTATTTATAAGTTAGAATTTAGTAATTCTTATTCTTACTTGCCAAATTAACATAAAACGTTAAGAGGCCGTTGACCAAAAATTATAGTTCTTATTTTTTTTTTGCAAACAGATTTTTTATGTGCAAACAAGTTTGTGCCCCAAGTGAATAACAAGCAAATAAATGACTTCTATTATTATTGTTATTATTGTTTCTTGGGACTTATTATGCCTGAAAAATGCCTTTTGCCCAGACGTGCTCATGTACTTCAATGATTGCGCTGTGGCTCGAGCTGAGCAATATAATTTCTAAATACAAATGGTTGTATCAATATACTTTTGGGCAAACCCAAACCAAGCCCCACCCAACTAAGCCATTAAGTAGACAAAAATCAACAGGAACTTCAACACCCGCATTACATTTGAAAAACAGCCAATGTCATTTTAATAATTTCTGTTCGCCTGAAGTACAGCCAAATGGCAAATAGAAAAACTTTTGCGCGTGTGCCTAGGGAAAATTGCCTGCTTAAAAGCGAAAACCTCTCCAAATTCACTGGGCTTTTTGCATTCAGTCGATATTTCATTTTATGATGGCAACAAAAATAAAACCACTTGACCAAAATTACACCTCTAAGCGTAACGCAATGGGCAATATTCATATTGCTACTACTACTACATAGCATTTGGTAGTAGCGGCAACCCGTCGTATACGTAACTCCTTCGAGTAGCGCCATGAAATTGTGGCAAACGCCAAAAAATTTATAGACAAACTTGTGCCTTCGGCCCTGCCAGAGAAGTTTTGCTTGAATATAATATTCATAAATTTAATCCCAACAAACACTTTTCGTGTATTTTGTGCGCTTTATTTTCGGTCTGTTTTGCTGCAGCTTTAGTTTTGGCTTTAGTCTGCTCTGGTCTGGTCTTGGGCTTCAGTTGCCGCGTTTATCATCGGAGCCAACGTCAAGTATTCCACTTACTTTTTTTTTCTTTTTTTTTTGCAACAATTTCCGACTTTACATTGGTTGGGTTTGCATTGGTGTTTATTTTTTGTATGCCCTATATAGAGGGGCATAAGGTATTTACGATTTGTGAAAGAAAGTTACAAATTAAAATTGAATTTTGTATTGCAAGAAACCAAATATCATGATGTGATATGATAGATAATTAAGTTCCTTTTGTGCAGTAGGAATCAAAATTATTCAGAAGTTTACGATTTGAAGAATGTTGAAAATCTAGAGCAAAGGCACGTTTTTCTTTGCAATGCTTTCAATCAAAGTCTTGTTAGTACTTGCTGACTGGATTTGCTCACTTTTTACTTTAGTTTCCATTAGAATATATTTTGCGTTTTATTTAGTACGACCGATTTTCTTAAAAGATAAATTGTACAGTAACATAAGCTTACTAAGTCCAAAATTTCAAATTTGTCTTTTTTTAAAGATATTTACCAGCTAAAGTAAAGATCTTGTTTTTTGGTAAGCTGACAGCTAGATGGCGCCAGCGGTAAAACAAGCGAAAGTACAGAAAAAAGACTATTTTATTTTAAAATGTGAAATAATTAGAAAAAACTTTGTTAAGCAAGAGCTTCGTGAAAGCCTTTTAATATATCTTACCAATTAATTTTGGTGTGTTGCTTTCTAGAATACAATAAACCACAAGCCAACCCTAAATTTGACCTTAAAAAAAGTTACGCTTCTGAACCACAATTTAAAAGTCTTATCCCTCTAAGTTATGCGAAAATGGCTACGCAACAATTGGTATTATTTTTTTTATATATAATTTTTTATATTATTTTTTTTATAATATAGTTTTAAGAACTTAGCCTATTTACAAATAGTGTCCAGCTTTCCTCTATAGTTAGCTAAAAACCTTTATTCGTTAAGCGATTTAAACGCTTCGTCCGACCTCTGTGACCATTGCCATTGGCGTTCCATTCGAGAGCTGCTATATTTCTATTGTCTCTCCTAAAGGTGTGTTCGATCCATCTATATTTTCTGCTCAATTTGTCGTTTTTGATGCCCTGTTGCTTGGTAATCTCCCATAATCTCGCATTGGATATAGTTCTGTGCCAGAACACTCCAACAATGACCCGCAGGCATCGTTTGACGATTGGTATCATTATTCTTTGTTAAATTTCTGAAAAATAAATATTGGTAAAAAAAATTGTTTTGAAATATTGTATTGTATGAACTCGATGTTGTACCAACCCATCAATCGAGCAGTACAATATTTGGAAAATAGTACTATCCAATCTCTGCGTTCCTAGAGAATTATTCTTTATTTTTTTTGTAAAAAAAAGTAGGCATAGAGTATGCCAATGTCGTAGACCACCTACACAGTATGAAATTTTTTGTGTTGCGCTACTTTACTGGTTTCGGCCTAGTAGAAATAAACAAAATAAATAATTCATAATGCAAATAGGCAAAATAATACAGAGACGACGAACTGGCAGCCGGCAACAACAACAAGAACAACAACAGTAGCAACAAGGAAATAAAATCCACCGCAGGCTGAGAGTAGACTTTACTGGATCCCTGATTCCCATTCCTGGCTTCTGCAGCATCCTTTTGCACTTACTTCAGTCACTCAGGCTGCGACTTGACTATGGCACTTGGGCAATCTGTGTGTTGTCGCTGTGTACATAAGCGCTTTTGAGGCAAAAGGATTACCAAACGAATCGGACATTCGTCCTTTATGGTCTGCTTTGTTATGGGTTGGTTTGCCACTGCATTCAGATTCCCCCATTATTTGTATATTTTTCTGCTTTTGCATTTTTTTTCTGCTTGTATTATTTAGGCAAAGTAAAATACAACAAAATTTACTGTAAAGTTACAAGCTGGAATCCGAGATAAGCATGGTCATGTGCCATACGGCCTTTGAATTCCAAACGTGTATCACTTGCTTTTACCTGCACTGGGAAAAAAAACGTATGTAGTCTTTGCTATTTATGAGTGTTATTTTTAGGAATTTTTACTATGTCTTTGCTGACTTTGTCTTGTTTGAGTGCATTTCATGCTGTGAGTCAAAGAAGTTATAAATTTATTTGAAATATGCTTAAAAACTGCTCGTTTCGTTATATGCAAAAATAAATATAATATCTGAGAAGTAGAAAACATACATTTGGAATAGAGAAGTCTGTGAAAAATTTGTTCATATTTTTTAACTTTTAATAGATTAAAATTGAATATAAAAACATTATTGTAGCACACTTGTTTGGCGCTTAGTGCTCTTTGACCCTCTGTTCATGGTGGCTTACCAAACTTATGTACAACGTGTATATAATCCATGGTTAAGGGTTTAAGGCTTAAACATGTCGTGGTGCACTAGGGGCAAGGTGAAGAAAGTAAACGTTGCATATTTTAAATGAAAAAAGAAAAAAAACATAAGCAGGGGTAAGGTCGCACTGGGCTTAAACTAAAATAAAATAATCAAAATGGTGGCAGGTAGCATGAGCAGCAAGAGGCAGGTACATATCAGCGACACCAGCAGCAAGTGTAATCGCACACAGAACACAGCTACAGTGCCACACGCAAAGCAACAACAACAAAAACAAGAACAACAAACATGCAACAAAATCGGATTAAAAGCGCTGAACCCAAAGCCAGCAGCAAAGTTGTTGCCGCTGTTGCACTACTAAAAGAGATACAAATTGCAACAAGACGGTTTTTTATAGTTCAACGATGGATTTACGATGTTACACGACTTTGAACTACATTTGTCGAGGTTGATCCGTCCAAAAGACGTAACCGTAACACTGCTTAAGTTTGGTCGCTTCCTGCGCTACATACAAATCATTTCTACTACAATATGCCATAAAGAAGAAGAAGAGGAGGAAGAAAATGCAGTGTGGAAAGTAGAAAAAAAAAATTGTCTAGTTTGTAAACCAACTGGTTGCTTGGCAGGATTGAAGTAGTCGCTTTGCTTGCTGCACTTGCCGGTTCGTTCGACCGTTACATTGGTTGCTAGGGGTAATGCATCCGAGGGTGGCCCATAAAAGTCGGCGAAAAACTCTCAGCTTGCTAAAAGTTGCCACAACTTGCCGGCGCCGATGAAGTAGATGCAAAAGGCAGAAATAATGAAGGAGTGCCGGCGTTGGGCGTAGGAAGTTGCAGCAAAGTGCAACAGCAGTAGGTTGCAAGTGCCATCGAAATGGCGAAAAAGGCGCATATAATGCGGCCGTAAAACGAATACGCGCGCCTTTCCAGCAACAAATTTGCAACATTCTAAGCCATTTTACGTTCATACCGTCATACAAATACAAACTTAGTAAATATTGCCAGGGGTCAACATGTCGAAGTTTGTATGCTCTAAGCGGGTTACTGCATGTAGTTATGGTAGAAGTCTATTAATAGAGATGAAACTAAATGTTTTCAATATAACAATTATGTTGTAAATAAATATAGTAAATAAATTATTTGCGTATGAAAAAATTTACATTTGCACAAAAATTCTCTTTCCATTTGGCTAAATTTTTCCGTAACGTAATTTTAATATTGAGCAACTTAAGAATTTGACAACCGCTTGACTTAACTTCTTATGTTTTGAAAATGTCACTTCAGTACAATCTCAACCATGTATCGCTTCACACCTAAAGAACGCGCAGAACTAATTACTTTATATATTGAAAACACTCGTTCAGTTACCTTAACTCAACGTCGACAATATCATTGCGACATTGCATGGCCAGCTAGATCTCCCGATTTGAATCGCCGGACTTCTTTTTGTCGGATTATTATTTGAAAATCAAAGTGTACGCCAGCAAGCCACAGACTATTGAAGAGCTCAAGTAAAAAATTCGTGCCGAAATCATTGCAATACCAAACGAGATGCTCGAAAAGTTAATGGAAAACTCCGCAAAAAGGGCATATTTTGCTGTGGCCAACAAAAGAAACCACTTGATTGATGTTGTGTTAAAAAACTAGTCTGGATAAATTGAAAAGCATCAAATTGAATAAAAATATCACACATTCAGAAATTGTTTGCTTTTTTTTGTGTTACTCAATGTTTAAATGTCAACATAAGAAATGCCGTACCCTGTATAAAAACGCGAAAAAATTGCATTGGTTATAGATTTTGAAATAGTTTTTATGTTTCAAGAGTTTGATTCTTTTTTAAAGTTAGCTTTCAAGCTGCGATTTGTTTTTAAAATATTATAGATTATTGAGGCGAATGTCTTTTTATACATAAATTTCTAAAATTTTCAGCTACCAAATAAGTCGATTGCAGCAACTGCAGTTGCTTTGCAATATCTCACTCAAATCGAATTCGCATTTACACAATTCGTGTCTATGTTTCCATCTCGAAGCAAAATCCGCACCTAAACTTAATGTACACCATTTCGAGAGTATAGCTGCCTAACACACCAATACATACAAGCAATGCAATCCCATGGGTTGGCCAAAGGAAATTACGGATTCAAATTAGCAGCACTCAATCTCAATCTAAGTTTTGCCTGCTGCTTCACTGAATCGCCCACTAATGCATTTTGTGCAGCGCCACCATGCCACCACGCTCTATGCCCTTATGTCTTCCGCCCTGCACTTGCCACCCTTAAAACGAGGCGCTCTTAACCCACTGATGACGGCCCACTTTTATGCAATTTAATCAACTTATCGCGTAAAATGCACAAACGTTTTCAGCAAGTTGAACAGTAAAGTACTTAAACTCGGTCCAAGCCCCAAAGTAATCAATGATTTTTCAGCTTTGCATTAAAATGCAAGCAGCTACTCCACCCCTTAGGCTATACACCCTTAGCTTACCGCCCACGGATTACCCCTATCGGCGCTGTTGCTTATTTAGGGCTAATTAAGTTTCATTTAATGGCTGCCGTCCTTGTTCAGGATCGCGACTCCTGGAAAATAGCTAGGCTACTTGGTTGCTTACAGTTTAGCAGTTTGTTGTTTGTAGTGGCTGTCAGAAAAAGGATGCAAAATATACAAAAAAATAAAAAAAATAAAGTATTTTAGTGCTTTACTTTTAACTTGTTCACAGTTGTGGCAAGTAGAGCAAATGGTGTAGCTCTGGCAGTGGCAGGCTGTAGAGCTGCTCGCAAAGCCTTAATATAAGTACAAAAATTTTCAGTGAAGTTTTAACAGCAAATGCACTGCATGTGTTGCAACTTTGCTGCTGTTTGTTTTTAGCCATTTCAATGGCTGTTGAATGTTTAATTGCTGATTAAAGTTTTTCAGGTCTTGTAGTCTTTGTTTTTTTACTTTTTGTGGGAACATACTTGGCTTACTGTTAGACTCAAATAAGCGTCAGAAACTTTTTAGATTTAATTTTGCGCATTTTCTTATTTTCGTTTTTGCTTATTGTGCTGTCCATAAAGTAAAAGCACTTAGCCGGCTTGAATCTATTGTAAGCGCCTCAAAAAAAAATACAATATAAAAAATTGGTTGGGCCACAGTGCGTATGCGTTATCAAAATTCGTTAAATTGATTTGCAGCCAAATGTAGCCTAATTTATGGCTTCTGTTAAGACGAATAGCAGCAGATTTGGGACAGTCAGTGGAGTTTGGGATTTTTAATTAAATGTTAAAAGTGGGGGCAAAGTATGCCAAAATGTTTAGCTTTTGTAGGGTTTGGTTTCACAGTTTTATTAGATTAATAGGCTTTTAGATTAGCAAAAAAAAAGGACGAAAACATTCTGCGATTTGTATGCTAGAGCAAGTTGGTGATTAAATTAAAGACGGTATGAGTGCGCTTCGCAGTTTTAAGTGAAAATAACTTTCCATTTTGTAACAAATTCAATGGCATTAATTATGCTTTGGGGCTACTATGTTACAGTGGGGCAAGTGGCATAGGTTTTTATAAAATTAGGTTTTTTCACTCATAATAAAATAACTTAAAAGTTAATTAAGCAACTGTCAATGAATTTATAACGTAATGCTTTATGTAAACCTATAAATTATAATTCAAAATTGTACCTAAAACATTCAAGTACATTTTGCTTTAAAGTCAAGCGGCAGTCTTAAATGTTTTTTAGTCATAAATAAAACTATTTTGCCACATAATTTATTATTCCCCAAAGGTTTTAGGCAAATTATTTGCATGATTTTATCAAACATGTAAGCGACATTTTGGCATTAACATGTTCAACTTAATGTCAGCTACTTGCCATTAGGGAGCTGTCACCGTATAGCAACTGCAAACTTGGTAAAGTTTCAAGTGTAAATTGGCCAAAAAGCCATCATTTAAAGTGTAGCAATTTAGATACTGGCTTAAATAGTGTAAGTAATTAATATAGGCCGCAAGTGAATACTTCTCTCTTAAAATACACTTTTCTGTGCAAGAGCAGCTTATAAAGTATTTATTATTCAAACTATTCATTTCGATAAATAGAACAATAAAATTTTGTACAATTTACAAGTACAAATTGTGCAAATGAAAAGTTATGGCGAGCTTTTAATTTTGAGCGTAATTATTTGTGGCCAAAAACATTTTGGTGTATATAGATATATCTACTCATACGTATTTGGCATATAATGTACAACAATTTGATTTTTGTTGCGCAACATTTCAATATGCATTTGGTGGTGTTAAGCATTTTAATTAGTTTTAAGTGATTTTCATTACCAAGCGAAACTATTTTGCAAATAAGGGCCATAAATATTTGTATAATATTTAATTTAAATGCCTGCTGGTTAGCTAGACAATACATATTTTGTTTATAGATTTTTAATTAGCAGTTATCAAATGCCAATTGACCAATACTAATAATAATCTCTTAATTTGAGGCTATTTGTTTGAAATATTTTTGCTGAAACCAACAAATCAACAAAGTGTCAAATTCGATAGACATCTATGATGAGTTAATTGGGTTAGAATTGTAATTATAAGCATAGCTTGTTTGTGCTAAAAATGAAGTAAAATAATTGATTAGTTAATATTGTTATTATAATAGTTTAAACGGTACAACTAAGTTCAGCATACATACAAGATTACAATAATAATTTTATAATAAAAAATGAAAAAGACAGATGAGAAAAAATGAAATGAATATATTTGACAGTAAAATAATTCGCCATATGCTTCCTACGTGCAAGAAAACGATGGCTCCTCTTGTCTTCGTTATAACAAAAAATGCAAGGAAGAAAGCATCAAGCTCAAGCAAGTGGGCTGGTCATGTTCAAAAAATTAACCCCAGAGTAGATTAATTAAGATTAATCCAATTAGAAATGTCACCCGGAATCACACACGAAGAAAGAAGACGAAGAAGAGGTCGTCCAAATGCTTGTTGGATTTCAATCCAATCAATGTAGAGCAAACTACAGAGCGTTTTCGAAGAAGAAACTGTAGAACGCTAGCTCTACAACGTGAAGAATGTAAGAGATTTCAAGTGGAGACCAATATTCAGGAGCTTCGATTATTATTTTTTGTTTTAACTACTTGAATTATATATTGTTTTTAAAATTATAGATGGTTTGCCTTGACGTTTAAAAAAATTTCTAAACATTGAAAAAATATGTTTTAAATTTTTTCTGATTTTTCAATTAATTTTTGTGTGCTTTTACTGACTTATTAGCTGGCAATTTTTTTATAACAATATTTTTGGTTGCTTTCAAGGCATTAAACAAATTTTACTCTAAATTATTTTTAATGAATTATGCAATAGTTCGTCTAATTTTAAATTATAATTGAACCAATTGTTGCTATTTGAAAATTAAAAAAAATAGCTACTGATTATTAATTTGAGCTTATTTTATAATTGTTGGAATCAAATTAGTTTTAAAAAAGTACAGCAGAGATCATAGTTGAAGCTCTAAGTTTTTTTAAAATTTACGAAGTAAACTCTATTTCTAAAAGTGATAGATGTGGCCATTGTAGAAGGCCTAAGCTATCATGAGTATTTCAGAGCAAGCCTGCATATATGATGATAAAATATTATTATTTTTTTAAATTACTTGTCAAATTATACTACAAAATAATACAACAAAGTAAACAATTATGAAGTTATATTGATGCGCCTATGTGGAGCATAGGATGGCCAAAAGCTGCTGCCAGCGCCTTCCATCCTCGGCGACACTATTTATTTCATGACGCTCTCTACTGACTTTCTGCAAGCAGCGTTCTTATCTACCGTTTTCATCCGGCGTCCTTGGCGCCGGCTACGCTACGGATTCCATTGGAAAAATCTCTTGGCGATGTCTTCATCTGACTTTTTGAGGCTATAGCCAATTCAGCGTCATTTTCTCATTTTCTCATTTAGATTTCGGTGTTGATCGGAACACTTACAGAGAGTATCAGAAAATGCTGCAAACGATCCGTAGACATTTGTTTGCAAAAGTTGACCATTACTTAAGTTTTTTGAAACAATGTTTAAAAATGTTTCTTATTTTTAAACTTTTTATAAAAGTTTCAAAGAGTTCCCTTTATAATAGTTGCTAATTTTAGTATGCTTCTTATTTAATTGCACTTTTTGAATCATCATAATCTAAGCCCACCACTACATTGCAATTACAAAAATATGAGAAGCTACTGTACTGTAAGTCTGAAAAATATTTTTAATTAGTTGCAATCTTTCATACTCGATAGCCTTAAGTGCCAATAACTTAGGACAAACTGTTGCACAAGTGTTATGCATCAGATACTTATTATAGGCGCCACAATCAGACATTATATACGATTTTATGGCTCATTTATTTTCAAGTCAAGGAGTGCAAAATGCAATGGAAAAGTAATAATTTCATAGACTGCAAATGGAGGAAGTTCAAATGTGTAACAGAACTTGGAATTCAATAACTTACAATTGACGTCTGAAATGTGTAGCTGTCGGTATCAATTCAAGTTAGCATTAAGTGTGGGCACTTGTAATACCAATGCGACTGTTAATAGGCGTAGCAGGCAGTCACGAGCTGACTGTCTAATATATGGCACACTGTGGACCGGTTTAAGTCAAGGTTCTTGAGCATTTCTTTCAAGTACATAGACGTGTATATAATTTTCACCCTTTGCTGCGCTAAAGCGTAAAAACCAAATCAAACAAGTTTTAATTTTTTTTTTGTTTTTTGTTTTTGTTGAGAAACTGGATCGACAAGGCATTTGAATATTTATAAACTGTGTGCAGCGCGCAGATTTAAAAAAAGATACAGCTGCAAAGACTGCTGCTTTAAGCTACAAAGCAATAGATACAGCTACAGCTACAGCGCTACCAGTCATATAATGCGCATCATTTTCAGTTTTCACACCTGAATAAAAATTACACCTAAAATGTTAAAATATAAAAAACGCTGTGTTAAATACCGCAAATTACTAAACGCCGTAGTTTAAGTACAAACAAAAGATTGAAAATAAGTAAACATAAATTAAAATGTTTCTGTAAGTTTGCTTTGCAGCATTTCAAACAGTTACAAGGTCAAGCGCACATGCTGCTGGCCAAGTTAATAGTCAGTACGTCAGTTGATCGCTGAGTCGACAGACAAAGCGTTAAATGTTGTCAGCAATTCAGTTAATAACTCAAAGTGCCAACAAATCAAGCTAAAACTAAACAGCTGTTTAAATGGGACGTAACCGAGAACTCGAGTCTCTCCGTCTCGGTCTTGAATACCAAAACGCGGACGCCTGCGCACAAAAACAATAACTACATTCAAACACGGGGGATTTTTTTTTTGTCTTTGTACTTGCGCATATATTTCAATAAATTTTATTGTGTGAAAAAAATTGTTCAAATGAGCAACAATAAAATAAAAAACCACTGTAGCTTGTTGAAACCGATTTTAGTATACTCTTATCTAGACATAAATATTAGCATTTTGAAAAATGCTAGCCATTTTTTAGTTAAAATTTTGACTCCTAGATGGCGCATGCAGTAAAACCAAAAGCTTCGATATGTCATCCAAAACTATGACGATAGACGTAAATCGTTTTATTTTATAAATAAGTAAGTTTATGAACAGCTAGCCTGTGACAATCTTCACATATTCCGTGCTCAGAGTATACTTTAAAACAAAGTGCATGAAATAAAATTGGCAACGTAGAGCAGGTTATGATAGCTGTGAACAGCTGACTCTGACCGAGACTAATGGCCAGTCAAATAAAGCCTACAAATTGCCATAAGAACTTGATTTAATGCGGGAGCCAAACTTTATATAATTGCTTTGTTAGCCGCTAAACAAAGCTACTCTAAACACGCTGTGTTCAAGTGTGCCCAGAGGCAACAAAATTTAAAAGACAAGAAAAAAAGATGCCCGGTATTATTGATGTGTTCAAAATTAAATTTGATTTCCCTTTTGGTGCTCAAGGTTATTATTTAAAAAAACATACTTAGAGTTAGTCACTGATTGACTCAAGAAATTAAGTACCTATGAAGTCAGGAAATTATAAGAGAGACTTTTTGACTGTTTTTTTTGACACTAATTTTCGAAGCATTTATAATCACTTTGGCACTTAAATTTTTGCCAATGGCAATTTTGAGAATTGCTGTTTGAAAGTTTTGGTTTTTTTTCTATATGATTGTTATGATAAAATAGGAAATTAAGTTTACCGATTCTTAATAAGCAATTGGATTGTATCAAAAGCAGCTTGTACTTAGTTATGCAAAAAAATAAATATTTATTTTTGATAAATCAAGAGTATTGGCATATTTGATTTGATTTTAATTTTGCTTAATATTGATTCGTCAATTCTAGCAAGTGTGGCTAGCAAATGTTTTTCAATTAAGTTTTTATCTGTAATAAATAATTTTTTTTCCATGAAAGTATAACAACATATATTTTTCCCAATAGAAAATATTAATTGAAATATGTCACAGTATTACAAAGTGTTTGTAAATTTTATTTAGATGTAAACCAATAATTTTTAGTAAACTATTTATACCTAAAACTATGTCTCTGTTATTTAATTTTTTAAATAATTGTTTCATTGTGCAAAACATAAATTAAATAATCAACATATTAAGTTTCCCTATGTTAAATATTAAAGAGGAAAAAATTGTTTTTGTTTTATTTTACCAATTAAATAGCAACAACAGCATTTAAATTTGATTAATGGCTCACCAATTTGTTAATAGTAATTTAAACCAAAAAGGCAGGCCAAGAAAAAAAGCGGCAACAACAGAAACAACATCTAAATGTTGTATTTGGAAGTAAATAAATATTTAGGTTTTAAAGTGAGAACAATAGTTATTCGCACACTTTAAAATTATAAGTTTTAGATTCTTTGTGAAAAGTTAAATTTTGTTGTCTATAAAAAAATAAGTGCATTACTTTAAAAATAAAATATATAACGTTTGATTTTTTGTTTACATGGAGTCCTAATAAAGGGTGTTTTTCTTAGAGGTATAGAATTTTAAAAAATAATAAGTGCATTACTTTAAAAATAAAATATATAACGTTTGATTTTTTGTTTACATGGAGTCCTAATAAAGGGTGTTTTTCTTAGAGGTATAGAATTTTAAACAATGATAGATTATTCAAAGGACGTTTATTTATGCGAAATATATATGAGTTTTGGCATATGACCGTCGCCACGGCTGGTTCCTTTGTAGTCCAATCTGAACATCAAATTTTCGATGACTTCTTCCAACATGTGTGGCCGTATATCGGCAACAACACTGCGAATGTTGTCTACCAAATGGTCAAAAATTTGTGGTTTATCCGCAGAGGCCAATGACTTTACATAGCCAATTCACGGGTCAAAAAAAAACATGAAGTTAGGCGGTCACCAAAGATGTCTTGCAATAAATCGATTGTGGCACGAGCTGTGTGACATGTTGCACCGTCTTGTTGGAACCATAGCTTCTGGACAACATGGACATCATCAGGCTTGAAAAGGTTAGTAATCATGGCACTATACCGATCACCATTGTAACGTTCTGGCCATCCTCATTTTTGTGGAAGTACGAATCAATGATTCCACCAGCCCACAAAGCGCACCGAACAGTCAGTTTTTCTGAATGTAAAGGTGATTCGACATACAGTTGAGAATTAGTTTTACTCCAAATACAGCAGTTTTGTTTGTTGACTTAGATATACAACCAAAAGTACGCTTCATCGCTTAACAAAATTCGCTTATGAAAATATTATTACTATTAAATCGATCGTCAACTTGAACAGTAATACCAACTTAAAGTACTATACCTCGAAAAAAAGACACCCTTTACATATCAGTACAAACAGAAAAATGCCAATAATTAAAGTGAACTAGACCCAAAGACAGCAATAACTGGGCAAGCAATTGGAAGCTGTCGCAACAGAACTTTTTAAAAATGCTCTAATTTATGTTAGAGTCTTTAAGTATATAAAACGCTTTTTAAAACACCAAGAGTTTCTTCTTAATAAACTAGATATTTAAGCATAATTATTTTGTTTCAAATTCAGCACATTACATACATTCTTTTGGTACCATAGGGCGCCCCATAGAAACCTACAAAGTTACTACCATAATTTTATATTTTAATTTTCAGCTAATCATAAATACCATTACATTGTAACATTTAATTTTTGTGCAAAACACATTGCTTTAGACTTCAAAATCTTCAAGCGTCATCAGACTATTCGATCGAACTGTTCTGTCGCCTGCTAAATGCGTTTAGGCCAGCAAATAGTAAAATTCAACCTTCAAGCATAAATAAGCCAACATTAGAACAAACAAACTGTGTATACCACAAGACAACAGCAAATAATTTTGGACACCCAGGCCCAGGGTATTTGTGGTTTAAATAAGCGTGAAATAAATTTGAAAATATTTGCGCATAACTTGTCGACTTACTTGTTGTCTATCTGCATAATTAAAGTCATAGCTTGAATACTATTTTGTACTTAAATTAACGGACAGGATCATTGCTGGGACTGGGCAGTTGTTGAATTAAACTAAGACGATAAGGTGTGTGGGTCTGACAGACGCACAAGGCAAAAAAAAAGCTGCTTAGTTATAGCTTATCTATGTGCACACTGTGAGAAAGACGGCATCATTGGGGTTTTTCTTCTTTTTACTTAATTTATTATGTTTTGAAATACAGCAAATTTTTATGGGTGTATCGCCATGGCTGCTGAGATTATACCTACCGATAATACGCTGCCATGGTGCTGACAAAACGGCATACGAATTTCAGAGATAATGCAACATTATATAAATTTCTTACAGTGTATATGCGCACGCACGCACATCTTTGGCCACAGGAACACAACAGTTAAGGCGTTTAAATCGTCTGCTAAATATTTTAGCACAAAATAACACTAAATGCACTTGACGGCATTATAAATGCGAAACATCAACGACGGGCCGGACTGGGCCACAATTGAAACGAACAGACTAGACCAGTACTGGCTCCAACGGAGCGAAGCAGCTCGGGTCAGGCAAAGTGCCAAGTTAAGCATGGGTTCGGTTTGGTTTTGCTGTAGATAGTAGGTCGGGCCTAGGATTGGGCCAGTTGTTGGTTTTGACTGGGCATAGTTTAGGGAAATGAAACGGCTGCCATGCCAATGTCTAACATTTCGTCAACCCCCGCTGGCAAGCTGCCGTCGTAGTTTATAAATTGCATTAACATATCACATGCAGGCATGTGTCTGGTTAGGCTGGGTGTTCGTTTGCTGGGCGGCCATTTGGGAGGTCTTAGCTGTAGCAAGAAGTTCTACGACCTGGAAACTACAAAGCTGCTGCTTGATTGCAAACTATTAACACCATTAAAGATGAAGAATTTAAATAATTCCCGCATGAATTAAAACATTTCCCTGTGGAAGCACGAAGACAACGACAAGCAGTTGGTTGTTGAAAAGCTGGGGGTGGAAGCACAATTGCCTGCTCATTGTCGCAGCAGCATACGTAGCTAAACTGTCGCAAGGAGATAAACAGCTTAGGGCTGTAGTGTATCTATGGCATTGGAATTGCCAGCTACAGCTGCAAGCAAGCATATAAATTACTAATACGCACTGTTGTCTGCCTTTCGCACTGCGTAAACATGATGCTTGTTTACTACCACACACACACATAGAGGGCCAAAACTATTTTATGCGAATTCATGTTTCTCGTAAATTCATCATTGTATTAATTTATTAAATAATTTCGTAGCTGTCGCTGCCATAATCCTATTGCTTGATATGCACTTTAGCTCAAAATTCTGTTCAATTTACGACTTATAACTAAAATACTATTTGCTTCATCATCATTGTATCAATATAAATTTCACATAATAAATACGTTTTGTTTGCTTCATTTGCATTCTGATTGAGTTTTGGCATACGCTTGTATATCAATTTTATTTATACACACAGCATATCCTTATATCCTTAATAGTACTATATATTGTTCTCTTCATGCTTACTTACATAAATTGTATTTCTATTCAATTAGCGTTGATTATATGCAACTTAAAAGTTTTGTTATGACAAAATCACAATATGGTTAAAGTTGCATTGAATCGAGGAGATATTTGTGACATGAATTTCAAATATTACATATTTGAAGATAATTTTCTGCAGCTTAATTGAATTATCAATAATGACAAGGCATAGTTTTTAGAAATAAAGTTGGCAGTTGGCTTAAAGTCTATATTTTGTCAAGAGTATGCTTCCCATGCATGTTTAAAGGTTTAAGTTTTAAATTAAGTGTATACATATGTAAGCAGTAGTTTTTTAATTATGGTAAAAATAGAATTTTTGCTGGCTATCCATATTTTATAATTGTTTCATCTACCTCCTGACTGAACATATTCTAAAGATATGCTTTTAAAGAACCCGAAGCACAAGAAAACTATGTCAAGAAATCAATGTATGCAATAATGTCATCTTAAAGCGTAATCTTTTACGCTGGAAACCGCTGGTCTTCACTTAAAATATGCTTCATTTCGAAAACTATGTTACTTTAAAAAAATTATTGAATGTTGTAAATCTGACTAATTTATATAAGATATCCGATAACTACTGTACGTAGCGGCTGCGCATATGTACTAATAAGTTCTTATTTTTTTTTCCTTCTAAGAAACAACCTTTGCCAGATTTCCATGACAATTTCTCCACTTCTAAAACTTAAAATATATCTTTATTTATGGTTTCTCCACCAAGTTCTAACGTCCAAAATAATAACAAATAATTAAGCTCCTAATAACTGTTTTCCTAAATTGTTTGTGAAAAAAACTCAAAGAGCCAACCAATTATTTTTCACAAACAAACAGGCTCATTTGCAACATTTTATCGATCCATTCAATTTGGCCAATTGAATTGTGGGCAAGTCCACAAGAAAATAAGCCGCCATTTTAATTACTCGCTATAGGCCGTAGACAGTAGCCGCAATCATTATAACAACGGCATCTGACATTTTCACACATTTAATTATTATTTTCTTATTTTCATAATTGTATTATTACAATACAAATGCAATAAAACTGGTTCTAAATACATTTCAATAAACTGGATAGACAATCGGTTAGATTGTGACTAAGCTGTCCCTCAGTTAAGCTCAACGTATTCCTTGCTGTGCTTTCTAAATGCAAAGTCTGCTAGTTTGTCTAATTAAATCCAAACATTAGTTGTCTACTGATTAGCTGAAAACGTAAACTTGGCCAGTAACATTTCTAACAAACAATTTTTGTTGCGTCTGCGTCTGTAGCTGCGGTTGGCAGCGTATTTGGCAGTTATATATCTGTCAAAAACATTTCGTGTGTTTTGAACAAAAAAGCTTTTTTCATTTAATATTCACGCTAAATTTGAACAACAATATTTTGCTTTATTTTAAAATTGTTCAGTGCTGTGTGCATTTCTGTTATTCATAATTTAATTATTATAATATATTTGCACATTGTTGGCTTAAATTTTATATATTTGTTTATATATTTTCAATTCATTATGACGTTGTTTATATTTTAATATGCATACAGGTAGGTTTTACATTTCTTGGCATAATTTATGTTAATATGTTTTCTTTTGATAAAACTTGTTTCTTAAACGCTCGCAAATCGAAAAGAAATGCTTGGTTTTATGTAAATTCTTTTGGGAGATTGCTGTGCTTCCCGGCTTAACGATTAATTAGGATGTGCATATTAATTTATGTTTGTGGTTATTCTGTGGTTTTTAAGCCAAAGTGTTAACATTACATTCAGCATGATGATTTATCGACAATAAGTTAATGACGTTGCGGTTATCTCTTGAAGATAATGTGGAACGCTGTTTTTTTTGAGGAATTTGTAAGCATTCATTAATAGCAATATATATTTTATTTGGTGTGCTTAATAATATATATAATCGGCAAAACTAAGTTAGATGATACCGAAGACGTTTTAGAACAAATATTCTTAGCGATCCGGGCATAGTTACTTGTTCTTTTTTGCATATAAGTTAGTATTTTTCTGTAAGTTATCATATAGATGTTTGAAAGACAGACGATAACGATATTCTAAGAAAATATCTGGTTTTGTGAATTAGCATGTACTAAATCGTCCGCTCAGTTAAATGAATTTTAGTACAAAAATTGTGAACTAATAAATACTGTCAATTCAGCATTGATAACTTAGAATAACCCTAAACCCCATAAATTTTTGGCAAAACACTGTATTTTTCATAATTTTTTAATAATTATTTTATAAAAACGCTATACTCCAACTTGCTATCGTGTACTAAATCTGTATTTGTTTATTTTCAACATTTTTGTGATTTAAGAGATCGGAAAAGCGGATACGGGTATAATGAAAGACAAGTCTTTATGCCTAACAGCTCTGTTCTCCAGCTTTCTACACTAAACCTTATTTATGCTTTGAAAAATATTATATATAATATAAATGCAACTCATTTATTTAGTAGAAAAATTCTAAGTAAATTTATTATTCGAAAACTGTTGGTTTGCACCTTGTCGGAGTTGCGCTGTATGTCTTTGGTGATGAATGCTGTTAGGCATTTTTTTTAAGAATTTTCTATAAATTTTGTCTATATTACAAACATTAACAAAGTTACAACAAACTTGCTTTAAAATATACTGACAAAAAGGATGGCGGCAAAAAAAATTTACAATACTTTTATGTATTTTCCACTAGTTTTTATATTTCAAAATAAAGGTTTTACTAAGTAGTCGTCAAGATTTTTAAGAATAGCCACAGGATCATGATGACACTCTCTCAATATATGCTTCAGTCTTAATATAATTTAAAAATTCTTTTTCTCCACAAAGAATGCATGTGAAATTGTTGACTCAGGCGGCAAAATTAGACAAAAGGCAGAAATTGCTGGGCTAGAAAAATGACTGCCATTAAAGCTTTAAATAAATTGTCAGGGAAAGTATTTCAATTGCTTTTCTGTTACATATAAATTTATTTTTATTATGTACATTTCGAGGCTTTAAAATACATTTGTTATTGCATGAAAATGTCGCTGAAATTTTCTTAACATTAAAATTAGAATTTACTTTCTTACGCCGAGTTGTTGCTGATGTCTTTAAATTTTTTGTCAAATAATAAATGGCCTCAATATGTTTTTATGCAAATGAATATTTTGCACAACTTGCCTTACATTGCAAAAGGCAATAGCAATCAGTTAGTCTTATATGCAAAACGCATAAATATTCGTACATAATACATATATGTAGATATTTTTGTGCATTGCATACCTTATTTTCATTTGTAGAAAATTAAATTTTTCATTGGTCACCACCCTCACAGTGGGTGTGCTCTCTTTCTTTTGATGCACCGGCCTGTCCAATTGTCTAAGTTCTTGGGAAATAGTTTTCGGTATTTGCTGACAATGTTGGGTCAAAAGTTCTAGCCACATAAATTACTTTTGATTATCAAGAACAGTTACCAAAACTACTGGGGCACATCCGAACTTTGGAGTCGCTATGGGCGCTATGTAAGTTGAACTGCTTTATGGTTTGGCCTAGAACAAACACATAACTTTGAAAGCTAAAGAGCCGCTTGGCATGCGAAATGTATATAGCACATAAGCAGCTAGGCAAGTGGGCTGAAAAGTTATCGGTTTGCTGATTGCTGAATCCGTCCAAATTTCTATCATACCCACATTTACTGAATTTGCAGTAGTCAATACAATTCCTACAATTTTTAAGAACATTTCCTAAAATATTTAAACCAAAAGCAGCTTGTTTTTCATATTTGTAGTGTGTCACTGTTTGTGATTCAAATACTCTTTATTTTTAATTGCTCGCCGCAGCTAATTGATATCACATGTAGATTGTGCGACTTATGAAGATACTGAACATAGATTGTTGAGTTGACTGTGACTTAAAATCCATTAAAATTTATTTATTCTTCAAGTAAGAAATAGCTTGACTATGGCATTTTTCTCCAAAGGCGCTGCATGAAGATACCTCTATTAATATGCATTCAAAGAGAACAGGAGGACCCTACCCGAATCCGAACGGTGGTGATTTGAAGCGATTTTCCTAGGTAAATAGCATCCATTCATTTTCTACCTATGCCAGTGCTAGACAAATATAGAATATATAAGCGAATATGCTACCTCTAAGCTACCAAGCTAAAACATAGGAGCGTCAAATTTAACTTCATTATTTTATTACTTTGTTGTATTATTTTGCAGTACCATTTAACAATGAATTAAAATAACAACTACCAATCCTCAATTGAAACAAGCGATAAATTGTTTAATGGAATAAAAGTTATACCAAAAAATTTGTAGCAAAATATCATAAATTTTGAAAAATTAACACCAAAAGGTTTTCATAGCTAATAAAAATTTGATATTGAAAAAAGTAACCTAAGTAATTTCCGCCAAACAACATTTTGGTCAAAAAGCAGAGAATTATATAAATAAAATTCATTTTGTGAAAATTATAAAAAAATATAAACTTTAAAAGGCTAAAAAATTGTAAAGCTCATTTTAAACAGCTCTCCAGATTTTAGGTAAAATCCTTTTTTTTTTTCAAACATAAATCAACTTTTTCTCAGCCAACCCTCGCACGTACACATGCAAGTGGCCAATACAACATTACCAATACCACAGCACATACTACTGCTTGTCAACGTTAAAGTTTCGCAATGTGTAAAGGGGGTGGTGGCTTGTTTGTTTTTGTATGCGATTTTTTGGGAAAGAGTATAACAACTGCAAAATACACAAGCATATTTAGGCTGGGTATAAATTTCACTTTGTATTTATTTCTTTCTTCTTGTCTGTCTACGGATTTGCGTATTTCCCGTTTTTCAATTATATATCCACACATGCATAAGCGTATACAACAGGGCCAACAAAAGTTGAAACGGCGCGCAACAGACAACATGGCCAGCAGACAGCGGCAACAAAGTTAACAAACACAAAACCAATTTAACTTCTTGATTTCTGGTTCATTTTCATAAATAAGTGAAAAAGCAGCAACAGCAGCCGCAAGTCACTCAGACATTTTGCTACCTCTTGGGTCGAAATTTGTGCCGGGCCTTCGCCCCCAGACTGCCACTCCACTTTCTCTCATCACTTGTGTTTTTGTTTTTGTAGTTAATGCCATGCACGCTTTTACGCCTTGACTTTTGGCAACCCCAGAGCGTCCTGCCACCGCAATGTTATGTCCTTGCTGCTTGGCATGACTTGGCTGGCAAACTCGTACCTAAGTATCTCTGCCCCGCCCACTGGCACTGTCGACCCTTAAATGCTGTTTGGCTGTTCAGAGCATCATCAGCTGCTTTTTGTGTGCTCATTATGGCAACTTGACATTAATAGCAAGAAAGGCAGCAAATAGCAATGTAAACACACACAGATAGAACACACACGCACACGCACACACACATGCCTATGCCGGTATATAGTTGTTTGTGTGTTTGCACACAACCACAATGTCAAAAGCGACGCCCTTCCCCAACTACCCCATGCCGGCATTCTCTTCAACCAAGCATTGAAAATAATTAAATTTTCAATTATATTCACATGTGAAATTATTATTGTAGATATTTTGGTCTTGTGGTTCCGTTTTTGTAACATGAAAACACCGCACAAAAACAACAACATTTCACTTTATTCTTTAAATTTTTGTGTTTTTTGTGCAGATGCCTCTTTAGAGTGGCGCTGAGATGATTTTTGTAAAGATTCAAAAGATTTTTAAAATTACAGGATATAAATTGGATTGTATTCAATATATAATTTCTTATTATTAAAATATAAAAAAAAAATTATTTATATTTTAATTAGTAATTTCTAATATATTTTTAGTATCAATTTCTGTGTGTGTATAAAGTCTTCTTGATAGTAATGGTGTTGTGATTCTTAGGTTATGTTCTTGGCAAAATTGGAGTAATCTGTCGCCTCTGTCATTCCTTACGGCTAGTCCAAATTCACCTACCTATTTTGGCGTCAAAGTCACCCATTATGATATTGATATCGTGAGATTTTAGGTTAGCCTGAGCATGCTGCTCAATTCATTGTGAGCAGCTTCAATTTCGTCGTCTGTGGAATCCGCCGTTGGAGCGTATACTTGAGTGTATAGTAATGCTCTGTCCGAAAAAGGGATAAATTCACCCACATATTGCCTTATGCGATTTGGCATTAAAACACCTACTCCTTTCCTATGCCTTGGGGTGTTATTGTAACCAATTAGAGAACGCGCGCGTCAAGTAAGTTCGTCTATAGCCCCAAAACTTGTTGTAATGACCAACTAAAGTAAAGTTAAGATTGATATTTTGAGATGCACATAAAAAAGTAATGTCCAATGTGCAATCGAAATCGTATTGTTCAAGCATAATTACAAAAATTAAACAATAATATTGTTTTAAAATAGAAACCATATATTTAGAATATATGTACATTTTTAAATAATTTTTATTTTCAAAAGTTTTGTTTTAAGACCAAAAGAATTTAGCTCTAAATTTAGCACCAGCCCATTTGCACGATTACCAACACTGGAACAATTTAATTTTACTTTACCACACTGAACACGCGCATATGTGTGTGTGTGTGTGTGCGCGTGTGTATGTGTGTGCGTGAATGTTTATTCGTGCGTGTGGGTATATGTGTATGTGTATTAGTGCTTGTTTGTGTTTGTGCATAAGCCATTTTCATTAGTATTTCGTTTGTCTGAGCATAATTTAAGTCCTTTTTATTATTATATTTTGGTGTTTCCTTCGGCATCAGCATTGTGTATGTGTGTATGTGTATGACGTTGCTTTTGATTGTGAATGTTACGCTGATTATTATGCGCATTGAAGTTGGGAGGAAAAGTTCTAGAGCTGATAAAAACACCGCCCTCAAATAAAATAATTTTTGGCATATTTCTATATAGTTGGGGGTTTTTTGTTGTTTGTTTGACTTTAGTTGCACACATGCTAAATTGCATAATTAAATTTTCTATTAATTATTATAAGGCTTAATAAGAGTTGCCAACACTTTGGTAATGTTTTTGTTATTGTTCTTGCTTGCTGCAACTCAAGTGGCAAAAGTTTTATTAGCGCTTCTTGGCTTCTTGTTTAATTGCAAACACCCAGCAAAGTGGCAAAGTGTGGCCAGCTCAGACAACAACTTCGTCCTTAAGTTGAAATTCCTTTTTGCTGCTAGCCTTAGTTAGTAGCTGGTAGTGAGTGAGTTCAATCTATAGCATGATGTCTTGGCTGACCGTCAACGAGCAGCTCATCGTCTGCGGTATGACTTTTGTTTGAGCCAATGCCAGGAAATAGCAACAAAAGTTGTTTATTGTAAAACTTTTCTTCAGTTGTAGATGCTTTGGCAAAGTTTTCTTACTGTTTACCTGTTTATTTATTTATTTAGTTATTATTTTTATTTTTTGCTTATACTAAAAATTTTTATATAGACATAATTATGTTTATGTCACTGCTGCTGACGGCAATAAAATTACATTTGCAGTTCTTGTCAGATCTTTAGTTTATAAAGCGTTATATAAGTTGAGTCGGTAATTGGTTCTCAAAAGCGCGTTATAAGACACTATACAGCTAGATGGATTCCCTAGTTGCATAGAAATCGCAATTAAGAACTTAATTAACCAGTTGCAAATAATGTTGCTTAATTGCGTTTATAACTGCACAATTATCTATTTCTCATTATTACCCCTAAAAATGAAAAAATTGGCGGTTGGCTAATAAGCCTAATTTTATGCGCAAAATATGTCAAATTATTTTTATACATATTGTTTTTAGTTATCTATTAATCGCTGAACCATGCGCAAAATTACTGTCCACATATAACTTTTATTTTTCATTTGCTAACTATTCATAGCAAGGGTCGAGTTTACTAATCTAAAAACTTCTACATATATGATCGTGAAATTATTAAAGACTGTAAGCCGTAGCTACAAATGTTTGTGAGTAGGTACTTTTACGTATTTTTTACGGTATTTTCATAGGTACAAAAATTCAATTTATTTAAAATCGAAATTTTTTAAGATCAATTTTGTGTCATGAAAATTTATGAAATAAACAACCTGCAATAGAAATGCTGAATAATCCTTATTAATCGGAATAAAATTAGAATAGTTTGTAAAAATGTTAAAAAATATTTAGAGATCGTATGTGAATCGAATGAAGAGGAACGTTATACAAAAGGACTTGTATCCACTACTTATCCAACGTTGTACAAGACATTTTGTCTGAACTATGTAGGCTCTCCACTGTATCTTTCAAAAGTTTTGCTGCCAGCTGGTTTCGGCAACATGATCAGATCAGCGCCATTAATTCCTTGTGTGTCGAATTCGTTTCCTATATCTCTATAACGAATTTGTCATTCTTCGCAGCATTTGGGTCTGAACACCAATCGATTTTTCACTCCTCCATTCTTTGAAAATCATTAAGTGTAAGTTTCGTAATTTAATGCAATTGGTCGATCACATCTTGCTTGGGTATATCGCTAAACTAGAACTTCGGGTTTGCTTTTGATGGGTCTTGTCTTAAGTATTTCAATGCACTTCCGCTTGCAAAACTTCATAAAGTTTAGTTTAAAAATGTTTTTATCTGGAGTTTTTGGAAATTATTATTATATAATGCTACTATAATAGATGCCCTTTACAGGGAGAACAAGGCAGATGCAGACAACCTTACCAGCATATTAGACCTTAAAAGTTTTTAAATGATCAGTGCATGTTATTGGCTACCGGTTCTGGAGGCATCTGCCTCGCAGCGAATTGACTACCGAAAATTGCTAAGATTACATAGCCACACGTCAAGAGGAACAAAATCGAATTCGAAAAAGTTTATAGAAGACTCTGCGTGAAGAAAAAATTCATATTTTCAATATTTTGACAATAGTCGGCAGACGGCCAATTGGGTAACCCAAGTCCACTTAATTTTCTGGCTTATTTTTAGTTTTACTTTTTCACTTGAAAATGGCAGTTATACAAAAATAGATCAAAATAATAATATGTGTGGCTCGGTAGCGTGGTGATAGCGCACTCACTCGTCGCAAGGTCGGTGGTTGGATTCCAACCTGCAGCACTGATGCATATCTATTTATTAAAGACACCGCCGTTCGGATACGGCTATACACTGTAGGGGAGCTCCCTATTTTTAAAAAATAATAATGGAATGAGTTTGATGAAGCATTAATTGCAATTTAAATTGCTTCCGACAATTTGAATCTATACAATTTTTATGGTTGAAAGCATTTCAAAATAAGTAATTTTACTGCAAATTTTGACCAGTTGCTAATTAGCTGGTAAATATTAAGCATGAGACCCTGCCAAATTGCGCTTCTTTCGACAATACTTAATGCATATTTTGTAATGGTTCGCACTGGTGCCGAATTTACCAATTTAAAGTGCACCACATACGATCCCAAGTTTTGTGATTTCTCTTATTGTTACCTGAAATCCGTAAATCGTACGTATAAATATTTTTCACTAAGAGTTGTACTTTTTAAAAAACCAGTTACTAATGTTACGGTAAGTAGGATTCAAGTGAAACTATTACATTGAGTATTGACGAAATAGCATTTTTCCTACAGGTTAACTTTGCCTTCTTTAAACGCGCCAATGGTTATAAACCATTTCTGTATAATATTGTGGTGGACGGCTGCACATTTTTAAAGAAGCCAAATAGTAATCCCGTGGTAAAATTTTTTGTGAACCTATTTCAAAGCTACTCTAATATGAATCATACGTGCCCGTTTGATGTAAGTGAACTATTTAGTGCTGTTTGTACAAAACAACTTGGATATTTTTTTGGAATTTACAGCATGATGTGATTGTCGAAAAACTTCCCATAAGTCATTTGAATACCCAATTTACAGACGTTTTGCCCATGCCCAAGGGAGAATACTTACTGAACTCTTCATGGTATGCCTATAATGTCTTAAGAACAAATGTTGCTACATATTTTCGTGTCTTCTGAATAAAATTATTTTTATATATGTATTTTTTATAAATAAATATACAAAAGTGTGTGCATATGTTAAGAAACGTATGAACTCTTCGACTTTAAAAAGTCGACTGCTGCGCATAATGAAGTTCAATGCTGATATGAAATTGTTCTAAACTTGTCTCTTTGGAGAGTTTCTTATTATTAACTCATAAAATAGTTGAACACATGTTTATGGTAAAAAGCTTTTATAATATAATTTCAGTCATATAATTTTGTTAGTCCTGGCAGCCCATTTGAAGTGCCGCCGCCGTTGCCGACATTGCTGCTGCTGATGAACAGATAAACAGGTGTTAAGCTTGTGCGTAGACCGTGCCATGTGTACCAAATGTTTCCCGTTTAGATATAGTTTACTACTCTTCGGTGTCTGGCCGGGTCTTTATGGACATTATTATTTTTAACACCAGGGTACGGGCAGGCAACTGCGTGCTTTGGATCGCTGCTTTTATGGCAAACTTATGTAAAATGAGTTAAGTGAGAGCAACTAGTTTGTATAATGAGTGGGCTCTAAGCTTTAGTGCATGGCTAATAGAGCATGGAGTGGCTCCATTGCCAGTTACCATGGTTTTTCGTTATTAGGGGTTAGACTTAATGAAAATGCAAAGTGCTACTACGTTGCGTACGGGATTGGTTTTTGGTTTGATAGGCAGCGGATAATGAGTATGACATAGACTTGGGTAATTTCAATCTATTTATGCTTTCATAAAAGCCGTGCGATGGCATTTAATGAGGCTAAAAATTTTGCGAAATAATTTAAGCGTTTGTAGAGTACAGCTGCGGATAGACGTGGCTTTACGTAACATTAAACAGATGAGAAGCGTACGTACGTAGCACAATGAAATTATAAGAAATGCGTGCGAGTGCCCAGAAGTTTTGACTGTAAAACGCTGACGAGTTTCAACTGCAAGTTGTTGCTCATTTCAGCTTAACTTTAATAGGTTTTCCCTTAACGACAAATCTGCTAATAAATAAGTTATGTTTCGCAAATATTATGCTGCCACAATGTACAAAAACTTAAGAACTTCAGCGGCAACAGTGCTGACAATGCTCCAGAGTATAAAGTAGCCAACCAAGGCAAAACTGTCAAAGATGCTTATTACTTCAGTGAAAACACAATTCACAGCTCAAACTATTAAAAAGCATTTAAAAGACAACAAAAGCATGATAATTCCACTTATATACGCCACGAATTAAGTCTGTGACAAAGTAAATAAAGTCGAGAACACAACTGATCCAAGCCAGAAACATTTTAAAGCGATTTACTTATGTTACAATGTAATGTTTAATCTAAGATTTAACTTGAAGCCAACTAAACAAATAAAATTTACGAAATATAATACGCTTGCTATGCTCAAAGATCATAATCTGCTTTAGTTACAACAACTAGGTTGCAACATTTACTTCCGTTGCCAAAACAATGCATGCTGCAGAACTGTTGCATACTATACGGGGCAACAACAACTTCAGCGCATGCAACATTTTCCAACTGCAATATATATAACTAGTACAAGTAGTTGGAATCGTGTGCACAATGCAAATGACTGTATAAGCGCCAAGGGGCAAGGGCGGCATGCAGCGTTTTGCTGCAACTAATGCGTTGAAATTTTCAAATAAAATCTCTCATAGTGGTACAATCTGTTTTCTCAATAATTTGCACAAAATAAATGTAAATATGCTGAAATTCCCCGACGAATGAGTAAAAAAAGGGAGCAAACTCTGTGTGCCAAAGCTGCTGACGAGTTTGCTTAAATTGCGCATACGCCGTGTGGCACTGTGCAATATGTGCGCTTGTTCATTTCGGAATCTAAAGAAAAACTGCTCACTAGTGTACCGTGTTGATTTATAAACAAACTTTTGTGCGGTACAAAAGTTTTATTTTGCTGCCAACAACAAAATAGTGTAAGAAAATAGACAGCAATAATACAAAGAAAAAAAAAAAAAAACAAAAATATGGAATAAAATATGTTCAAAGTTCCGTTCTTTACTGACTTTTCAGAAAGGGTGTTTTTTTTTAATGATTATTATTTCGTATAGCAAGAGTACTAATAATTATGAGAAAAGTATTTATCGATTTTTGGAAGTGTAAATCAAAACTGAGTGTACGCAATTATGAACATTGGCAATTTTGTACAATTTTTGAGAATGTTCTTTAAATGCCACCTGTACGCCATAAATAAACACCCTATACAAATACTCTGATAGAGAAGCTGTTCGCTGTTCGACAGCAGCCCAAATGCACAATAGACACGCTTGTCCAAAGCTGAAAGCAAAAAATCAGCATAATATAGCAGAAGCAGCTGAACCAAAATTGAAAGCATTCACAAGTTAAATAATAATGCCACCCAAGTATAAAAGCGCAAACAAAGTAGTTGACCATCTGGAAGAGGCGACACTCTAGTCAGCTGTTTGTGGAGCATGTTGTTTTGAAAATGGAGGAGACGTCTGCTGCAGCATGTTGTGGCAGAGATGTTGCCATTATAGCCGCTAGCTGCAAGCTACAGTGTGCAAAAAAATATGGAAAGTAATGAACGAGAAGATCATAATCCTACTATCTTTAATCTTAGCAGAAAAAAGATAATGTGGTTAAGTGGGTTTCCTTGGTACTGTACTTTTTTGTATATTTAATTAAAAACCAGCTGAGCGCAGCAACAAGTTTAAATGTACTGACAGCCAAATTTGTTACGATCTTAGAAATTTGAGTTGAAAACATTTGAAAAATGTCCATATTATATTTTTATATGAGTCCATTATTGATCTTATTCTTTGCTTAAATTAATAATTATCCATTATAATCTAAATAATAATAATAATATAGAATAAATACTAGCTAGACGCTTAGCTCCCGTTGCAGTTAGGATTTGATTTGCTTGCCTACTTTGCTCATTTCGAATGCGAGAATGAGAGTGTGTTTGGAATGATTGTCAAGTTTTGGCTTTCTGGGAGGAACATTTTCACAGTGTTGGCATATTGGGCAAGGATTTGCAGTAAGTTTGGTGTGCATGCGTTGGTTGATAGTGTCCGAAGCTTGATGGCGAAAAAGTCGAACATTTGCATGAGAACAGAATAGGATCGTATTTTGTGTGTTGTAAAAGAACTTGCAAAATTTGATCATTGTGATTTATAAATCCATTATGCACTTTTTATCGTATTTCTAGGCAGGTTGGAGAATATTAATAAACATTATTTTAAAATAAAGAAAGTTTTAAATATAAACCAGAACCCTAACCTTTATTATCCGTTACTTAGTAAACATTCTGTAAATTGGCTTCAGCTCTTGATAATTAAAGAAGCAAAAAATTGAATTTCATCAGTGTTTCATATTTGCAGTTATCCGTTTATAACATTCAAAAATTTTAGAAATTGTTAAGAAATTAAGGAAGTATTTGTTGATTTTTAGCAAACTTTAAGAATGTATACAATATTTGTATAATATTTAGAGTTATTTCCGTCTTTTATATTTCAAATATAAAAAACCATATTTGATTTTAGAGATTGTTACAGCATACACCTAAAATGTAAAAAAATAATTATCAGACAAAATAAATTATAACTTTTAAATATATTTTTTCAGTTTTTGTTTTTGAAATTAAATTGTAAAATAAACTTCAAATTATATATCGATATGATTGAAAAATAGGCATCTCCAATCACAAAAACAGCTTAGCTTAAAAGAAATAAATTAGTAGAAATTTAAAAACATTCTAAACTTTAATAATTTAAAATTGGTTGTGAATTTTATGGCATGCTCTCTTATAATAAATTATTAAGAACTTAGCCTATTTACAAATAGTTTCCAACTTTTCCTATTGCTAGTTACAAATCTTAATTTGTTAAACGATGCGGACGTTTCGCCTCCAAGTAGTCTTCAGCCGCCCTCTGCGATGATTGCCAATAGGATTCGGGAGCTGCACATGCTGTATTTCTATTGTTCCTCCTGAGGGTGCGTCCGATTTATCTATATTTTCTGATCGATAACTTAAATTATTAAAACAAAAAAAAGGTATATTATATAAAATTAGGTCTGCTACTAACGATATAATGTGTTTTGTATTCAGACAGAGTCTAATGGAAATTCTTTGCAGTTTTGCTAGTAGCATAATCTAAAGTTTTATTACGTAATCTGTTTCTCAACAACACTTGGATTGCCAAGTTGGCCAACAAGGCCGCCCTCATTCATTTTCGCTCAGTGCCAAACTAGCTTCAAGGTATCCCCCCCCGCCCCACATAAACCATTTTTGAGAGCTTACTACATAAAAGCAGCGAAAGACGTACCCACATCTCTCTGATTTCAAATACATATTTCCAACACTTATGCAGTACGAGCCTTGTAGTGAGGTAAGAGTAAAGTCTTCAGTCAAATCAGTTGTTGGCACGAATTCTGCATAGTAAAAAATGAAAGAAAAAATGAAAAAAAAAATCTAAAAAGTTTTTATGCCGCCGCAACAGCAGCAAAGGCAGGCAGCGGGGTGTTGCATCAATGGTGGCAGCTACCAACGCACAATCGACAAGTTTTGCGTGTTGCCTCAAGTTCTGCCACAGCTTTTTAGTTTCCGGCTTTTGATGCCTTACAGTTGGCAGAGTGTTGGCTCTGGCGGTCTGACTTGGCATGGTTTCTTTGCTTAAACTTCAACTTAAGTTCTGGCTGGTTTTCTCGTTTTTTATTCTTATTATATTTTTGCTGTACTATGGTAAAAGTTGTAGTAGGTACGGTGTTGCTTATTTGATTTTTCTGTGGCTTTTGTTGCACAACAAGCCACCAGACAGACAACAACATATGTACCGCAACACCAAGAGCAGCAGACTCAAGTCAAAAAAGCAGCCCACAAACAACAAGAGTAAAAAGCCAAGTTAAATACACAAATACGCAAAAATTTGTAATTTTCCAAGTTATAAGCGAAAAACTGTTCAGAATGAGTAAGAGCCAAATTGTGGTGGCTAGCAAAAAGTTTTCAAAAAATAAAAAATAAAAACCAAAAAGAATAAGTTGCACAGAAGCTGCTTTAAGCCAAAAGAAACTTCTTTGAAATGAGTAAGCCAGGCCATCAGCCAGTTGGCCGCCAATGCCAAAATCTTGTAACAAATATTGCCATTGGCCTAAAACTGGCAGCTGCTGCTGCTGCTTAAAATGAAAATGAATGAAACCTTTTTAACCCTGTTGATTGAAAGTGTTGAAGTTGAGTTGGCCATAAAAACAAAGACAACAACAACAATAACAACAACAAACACAACAAGCCCAACAAACACAACAACTACAATAACGCCTTCAGCTAAAGCAGCAAATTGTGTGGAATTGTATTGGGATTTAGTGCGAAGATGGGATTAGCTTTGGATAGTTTCTGACAGCACTCGAATGCTCCCCTAAGTACTTATTGTAAATGAATGTTGAGGAAATGCTTAATTGTTTTTTCTAGGCATATTGTTTTTATTGTTACTTACTTGTCTTTTGGATTGCCCTTGGCATGGGTCTTATAATTGATTAAACCCATTTAAGCGGAATAATGAATAGTATTATGTTGGCTTGATACTGTTAACTTTTTTTCATCGTAATCGAGTAGGAATTGTTAAGCGGCCCGCAAGGATTTCTTAGGTTGTCAGTAAATTTAATATAAAAAGTGGAGTTTTTATGCTCACAAGAAACTGTTCTACAATATAATTATGTGAGTGTTACGCACTTAGCCGAGTTATTCTTTTTTTTGACGAAGGCTTTTCAGCGTACTCTCCAGTTTTTCATTCGTCTCTAAGTTGCATTTGGTCGTCCTGTTCGTTTCCAAGTTGTTTCTAGTCGCCCTGTTCGTCTGCTTACTCGGGGTTCATTCTGAGAGGTGAATAGGGGACTCACCTCTGGCGTACCATAGTTCTGCATTTGATATTCTGTTTGGCCAGAGTATTTGCATATAATTCCCAAGCACTTGTTGCTGAAAACTTACAGTTTTTCCCTTGTAGTGAGCCATGTCTTACTACCATATAGCAGGGTTTACTTGTAATATATTGCTTAAAAATTTAAGACCCTAGTGCGTATTTTTATTGTATTTTTGCAAATTTCCTAAGCAAGCATTGTTTTACAAGAAATAGTTGATTTAAAGGAAATAATGTTGTGCATTTATTAGTCTTAAAATCTGATACACAAAAACTTTTGAAAGTTATAGAGAATTTTCTGAAATAGTAAAAATCCAATTTAGTCCGATGTGTAGAACCTACTGCCGTGGGAATTGGATACAATTTTATTGTTACTGTAGCTATCTCACAAAGCACCAGGTATTTGGATTGTCAGTACAATATGAAAATATAGAATGAAAAAAGTTAGAGAAGTGATTGTTACTAGGGGGGAATCCTATCCAGTTCAAGACTGGATTAGTGAACAATGAGGAGGGCGTGAGTCTGATGGGTCTGGCCATACACCTGAAGAGGTGTTTGGTGGTGTGTGCGCTGCAGCCGCATTTTGGGCAGGAGTCAACAACCTCTGCGATAACACGCGCCAGGTAGCTGTTCAGAAGCTTTGAGTAACCTGAGCGGAGTTGAGATAGGGCAGTGCGTTGTAACCGAGGTAAAGAGGTCTCGGACTTGTTGATGGGGGGTGGCCCAAGATTGGTTTCGGCCTTGCTGAAGAGATGAAATTACCCACCGACTCCGTGTGGATAATTCGAAGCCTGTCTTTGATGTTAAGTGGAAGAAGAGCTCACACGCCAGTCGGTTCTACATATCGGAGCTGACACACATTCTATCTCAGGAGCTCAAGTGTGCAATTTTGCCATTGAGTTTATTGTACAAAATGTTATAGATATTTTGTATATATAAGGTTGTTAAGACTCTAAGAGAAATTTTATATATTTTTTGAAAAATACATATTTTAAATAAAATTACATATTTTATTTATAAGGTATAATATAACTTTTTATTTCGAGCGATTTTTTAATTTTCATATTTTCAAAGCTTCTTGTTGAGATATACGAGCACTATTCGGCTATAGTTCTTTGAAACGTCAATTGCTCAGATTGAAATCTTAGTTGCCAACAGTAAAAAAATAATACTATTAATTTGAATAAAAATACTTGGTTTGCCTATTAATTATTATGCAATTTATTATTTTTATTTGTTCTAAGCTACTAGTTCTCAAATATAAATGCATTTTAATATTTTTTTAAATGCAATTTTAATTGCATTATTATATTAATTATGCAAGTGCAATAAAATAAAGGAATCTATGCCTATACGGGTATATTTATTATTTTAAAGCTCTTTATACAATATCAAAACAATATAAACAATATATTAAGCTTGAAATTAAATAAAAAAAAAGTTATACACAATACACATAATGATTTTATTTGCAGTTAAATATTCCATTTAGTTGCAGCAATTAAAAGTTTGAATTTAAATGCATAAATTTTTATGTTTGCTCTTTTTTTTAATAAAATATTATTCAAATATATTTTGTCAATGTTGATATTGTTAATGCAGTTTGTGTTGCATCTAACAATAAATATTTGTTCAATGAGTAAGTAATGTGCAAAAAAATAATGTAGTTTTGTAAAAGCCGATGACGAAATACAGTATCTTCAGCTTATAAATACGAAATTTATTCAATCGGTATGCGTGACGAAAGGAGCACAAACTGAAAACTTCAACAAAAGAAGTTGACTGTTTGGGCTGGTGTTTGCTCGCAAATCATCATTGGGCGGTTCTTCTGCAGACCTGGTGAGGCTATCAATGGCGATCGGAGTAGATGGATGTTGGCGCACCTTGTGTTTTAAAAAAGCAAGATGGCTACTTGCAACACATCTATTGCCACAATCGACTACTAGCGTTGCAAGTTCCCTGGACGTGTTGTGTTCAAGAAAAAGTTATACTGCCTCGCTGCTAAGATCCCCAGATTGGACACTGCCAGATTTCTTTTTGTGGGGATTCTCAGAGAGCAAAGTTTATGCCAACAAGCCGAAGACCTTAGAGGAGCCAAAAAGATAACATTCGAATTGAAATGTAAGCTTGGAAATGTGTTGAAAAACGCCAAAAAAAAAGTGCCCGCTTTTGTATATTGTAAAAAGGTTATCTTGTTATTAAAAAAAATGTTTACTATATTGCAAATTACTTAAGTTATGCGACTTTTCTGTTAATCCGATTCAGATGGCGTACCCGCTATTGTAGTCATTTTTTCTTGAAAAAAGGTAAAAATATTAATATAATTCAGCCATCAGCCTAGGGCTACGAATTAGTTTTATATTATATCATTTGCTCGTTATTATGAAATATTTTTTTATTTTATCTTTTTCAAATTGTTCAATCTTAAGGTCAACTGGAGTTGTACTACTAAATTAATATTTAATAAATAATATAAAATTAAATTCCAGCAAAAAATTCATTTTCACCAGACATATGGATTCACTATTGAAATTTTTTTTTATCATACCTATACATCAAAATAGTTTCATAAAGTCAATCATATCATTAATGTAAGCCATATTTATTAATTTAAGTGAACTTTGCAACTTTTTTTTGTTTTGTTGTTTTTTGGCAGAAGCGCCTCATTTGTATTTAAATCCTTCGCGCTTATTTAAGCTTTAATTAAATTAATTAAAACATTACGCACTACAAAAAAAATATGTACACAATGTTTAAACATTCAAAATATACTTTTGAAAGCCAAAAAAAAAAAAAAATATATTATCATTATTATCCAAACCATAAATTTGCACTGAGAAATTTTACATTCCACTTGATTTAATTAAATGAAATGTATTATAAATGTAAACGAGTATACAAAGAAGAAGTTATAGTGCAAGAGCAGAACCAATTAATCAAAAACCCATTAATGTGTAAAGAAAAATTTCAACTCCGAATCGAACCTGTGCGCTATCTGGAACAATGTCCATTGTCTGTGCTGATTAAATGCAATTAATTTTCTGTCAGCAACAATTGTGCCCATTATGATTACAACAAAACAAACAACAATTTGCAATCAGCTGCAAAAAAAAAAAACACTACTGAAAATTAACAAATAAATGCGCAAGTTGCTGTCGTTACATAATGAAATATATAAACACAATGGACTTAAAAGAAAATAAAAATATAAAGTTATATAATGTATTTTTTTTGTCTAGGCCTAACGTCACTCAAATATGAAAAACAAAATATATTTTAACTTAATAAATAATTAATCATGTTACGTCAGTTGTACAGTCCAAGTCAAGTCTGTTAACAAAAAAAAAAAAAAAAAAAAAAAGAATAGAAAGAAGAACCAAACAAGGAAGTCAATCCATACCCCACAATGAAAACAACTTGCGAGCGAGCATCTTAAAGTCAATGTTGCCCAACAAATCAGTCAAACAAGTCAACCAAGTCGAACAAGTCACTCAAAGTTAAAGACATTTGGGCATCAGCTGTTGAAGATTTTAAAGGTTCATCTTGTATATTTCATGAGAAAAGGGTTAAGTTGCTTTTTTCGGTTGTGTTTGCTACTCTTACTTTTAATCACAATATGCAGCAGGGCTCTAAACCCATCACTCAAACTAATGACCCACATTTGCTGTTGGGTTGGAGGTGTTTGACGAACTTTTAACATTATCATTGACGTCTTAAGAGGGAGTTCAAGTCTATGAAGTACACTTGTTTGTTTTCTTTATATAGGTATGCGTGCTGTTTGCTTAAAACTTAATGTATTTTAGAAACCTAATTAGCTTAATGGAACCAAAAATGTCAATCATCTGAGTCAATTGTAATCAATTCTATTGTGAGGTCACCGAAGCTTCTCAGCAAGAGTTTATGAACTTTTGTGCAAGCATTACAAATGTATCTTTAAGAAGACTCTAGCAGAAATAGTATTTTTGTAATCGATAAATGAGTCTTAAATCTTCTTAAACTTTTAATAATAATTTTTATATCGTTTTTTTTCTACTTTCAGGTATGTATTGTTTAATTTATTTTTACGTGAGTATGACTTAGCGCTATTAAGTAGTAAAAATTGATGGACAGACAAATGAATATATTCCTAATATAATATGGCACTAAAATAAGCGTGGTTCAGTTTTTATTGAACACAAAATTTCGAGAATTTTAAATACACTAGCAGAAATTCATAAAGACATTCATTCATTCATATTCATTGTATGCATGATGACAACTCTATTCAAAAAAGATACAATTTGTGCCGCACAAATTAAGCTTGAAAACGAGTACAGAGAATACAACGAAAAATAGCGCAAAAAAAAAATTAATCAGTGCGAAAACGTTGATGATGCAGCTGCTATCCATCAAACATATGCAAGCATAGTATCTATCGATCTATCCCACAAGGCATATGGGGGTAATGCTATTGAAATCTGAAAAAAGAGCTTGGAGATAATCATGCGCGCAATAAACATGGACACGAATTCGAACAAGTACGAGGACATACAAATAACTAGTTCAAACCGGGTTGTTATTGTTGTTGTTTTTTTTTTTTTTTGATTTTGTTGACGTCATTTTGTCAGGCATCAAGAGCGGGAACAAACAACCAACAAGAGCCGCTGCAAGCGGCATGCATAAAACTCGATAAAATTTCCAAACAAAAATTGACTAATACTGCCACTGATAGTTATGGCCCTGGCTATGATGATGAAGATGATGACGACTGTGACGATGATGATGATGATAAGCATGTTGTTGTTAAGGACAATAATGATGTTGAATATAATGATGCTTTAAAATTTGTTGATGTTGCGATGATGTAAAAGATGATGATGCAGTTGATTTCAATAAAGTTCATGTTGTTGCCAATGCTGCTGTTGATGATGATGATGACCAAACAATGTAAAGCTTCTGCAATGCAAATCCAATTGAAAACCTTTTCATTTTCACTTTTTAATTGACGCACTCGTCATGTTGGCAGTAGAAAGGCTTAAAAAGAATAGTTTAACAACCTAGTACTTCCTACAACGGGTACAGCTATTGTTTTAGAAAGTGATAAATAATTCTCTTAAGTGTAAGTTAGTGATTGGAGGTTTTTTTTTCTAAAATTGTTACATAAGTAGTATTAGCCGAAAAAATTAAAGATATTCAAATATTGCTTAAAAATTGACTTATCTTTGTCTAGACTTTTGTCAGGTAACAGGTCATTTTTTTTTTGTTATTTTTATTGGTTTCTTATAACAACTTATAATCTGTAATAATTATAGTTTTTGTATTATCATCGTCTTAGAGACAAATTGTTTTTGCACGCAAATATTTCCGAATTTCCATAGGCCTACATCTGATTGATTGGTATAGTTAAATAAGGTTTTGATACAAAAGTCACAAAATTTTTTGTCCCGCCAGTTATCAACATTAAATTATTCGATATAACTAACACAAGTTTTCAACACTTTAGTTATAACTTTTAGAAATTGCGTGAGTGTATACAAGCTTCGTTATGATGTTACTCTATTTGCTTTCTATATAAACCTAGTGAAGCTGTCGATGATGTAGCTGTTGTTGGTATTGTTTTCACTGCAGTGGATGTTGTGTGCCGATGAAAAACGAATCAATGGAGTAAGGGTGTGGGTTCTGTATTGGGCATTGAAAGATTGGCAGTACCGCCAAAAATACCATTTCGCAGTTGTTATCACAAAATGCAGTTGACAGCGTTAACATGACGACACGATGCAACACGAAAACGAGTGCCAAAAATAGTTATAAGCACGACTGTATATATATATATATGTGTGTGTGTACGATTGTGTGTGTGTGTGTGTGTGTGTATAAGTTGAGCTAAGGAAATGAAAAAGTCATGTAGATGATGGCAGCATCGTCAGCGTTAAAAGTAAATGTTTCCTTCGCCCACCTTCAAAACTTGTTGACATGTGAAATTTTAATTAAAACAAAAATAAAAATCATACAACGATAAAAACAGCAACAAAAAGTACAGTCAAACTGTAACAGTAACAAAAATGTCAAACGAACCTGTCAAAAATATCAAAAGCACAAATTCTCTCACACACACACACTGATACACTCTCTCACACTCACACTCGCACACACACACACCTAAGTGATGACGGACTGGCACAAAGCTTTTAAGTGCTGCCAACACGCAGAAACTACGACAAAATGGTTGTTGCATCTGCAGACTGCAGCTCATTAGCACCTCATGGCCACCACACACACACAAGTACACACCCACACGCCCAGGCACTCACACACAGGCACGCATAAACAGCTACCCACACTCACACTTGTATACCCCGACTTCCGTTGCTGTCGCCATTGCAGCTGGCTTGCCACTTTTGCGTATCGTCGCGGTTGACTTGCCTGAATGGCTGCCACTGCCGCTTCATAGCCAACCAAACAGAGTTCGTTCGCCCTCTACCCGACACCGCATACGTTGCCCCTCTAAGCATTCTACACACATTCTGCCCATTTTTACGGAAATTTGTTGAAATGAAGTTTAGCGTTGAGTGCATGCTGCATGCTGCATGGCGCAGCTTCAAGTTTCTAGCTTGTTTTGCCTGGCAAAAATTAATGTAATTGCAAGAAAACTACTTTCCAAATCTTTTGCATGTGCCATACGGCACGCTCCACTCTAAGGTTTGCTAAAACTACCAACTCATAATTAGATTTAAAGGTTTTCTTTTTGCATAAGCCTTAGAAGCTGAAGTGCTTTTGGCTATAAAAAATAAGAACGTGTACATTAGTTGGTTATTTAGAAAAAGAAAATGATTCGAAGATTTTTTAAAGCTGACAGAGAAATATGCTTTAAAATGATTTTGTATAATAAATTAATAAGAAGAAATTGATAAACTCCAACCGAATTCTGTTTCAATTTCAAGTTTTTATTTTTCTGGTGTAGTACTTAAACTTTCTCAATTATTTATTGAAGCTTACTTTTTGCGGCATTGAGCGTAGTATATCAAAATATTATTGAAACAATTAACTACAAAAGAACATTGAGTTTCAAAGGAGGCAACAATTGTTCTTCTTAGTTAGGTTTCAAATTAATAGTAATTCTCCTAACGATTTTGTCAAATCTCTCATTGTTGTTAAAACTTTTTAAAAGTAACAACAAGTTTTATCTTAGGGTTCTTTTACCAAAATTTACTTTCCACTATAGAATTGTCTTAGTTCAGTAAAATTTCATCATGTCATGTTTTATGTTTCAAAAATCTCTTATTTTTAAAGAAACACAAAAGTTTAAAAAAAGTTTTTTTATTGCAAGTAAAGGAACTCAAATAATTATTAATGTTTTTAAACTTAATTCTGTCTTTTTAATTTTTATTCTGAGATTTTAATTTTTATTGGAATTCTTAATGCAATATCGACTGATCGTTAAACAGAGTTGAGTGTGACTTTTTCTACAAGCGCTACTCCTATATTACCCAATATTATTTGTTTATAATAAGTATTACTTTTTAGATTTACTCATTAAATATACGTTAAGAAAATATCAAATAACAAAGTTCCACATCTTATCTTAGCTAACTTCAATAATATTTAAACTAAAATTACACCACTTATATTATATGATTGACATATAGACTAAAGTAGATTGATTTATTTTTATTCGATTAAATAAGTTTTCTTTTAATTTCAAAACAATCTCAGTTGCAACTTCAAGAGACACTTGATTATGTTCGCTTGCAAACAGCACAAAGTACAAAAGTTAAGAGCACAATTTGAACCCAATTGAAACACCTTAAGTATTTTGTTGCTTTATGCTCTGTGTATCAAAAATTGCCTGTAATAAAACTTTTCACAAGTTTCTGACCAAAAAACTTGCAATACTTTTCATAAATGACCCTCCTGATACTCCTCTATACACACCAACGCACACACACACACACACACGTATATATATTTAAACACTTTTTTCCAAGTGATTAGGTCGTTTTAAGAAAAATATGAAAAAAGGATAGTTTTTCTTCTTTTTTTCTCCAACATTTATTGGTAAACGCTTTTCTTGGTTTACTTCAGTGTGTTTGCACGACCAATTTGTGTCGACAACAACAAGCACAACAATGTAGCACTTTATGTCTATCGTTGAAACCGAAGAGCCAACAGTCCCGTGAGTAAATTTAATAGTACAACGGGGTATACCAACAGCAGCAGAGAGCTATGTAAGAGCATTTGTTTCACTTTTTTACACTTTTGCACTCTGCTTACTCTCTCTCTCCCCACACACTCTACACTCCCTGCACGCCACTATGCTTTTTTTTAAGCAAAACTTTTCAACTTTATTGCTATATTTTTTCCCCTTCTAAAGTATGAGGTTGTACGGCTGGTCAGGGTTGTCAAGAGACTTGTAAATCTAATTTCTAACCGCTGTCTGTGGCCATGTATCCTAACTGCTTCTACAACTACGTCAGAGCGTGTCAACTGCAGCAGTTCGTTCGTCGTAATGGACAAGTTGTTCGTCAGTTGTTGCCATTTTGGAGCTTACTAACTTACAAGTTTTTGCCTGCAAGTGAGCC
This sequence comes from Chymomyza procnemis, assembly GCA_035046065.1. Lineage (NCBI taxonomy): Eukaryota > Metazoa > Arthropoda > Insecta > Diptera > Drosophilidae > Chymomyza > Chymomyza procnemis. Next base: position 15,175,404 of record JAWNOJ010000013.1, on the reverse strand, counting down.
TGTTAAGCAATGCAGTTAACACATACAAGCAGACATTCACAAACAAGAAGCCGAATCATATGCATACATTTGCATCTGTTAATGTTTCTATCTTGTTCTGAGTGTAATATTCTTTGCTGTGCATGAGCGTTACTATAGAGGCATGGAATTCACTTGCTCTTAAAAATAGTTTATAAAAATATAGTCAATAAAATATTTAATTTTAAAATAAATCGACTTTTCTTCCATAGAATTTTATAAAAAGAGCTTAAAACAATGGTTTTAATATTTTGCTAAATTGTTATTGTATTGAGTGCTACAGTAAAATATTATTTTTAAAAGCTTTTATTTATGAAAATGTACTCTATGACTCTTCTGCTTATTGTTTACAAAATGGAATTAAATCTGTTGGCGTAAGCTAAGACAGTTTTCAAAATAAACAATTTGCAATTCATGTACAATGTCTTGATTGAAAGAATCATAAATATTTTATTTCGTTTTTTATTAATTCATAAATTTGCAAGTCTTTTATTTTTTTATGCCTAAATGAATCTTAAAGTCAGGAAGAATAAAGGATTTTATTAGCAGTCCCCATTGCTCATTGCATTTGATGGTCCAAAATTCATATCAAGTTCTGTAGAAGAAACTACAAGACCCTGTACTCCAGACAGAGATTCGGCAAGTTATTATGCTGAAATTAGGCTTACACTTGTGAAAACTGTGTTGTATTTCTCTAATTGAGATTTTTTTTAATGTCTAATGAAGATTTTGAATACTGGGTCTCAGTGGCATGTTGGTGTAGCATGGTCGCCTCCACGTCAGAAAATTAGTAGTGGTTCGATTCTACCCTTCAGCACTGGTGCATTTGTCTAGCACTGGCATGGCTAGTGAATAAATAGACGCTATTTACCTAGGAAAATTTATATTAATTAAAGACACAGCTGTTTAGATTCAGCTACAAACTGTAGTTCCTTGTTCTCTTCGACCAGCAATTAATAGAGATATCTCCAGGCTCCACTTTTGGAGTGACAATCACACTTACGGGTAGTAAATTTGCTTTTATTTTTAAAGAATATTATATATATATATACAAATTACTTAAGTTAGCCAGCAAAATCAGATTTGTTTAGCTTTGTCCTTAAACGTTAGCGAACCTTTTTGAGATAAACATTGTCAAAGTCCAAAAATATACAAAAGTAGAACATCCAAAGCAAGTAAATGCTGTAAAGTCATCAATATTGGCATGTAGCATTGTTGCTTCATATAAAAAAAGGATTTGATGCTTTGGAAATGTAGTATCCGTAGAGTTGTTTGGGTTATTATTCCCGCTTAACTCTTACAGTCGTATTTAACGCTGCGGAAATATTCCTTCAAAAGAAAATACATACTGTTCTGAAATGAACTTATCATTATTAACATATCATCAATTCTACCTCATGCTTATGCTTAAAGATAAAGATATTTTAATGATGAGGAACAACTTGCCTTGAAATTTGTTATGATTTTATTTATGCAGCTTTTAGCTTTATTATAGAATAATTGTGTTTAATGAGAAAGCTCATTTAGAGCAAGATAGTTGGTTTGTTCTGAACGTCGAATCGAAATATATATGAAATAAAATTATATGTAATTTCTGGCTCTATGAATAGAGAGAGCGCATCATTTTGACACCAAAATGCATTTTGTTTTTAAATCTGAATAGAATCCCTTTTGTTAAATTTTCATTGTGTGCAGTCTCATTTTAAGGAGTTTCAAAAATAAATTAAAACTAGTAAAGGGAGGAGAGGTTGAAACAAGCTTTTCTGTTATCGTGACTTGGCATATTTGTCGGTTTGATATGCAAACAGCGATTAGACTTTTAGAGCTTTTGCTTTGTTCTTATACTAAAAGGTTGGCTCAAAGCAACTCAACTGCGTGCACTTGTCGCACATTTGCCAACTGCCTGCACGCTACACACACACACACACAGCCAGATACATACACAAACATAGATACACACACACACACTCATACGCTAAGCACCCACAAGTGTAGATGCTGCTTGCACATGGCGAGAAGCATGTGTAATGCATGACACTGACTGCCATTGTGTGGTTACTGCTGTTGCTGCTGATTGTATGCATGCATCCCTGCTGCATGTATGAAACAAATGCTGCCAACGTCAGCGCCAACTGCAACACAATGGCGGCTGTAGTAGCGGCAGCGGCAGCAGCTGCAACCGGAAGTACGCAAGCAAAGCGGCGGAAATGTGAAATCAATGTTGTTGCCGTCGTGTTTCTGCTCACCGCATCCCACTTCAAGTCGCACATGTGAGCAATGTTGAAGTTACTGTAGCTGGCATTTTCTTGTTGCAGTTTTTGGACTTTCTTGTCTCGTCCTTATGCAGTGAAAATTGTGCGCCATTGTTGTCATTTTTGTTTACTATTGTAGTTGTTGTTGTTGTTGTAGTGCTGCACACTTTGTTGCTCAGCTGTCGTTTGTCGTATTTGTATACGCATTATTGTTGTTGTTGTCGTTGTTGTTATTATTGTGCATTTGTGCCTGAAGCAAATTATGAAAAATGCATAAAAGTTATTATTTGCATACACTTTGCATGCAAATAGTCAACGTTTTGTAAAGAAATATGAAACATATTAAAAATACGCAAATTTAATAATATAATGTCCGTGGGAAAACATGAGAAATTGCTTATAAAATAAATAAATTAAATATTTGAAGTTCGTGCAACTGCTGTAAAATATGAGATACTTTTTAAAATTATAATTTATTTCGATTTCATTCGTTTTAGGAACTTCTTAAGAAAACGTAAAATATTTGGTCAATGACTTTTTCACAATTATTTCAAATTTCAATAGTAGCTGCCAAAAAAGTAAAACTTTTTTCTTTTTATTTTTAAGTCGATTAGTTAAAGTTGCTTTATTTTAGTAACCTTAATACTTGTATTTTATATTTAATAAAATATATAAATCTCAATCTTTAAAGTGTTTACACAATTCGTTGCACTGCAATTTATAAAGTTTTATTTTACTGCTTTGTCTGTCATGAAATACAAATATGGTACATACATTTACAATGCAATTATGTTTGTTTTACAAAAACACTTATATTTGCCAAGGCACTGTCTCTCTTTGTGTGTGTGTGCGCGGGTTTATGTCTGCGACACGCCCACATTTTTGCAAACGCCCTAGTTATCGTCTGCTTGTATTGCATTTGCATATGAGCATATATTTTAACGAAAATCTTTACCGATTGTTAGCTTTTATTTTTATTTGGTTATTTTTTTTTGCACTGTTTCTATTTGTTTTTTGCGCCATTTTGTTATTTTTATTGTGTTATCTTTTACTTTTTGCTCTTATCCTGTATTATGCTTTTTGGTATACTGTTTACGTTTGGCCTTTTTGTGTTTTTTGTTTTTTTTTTTTTACTTTTGTTTATTTTGTTGTTGGTTTTTCTTTTTGGATTTAATACAATTTTGTTGTTGTTTTACTTTTTATGCTCCTTTCGGGATTTCAAATTGAGGTGTGTTGATTTTGTTTTAATTTCAGCCTTTTTTGCTTATTATTTCCATTACCTTTTTTGGTTTGGCGTAATTTTACAAGCTGATTTTTGTGTTCCATTTCTCGTTAAGCCCTTTTTTTGAGCCCTTACCGTGTGCTTTTCATTTTGTTGTTGGTCACAGAGCACTTATTAATTTTAATTAAAAGTTTGTCAAGCACTTGAATAATTGAACACAAATTCCACTTTTTATGTTTGTAGTTTAAGGAATTTTTTTTGATTGGCTTCTTCAAAGGACTTGACATTTGCATTCAATTGGATTACAGATTGGATTTTCATTTTTTGGCAGTACTTTTTATAACATTTTTTTATTGCTACACAATTTAACTTTTACAAAGTTTTAGAGCAGAAATTTTCAAGCAGCTATCTATGCAAAATTTTAAAATATTTTAAAATTATAAAGCAGTTTTAGATGAATCTTTAAGTATAAGTGAAATTTGTGTATTAATAAAAAGTAGAGTATTAAAAAATTCTTTGATAAAAAATAAATAAAATTAATGTATAAACAAAAAGTAGAGCATCTAAAAATCCCTAAAAAGAAGTAACTTGATGAACAATGCTAAATTACTGATCTATCATATAAAGTTTATACCCAACGAGCTTCACTCAACAAATTTACACATACATAAGATTCATGTTGCAACATTTCTGCATTACGCAATTCAATGGAACTTTACAAAACTCTGTTTTTTTTATGGCTAAAGCCGCAGAACAAACACCCAACAAACTATGACAAACAAAAATTGTTGACTTTGGTTAGGCCGACAAAAAGTTTTTTGTTGCCAAACAGCAGCAAGTTTATGCATTATATAGTACAATATTATAAGCATATAAATATATATTTGTATAATCTACCCAGATGCCTGATAATGCCGACTACTTTTAGTACTTTTATTTTTTTTCTTTTTGTGGGCCTTTGCTTATGCTTATCTCATGTAAAAAGTTTTACAGCAACAAAAGTTTTGTGTTGACCAGAAATTTACCACGCTGCGTATGAGTAATTTTTTGACTATCGCCTTTGCTTGCAAATAATTTTGCTCACTTTGCACATAAACATAGCAAACTCATGTGAGGTTAACAATGTTTTCACCAAGTTCAAGTTGAGCATAATTTTTGCTTTTCCCCAAATATCCCTTAAAGGTCCGCTCCCCTTTTCAAAGATGTAAAAAAAGGCTAGGAAAAGTAGCAACAACAACCACAGTCGCATTTGTTTCAATTTGAGCTGCTTCAACATTGCTATTGTTGTTGTTTTTGTTATTTATGTACTTGTTGTTGTTGTTTTAGTTGTTTTAAGCTCTGTGGCTTGCCTTGCTGAACTAAGTTGCAAACATTTGCCTTGTTGCTGGCTAAGTACTCAAAAATGTCAGTGTACCTTTTTTGTCGCTCTCTCTTTATGTTTGTGTGTGTTGTGTCTCCCCCGGTAAGTATGCAACACTTTTTTCAATTTTTTTTTCACACTGTCGTGTACCTTTTCCGTGTGTGTGTGTGTGTGTGCGTGCGAAAACATGCCCAAACACAAAAGCTGCTTAAAACCTACAGCAGCATAAAAAAACAAAAATTATTCCACAAAATAAATGTTATACGAATATTCAACACTCTTCTGAAAATCAATGAATAGTGAACCATTGGTATTGCAATTTTAACAACAAATTTTTATTCATTTTATTTTTTAATTTTTATTATTTGTTTTTGTTATTATGAAATACTACTCGCCTGTTTGAAAAGCCACCGCAAAAGCCTATCATATTTCCAAAATATGATCGATACAAAAGTTTAAAAAATAAAGAAAAAACACAGTCATATATTCGTGTATTACGCGCGAATATAGTACATTTTCATTCATTCGTAATGGTGTTTAAATTTTATAAAAAATTTTTATAGAGAAACTCTTGCGACTTGCGGCGTAGATTATAAAATTATAACAAATATAAATATATAGCTTAGTAAACGAAAAGTTAGATTTGGAAATACGTTTTAAAATTTTTTTTATGCTGTAAATGAGTAGAAATTGCTTCTTGATAGGCTCAACTCGTAGCTTCTGGTAGTCAAAATCAGATAGTAGTGTTTTGTTCATTTATAAGAATTACGAGTTGGATATGAGCTTAGTGCGAAATATTCATTTCTTAATAAAATTCGGCATCAGCGACCTATTGATATTGCCAAACTTTTTACTTCTTCAATTTGTCACTTTTCCCATGACAAAAAAAGAATTAATTTTTCAAAAGTTCAATAATTATTGTAAATTCCAAACAATAAACGGTGCACACTTTAGGTAAGCAAGAGTTAAGAGTTTCTCTTCACAACAAATTTGACAAAATTAAGAGACCTCTAAATCATGAAAGCTTGAGCTTGAATATATACAACAAAAACGACACTGGCTCCCTAGTATTAGAGTATAATAAGAACAACAGAGGCAACAAGAAATTTTACCAAAAATGAAAAGTTTTTGTTTTTTATGTTGGGTTGTTGCCCAGGTACTGTCGAAAAATATTTTACACCTTTATATTGCAGCACAATCCACAGGCGCTTTTAACTACCCTTACGGGTCGGCTCATAGACCGGCTTCTATCCTTATCTGGGTAGCCAAAATGTGCAAAGCCAAAACACAAGCAACAAGGTAAACATTTTGTGGTAATTAAGAAAAATTACCTTGCCCAAAAGATACAAAAACAAAACGAAAAAAGACAAAAACAAACAAAACAGAAACCGAACAACCAGCGTGGGAATGGCAGCTATAAAGTAGCCTCTACACACACACACACACACACAGCGAAATACAAACAAACACCGGAAGTGAGCGAGTGCGAGGCAGGCGACAGACTCAACTTCCGATAGACAGACATGACCATAACGTTGAGCTAAGCGTCAGCTGTGCACAGGCTGCCATTTTTCCTCAACCATTTTGTATCTCTTTGTAGAGAGCATAGCTCTCTTACGTCGCGCTTACCTTGTGACCATGGACAACGTGGCTGGGAACTTTCGGTGTTAACTTTAAATTAGCAGCAAAGTGGAAAGTGTTGTCGGTTGGCTTTTAAAATGTTCTGCGGTGTATTTTATTTATCATGAAAAATCTCTTGCCGGCAATTGCCTGCCCAGTGCCACGCCCACTTAGACAGAGTATTTTTTTTCGTATGGGCAGCGTCGGCAAAGTTATAAAATAATGTGCAAATGTCCTTGTTCAGTCACCGCTGTCTTTTGTATTTTGTTTTTTTTTCTTTAGGGATTTTCTTATTATTTTTATTCTGTTTTCTTTTCATTTTTTTTTCGTTCTATTTTGTCTAATTTACTAAATGCGCCTGTCCGTTGCGTTTTATGATATTTGTATACTGTAGACATGATGGTTATTTTGGACTTGTAACAATGTAACTTAATTCTCTATACATATATTAGGCATACCTTTCCGATTTAGAAGATAAATATATATATCACTTTGTGGGCCTATTAATCAAAAGTTAAAAATTTTACCAAATTCGCTTATTGTAATTCACAAAAATGTTAATTGAGCATCATTGAAAATTGATATTGTTTTTTAAGTGTATTTTTCAATCGGCAAGCTCCATTGACTTATGCACATTTTTTCTTATATATTTCTTTTGTCGTTGCTTGTAGGTTGTCATACCATTGGGCTTATTTGCATTTGTCCTTAGTTCCCCTGTTTCAGTCTGTCTATCTATCTGTCTTCTGTGTTTCCGACACTTTATCCGTCTTTTGGACTTCGCACTGTCCTTTGTTTTGCCAGTAATGTGTGTACATTTTGTTAATTAGTGGCAGAACTGAGGCAACTAAAAGGTATGCCACATTTGAGGCAGATTTACTGATTTATTTAAACGATAAATATTTCATGAGGCAGGCGTGCACTGTCCCGGACAGTTTCATAAATTTTCCAGGCTAGCCCCAGAAACATTTGCAGGTACTTTTTCTTGAAATTGTTTTTCTTTGCTTCTGGGCATTTGCAAATTTTGCGTAGATAAATTTACAGTCAATGTTATGGTTTTTTTTTTGTTGTTACCTTCTATTTATTTTTATTTTTTTGACAACATGATTATCATAATAATATGATATGTTTGTGTGTTTGGTTGACGGAGTTTGGATTGTATTATATTTAGCTGGCCATGCAAATGGACTAGAGATACGTAGCCGTGCCGTAGCCTGCAGACATTTTGTTCGGGTTTCTATTTTAGGACAGAATTTCACTTTATTTTAATTATAAATACATTTGTAATAGCGCAAAGTTTTGATTTATTTGCATGAAAAGTCAGATTATATGCTTCATTGCCCAATGGTAACTAGGTAGTTAGTTAGTTGTATGGATTTTATTAAAATGCTTTGGCTGGGCGCACAAAGAAGTTAAACAAACACATTTCCTAGAAATAACAGAAATTCTCTGAATGTTTTTTTTTATTTAAGTACATTATCTATAAATTTTAGTAAATTTTAGAATTATGTAGTTGTGATTTTGCATTGTTAGAGACAATTAATGTGTTTGTCGGAAGTTTAATGCATTTATTAAATCGTAGCATGTAGTTTATTTTAATTTAATAAAAAAGTAAAAAAAACTTTATAAAGAAAAAAAATAATATAATATAAAAAACAATTCTTATCAACTAAAGCCTATAACATCAAAATAATTTACGTTTGAGTTTAATAATCGCAATGGAATATTTATTAAAACCAAAGTTTTTGAAATAAAGTTTATATAACTTAATTCAAATAATTTTGCTAAATTTGCTAATCACATTTAAATAACCAAGCTCGTTCAGTATTCAACCAGTTTACAATTTAATTAATGCATTTAAATAAGCGTAACAAGAATTCTTAAACCAACAACGTACACGTAATTCGATTAAGAATTATAATCAGGAAGCAAGTAAATTGGCTCTATCAGCTTGCAAACAGCCACTGCTAAAACTATATATGATTACATGCAAAAGTGTTCGAAGCCTGCAAATTGTGTGGGGACGGGGGTAGGGATTGACACTGTGTCTTATGACACTTGACATGAAATGAAGCACTTTTGCCATCATAGGACATACCCCCGCCCACAAGTCACAACTCATAAAAAAAGACTCAAGACGTTTACTGCTCTTTTTGGCTGCTTGACTTCTTGACTGCTTTTGCTGCCTGTGCTTGTCTTGTTGTGCTAATAAAATCAAAACTGATTACCACATCATCTTCAATGTGCTACGCAGTGCTGAGCAGTAGGAGCAGCAGCAGCACCATAGCAGCAAAGCCAGCAATCGAAGCATGCATATCATATTACTCATACGCCACGTTATACAATTTACTTACAACGTCAACGAGCAGAACGTTGACGTTGATGACGTCGAGCAAAAGCTATGGTAGCTATGCGAGCACGAGAAAGCCGTAGCGGAACAGAGTGAGTTAAATAAGAAGCAGATGAAGAACGTACGCCAGATGAAGACAAATAGACGACAGCGATGCCAAGCCAAGCACGTGGTTCAGTATTTGTATGCGTCTCTTTTGTGTTTGTGTGTGTGTGAGTGTCTATGTATGTATGCCTGTGTGAGTGAATAATGGGTTGTCTGTGTGCGTGCCTCTGCGTGAGTGTTCAAAATGGCAGCCAAAAACAACAACAACAGCAACAACAATACCAATGCCAACGACAACGGCAAAAACAATTAATTGCATGGGTGTTGTTGTTGTTGTTGTTGTTGGGTGCTGACTGCTCTTGGGGGTAAGAGCAACATGGAGCATGGCGTGTGTCAGTCTTTGATGGTGCTCATGGCATGGCAAAGTGCAACTGCTGCGCCAAAAGATAAAATGTTTTGCAATAGCGCTATAATTTAATCAAATTTGTCACTTTTGCAATTGAGCGACTTCACGCTTTCCATTCCATGCACATATACACGGATACTGAGACATACCCAAAAAGGTAGTATCATCACGCCTGAGCTGCAGGCAATTATGAATAAAGAAAATGGCAATGGAAAAGCGTTGCGTGACCAATCCATGCTCACTCTGATTGAAAAAAAGACACTGTAGATTGTAGAACTGGGAGTACGTTTACTTATTATTATTTTTTAAGAGTATTATTAATTACTGTTTATTTGATGCATGCCAATTATGGGATATAAAAGGTGTACGATGCATGAATTGAAATAACCAGACAGCATTATTTTAATACGCCTCAAGAATTTATATTAGCTAAATACTAAAATGTTTCTTTAATGAAAACTTTTTTCGCCATATTCCATTACTTGTTGCACTAGCAGCCTTCTAAGTACAAGCCAACTAAGCTGTCATTGCTTACAATTGTAAAGTATTTTCGCATTTGCATTTTGTAAATTCAATTTAAAGGTCGCTTAACATGCCCCAAATGTAATTTTTGCCAAGTGCAGCCAAACCCAAGTACACACCCTCACGCTCGCCGTATGCTAACCTTACCCTTAATGTCACAATTCTGCTATTACTGCATTTCCTTGCATTTTTTTTTGTTTTTGCTACGTGTTGATTGTTTTGCTCGTTTTGTTGTTATTCTGCGCACCTCTTGATACCCTTCAAGTGCCATTATCAAGGGGCACAAGCCCAAGCTGATGGCCAAGCATATGCAGTTGCAATGCTTGTTACCACCACCTGGCTAAGCGGTTTTGTCAACAGGGTTGCCGGCCTGCTTGATGGGTGACGGTCATTTGGCTGAACAACCATTGTCCGCGAGTGTCGTTGATGGTAATGACGTTTCACGTTGGCGACCTCAACATACACATATACATCTTTACGTGTAGCGGAAGTACAGAGCAGTCATCACAAATAGCAGCTGGCATTGCCAATGTTAAGAACACTGTGGAAATTATTAACTGAGAAAATATGCAGTTAATTCGAGAATATTTGGTATTTGGAACAGTTGAATTTTTGTTTTTTTTTAATGAAAAAATTATATACATTTTTTAATTTTTAATACTGAATTTCGTTGATATAACGATGTGGATATGGAATTTCATTGACATATTTATGTTGAAATGGAATTCACTTTTATTTTAATTTTACCTTTAAAGCATATGAGCATTATCGTTTTGAAACGAAAGTTGTAAGCCATTTGAAAAAGCAGTTAGGCTTTTGGCCGCGAATACCTTTAGTTTTCCGGCAACACTGCAGAGATAAATTTCTAGATAGTCTTATCTTGAGGATATTGAAGAATATATTTCAAATAATACACATATAAATAATATTTCAAATATATAAAATATCTACAGCTAGTATCTATAACTTTCAGCAAGCTAATTTAAAACTTTAAGCTATTAAAATTGCGCATAAATATATTTTAAGTTAAAAATTCATATCTTACTGTCAAGATATTAAAGAAAAATAAAATCTGCCTATATTATATAATTAAATGTCGATAATAATTATTGACTAAGTACTCACAAATTGCCAAATATGGTGACGAGGAGTGCTCCGAAAATGTACTTACAAGCATATGCTACAGAACTGAGTATCATTACAACGACAAACCTCATTGCAATTGCAAACAGACGTTTGGTTAATAGTTTTGATTACTTCAACTATATGCTGTAGCTATTTGCTGCGCTCAATTAAGTGAAAAAATATTTTCTTACAGTGCATTTTTATGCTTGAACAAATATGTGTAGGAGTACAGGCGATATGAAATATATTTTTCTCTTATTTTTTTTTACCAAACTATTACCGGATGCAGCGAAAAACGCAGTTCAAATTGCGCAACATTTTCTTAGTAACGCGTGCACGTTTCAGCCTTCCGCTCTCCCTATGCCTCACTTGGCATTTTTCATTCGAAGCAAGGAGGAGACGAGAGGGCGGGAGTGCATGTGCAGCAAGCAAGCCGATAGACGAAAAAAGAAAAATTGAAAGCACATTTCAATGGTTGCTGCCGTAAACAATTTTACGTATCCCCTTCCAACCAAAAACCATGGAACGTATAGAAACCAATAGAGTAGCAAAACTCACTATTACCAGAGTCCACTAACAGGCAACATGTAACGTGTCAGCATCAAGCGAATATTGCAATTTTTAACATTTTAACAAGAGTAGAAACAAATCTTCGCAGTGGTATGCGACTGTGTAATACACTGCCTGCAACAAGATATTCATACACGCTGTGAGTTAAGTAAGAGTGCTGCAGTGATAAGACTTATAAAAAAACTAGATTTGGTACTTTGGAAAAATAATGTCTGCTCGCTGTATAAGTAAGTGCTGCAGCTACTCTATAAAATATGCTACAATATTTCAAAATCTATAATACATTTACCTCTGTTGCGTTTAGAGTGCACAAAAATGACGAAAAAATGAAAAACATCTTAAAATTGTATAGAAAGAAAGCTCTAAAGAGGGGACAGCTAAGGGGGTGTAACATGGGAACAACTCAACTTTAGTAGTAATTTTGAAGAAATTTGAAGTCTTCGTATGCTACGTCAACGCGCTGCTAGTTACCTTTTGAACGTTAGATATTTGTACAGGGCCAAAAGGTCAGTAAAAAGTGGAGCCACTTCCAAGTGCTTGCCATGTTACCGTCCATTGCAGTTGTGGGTTAACTGGCCCACCAGGCACTCGTCCAGCTACAGCTCATATCCCCGTTCCAATTGACGTCATTTAAAAGCTTTATCAAAATGTTTCTTTTTGCCGTAAAAATGATTGGAAAATATTGGCAATGCTGTTCATGCACAGTTACAGGTACCAAGCGTCAGTTTTTCGATATTTTTTGACTTTATTTATTTTGTAGCAAAATGTGCTGGTTGTTTTTCATATGTTTTTCTTTTCGATAACAAATATTGAGTTGAAAATTTTGTGCCATGACCCTAAAAAGTAAAAAAAAAAAATCTGCATTGTGTAGTCGCAATGCAAATCAATTCGAACAATCATAAAATTCATATGAAAACTTTACTAGTCACAGTATATTTAGTTATTTTTATAAAGTTTTTTTCTGTTTGCGTAACTAAAGTTTCATTCAATTTGTGCGGCTTATTTGTGGTTTTTGAATAGAGTTTGATATTTTTTTTTATATATTTATTAAGTGCTAATCTCTGGCATTGCAATTGAAAAGTATACTCACAGTATTTTTGACGAGCTACAAAAAGTTTGTATATGCAAACCAAAAGAGAAAAATGTCTGTTTGCTGCGATATAAACAAATTTGTATAGGGTTTATTTTAAAGCCTGAAAATAAAATAAAAATAGTTAAAGTATTGAAAAAAAGAAAAAAAAAAAAAGAAAAAGCTCAATCTGAAATGCTTGGCAATATTGTGCATTAGTTTTCGGCAGGCTTATTATAACTACTAAAATAATGTTTATAAATCCTTATTTCTTTTTAGATACTCCTACAAGGAATAATGCTTAAGCTCTTAAAGGTGTATATTGTAACAATATGTTTATTATTAACGACTGTTAATTCGGGAGTGCCAATTGGTAAGTTCACTATAATTATAGCCGGCATGCTTACAATATTTCTACACGGATTTCGTATATACCAACTTTAAATCCCGCTTTCAGGAACCGGTGGACCCTCGCTTATATTTGAAAATAAAGATGCGCTGCTGACGTGCGTCGTCTCAGAGAATGCAGCGAATAATACAGTAATATGGAAGAAGGGTGACGAAATCCTTACAGCTGGCACCGTGCGTGTCACTAAAGATAGCCGTGTGCGTATTTTGCACGATGAAAGTGAGTACTTAGCTTAAGCAAACACATTATCTAGCTCTGATTGATACTTTTAAACAGATCCTAAGGGTCCCAACTTAGATACGGGCGGTGAGGTTTGGGTGCTTTTAATTAAAAATCTTAAGGCAAGCGACTCAGGTGCCTACATATGCGAGCTTAACTCTGAGCCTGTGCTGCGCAGCATACATATACTTACAGGTGGGTAGAAACTATTATTCACAAATATAATGTATTTTATGTATCCCACGAAAATTCGCAGTCAAAGAACTGACATCCTCAACGGGCAGCAATAATACCGATATAGCGGCAATCGAGTCTAGCGATGTTTTTCTCGTACCTCCGCCACTTGATGCTCAAGATAATCGCAGCTTTTGGCGTCCCAGTCAGGTGCCGCCTCAGCTTACACATGATTTCACCGACTGCTGTGAACGCGCCAATGTTTCTAACCAGTGCATGGGCTTTTGCAATGTGCACAATATACTAGACGGTACGACAGGCATTGATCCCGAGGCCTGTGAAAAGGACTTTCCCAGCATAGTGCGTTGCATGGCCGATGGGCGTAACCATGTTCCTTGTTGCGTCGAAAAGCAAATTCCGGATTTGTGTCAGGACATGTGCCGCGGCGAGTATACGCCCTTTACGGACAAGCTCAAGACACGCGTGTCCTGCGTACAACACACTCTCAGTGGCCTGCAGTGCATACTGAAGGGCGTGCAGCTGATACCCAGCACGCCCACTACGGTCAGCCTGGACGGCGTGAGTGAATCGAGTGCCAGCATTAGCTGGGCATTGCCTGAGAAGCTGCCCGAACATGTCTCTCACTACACTGTTAATCTCACCACATTGCACAGTTTTGACGAAGATCTGCTAAGCGGTGAGTTTACGCACAAACCGACGGAACCTGCAGAGCAGGTGGTGCTGCATAATGTTCCAGCAAATCAGACACGTCTAGATCTAAATGCACTAACACCGCTGACCATGTATGCAGTCGTAGTTACAGCTGTCAATGAGTACGGCTCCAGTCTGCCAAGTGAGCGTCTACGTTTCTTTACGCATACCAGCGCTTCGGCGACTGAGTCGAAGGAGGGCAGCACACCTAAACAGGAGATGCCAGCGCTGCCAGATATACGCAGTTGCTGCGAGTCACATGGTATGACACATCGCATGTGTCTGGACAAGATGTGCGATCCACAGAAAACTGACTTGGCTAAATTGCCGGACTTTATGGTCTGTGCGCCTTGGTCCAACATAACCTTTACATGTCTAGCCAACGCTATCGATCATACGCCCTGTTGCCGTGCGCGTGGCATACCTTCTGCCTGTTTTCCGTTGTGTGCGGGAAATCTAACAACGCTTGACTTTAGCTTGTTCAAGTAAGTAGATTCGGTTTTGCGCAAAACATATGCGAAAATTGAAAAACTTGTTGCCAACCACAGCTCCATATTACTTGTGGGCAACTTTCCAGCCCATTACTTATGCTAATTACCATGAATCTACATTTTACAGATGTCTACGCTTTATGTCAGAGTATAGCAGCTGTTTATTCCAGGGATATGGTGTGCTGGCCGATCCACCCTCCAAACTGCGCACCGTAGCCAAGAAAGATAATTTTGTCATTCTGGATTGGAATCGACCCAAGCGTCTGTCGGACACGGTCACCACATATCACATTAAATTCCGTCGTCTTGGTGTCGGTGATGATTATCTGACGGTGGAGAAGGTAAGAGACACGTGGTCAAACATCTGCTGGCATATCAGCTAGTTAATTCATTAACATTGCAGCGTCAGCCGCCGCTCATACTTGAGGGCCTCGAGGCTGACATCTACTATGAGTTCTATGTGGTCTCAATTAATGCCTACGGCAAGAGTGAGCCCTCGCCGCGTTTGATTACTCGTACTCTGCCGGCCGAGTTGACCAAAGTCACGACGGTCAAATACAACATGACATCATGTTGCCTGGCATCTGGTCTCCTGCCGCAGTGTGCGCCACTTTGCTCCTACAACATACGTCTGTCGGATATAGAACGTCTGGGACCGGCTTGCCGTGCACAAATGCGTGAGTATCCACAAACCCTAGCTCCGGAATTCATTTAGCGGTTCGGTCAAATCCATGCAGTGCGCCTGCCTACAGCAGACTAATTAGTGTCAGTCTGGTCTATTGTTGTCACATAGTAGTAGCTGTCGTAGTCTCTGTACGGATTTTTGTTAATTTAATGAGCTCATCGGGCATTTGGTATTTTTGGTTTGTTTTGTTTGTGTTAATGCAATTTTGAATATTAAGTGGAGCGTTGTCTGGCTATCAGTGTCCTGCGTATAGTACTTAAATCGATATTCGGTTAATGAGTTGTATAACAGCACCCGCTGCCGCTCTAAGTAGAGCTTCATTTTTGTCCAATGAATTGGAAATTAGTTTCCGCAGCTAAACCAATTGGTCGTAATGATGAGCTATGAGTTGCTGACAGTTGCTCTCTTGCTGTTGGCCACATCTTGGTGTCATTTTGGTAGTTGCTAAAACTTTTTATGGCTCATCCCGAATCTCCCCTAATCGATTGTTTATTTCACTTAATGTTGAAGGCAGCAACATTTGCAATAATTAATTTCATTCGGTTAGCTCCTTACGCGTGCAAAACTTTTGCAATTAATTCCGAGTTCTTTGTAAGATATGTCAGCAACAAAGATTTATGACAGCTTAAAAATTCATAATTCGCATTTTAAAAAGTTTGTCCAAAGGGAGATGTAGACAAGGAATTGTCTTTTTTTTTTTTAAGTTTTGTAGAATATTTGTGATACTTTATGATAATATGTCCAAAATTTTAATAAATGTCATACCTTTGTCTTAGTGTCGATATGGCGAATCAAATTTGGCCGCCAAAAAGCAGACAAATGCAAAAGCTGCACAAGATGTTTTGTTAAAAAAAATAAAAATATTTAGCCCTTAAGAGATTCTATTGCTTGACTCATCACCTCATCGCGCCCAAAAACCGAGTTACACAAGAAATTATCATATAAAGTAAACTGGCAAATTTGTTAGTCATACTCAATTGGTCTTGGGTAGAAGCTCTCAATTTCTTTGATGTCAAATCTATTACCCGATGACTAGACAAAATCTTGGCCATTACATAGCATTTTATGCTGCCAAGATAACAAATCTGTGCTAATTTCCTGTAAATTGCCACAACTAGTTGAGTCATGTAGAGTCAAGTCCATGGCACGACAATAAGCCAAAATCGCTCAATTTTAAAAACACAACAAGTCTTTGTTGACATATGTCCCGTCCGGGTGTTGTTAATCAAGTTGGTCCAACATGTAATTGATGACTTTGCGCCACAATGCAAACCCAAAGCTGTTGGCCATATTGAAATTTTTGCAAATGTACAATGAAAATGCCACTTACATTAACTGCTTTGTACTCCCATGCTCTATTCCCAAACGGCAGCCATATTGGCACGCTGTGCCGCCGGTGGACGCGATCATACGCCATGCTGCAATCGACGCGGTGTCATCAATGCCTGCATGCCGCTCTGCCGCGGCGTCATGCCGCTGGCATTGACAACCAAAACAGCAGCAGCAAATGCAGCCGCCACATCGGCTTCAGCGTCTGCATCACCAACTTCAACGTCCGCGAGTAATGTACCCGATTGTTTGTCATATGCTGGCAACATTTTGCAGTGCTTTGAGGAAGGTAAGTAGCTGCCATTGTGTATTGCACGCTAAATTTTATTTGCATAATTACGTTGCGTATACGCAATGTATTGCACTATAATTTAAATTGATTTAGCCCACAAATTGGCAGACAAATGCAAATATTGGCTTAATTAAACTTGAATTATGTAAAACTTTCCAACACAATTCGCTACTCTATTCCCATAGGCACGCAGAGCATACCTGGGCCACCTGAAGATGTGCATACCACGGCTGTTACTCAAACCAGCATTAGTCTCGCCTGGACGCCACCAGATATGGATAACAACAATAGCTCAAGTTCAGCAACTGACAGAATAACCGGCGAGGAGTTGGAATTTGCGGAATCAGCCACAACGTCCGCGTTAGAGACTCAGCAGTCAAGCGGCGCCACAAGTGTGCCGGATGATATTGATTTTATAGTGCAATATGGCAAAGTCAATAACATGACGATGTACGAGACAGTTGCCAAATTGGAGCATGTGAGTATCTCGAGTTTGAAATTAAAAATTCACAACTCTTGGTTTGCGTGGACACAATGGTGCTGTTATAGTTGCCATGCAACCAACTGGTTGCGTTGAGCTTGCACTGTCAATTGATGTGTTCGTCTGGAATTATTGGGAAGCCAAAAGCAGTTTTGTGGGTATTGATTTATTTCCAAAAAAAGGTGAAATGCTTGGTATTGAGCTCAAAGCATTGAGTTGACTTGATTGATTCAAATTGCAAAATTTACTTCAGCTTTTCAAGCTTTATTTTCGGAATCAAATGAGACATTTCAAGAGTTGAAAAGGAATATCAAGATTGGATAAAATATTTTTCTTATTAGTCTTACTTCCTATAAATATTAACTAAATTATTTGATATAACGCAGTAAAATCCTTATTTAACTGCTGAGGATTACTGGAAGTTTATGGTATGCCTAATTGGGCCGTACTTCATTAAAAATGAAGAAGGTCTCACTACAATTTAAAAAAAATACAAGAATTATCTTTTATAACTTGACCATGCTGTTAGTAGAGAACAGGGAGACACAGCTTATAGCCGTCACTGTCTTTAATTAATAGAAATTTCTTGAGGCAAATATACATATTTGAACCTTCAATATTCGGTTTTAGAGGCAACGACGCAAGCCATCGTTTATCGTTCATACACCAAAAAAGGATTTTATGATCATTGCAATTTTATTATTTATAAAAAACACTACTGCAATATTTGACAACTGCCGAAATTTTCACACCAATTTGGTTTATATGCATAAAAAATTTAAAACTTACGATAAAACTCTGTATTTTTCACTCCTCCTAAAGTTGCACTCATATACCCATATTCTCAGAGTCATTAATATATATTTCCAATGCAATAAAGGTGCGCGGAAATGCAGCTTCAGAGCCATAAACACTCGTTTAATTTTATAATCTTTGAGTTTGGTTCTGTTAAAAAACATGACGCTAAAAAGTCAACCATGGCAAGTTTAAAAAAATAAAAACAATAATTGTTGCAAAACAAATATTGGTAAAGTTTCTGATGCCTCATTGGGTGGCGTATTCGTTGGGGCTTATAGCAAAAATTTGCAGCATCCAAAACGTGACCATAAACTATATAAATACATAGTTTAAATTGTTGTCGCTAAAGTACACATAAAATGGCGGCATTGTTGGTGTTATCGTTGTTGGCAAATGGAAGTCATAATTGTTGTTGTTGTCACACATTGGCAACAGCTGGACTGCGCTGCATCAGCCATGGCCATCAACAGAGTTATTGGCCTCGAAAAGTTGCAAATGCAAAAAAAAATGCCAAGCAAAAAAAAATGTATATATATGTACATAACATATATATGCGGAACATAGAAAAAATTCTTAAAAATAAAAACATGAAAAGAAAAAAAGATGCATCCAACTGGCAAGAATTTGTTGTCGCGTGTTGATGCTCGCAAAATGTTTTTAATGGACGCTGCAGCCAACACCAACATCGACCTGTCGACGAAGAACCGCATGTTGCCAATTCGATATTGAAGATTGGCAATGCATGCCGCCCAATGCCACTCTCGCTTTACAATTCGCCATACCTAAAGCTGCCCAGCTTTGACAGCTTTAGTTTTTGTTCGTGCACTTTTTCTCTAGCAGTGTCTATAGGGTTTACAAATAGTCGGGGGTTTTTTGTTTTTGTTATATCTTATATACACTTTAAATCGGAAGTAAATGGGTATGTGAAGTTATTTCGAATTTGACGCAATTCCCACGCAGCATTAGATGTCGCTACCAATTCTCAGCCAAAGTAATTTCTAATTTTTAACAATATTTGATGTATTTAGAATCAGCTAATCATAAAGCGCTTAGTCACCGAAAACCAAAGTTCAAATATTGAAACGACGAAAAGGGGAGTTACTTTGAAAGATAGAGTGTTTCGAAAAAATTCTATTTAAAAGCGTAAATGTGCAAAACCCCAGTGCAGCAACACCCCCAGTATAATCCTGACTCAAAACGTATTAAATAGGCATTAGTTGATGTTAAAAAAATAAAATTATAAATACTAAAGTTATGAAAGATAACTAGTTTTCCTATCAAACTGCATTAGTCCGGTTAAAAATTTGCAAGTGAACATGATTTTTTATAAATATTATTGGACGTATAGCTTAAACTGTCTATTTTGTCGCCACAAACTAATTGCTTGTTTGGCACCAATATTGAAAGTAGCCCAACTAAGTTAATATATTATTTTCAACTTTTCAAAATCTTAAAATTAATTGTACTTTGTACTTTTGGTAAGCATAGTCATGGCTAACGAGTGTATCCTAGTTGGTCATGCTCGACTTTACTTCCGGAATTTTCATTCATTTTTATTTTTGCTTTCTTTTTTGGCCCGAACTGGCCAAGCTCACGCAGCTGTTGCGGTGTTGTTAGCTTAGCTTGGGGTTGGCTTGGCTTAAATGGTTTCATTTTTTATTTTCTTTGTCATTTTTTGTTAGCGTGTTTTCCTCGATTTTTTTTGGGGGGTTATTGGTTCGTTGAATATAACCCGGCTGGTGTCAAATGGTTTAAATGCGCCTCGTTGCAGTCGGAGCCTCACTCTGGGCTGATATTGTGCTTGCACCATTGCTGGCCACGTTGGCCCTATTGTTTGTTGTATCTATAAGTTCGTATAACTGTTACTCCTTTATGTGGTTGCTGTTCTTGTCGGGAGCAGCTCTGTGAGATACACAGTTTGTGTGTTTCGTGTTTGTCGCTGCATTGCGTTGACTCTGTGTGACACTTTTATGGACAAACTTAATTGCTTTTGGACGTGTCAGAAATATTGTTGCTTCAGTGAGCCCAGCCAGCGCACTGCGGCTCGTTTACAGCAGCCACTTCAACTGCTCTGCAGCTCCAAAAGAAAATACCACGTACCAAAAAAAAAAAAAAAATTTAATAAAAATAAAAACATTGCCAAGTAACGCAAATACTACGGTGAAAATCAACAAAGGCATTGGTCCAAAACTAACGGCTTCTTGGCATTGGCATCCAAGCTGCCATTATGCGCGGTGATGCACAGTGGAGCAAATTCAACAAATATTGTCTATATAATGGCTAAAATAAAATAATTAAGATCATGCTGACAATTTTTTTAAGTTTAAATTTCTGTTATGTCAAACAGTAGAGATAGAATATTGCCAAATCTTTACGATTGCCATCACGTCAATAGGCTAACTTTAATTTTTCAAGAATTAAATTATCTTAAAAGCATAGAAAAAATTTAAGTATTGGCGTTAAACGAATAATAGGACGACAGCTTGTTGACTTGCAATATCAACAAGATACCCAAAACTTGGAGAATAAGTCTTTTACGAATTTGTAAGTACTGAAGCCCAAAGTAATGTTTGTGCAAAACGTTCTATAAATGGAATCATTTTAGTTCAGTTATTATTTTCAATTAAATTCAAAAATCAAGATAATTATTCATAAATTCTTGTAATCAGAATGTTGAGGAACTATTTATCTTGTTAAAAAAGTTTTTTTCATAAACATTTAAGTCAGGGAAAACAACATTATAGATGTGCAAATTGGATAGTTCGAAACACAACCGAAGTAGTAAGTTCATATAAAAAATCTTGCCTTATAGTTGAAAAGCACAAAACAAACACTTAAAATGCACTTATATCGCTACACAAGTTATAAAAATATCTCATAATTAAAAAAAAAATAATTAAAATTTGCTTGAAGAATGCCCTCTAGGTCTTTCATTTTACTGCATTTTCACGTTTTTTAACTTTACTTCTATTGAAACTTTGATCTCACAAATACTCCATTGCCAACCACTGTGCGTAACAAGTCTAAAATGTCATATTAGTGGCAATACTATCCGCCCAACTGGACCAGTTCAATGATGTCGGTTCTGGTATTCCTGTGGCTACAGTTGGTGTTCGGCTGCTGTTACGGCTCTGCCTGATTGAATCAGTGCCAATAATTTGGCAATTTCTATTCGACGCCAGTGCGCGGCATGGTGTCAGCAGCATCAACAAACATTATTTGATTCTCGGCTGGCTGTGCACAGCAACCAACAGGATATTACAATGCTGTGCCCGAGCCCAATGCGAAATGAACAGACCAAAAGAGACGCAGGGCGTTGCGGTAAAGGGTTGCGATGGACGTTGCGCCTGTTGTCAACCATTTGTAATAAGGTTTTCGACTTGACTTTTGCCAAATGTAACTTTCGTGATGATTTTTACTACCGCTGTTAGTTGACAACAAAATGTGGTACCGCCACGTTGCCGAAGTTTATGTCCATTTGTTGGCAACACACGCCAAATTGTGGCACATAAAAACTTTTTAATATGCTTCTTGCAACTTAGAAATGCTAAAAAAAAATATATAAAAACTATGCTAAAAAATAAAATAAAAGAAAAAAATGAATAAAAATGTACGAGTAATAATAAAAACGAGCTAACTCGGCTTGGTAGCAGCCAACAGTCAGAAATTAGGCACATTAAAAATTCCAATACTGTTGCTGGACACGAGCTGCAAGGACCCCAACTGTAGTCTGTAGCAGCAGCAGCAGATGAAATGGGTAATGTTACGTTGATTATGTGCTTTGTCATTGGGACGGCCAGCACAAATGCTAAATGAGCAACCAGGGACGTAGTTTTATGGCTTAAGTGTCCCCTAGTTTAGTGGGTTGTACGGCAGGCGTTGCCCAAAGTTTTGATAAAGCGCCTTCTCTAACAAACACAGACAATCAACCAACCAGCAGTACCACCCACTCACCCACTCACATACACAGCTGTATGCTTTTTGAATATTTATTTGTTTAAGTAGTTGCCGGAGTGCGGAATTCTGTAGCAGCCAATACCAGCTTACCTATGTAGCCCACACTTGGGCTCACCTCAAATGCCGTCGCGCGTGCTGACTGAATTAATTATTCATTTGGGCATAGTCCGGCAGGTACGAGTTGGAAGCTGTTACCCACTGGTACTGGTTGCATGGTCCATGCCTCTACCAATTGTGTCACATTTAAGTTGCGGTTAATGTAATTATAGGTGAAAGGGGACTATATAAAGTGACATCAAAGTTGAAACCATAGTGCTTTGCGGCTATTAGTGTTTTGGTTCGAGCACATCCTGTTTAGTTCGTACAAAATGTGCCCACAATTTTGGGTACACGCTGGCCATAATAAATCTCTTTTTTGTTTTTTCTTTGGCTTAGACTTAATGCGTTTCAGATAACTTGGCCACTGGCATTGGAACCAAACATAACACCATTTAGTTTTTGGAATTTGGTTTTTCAAAGGGTTTGTGTAGAACGTCGCAAAGCAGAAGAAGCTTTAATTTGTAGTAAATTATGGTTTGTCAATGCGCTTAGTGACCATCTATTACAACGTTTTGGGATTTAATAGTAAGGCCAACCACGTACTTTATCTATGATATCAATCTTAATTTACTACTAAACGTAGATTTATGTGTGGTGTGACAGTTTATGATATAACAATTGCAGTTAATAGCAAGTGGTTACGTTAGTGGGTTGAGCTGAAACCTTTGTCTTTTATCTTTTATCTGTTCAGTTTTTGAAAGAGAAACTATTTTCGTAAGCGAGTCATTAATTCTCTATTTTATAATATCCGGCGTGTGTATATGGATTGGGATCAAATCTGAGATACCTAAGATAATCCTTAAAGTATTTTAAAGAATTATTTTCTCTTCAAACCGCCTAAGACCCCCCAGTATGACCTCATAGCAAAACGCACTTAGGTCACTCAGTTCCAAAAATGCATTAGCAGCAATTCACTAATCATCACTAGATTGCAACTTAGAAGAGTGATAATTGACAGTCCGAAAACCAAAAGTCAAAAACTCGCAAAGACAAAGAAGAATGAAGCCACAAAATTGAGCAACAAAAAGACGGCATGGCATCACTGTAGAAATGTAAACAAATGGAAATTTACGACTTTGCAACAAAACCGACAACAACAAGACGACGACATTGCAAGTGGCCCAACCCGTCGGCCAAAATTAGAAGAGCAACGAGTTACCAAAAAGAGATGATGATGCCATTCGAGCAGTGGCAGCAATAACAACAACAAATTATACATAGAAACAACAACCAAAAACCAGATGTCCCAATGTCCAAGTGTACGCTCAACTGTCAGCTGCCTGACATTGACTTACATACGAAAACGCTTCGTTCGTTTGTTGCTTGTGGAAGTAGGAGGAGCTTCAAGAGGCTGCCATTGGGTGGCTACATGGGGGATCGGGCAATGTGGCAGAAGGTCAGTTGCACGCTGTGCGAGCGTAAATCAAATCATTTTAGCGCGTTGGCAACATTCAGCAGCGGCTGTGGCCAAAACTCAAAGTCAAAGCGCATATTAGCCACAAACACGAAAATTAACAACAACTGCGCCTGGCAATAACTACAACAACAACAACCATAATAACAACAAGAACATCAGCAGCAGTTAGAGCCACATTGTTAGCGACAAAAACAAGTTAATGCAGCCACAGCATCCATGTCAATGTTGGCATCTGTGCTGCTGCCGCTGCTGCTATTGCTGATGATGATGATGCTGATGCTAGTGCTGATGACGACTACCACGACGATGATGCCTCAAAAACAAACAACTCTTGGTCATAAAACAAAATAAATTACTTAACGCTCAAATTTTTAGTACTCTGTCTACGCAATGAAAAATGCAATTAAAGTCCAAAAACCGTAAAGTGCGACATCTGCAAGAGATTAGCCAAAAAAATAAAACTAAGATACACAAAAACAACAACAAATGCAACAGACAACATTCAACATTCAGTTAGTGTCTAAATGATTGAGTTGGGCTGTCTTTGTGGTGGGCGAACTTACGTTTTGCCAACTGGCAAGCCAAATACGCTTCTCATGGTGGAGAAACGAGGGGTACGTGATTTTGCGTTGAATCGTTAATTGGAAATGCTGTTCTATGGAATGAGCTAATCATTTATCATTTTTTATCAATTAGGCGATATCGAATGGGAAATGCATAATGTTCACAATGCACACGATATCGTTCTTTATAATTACACAATATGAGATAAAATAAAAATATTTTTTCGCAATCATTGCCAAATATAAAAATTGGTAATTATTGCTCGTTCAAAAAATTATCTTCTATTGAAAAACCAACTCGCAAACTTTTCAATTAGCCAAATTCGTATTGAGTCTGTCAGTAAGTTCTCTCAACAGCTTTGTATAGCTTATGCGAGAGAAATGCCTTGATCATATTAAGTT
The DNA here is from genome assembly GCA_035046065.1 of Chymomyza procnemis. Classification (NCBI taxonomy): domain Eukaryota; kingdom Metazoa; phylum Arthropoda; class Insecta; order Diptera; family Drosophilidae; genus Chymomyza; species Chymomyza procnemis. The sequence goes on along the minus strand of JAWNOJ010000013.1, from coordinate 15,150,821 downwards.
CTTAAGTGGGCTTGCTCTTAAATGTGTGCCTGAACCCTACCCAAGTGCTTCTCCACTGATTGCACTATTTGAGACAGAGCTTTGTCACAAGCAAAAGATTTACTTAACAACTACTACCTTGGTTGTGCTAGGTAGCCAGATAGTTACTGTCAACCTTAATGGCAACTATCTATCATTTTCAGCATTTCAGGTTTACGGCCCAGACAAAAGAACTGTCTCACTCTATCAGTGCCATATACCCAACTGTCAAATACTGTACAGCAACAGATTACGCTAACGATTTTTAATGCGACTACCCAGCAATACTGGGATGGCACCCCAACCAAGCAGACAGAGCTTATTCTCGTTGTTGTAGGGTTTTAGGACTTCGGTTTGGCCTAGGGTTAAGGGTGGCATCTGCTTGGTGGAAGAAACGACATGCATAGAGTAGCAAGCAAGCTCTTGCTGTCAATTTCAACGATGGCTTTTGAAACAAAATGACGCCAACATGGAAGCCATGGACGTTGACGACGACGTTGATATTGACCAGGGCTGTTGAAGCGAAGAGCAGGGGGTCCACTGACTGCTAACGGCTGCGTTGGTGTCATTTTGTGGGCTAAATACCGCAAATTGCGCTGCGTCGCAGCAATTACAAAAAGTACTAATCATGGCGATATGTCTTTCAACGAAATCAAGCCAAACCGCAGCCACACGCAGTGCTTAGTTCATGTGAATTTTTTCTTTTTCGCATCGAGCTTTGTGCTTAACTGATGAATTCGATTCGTCGATTTTTTTGCGCGATTTTTTTTCGATTCTTTTTGCAACGTATAATATATAATTGTGCTCTTAGGAATTGACCACCAATGAGACCAGTATCGATTTGACGGGTTTGGAATCGAATGCCTTTTATCGCATTATGGTTGTGGCGCGTGGAAAATTTGGCACATCGCTACCATCGTCAATGCTGCTGATCAATACAACAAGTGTTGACGAAAACGGTAAGTACAGTATCACTTAAAATTGTGCACTCTATAGACTGTTTTTAGTTAGAAAGTATTGATTTTGATGGGGTATTATAAGTAATAATTTTGGTTTAAAAATGTAGTTTTACTTTATTTTCAAAATATTAGTTAATTTAAATTAAAAAAAAAAATATTAAACCGAACGTATTCGTTACTTTTTTTAAAGTAAATTTATATTTAACAAATCAAAGTAAATGTTAAAAAAAAGTTAAAAAAAATTATTAAAAACTATTGAAGGCATAATTTTCTGCCAAAAATGCAGTGCGTATCATCTTGTAAAAGTATATAATTCGACGTAGAAAGCTTTTAAAATCGACAAATTTTTCGCAAATTAATGTAACTGACGAAATCACACCATCCATCGATATCACTGTATGCGCTTATAGGCACTAAGTCAGCCAACTTAACAGACTTGACAAATTTTTCTAATTGCGGTGTGACATTGGCGCTGCTTTTGAAAACTGTGCCAAATACCATTTGCCATCAGTCCATTGAATTTGGCTTGCCTTTGGTTTATCACTTGCAGCAAAACCACAACAGAATGGCACATGGGGTGCACCCTCGCCACCGCACTCGTTGGCAGTTGTGGCGCATAGCGCTACTTGGATGCAATTGACTTGGCAACCACCGGAGTACTCGCATCCACATGAACGCATTACCTACAGGTAAGTGGGCCAAAAGTGGCATTCAAGCTTCAATTGAAAATTTTCTTTTGTCCTGTTGCCCCAATGACAGAGTCTACCACAAGGCCATGAAATCGGAGAGTTTCACCAAAATTGAAACCAAGTTGGCATGGTTGCGTATGAACAATTTGAAGCCCAGTTCACAGCATGTGCTTTATGTGGAGGCTATTGGTGAAAAGGCTACGTCGTTGCCCTCAGAGACACTGGTGGCCTGGACGGATCCAGCATTGCCCGCCTTTGTGGATGTAAGTACTATGCCGAAAGTCATACTTACCACTCGAAAGTTACTCTAAAAGCTCCTTTACGTAGCCACCCACTGTGCATCCGGCGGACAATATAGCCGAAGGCGGTCACATGACCATACTCTGTCTAGCTTTAGGCAATCCAGCGCCCACTATATCGCTCTATGTAGGTGGTCACTTGGTACGCCAAGATACCTCCCGACATATGGTCACAGTCATACATAATGTAACAGCGGATATGGAGCATGTCTCCTGCTATGCAGACAATGGCTACGGTGTGCCCATGCAGGCAACACGACGTGTAAACATATGCTGTAAGTTCATTGATGGAGTTTGTAAAACTAATTTGCTAATTTATGTGTCTGACAATAGATCCACCCAAGATTCAAGCAGCTGGTATAACCGTAGCCTCTGTTGGCGATGAAATTGAATTACGCTGCACTGTTGACTCCAAACCGGCCCCAAAGACTATTTTCTGGCGGGATCACGACGGCCGCATACCCGTTATACAGGGCGGCAACTATGACATCTCCACACGTATGAACGTTTCGCGACCTAGCATATATACAATGACGTTGCGCATAACCAAGCTGCAGGCGAACGATGTTGGCGACTATTTCTGTCATGCCGAGAATCCATTTGGTTCATCCACTATACCGGTCTCAGTGCGTATACGCAATACTCCAGCGCTCAATCGCAATGTGTCGGAATGTTGTGCCACACAGAATGTGTCGTTGGCATGCCGCGGTGCATGTAGCTATTATGTGGACTTTGATGCCATTGCCGATAGACCCGAGTGCATTGTGGACTTTGACAAGCTAATGAAGTGTGCTGCAGATGGTTCCGATCATCGTTCCTGTTGTGCGGATGAGAATGTGCCGCGTAAGTGTCTGAACTGGTGTCGCGGTGAGAGCGTGCGTTCCAAGGATATTTGCAGCATACAATATGCTCGTACAATAGTTGGCTGCTTTGAAAAAAATCGCGAGCGACTGCCAGGACCGCCCGAAAATATTGTCGTCACTCCGGTGTCCGATGATACGGTGAAAGTCGAGTAAGTTTCAAGTAATCATAGTTTTCACTTAAAATAGTTTGAAACGGAAGGTGTCGAGCTTGGCAGATGTGTTTTATTTAAAGAATCGAAAATATATTCACTTAACACTACTTAATTCTGATTAAATAATTAGATAATTAAATAATGCACACTTAAAATATATCATTGACAAGCTAATTTTTAAGCCCATGCTTAAAGGTGTGCAGCTAAAGCTACGCTGCGCCATTTTCCTAAGCTCTTAAATATTTCAATCCAGTCTGACCGGAAGTAAATCCATTCATTTTGTGCACAAACCAATACATTCATTACACTCATACTGGCAAGGCTCAAAGGCTCATAGACACACACAGATGAACACATATGAGATGTGTTAGTTTCTGTGTGTTTGAGCGAAGAGTCGAACCCCTGTGTGGCTGCTCACTGCACTAATAGACCGCAAATCCATTAAAGCTGAGATTTTTATCTCCCTTTAATACACTCAGTCAACGTCAAAGGTTGCACAAGCCCAAGTCAGACGCACAAGCGACTCCAGGCCTCGCTACACAGTCGTGGGTGGTTTAGGTGGTAAGAGACTGTTGCTGCTTGACTGGAGAATATAGTAGTCTGCTATATGCTGACTACAGTGCCTGGCCAAGCGCCGCATTAAATTTATTAAAATTCCAGACAAGTCTTGCGCTTGCAACAATATTACCACTCATAATACGGCGCCATGGTTGTTCGGCAGACGATCTCAAAACTATTTCATTACAGATGGGAAGCCCCAACAAAGAATCCAAATGCCGTTGACGGCTATAGAATATTTTACCATGAGGCTGGCATCTTTCAACCCACGCTGTCCTCGTCCTCGTCGCCAAACGAATCATCAATGGAGCACGGCCAACAAACGAGCATGGATACGCTGGCCTCTATGAATAATGCAACAAGTATGGGTGGCAGCAACAATAACAATGTGGTGCCCGGCGCACTAGAGATACGACGCATCGATGTAAAGGACACAACAATAAGCATTAATGGGCTCAAGAAGGATGTGCTCTATGAGCTAGTAGTAAAGGCTGGTAATACATACGGTACGTTAGTGTCCTTTTCTGAGCCTGACATATATATACCGACTATGTATATATCTGTGCACAATGTGAGCTTAATTTGATGGCTTGTCTTACAGGTGCCAGCATACTGACCGATCCGATTAGATTCACGCTCGGCGACCATCACGTGACCTCAGCCACCAGCAGCTACTCCAGCGCCGTTGGAACAATCAGCGGCATTGTGGCCAGCATTTTGGCCATCTTATTGGCCGCTGCGGCCATTGTCTTCTATAGACGGCAACGTGCAAATCATGGCAAGGCGGGTAATGCCAATGTGGCTTTTGAAAATCCCACATATACGCGTGGACTGGAGCAGGTGCAGGTTTGTACACTTTCTTAAAGCGCTTAATAGTGATGATGTTGTAGATGTTGGTATGAAGATGATGTTCATGATAATGATTATGACAAGAAAAATGAAGCACCTAATGCTTATGGCTTTGTAGGCAGCGAGGCGCAAAGAGTAGTAGTTAGTCTGGTTTTTATTTTTTTTTGTCTTTGTTCGTAGATAACTCTTTCGTATATATGTTTATAAACACCGCTGATTAGTTGAATACAGACAGTTGTAAAAAAAGAGATAGATTTATCTATAAAATTGGGCTGGATATTTATAATAAAAAAAATCAGTATTATTTTATGAAATACTTGTTTGTTTAAAATTTTTATGAAAAATTGACTATCTATTATAACTTATATATTTTCATAAACAGTGAGATATAGCTGATTTGTTGAGTTATAAATATATAGTCGATTATGAAACGAGTTTAAATTTAAAATTAGTTTTTTTTAATTTATTTTAATTTTTTTTTATTGAAGCCCTAGTAAAATCTTATTACAGCTAGTTTTAGGGGTATGTTGATTTATAGATTTTTTATTAATTATTTCTGATTTGGATTTGGCTGAAAATCATAATATTAGATGGAAAAATAATTTTTTATTTATATTTATAAGAAATGTTTTTAGTCAAGTGAACAGTAGTGTGTTTAGTATATATTTTAATACTCCAACTGCAATGTATATATACTACATATATAAATATATTTTTGTCTATTTTTCCCCCTTGTCGTTTCGCCCTTTCACACACACATATGCGCACTTACACTCAAACAAACACAACAGTTACCCACTGTGACATCCGCCATCACAACACAAAATGGCAACAACCATGGCGGCGGCATCACACACAATGGCAGCAGCCGTAATGGTATTGCCGCCACAATGACGACATCTACGACAACAACAGCGCCAACAGCGGCGTCCGCGTCCGCGTCGGCGACAACCGCACTGACGGGGCACACGTTAAATGGGAGTAGGCATCCACAGCATCGCAATAGCAACCATCGCGGTGTCACAGATGCGGCGCATCACTTTCACAACCCACTCAGTAATACGCAGTGCAATGAAGTAAATCCCACAATTTATGAAGAGCTCAAACTTGGACAAGAAGGTGCTGGATTTAAGAAACTTGTGCCATAAATGACAAACGCGCACAATAACACCAAAACCTACAACAACAGCAACAACAATAACTGCTTTCATATACACAACAAGAAGCAACGAGAGTATAGCTAGAGAACTTATACATAGATATACAAATACACACATATGCATATGTATATACATATATACATATACCTATAAATACACGTACGCTAAATGTAGACATAGGCCGTGTAAACAGCGCGTAGCGCACACATATTTAAACACAGATACACACACACACACACACACTCACATGGGCACACTGACGCACACGCACACACACACACACACTTATACACATTAAGAGAGAAAAGAGGACATGCTTCTGGTATGCATTGAGAAAAATAATTTGGGTAATTTTTCCGTAGTAAATGTTTGCAAACATTTTGGGTAGCATAATGTAACTGTAGCATGTAACTGTGATTGAAAACAATGTAAAATAAATTAAATTGGTAAAAATAAATAAAATAAAATAACTAAAAGTATGTATAACAAATGAAACGAACAAAATAAAGTGTAAAAAGTTGGAAACGGTACGCCAATGAATAGTAAAAAGTATCTGCTATATATTTTTTGTTCTTTTATTTATTGATAACTATAAGGTTTATGCAGGTAATGAGTTTTACCATTTTATATAAAGTAATGACAAAATTGTTTGTATTTAAATAAAGTTAGAATACGGCTTGAGGCTTATATTAGCTTGCATAAATATTTTTTATTCTGCTTAAAAGAATTGCTTTGTTTAGTTTAACACATTTCGTTATCGCAATCTAGATCGGGATTCGCTTGTTTATTAGGTCAACCAATTAACTTAAAAAAAAGTGTGTTCTATATGTGTTCACTTTAATTAAAAATCGTTTTATTTATGTAATATCTCTCATTGTTTTAAAATTTTCATTAACTTTACCACTACACTCACCTTAAACATTATATTAGTATCACGATTTCGACTAATTGGCTTTTCGACATTAATTATAGAAGTTTTTAAATATATTAGAGATTGCATTTTCGGCAGACTTCTGAAAGAAAATGTTAAATTTTATTTTTTTTTTTTTTGATTTAAAAAAAAAATAGTTTAGAAGTATCTACACATATTAAGTGTAACCTTTATTTGTAAAATCGTCTTTGGGTTAAATTGGGTATGTGATTGCAAAACATAAAATTATTCCCCTTGACTTTTGTTATTGCTCCAAAGGCAGATCATGAAGATTTTTTTTAATGGCTGTTTGAAGACAATAGGGTCCTTTAGTTTACAGCCGAATCCGAAAGGGTGCTTCTTTAATTAATATAGACTTTGCTTGATAAATAGTGTGGTTGTGGTTTTGCCACTGCTAGACAAATGCAAATGCATCAGTACTGCTGGTTTGAATCGAACAAGCGATCTTTCGACATAAAGACGAGTGACGTAGAAATGTCAACGCGATAGCTTTCAGAAAAACGCGTTTGACGTGTTATCCTTCTTACAATTGCCAAATGCTTATATCAAATTTTAATAAGCGACTATAACATATTTAAGACAAACAACACAGGAATCCCCATACCCTTTAAGTTGAGTATAAAATAGGCTTTAAAAATTGCAGACCAATTTTATTGCATATTTATTTTGCGAAATCGGTAATAATTTAATAAATATGATTAAATGTTTTTCTAACTACCAAAACATGATAGAGATTTTAAAACTTAAACAAGTTTCTATTTAAATTCTGTACTGTTACAAAGTTAGAGAACTACGAATTGAAATTATCATTAGACGATATTTAAAAAGATATATTTGAAGATCTACTTTGGCTATCCAGGAGAATTACAAACTTCTTGGCTTTCTTGCTCTTAGCAATGAATTTCTTACAGTTCTTTGTGAATTTTAAAAATAAATGTGAGAATTAAGCAATTTCAAAGGTCGCATAATATTGTGTGTGTTAAGCTTATAGAATACAGAATTATTCATTAAGTAGCATCAGAAATGCTATTATAAAGACAAGTAGCTAAGTAAGCCTTAAATAAATTCCTTAAAATTTGTTTACATATTGAAAAATAGAAACAAAAAAGTAACAATCTTGATTCCATTAATTTTAGTTTGCCCTAGTAGTTATTGAGAAAAAAACACTCTGTGTAAGTAAGTACCAAGTTGTCCCAATAGCTGTAGCGCAGCCATTTTGAGTGAAATGTTGATAACTTCCCCAAAATTGTTTATCTGTCACCGCAACAAATACACATGTTTGCAGTTGCTATATGACCACGACCAATAAGTAAACATTTAATAACGTACTTCTCGCAGTGTATGCTCAAGTAAAAGGCGCAAAATTACAATATTAAGAGCAAGAATCTGATGGTTGCCTCCGAATTTAGTCGCTCCGTTTCCGGCATCTCCACACACACACACACATCCAGAGACATACAAATAAACTCAACGTGTGTTCTTCCTTTGACTTACTGTGTCATCGCTTGTATGTGTTTGTACATATAATGTTGCATACATTGACAAGCGGCCAATGTGTACACAACACAAATAGGGACACACACGCACACACACATACACACGAATACACTCAGATACACCCACACACATAGCCAAACGCTTAGCATTATTATTAGTACTCATTGCATGATGGCATATACATACATACATATATATGTTGAGCATTGTGGTAAAGCAGCTACAGGAAAGGGAGAGAAAAGCAACCCCAACATGTGATATGGCGAGGAAAAGTTAAACTTACATATGTAAATTTTCTTTTTATTAGAATATCTGAGCGAGTTGCACGACATGATATGCCATAATGCGTTATGATCTGATACTGAAACAGATACTGAAGTGGATAATACTGCCATCATTTACTTGCTAACCAAGTGTGTGTGCTGGTGTGTTTGGTAACAGACTGTGGCACGCACATTATTACACTTTAGTTACAAACGGCGGCAGTCAGGATTTGTTATTTATATTATTTTTTTTCTAAGCTTTTTATGCAAAATAAGCAAAGTAGATTGAATGAATTCAAGTTAAGCGTGTAAGTTCGCCTAACAATAAAAATTTAAAACTTTTCAAATACCAAACAAAAATTGTTCACACATGACGCAAACGCCGCGTTGAGCACGCTGCTGGAAATGCCTTTGTTGGCATTTTTTTCCGATCTCCTTTTACAAAGAATCTCTGCTTTAATAAGTAAGCAGCTGAACTGCTGCCGCTGGCCTCATCTCGGGTTTTCCGCCGCTCACTGCTGCTTGCTGCTTGTCTATGCGCTTTTAAACTTCCGTTTCCATTTTGGAGCAGCGATAAGGTACTGCTGATGGGGGCGTTTGCTTGCTTTGCGCAATGGCTTTGAATAAACGCTGCTTAAATTATGCAACACGTTTAAGTGGTGCAGCTTCGCAGTTGCATTCTTTATACTGCACACACGTAGTATATGCATTTCGCATCCTTTTTGCTCTTTGCAATTTTTTTTGTGCATTTTTTTCCTTTTTTTTCTTCCCGCCTTTTATGCTAAGGTGCAGCTTGTTGCAATGTGAAATTTGTTTGCTTGTACAAGTAGCAGATGAAAATGTTGACATTGCGAGATAAAACACAAAATTTACAAGTAAATGATATTGTAGCCTGCTTCTTTTTTCTCACTGTCACTGCTTGGCTAACTTCAGCCGGAGTTCATCCGTATGAATAAGGTCTGATGTGCACAGATATGCTAATAAGCTTTGTGTAGCGCTTAAAGCCTGTTTTGAAAGGAAACCTTGAATGCAATGTTTACAAATGTGTAGGTATATATAGATGTACATTTTATTTATTTTAAAATAATGCATTTTTTGTACAATAAGACTTTAATGCTCATCAAAATTAATTACGAGTGATAACTATTTTCGAGCTATCAATTTTGAAAGATACTTTACCTCCTAGTCTGCATTATTCTAGAGTATAAGTTGTTAAGCTTTGGAGTTGCGTCAAAATTTATTTGAGACAACTTTTTATCAAACAGAGAGCCAGTTTATAGTTTGAGGCATCCAAAGAATACCTGAAGTATTCTGCCAAAGTCGATGAAGCCATGTTAATTTAAACAAACAATTTTTTGTTTGTAAAAAAGTTTTGTTCTTTTTTTGGTTTTCCAAATATTATAGCAAAATATAGCTCTCAGAAGTTTTTTAGTGTTTCAATCGATATCAGTTAATTATACTCAAGGGCAGCTGAAGAAAAATCGGTCAAAAATTGATTATTTTTTTTTAAATTAAGGGACATTTAGCAATATAGCTGACTTTTTTTTAAGAGGAACGCCTGGTATGCACGTACATTATTCCTACTTGAACTCAGCAATACTTGAAGACTTTTAGAAAGCTTTATTTTACTAGCATTTTTTTCAATCTACTTAATATATTGTCAAACTCCGCTTCCACTAAGGATCACACTGATCTATGTGAGATTCCCCCTTTTCTGGGGGCCTGCCGGCTTAACCTAATATATAATCTTATTTGTTCTAAAAAGTATGTAATATGAGTATGATTTATTATAAATTTTTCAAAAAAGAGCTTGCTTTCCAATGATTTGTTATAAATTTTTTACAAGAGCTTGCTTTTCATCATTTTACTTACATTTTTTGCTATTTTATTAAAGTTACGCCTTGTTGAAACAAACGCTGAAAATCCAAGTGTGATAGTGTGCACACATCCATCTTATTTCTCTGATTGTTTGGTTACCTTCCATAATATTTATAGGAAATTCATTTAAATTGCCTTCTGCATATAAATTCGTTTTTTTTTTGTGCAACAATCAATTTGCCTTAAATTTTTTAATTCATTTCATATTTGTGAGGGTAATTTATTTATTTTGCTATCCTTGGCCACGTGCGTTTTGCTCTTTGTTTGGCATTTCTTTTTTTTTTTAATGTCGAGACAATAAATTTTACATTTAATTTATGGACAGTTTATGCAAATATTATGCATAATCAATAATAAATTTTCACATTGAATACTAAAAGTGTCTAGCTGTTATGTTAAATTTGTTGTGTTTTGCTCGACTTTTGTGTCAATATTGGTATAAGATATTATATAATAGCTTTAATTTAAAACCATATAGCAAAAGTAAGCTGCACAGCTAAGCCTGCTTTATTAATCAACAATATGTCATTTATCCAACAGTTTATCGGCTTGAAAATAAATGCTTTGTTTTTGAAACATCTATTCAATTCACTGAAAATGCAATCCATAGTTGCCAGTTTAAAATGCTGAGCGACCACTATCGAAACGGAGCACAAATGAACGCAGTCCAGTGTCTGGACACATAAAAGCCAATTTCATAGTGTGCCCGGTGATTTATGTGAAGGCCATAGCTCGTCTGGTGTTTGTAGAGCGGCTGCTTTTATTTATCGCTAAGCTAATAAATCTTGGCATAAAAATGGAAAATATTGTATATGCCATGTTGTATGGGTTGACTCTGGGTTAAAAAAAAACCCCCCCAGCACAAAACAAAGCATAATAACATTAAAAACCCAACAAAATAAAAAAAAACAAACGCTCATAAAGTGTTGCCCACAAAAATATATAAATTTCATATTAAAAATTGTTATATATATTTCTTTTTGTTTATAACCACTTTTATTTATTTATTTCCGGTGGCCAACAAACAATTAACTCTAATAAACTAACTGGAAAAAAATATGTATATGTAAATAAAAAAAAATAAAAAACATGAAATAATAAAAATAAAAGACATGCTGCGCGTTAAAGTCCATTGGGTAAGTGTGGTACAAACTGCTATTAATTTTTAAATGGCTTCGACGCCATTTTTATTTATTTTTTTAAACAATAAACGCATTAAGTGATTTGCTCGTTTCTTTGGCTTTTTTGCGTATATACCCTGCTGTCGACATGTTTAGGGCATTGTTGTTTCACGTAGCCAATATTTTGTGTTGCAGATTGTAGGTCATTTTGGTAGTAGATAGATTTAATCAAAAAGTACAGCATGTTTGTAATTTTAAAAATAAGTTTTAATAACTAATTATAATTTTTGACAGCGTTTTCTAATTTTTTTATAATCTTTCGATTTTTAATATTAAAAAATGGAAACCCACCAAAAAAATAAACCCATTTTCTAAAACGACTATTTCTATAATAACTTTCAAAGATATTTATCATGCCACACTTGTTCAAAACTTTGTCAGAATCTTTTAAGCCGAAAAATATACTATTTTTATTTCATTTCAATATTTCATTATATTTTTTTTTGTTGTTTTTCTGAAGTTTAGCTTGAGATTCACTTAAAAACATTTTTAAATTTTGCAAAAACATTTGACTCAAACTATTAATATATCTAAAATAAAAAGAAAGTCCAAAAGTATAAATACTAAATGCAATAATTTTCTGATCTTTAGTAAAGAAATCGTTAAAAAAAAATTAAAAAAAGAACAATCAAGTCGCTTAAAATAAACCGCTAATATAAAACAATTTTCCAAAAACACTTAGCGTAGAGCATGCCAAAGTCGAACATCTTAATATCAATTTTGCTTAATTTTCGTTTTCCTTTCTGCTTACGTTTATTATTATTATTGCTTTATGTCTTGCGTACGCAAAACTTTATGAATTTTTTACAATCTATGTAAAAAAAAACACTTAACGTTATGTGTGCGTCTGTATCTGTATAAGTGTGCATGTGTTTTGTATCTGTGTGTGTGTGTCTGCTTTGTATCTGTGAGTTTTGTTTATGTGTGTGTGTGGTTTTCATTTTGTTTTCTTTCTTTATTGCCTACTTTTTGGCTGTACTATAACATCGTAATCTGCAGGCCTACGAATTTTAATTGCCATCGCTGTGGCCGGCAAAGGCAATTTGTCGCCTGCCCGACGCAGTTGCCACAACAACAACTCCAACGACAACAACAACTTCGACAACAATTACAACAAGGACGACGTCTTCAGTGCTTCGTCCATTTGGAGCAGCACAAACTTTGGGTCTAAACGCAATGCGTGAGCTTTGCATATTTAAAGACGCACACACCATAAAAATTATTATTATTAATTATGCTCTAAAATAAAATTAATGCTTATTTGTTGTAGTCTTTTATTTTATTAATTCAATTTTTTTTTTTTTGCTTTTTGTGCAGAAACTATGTGCTTTTCATATTAATTTCAATATTTTTTAATGGCCATTTTTTTCGGTTATTTTCTGTTGGCATTGTAAATAATTGTAAATATTAATAAATGTTCACTTTACAAAACAATGTGTTAATTGTTATGTTTATGTGTTATGTGTAAATTACATATGTGAAAATACATTTACATATAAAAACTTATGTGCACATGTCCTTAGCTTTTATTGGAAAGCTTTAATGGAGACCCAAGCTTTGTGGGCGTTAATAAATGCATGGATAAATATTATTCTGGTAAATATGGCACGTTAATGTAAATAAATATAAATGGTATGCAAGGACATTGCTTAAATCAGGCGTAAGATGGCTTACACAAATGTACATTCAGAATTATATGTATATACACTGAGGAAAAAATTGCACGGGAAAACGTTAAGTCGCAGTGATTTTATACAAAATTTTTCGATAATGGAAAACAATCATTACGCGTAATTAAAAATGATAAAATACATCCAGCTACTCAAGCTTTTTGGGATTATTTGCAGGCACAAAAAGACTGAATTAATATTAAGTATGTCCAAAAAATACTACCTTTTCATGTCAATCAATTGAGCTCTCTCTCTTCTGTATGGGTTTGAGACGTGGATGACGATAAACTCAATTTGCAGACGAATTTAAACTTTTGCAAACAAATGTCTACGGAGTGATGCCGCATTTTCTGGCCAAACACTATCACAAACGAAAACTTGCTGATACTCTCTAGAAGTGCTTCGATCAACACCAAAATCAAAAGGAGAAAATTAACCTGAATTTTCCATAACGTCGCGAAGTCAGATAAAGACATCGCCAAGAGATCATTTCAATGGCATCCGTAGGGTACGCGGCACCGAGGATGGCTTTGGCTGAGAACGGTACTTGTAGAAAGTCAGTGGAGAGCGTCATGGGATTCAATGGCGTAATATAGCCCATGATAAAAGGCGTTGGAAAGAGCTTTTGTCCGCCCTATGCTCCGCATAGGGGCGTCAAATTTAACTTCATTATTGTTTACTTTGTTGTATCATTTTGCAATAGAATTTGATAAGGAATTAAAAAAATGAAATTTAGTTCTCATGGAAGCAAAGGGTCTTGGAAAAAAAGTTTTTAGGTATATACTGAATAATAGATAGAAATTTCAGTTTGACAGATAAAACTTACAAAAGATTGTGTACTTACTTGGGATGCGTTTTCTGCTAATAAGTGCATTTTCAGTCATTTTATTCCGTCAAAATTATTGCCGAGTGCTAACAATTCGATACACAGCGGACGTCGAATATCTTTTGTTTTCTCTTCAGATAATATATTTAAAATTTCGTATGGGAAACTGCTCTTTTACTTTAAAGATCTGCCAGCTAGACTAGCTTAATGGTACAAGAATTTTTTATCTTCAAAATAGTAGTTTCTAAAAAGAATACATTAAAGATTCTGAAGTTGCTGTGTCCCCAGCGTTGTATACTTCTGAAACGCCTTGATGGTAGCTTCGATGATTAGAAATTTCTTGCTGTGCATATGTATGGTAGTGTGTATGCGCTATATACAACGCATGAATTTCTTGTTGATTTTATTGCGTTCACTTCAATAAATCGTCTGCACATGTATCTGAGAATGTGTATAAATATATAAGTATATATATATACTTGAGTATCCTGTATCTGTGCATGTCTGTCATATAGTATGGCGCCTGGCATCTCATTTCCCGTTGTTACACTTAATTGCTTGATTGAGCTGTAAGTCCATTGCAATGTAAAACGAAATGATGGTAAATATGTTGGTAAGATGCACATTTTATGGGGTCAAGCTGACTGACGGTTCCATAAGCTCACCCTATATGCACAATCTTACTGACATCAACAGCAAGGACTGTCCTTCGTTGTGCCGCTTACTACTCAATTCATCCTGATGTGAATACCCAGTTTAAGGCGTTGATTAAGATGGCACGAACTTACTGTTGTAAATGTTTCATACAATATTCATTAATATACGCAAAAAGCTACTTTATTTGCGAACAAAATGTAAGTTTCAATATTGGTTATGAACAGTTGAAGGTTAAAACAAATGGAAATAATTGGACACATTTTAAATGCCATCGAGTAAGGAGCTCAAGCACTTTCAGTCAAATTTGAAGGTAAAAATGCATTTAATTTTTTTGGCATAACTTTGCAGAAATTACGTACTACAAAACTTTTAAAATTGATGGATACGTTTAGGATCCTGAAAAAGAAAGACAGAAAGAAAATTTGTCCTAGCAGAATTCGATTATTTGTTTCAATTTATAAAAGACATCACAACTCTCAAATATATGGTTTCCATATTTTTTTTGAACAAAATGTTTTCATTAATATATTAATCTGATTATTAACAACTTAAAAAACTTTCAAGAAAATCGCAAACTTGTTTTTTTTTGCATTTACAAGTTAGATAAAGTAAAAAGTTGCTCAATTTTAATGTAAAATGAAAACAGCATGAAATACAAGCATAACACAAATTGCATCTCCATCACTTGCAAATAGAAATACACATAGAGCTGCATTCCAAAAACAACATGGCGCAAAATAACAACATGTTTCGGTAGCGGCAACTGAACACAATACGATTTTGGATAACAAAAGCTTTGTCACAAGCACAAGCTTTGGTTTTGCATATGTGTATGGTAAGTTCGTATTTCGCATGTGTTAAAGACAACCACAATAGTATTTAAATGTCTGCAATCATTATGGGCATATCAGCAATATGGTCAGAACTTGAATGGTCAAAACTGGAATGCATTGTAGAACAAAATGCCACAACATTTGTGGTCGGATTGAACCGGCACTGATTTTTTTTTAGGTGACTATTGACATTTGTGGCACGGTGCGTATGCGTAATGCTTATATTTAAGATACAAATGCACAACTAACTTTAGTTTTTGGCTTAACAATCAAAAATAACAAAATCAAATGCAGAAACTGAGTAGCAAGTTGCTAGCGTTGGAGATGTAAAAATGGCTGCGTAAGTTCTTGAATACCAACAAAGAGTATATTGGTGGGCATAATATACCGGCAATATGTAAACCTTTTTAGAAATTTGTATCTATTCCTCTAAATCCAACTCCTTACCATTTAAAATAATCCGCTTCACATGCAATACACTTACGTCAGCGCTTTTTCAGTTATTCGATTTCGTTTGTATCTCCTCAATCGATTCAAAACTAAGACTTCTAAATTTATTTAGTCTTCGTCCAATGCAATAAACGTAACAGTTTTCGAAACAGTCAGAATAGTCCTTCTGCGGTATCGCCCGAAGTTCGTTCTTCGTTTACATTTGTATCTCCACAATTAAACCCGAACGATGATCACGAATAGCATTTTTGAGTTAATCGAAGCGTGCGACTTCTGAACACGGAGCCAAATCAGGCGAATAAGGCAATTGTAGAACGAGATAGGTCGAATTTTTGGCAATGATGCAAAAACCATCTCATGTCTCGCCACAATTGTGGCCTCTTGTGGCGAATTTCTACACGCAAACGACGCAACAAACAACAAACAACACTCAAATAATATTCCTTATAAACAGTTTGACTGGCCGGTTAAAAGAAATTCTAAGTGCACTACTACACCAAGGTAATCGATGAAAACAGTCAAAATGATCTTGATTTTGGAACGTCTTTGGCGTGATTTGAGTCTTTTATCGCCCTTAGCATATTATCCGCACAATTGATCTGCTGTTTTTGGATCGTAAGCGTAAATCCATCTTCCGCCTACAGTTATAATGCGATGAATATTATCTTGATAGCCAGAATGCATGAATTCACACATACATCAACGCTGATTTCTATGATTTTTTCCTGACCAGCAATATATTGATGCAAATGCAAAATACTTCTATGTCTTATGTTTCAGATTTAGATTTAACGAATTTAGTCTTCTGATAACTATAACTTTGTCGTAAGTATAACTTTATCATCGTCTCTAATTGTATGACTCTTTAACGAGTTGCTTTTGCTGTCCAAAATTATCATACGCTGCCTATGTAACTATTTTCATGATCACAAATGCGCTCTAGAAAGCATTATGTATTTGGACCGCGTCACTCTTACGTATACAAAAACAGCCGCATGAGTCTAAGTCCCGACACTAGTGTAGACATAGTTTACAATGCGGTTAACAAATATGCCTGGCATACATGGCGTATGCGTTATATAGCTGACAGTAACATGAAATTGCGATCTCTACACACAAGAGCCGAAAGTTAAATACGCTATTATATGGCTACAAAAATATTAAACATATTCGAATATTATATACTTGATTTAAGACGTCGCAGTCGGACTACAAGTATTTGTATTAATTTTCAGTCAAGCGTCGTTATATCTGCATATGCCAACATAGTCAGACTGACAGGTAGCAGAGTTAAATTTTCCGATAAAAGAAATCAATTCAAATCTGTGTGTTTTTTTTTGTGGTTTTGCAGTCACTGTCGTTTTGCCACGGAAAATCCCCTAAGCAAAAAACCAGTTATTAAAAAAAACCCATTAACGCAAATAAAAGAACGAATCTATTTACTAATTTCGTCAATTTTCGATTCGATTTTTAAAAACCTAAACCAACCCAATAAAACCCGCTTAAGTGAAATGCAAAGGGCAGCTGAGCAAAAGAAGTAAACAAAGTAGAAAAATAAACCCAAAAGACTTCATTATACTTTGTAATTTCTATATGCCGGCCGGGTGCTGGTAGTATGTAGTAACACGGACACACAATTTCTTGTCTGACTTTCTATACACACACACAAAAAACAAACTGACTCCCCACACTCATTCCACAAAGGCGCATTAATTGCACAAGTGTGATGTTAAATTACAGAAAAATGTTAACCTTTCTAAAGCCTGGCAATGAAATATCACAACTCTCTTGTGCCGATTGGCCTCTACCCGCCCAAAGTAAAAATTGCCATCAACCTAAAACCAGTAAACTTCACCTTACATCTGCATCATTCCAAGCCAAGCATACATTATATACAGTAATATAAATGCTTTAAGCACGAGCAAAGCTTAACGCATTTTGGCGCAAGGCCGCAGCAGGCGCGCCTACCGGGAGGCCACAACGCGACACTGGAAAAATATGACACCCTATTTCCTGTTTCCGCACACTGACAATAATGGCTGACAATATGGCGCAGCTTACGCTTAAAAGTGATTGCCATTGCCCGCACAGCCGCAGCAGTAGCGACAGCAGCCGCCGCTAACCAAACTCCAATATGTGTCCATGTACGAATATGTGTGGTATGCAAAAAGCAGGGGAAAGATTATATGTCTGGATTTTGGTAATTTAAGCGGATTTTTTACAGTCAACCAAACTCCAGCTACTGCACTCCAAAGTGTAGGCACACTGTGGTCCTTCATGTTGAAACGTGTAAGTTTTAAATTAATTTTCATTAAAATTGCCGCACACAAAATTGTTTTAAAGTGATTAAGGTCGTTGAAAATTATGCTTCTAATAGCAACGCGACCCACAAAATCAGCCCAGCACTAGGCCAAAGCCATTAGGGCGACCTCGAACAGAGCACCCCCAATGAGAGGAAAAAAAAAACAACGCATACGCTCAGTAAAACGCTTAAAATAGCGCAAATTGGAGCTTAAATTAAAATGGCTCATAAAAATAGTTTCGAAAATAACTTACTGTGCGACATGTTTATTAGAAAGACGAAACACTAAGTTTCTGTATTCGAGACTTTATGGGATTTGGGAAACATTAAAAAAGCTGCAGTACAATTTGCCATCAAAGATAGAAAGACTCAACGTTAGTTTTTTAAAAGTATAAAAATATAAGTAATAATTACATTTGAAAATCATAATTAATAACATGTAATATAATGCACAAGGGTGGGCCTACGCCCTTCGGCATTGCAACCCCCCATGGACTATTGTGAATCTGTAGAACTTAGCTTACGGCGTAAAAAATTGATTCCATACATTATATTGAATTCATTGGCAGTTGCACAGTGGTCCCAGGAGCCTAAAAAGCTGGCCAAAAATAGTTTCGTGAGTAGAAATGCCCGAAAATAACTTGTAAAGAGTTTTTTAGGTCAAGAAATCCAATTCTGGTATCGAAAATTTATGAAAACAAAATGGCTGACACAAAATGGCAGTCAATATGACAAAAATTTTACTTTTATCCCCGAAATTTATTTACTTGGGGTTTCTGTGTTATGAAATCCAAATCAGTTATTTAAATTAGGAAAAAAAGATAATCTTAATGTCACCTTATATTGTTTGTATATGAAACAACTTTCGGTTCTGCTGACTGCAATAAAATACAAGCAGGTAATGACGTTTTTGCGTCGCATTTTTTGCTCGATAAACTGGATATTACTGGATGGACCCAGGAGCCTCTTGAAAACGGCTTTTTCATTGTTTGCGTCCGACAAAATTTTTATACGAAATTTTCGCGATTTTTTAAATTATTTCGGGTTACTTTGACACCTTCGGACAAAAAAGGTAAGCGGAAATAGGTAAAACAATATACACAGATGCTGGCATAGGGTACCATTCATACGGCTATGTATTTTCTCACTGTGGCACGATTTTATTTTTATTTATATTTATAACTTTGCACTCAATAAATTCCACGTTGAGACGCAGAATTTTTGTTGTTAGTGAAACATTTAAAAAAAAAATCTACGTGTAATGAAATATTTTCAAATTAAAAAAAAAGGTTCAAAATATTATAATGTATACTTGTTGAAAAAACGATTTTGCAATAATAATTTTTCACTACAATTTGTCAATACAAGTTGATTTTTAAAAATAAACCAACTTAACCTAGCTCTCGCTGATTTATTGTATATTTTACTTTTGTGTAAGTTATAAAATTTAGCATGCATCGTAAGGGCTTTTGTATCACTCTACCAGCCATTAACTTTTATTGTCGCATATTTGCACTTAAATTCCCCTTTATCAGATTAATCTCTTTCTTTTTGCTAATTATATTTTAAACAAAAACAAACCACTTAAAAGCGTTTTATTAATCAACGCACTGCAGTATCGCTTATTTGGCTTACATTTTAAATGTAACACACGCCTCACTCATTAATCGTTTGTTTTTTTTTAATTCATATATATGTATTTAATATTTTATTTAATATAGCACTTATAGCAAAATAACAATGTAAATCACTTAAAGGAATAATTAAAACATATTTACATATAAAATGCATTATGTTAAATTATGAATGTTATGCAAAAAAAATCTCTGTACATTGAAATGCAAGGGTTTCCATATATTGACAAATAAAACACCTACAAACTATTTAATTACAATGGCGACTGCATTAACTCAATAATTAACACTAATTATGCGCGTCATGCATTTATAATGGCTGGGTCGAGTGGAAACTGTAATGGAAATTGCCTGAATGCATCCAAGCCTAGTTAATTATAATTTATACGTAATTTGTGAAAATAAAAAATATATATATACTATATATGTGAAAATATTCGTACTCATTTCAATGCAGCTCACTTGCATATTGATAAAGTTCCCTGTCCTGCGTTTTCCATAGCTTTAAGTGTGAACGTGAAATAATTTAAAATAACGCCTTTAACGGTCATATGTGCTTGCATAAAATATTATTAAGTAAAATGGGTATAGTCCCAATACCCCGATAACATAAACTATGCAGCTATAAATTTAAGGATTTTAATTTTTTGCATTAAAAGTTCTCACAAATGGTTTAAAAGTACAATTTTAATTGTTTATTTTAGACCAAGAACTGCTGGGTATTACCATAAAATGCAATCAGTTACGTAAATTCCTTCACGAGATAATAATAATAGAGTAGTTAGGGTAGCGTTGGAATCCACATAATAGTTATGAATAACCTATGGCCAGTGTAATAATAAAATAAAATAAAATAATTTTATTATTATTATTATTTCTCTTACCACCAAATGAGTATATCGGTACTAATACCTGTTCGAAAAGAACAAGTATCTTCAGTTTGTAGCCAAATCCGAACGGCGGTGTCTTTGTTTTATAGAAATTTTCTTAGAAAAATAGCGTCCATTTCCTGGCCATCGACTTTCTGATTTAGAGGTGCATCCGCTACGCTATCGAGCCCCAAACTGTAATGTGTTTGGATCCCTCAATACCAACAATAAATTTGCACTTCGGGGCTTAAATTGTGATGCTAAAATTCGGAAGCCTTCCTATTTTTGCAGACTTCACTTTATGAAACTACCTTCTCTAAATGATCGTAGAACATGCAATGACGTGTTATTTTTGTAAAAGTTCTTAGTCGACTTCATTGACTGTAATGCACTTAACCAAATTTCATATGCCATTTTCGACCTCTAAATATAACATTTTGTAGTTCCAATGCAATGCACGATTCTGCGGCTTATGCGCAAACTATAATAATCTTTACGATTTCCTATTTTATGAATGCTCTAGGCAATTCATCTCTTTCTATATTTTAACACATTTTGATTCGCCAAATCGAGCATCTTTGAATGACTATGAAAACCCAACTTGGTAAAAGCCGATTTTTTGGTTTCTTTATTAAGAAATGTTTAAACTTTTATGTTACTTCCTGTTTTAATTTTTTACGTTGTAAATCCAAGTTACTAGCTCGCCGCAGATGTGAGACATACACATTAGTTTTAAGGCAAATATGATAGCCTCGTTCTTATAATAAATAAAAAATAAATACGTAAAATCGCTGGACAAAATATTCGGAAACTCGGAAATATCAGTGCATACAATAGTTTTCTATTATCTCTTTATATTTACCAATCCTAATCCACAGACAGTTACTCCAAACGATGTAGACGCTCTTAAGTTTGCAGCTTTAAGTACAATCAATTATTTTTCACAAAACACGCAATAAATGAGATCCTTTATTCAATCAAAGTCCCCGACGAAAATAATGTTGTGATTTAAATTGAATTAAAAATCGATTTCGTCACAAATTGAGCCACTTCCCAAGCCAATTGAGAAATCTACAACCGCATCTAATTGTCCGCTATTGTAAATGCCAAACTGTCTAAACGCACACATTCACACACTATTCATCCACACACGCACACACACTACACACACCGACACCCACACACACACACACCATTACACATGACATGTGTCTCTGCTGGTGTTTACGGATTGTACGTCACCTTTTGAAACCTCTCAACTTTATTTATTAAAAGTGCTTATTACTTTAACACTTGAGCGCGATTTAACACGATTTTCTCAAGTATTTGTGTGCGTCAAGGACAACGACAGCGGCAACGACATCTCTTGTTTGCCAGCCAGATCCCAGTGAGTGTCAAGGAATGTCTACACATGTCTGTGTATATCTGCAGATATGTTCATGTATCTGTAGCTGTATCTGTATCACAGCAGTTGTATTTGGCATGTTTGTATGGCAGTGTATATCACACTAATACAACTTTAGTTGAAGCATCACTACATAACACAGCGTCACAGAGTCGACACCCCGTTTTGACCCCTTGCACTTAGAGCGCGGGGTTTGCTTACCTTCAGCAATTTCATCTTTTTCATGTGCAACGAAGCTCAAGCTGCTTCATCATTTTTACTCTTTTTACCACAGATATAAGTGTGCTTTTACGTATACACACATAAAGGGTGCCATTTTTGGTAAGCGTAATTTCATGGAAAATCAGACATTTACAATTTGTTATTGTTGTTTAAATAAGGCAATGATTCATTGCTCTTTTTACTAAATTATAAAGGGTTTCAGTACCTCTGGCTAGATTAGATAGATCTTTTCTTAATCGTATGTATATAGCTGCTTCATATATGGCTTCTACTTGTTAAAACAATATAGAGGGTGCGGTAAGTGAAATCTATTATTTTTGCATGAAATCGAAGGCTTTAATTTTAATTACCATAGTTAAAATGATTCGATTTAGGTCGTAAACTTGTTGCTGAAATCGAAGGCTTCAATTATCATAATTTGAATGATTCGATTTAGTTCAGATATATGCCGTTTAGTTCAATAACATGTTACCACTTTGTGGGTAATTTCATTATACCTCTCTCTCTACGGTCAGACGCTTGAATTCGACAAGGTCCTTGATTTTAACGACATTTTCGACAATTGGCCTTCCAGTGCGTGTTGCAACTTTTACAAATCACATAACCGGAACGAAATCAACGAACAAATCAACAAAAAAGAATAAGTTTTAAGTACGAAATGTCATCTTTCTCACGCCATCTTTCGGAATCTGATTGCATTTATGCAACACGAGATATAGTAAAAATAGTGGATTTTTTGACTACACCCAATATAAAGAAATATTACGTATACGTTTGCAACCAGACAATGTAATTCTGTGGATAGTTTTGGCCAGATAGCCATATAATGCAAACATTAGATTTCAAACAATTTTTTTTTCAATATTGTTAAAAGTTGTTTTTAAGATAAAAGAAGAAATACAAACTCAAGACACAATTAACATAACTTTTAAATGGCCAATAATTCCTAATATTATGCAATAGAATTATCATCTATATCCCTTACCTAAAACTTATAGTTTTTATTTTCCTATTACTTCAAGATCAAGTTTAAGTTCCTAAAATATGAAGATTTCTCTAATATTAATTGTTTAAAAACATAAAAGTTACAGAATAAGTTAATCATATTTAACTTCGATTTTATATCGATACTTCCTTACTTAAATGATAAAATAGAACAACAATCATGATGCATTATATCTTGTGGTATTGGGTTATGATGCTAGCACCTGTATCACTGTATCACACGCTTGTTATATAATTATATTTAAACTTATAATTGTTGTCGCACAATAAATATAAATATTTGAAACATTTGATTTAAGCTCAGTAATTTTATCCGAAAAAGCACACCCTTTTTTACCGTAAGACACACACATACACACAATTGTATCTACTTATGTTTTTGCCACGGCTGCTGCTGAAGCTGCTGCTGCTGTTGCTGCGGCTTATAAGTTGCCTTTAGCTACGCTTGTCCTTGTTCTTGTTGCCGCTTTACTGGTTGCTGTTGTTGCTATTGGTCTTTGCTTGCTCTTCAACGCCTGACTGTTGGCAATAGTTCAGCATCATTGCTCTCCGCTTTGCCCGCTGTCATGCTCTTACGCTGCCATTGCTTCGCCTTGGCCTGATAACGGTCTGCAGCAGCAGCCGCCTTGACTTAGCTTCAGTTGAGTACGGCTTGCTTGGTCTATCATTGCCAACATTTGTGGGTTTGTATTGTTGTTTCTGCCCCTCATATTGCCAAGCCAGTTGTCAACAAGCTCAACGTCGTATTTGTTGTCATTTGTTGACTTTGTTGTTGTAGTTGCAGTTGTTGTTGTTGTTGTTGTTGTTGACTTAAAGTGTGTTGATTTCATACAATTAACTTTTTGTCTGTTTACTTTGGCTGTAAGTGTGTTGGTATTCGCCATTATTTCCTGTGCTCCTGTAACGCTGACAGATCCTGCGTTACGTTTTTGACTATGAAACCGCGTACACAAAGGCAAAAAGTCACTGACATCATTTGGCGTTTTGGGCGGTGGAAAGCAAGAAGAAAAAGTAGAAGCAAAAATTGAATGTGTATTCAAAAGGAGAAAACGGAAAAAAACACAACAGACAAAAACCCACGTTACGTATACGCCACCTAAATTGTCTTAATGTCCGTCATGCGATTTGCGCTGCGCGTTAAGCAACAACAACAAAGATAAAACGGTAGAAAATACCTATCAATTGCTAGAATAGCCGACAGTTGCATACACTGCCGCAAATTTTTGATATACAAATTGAGCATTTGTTGAATGTGCCTAAAAATATTGCTGAGTTGTCGCGTCTTTTTACGCTGCACTGTGCTAACCTGTTCTATAGTGTATACAAGTAAAAAAAATAAAGGTTGTCAGCGTTTAATGTTTATTTTTATGTTTTTTGATTTTTTTCCTTTGGGTTCTGCCGCCATGCTGTGGTTTTTGTGTTCCCTGCTACTTGGGCTGTCATGTCAGCTACGTGGAGAGTGGGATTTATGAAAAATTTAGTTTTGGTTGTTATTTTTACTGCTCAGGTAATTTTATTTTTATTTTTTTTATTTTTTGTTATTTTTATTTTGTTTGGGTAAAAATACACACAAACATACACACATGCGTACACAGTTTACGTTTTTGCTTCCGTTTTTCTTATTTTTTTTTTTGTGATTGTACGTATTATAGCTTGCGTGTGTATGTGTGACGTCCGTCTCTGTTTTTCTGCGCGTATTTGTGTGCGTGTGTGTGTGTGTGTAAAATGTCATTTGTTTTAATTTGCTCGCTGTACGTGAAGCGGATTATTTTAATTTATTTTATACTTATATATTTCAACATACATATCTGTTGTTGTGTGTCGTTTTCATTTTCTTGATTATTTTATTTTTATTTCTGGTTTTGTTTTGCTTTTGGACGCTTAACGCCAAAGATTTGAACATTTAAAATGCGTATATTTGCTTACATTTAAGTTGACTTTAAAGAATGGTTGACTCTTGTTTTAAACAAAATTGTATTGCTACACTTTTAAGCGCTTTACTTGCTGTAAATATTTGATTTGCTTAAGTGAATTTATTGAACAAATTTGAAAAATACATTTTATTTTATTTTTAATATCCTTAGTGCTTCAATAATGTTTTTATAATTAAAACCAAAAAAATTTAGAGGGTTTTAATGGTTAGGCATTATGTGATTCCTTATGCATTTGGGGGGCATAATAGACCCATGGGGATCGGAGTGCTGAAGGGCGTAGGACCACCCTCGCTTATACACTGGCTAGGCGTTATCTCACATTATATACATATACGTAAACTATTTTATGATTTCTTGTCTTTAAATGTCTTAAAAAACATATACATATATATATTTTTAATGTTATAAAAGTTATTCTAATTTAAACTATTTTTTAATTGGTTTGAAAATTTGATTTGATATTTATATGTGTTAATAAAAGTAGTACGAATAATTTATTTGTTTTAGTCTTGCAGTCCATTTTTTTGGGGGCATAATAGACCCATGTGGGTCGCAGTGCTGCAGGGCGTAGGCCCACTCTCGCTCGTAAAATTGTCGATTGTTGTTGATATTAGACGAGCAAGTGCAATTTAAATAAACCCTTAAAATTTGTAGCAAAGTGTCATCAATCTTTTTTAAAATCTACTAAATTATCACAAAGATTCAGTAAAAAAAACTGAATAAAAATTAAAAAAAAAACATATATGTTTCGCTCCTCGTGAAGCGATAATTAATATCCGATTATCGTACTTCTTGTAGACTTTGGCCTTTCTCGTGCACATCACTCAGCAATGATCCATTTCACTGTACATTGAGTTTCTAGCCAACTCCAAGAGAGGCTGCATATCTATAAAAAATTCATCCATTAGGCTAGGATTACTGATTTGATTTATAGTAATAATTATTGTTTAATTATAAGGAAGATAGGACTACATTGTACCCCTTAAAATAATAATAAATTCATAAATAAAAAGTACCCTTTAATTATTGAAATATATTTTTTGTAAATCCATTTATGCATTGCGCAATCTCTTCCGCGTCTTATGCGCTTACTGCAACATCCTGTACGATAATAATTAGTTCATCTCTGTCTCTATCGTAACTCATCTGGATTTATTAAATCGAGCATATTTAACAAATCATGAACCTTAATCCCTCCATTTGGTCGACGATGATCTTTTGGCGCCATTTATTATGAAAAGTTTATACTTTTATGTTTCCAGTTTGTATATTATAAAATCAAGTCTGGAGCCGGCCCCACATAAATAATTAAGTCGTTAGGCTCTTGTTTAATATTTCCTAATATGAGTATTTATTATTTATATACCCCCAAACTTTCCTTTCTCAAAAACAACATAGTTGAGCCAACGCCGGCATTTTGCCGTAATACTCTGAATGACATCTATTTCGTTGTAGAGCTCTCACAGCTCGAGGAATGACTGCAGGAATCGAGGTTATTGGATTTGTCTTTTTGGTTGCCTTTACCTGTTTTAGTACCTAAATTTTTAAATGTATTAGAAACCCCTTTCAGAGCTAGCATATCCTGAAATAGATACTCTTAAGTTCAACACAGTTAATTAACTTAGTCAAGCTACAAATTTAAAAGCTTTATAGGAAGCATGTTTTATTTTTATTTTTTTATATTGTTATTGAATTGCTGTTGAAAGCTGTTGAAAGCTATATTAATATATTTAAATTCGAAAAAAAGACTAATTGCTTTAGTTATTACTCAGACATCAGATAAGAGAAAACGGAAATTTCGTAAATTATATTAGCATAATATATATTTTAGAGGCGTTCTATCATTTAACTAATATTTCAATTTTCTGTCAAATTAAATCTCGAGATAAGCCATAAAAAACAGATATTTGCCTTGTGGTTGATTAATGTACGTTAATTATGTTACATCATTCTGGGAACCGCAACAATTTCCACAACAACCATATAAATCATTGGAACAGCTGACGCAATGTATTTGCAGCAATGCATATTGGTATGGGTGCGACTATGCATGTGTGTATATAAATGAGTATGTGTGTTTGCGTTCAACTAACACACACACACACACACAATGTCAAGCTACTAACTTCTCTATCTGTCTTCCTGTCAGAGACATTTAACTTTTGTGTTCCCTGCTAAAGTTTTTGAAAGATAGCGTATTAGCTGTTGCCGCTTGAGTGTGTGTGTGTTTTGCAAAAGGTGTGACAGCATATCAGAAGGTGTCACCAACACACATACACCCATACACAACACACACACACACACACACACACACACACACTGCCACACACGCATAGAAATAAATGTGTTATGCGTGCGCTTAAGTGCTCATTAATTTCGAAAGTCAAACTATATTCGAGTGAAAGGCAAACACAGATGCAGTGAGCACGTTTAATCGCTTTGAAAAGTGTTGGCTAAATGACTGAAATAGACGAAAAAGAGACAGAGACAGAGAGAGAGAGAGAGAGAGAGAGAGAAGTAGTGGGTTAGACAAAGACATGAGGAATGAAAGGAAGAAAGCAAATGTTAATGATGATGAGTAGTTGACTGACGGTTTGCTCTCATATGATAAGCGACAACGATGAGAATGCAATGAGTTTTCTGTCAAATTGCGTTAGAGTGAATTAGCAAAAAGAACAAGAAGACGCAGCCAAGTCGATCCCATCATACACATGTGAATGTCTGATTATACATAGAGTAAAAAAAAATAAATAATAAAACTTTCTGAAATTTAAGGCTTAATTCATATCGATTTCAATTTTGAAAGCTCGAATGGTTTTTATAACAGGATATCATTTTCTTCCTTCTATTATATAAAAAAGTTGAATGCCGCCTGTCACGTTTTTTAAGATATATTTGAAATGTAATATATACTTCAAATATAATGGGTAAAAAAAAGTTGAATATTTCTGAAGAACAAAAGTTCGAATCCGCGAATAGGCAATTGAAAACGAAACGAACGAAAAATTAAAAATCGAGGGAAAATGTGCATTGAGAAAAAGGCAATCACAAAAAAAAAATGCTTCCTTGGAGAATTAAGACGCAAATCAACTTCTGAAAAGCCAAAAAATGATAAAGTTAGACACTTGAAGGGAGAACAAATTGTCAAAAGGAGGAAACGTGAATTCGATTTCTACAAAAATTTACAATCCAAAAAGCAGAAGTTGATCTTAGGATTAATTAAATTAAAACATTCCATTTGTCATCAAATGGGGGGGAGTTGGCAAGCGAACTCCCCTAGTCTTATAAAAAATTATTTATTTATTGCAACGTTTTTTTTTTAAATTATATTAAGTAACTAATTGTTTATAATAAAATTAATTGTAAATATTTTAAAACAATCTTAAATACCTAAAACTAAATTTTGCTCAACATTGGTTTTTTAGCTTAAAAAAGAAGTGTTAAAAAAAAAACAAAAAAATATAATTAATTCAGATTTTGTAATCTGCAACTAGCTGTTTAATTATTTTTTCCAAGTGTACTACTACGCGTATGCATTCAGTTATTAAGTGGGGTACACGCCATGTACCATGAGAGTGGCAGGATCACGGCAATTGACAGCAGCCACCCGCATTGCAACACTTTGATACGCTCATACATGGAAGGAATCCTAGCCAACTTATACCACGCACACACACACAAACATACACTTGAAGCTCAGAAACCCACAAACGGCAGCAGGTATTGCAATTGAGAAATTTTAGCTTCCGTTTAAACTCCTCTCTACACCCAATACTCCTCCCAACTCTTACAATGAAAAATGTTTGTGAAAAGGTTTGACTACCTGACATTTGGCTTGTATTTCAACTGGCAGAACGTCATCCATTATACGTTTACTTGTCAATGTGATTGCTGTGGTTGTTGTGGATGTTGCAGCTTTCACTTAAAATCTAGAATCCTTAAATGATATGGATTGCACGAAACTCACTTGGCAACTGCCACATTGACAACAGTTTACTAGTTACGCATAAAACATTAAGGCGAAAATAAAAATTAAGAATATTTGGAATAAATATCTTTGCCAATTAAATAACTACAAATTGATAAACCAAACGCATACCATGCGTTACAATAATACACAAATTTAAAAATATTTAGAAAAGCAATAATAATAAGTAAATATTTGTTGATTAAATTTTATTTATTAGAGATTCATTTATATTGTAAATTTATTAATTAAACGAAATTCATTTAAACATCGCATGTTGCTTTCTTAATATTTTTCAAAATCTAGATTGCACACGACAAATTAAGCAAATTTTAAAATTAATAAGTAAAGTTATTCTCAAGAAAATAACTTAATTAATAGTTATTCGAAGAAAATCATAGCTGAATTCGAATGGAAATAATTGCCAAAAAAAAAATAAAAAATATACACATAAGAATGAACCTTGTTCAAGTTGAGCTACCAGGTGGTCAGAAGCGAGCAGCAAGCAAATATGATCATTTTTTTTTAAAGTATTCACCAAAAGTATGCCACGCTTTTGCCAAACAGTCTTTGCTAAAAGTATACTACACTTTCGCAATAATTTGAAAATTTATATAGTCAAATTTTCAATTAAAATCAGTGCATACTTTTAGGCACAAAGTTAAAGCTGCATTCTGCAAATTTCTGTGCGCCTGGTACTTCAGCTGGCGGATGATTGATTTTTAGCTATTATATTAAGTTAAAAAAAAAATAATAATTTTTTTGACAATCTGTAACCGCCCGATATTGTCAATAAATTTCGCTTAGTTTTAAATTTTAAAATTTTATTGTATTTCTTTTTGAATCTTTTGTCAATTTATTTAAGTTTATTTTACAATTTTATCGAATTATTACCATTACTTCGGTCTTATATTTATAATTTTGAGATTACAATGATATCTGAAGTGATTCGTCAGTCCCCATCCAAAGAGGGCAAGTTCACCATGTTTTCTATAAACTTCGGGTGCTTCGACTATAATTTCTATAGGCATACTTGCAATAAAATAAATTGATTCCTCTTGACAATGATCATTGCTCCTAAGGCATGAGAATATTCTATTATTAATGGCTTTTCAAAGGAACCTACGGCCGGATCCAAGCATCGGCGTCTTTTAATTGGTAAAGATTTTCCTAGCTAGCGTCTATTTGTTAGCCATACCTCTGCTAATCCATTCCTCCAATCTATCGATTTCGAGGCGAGTACGCTACCCTACCTGGGCCCGCTATGCTATGTTTGGCTATATTTCTTAACTTTTTTTGGTTAAATGTTTAATGGTATAAAAGTTGATGCATGTTTATTCAATTTTTTAAATTTAATTTTATAAAAATACTAGAATCCTTTGAAACATTGTTATTTTACAAAATATCAATAAATTAGGAACCATTTTTAAACTATAAAACAGTTTTTTGTTTACTTACTCAATATCGTTTTGTTGACGTTACGGGCTAGCTAAATCGAAAAATTATCAAAAATTAACATTTGTGAACTTTGCAAGAATTTAAAATTTGCAAAAAGTCTGTGCCCCTTGATGATACCGCTCTTTGCTTTTGTTCACAATCCAATTTAAAAATTGCCGTAAATGCTTCATACATATCATTTATATGCTATGTAAGATTAAAAAAAAAAATTTGTTTCTATCTTTAAAATAAAAAAATGAAACACATAGCCTTAGTTATTAATAACTTATTTCATTAGACTTATACTGTACAAGAGCTTAGGTAATTAAGCAGTTTGAATTTTGGCAACAAAAGTTGTATAAATCAAGCTGCACCCGAACGTTATACATTATATGCATCTTCTAAACGACGTCTTAAAAATATATATATTTTGTTTTTTTTTTTTTTTAATTTAAGAGGCCTAAAAAGCGATTAATCAATCAATATAGCTCTTTCCAAGGCCAAGCACTTTTTTGCAACGTTTGTTGAAGTCTGCACGTGCTGTGACCTGGCTTGAACAGTATTTATGTTTAAGAACATATACTGTCATTACATATGTGTGTGGAAGAGTGTGTAAGAGTGCTCGACAAGCTCACTTTACCTGCTTTGGCCTGACGTCAAACGTGTCTTCAACCAGTAACATCGCATGGAGCACTCTGAGTTACGGCAACAACTTAAACAAGAGCGCCAGCGACAACAACTGCAACAACATTGCGAAGGCAGCTGGGTTAACTTAAAAGCGGTATTCCATCATTAGGAATTAAGCGAAGTCAGTACGGAAGCTAAGTACTTTTCAAGTGCTCCTCTGTCTGGTCGGATAAAAAATAGAGAAGAGTAAAAGAGATATAGAGACACCGATTGGGCGTAGCTGCAGAGGAAGTGGGCGTTAAAGAGTGTTAGAATCAAGGGGGAGCAAAGCCAAAAGTTAGCAGGCATGCGGGTGAAGTGCAGCAGCAGCAACACAATTCAACTTGACGCAGCGCTACCTCTTTGCATACACTAACTTTTAGGAAATACTGTTATCATACATAAGTGTCACCCGTTGCACAAAATTAAATTAAGCAAAAAATGTTAGAGTATGCCATAACTGCAGCAATAGTATATACAAACTTTTTATTTATAATTTCTGACATTAACTGCTAGATAAAGTGTATCTAGACTTCATTAAGTTTGCAATTTGATTTTCGTTTGATGCTCTCCCTTTGGCTACAAAGTTTTATGTGGGATGCGCCAGTTGTTGTTGGCTCTTTAAGCATTTTCCCTTTAATTAAAATTTCAGCAAGCTATACATGCAAGCACACAAACACATTTACTCATAAAAGACACACGGCTACACATACATGCCCGCATAAATTAACTTTACGTAGGTGAGTTCCGATGTAAACGTAGTGTAAGTGCCTTATCTTAATGCGCGTCATATCTGCCTTAATTCATATAATAGGCCAGCGTTAGCATCAGCTTCAGTTACAGAGATGAGAAGAACTGTCTTCCTCTTTCTCTCCATACACACCCACATCCATGTCTCTAGTTGCCGCTATTTAAGGTCTAACAACCCTTTTTATATGCAAATTGTTGCGCGACGCGTATACGCCCAGTCGCCTTTGCCAAAGCGAGAACTGACTATGACTATTTTACGTTGGCTTTGCCTGCCAGTCTGTCAGGCACTCAAAGTGAACTTTTACACACACACAGTCACATAAATGCACACAGATACAACTTGACACTTTTTTTATTTGGTTCTTTTTTTTTATTTTTTGTTGATGTATTCAACGTAGCCGCGACGAACTCATTTTTAATTTTCCTCATTTAAACATGCACATTTTGTGAAAGGCAAATGTGTGCGAACGTCAGTGTGCGAGTGTGTAAGCATGTAAGAGTTTTTCTTACGGTTTTCCAACACTACTTACGTTTTACACACTGCAATCCATAAAGGTTCAGCAGTGTTGCAAAACGATAATGGTTTGCACAATTGCTAGAACTACTTCTGTTCAATTTTATAGGCACGCACATCGATGCTGTCAAGTGGATCTTTAATAATAGTAAAAAGCGCTAGGGTTTTTACAAGCTACATGAACTCCATGTATTTACATGTAAATAAAGATAATGAACTATTTATTTTCTATTTTTCAATTGTTATCGTTAATTTTTGCGCTAAAACGCTAAACAATTTTATTTTAGTAATAACAAATTAAGAGTCTAGCTTCATTGAAAACTTCAGTTTTTTTAACGTAACTAGCAAATATTTTCTTTGACTTAAAGGGTATGCCGCATTCCAACACAATGTCGTAAGTAAATACATTTTTTTCTCCGCTTGCATGAGTTACATTGCCAACTTTTTTAAAACAATGTCTGGCCTCAGCGCTTTGTTTGTGTGCACTCTGTCGCTTCATGGCCCCCCAACGCGCCCTCCCATGGTAGTGCTATAGTGCGCCATTTGTTAGTGTGTGAAAAATGTTAAAATAATTTGCAATTTAAATAGTTTTAATTAACTTTTACTAATTTGTGCAAGTTGGCAAACTAATTTTAAAGTGATTTATTATTTAAACAGTTGGCTGATTGGCAGCGTCCAAAAGAGCGGGTCCACACTCGAAATGCCTGCGGTCTAATTAGCAAGGTGTGTTTGTTAAGTTAGTTGGAATTTTGCTTGACGATTTCTTGAGTGGAGCGGAAGTTAGGAAAATTATGACGCCAAAGCTAAAGGAAAATTGCAGCATTGCCCTGTACCAGACATCATTGCATGCATGTAAGAGCGCACTAGATAGTTTATGACCATGAGGAGGAACGCCAGAAATGTTAACAATATGCAAGTGCCTATATCATTATAGAACATCTCGCCAAAATTGTCAAGTAAGTCATTCAAATATTTAGTTGAATCAAATAAATTTTAATTACTCAGTAATGCAAATTTAAGTTTATCAACCGATTGGCAGCATCAGCAGCACTCGTGGTCGTATCTCATTGTCTAAGCATGGTTCATTTGAAGCGACTATCCCACATGCGTTGTTGTTCCTGAACTTCTCAGCGTTTTGTAGACAGCAACTATTATTACATTCAAAATGGCTGTCAGCTAAGGTATCATTGTTAATTTGCGAAAATTCTCCATCGTTTTACATGTTATTGAATTTTACCTAACATTACATAAAATGTAATAAATTTTTGAAAAATACTACATAAATATAAAATATTAAACATTCCATAATTATAATATTATATTACTTAACTTTACTTTATTCGGCCATGACAACCAGTTATCGGGTTACAGCTAACCTAACTGCTTTCGCCAGGCGCCCCTGCTTTGTGGGCACA
Organism: Chymomyza procnemis; assembly: GCA_035046065.1. Lineage (NCBI taxonomy): Eukaryota > Metazoa > Arthropoda > Insecta > Diptera > Drosophilidae > Chymomyza > Chymomyza procnemis. Next base: position 15,116,968 of record JAWNOJ010000013.1, on the reverse strand, counting down.
TTTTCCAGTTGAGTACTCCAAATGAAGATAGTTCCGCTTCCACTTGGTCTTTCCATCCGAACTTTTTTTCTTTTTGCAACAATAAAAAATTAAAGGATAGGAAGTTGTTTAACAACAATGTTTAAAGGAATTTTTGACATTCTAAAAAAAATACTTAGAGATTTTTTTTAACTCTTAATGGTTATACGCATTTATTGCGAAATATGTTGTACTCAAAGCAATACAAATTAAAGAACTATACTTTTAAAATATTTTTATATTTTCTTTGCTTGTTTGAACTTTATAATCAGTTATAATATTTGCAAATAAACTCTTTTTAAAAATTATGAATATAGCGCAATTAGAATAAATGCAGACATTTAATGTATTTTTGTAAAGAGTATAAAAATTTATTTTACTTTGGGCGTCACAATATATCTTTTCTCACCTAGCAGCATGCAAAATGGCATCAGATATATACAGCACGTAAAAAAAAGTACAATTTCAATCAGAAAAAGCAATACAAAGTATATGACAACAACAAATTGCTTTTAAAAGAGTACTGCACATTGGATTAAGGCTTTATTATAGCCATTAGATTTCATTAGTTGAAATATTTAACTGTCCATAGCTGCAACAATCATTTAACAATGTACACAAAATTTAATTGGCTCAAAGAAAGTTTAATTGTCTACACTGTAAAAATGGTAGCACGAGTTATTTGGATCAAGATAGTACAGGACTTTATTTCTTTTGTTACATTAGGTCACCTCTGATCGAAAACATTTTAGGCAAAACTGCGTCATACAGATTGTTATATTTACTACTTGTTTCAAGTTAGTAGTATTTTTGGAACTATAGAGAACACAATTTTAGCGGTTTTATAAAAATAAAATTATTCGTCTTGACTATGGTCAACACTCTAAAGGCGGAGCATTGGAATGTCTCTATTCATAACTGTTCAAAGAGAACAGAGACCGAGCTACATTTTATAACCGAATCCGAAAGGATTATCAGAGATTTTCCTAGGTAAATAGCGCATATTTATTTGCCAACTAATCCGTAGCTAGACAAATGCATGAGTGCTGCAGGGTGGAATCAAACCACCGACCTTCTGATTTAGGGGCGAGTGCGCTACAGCGGCCCAAAATGAATAATTTAATACCAAATCTAAAAAAAACCTAGAGGGTTTTCGAACTGTCTAATGTACAAACTTCAATAAGCAAATAGTTTCCATACTCGATAAACTTTTCAAAACAAAAAAATATATATAATATTTCCAAGCACCTGTAAACATATATTTTAAATTTCACAACTGTTGATCTTTCGTTAGGGTATTAGAATGTCGCTCAACGTCCCAACTAAAATCCATTTTTTGTTATTTGTTTGGTAGCAATTGTTTGCCTAGGTCTCGTAATTTGTTGTTAATTACTTTTTGCATAGTGACTTTTTATTGAAAATTAATGCTACCGGGTCAAGGGGGTTCTGTGGGTTGTTATCGAAATAGCTATAAAAACTTTTCAATTGCCACATAATGATTTTGATGGCGGTTTCTATATTATGCTGATTGCCACAAGTTTAAAATAACTGGATATTATTATATAAAGCTTTGATATTTAGTACATACAAAATATGAAAACATATATTAACGTGTTTAAAATGCATGTATAATTAGCATTTTATTCAATGAGCAATTGTTAAATCTTTTGTAATTAATAATTATATTTAGCTATTAATTGTGGTCATTTAAATTTGATCAATAAAATAAAGTTGGTTTACCAAGTTTGGCATTACGAACAAGAAACATTTTAGCCAGAATAGCCAGGTTTCGAGTTTCGCAGCAAACATTTAAAATTATTATATTTCAAACCAATTATTTTACATAGTCAGTAAAGAGAAACTCAAAGCCGCTGACAAGTCATAATTTGGCTGCAAGCCGCTTTTGAGTTGCATTATTTACGCCATTAATTACGCAAAAAAAAAAAAAATAGGAAAATAAAAACAAAAATTAAAAATGCAACTGAAAAATATATTTGATGCAAACAATTTGCCACGAGCGGCAAATAAAAAATTTGCAATTTTTTTTATGGCTTTAATTTATAATAATTATTTCAAGTGATACTGCTGCAGATTATTGCAGATAATTTTAATTATTTTTTAACTGCATTTCATTATAAAATAAAATGTTAAAATGCAGAGCAAATATTAGTGCATTTTATGATTGAAATAAGCCATTCAATTAAGTTTATAATTTCAAATTTAAGTCAAATGAATGACTGTTATAAAACACATTTTAAAGCTACTCAATTAATTTGCTAATAAATCTGATGAAATTTTGTACAAAAGTCTTGCACATGTTCTTATAATGAATGGAAAAAGTAACACAATTGCATTGCTAGAGAGGGGGCAGAACCCTGTAATTTGTAACGGACCACAACGAAAAGCCAAAATAATTGACGATGCACACACACACACACTCGTGCACATTAATTACCACAAAAGCGTTTGCAAAATAAAAAGCAACACAAGCGACACTGGCGACGACGGGCCAAACAATTTGTGACTGGCGAAGCGAAACTAATGCGCATAAAAGTAGACTATGAAAAAGTACCAAACATTTGCCGCCAAAGTTGTTCGCGTTGTCGTCGTCGTTGTTGTTGTTGCATGTCGAAAAGTTGACCAGGCAGCGAGCCATTTGGCTGTTTCTACCACTTACCACAGAGTTGTTCTCTGCAGCACCCCACAGCATGTAACCAAAAATTGCAATCATATTAAAAGCTGCCGCCAAATTAACAACAAAAAAAGAGAAAAAATTTGCTGGAAAAAACCAAGTGCGACCGTGCGAGCCCTTTAAAATGAATGTGGCGCGAAGGGACATTTAAAATGGCGCAACACAGAGTAGGAACTAAACTAATCTTGGTTAGCTATGTGCCGAAAAAAAATACCATTACAAAGCAAGCATTTTTCGGCCAATGTATGCAAGGGTTTCGATCGAGTTGTAGGGCAATACACTATCTATAAGCTTTATTTACCTAAGTTCGAAATAATTTCAAAACTCCCAAATATTTGGCCCCTTTTAACACAGGATTTAGCGCATAATTAGCTGAAATGTCTGCTGCATCAACAGTTAACAGCATCATCATCATCGTCATCACAATTATGGCACGCGGTCATCTTTTAAATGATCATTAGCTAACGCAATAGCAATTAATAGTACCCGCATGCAACAGTAGCAGATATGAGAAAAACTTTCACAATCATATTCACACATCCGCAGGCACAGACAATTGAAACTTTTGCCAACAACAGCAAAGCAGGCAGAGAAAAGACATCCCAAAACTTGTCTCATTCGTAATTAAAGCAGAGCGGACACTTTTCTTTCCAGCCCAAGCATCATGACATGAGGCAAACTCTGGCTGAAATGTTTTCAAAATGAAGCTGGATTTGTAGATGAAGCTGGCAGTGGCATACCAGGGCCACCAATATCATTAAAGACTATGAAGCTGGCATTGGTTTCCTGCAAGCGACATAAGTAGGACATGTCCAATGCCATAGCTTGAGCTGGCTGTTTGATTCGTTGGGTTTGTTGCACGGATTACCCGGTTTGTTGGTCATACATACACTCGGTAGCTGGCTGTGGTTGTTTTGCTCTCCAGCATATTCCATATACCATTCATTCATTTTGTCATGCATTCCTTACAGCTCTACAAAGCAGCTGCATTGGTCAGACCCAAAACTGAAATACTTTTTTGCCCTTACAGTGCTTATGGCTCCAAGCATTCTTAAATGCAACAGCTACGACATTGTTCTGGAGCGCACCCAGAGAGAGAGAGAGAGAGAGAGAGATAGAGGGGACACTGACGAAGTCTACTCTCATCGACAACTGACGGCGAACCTTTGTTGCGGTTCATTCAGTTGCGCACAGTTCAACCAGCGTAGTCCTTGTTGTCATCCTTGTCGACGCTGCTGTCGCATTCTTCAACGTCTTCTTTTAGTAGTGCCGTGGGTTTCATACTTTGTATTGAAAAGTTTTCTCGCTTGCCTGACAGCAATGCGGTCGACTGGTTTTATATACTGGCTAAAAAACTTTCAACTTGACCGTAACCCAACGAGCAAATTTTAAATATATTACGAAAATTGGCAAATTTTATAAACTAAATACAAGTTATTGTTTAAACAAACTTTGGCAGCACAAAAAAATGGCTAATTGAAAGACATTTTAATTTTCTATACATCGAACATAAAGTTTGAGCTAACAATCTTCTAATTTTAGTAGACCCCAGCAATATAATAATCTAAATAAATACTACCAGAAACCTAAAACAAAAAAATATATATTTTGTAATAAATGTAACTGATGAAATCTCAAAAAAAAAAAAAAATAAATAGTTATTGGAGCTCAAAAACCATAAATACTTAAGCTGTATAAAATTTGTTCGTTGGGTAAAACTCAAAGGCAAGTAGATGCAATGCTGTCTGCTTTTAGCATATAAAGGTTTATAATGTGTGTGCAGGGCTGCATATTTGCAAGGACTTTTTATACTGGTTCGTATGTTTGTCTGTGTGTGTGTGTGCGTGTGTGTGAGCATTGTCCCCATTGCCATTGTTTAATGGTCACATTAAAAATGCCTCATAGTTGGCGTTGTTGTCTCTGCCAACGTTGTCGTGGTCGTTGTCAACTTTTGACCGTACCCATTGCACAATATTTTCCAGTGCATTTCTTTACAGCTTGTCTCATTTTTGCTTTTTATTATTTTATTTATTTTTATTTGGCTTGTAACGCTCAAAAGTATGCGACACAAATGTATTGCAACGCTCCAGGGAGTTGCCATACCAAAAGACAAAAATGAAAACCACGCAAACTTCGGCCATTGGACTTTTTAGTGACTTTTAGTGCACTGCTGTTTGCTCACAGCCCCCGCACACAGATGTGAGTGCCTTATTTGAAATTTCAAGTACCGACCGGTTAATAAGTATGCGCGTGCACACATCAGTTGGTTATTTACAGCCATAAAAACATAAAGTATGCTTTGAACCAATATTTCGTGGATTCCGTGGATACTATGTTCATGCAACTTTCATGTAAACACAATACAAACCGTCGACCTATAGGAATGGTAGCAGCAATAGCAGGTAACTATACGCTGAGAATTGAAAGAGCGTATTACGGTTGTCTACACTGAGAAAAATTCTTATATGTACAAATCTAAACTCGCTGTCTGCACAGTAGAACTTGCCTATAGACATATTTCAGCGCAAAAGCATATTTCCCGCACAAAAGCAAAATCTTAATAAATTTTTCGATTCTGTTTTTTCGGTTTCTCGAAAATCCGATAATATTTTGACATCAGCTTAAAGAAGAGCATATTTCCAAAAACGAAAACGTAAAAAATTTTTGTTTAATACAGTTTAAATCAGATTTCATTTAAGATTTGCACATTGAAACAAATATGATACAATTTCGCAAAAACTACCCATTACTTTCAAGTGTAAGCTTAGTGAACGAATGCGCACGTGAGAATTCGTTTTGAATCCTTCTCGGCTTTCAGTTGCTGCTGTTATGTGTAAACCAAAAAGCAGCTTATTACAGCCATTAACTGATGGTCGTCTAGGGTTTGGATTGTGGCTTCGATGCAACGTTAGTTGAGGTTGTTAAATAGTCACATTACTTCCATCTACTGCACACATGCAGCAAAAATTAGATAATTGAAAACGAAACTGGAAACGATGATGGCGATGCAGCTTAAAAACTTTGCATACCAAAAGCCTAGGTATTTTTAACTACTTAGTATTTTCATCGAATTTAGCTGCAGTTTAATGTTTTGGAAAGCAATTCGCTTTAATTTAGCATTTTATATATGATTTATTTTCATCATATTTGGCAAAAATTCGTATATGATTGTAAATCAATAAATTATTTCCCTTGACTATGGTTGTAGCTACAAAGGCGGTGCAAAGAGCTGTTCCTATTATTAATATCTCATAGTTCATAGCCGAATCCGAATGGCGGCTTCTTTAATTAATAGGCATTTTCCTAGATAAATGACGTTTATTTAGTTGCTAGCCAGGATACTGCTAGATAAATGCACCCGTGCTGCAGCGTGGAATCAAACCAACAACTTTCGGGTTTAGAGACGAGTAGACTACCACTAAGCTACAGAAGCCCACAAATAAAAAAGACAAACTAAATCTAAAAAAAATTATCTTTAAGTTACTTATCAGAAACTTAAATTTCTTCGAAATATCTTTTATAGCTTTGATAAATTTACAAAAAGCTACGCATACATATAAGAAATATCTTACACTAAATTGTTGTTATTAAATAATAAATCAAATATACATAAAACATAGTTCCGCTTGGGAACTTAGGGCCTCTACTAAATAGAACTTTCCATCGAACACTGTTTGGAGTCGCCTGTTTAAATGGCTCATGTCGTGTTCGACTGGGCCAGTTCTTGAAGGATAGATCTTCACCAGGTCACCTTAGGTCGTCCAAGGGTTCTTACGTCCAATTCGTATCCGTTTTGAAATGCCTATGGTCGTCATCGAGTTTGAGAAGTTGTTTTTGCTTAATTTTCTAGTATTGGTTTCTGTAATCGGTTTGGTTTGACGATCGAAATGGTGGTTGGTCAGATCCGACTTATCATAGTGGTGGAGCTGCAACCTGACGTCTTCTGAAAGTGTTTTTATTGTTATTGTGAAATGATACATAGATTAGATGCTGGTGGAAAGGCTGGGCGATACAGCTGGTTTTGTTGTTGCTGTACGCAGAAGAGTGATGAATGGCGCATGCTCTATGTTGAACCCTCCATTTGGCATGAGCAATGGGACAAGGGGTGTGGCCGAAGTTGTTGAATGGCATTTTTTAACACGAGTGGGATTCGAACCTAATACCTCATGTTTAGCAGACATGTGCATTACCCACTAAGCTACGAGGCCTCCGCTCTGAGATTACCGGGAACATATGCACGAAATTCCTAGACTTTTATTTAGATTTACACGATTTTGCTTGGAACTTCCTATCAATCCAACACTATCAATACATCAAAACAAAGGATATTAAATAATAAAATGCTTTCTCTTAGCTTGAGGTCATAAGTACTTTCGTGATAGCATTAAGTACTAAAAGAAATAAATAAAACCTTTAAAACTAAAGCAATAATAATTGACTTTATAGAGCCTGCACAATGCTTCTTTCTCACTAAGCCGTCTAATAAAAATATAATTATATAGTGCGCATAATATTTTTGCTAACATTTATAAGATTTTTTACTAACTGCAATTTGTTTTGGCGCATAACATTATAGCTCATTAATCACTTTAGCTTTGTAATAAACTTTGACATTTTATGGCATTTTTGCATTATAAATTTTGGTTTTTCTACCAAAACTCAAAGTCCATCTATAGTAAAGGCAAATGCCTAAGGCAGTTTTTGCTCCAAACAATTAAATTAAAATATTAGCACATTTACGGGTTGCTCACGAAAACAACACGAACTTGCCGGATATAATATTAAAATAATACATTAACTACAACAAAAAAAAAAAAAAACAGGCCTTAAGGCACTCGAGAAATTTTTCCACGTTGACGGCCAGCTGAAATGTCTTGACATGGGCGGCAGTAATTAAGTAAAGTAAAATGTGATTAATAAATTAAAGTAAAGGTCAACAGCGTGGGCGAGTTGTTGTACTTGGCCAGCAGCAAATAGCCCATGTACCACTGTGCGGCTACACAATACTATATACCCGACCGCATCAAATATTTACAAACATTGCTCTTCCACAAATCACGTGTAATCGTAGTGTAATAAAACCAAATTTCCACAAACGTTTGGCCTAATTGTGTGAATAGCAAAAACAGTCAACAAAAAAATGTATACCAACTTGGTTTTGGCCACAAATGTCAAGTTACCGGACTTGCCGCTATACTAGAAAATACTGTTGATTATTGTCGAGTTTTCGAGCAGCGTGACACAAGGAAAAATACATGAAGAAAATTGAAGTTGCATGTAAGTGGCGCATAAGCAGCACCATGGCGGCGCTGCAAGACTCCAATAAAGTGGCTTACCACGAGGTGACTAGCTATACCTTAGACGCCAACAACCACAGCACACACATAGGTTACAACTACGATATTTTCAAATACGATAAGCATAAAACTGCTATTTCCTATAGACGTTGTGCTGGAAGTTCATTTGATTTAGTTTTAAAACTGAAAATCATCAAATTTTCTCTTAAGTTAATTAAATTTTTCTTAACATAAGTACAAAACTAACACTAAAAAGAATATAGTTCGATGATATAGTAAATTCATGATTATAAAGATAAAAAATTAAGCTTATGTACATTTTTTAAACATAAGTATATCCTACCACTATAATCATTCTGGCCCAATTAAGCATTCTAAGTCTAAGAGAAAAAAATAATTTCAGTTAAAAATGGAAAATTTTAAATACTAACTACTCTACAAATAGTCTACCATAGTGGGAATAAGTTATCAGTTTGTTAGCAAAACACAAAAAAAAATCATAAGATGTTTAAACTATGGAAAGATTCTTTAAAAGTTTTCACTCAGCTGCTCTCATAAAACTCATTATTTCAAGAGATAAATAAATACTATAATTCAAAACTTTACTGACTCAGCTTTCGTAGAAGTACTAGGGCTTCATTCTGCATGACTTATGCTCTAGCAACTCCCACAATCGGCTTAAATATTTTGCGGTAAAATTATCTACTGCACAAACTTTATAAAGTCCTATTTTTTTAAGACTTAACCAATAGTTAAATTTTGTCAATATTCATGATATTGCTTATTAGTTGTTGCATTAAGTGCATATTAGGGAATAAATTTCGTAGCTTGTTTTCTCGTGACGATTCCGTAAAAGTACATATGTTGCTAAGCGTCTGATTTCCAATCAACTTTGTACCACTGTGCATTACTTAAACTCCCACGGCATGGAATATGTAGTTCTTGCGGTTTGACCCAGTGTGCGCTTATACTAGTTACAACTTGCTGGTTTAGCTAACTTGGGGCAGCGCCCACTAACTCGTTCCCAACTTTTTCAACTTGCCATCAACTTTCATCAAATAGTAGCCACAACAGCAGGAGCTCAAGTCAGGTAAAAACCGAGCAGGAGTGCAATGAGAAAGCGCAAAGTAAGTAAAGCAAAAACAAAACGTTTTAGAAAAACGTGAGGAATAGGCAACTGCCGTACCGGCAGGTGAGCTAGGGTCCGGGTTGTTGCATGAACTCTCACTGGGTTTGTGTGGTGTTGCTACTGCTTATAAGCAGGGCACAATTAAACGAATGCGGGGCGTGTGGCTAAAGTAAAACCAAAGAAGTCGCGTGGCAGCATTAGCCAGCACAATCACAACAACAACAAAAACAACAACAACAACAACGAGGACAACAACAACAGAGTGTAACTCAATGCGACGACAAGGACGACGTTGGTGAAAACCACAAACCGCTCTCACTCTCTCTCTCTATTCAAGTAAATTGGCTAAGAAGTTTAGAGTGGACATGAAAGGCACATGAAACACGGCCACATGAAACACAATTCAAAAACACTTTGACCGGCAAAGTTGCCAGACGGAAATTTTTATCCTGCAACGTGCTGCACAATACGTCGCGTTGCCAAAAGCAGAAGTAGACGGCGGCGGCAGCAGCATACCATAAAAAGTTACGTTCTTTTGTTTTGCTCGATCTTAACTTTCTTGAAAAGATGTTTTAATAAACTTTAGACTCGAGTTCATTAAATTCAATTGAACTTAATGTGTTTGTCTTTCTCAAGTATTGTGGATGATACTCTGTATTTGTGTGTATTTTCTTGGACGTGTCTATAAAGTTTTAACAATGATAACTGATTGATAGCCAATTAGTGGAAGTACCTATATAGAGAAGCAACAACTGTTTGAGCATAAATAAAAATAACAAACAGAATTTCGTACACTCTATCTACAACTGAACTGGAAAGTGTCATTAACCTAATTGGCGCGCAAAGCAAAAGAAATACCAAAAGTAAAAGAAAACACAGAAAAAGAATCACACAAATATAAGTGCAACGTGTTGCAATAAAAGTGATTTACATAAAGCAGGTAAAAAAACGCAGCTCAAGCTACAGCCAAAAGAAATTTTATATGCCAAGTTTTACATATTCCTTTTTGTTAAGTGCCTGAAATTCCAATGCAGTTGTATATATGTATAGGATAAGTGTCTGAGTGTGTGTGTGTGTGTCCGGGGGCAAAGACATAGCAGACAATACGCCACTTAAGACACGTACTGCCAGTGAGCTGAGTGTAGCTGCAGCAGGCACAGGCCATGCAGCACTACCATTGGTCAGCGCCACAAAGTAGACACCAATAAATATACAAAAGACACCGCAGACACCGTCGTGCGGGCGCTTGGTTGCAATTTACGGTCAAAATGGTAAACTGGTAAAGTGGAGTAACCCAAGCTCTATACGAGAACTTTTTCAACTTTATCCGCATACGTCTGTTTCTGCAACTGTTTGAATCTGAACTGTGAGGTGCATAAAGCAAGGCAAATAGTACGCGATATTTTGAGTCGAGTGGCAGCTCTCGCCGCTAGAGAGCGTTTAAGTGTTAGTGTGTGAGTGTGTGTGTGGGAGTGTGTTAGTGTTGGTAAATTGGTATGTGTGCGTGTGTGTGTGTGGGCAGTTTGCTCGCATTTGTTGAGTGCGCTCTTCAATGTGTTTACTGACAAAGGAATTGTTAAGAGGTTAGTGGACAGCCATTGAGCAGGACTGTGAAGTAGCACTTCAAGTAACCAATGGACAGGGGCATGAACAAGGGCACAATCTGTTGAGGTCTGATACCATGGCAATTTTGTAGAATACGTTGACAAAGTGGGCCCTTTGGAAGTACAGGTGAGAAAGCCTAAATAATAAGGAGAGAGTAAGCAGGATAAAATTGAAATTCATTGTGGTCAACCGATTTAATGTCGTTCCGGAAGAAGAATAAGAAGTATAAGAATTTTGAGAAAGCACATAAAAATAGGTTAGTGACCTTACAGTGCATAAGTTAATTTAGTAAGAAAATTTGGGTATACCAACTCCCCTTATTCCAAAAGTACTTTTGAGCATTTATTTTGGTTCGTACCGCTTATCTTACCAAATAAATAAACAGAATAGAGTTCTAAGTCACTTGAAAAAAATTTCTTCAATAAAGTACAATATTTGCAATGTTATTAGCAAGAAAAACCTCTTCAAAAGCGCACAAAAGCTGTATTCAAAATCGTAAGGATTCTAAGTGTTTGAAGTTTTCAGTAAGCAGCACATTATATGTGGTATTGGCATTTCCAATTAGCATTACATCAGGACATAGATAGATAGATAGATGTGAAGGTCACCCAGGACACTCAGGCTTTGTGTCATACCGAAAAGGGAATGGGATAGCTAGTGATTGGGGAGAAGAGAAAGAGAAAAAGTGAAATGTAGAGAGACCCACTACACGATGGAATGCATCATAAGCTTCACAATATTTTATAACTGCATCAATTTATTAAGTTTGCTTGTAACCTAGCGCTATAATTCTTCTGAGCAAAATAAGCATTTTAAGTCTAAGAGAAAAAAATTGTAATTACACATGGAAACTTGAAAACTAACTGAGAAAAATAAATAAAATAAAATAAAATAAATAATAAATAAAAATAGTTAATAATTTAATCGAATCACTTTTTGAGAAATAAAATCAACCCAAAAGTTTTATCGAAATTTTAACTTTTCTCAAAAACGAGAGTATCTTAATTTTGTTGCTAATAGTTGAATAGAGTCTTCTCAAAAACGGAAAGTTAATGCGTTAAAAACTGTAGATCTGTTATTATCAATCAGCATTTGAAAAAAACTCATTAGAGCAAAAATAAATCGTCGAGGGGCTAAAAAAAAATAAATTTAAAACTCAAGCATTGGAAAGTTGTTTATTACGGATATATAAGTTTGTGTCTTTGAAACGTGTATAGAATAAATCCATGTACCAAGCATGGAAAGACTTCTGTACTACATTTTAGAATGACTTCTTGTCGACTAAAATTTCAAAATTTGAATTTCCCTGTTCTTAAACTTTATTCTTATCGTTTTTTATTTTTTTGTTTGATAAAGCTTTTAATACAAATTTAAAAATTATTCTATTTATATGTTTATAAAGGAACGTTTAATTATTATTTTGTTTTTGTATATATTATTTAACAAAAAATGCATACATTTTTTTATAATATTATAACTATTACAAGTTATAAATATATATAACTTTTACAACTTCTAGTGCTCTTTCTCAAAATCGCTCTGTGGAATTTCTCTTAATTTATTTAAAAGTCTCTTTTTTTCATTACTTTTTGCACTTTCACTTTTCTTTCTCCAAAAAAGTAGTAACATTGTTTCCATCCAGCTCTTTGGCACAAGTTGCTTCTCAGCGTGTTGCCAACATTTCTCTGAGACATTCTATTTAAAATTGGCCAATATTAAATTTAACACTTACAAATTCTTGCTTTACACTCAAGTAATACGCCAGCACTTAAGCAACCCACTTCTTGGACTCCACGAAAACACAAGCACATCTTGGGTGCGAACAAAGAAAACTTAAGAACCCCGAATTTGCATATGAGTGCTCAAAAAAAAGTAGACCCCTAAATGCTTGAGACGCGTCACGAAACCCAATCCTTAACTTTTGCCTGAGACTGTCCACAAGCAACAAGCTGGATTGTAGTTACTGCGTCGACGCGACGACAACTATAACAACAACAGCAGCAAAAGCGTCTAGGACCGGGGGTATCGGCTGCCCTAGCGACTTTTGACCACAACAAACAAATCAACTCGCACGCAAGCCCAACTGAGATTGCAGCCAGAGGCTAACAAGCAACAATACCCACTCAAGAGCTGAACTAAGAGAGCGTAAAGCATTTGCTTGACTACAAGGACAATGTCCAACGAAGAGAACGACAACGTCTATATGGGTAGCCTAGGTGGTGGCATGGGCGCCGAGGAGGCCCAAGGCAATGCTGCCGCTGACGCCGAAGACGACGGCGGCGACGCAGCCGCTAATAAGGAGCCCAGAGTTGGCGGCCAAACAATGCCACAAATTAGTTCGAACGCACAGCTCGAGGGAAACGTTTCGCCGACGCCAACGCAGACGACGCCGACCAATAACCAGTTCGATGATAATAATCAAATAAACAACAATAGCAATAGCAACAAGCCGCACAGTGCCAGCAGTCACCATCTCAATAGCAACAGCAACAACAACCACAACGAGAGCAATCGCAGCAGCCCAACCAAAAGTCCCATAGGCCGTGGTAATCACGCAAATCCTTCAAGCTTTCAAATACATTCGCACCAGGGGCATGAGCACGATGCGTATGAATATGATGATGAGGACCTAGCAGCCGGCGATTTGCAGTCTGATAACGGCGTAGCGGCTGCAGCTGCAACAAATCGCCACGTGCCGCTGCCGGATTACTGGCAACAGCGCAACGGTGCTGCAGCTGCTGTTGGTGGTCATAGCGGACGTCAGAGTCGTGCGCTAAGTCCCAGCTATTTGGATAATATGAGTGAAAATTCAGAGCAGCCGCCAGTTGTGCCGCTAGTGCGTTCAAAATCGCGTCCGGAAATTTCCAGCGCAGCGGCTTCGCGCTACTCGAATTTGTCATATTGGAAGGCGCGTCGCGTTGTCTTCTATCGCAATGGTGATCCATTCTTTCCGGGTGTGGAGCTACGCTACCGTCCGGGACGTGATGTTACCTCACTGGATAATTTACTGGACAAGATTTCGCCGAAAATGGACTTGCCACGTGGAGCACGTTATGTCTTTTCCATGGACGGTGATCGCAAATATCATCTGGATGAGCTAGAAGATGGCGCCTTCTATGTGGTCTCATCGTTCAAGGTCTTTAAGGTAAGTGCTAGATTTACAAAAAAAAAAAATTCGCATTTTGTAGTAATTCCATAAAAGTTGCTACGTCAGCGGGTGAATCAATAAAAATTTGAATATTTTGCTAAAATATTATATATACCGGGGAGCATATACGGCTACAACTATATAAGACGTTGCCGTTCTTTTTTATTATATTTGCGGTTGGCGTACAACCCCAACCAGCGCCTTAGTAGCTTCAGTTGGTCAGTTGGCCTAAAAAGAAAAACTAAGGCAAGACTTGTGTTTTTCCTTTTGTTTTGCTCAAATTTCTTGCAGTGGTTTGAGTTATGGCCAAGGGTTGTGGTGTACGCGAGGCTTTTATTGTGCCACATTTTTGCATGCAAGCAGCCAGCACTTTCATTTTCTCTTGGTTTGCTCATTTTTAGCACACGTGCTGTTCAGGTGTGAGAGAGCATTTGAGGGTGAGGTGTGCGTGTCTGGCAGCTGACCCACAGTTGGCACTATTTTATGGCATGCAAAAGCTACCTCTTACTTTCTGAGTACCCTATTGTTAATGTTCTTTATACGCAAAATATAAAAAAAAAAAAAAAAATTGAAAAGAAAAAAAACAATTAGCTGGAAGTTGTAGGCGTACGCGGATTAAGGTCTTAGGATTTCTTTATGTGCGACCTGTAAGAGCACCACATGGTGTGCGCTTAAGAGCGCCTTAAGTGCTAAGAGAAAAAAGGCAGTTGTTAATTTATCAAAACGTCTAGGGTTCGCCGATAATAGTACTCCGTTGCTAGGTGTCTATAATAATGTTAATGTGTGTGTTATCGATAGATGGCGCTTAATGAACTACAATATTGGCAATTTAAAACATTTATTGCAGCTAATAGCTCTGGTATTTTAATTGAGTTCCCAACCACAAAAATCTGAGCACGCTTTGTACGCTGAATACATTTTGTAATTACCGTTGCAATTTCAGTTTACAAGATAATGAAAAAATGTTGTGGGTATTAGCAGTTTACGTGCAAAATATTTGCAGACTAAGATGCAGCAAGATATGAAATGTTCAACTTTGGGCAATAATTCAATATTGAAGCATAAAAATATTCGAGCTTTATTTTAATATTTGGGTTTGTCGAAAATTAAACAAGATTTCAATTTTCATTATTTTTTGTTAGAAAATCGGTTAATTACAATTTTGCATCAACTAGAACAAAGGTCAGTGGTTCGATTCCACGCAGCAACACTGGTGCATTTACCTAGCAGTGGTATGGCTAGCAAATAGCTATGGACCTAGAAAAATCACCCTATGCTCCACCAAAAAGTATTGCTTCAACGCTGTTTCAAATATTCAATTTAAATAACAATTAATTTTTAGATTGAACAGCAAATCACAATTCTATCAATTTTTTAATTATTTGCTATCAAAACCCGTATATCCATTATTTGCGATGATCCACACACTTGGAGCTGTAATCGTTATATTATTTTTATTTGGAATAGTGATAGGTCGACGGGAGGTCCCCGCAAAAGTTCATAATCAGGTAAACAGTTTTTTATGATTTGCAATGAAAAGGGCTATAAAATCAACTACTCGACTCACTAATGACCTCAAATAATTACATTCATTGGTATAAGGCATTATAACATCTACTTTTTGATTAATTCGATAATGAGTGAATCTTAAATTAAGCTCATATGATCCTTATATAAATATAAAAAAAAAGAAAATGAAATTGTTTCTTAGCTTTTGAAAAAGATTTGTCATAAAAAGTAGTATTTCTTATAGAAAATAATATTTACAGAGTTTCGCATAATAATTTAAAACAGCTAAGAAATTACATGGAACAATAGTTGAATTATTAAGTTGAGCTTTAAAAAAATGAATATCATTTGTTATAAAAATTAAACGCATTTCGATTCTTTGCAAAGATCATCTCTTTTGGAACTATTGTAAAATCATTGTAATATTATATTGTGAAAAAGTGTAAGGTTCACGGCAGGTCGCTGTGATCTGCAATGTTAATGCACTTCTAAGTGAACAGATCTCGGCGGCCAAGTCCTGGATTTACTAATAACCTCAAATAATTATATATATTCCTGTGAGGCATTTTAGCGCCTACTTCCTGAGCAATTCAATGAATATCGTACTCAAATGAAAATTACTTTGCCCGTATATTGAATATATGCCCAATTTAATGTTTTTACCAGGAACACAATAAGCCCATGCGGGTCGCAGTGCCAAAGTGCGCAGGCCCACCCTCGTTCATACATTGCAACGTTTTTACCAAGCCACTCGACGCCAGAACTCAATTCTTGATCACTTATTTAAAAATAAAGTTCTTCTTATTGTAAATCACAAAATATATAGCTTGCTTTTAGAGAACTCTACCTGCCATAAATGTTTATGCTTTATTACAAAGAAAATAAGAATTCTTAACTAAGAATTCCCAAAACTGTACTGAACTTTAAAAGAAATTTCAAGGTTTAAAAGTTGCATGCAACAAAATGATTTTTATGTGCAACAAACTTAATTGACTTATGTATATGAGCTTTGCCCTAAAAACAAAATAAGTGTATCAAAAAAAAAGGTCAGCTGCAAGTTGATACGCCTCGTTGGGCCTCACCTATGCATTCCATATGAGCAATTATTTTTATGGCTTGGCAAGGTTACTGCAATTTGCTGCACCCAAAAATCAAATCAGTGCATGCCACTTGCTGCATAAATTATCATAAATGATTTGGTAAACAGTTTTTATTATTTTTTTTTCGAATTTTTTTCTCGGTTGCTGGACTTTGTGCGGCGGCATCACACATACGTCCCGCATGACCAGAAAATGCCATTGACTTAATATATATTATTAGACGTACATATTGCAGCCGTATTTTACGCCTTTTTGGCGTAGCTACGCTTCACCTGCTTGTTGACTACTCTGCTTTCTATATTCCTTGTATGCATTTTTAATTTCCCTAAGTGAAACCGCCCCAAACTTTTCAAATTGCCCTTTTTCGCTTGAGAGCGCGCCCCCAGAAGAGAGAAGAGGCGATAAGGTTGCCAAAGTACCCCCTACGATTTTCTATGCATTTCCAACGTTTTGTGTGTGTGCAACATTCGTGCCATGAAGCTATTGTTCTTTTTTTACTCTTTGTGCAAAACTGACGATGTCAGCGTCGACGCTGGCGCTGGCATCGACAATGGCGTCGGCGTCTTCATCATAAGTTTTGATTTCTTGCGAGAGTTTCTCGCGTCAGGCGCACGCTGCGCTTTTGTTTGCACGCTGCGGGCAATGCGAGCAATTGCCTTTGAGTACAGCTTGTTGGTGGCAGCAGAGGCAGCAGTGACTGCGGGGCTGCAGGGATGTCATATATTCCATCCAAAGTGTTCAAAGGAGAGAGTGCACTTTTCTTGTTTAACGCTTTTGTTCTAGTACATTGCTCGCGCCGAGAGTTGGCTTGGAGACTGGCGCAGAGCAACTGACATCACGTATACGCCACGCATAACTCTCAAAGATATTAGCTTTTGTCGCTATCGATTATGGCTGCTTGATTTCACTTGAAAGTTGTTCACGGAACTTTTTCGATAGTTGTTCGTTGGCATGTAGGAAGTACGCTCTGTTGACTCCGTCCTCCGTTTACCTCCATGCTGAGATTTTATACAATTTCGGCTACCTTTATCAACAAGTGCGCTATATTATTGAAATTCCATTAAAATAGTTGTATACATTGAATAACTGCGGATTGCACCTTTGTTGCTTTAGTTAGGCGGTTGACTACACACAATTAAATTGCAGTTCGGCGGCAGA
Source organism: Chymomyza procnemis (assembly GCA_035046065.1). NCBI lineage: Eukaryota > Metazoa > Arthropoda > Insecta > Diptera > Drosophilidae > Chymomyza > Chymomyza procnemis. The sequence continues at coordinate 15,099,312 of JAWNOJ010000013.1, read as the reverse complement.
GCAGCCTGTTGATTCAAATGGTATTGTCAATAGAGGTGCGCAACTATAATAGCTTACATAAGAAACTATAAATTTGTTCACTTTGACTTTGTTGTCATCGGTCCAAAGGCGGAGCATGACTGCTCAAAGAGAATGCGTGCCTTTCCATGGGGCGCAATCTCTAATTAACAGAGAGATTAATTCAGGCCAATAGCATATTTGTGCTAGTTATGCCAGTGCTGCTAAGCTGTGGCTAAATACCGACCTACCATCGACCACCCACAGCTTGTTTGTTTCTGATTTTAAATTATTGTAATCATATCTCATTCAATAGAAGCCAAATGCTTATGAGAATAGCCTCAGTCAAAAAATATTAGTGACACAGCAATATAACTCTTGATAGCATTATTTCTCCAAAACTTCACGCAGTTAGTTATAACTTGCTAACACAATGCTTTTTGCTGTCTTGCTCAATTTAATAAAGATATAAATCAAGCAATTTGGGAGAGGTTACAATTGGAACCCACCAATATTGCAATCGCGCCATAAATACGCCTTAAAGGTGCAGCACGCCAATTATGAATGATGGCCAAGTTGAGCTCAGCTGCTCTGCAAAGGCATACGCAGCGCATATGGCGTGTTGGCACTGCCTTTCGAGCCTTGGCCACTGGCCAGACCCAAGCACAAAAAAAATAAGCACAAATTAAGATTTTTGGCACAAACGTGCAAGGAATACCAAAGAAAAAATACAAGCAGCACATTAGCTATTTGCCAAGAATCGACCATGCAACACGCAAGGTCAGTTGCGTTGTAATTAACTGCAAGTGGGTGGGTGGGTTCATATGGTTGTTGACAGGATGGTTAATGTTTGAACGGCTGAGCGATTGTTTGACAAAGATTTGATATCAATTATTTTTATTGTGGCGTAAGCAAAATATGAACACAAACGGAAGTACCAATTATTGGTCAGAAAGCTGCAGTGATAAAAAAACCGCTCCAAAAAAAAAGAAAATTTAACTGTTGGATTCATCTCAACGTCACTTACGTGTTGCACGCGCCGAGTAAGGGATGTGACCAGCATTGACTGCAATATCCGGCAGCCGACTTTCCACGGCATAAATTGTACATCAGCGTGGCTGCTTTGTCAGCAGCGAAAAGCGACGACAAGATCCGACAACACCCACAGTAGGACACAAAAGTTGTGCAGTGCCTAGAGGTGGAAGCGATTGTTTTTGTAGCGATTAATTTAATTTATATTTGGCGTATGTAGCGTGAAATAAGACTATGGCAAAAAAATGCGCTGCAGTATGTAAAGATTGAAAATTTGAACTAAGTATATTATGGCTGAAACAACGAAAGAGAAGAATTGGCCGAATTAAGAAAGAATTTCGGTTTCAAAACTGTGTCAAACCGACAAGTTCATCAAACATATTTTTAAACAAATGTTAAATTTAGTTCTGAATATAAATATTTATTTTATATTTATTAGTATTTTTCAATAGTATATACATTGTTGAAATTTTGTACACAGTAGAAACACCACTATTATGCAGACTTGTGGCAGGCAGAATTTTGTTATTTTCTTATGTTCACATGTTTATTAATAATTCACAACTTGAACTCCGTTAGAATGGATTTCCCAAAAATGATTATCAAAAGATCATTTTTATAAAGCATTTTTAATCCAAGCTTTCTTGGCTGTACATTTTTTGGCTTGGTTAAGCTTACATATTGCAATACTACCAGATACTGCAACGGTGCGTATGAGCAATATTTGTTAGTAAATAAAGTTAAGAGTTGATATGAAGTATTTGGCAAAAAAGCCTGAAATGACAAACTTGTATGAGAAACCAGTTAAAGCAAATGAATGGATGTTGTTTTTCGAACTTATTTTGTCGATGCAATGCCAGCTGATACAAGAACTCAGTGCCATCTCTAGCAAACACTGCTCGGCAATGGTGCGTATGAGTAATGTAGCTGGTAGAAAGCAAGTATCAGTGTTACTACGCGATTACGCTATTGTTGTTGCTGTCGCCATTTTTGTTGTTGCTGTTGTTGTTTTTGCTGTTGTTGCATTTACAATGATTTTTTAATTGCTGAACACATAAACACACACATACAAACACAAACACAGACGTGTGCTTAATGTTTGCAGTTCCTTCTCTTTGCTCACTGCACATGGCGCAGACCAATTCACATTTTGGTTTTTGACTTTACCTTCGCTCATCAATCTCTCTCTTTTACGCTTTATATACCACTCTTTAGCCTTTCAGTCGATGTCCGTCCGTGCTTCGTGATTGAATTGATATTTGGGACACGTTGCAGCTGCAGCAGCCTGGTTGCTTTAAACTCTCTTAATTGATGCTTTCAGCGCCATCTTAATTTGTTTTTCACTTTCTGTTTATTTAATGCTTTTTCATATGGATTGCATTAAGCCAAAAACGATGGCCAATAATTGCATACACACTACGACGCTCAAAGCAAAAAATTAAAAAAAAAATTAACTGCGGTTATGTATTTTTTATGCATGGCAAAAAAGAAATTAATTTAAAATGAATGCTTAACTGCTGCAGGCGCAATTTATTTGCATAAATTGCAAGCGCTGATTGCCGCATAACCAAATTAATATAGTTAATTCTTCAAATATTTGCAAGTAACTGATAATTAAAAATGGTTGAAGATGTTGGCCATTGCGTTATCAGTGGATATAAAAAAAATGTCAGCCTATTGGAAGAGTAACTAACACTAAATATAAACTTAATTTTTTTTTTAATCAGTTTGTTGCAACTCTTGTCTCCCAACATAATAGACCGCAGCTCTCACGTATTTCTGACTACTCAGAAAATCGAACACTCAACAAAAAAAAATTGTACATGGGTCGAGCAGCTACCATGGTTTCATTCTTCCAACAGAGTGGTAGTCAAATTTATCATGGCAAAGGTTGCCACAAAATTTATGCCCAAATCTAAGTGCTAGCAAATGCAACAATAAGCCTGGAATGCCAGTGTTGCCCATACTACTACTAAAGATTAATTGGAGTCAAGTTCAATGTGTGCATAAATTTATTGGGCAAACATAAGCCCAAAGCATGGAGTAGAAATATCTCTCTGTTTGCGTATCTTAAATGATATTTGTATGTCTATGCATGCCAGAGAGACCCTTAGGCATTTGCAATTAGGTAGAAAGCAACACTAGAAGGCCAACCCATTCCTTAACAAACATACAATAATATGAGATCTTGCATAGACTTTGGTCTGGACACTAATATTACCCATGCGCCGCGTTGCCGACGCATTAGCTTGTAAAATGTGACCTAACTTAATACACCAACCTAAGGGCAGCTGCAATTTGCTAAGAACCTTAATGCCGTATTGTTCGGGCATTAAATAACAATTAAATTAATTTATTTCATTTTGCATGCGATTTAAGTTGTCCTTGATTTGAAACTATGCGAAATAGACAAATGAGCATCATTGCTGTGCACTTTAACCACTTTAATTATTTAGCTGCCATTCATGCAATAAAATTCCTGCGGTCTACAACTAAATTTTGCATTTAAATTAAATTAGCGTTGTTTTAATTAAAATGCAGTCAGCGTGCAGCTTACCTTGGTCAGCTATGAAATGACCAAACGGTGTTAAAATAAAAATCACATGCAGCAAACAACAACTTATGCAAAACAATGTATAATAAATTGGTTCGCTTTTTTTTAAAGAGCAATACATGCAGTTTTTAATAATAAAATTTTATTCCAAAAGCAGCCGACTTCGCAGTTAGGCAACCTTATGAAGATTAATTTTAATATATCTTTGAGGATTCAATATTGGTTTACCACTTCAGTGTGGATTTTAAGAGAAGAATAAGTAAGAGAAATACGCATATTACTTTACTTTATTTGGCCCTGACAACCCGTTTTTAGATAACGTCGACCTAACTAACTCTAACCAGCTGCCCCTGTTTTGCGCGCGCCATCTCCAGTCGTTCACTCCAAGTGAAAATAGATGCTACTCCTTCTCCAGTTGGTTATTCAAGTGACGCTGGGTGCTCTATCCATCTGAGCTTAGGTCATACGCTCCTCTAGGCTACTTTCTGTGGGCTATGTAAAAAGTAAATAAGCCACAATCGCTTAACCATATGAAAGACAACATTATATAGTTATTGGCGGTATACGGCCACAAATGTTGGAAAAAGTCATCGAAAATTGGGCGTCCAGCCGTGGACGGTCATATGTCAGGAATCATATGTAAAATGTAGTTCCACAAGGTTATATTTCGGATAAACCAAATTCATGTCAATAGAATAATCAATCGTTCTTTTATTGTAATTTAGAGTTCTATACCTCAGCAGGCAGAAGTTTGTAGTATCCCTAAACTAATCAAAATCTTTTTTCGTAAAGCGGAAAGTATTCTAAAATGCAACAAATATTTACATTTACTAGTTCAAAACAAAACAAAGATATTCTCCTGTTATTAAAGCAGACTTTGTGAAAAGTCAGAAAACATGCAAGACGTTTTTGCGAACTATGAGCAAAGTACATTGGGTTGAACTAAAATATAAAAAATAAATTTTGGCCGTCTTATGAAAAGATTTATGCTGCAAAGTAAGTGCATCGTATTTCAAATCAAATATAACACTTTTGGGCTTTTTTAAATTCTACTAACATTTTGTAAAGTTATTGAAAATATAAAACAAAAAAAAAATACTCAATTACTATTTACAAAATATTCATGCGTATTTGAACATTTTTAGTCTGCCATTATCAGGTTTCATTCATTTGGCACGGACACACAATGACCACAAGCCACTCACACAGTCGCCCAAACATATCCGCATACTCACACACTTACTATATATGTATGTATGTATGTATGTGAATATTGCAATGGCTGCCGGACATGGCTACATAAACATGACAATTTAAAACGCATTACAGTGTGGCAATTAATTAAACTGTCATTGGTTCGAAGATTTCGAATCGTTCGCGCGCAAAGAGTCAAAATAAATTGTATACAAAAGTTGACAACATTTATAGGCGCATACGGTGCGAGGAGCTGAAAATTAAACATTATATATATATACATGATGGCAGCAGTAGTCTACGCGTCCAAAAGTGTTCATTGGTTTCATGGGTTGTACAAGTCGCTTGACTGGCAACAGTAAAACATCGCGTAAATTTATTGAATTGTAAAAAGAACATATATCAGCGTTTTTAATTGCAAAAACAACAAAAACACACAGCAGAGGACAAAACCAGGAACCACGTTAAATAAATAGCAAAGGACAGTTTTAAACTGCGTCAATTTTTGGACATAAAAGTTTATTGACTGAGCACTTAGATTTACATAAAAAGGGTCGAACTTATTCAAATCGTTAACTGCCAACAATAGAGCGTACGAACAAATACAATTTGATTAGTTAAAACATTTGGTAAGCTTTTTATTAGTTGTAACTTTATGGCTGCAAAAATTAAATTTAATGCCTCATGAAATTTGATTGTTAAATCTTTGATAAATAGAACAACAGAGAACAGCTTAGCTGTTTGAAAACTACATTAAAAATTAATTACAATACTATTTGAGTCATAGAAATCAATGAGAGCATCAAATACAACAGATATTATGTATTATATGATTTGTTTTATATTGTATGGTAAAACGACTGAGATTTCTATTAACATTTATATGCTTTTGAGAGCTGCTTTAGCTATTTAAAGTCCGCCTAGTCCAGTTTGTATTTGCAAGAATTTAGTTTTTCGCAACTGCCACTTTGAAAACTACAGACCAAAAAACTACCAAACATGTCCCAATGGCTATTACAATTCTTCCAAGGCATAAATTTTCAAACATAATACAGAAAACTTGCCAAAAAAAATGTAGTTAATAAAATATATGCACGATTAGAGCAAGAAGAAAAAAAAACTTGGCCGTTTGCAAGTCAATTTGTATCATGGCACAATGCGCTGTGCCAGCAACCTTTAAACCAAGCCAAATAATAGTAATTAGATTGCTTTGTCTTTTTTCTGCGACTCTAAGCCCAACACTGAAAGCTTTGAGTTGGCTGGCATTGCCAAAAACTAAGTAGCCAACCGCAACAAATGACAACAAATAATATCGTAGTCTACGAGAGAATAAGTAAAAAGGTATAGCCCAGCTACTTGTTTTTCACAGCCAACTAACAGAAGCCAAAATTTGCAAAATAAATAAATTATTTACAGTAGAACGCTCTGGGCTTAATCGGGGTAGGCCACTAAAGTGCAATGTTCGTCTATATTTTCATAATCCTAAAGCTGACTTTAAATGAGATTTGTTTAAACAAAATATGCAAAACAACCCAATGGAACGCGTTTCTCCTGTTGTAAAGTAGGCAAACATGTTTGTGACCATAAAGCGCACAACAATAAAACACAGACCCCGGTACTTTGGACGCAGCTGAATGAAAGAGCTGGGGGCCAACCGAAGAGCTGTGGGGTATGTCTTTAACTTGAATTGATGGCACAGGCTACAAGTTCGACTTGTGTGTGTGTGTGTGTGTGTGTGTGTGTGTGTGTGTGTGCGTTCCCGCTAATGGTAAAAGTTGTCAAGCGGCCCTCCAAGTGGTAAGCGGAAGTGTAGTACGGCTTCTAGGGTTCTCTTTCCGTTGTTTTTTGTCTAGATAACTTTCACTCTACAAAGGATTTAAGTGAATCGCACAAGGGAACAAAATAAGTTTTTTTAATGGAACTCAAAGCGCAGCACTGAGCGTAAAAATTTTTAATCCCAGTTCGGTCAAACAAAGTACTTAAAGCAGATTTAGAATGCGGCACTTACAGCAGTTGTCGCAAAACGGAAATAAAAATTTCGTGTGGTTTTAAAAATATCTACAATTAAGCTACCAACTGAAAATTGAGAGAATGAAGCCAAATTAAGTATACGTAACTATCTATCTATTGGCAAACTTGCGTCTTACTCTGTATGAGTAAGCAGCATGCTTAAATTTCAAAAATATGACTGCGTTTTCCCTTCCTACTTGAGCAAAGACAATATTTAGCAAATATTTTCTGCAGCTAATATTTTTTTTTAACATGCTTATCACAGATGATAAGCAGAATCCGCAGCCTGTATGAGCAAAAGAAGTTTTAACTCCAATTTTCTCATTGTCAAAAGGCAAATTAAATCACAGTCATTTTCAAAAATTCGATTCCCGCACAGAGCCAAGGTATTCAAGATACTTGTTAAGTGTTAGAAACTGAGATTCTTATAAAGCGTCCTAAAAATTTTATATAAAAACGACATCTTTAAGATTTCAATCATGATTTGAAGCATTCGTTTATTGTATCTAACTTTGAATCCGCTTGTCATTGTATATAAAAGCACTTTAAAAAGCTTTAGTTTTCAAGCAGAATCGTTCTAGGCAGGCACAAATTTGTTAATATTTCCTATTAAGAGTTTCAAGACTTAATTTTACTTTTATACAATGGACGAAAATTTCAAGAGTCTGTTAATGGAAGATTTTTGCATTTTGTGAACACCTGCTGTTGGGCATCTACCAAGTGTTTGTAGAACTAAGAAATTGATTTATTTTATTTAAAATATTTTCATTTCCACCCATTGTAAGCTCGTGCGTCAACGACATATTGAAAAGTTTTAGAATTTGCAAACAGTTGTGCCGCGCTGTCAACCGCAACAACGTGCCAAGCCCCAGCACTCAGCTCCAACTCTAAGCCAAGGAGGCACAAGTTGGTCACGTCGACGGCAACGCCATCGTCATCGTCTACATTCAAGACGACTTTGAACGTTCTCGTCGACGTCGTGTCGTAGTTGCCGTTGACGTCTTCTGAAACTTATGAGTTTTGAAATGAAAACTGGTACAAACGGAAATGCAATTGAAACGTCGCCATTGTTGTCGCTGTGGTCGCCATGCTTGTCGTTGTTGCCGTTTTTGAAGGCTGATGTGTCAGTGTGCTTGTGTGTCTGACTCGCGGTCCTTATATGAAGTTTTTACGCTAAGCTATTTGAAAATGCCATTAGACCATGTCACATACACAACAACGTTTCTGAGTCAAGACACTTTTATGGTAGAAACCTTCACCGATCCCATGCATACCATATGTTTGTTTATGTTTGTAGGTAGTAAGTCTGCAGTGCAATATCTTGCGCCATATTGTCGGCTGCGGTTTGGCGCGCGCTCAAGCTCAAACTTTTCGATGGACACACGGCCAAACAGTTTGAAGTATATCAGTGGATTATACGGTTACATGCGGGTAAATGATATTTGAAAATAAGTTTCATAACAACAAATGTAAAATAAAGAAAAATGAATAAAATAATTTGTTGAGTGCACAGTAAGAAAGTGCTTACAAGGGAATACATTGCGTATGATTTATATGGCAAATGTTTTGTGTGTTTATGACATTAATTATATTAACTGTGATAGATGTTATTTTTATACCTCACAAAGTAAATTATTCAAATAACCGAAATTGTAATGCCTATAAAATATACAATATACAATAATAAAAGTAAAAAACAAAGAAAACTGAGAATAAACGTAAAGCCTTGGCGCATAAATCAACTTGCAAATTGTCACGTGCTCTAAATTCATTTATTTTTGTTTTCCTTGATTATTTTTTTTCTCTGATTTTGGTAGTTACCAAGCCTAACTAGGCTAAGTAGCCCAACTATAAAAATAGAAAACTGTATTCCCACACAAAAAAAATAAAACGTTTGAATGTACGTCGATTCGAGCACAACGGAGATGACCGCTTACCCTCAACCCGGTGCCGGTCATACATTGCGTGATTTTTGGGCAAAGGAGTCAGCAGTCAATGCCTTTCTGCAAACTTCCAATGTAAATATTATGAATAATTTTTTATGCCTTATATTATATATACTATTGCCATATAAAGCTTGCTTGGTATATAATATAAAACTAACTATATTATCAACTTACACAAATAATTTCTGTTGACAGTTAGCATTAAGTTGGTGAACATTAATTTTTAAACATAACGCAAGTTAATAACTTTATTATTGGTGATCAAAAAAATTTTGACAATTATTATATTGTATTTTGGTTTTATTACATCAACAGCAAAAGTGTAAGCTATATGTATATTGTATGTTTTAGCAATATTTTTTTTTTTAACATTTGTCCAACGACTTTACCAAAGGCATGTTTTTATAATTCTAATCATTTCATACCAGTGCAAGCCTAAAATCAAATAGGAACTACTTATTGCGCTCTTTGAGGTAGCCTAAAAATTATCAAGAAAATATTTGCATGCCCTTGGAATGCCCATCATTTGTGTTGTAATGAAGGCCAGCCGTGGCGGTCATATGCCAAAAATCATATTTAAAATATTATGCCCCAAGATTACCTTTCGGATAAATAAAATTCATCTCAATTAAAAGATCTATACCTCGAAAAAAACACCCTTTATATGGCATCTATAATATAATACAATATAAATATGTATGTATTGTATATATTTTAATTTGCCTAGTACTTTCATTGCTAGTAAAAACTTGAAATTTGCATAAGTTAATCTCTATAAAATAAAGAAACCACCATTAATAATCGCCTATAAAATGCAGGTGTCTGGTCTCTTCAAACAGAGCGATGGTGGCAAAAATGCATTTAAAGTCTAAATTTCGCTACAACCTAATTTAATTAAGCTACATATTTTACCTAAAGTTGCATAACTTATAATCTATAAGTTTTTATCTCTGCATTTACAAATCAAATAATCCTTGTTTACTTTTATTTTAATATTGCATTTTATATTATTTATTTTTAAAACATTTCCTTTATCTTCACATATGTAAGTGCCAAAGACTAGGCATTTAATTAAAATATAAACTTCCACATGTTCTTGCCAAATGCATTTGTCCATGTCAAATCATATAACAAAGCTTTACATTCCAAAAGGGTACTACTTTTGTAAAATAAAATAAATGTAGACGCTTTGATATTATGTTAAAAATTTAAACTATTTCCAAATAAAAAATGCGCCTTCAACAGAATCAGTGAATTTGAAACGAATCATTATTTGAAGTTTAAAATACTTCATTTTTTTTTATACTAAGAAAGCCTCGTAAATATACATTTTTGTTTATTCTTAAAAGTAAGAAAAGTAAACAATACCATTATCCAAGAGGAAGAAGTTAATTAACGACAAATCCGAGCTTGGTAAAAATGTACTTAGTTCAAAAACCAGCGAGAAACGACAAAAATATCTAACAAGCAAAGCAATAAGTTCACAGCGAATACTTGATTTCTTAAAGAATCACCCATACGTAAAATCCACTTATTTCAACTAACAAACACACACACACACACACAGCAAACGCACACACAGATACAAACTAGCACACAAACAGCCCGGCACGTACAGATTTGATGTCATAGTCGCTTCTATGACACTGTTGTATCTGTTGAATTTTAAGTGCACTGATTAAGTGCATAAGTGATTTAAATGCTTGGGGAATTTTCAGCTAAAGTCATAAATTGAATATGTTCAACTTTTCTAACAATGGAAAATGTAAATGGCGTGGGGGGGAAGGGGTAGAAGCCTGCAACTGCAGCTACGGCAGCAACTATGGCCAAACTGCTTAAAATTTTGCAAACGCACAGTCATAATTTATTAGAATTAAGATTTTCAGACATTTGAAAACTATTCTAGTTATGCTTGAGACAGATTTCTGTATATATGTGTGTGCCATGGCATACATGACGTATGCGTTATATTTTGTATTTTTTGCATATTTCAATTAGTTTGCACAACGGAAGTGCTACTATTGAACTCAAATGCAAACAAAAATGACCACAAAAAATATTTATGCAAAGGATAAGATGCTGTAATCCATAATATATTACGCACGATATGCATGTCAGCTTTTGATTAAACTTTCAATCTTGTCACTATCAAATTGTTTTAAAGATTTTAATAATGCATTTTCAACAGCTCAAAGTATTTGTTCTTCAGAAACCGCAATTAGTTTCAGCTGAATAAGTTATTAGCTGTAGATATATAAAACTTATCTTTTAAAGCAATTAAGATATTGAGTAAATTTTTTATCAATAAAAAAAATAATGAAGCTAAAGAAAAAATACTCAAACACTATTATGCTGGATTAACAATGTAACAATATATCTTCAAAATAATCAAATTCTTTTTGTTTTAAAAACTTAACTTTTAAAAAAAAAAAGCATATAAAAATGTTTTTTTTTTTAATATTTCACTTGGAATATTACCTAAAAATGTCTTACATTGTAATTTGTTTTCTTATATACTGTGAGCCGAAAATATATATGAACTATAAATATATGACAAAAGAAGTTATAATAAAAATAAAAAATTATTTTATTATGTAAATTAGCAAAAATTTCGCGCATTTTTTTCAGTATTTTTTACAGTATAAAATTTGTAAAATTTGAAACATAAAAAGTTTTTCTTTTATGAAAACTTAGTTTTTACTGCTAGTGGACACTAAAAAACAGTTTTTATTCAATTAAATAAACACAGCAAAGTTATACTTAAAAATATAGCAGTACAAAATTCGGTGCATATAAGATTAAAAAAAAATTTATCACATGCAGTGCAACCATACCTAAACTTGATAAAAATTTTGTTATGCTTTGCTGTTATTATGTTTCCTACCGAAGTAATTTAAGATTTCCCTTTTTTGTATATACATATATATATCTCGTAGCATGCGCAACTTACAAATTTCCCCAAAAAAAAAAAAAAATGTTTACATATCCAAAAACACAAATCCAGTCATGCACACTCAACAACTGCTTATCGCTACAGAGCATTTGCATAAATAACATTTTTAGCTAATAAAATTTTCATATTCATCATATACAATGGCTAGGAAAAAACTAGCAAAACCGTTCGTTTGGCAAAATGCAAAAGCAACGGAACATATTTAACGGAAACGGAAGTCAAATAATACCGACACGTATGTCCACGGTACTTTCGAGTGTAACGCATATGAAAAGCAACAAGAAGAAGCACAAAAAAAAGAGTACAAAATGTAAAAGAAATATGAGTATGTTTGGAATATTTATGCGAACTCAAACACTCACTCATTCGCACACACTAACGCACTTAACTTGCTACAATGACACATTCATATGGCTAGAAAGCAAAATATTCGAAACTTTGCATATGCATGAGAGGGCGGGCTGGGACACTGAAGGCAGGCAAAGATGGCGATGGCGTTGGCGTTGGCGATGGTGACTATGGCAAGGCATTACATTTGTAAAATCTGGCACACGAATGCAATAAATCACAACACATAGCACAAAATATTTCACTCCCACTATGCGCTCTTCGACACACACACACACACACACACACACCACATGCATGTATGTATATGCTCATTCTCACTTGCACGCGCACATGCATACAATGGTATTATTATTAGTAATGCAAGCGTGCCCGACCATCAACTCAGACTCTCAACTCAGGCTCATAAGAACTCTAGAAATTATTAGGGTCACATGTGTAAAAGGATATTTCCTTATTAACTCACACACACACACATACACACACACGTACACACACAGCTGTGTGCAAGAAATATGGTGACATTTTGCCCATAGCTGAAGCAAAAAAAAAACTATTATGGCGTCATATAATGAGGCAAACAGTGTCAAATTTGCATGCAAAATATGTTTGTATACGAAAGCCATTTACAATAAATAAAATTCAATGGCATGAAAATGCACAAAATTAATTGCTGTATATGAAATATGACAGCTAATTTCTTAAACTAAATAATGCATAAGCAGTTAGTGTGTGACATATGAAATGTATGTGAAGGTCGTCTTGAATTACTTAGTCAGCTTAAAAAGATACTTCCGACTTAGCAAAGTTTTGCGAAACTGTGTCAAAGAATTTTGGCATTTAATTTATTGACCAATTAAATACTTAAAACAACTGCTATTCAGCAGTACATAGTTTGTTCAAGCAACTTAGATTTATCAAGATTATAATTATGAATAAGAGCAAGATGTTTAAAGAATGCTTTCTTTTTTCAAAGAGATCTTCAATGCCAACTCTATCAGGAATTGATTTAGTCTGTCCACACACAATTTTTTAACATTCGGTTTTGGGGACTTAATTGGCTTGCTAACATGCGATTGGCGTCCACTTCTTTCAGACTTCGCCTTATAAAATTAGCTGCTCCAAAATATCGTTTTATTTATAGGCTCTTACTCGGTTGCATTAACTCTAACGCTCTACTTGACAAAATTTCTTTTATCATTCAATCCAAAGTAATTCATAACTTTTGACCTCTGGCACTACCATTTTGTAGTTTCAATTATGCATTGCACGATGCTTTTCGCGTTTTATGCGCAAACCATAATAACATTTACGTTTTCCTTTTTTATAAGATGTCTTTTCAATTCATCTCTTTCTCTATCTTAACTCATCTTGATTTGCCACATCGAGCATTGTTGACGATGTCTACGAAAAGCCAACTCGCTCAACGCTGAGCTGATTTGGCATCTTTGCTGAGAAATATTTAAGCTTTTATGTTACTTCCTGTTTTTAACTTTCACATTGTAAATCCAAAGTCCTAGAGCATCCCAGTTATGAGGTGGTATTTATATATAAAAAATTCATTCAACCGGCGACAGATACGGTTTAGTTATAATATAAGAATTGTTTTACTATAGGGTCAACTGGACCTAGTTGTACCCCTAAATTAATAATAAATAAATAAATAGAAATGACAGACACAAAACTGATCTTTCTTTTAGTATGCGTACCCTACTACTCGGTAGTGATATTCATAATTCAAGTAATTTTTTAGCAGCGATTTATTTTTTCTTTTTTTTTAATCTTAAATGATTTTATACTTTCATTAAATTTGTTGAAATTTTTTAAGTAGTTCTTTAGGTGCCGCAAAATCTTTTTAGTTACAAAGATAAATCACTGTTAAATAAGCTTAAAGTTGCTCGTCTGAAAGATAACTTCTTCTAACAAAAAAATAAATAAATCTACAGAATTAAAATCGCACAATTAAGGATATAACACAAAAGCTAGCCCATGTCGTTCCTCACAATATTTTTGCATAGGAAAATTCATAAATATAATCAATTAATTAGCATTTATATTGAACGCATTTTAAAAAATAAATGTCTTTTCAAATCTTATAGAAAATCTTAAATAAACTACATTTAAATGCACAAAATTCATTTTACTTTTCCTCTAAGATGACTGTATATATTTCAACTAATAAATTTGCATATTGTTGCCAAAGTTAAGCCAATTATTAATAAATCTGCATATATGCATAGAGTTTATCGTAAATTTTTAATTAATTTTTTATAATGAATTTCTTTGTTCCTCCCCATGTCTTCTTATGTACAAGTTACTGCCGCAGCAGTGTCTGTACAAAATTTATAATTTATGCAACAACTTTTTGCGCATAGAAATAGTTTATTTTTCACTTGGACTTTGCCAGATGCTATGTTGTTTCACATGGCCAACTCTCTACGGCGACATACCCCTCACAACCATTGTATTGCCTTCTTGTAGAAGCATTATAAACACTTTATTATGGTATTACCAGAGTTATGTAGCCTTTCAGTTGTCATAGGATTTGCCAACTCGAACAACTTTATGTCTATAAAATACCAGAAACTAGCTGATTCTAATGCAGAGCTACAAACTTCATAGCCTAGCCATATAAAACTCGTTAAAGTAGGGTATAAATATTTGCAATGCAAAATGCTGTCACACGAATGTGAACGGTAAGAATGTTTTAGTGGGTGTCAGGAAATAACTGTATGCGTTACACAATACATAAGCCTCTGGGAGCGTGTACGTGTGTATGTGTGGATACGAGGGTTGAACAAAAAGTAATTGAAGCAGTTAAGGCCGAGAATAGTAAGAAATACAACTTGTATTGGTATTAAAATGTATGAGTTTCCAAAATTAAGTATACGTATAGTGAAATATTTTACAAGTGTATTTTGTAAGTGGCCAAAGTGGCCTTTTATTTCTAAATTTTATCTGCTAAAAAATTCTTATATTTTTTCATTTTCATTTGCTATGTATTTGTTCATTTATGAACTGAAAACTAGCAGCGACTGGGCCCATGTTTAAGCAAAGTATGACTTTGAAGCGATAATAAGAGTAGTTGTAATTACTTCTCACAGCTCAATCTTGTATGCTTTTGTCACTCTCTACGTCGCTTTGGATCTCTTGTCGCCACATCTGAAAGCAAGCTCTGCCAACATTCGCACTCACTGTAATTTAAGTTAGAATTAGTTCTCACTGCCATTTCGGTGCGTTCAGTCGGGGAATAATAGTTCTCACTACGTACCGGTGTGAGTCAACGCAACCCCCGGCCTTTCAAACTAACGTTAGGCCGCCGAGAACCTAAATAAATATTATTAATTAGTTAAAATCAAATTACTCTGTCAATTGGAACCAACAAAAAGGCTCACTATTATTATAAGTCGTCAGTTATACTTTCAACAATCTCGTCTAGGCATTTAAAATCAAGATTATAATTTTAGAAAATTAAGTATACGCAGAATAGCTCTAAATGAACGGTGTAATTGTAGATTCAAATTTTATTTATTCTCGATCCCAGTAGACGATGCTAAATAAAAAAATACCCTTTTATAGTTTATTGCCAATAAAGATTACTTGCAATGCTACAATCCACTCTCGCTATCCAACAACAAGGCTCTAATACATTCAGCTCAAATTCAGACAGAGACATAATATATTGGCGTCTAAAGCATGCAGAAGAAACGTACGGCACTTTGCAGCCGCAATGCGAAAACAGTTAGTGTTACAGTTACGTGTAGTAACAACCTCAATGGCTTTTGTTTCAAGCTGCCTCACCCATTTGCCAGTAACCAGTTGCCAGTTGCATGTTGAAAAGTCGTCTGTCAGAACATGATGAAAATAATGGTACAGAAAATGTCACTGGTATGGAATAGGGACACAAATAGCATATGTATACATACGTACATATGGTATGGCTGGCTCCTACTTATGTGGCAGCCATATGTCCTTGTGTGAGATCCCAGGCACCGTTGTGACTCACACGTCAAGTTGGCATGCTCGACATGATTTAGTAAAGTTGGCATTCCTGCGCGTTCTACAGCGGTCTCTCATTAACGTTTCCAAGTGCCCAACAACAACAACAACAAGAACTCAGGGCTAAAAGCACGAAATGCAATTAAACGGTCACGCCCCACAGTAACGCCCCCAAGGCACGCCTAGACCATCAGTAAAGAAACCGAGAGAAGCAAATATTTAACACATTCATCAACAATTTGTCAGCAAACTGCGTAATGAAAAAAACAAGCTAAAAGCAAAGAAATTGTAATACAAGCAATTTACATAACGTTTAACGTGCAACAAAGCAGAAAATTCAAGTAGCCCATTCCTAGCCAGTGTCCCCCAACCCTAATGTCAACAGCCAAAAAAAAACAGAAAAAACAAAAAGTATGAAGCAAGTAATTAAATTCAAATCAGCATATGAAATAGCTTTAGTTATACGCGATATATGCACATAAATTAAATCAAAACTACTTTTTGGCTATACTTTTGAAATAAAAGTAAAAGATTTTGTGTGACACAGAGAAGGAAAACACATGAAGAATTAAGAACAGAATGTTACTTTTCTTGTTTCAAGGCAAATTAATGGATTTTCTATTAATATCTACTGGCAGTAACATTTCTGAAAAAAAAACCTTTGAAATCGTAGTTTTTTTGGCTTTCGAAATGAGCTAAGAAAATGTGACCAAATATCAAGAGTAAACATGTGAAAATTTTAAATTCTTATACCGCCATCTCCATCCCTAAAGTATTCAAATATCATCCAAGTATGAACTGCATTTGTCATATAAAATATAAATTTTAAATTTTTGAACAACAGTCAGAGCAGCAATTTCAAATATGTTTGGGCCAATTATAGCGCATGGAAAGATGCAGGTTCAACATTAATAACCACAAAATGGCTGCGTTGTCATCTTATTATTATTTTAAATTATCGTATATATTCTACAAATTGACATTAATATTAATTTATTGATTGTATCTTTGTGTATCTCTGTGTGTATCTGTGTGTGTGTGCATGCGTGCGTGTATGTGTGTGGGCTTGACAGGTTATTGAATTTTAAGCTGATAATTTAAAGGCTGCGTTGCCAAGCACATACTCAGCTGTTAAGTGAATTGTTTCTATATGGCTTTTGTACGTTAAGATATTTGCTGATCTCTTTGGAATGCCAATGGCAACAACATAAGAGATGGCACGCGTGTATGAGACACATTTTGTCTTAAAATATGCAAGCCAGTCAAGCAGAAATTAATGCTTAAAAACAAGTAATACTTAAATGTTATAACTGAGACGAAATTACTTATTTATTAATATATTCACTTCGATTTAAAACTATTTAAGCAATCTACTTGATTTTCTCCAGTTAAGAACATTTATATCCCATTATGCACTATCCAAAAGTTCAAAGCCAATTTTTAAAATTCCCATTACAATTCTTGGCAAACCAAGGACCCTAATTCTTTTCAATTGCTTTATTTTCGTCTTGACCATAACAATTAACAAAAACACGTTTTGCGGCGGTACACAACCAATAAAAGAAAACCTTCGACTTATAAAAAACATAAACAATTTCCTTAGTCTGATTACATGCTATTTAACATATCACAAAGGCAGCAAACGTTTTCAAGGCAAAAGTTCTATAACTTTCCACACACACGAATTTTTACCTTGACAAAGCCATTAAGAAACTGCGGCCAAGTAGCTTAAAAATCATATCATAATCGTAAAATCATATGACCAGTAAAACGCCTTACGCAAGTGTCATAAACATTCGAAATTTGTCAAAAGCGATAAATCTTAATGCATTTTTTAATAAGCCAACCCACTATTGGCTGTTTTAATTACGACCTAGTTGACCTCGATGTCATTCGTGGGAGTAGGAAAGTGGTCACAAACTGCCATATAAGGCAGGCATAAGGAAATCGCGGGCAGCTACAAATAAATGATGACGCCGCGTTAACCTCGACTGACTGCTCACATGTAGGAAATAATTAAAAAAAATACAACATGCTCGGCTTTTATAAATCACAAAACCAAAATTATGTATTATTCGTGTGCCAAAAAAAAAAAAAAAAAAAACCAACTATAATAAAACATAAAGCAGCGCACAAAGCCCATAAAAATGAGACGACGCCGGCAGGCAGCATACTTTTCTTAGGTCATAGGCGCAATTAAGGCCCTTGGCAAAAGGGGTACACAAAAGGCCAAGTACAACAATGAATCTGTATAGGGCCTTGGTAGGCAGCAAGCAACAGCGCCTTTCATGCAAAGCCATAATTAAGCCATAAACCTCGACCTCTTTCTTGCTCTGAATTTGGGTCTACAAATTTACTTGAGAGCTCAAAATATTTACACCTGAAGTGAGTAGTAAATGCTGAAATTTATACACGCACGTACAGCGCACAGCACTTGGTTTGATTATATGAGTTCACATCGATATAAACCCAAAATGGCGACGATAAGTCACTAGGCATGCCACTTCCGCACGAATGTGGCAGAAAAAACTACAAAACAAACAAACCGAATAACAAAACCAAAAGCAAAAACCAAAAGATACGAGCATGTAAGGCAACAATAAGTGTCATGCAAGCAGCAATAAGCAAACGACATCATTTCGGCTAAGACTTTACCATTTTCCTGGACTCCCCAGGGGCATTGCTTAATACTGCTGTCATAAACACTTGGAAATTATTTCTGGGACTCTGTAAAATGTTTTCCCCCACTTCCCAGGCAGACTTGTTGGTCTCAGTCAAGTTATTTATAAAGTATTATGTTTATGATTTTAGTGTAGTACGTAGACAGGTATCTGTCAGCACTACATATGGAATGAAGTATATGAATTTGGTAATGGTAATTTTAACTGACAAATGAACAAAATTTCTGTTATTGTATGCGAAGGCATCAGATTTAGGTTTTAAGAGTTAGAGTCGAAAAGACATTGCGAAAAAGTTAATAAGCTTATAGAGTTAACACGAGTTACACAGTTATGCCATCTGTAAGCTGAGTTGTTGCTTTTAAAAAGTAGTCAAAATCATAATTGATTTATTCGCCTTGACTCAAGGCATCACTCGAAAAGCGTTCTACAGTTTATAGCCGAAGCCGAACGGTGATGTCAATACATTCAATCGAACCATCAATCTACTGATTTAGAGGCACATATTTTTAACAACGCCAATTTTGTTATTTATTAAACTTAAACATTAGAAAAAAAAAGCTATGACAAACAATATCTCTTTTAAGAACTCGTCATAGACTAATTATGTGTTTTGGTATCCTTGCCACAAAAAGGGCCGAGTTTCATATGATTGGCTGCCGTATTCATAATTTTTGACATGCCTTGGGTTGGTTATTAATATTTTTTTATTTCCATGGACACACACATATATATTTTTAGCCAGAAAAAATACCATCTAAATATAACAGAAGCAAAGCATTGTTAAGTCCAACAGTATGCGCTCATAAAAGACAGCAATAGCGAGAAAAATGCAGCAAAATATGAGCATCAAAGCAAATATTGAAGCTTACAAATGCGCTGCACAATGCAGGCCACGTTTATAAAGCAAAAATATGCTACGAAAAAAATAGCAGCAGGCTAATAGCAGCAGCATCTAGGAGCTGCCATGTAAACCAACCTGGGCCGCTGATTTAACAGCTATAGCAACCAGAACCAAGTCCAGCTTAGCTGAGGAAAGGAATTTTTACTACTACTTTGCATAGACGGGAAGTAAAAAAAAGAAAATAAAATAATAAAAAAATAAGTACAAAAAAGGGGGGCACTACGCAAAGGAAATTGCGAGTATTATTATGACTTTTATTAATTTTTCCTTGGTTACATTTAAATGCACTGCAACCAAACGATAAGGAGTATATAGGTTTAGTAAAAATAATAATAACACAAAAAATTTAAGAGTGCAAAAATATGAGGTACTCACTTTTTATTGTAAGGAATAAATTTACAAAAAAATCAATATGCAATAAGAAAAAATTATAATTTTTAGGAAAATTTAATTGTAAACTCTTATACAAGAAATGTTTGCTTGATATGAAAAAAAATTATTGTAACAGAAATATTGCAGATGATTTCAGTTTTACAAAATTCATTTTTAATTCAATAAACCAAATCTTTTTTTATGTTAGAATATTCGTACAAAAAATTAAACTCAAAAAAATTATTTTTGTACAAAAATTACTTGAGATTTTTGTAAAAAACTACTTAATATTTTTGTAAAAAAAAAAAAAAAATTGCATTACGTTTTTGTTAAGAAAACTATTTTAAATTTTTGTTAAAAAAAATTTTAAAATATTTGTGAAAACAATAATTCAAAATTTTTGTAAAATTATGCAAAACATTTGTAAAAAAATAGTGCAAATTTAAAAAAAAAAATTATATAAGACTTAAAAAAAAATATTTATTATTTTTGTAAAAAGCAATTTACCTTTTTATGAAAAAATTATTTAGTATTTTGTTGTAAATAGACTTTTGAAATCATTATTATGATCTTGACAGCAATTACAGATTGAATATCCTACTGTACAACAATGGAACATTAAGTAGAAAAATAATCATTTCTAATTTCGTACATTAAAAATATAGTTTAAAAAAATCGATGGGAATATATACTTTTTTCTCAATAAATTCATGTCTTAACTGATTTTAATATCTCTTGTTAGGGTATTTTATAGTCATTTAGTTTCATTTTTTTCTGCGCTTGAAGCGTGCTCTGCTTTCGGATTGCGTTTTATGTTACCTTTACGCAAATCGCTAAGAAGCAGAGCTAAACGTGTACGAAGAACTGTGGGGTCAAGCAGTTCCTAAGAGTTGGCTACTTTTTCTACTTTTTGCTACTTGGTCCGCCAAGTTTTGGCGTCCAGTTCGACATTTCCCCTAAACAACATTGCACGCACGCGTCGCTTTGCGCAAAAACCAAAAAAAATAGAAAAACCAAAAAATAAATAAATAAAAAAGCAACTGTAAGACAACTTACGGTTTTTGCTTTAGATTTTTGATTTATGTGTGCGCCAAAAAGTGACCAAAAATAAAGCTAAATACTTTAAATTGTGTGTTAGGCAGAAAAGTTTTTGCCGCTGTTGTTGGCCTATGACAAAAGAGCCAAGATAACAAAAATAAACAACCCTCCGCAAAAAATTGGTAAAGTTTTATTAACAAGTTGTGCCGGCTTAAATGACAGCAACAAATACAACAACAATAATAATAAGAACAACAATAGAAATTGAAAATATGAACATTCTGCCACAGCTCCCAAAACTATGCTATACAAAAGCTGACCAAATGTATGGTCATCGTCTAGTGCCCAGGGGGATATTTGTATATATATGACTGCAGCAGGAACTGAGGGGACTGGCAACACATGCCAGCGCTAGCCTGACAATGTGAATTATTTTGGCCGATTGTGTCGCTTTTATGAAAATATTCGAAATTCCATAAACTATAAACACACAAAATAGCAACAACTTTAGCGTAGTTGTTGCTGCTATTGTTGCTGATGTTTTTGTTGTGTATTGTTGCACCTTTCATACAGTGTCTAACAATGTCAGCGACCGTTGTGCACACAGTGGGCCAAAGTTATGCAGAAAAAAATGTTGCCACTATTGCAACGGTTGAATAATGTATATCTCAGTTAGTTTTGTTAAAAAAAAACTTTTTATATATTGAAAAAATTCCAAAAAGATTATAAATATTTTTCACTGCTAAAATTTTGTTGGAAAATTTATCTTATAACAGTTTGTAAATTT